>CM066035.1:548957347-550195258 GCA_033557465.1 Ichthyophis bannanicus
CACAGATGTTGAAATACCTCTGTGGCATAAATGCACAAGAGGAGAGTCTCTTTTGATTGAAAGCAAGCTCTGCTATGAGGGGACATAGGATGAGGGTGAAAGGGGATAGACTTATGAGTAATATGCAGAAATATTTCTTTACAGCAAGAGTGGTAGATGCATGGAATAGTATCCCAGTGGAGGCAGTAGAAATGAGGACAACATCTTAATGCAAGAAAGCATGGGACAAACACAGACAATCTCTAAAGGAAAAGAAGGGACTTTATTTGATATGGAAGGTCAGACTAGATAGAAACATGACAGCAGAAAAAGACCACATGGCCTATGTTTCTAAGTAAAAACGCTACTAATGCATGCAGAAACCCGCAGGAAAAACCCCACATGGCACGAACAGTGATCTGTGGTTCATCCCAAATTGCGTCCCAGGAAGATGCAATCGGGATCCCCCCAATGACGAGGTCAAGCCTTGGTACTCGCCCCCACAAGAGCCCCAAACAGAGAATCCGTGCCTGGCTCAGCTCTACTCCTCTGAAACTATTTTACTGGCTTTGCAGCACTGCTTCTAAGGTGGCTGGCAGGCTGATCACTCAGAGCTTTCTGCGATCTACATGAGCGAACAAGGGGGGAACAGAAGAGGTTGTGTGAGGCTGTTGCCCTCTTCCAGATCCTTCCAAATCTTTCCAATTTCTGGCTGCTCAACAGGATCTTATAACAACAGTGTTGAGCTGAACCAATTTTCCTTCCTCCTATGGCTACCGAAAAGACTGCAATCTAGTGGCGCCTCCCATGTCACGCTCAAGTGAAAGTCACCCTCAAGGTTGTCGCTCACGAGCATCAGTAATTCCCTTTCAATATTCAGATTTTGTTCAGAGAGAAAATCCATCCACCACTGCTGGAGACAAAGAAATACTGAGGGTATCTTGTGACTGGGCTTTAAATTGGTTCTTTGTCTCCACCGATCTGTTGGTAGGCGAACACGACCCACTTGTCTGGAATGGTCTAGCAGGACGATATGGAAATCTGAATTTTAATTCCCCCTCCCCAAGTAGACCCCAAATCTTGTTATTACTCTCTTCAACACTCTCAAGGAGATCCACCACCCATCTAACTCCTCCACCCTTCCCCTCTCTTCAGTTCCTAATGCTTTCTGCCTCAAAGTTCTGGACTTACATAACATGAATAAAATCACCTATTGGTAAATTATACTTATCCAGATTTTCTGAGAAAGTCAATAATTCCTTATCATCCGCAAACTGGCAAAATCTCACCAATTGCCTCTTCCCACCTTTTCAGAACTCCGTGATCCCTACCCCTACTAAGTGGAGCAAAGGCAAAAACCTCTATCTCATTCAACCTTTTTACCTCCCTCTATATCCCCATTAAATGCTTTGTAAAAGGTTTAGAAATATCTTCCAAACTCCTCCCCCCATCTTCGATACCCAGCGTAAATATTTTAATTTTCCCAACTGTCACCAAGCCTGCTCTACACCCTTACAGATGCTTTCCCTTCTCCCCAGTTCCCAATTAATAAATGCTTTAATTGGGCAGCTAGATAGTACCACCTGCAATTTGGAAGTGCTGCCTCCCTTAATACATTTTTTTCCAATAAAAGTATCCAGGCCATTTTTGGCTTCCATTTACCCCAAACAAACTTTCCAGTATCCTTTTGGAGTGCTGCCAATTGACCCTTGGGAATCCCCACTGGTAGGACTTGGAATAATAAGAGCAATCTCGGTAATATATTTAACTACTGTTATTCTGCCCAACCTAGAAATAAATTGTTCAATCTTTCCAGCTCCCTTTGTCCTAATTTTCTAATGACCTTTGTAAAGTTTTATCATAAATTTGCCTTACAACATCCCCCATTTGAATTCCCATATCTCTTATCTCTTTCCCCATCTAAAAGGAAAACATTCACTTAAATGTTGGACCTCCTCTACCTCCAAATTAACATCATCATGGCTAATGATATGCTACATGTAACAGTATGTTATCTGTGAAAAGGGACACATCATTCTCTTGTCCATCCACCCTTTTGTCCCTCACATAGTCATTGCTCCTTATAGCGTAGTTACCTGTAGCAGGTGTTCTCCATGGAGATCAGGAATAAGTCCTCACGTAAGGGTGATGTCCTTAATGGAGCCCTACATGGAAATGCTCCCTAGCTTCCATTGGAAGCTTTTGGGAGGTTCCACAGCACATGCGCCTGTCTTCCCTCCTGCCATTGCGCCATCTTATCTCCACTACAACAACATAGCTAGTAGCCGAAAGACAACTTCTCGGGGAGGTGAGGGTTGTGAAGACTTATTCCTGCTATCCATGGAGAACACCTGCTACAGCGTAGTTACTCACCTGTAACAGGTGATCTCTGGGAACAGCAGGAATTTAGTCTTCACATATGGGTATCGTCGGTACCGACAGAGCCTGCATGGGAACGCTCCCCAGCGTCCAATAGGAACGCTTTTGGGAGCATCCCTCAGCACATGCGCGCTGCCTTCCCGCCTTTTCAACTGTCCCTCTTCAATTAAGTTTGTAGCTGAGTGAAAGGATAGAGGGAGAGAGGAAAGAGACAGAGAGATAGAGAGACAACTCCTAGGGGAGGTGGGTGGGTTGTGAAGACTGAATTGCTGCTGTTCCCAGAGATCACCTGTTACAGGTGAGTAACTACGCTATCTCCAGGAACAAGCAGGAACGTAGTCTTCACATATGGGGGCTCCCTAGCTGAAGATGCCAAGGAGATGACCCCAGGAAACTGCCACCTATAGGGAGGTGGGCCATGCTTCCTCCCATGGACCTCTAGCATCCTACCAGAGTTGGTGGGTAGGAGTTGTATTAAGTCTGAAAGAGATTTTGAAGAACAGCCTGGCCAAAGAAGGCATCCCGACAGGAGGCCTTATCTAGGCAGTAGTGGGCTGTAAAGGTGTGTACCGAAGTCCAGGTGGCTACTCGACAAATGTCATCAATAGACACAGAGTGAAGGTTAGCCATAGAGGCTGATATGGCTCTCACATTATGAGCTGTGACATGGCCTTGAAGAGGAAGACTCTTACTCTCATAAGCAAAGGATATGCATTGCACAATCCATTTGGATAAAGTTCTCTTGGAGACTGGAAGTCCCAAATGACTAGAATCAAAATGAATAAAAAGTTGAGAAGACTTTCTATGTTGCTGTGTTCTTTGTAGGTAAAAAGTTAAGGCTCTTTTACAGTCCAAAGTGTGAAGGTTCTTCTCTGCATTAGAGGCATGAAGGCTCGGAAAGAATACAGGAAGATAAATCGATTGATTTAAATGAAAAGGAGAAACCATCTTTGGCATAAAGTGTGGATGAGTTCTGAGGACAACCTTATCATGGTGAAACCTAGTGTAAGGAGGATCAGCAACTAACGCTTGCAATTCACTAATGCGACATGCAGAGATGATTGCAATTAGGAAGATGATCTTCCAGGACAAAAACTTCAGGGTAGTAGTGGATAAAGGTTCAAAAGGCAGTTTCATGAGCTGCCCCAGAACTAGATTTAAATCCCATGCCACCGGTGGTGGTCTGAAGGGAGGTTTTGTTAACAGAAGCCCTCTCATAAATCTGGAAATGAGAGGATGAGAGGAAATTGGTTGTCCATTTAAAGGCTTATAGGAAGCTGTAATTGCGCTAAGATAGACTCTTACTGAATTGGTCTTTAGACCAGAATTTGATAAATGAAGTAGATACTCTAGTATCGATACCAAAGGTATCACCAGGGGGTTTAACCCCTTCTGGAAACACCATATAGTGAAACGTTTCCACTTGAAGGCGTAAGATCGTCTTGTGGAAGGTTTTCTAGAAGCCTGAAGGATATCCTGAAGATTTAAGCTCTCAGCAACCAGGCCGTGAGATGCAAGAACTGGGGATTAGGGTGCCATAGGGTCCCGCTCTCTTGGGAAAGGAGATCTGGAGCACACCCTAACTCCAGAGGCGCAGCTTGAGAGAGTTGTAGAAGCAGGGGATACCACATTTGGCGGGGCCACCGTGGTGCTATGAGGATCATACGACCTCTGTCTCTCTGAAGCTTGAAGAGTGTTTTGGGGATGAGGGGAATAGGTGGGAAGGCATAGAGGAAGTCCTGACCCCAGTGAAGGAGGAAGGCGTCAATTGCCTGGCAATTGTGAGCCGGAATCCTGGAACAGAACCGGGGAAGTTTGGCATTCAGTGGACTTGCAAAGAGGCCTATGTCTGGAGTCCCCCAGATGTGAAATATCTTTGTCACCTGGTCTAGATGGAGAGACCATTCGTGAGGCAGCAGTACTCGGCTGAGTTTGTCTGCCCAAAGGTTTTGAATGCCTGGAAGATATACCATGAGAAGGTGAATTTGATGCTCTCTGGCGAGAGCCCATAGTCGTAAAGCTTTGTTGCATAACGACAGAGAGCCTGCTCCGCCCTGCTTGTTCACATAAAACATGGCTACTTGATTGTCCATTTGGACTAGGACTGCCTTGTAGCAGAGCTGGGCATGGAATACTCAAAGAGCTAGATAGATTGCTCTTAATTCTAGGAGGTTTATTTGAAGACAAGCCTCCTGTGGAGTCCAGGTGCCCAGGGTAGAGAGATGATGCAGGTGTGCTCCCCAACCCACCTGTGATGCATCTGTTGTTAGGGTGGCCTGGAATAGGGGTTGTTGGAAAGGAGACCCCCCTAAAAGATTCTCCAGTGATTGCCACCATTGGAGGGACAAGATCAGTCGATGAGAGTTTGATATCTTGTCTGACAGATGTCCTGTGGCCTGTGTCCACTGTGTGGATAGGGTCCACTGGGCTGTTTGCATGTGGAGGCGAGCATAGGGAACTACATGAACTGTGGATGCCATGTGTCCCAGCAATTGTAGCAGTTCTTGAGCAGTTAGGGAGGATTTTCCTGCTGCTTGAGAAGCTAGTTGCACTATGCGAACACACCGGGCCTGTTGAAGGAAAGCCCTTGACTGTCTGGTATCTAAACAGGCTCCTATGAACTCCAGAGACTGGGAAGGAACAAGCTGGGATTTTGGGAAGTTTATTACCAATCCCAAATATTGGAGGATTCGCATTGTGCGAGATAGTGCAGAGCTGGCTTCTGCAACAGTGGGGGCTCGAATGAGCCAGTCGTCCAAGTAAGGGAAGACGAATATCCCTAGGGTTCGCAGGAATGCAGCTACTACTGCCATGCATTTTGTGAATACTCTTGGTGTGGAAGCCAGACCAAAGGGAAGAACCCTGTATTGGAAGTGTTTTCCCTTGAAAAGGAATCGTAAGGATTTCCTGTGATCTGGATGGATGAGAATGTGAGTATATGCATCCTTTAAGTTTAGAGAGCAAAGCCAATCCTGACTTTGAAGGTATGGCAGAAGAGTTCCTAGAGAAATCATTTTGAACTTCTCTCAGAACAGGTATTTGTTCAATTCTCTAAGGTCTAGAATGTGTCTGTGTCCCCCTGTTTTCTTTGGAATAAGAAAATAGGGTGAGTGGAACCCTGTACCCTGCTGGAGAATGGGTACTTCTTGCCCCTTGGGCAAGAAGTGTTGAGGCCTCGTGATCCAGCAGATTGTCTGCAGAGGTCTGGAAATTGTACTGTCTTACGATTGTAGGAGGGGGATGCTGTGAAAATGAAGCTTATACCCCTCTCCTACAATGGACAGAGTCCAATTTTCTGTTGTTATTTGGTGCCATCTGTTGGCAAAATGACACAGCCTGCCTGGAATATTTAGGGGTTCCGGACCCCTCAGAAGCAGGAAGGTTAAGCTCTCTAGAAAGGAGTCAAAGCCCTTGAGGGGGCTGAACCTGCGGAGCTGGTTGAGCTCTCGGGCCTTTTGGCTTCTTCTGCTGTTTGAATTGCTGTTGTTGTCCCCTTTGGGCAACTTGAGCATGAGCTTGGCTTTGCTGGGTATAGAATAGATAAAAAACTTCCTCTTTTTGCTGAAAGAGGGCTTTTTATAGGGTTTCTTTTTGGCTGGAGTGGCTGTAGATTTTGACAATCTATCTAAGGTGATATTGTCAGTATCTATTTCATTAGCCTTTTCCAGACAATTCTCGCCAAAGAGGTTTTCGCCTGTGCAAGGAATGTTGCCTAATTTATCCTGTAACCAAATCTCCAAGTCTGATGCCTGAAGCCAGGCAATCCATTGTGCACCAATGGCAATAGCAGAGGTTCTGCTGATGCATTCAAAGCAGTCAAAGACTGCACGATTTACAAACTTGGAGACATCTTGAGCATGCCTGACAAGAATAAGGAAGTACTGTCGTCTGTCATCTGGGAGAAGTGGGCTCATAAGCTCCAAATCTCCTGTGACCTCTTTGAGGAACATTCCCATATATAAAATATATGAGCTGATCCTAGCTGAAAGCATGGAAGCCTGAAAAGTTTGATGCCCAAAAGCATCAAGAGTCCTGCATTCACGACCTGGAGGATTGGATGCATGTCTCTTTGCACTTTTCATCCTACACATGGCTGACTCCACTACCACTGAATGGTATGGCAGCCGAGTCTTTTGAAATCCAGGACATGGTGGAACTCAAAACATGGTATCAAGTCTCTTAGAATGAGGAGATGTGGTCAAAGGTGTCTCCCACATTCTGAGCATCAAATCATAAAGAATTTCATGAATGGGCAGAGTGGCTGCCTCCTTTGGAGCCTTAGGATATTGGAGAATTTCTAATTCCTTTGCCCTAGGTTCCTTTTCAGGAGCTACTGTGATTGAAAGGCCTTTGGCAACATCACGAATAAAATCCTGAAAAGACGTGTCCTCCGGAGGCGACATTCTGCGTTGGGGAAAAGAAGAGTCTTCCGGGAGAAACACTCTGGTACCAGCAGAATTATCAGAGTCATCGGAATCGGAGGATTCGAAGTATCTCTGATCACGATGTTCACACAAGGCACAGTCCCTGTATTGATCGAAGTCGGTACCGAGATGATCCGGTACCGATCTCTCTAAGCCCGCCAAAGATGGCATGGGAAGAATTCCCACTGGGGCCAGTACCACCGATGCTGGTACCGGCATCGGTACCAGTGCCGGTACCAGCATCGGTAGCGGTGCCCGGTGAACCATCAGTGTCAATGTTACTGCAGCTGTAAGGATAGCTGCAATACTGCGCTCGATAGCGAGGAATCTCTAGTCTATCGATGCTGCCGATGCCTAGGTATTGGTACCGGTGAAGGCAGCCGGGACCCCTGAGCATGGCAGCAGTAGTTCTGTCGAGGCCGAGGCCTTGAGAACATCCTGGAACCCCGTTGATGCTTTGGAGGCCGAAGCCTCCCGCCGGGGCTGTTTTGCCAGTGTGGTTCCCCTCAAGGGCAATGCCAATGGCCTCTCGATGCTTTGCAGGAGAGCTACGCTTTGAGGATGGGCTTTTATGTTTAATTACCTGAGATCCATAGGAGGAAGAAGAGGCTCTTGAAGATGTCGATGCAATGGACCTGGCATCCGAAGAAGAGAGGGTACCGAGCTTTGCAGCCCGGTTCTGTCTTCCTCTTTTAGTCATCCCCATACAAGAGAGACACTCCGAAGGAGCATGGTCAGGGCCTAAACATTTAAGACACCAGTCATGGGTGTCGTTGACGGAGATGGTACCGCGACACTTAGTGCATTTTTTAAAACCACTAGCTGTTTTTTCCATCTTTAAGGAAAAATGGGGCCCTAATGCCCAAAATGGCGCCTAGCACCGAAAAAGAAAAGTTTCTGAAGAGAAACAAATTAGAATTTTTTTTTTTAAGAAGAAGAAAAGAACCGGCGGTACCGGTAGGCGTCGTGCGGAGGCAAACGCAACCACAAGACAAGATTAAAGAAGAAATTTTCTGCGGTGACCGGGTATGTGTCCTGTCGGCTCCGTGGAAAACGAAGAACTGAAAAGGGACATTTGGAAAGGAGGGAAGGCAACGCGCATGTGCTGAGGGATGCTCCCAAAAGCGTTCTTATTGGACGCTAGGGAGCGTTTCCGCGCAGGCTCCGTCGGTACCGACTATATCCATATGTGAAGACTACATTCCTGCTTGTTCCTGGAGATTATGCTTTCTCCATGGACAAGCAGGAAGTACATCTCACATATGGGACTTCCAAGCTACAGGCTACCAAAAACAGAGGAAGGCAAGCCCAACCGGGGCAACAAAACTAGAGAACAGGAAGAAACAGTGTGTTTGGGCTCAACCAAACTGAAGAGGAGGAAGAAAGGGAAGAGGAAGACCCAGAGGTGGAGGAATCCAAGCTCAAACTGCTAGTCCATATGGAAAAAGATGAATATGTTCGGTTTCAGGGAAGGGAAAGATTACCCAAGTTAAATTTAACACCTAAGCTTAAAAGTATGATTATAAAGATAAACAAGGCCATATCCAGTATAAAGGGAACATTTATTGACATCACTAAAATAAATCGGATACAGTATTGTGCAGCTAAAATTATTACTGCAAGAATACCACCAGCTAAACTGCAGGGCCAGAAAAAAAAGAAAACAACAGTTCCTCCTTGGAAAAAGCTCATCGAGGGAAAAATACAGTCATTGCATGCGAAGGTATCCTTGATAGATGGGTATCAAAGGATTACGATCAACCAAGATATTAAGGAAGATCCAAGCCACCAAGCTGAAGCATGCTGCATTAACAGAAGACGACCTGAAATTTTATATGTTCCAACAATAAATTGAAAATAGCAGCAGAAGCGTTAAACTGCGAAAATAAGAAGAAAACCAAACAGAAAGATATCAAAATAAGCTATTTAGGGAGGGCCCAAAAATTTTCTTACAAGGAATTGGGAAAGAGCATTAAGATATTAAAAGCACCACCACCAACGCCAAAACAGAAAGCTTCTGCAGAAAACTATACAAGGACCCTATAAAGTACAATCAGGAAGCAGAATGGTTACTTTGCATACAGGAGCATTTAGAAAAAGCAAACATCACACCTATAGAATGGCCTACAGTTACAACAAAAGAGCTGGCAAGCAGGTTAAAGCGAGCACCAAGCTGCAAGAGCCCAGATGGAGTAACCAACTTTTGGCTCAGTTAACATCACTCCAACCAGACCTAGTGACTTGCAAAAATAAATCGTTTACACAGCCAGACTTAATGCCACAGTGGCTTACTACAGGAAAAACATTCCTTCTTCCAAAAGGAGACCAAACTAACACTCCGAACAGTTATAGACCAATAACTTATCTACCTACAATCTATAAGCTGTTCACGGCAATAGATACAGACTGAATATATGATCATCTCAAGTACAATAACATCATGGCAATAGAGTAAAAGGGCAGCAAGAGAGGGGCATATAGCACCAAAGACCAGTTAATTTTGAAGGCCATCATGGCCAGAGCTAAGAACAGCAGAAATCTCAGTATAGCCTGGATTGATTATAGAAAAGCTTTTAACAATGTTCCACACTCATGGATAATAAATTGCTTTGAAATGTATAAAATAAATCCTGATTTGACAGAATATATTAAGTTCACCATGAATGTGGCAAACCACACTTTTTGAAATATGAAGATTGTCAGTATATCATTCCTAACATCAGGATCCAGCGAGGAATATTTCAAGGGGATTCCCTGTTGCCCCTTCTGTTTTGTGTGGTGCTTAAGCTAATGAGTACTCTCTTCAACTCTTTGGGATGATGAGAGTACTTATGGTGTCCTTTAGCATGAATCCTAAAGGAGGTAACAACCCAGAAACAACATCTCATTTATTATATGTAGACGATCTGAAGCTCTATAGTTCCAGCGACCATCAATGAGCAGAGCAACTCCGTGTGGTGAAAAGCTTTTCCGATAACATCTGGATGACCTTTGTCCTTGACAAATGTGCTAAAGCAACTTTTTTTTTTTTAAGAGGAAAATTAAGGAAACAGAAAATCTCTCTCTGGCTGAAGGCTGTCACATCAAGGACCTTGAACAGGAAGGCGTATATAAGCATCTAGGAGTAGAACAACACTCAAGCAGAAATTACTGAGAAGAAAGATAAGTAAAGAATACTATAGGAGATTAAAATCATTACTGAAAAGTGCTTTATCACGGAATACGAAACAAGCCATCAATCAGCTGACAATTCTTGTACTTTCATATAGCTTTGGGGTTGTGGACTGGCCTCTCAAAGAAATTGAAAAGTTGGATGTGTAAACACGAAAACTCATCCATGCCCAAGAAGTGATTTCCAAGAATCAGTGTATGCCAAGATTGTACATCCCTAGAGCTGAAGGAGGCCTAAGACTCATCAAGATTGATTACACGTACAGAGCTACCATCATAGGTCTCCAGGCCTACTTAACTGCATCCTCAGATCCAAACACGCAAAAAGTGCTGAAATATGAGAGTAAACATCCAGAATCTGTCTCCATCATTAAATTTCGATAAGTGTTCCGATAACTAGAAGGAATGAGTGAAGATCCACAAGCATGCACAGGGAAGGCAGTAATGGAATTTGTAAAACAAGAGAAAAAAACTCTTAAAGGACTTAGATCAACAAACAAGGAAAGAAAAGTGGCAGATGCACAAATACAGTGGGAAATACAGTACAGCACAGTTACTCACCTGTAACAGGTGATCTCCGGGAACAGCAGGAATTAAGTCTTCACATATGGGTAACGTGTACCAACAGAGCCTGCGCGGGAACGCTCCCCAGCATCCAATTAGAAAGATTTTGGAAGCATCCCACAGCGCCTGCGTGCTGCCTTCCCGCCTTTCCCAACTACCTCTCTCCAGTTGAGTTTTAAAGCTGAGACAAAGATAGAGAGAGAGAGAAAGAGATACAACTCCTAGGGGAGGTGGGTGGGTTGTGAAGACTTAATTCCTGCTGTTCCCAGAGATCACCTGTTACAGGTGAGTAATCACGCTATCTCCAGGAACAAGCAGGAATGCAGTCTTCACATATGAGGACTCCCTAGCTTTAGATGCCAGGGAGAGACCCCAGAAGTTGTGTGCCCCTGAAAAAAGTGCTCCACTTCCCCCCATGGATCACTGGCATCCAACCAGGGATGGTGGGTAGGAATTGATTAGGTATGGAACAGGTGTTGGAGAACAGCCTGACCAAACAAGGCATCACGGCGGGAGTCCTTGTCCAAGCAGTAATGGGCTGTGAAGGTATGAACCGAGGCCCAGGTGGCTGCTCGACAGATCTCGTCGATAGACACAGAGTGTAGATGAGCCATTGAAGCTGCCATGGCTCTCACATTGTGAGCTGTGACATGGCCCTCTAGAGGAAGATTCTTACTCTGATAGGCAAAGGAAATACACTGAGCAATCCAGTTAGATAGTGTTCTCTTGGAGACTGGAAGTCCCAAATGAGAAGGATCAAAAGCAACAAAGAGTTGAAAAGACTTTCTATGTTGCTGTGATCTTTGTAAGTAAAAGGCTAAAGCTCTTTTACAGTCCAAAGTATGAAGATTCCTTTCTGCATTTGATGCATGAGGCCTTGGAAAGAACACAGGTAGGTAGACCCCTTGGTTTAGATGAAAAGGCGAGACCACCTTTGGCATAAAGTGTGGATGAGTCCTAAGGACTACCTTGTCATGATGGAACCTTGTATAAGGTGGATCAGCCACTAGTGCCTGCAACTCACTGATGCGACGTGCTGATGTGATTGCAATGAGAAAGATAACCTTCCAAGAAAGGAATTTCAAGGAGGTAGTAGCTAAGGGTTTGAAAGGTGGATTCATGAGCTGACCAAGAACCAAGTTTAAGTCCCATGCCACAGGTGGTGTCTTAATGGGAGGTTTAGTTAGCAGAAGGCCTCTCATAAATCTTGCTATAAGAGGATGGGAGGAAATAGGTTGTCCATTTAGGGGCTTGAAGGAAGCTCCAATAGCACTCAAATGGACCCTCACTGAATTAGTCTTAAGTCCTGCATTGGATAAATGAAGGAGATACTCCAGTAATGATTCCAGAGGTACCGCAAGGGGGTTAAGACCCTTCTGCGAACACCATATGGTAAACCTTTTCCACTTGAAAGCATAAGAGCGTCTTCTGGAAGGCTTCCTGGAAGCATAAAGGATATCCTTTACCTGCTGAGGGAGGTTAAGATCATGGAGATCTAGGCCTTCAGCAACCAAGCCCTGAGAGGCAGAGACTGGGGATTGGGATGCCATAACATTCCGTCCTCCTGAGATAGGAGATCTGGAGCAGACCCTAACTCCAGGGAGGGAGCTTCAGAGAGATATAGAAGCAGAGGGTACCACACTTGCCGTGGCCAATGTGGAGCTATGAGAATCATATGGACTGTCTCTCTGAAGCTTGAACAGGGTTTTGGGAATTAGCGGAATGGGTGGAAAGGCATGCAGGAAATCTTGACCCTAGTAAAGGAGGAAAGCATCCCTGGCCTGAGCCCCTTGAGACGGAATTCTGGAACAGAACCAGGGAAGTTTGGCATTCCACGGACTAGCAAACAGGTCTATGTCCGGGGTTTCCCAAATTTGAAAAATCTTGGCTACCTGGTCTGCATGCAGAGAGCACTCGTGTGGAAGCAGAACTCGACTGAGTCTGTCTGCCCAAGAGTTTTGTATGCCTGGAAGATACACTGCCAGGAGATGAATCTGATGCTCTCTGGCGAGAGCCCATAGTCGCAAAGCTTCGTTGCAAAGCGACAGAGAGCCTGTTCCCCCCTGCTTGTTCACGTAGAACATGGCTACTTGATTGTCCGTATGAATGAGGACTGTCTTGTAGCTGAGCAGGGTGTGGAACACTCGAAGAGCAAGGAAGATTGCTCTGAGCTCCAAGAGAGTGATATGTAGATGAGTCTCCTGTGGAGTCCAGGTGCCTTGGGTGGAGAGGTCTTGCAGATGAGCTCCCCAACCCATTGGAGAAGCATCTGTTGCTTGGTGTAAGGGTTGTTGAAATGGGGACCCAGCAACAGGTTTTGAGTGGACTGCCACCATTGGAGGGACAAAATAAGGTGATTTGTGTTTGCTATTTTGTCTGACAGGCACCCTGATGCCTGGGTCCATTGAGTGGATAAAGTCCACTGGGCTGCTCTCATATGGAGGCGAGCATAGGAAACCACATGCACGGTAGATGCCATGTGGCCTAGTAGTTGTAGCATTTGCTATGGAGGAGCGAGGTCACGTGACAGGAGGACATCACCCTGGTGTGGCAGGAAGTGATCCTGTAATTAGGACCTGTCCTCCAGGTGATGTAAAACCCTCTCGCACTGAGGAAGTTTCTCCAGGGCCATATGCCCATGAGGGAAGGGTTAGGACAGCCGTTATAGTTGGTGATTCGATCATTAGGCATGTAGATAGCTGGGTGGCTGGTGGACGTGAGGATCGCCTGGTAACATGCCTGCCTGGTGCGAAGGTAGCGGACCTCACGCGCCACCTAGATAAGGTCTTAGATTGTGCTGGGGAGGAGTCTGCTGTCTTAGTACATGTCGGTACCAATGACATAGGAAAATGTGGTAGGGAGGTTCTGGAGGCTAAATTTAGGCTTTTAGGTAGGAAGTTGAAATCCAGAACTTCCAGGATAGCGTTCTCCGAAATGCTTCCCGTTCCACGTGCAGGACCCAAAAGGCAGGCAGAGCTCCGGAGTCTCAATGCGTGGATGAGACAATGGTGCAGAGATGAGGGTTTTGGATTTGTTAGGAACTGGGGAACATTCTGGGGAAAGGAGGGGCTCTTCCGAAGGGATGGGCTTCACCTTAACCGGGATGGAACCAGGCTGCTGGCACTAACCTTTAAAAAGGAGAAAGAGCAGCTTTTAAACTAGATAATATGAATAAAATACAGTCTCTAAAATGCTTGTATGCAAATGCTAGAAGTCTAAAAAATAAGATGGGAGAGTTAGAATATATAGCACTAAATGAGAGGTTAGATATGATTGGAATATCAGAGACATGGTGGAAGGAGGACAACCAGCGGGACACTGTGATACCTGGGTACAAACTATATCGTAATGATAGAGCTGATAAAATTGGTGGAGGGGTTGCGCTCTATGTTAGAGAGGGCATTGAGTCAGAAAGGATTAAAGTTTTGCAGGAAACAAAATTTGCTGTAGAATCTCAATGGATTGAAATTCCATGTAAAAAGGGGAAGGCGATGGCAGTGGGGGTGTACTATCGACCACCAGGCCAGAATGAACATCTGGATGATGAAATGCTCAAAGAAATCAAGGAAGCTAACAAACGTTACAGCGCAGTAATAATAACAGGTGACTTCAATTACCCCGGTATCGACTGGGTCAGTGTCATGGCAGGACATGCTAGGGAGATAAAGTTCCTAGATGACATAAATGACTGCTTCTTGGAGCACCTGGTTCATGAATCGACCAGAGGGGGAGCCATATTAGACCTGGTCCTCAGTGGAACACAAGATCTAGTGCAAGAGATAAGGGTGTTGGGGCCACTTGGCAATAGTGATCATAGCATGATCGCCTTTGATTTAATTAGTGGAGGAGGGATAGTACGGAAATCCACAGTACTACCTTTTAACTTTCGAAAGGAAAATAGTTAAGAAAAAACTAAAAGGAGCAGTTGCAAAGGTTAAAGACTTACATCAAGTTTGGGAGTTGTTGAAAAATACTATCTTGGCAGCCCAGACCAGTTGTATTCCACGCTTTAAGAAAAGTGGAAGGAAGTCCAAAAAACTGCCAGCATGGTTTAAAGGTGAGGTCAGAGAGGCTGTTGTTGCCAAAAAAGCATCTTTCAAGAAATGGAAAAAAGAGCCAAACGATGAAACCTGGAAACAGCACAAGCACTGGCAAATCAAATGCAAGGCATTGATAAAGCAGGCAAAGAGAGTATTTGAGAAGAAGCTTGCTGTGGAAGCAAAAACGCGAAATAAAGATTTTTTCAAGTACATTCGCAGCAAAAAACCTGTGAGAGAGTCAGTTGGTCCATTAGATGATAGAGGAGTTAAAGGGGCACTAAGAGGCGACAAGGCGATAGCGGAGAGACTGAATGAATTCTTTGCTTCAGTCTTTACTGAGGAAGATGTAGTGATGTTACCCATGACTGAAGTGGTATTTAAAGGTGCGGAAGAATTGAAGGATATATTGATACATCGGGAAGATGTATTACAACTATTAGATAAACTGAAGAGTAGCAAATCACCTGAGCTGGATGGTATACATCCAAGGGTGTTGCAAGAACTGAAATATGAGATTGCAGACCTGCTATTAGTAATCTGTGAACTATCATTAAAATCATCTCTAATACCTGAAGATTGGAGGATCGCCAATGTAACACCAATTTTTAAAAAGGGTTCCAGGGGTGATCCGGGAAACTACAGACCGGTGAGCCTCACGTCAGTACTGGGAAAAATGGTAGAAACCATCATAAAGAATAAAATTACTCAGCATGTAGATAGTCATGGCCTAATGGGAGACAGCCAACATGGCTTTAGACAAGGAAGATCTTGTCTTACTAATCTGTTATGTTTTTTTGAATGTGTGAATAAACAGGTAGACAAAGATGAGTCGGTTGATATAGTGTAACTGGACTTTCAGAAAGCCTTTGACAAGGTCCCTCATCAGAGACTTTTGGCAAAACTAAAGAGTCATGGGATAGGAGGGAGTTTACTACTGTGGATCAAGAACTGGTTAAGAGATAGAAAGCAGAGGGTTGGGCTAAATGGACAATTTTCCCAATGGAGAAAGGTGAATAGTGGTGTACCCCAGGGATCTGTGCTGGGTCCGCTGCTTTTTGACATATTCATAAATGACCTGGAAAGTGGAATAATAAGTGAGGTTATCAAATTTGCAGATGACACAAAACTATTTAAAGTTGTTAAAACCCAAGAGGATTGTGGAAAATTGCAAGAGGATCTTGATAAATTGGAAGACTGGGCATCAAAATGACAGATGAAATTTAATGTGGACAAGTGCAAAGTTATGCACCTAGGGAAGAACAACCCAAAATATGGTTATACAATGCAAGGTTCCACATTAGGAACCACCACCGAGGAAAAAGATGTAGGCGTCATTGTGGATAACATGTTAAAACCCTCGGCCCAGTGTGCAGCGGCAGCCAAGAGAGCAAATAGAATGCTAGGTATCATAAGGAAAGGAATGGAAAATAAAACAAAAGATATTATAATGCCTCTATATCGTTCCATGGTGAGACCGCACCTTGAATATTGTGTGCAATTCTGGTCACCGTATCTTAAAAAGGATATAGAGTTATTACAAAAGGTTCAGAGAAGAGCCACCAAAATGGTAAAGGGGATGGAAGGATACTCCTATGAAGAAAGGCTAACAAGGTTAGGGCTCTTTAAGCTGGAAAAGAGACGGCTGAGGGGAGATATGATAGAAGTCTATAAATTAATGAACGGAGTGGAAAGCACAGTTACTTACCTGTAACAGGTGATCTCTGGGAACAGCAGGAATAAGTCTTCACATATGGGTATCGTCGGTACCGACGGAGCCTGCGCGGGAACGCTCCCCAGCGTCCAGAAAGAAAGTTTTTGGGAGCATCCCACAGCGCCTGCGCGCTGCCTTCCCGCCTTTCCTAACTGCCTCTCTCCAGTTCGAGTTTTAAAGCTGAGACAAAGAGAGAGAGAGGAAAGGAAAGATAGATAGAGAGATACAACTCCTAGGGGAGGTGGGTGGGTTGTGAAGACTTATTCCTCCTGTTCCCAGAGATCACCTGTTACAGGTAAGTAACTGTGCTATCTCCAGGAACAAGCAGGAATGAGTCTTCACATATGGGGACTCCCCAGCTAGAGATGCTTGGGAGATCACCCAGATTGTGAGTCCCTGGGAAGGGCTCTACCTCTACCCAGGAATCTCAGGCATCCAGTTCAGGGATGGAGGGTAGGAGTTGATTAGGTATGGAACAGGTGTTTGAGAACAGCCTGACCAAACAAGGCATCCCGGCGGGAGTCCTTGTCCAAGCAGTAATGGGCTGTGAAGGTATGAACCGATGCCCAGGTGGCCGCTCGACAGATTTGGTCGATGGACACAGAGTTTAGATGAGCCATAGAGGTTGCCATGGCCTTCACATTGTGAGCTGTGACATGGCCCTCCAGAGAAAGGTTCTTACTTTGGTAGGCGAAGGAAATATACTGAGCAATCCAATTGGACAGAGTTCTCTTAGAGACTGGAAGTCCTAAATGAGAAGGATCAAAAGCAACAAAAAGTTGAGAGGACTTTCTATGTTGCTGTGTTTTGTGTAAGTAGAAAGCAAGTGCTCTTTTACAATCCAGGGTATGAAGATTCCTCTCTGCACTTGATGCATGAGGTCCTGGAAAAAAGACAGGTAAAAACACCTCCTGGCTCAGATGAAAAGGTGAGACCACTTTAGGCATAAAGTGTGGATTAGTTCTGAGGACTACCTTGTCATGATGGAACCTTGTATAAGGAGGATTAGCCACTAAAGCTTGCAACTCACTGATAACGGCGAGCTGAGGTGACTGCAATGAGAAAAATAACCTTCCAAGAAAGGAATTTTAAGGAGGTAGTGGCTAAGGGTTCAAAGGATGGCTTCATAAGCTGACCAAGAACCAGATTCAAGTCCCAGGCCACTGGAGGTGGTCTAATGGAAGGTTTAGTCAAAAGAAGGCCTCTCATGAATCTTGCTATAAGAGGATGAGAGGAAATAGGTTGTCCATTGAGAGGCTTAAGGGATGCTGCAATAGCACTCAAATGGACTCTGATTGAATTTGTTTTAAGGCCTGCATGGGATAAATGCAGCAAATAGTCTAGTAAAGAATGCAAAGGAATTGCAAGAGGGTTGAGACCCTTCTCTGCACACCAAATGGAAAACCTTTTCCATTTAAAAGCATATGAACGTCTGGTGGAAGGCTTTCTGGAAGCATGAAGGATATCCTTCACTTGCTGAGAAAGTTGTAAATCTTGAATGTCTAGACCTTCAGCAACCAGGCCCTGAGATGAAGAGACTGAGGATTTGGGTGCCACAAGGTTCCCTCCTCCTGGGAGAGGAGATCTGGAGCAGACCCCAGGTCTAGGGAGGGAGCTTGAGAGAGATGCAGAAGTAGAGGGTACCACACTTGGCGTGGCCAAAGTGGTGCTATGAGGATCATAGTCCCCTTGTCTCTCTGAAGCTTGAACAGAGTCTTGGGGATTAGGGGAATAGGTGGAAAGGCATAGAGGAAGTCTTGCCCCCAATGAAGGAGGAAGGCATCCCTGGCTTGAACTCCCCGACATGGAATCCTGGAACAGAACCGGGGAAGTTTGGCATTCCACGGACTTGCAAACAGGTCTATGTCTGGGGTACCCCAAATCCAAAAAATTCTAGCTATCTGGTCCCCATGGAGGGACCATTCGTGCGGAAGCAGAACTCAACTGAGTCTGTCTACCCAAGAGTTTTGAACCCCTGGAAGATACACTGCCATGAGATGGATTTGATGCTCTCTGGCGAAGGCCCACAAACTCAGAGCTTCGTTGCAAAGCGACAGAGAGCCAGTCCCTCCCTGCTTGTTCACGTAGAACATAGCTACCTGGTTGTCCGTGTGGATGAGGACTGTCTTGTAGCTGAGCAGGGTGTGGAAGACTCTGAGAGCCAGAAAGATTGCTCTGAGCTCTAAGAGGTTGATATGAAGAGATGTCTCCTGTGGAGACCAGATGCCCTGGGTTGAGAGATCTTGTAGATGAGCTCCCCAACCCCTTGGAGAGGCATCTGTTGTAAGGGTGGCTTGGGGTAACACCTGTTGAAAGGGGGACCCCAGCAACAGATTCTGAGTGGACTTCCACCAGTGGAGGGACCAAAAAATGCGACTGGAGGTTGCTATTTTGTCTGACAGGCAACCTGATGCCTGGGTCCATTGGGAGGAAAGGGTCCACTGAGCTGCTCTCATGTGAAGGCGAGCATAGGGAACCACATGCACCGTGGATGCATGTGGCCTAAGAGTTGCAACATCTCTCGAGCAGTTAAATGGGATTTTAACTGAATCTGGGAGGCTAACTGCACCAAGCGTAGGCAACGGGTCTGGGGAAGATAGGCCCTTACAGTTGTGGTATCCAGTAAGGCCCCTATGAACTCTAGAGACTGAGTAGGGGTGAGATGGGATTTTGGAATGTTGATTACCAGTCCCAGATACTGAAGAACACGCCTTGTGCAGGCCAGGGAAGTCTGGGCCTCTGACTGGGTTGGAGCTCGGATGAGCCAGTCGTCCAGATATGGGAATACGAATATCCCTAGAGTGCGCAGGAATGCAGCTACTACTGCCATGCATTTTGTGAACACTCTTGGAGCAGAGGCCAGACCGAAAGGAAGCACTTTGTATTGGTAGTGCTTTCCCTGGTAAAGGAACCAAAGGAATCTTCTGTGTGTTGGATGGATGAGAACATGGGTGTACGCATCCTTGAGATCTAGAGAACAAAGCCAGTCCTGACTTTGGAGGTATGGAAGGAGAGTTCCGAGAGAAGTCATCTTAAATTTCTCCTTGCATAGAAACTTGTTCAATTCTCTGAGATCTAATATGGGTCTGTAGCCCCCCGTTTTCTTTGGAATGAGGAAACAGGGGGAGTAGAACCCTGAGCCCTGTTGAAGAAGGGGTACTTCTTCAATTGCCCCTTGGGCAAGAAGGGTAGAAATCTCTTGACCTAGAAGGCTGAGGAGAGATGTTGGAGAATTGAACTGTTTCACCATGGTGTGAGGAGGAAGGTTTAAGAAATGAAGTTTGTACCCTTCCTTTATGATGGAGAGGGTCCACTGCTCTGCTGTGATTTGTTCCCATCTGGGAGCAAAGTGAGCTAACCTTCCTGGGATGGTGAGAGGCTCTGGATGTTCTAGAGCCAGAAAGGCTAAGTTCTCTAGTAGAAAGTCAAAGGCCCTGAGGAGGCTGAGGCTGTTGGGCCGTAGCAGTCCTCGCAGCCTGGGTTTTGGCCTGTTTTGGTTGTTGCTGTCTCTTTGTAGCAAAACGACCCTGAGAAGAGGCCTGACCATAAGAAGAAAATTTCCCTTTCTTTGGGAAAGATCCCTTTTTGAACAGCCTCTTTTTAAAAGGAGCAGTAGTAGACTTTGAAAGTCTATCTAAAGCAGAGTTTTCAGCATCCATTTGGTTGGCCTTTGCCTGCCAATCTTTGCCAAACAGGTTTTCGCCTGTACAGGGAAGGTTACCTAGACCATCCTGTACCCAGGATTCCAAATCAGAGGCTTGCAACCAAGCAACTCTGCGTGCACCTATGGCAATAGCCGAGGCTCTACTGGCCTCCTCAAAAGAGTCAAAGGCTGCACGGTTGGAAAACTTGGATACATCCTGTGCATGTTTAAGCCAGGTGATGTATTCTTCTCTCTTATCTTCTGACATGAAAGGAGATAAGGTTTGCAGATGATCTGTAACTTCTTTCAGAAACATCCCCATATAGAGACTATAGGAGTTGATTCTGGCTACAAGCATACTGGCCTGGAAGATTTTCCTGCCAAAGGCATCTTGAGTTCTGCATTCTCTTCCTGGAGGAGCAGAGGAGTGCCTTTTTGTACTCTTGATCTTTTTCATAGCAGACTCTACCACAATAGAGTTGTGAGGAAGCTGAGTCTTATGAAACCCAGGACAAGGAGGAACACAATACATGGTGTCCAACCTTCTGGAATGAGGGGAGGTGGAAAGAGGAGTCTCCCATATGCCCAACATGTGTTCGAAAAGAATCTCATGTATTGGTAAGGTAGCTGCCTCTTTAGGAGCCTTAGGATATTGTAGGATATCCAATTTTTTGGCTCTAGGTTCAGTCTCAGAGGTCACTGAGATGGACAGGCCTTTGGCCACCTCCCTAATGAAGTCCTGAAAAGTCAAGTCTTCAGGAGGAGACATTCTCCTTTTTGGAGAAGAGGGTTCCTGAGGAAGGATGCCCGATGCTTCAATTGAGGCCTCTGAAGAATCAGAGTCTTCAGAGGAATCGAAGTATCGACTATCTGGATGCTCTTGTAGAGCCCGATACGGGTACCGGGAGGTATCGACATCGGGAGTAATCGGTACCGGCCTGGTACTGATGGGCATCACTGGATAGCGTACCGCTGCGGTCGATGTTGATGTCGATGCAAGCGGTACTGGTATCGGGACAGACATCGGGTTCGGTACCGGAATCGGTACAGGTACCGACAACGGGGTTTGTTGCGGTACCGTAGGCGTTGCAGCTTGAATGAATGCCGTGATGGCACGCTGCATGGTCAGAATATTCTGATCCATTGACGCCACCAATGTCTGGATGTTGGTACCGGTAGAAACTGCCGGTACCCCAGAACATTGTAACAGGTGATCGGTCGAGGCCGAGCCATCGATGTCAACCTGTGACCCAATAGGTAGTGCTTTGGAAGCCGGAGCCTCCCGCCGGGGTAATTTTGCCGGTGTGGTATCCTCAAGAGTAAGCCCGGGGGCATCTCGATACTTAGAGGGAGATGAACTCTGAGGACCAGCCAGATTTAAATTTGGTTACCTGAGATCCATGGGATGAAGAAGCCCTGGAAAACGTTGATGCCACGGAAGCTGCATCGGAGGGAAACAGAGTACTGAGCTTAGCTGCCCGATTCTGTAACCCTCTTTTAGACATCATGGAACAGGACTCACAATCCGCAATGGAGTGGTCAGGACCTAAACATTTTAGACACCAGTCATGGGTGTCAGTGACAGAAATAGTGCTGCTGCACTTTGTGCATTTTTTAAACCCGGAGGCGGGTTTTTCCATGAGGGAAAAATATATCTGTAGGCCTAAGGCCCCAGAAGAATAATGCACTGAAAAGAGTAGAAGTTTGGTTTTTTTTTAAAAAAGAAAGAAAAAGGACCGGTGGTACCAGTGCGGAATCGAGAAGGCAGACACGCGACTAAAGAAAAATAAAAGAAAATAAGAAATTCTTCAGCGGTGACAGGAAACATGACCTGCTGGCTCCGCGGAAAAGAAGAACTGGAGAGAGGCAGTTAGGAAAGGTGGGAAGGCAGCGCGCAGGCGCTGTGGGATGCTCCCAAAAGCTTACTTTCTGGACGCTGGGGATTGTTCCCGCGCAGGCTCCATCGGTACCGACGATACCCATATGTGAAGACTCATTCCTGCTTGTTCCTGGAGATCGGGTAAACGTAGATCGATTGTTTACGTTATCAGAATATAGAAAGACTAGGGGGACATGCAATGAAGCTACAGGATAAACTATTTAAGACTAATAAAAGAAAATATTTTTTCACTCAACGTGTAATCAAACTCTGGAATTTGTTACCGGAGGATGTAGTAAAGGCTGTTAGTGTAGCTGGGTTTAAAAAAGGTTTGGACAAGTTCCTGGAGGAAAGGTCCATAAACCATTATTTAGAAGGGACCCAGGATATCAATGCTTGACCCAGTACAAGCATTGCGGAACCTGTGTCTTTTGGGGAAACTGCTAGGTACGTATGACCTAGATTGGCCACTGTTGGAAACAGGATACTGGGCTTGATGGACCTTTGTCTGACCCAGTATGGCATATCTTATGTTCTTATGTTCATTTCTCGGGCAGTGAGAAGAGGCTTTAGCACTGCTTGAGAAGCTAACTGCACCATGCAAAGGCAACGGGCCTGGGGGAGATAGGCCCTTGATTTTCTGGTATCCAGCAAAGCTCCTATGAACTCTAGACTGAGTAGGAGTTAGACTGGATTTTGGGATGTTTATGACCAGACCCAAATACTGAAGGATATGCATTGTGCAGGATAGAGAAGTCCTGGCCTCTGACTCTGTTGGGGTTCGAATGAGCCAGTCGTCTAAGTAGGGGAAGACGAATATTTCTAGAGTGCGGAGAAATGCTGCTACCACAGCCATGCATTTCGTGAACACTCTTGGTGCTGAAGCCAAGCCAAAAGGTAGCACCCTGTATTGGTAGTGCTTTCCTTGAATAAGGAACCGTAGGAACTTTCTGTGAGTTGGATGGATGAGAACATGGGTGTACGCATCCTTGAGATCTAGAGAACAAAGCCAATCCTGACTCTGAAGGTATGGCAGCAGAGTTCCCAGAGAAATCATCTTGAATTTCTCTTTGAACAGGAATTTGTTCAATTCTCTGAGGTCCAAAATAGGTCTGTATACCCCTGTTCTCTTTGGGATAAGGAAATAGGGGGAGTAAAACCCTGTACCCTGTTGATGAATGGGTACTTCTTCTATTGCCCCTTGGGCAAGAAGCATAGTGACCTCTTGATCTAACAGGTTGATGAGAGAGGTCTGAGAATTGAACTGTCTTATCATACTGGGTCAGAGTCAAGTAAATTCCCAAAACCCCATTCCTTGCCCCAGATCAAAATCTAGTACATTTCTAACCTATGAAGCTCAAAGCCTATACTAATTTACTGTAAATAGTTGTGAATATTTGTTGTTATATTATCTTTAACCCCAGTTATCCCTGTTCACTCCCTGTTATCTGTAAACTTGACATATGTTTTATGCTTAAGTACAAGGTTGTTAAAATGTAAACCGCACTGATGATGAATAGCGCGGTATATAAAAACTGTTAAATAAATAAATAAAATTGTGGGAGGGGGCATGCTCAAAAAATGAAGCTTGTAACCGTCTTTTATGATGGAGAGTGTCCAATGCTTTGCTGTTATCTGCCCCCATCTGGGGGCAAAGTGACACAACCTTCCTGGAATGGTGGAAGGCTCTGGTCCATTGAGAGCCAGGAAGGCTAAGTTCTCTAGCTGAAAGTCAAAGGCCTTGTGGAGGCTGAGACTGCTGGGACGGTTGAGGCTTAGCAGTCTTTGCTTTCCTTTGTTTGGGTGGTTGCTGACCTTTCTGGACAGGTTGACCTGCAGAGCATCCCTGCTGGGAATAAGCAGGATAAAACCTTTTCTTTTTGGAAAAGAATGGTTTTTTGAAAGATTTCTTTCTTGCAGGATCAGCTGTGGCCTTAGATAATCTATCCAAGGTGGAGTTGTCAGCATTCAACTCATTGGCTTTTTCTTGCCAATCTTTGCCAAACAGGTTCTCACCAGTACAAGGAATATTGCCCAGTTTATCTTGTACCCAGAGCTCCAAATCAGATGCCTGGAGCCAGGCAATTCTACGTGCACCTATGGCAATGGCAGAGGTTCTGCTTATGCACTCAAAACAGTCAAAAGCTGCACAGTTGACAAATTTAGAAACATCCTGGGCATGTTTGACCAATGTGAGAAAGTCCTGCCTTCTATCTTCAGGAAGGAGAGGGCTCAAAACCTCTAAATCTCCTGTGACTTCCATCAGGAACATTCCGATATATAAAATATAGGAACTGATCCTGGCAGAAAGCATGGAAGCTTGGAAAGTACGACGTCCAAAAGCATCCAAAGTTCTGCACTCACGTCCTGGAGGATTAGAGGCATGCCTCTTTGCACTCCTGATCTTTCTCATAGCTGATTCCACTACAATAGAGTGGTGAGGAAGCTGAGTTTTCTGGAAACTAGGACAAGGAGGGACTCGATACATAGTATCCAGTCTATGAGAGTGAGGAGAGGTGGTAAGAGGCGTCTCCCACATTCTTAGCATGAGATCATGCAAGATCTTATGGATGGGCAAAGTAGCTGCCTCCTTAGGAGCTTTGGGATATTGTAAAATTTCCAACTCCTTTGCTCTGGGCTCTGTTTCAGGAGCCACAGTAATGGACAGACCTTGAGCCACCTCCATGATGAAATCCTGAAAGGAAATGTCCCCTGGAGGAGACATCCTGCGTTTAGGGGAGGAAGGCTCCTCTGGGAGAAGTATTCCCGTATCGACAGAACTGTCAGAATCCTCAGATTCCTCTGAGGACTCGAAGTACCTTCTGTCCGGATGCTCTTGAAAAGCCCGATACCCATACCGACCGAAGTCGGTACCGGGGGGAATCAGTACCGGTGTATCGGTACCGGAAGGCATCACATGACTGGGTGCCGACAATGCGGACACCGATGTCGATGCTGTCGGTACTGGTTGAACTGTCTGACGCGGTTCCGAGGGTGTCAATGCCGCAAGGAGAGCCGCCAGACTGCGTTCAATAGCCAGAAACCTCTGGTCTATTGATGCTGCCGATGCCTGGATGTCGGTACCGGAGAAAACAGCCGGTACCCCAGAGCATGGCACCAGTAGTTCTGCCGAGGTCGAGGCCTCGAGAACGTCCTGGAGCCTCGATAATGCTTTGGAAGCCGAAGCCTCCCGCCGGGTCAACTTTGCCGGTGCAGAATCCTCAAGGGCAACGCCAGAGGCATCTCGATGTTTAGAAGGAGATCTACCCTGATCAAGGTACTTCAGGTCGGAGGGCCGGGGATTCAAGTCCCACCTGGGGACAGCAATCTCAGGCCGGAGGGACTGGGATTTCTAGTTCTATAGGCACTCCTTGTGGTCTTGGGCAAGCCACTTAACCCTCCATTGCCCATGTTCCCTGTAAGTATTAGCGTATGTCTCATATCCCCTCATGTTAAATGAATCCCCCAATTGACCGCTTTGACCCGGTGAAAAGCGTGATATAAATACAGCTAAATAAATAAATACCCTTTGAGGACCGGCTAGACTTATGTTTAGTTACCTGAGATCCACGGGAGGAAGACGAAGCCCCGGAAGACGTCGATGCCACCAAGGCTGCATCAGAGGGAAACAGGGTACTGAGCTTGGCAGCTCGGTTCTGTCGACCTCTCTTGGACATCATGGCACAGGCCATACATTCCATGATGGAGTGGTCAGGATCTAAACATTTAAGACACTACTCATGGGTGTCGGTGAGGGAGATGGTACCGCCACACTTGGTGCATTTTTTAAAACCCGAAGCGGGTTTTTCCATTGTGGAAAAAATTTTGGGCCTAAGGCCCAAAATGGCACGTGCACCTGGAAAAAATGGGAAAAAAAGTACTACTTTTTTTTTTTTTTAAAGAAAGAAAGAAAGAAGAACCGGCGGTACTGGTAAAGCGTCGAGGAAGGCAGACGCGACCACAAAAAGGAAGGGCAATAAGGAAAATTTTCTGCGGTGACAGGAACGATGACCTGCTGGCTCCGCGAAAAACGAAGAACTGGAGAGAGGCAGTTGGGAAAGGCGGGAAGGCAGCACGCAGGTGCTGTGGGATGCTCCCCAAAGCTTTCTAATTGGACACTGGGAAGTGTTCCCGCACAGGCTCCGTCGGTACTGACGATACCCATATGTGAAGACTACATTCCTGCTTGTTCCTGGAGATAGAGTGTTACTCCAGGAACCCTTTATTGATCAAGGAAGGACACATTAATGGTTAAGGAGAGGTGAACTGAAACTGAAGAATGAGAGGTTGATAGTTGCAGCCCAGGACAGCAGCTTACGGATGAGACGGTTTACAGAGAGCACTGAAAAAACTGGCAACACAGACATATGTCAATTCTGTAAGAAAGACCTGGAAACGGTGACTCACCTCAAAGCTGGTGTGACGTTCTGATGACAGAAAATTTCTATACAGAAAGACATAATAAAGTAGCACGCCTCATTCATTGGAAACTCTGTAAGCACTACAACATCACTGTGCCCAAAAAGCACTGGGATCATGACCCTAAGAGAATTACAAAGAATGAGGAGGTCATGATTACCTAGGATACTTCCATTCCGACCGATAAAAAGCTGGATGCAAGGAAAATGGATATAGTGCTTAAGGAGAAAACCACCACGACAGCATTGATAATAGAGGTGTCAGTTCCAAGTGACTACTCAATCACATGGAGAAGCAGAAGATCCTGAAATACCAGGAAATGCAGAGACCAAGAAAATGTGGCAGAAAGATACAGAAATATTTCCCATAATGTTGGGTGCCACAGGCTTGATAAAGAAGAATTGCCAAGCCCATCTTGACAAACTACCCATACATGTTACATCTTACCATATCCAGCAGGAGGCTCTCTTTGGCATGATGCAAGTACTACCCCAAGCCTTAGCAGTGAATTTGAGAGACTGAGATCATACTCCCCATGCCCTGGCTTAGAAATGAGGCAAAACTAACCCATTTGGAGAACTGCCCCGGAACAAAAATGTATTTTGAAAGATGCAGCCCTAGGATTTTAAGGTATCAGTTATCCGAAGAGTAAAGACTTAGTCAATAAAAACACAAATGAGTGCCATGGTGTCCAAAGCATATTGCCGGAAATTGGAGACCAATGGCAAAAGAAACTATTTTCCATGGTGTTCAATTCAAAAAACGTCTGAATTATTCATGACCGTCATTGTAATCTGTGGCATCCAAACCTACATAATAAACTTTTTTAAAAACCTGGCCGCACTATCTAGAAAATGATCCTATTCAGCTCAATAAGGTTATTACTATATATGTTATTGTGGCTTAAAATCGTACCCTGTTAAAATTATCAAGGGACTACAATATGAAATAAAAAATCAAGACTCGTGTGACCAAATAACTAACCATAAAAAAGGTGGTGTGTATCTAAACGTGAAAAACTGGCAAGTTGCCAGCGCACCATCAGCTGTAGCGATTTAAAGCTCATAATACAAAAACCATGAAAAAGGGCACACTGATAAAAAACCTTTTGAGGAAACTAAGTGACCGTATCACCAAACTTTAAAGATTCATGTGTGTAACTCACGGTAAACTAGCAGAAGATGCTGAAAGTGCCATTGGCAGATGCATGAGGAATAGGCACATATCGAGTAAAAAGAACAAACTGAGACAAAGTAATCAATATAAATTTTAAAGGTAGAACTAATGTAAATATAACCATATACTTATGAAATGAAAGAATGTACCTCACTCCTCGTCACCAACAGTGTAAAAAAGTAAAAGAGCTAGTCGAGCCTCATTCTTAAGTGAAGGGTTCATGACACCATGGTGATGCGGAGTGGTGTGACAGCATTGTGTCGTAAACATAAAATAAAATCAGAGGTACTTATAGTGTGAGAACTGTAAAAAATAATAATGATAAAGGGAGCCGATATATATATAGAAGTTATACCGAGTAATTTAAAAACAAGGTGGAATAAAACCATTCCACAGCTATTGCTACACAATTTAGAGAGCATCCTCTTGTGTCTTTCTCTAATAAGCAAGTTTTTAGTTTGTTTTGGATTTGTTTTTATACCCATGCTGTATTTTAGGTTGACTTACAATGTATTCTCATTGTTTTTAAATTGGTCTCAGTCATTTAGCAATGTTGTTTATTATGTCAGATTATTAGTTGTTTTTATCATTTATATTTCAATTACGATTATTTATTTTTATTTATGCAATTACTTTGAGAATGGTTCATAAGTTTCTTTTTCAGATATCATTATGAGTTTTAATTTATTACCACCATTATTTTTAATATTTTTACCATATGTATTTGTTTATTTGTTATTTATGTATTTATATATCTTTGGAGGTCGTAGTGCCCTGAAGAAGACTTGTGCGAAAACACGTGTTGTGTTGACCTGACACACTAAAATAAAGGCTCTTGTTCCTACCAGTGGCGTGGTGCCTCCTGCTTTTCCCGTCTCTGCTTTCACTGCAGGTCTGGTGATTTCCCTGCTGGGTGAGCCACCAAGGCCTGGAGCTCCCTGACAGGGCATGCCAAAGTGACCGCCACCAGGAATAGGACTTTCCAGGTCAGAAATTCAGAGGGCAGAAAGTGAGTGGCTCAAAGGGAGCCAACAAGAGCTGCGCCAGAAGCACATT
Organism: Ichthyophis bannanicus; assembly: GCA_033557465.1. Classification (NCBI taxonomy): domain Eukaryota; kingdom Metazoa; phylum Chordata; class Amphibia; order Gymnophiona; family Ichthyophiidae; genus Ichthyophis; species Ichthyophis bannanicus. The sequence goes on from CM066035.1 coordinate 548,985,789, forward strand.
CAGGTCACAAGCCACCGGCAGGGGCTTGACTGGAGGTTTAGAGAGAAGTAAACCCTACATGACGTGAGTCACCAGGGGCTGAGCTGAAATGGGTTTCCCCTCAAAGCCACGATGGTGGGCCCCAATCGTACTCAGGTGAGCTCTGATCGAATCGGACTTGAGAAACAGCAGGAAGAGAAGCAGAGAAAAACACCTCAAAAAGTCCAAACAGCTTTATGGTCCCCTACACTTGCAGTGTTTCGGCACATATGTCCTCCTCAGGGGCTAGGATAACTTAGCTGCCTGTGAGGATTTTTTTAAAAAAATCAAACCAGTTTCACTTTTGGTTGACTGCGTTTTGGATCGCTGCAATCATCAGTTTGATTTTTTTTAATCCTTATAGGCAGCTAAGTTATCTTACCCCCTGAGGAGGGCATACATGCCGAAACACTACAAGTGTAGGGGACAATAAAGCTGTTTGGACTTTTTGAGGTGTTTTTCTCCGCTTCGCTCCCTGCTGTTTCCTGTATGTCTGCAGGCGGTTGTGCCCATTCTGACTCGGCTAGATTTCGAGAGGTGCAGGAGATATCCCAGTAGCTTGTCCACAGAGCACGAGAAGGGTTCCAAAGCCCGTCAATGCATCAGGCGGAGAACCTCCGCTACTTAAATGCCTAGGATCTTCTTGTGGAAACCTGTGGGAGGCCAGAACCACCTCCTTAACATCTCCAGGCAGGTTAAGCACTGACAGAACTACCCGCTCATCATCTAAATCATGAGGGCCAGGACTGGACATTAGGGGTGCAGCAAGATCCTGTCCTCCTGAGAGATGGGGTCTGGGTCAGAGAGGCTCCCGCCAAGAGACTTGAAGTAGCAGGGGAAACCACAGCTGCCTAAGCCAATACAGGGCGATGAGGATCATTGTACCCCTGTCAGCCTGAAACTTCAGCGAGGTCTTCCCCACGAGCAGGATTGGGGGATATGCGTACAGCAAACCCACCCCCCAGTGAAGGAGGAAGGCATCTGGAGCCAGCTGGCCGCTGGAAGCCACCCTGGAGCAGAACTGATCCACCTGGAATTGTGCGGTATGGCAAAGAGCTCTATTGTGGGAGTACCCCACTCCCGAAATATCCTGTCCACCATTGTTCTGTTGAGGGTCCACTTGTGTGGTCAAAGGACTCGACTCACTTGATCTGCCAAGGCGCTAAGCTCCCCAGGTAGATAGGTCGCCCGTAGCTCCATCCCGTGAGTGGCTGCAAACGACCAAGAGCAAACCACTTCCCAGCACAGGATTATGATCCCTTGCCTCCCTGCTTGTTGAACATCGCTACCTGATTGTCTGTTTGGGTCAGGATGACCTGGTTGGCCAAGTGTGTCTGAAAAGCCCGGAGGGCATTCGCTATGGTTTGGAACTCAAGGAAGTTGATCTGATGCAAGCTCTCCTGTGCGGACCACAGGCCCTGCATGGGCAGACCGTCCAGATGGGCCCCTCATTCAAGCTTGGACGCATTCGTGGTTAGCGTCCCCTGGGGAACTGACGTCTGAAACGGGAAATCCCGGAGAAGGTTCTGCGGCTCTAACCACCAGGATAGGGACCGTACTAGGGATGCAGTGACCACTACTCGGTCCTAGAGGCGGCCAGTGGCCTGTCTCCACTGTGTGCTTAGATTCCACTGAACCTGCCTTATGAAGAGGCAAGCAAGGGGAGTGATGTGCACAGTTGAAGTCATGTGGTCAAACATCTTTAGCATTCCTTGTGCTGTCATGTGGCGCTTCTGCTGGACATTGCTGACCGCTTCCGTTAGCTTTTTTGGAAGAAAAGCTCAAGCTTGAGTGGTATCAAAGAGGGGCCCCAATGAACTCCAGCTGCTAAGTGGGCTGGAGGTGAGACTTGAGGTAGTTGATCACAAACCCAAGCCGCTCGAGCACCTGAATGGTGTGGTGAGCTGTTTGTTGGATGCTGTCTGGGGTGTAACTCTTTATGAGCCAATAGCCTAAGCAAGGGAAGATGAAGACCCCCATGGTTCATTAATAAACGGCCACCACCATGAGGCATTTCATGAAGACCCTGGGAGCCAATGCGAGTCCAAAGGGAAGCATCTTGTACTGGTAGTAATGACCCCCCAGAACAAACCTGAGGTATTTTCTGTGGATACGGTGTGCGTATATGCATCCTTGAGATTCAGGAAGCATAGCCAATCGCCCCTGAGAAGGTAAGGGAGCAGTGTCCCCAGCGATATCATTTTCAACTTCCCTCTTACCAAGAAGTAAGTGATTGAGGGTCCAAAGATCCAGGATAGGCTGGAATCCCTCTGTCTTTTTGTGGACCAGGAAGTTCCTGGAGTAGAAGCCCTGCCTGATCTGGGGTACCAGTTCAATGGTGAGCTCAGTCAGAAGGGCAGAGACCTCCTCCTATAGCAGACCACAATACAACGGGTCCAGGGGGTACTCCCTGGGGAAGAAGGGAGATAACCACTGGGTGAAGTGCAAAATGTATCTGATTGGGACTATCTGCAGGACCCAAGCATCCGAGGCGATGAGAGGCCACCTGTGGGAAAAGTGGCAGATGGCTATGCTCCTGAAGAATCAGTCAAAACCCCATCCCCCGGCTTTGGCTGAGGGGCAGGCTGGGCCTTCTGAGGTTTCTTCCGCCACTGCTGGCAAGTGGCCTGCGCCTTCGGCTGCGCACTCTGAGGGCTCTGGTAGCACTTGCGCTAGTAGAAGATCCTCTTGCCAGGTACTTCTTGTGCGAGGGATTAGCGGTCTTTCTTGAGAGCCTGGAGAGGGTCAATGCTCCTTCTCGATCTCACCCTCTCTATCCTCCGCTGGTTTCCTGAAGAGGTTCTCTCCCCGGCAAGACACATCTGCCAGCTTGACCTGGACCCAGTGTTCCAGGTCAGAGGACTAGAACCAAAGGAGATGGCGTGCACCAATACCCACTGCCGCAACCCTGCCGGATGACTCAAAAGCATCAAAAGTGGCACAGACCATGTACTTACAGCAGTCCTTGACATGGCCCAAGCAGGGCACGGAAGGAATCAAGGTGCTCCGAAGGAATGAGGGAGCCAAACTTGGCAAGGTCCATCATGATTTCCATGAGGAACATACTCATGTATAGCTGGTATGAGGGGATCGTGGCCACCAGTATGGAGCCCTGGAAGAATCTCCTACCAGAGGAGTCAAGGGTCATGGCCTCCCTGCTCGGGGACACAGGAATGGGAGCTTTTGATCTGCTTCATGGCCGATTCCACCACCAAGGACTTGAGGAGCAACTGCGGCTTCTCAAAGCACGGGGACGTCTGGACCTAGTACATCGAGTCCAGCCACTGGCTGACTTGCTGGCACTGTAAGAGGGTTCTCCCACATCCTCAACAGCAGCCTCTGCAAGATTCGGTGCATGGGCACTGTAACGGCCTCCTTGGGAGTCAAAGGGTATTGGAGGATCTTCAACTCCACCGCCCTCGGCTTGTCCTCATATAGCCTTGACCATGTCCCTGACAAAGTCATGGAAGGATATGTCCTCCGGGGGTGACTTCTGCCATGCATACAGAGGGGAGGGGTGTGAGGGAAGGTCCTGAGAATCCTAGTCGGACTCCACCAATTCCTCCTCGGTCTCCCACCCATCGGAGTCTGACTTCGAAAGGAAATCAAAGTAGGACCGGGCCTCCTGACACTGCCTCCGGTCGGGTAGAGACACTGGGCATCGATGGGATCAATGGTGTACCAAGCACTGACGCTGGAGAGGGAGATGGCCATGGGAACTGGCATCAATTCTGACTGCCAACCCAATGCACCTGCCTCAGCGGGTAGCGCAAGGGTCTTGAGAATATGCTAGATGGAGTGCCGTGATGATGTCGATGGCATTGGGGAAGCCGGCCAGCTTGTCGCAAGGCCAGCATTGCTGCCATTTGGGCCTCGAGGGCTCGAAAGTATCTCTCCAGTAGCACCGTCTCCAAAGGCATTGAGGCCAGGATTACATCTTCAGCCACCAATTCTGGCACCCAAGATGAGGATTCCACGATGGTAGGCTCATCTGGAGACAGCCGGTGATCCTCCGGGGGTCTGGGAGTTGATTCCTCCAGTGGGGGCAGCTTCCAGGTCGCTCCCAGCCGTAGCTCTCGACATTGCATCAGGAAGGGCTCTGATGCCAATGCTCAGACACCCCCTTCAATGTTGATGAAGTTGATGATGGATCCTTCCTTGATTCCAACCAGAGGTTGATGGACAGTCTCTGATCCATGACACCACAGCCCCTCGGGCTCTGACTGTGCTTGGGCACACCTCAATGACTACGTCTCAGCAGAACCATGCAAGGCCATCAATACAGATGCCAGGACAGAGGATGCGGAATTCAATGACCCAAAGAGGGACTCCCTCTGTTTCTCCTGGCTCTTTAGGCCCTTCCTCATCACCTGCAGACACAGATTGCATGAGGCAGGCTCGTGGTCAGGCCCAAGGCACTTCAGGCACCAATTATGCCCGTCGGTGACCGAAATGGTGCATGCACACTTAGTGCACTTTTTAAAGCTGCTGGTTGGCTTGGACATATCTGGGAATACAGCTGTGGCAAGATCAAATGGCTTGATGTTGCCATCCGTGAGAAAAAACACGAGAGAAAAATCAACTGAATAATGGACATTGGCCTTGGAGCTGATAATAGGCAGTATGTCAAAGTGAAAGCAACAAACCCTTAAGGATCAAAAATCAAACTTTTTCTGCTGGTGACAGGAACACGTCCTAGGGGCTCCATGGAAAAAGACTGGAGATAAGATGGCCCCGCGACAGGCAGGAAGGCAGGTGCACATGTGCAGTGGAGCCTCCAAAAAGCTGGGGAGCGTTCCCATGCGGGGCTCTGTTGTGGATATCACCCATACATGAGGACTTACTTCCTGCTTGTCCATGGAGAACACCTCCGCCAAAGGCGCCACAAAGATTGCAAAGAGCAAAGGGGAGAGAGGGCACCCCTGCCTTGTCCCTTTTTCCAGATTAAATGCCTTGGAGTAGCTTCAATTTACTTTAATCCAGGCTACTGAGTCCTCATACAATTTTTGAATCTAGCACAAAGTTCTCTCTCAACTCCATTTTCCAGATAACCCTCAACAAAAATGCCCAGCTCACCCTATCAAATGCCTTTTTGGTATCAATTGCCAGCATTACAGCAGGAGCAAACCCCTTCTGAACTGACCACATTAGTTGCAATATTTTTAAACCCCTTCTGTTCCTCATTTATTAGAGGCATGATCTCCCATGCTAATAGCAATGGCAGCACCTTTGCCAAAATGTTTGCATCTACATTTAGCAAAGATATTCACCTGTATGATCCACACCTTGTCAAATCCTTCCCCTCTTTAGACAGAGCAGTATTCCTGCTATCTTCATGGATTCCAGTAGGGGGACACCCTTGTAACAACACATTAAATAACGCAGTCATATTTCCCAAGACCTCCCTTTGAATTTCTTATAAAACCCTCCCATCAAGCCATCCAATTTGAGGGCTTTGTCAAATGGAACTTAATTCCTCACTGAATTTCCAAGCACAGTACGGGAGCATTCAGCCATCCCCTCACCACCTCAGCTAGCTCTGGTAAGTCTATTTTCCTTAAGTACTCATCTATCTTCCCAGAGCTGGCAGTGCCATCATTGGCATAGAGCTTAATAGAGCTAAGCGTGGTGTCGGGCACCGATGCCTGTTGTGGCCACCCTCATGTTGAACTCAAAGCTGTCATAGGCAGCTTGAGACATCTACTTCAAGTATTCCCCGATGCACTTTGTGAGGGTTTGGAATCGCTGGAGGTGATCTCCAGTAAGATCCGCCAAGAAACCTGAGAGTTCTTTTGCTAGTTATCGGAGATACATGCTGATATACAGCTGGTAGGCCTGTATTTGGCAGCCCAACATCGAGCCCTGGTAGCATTTGCACCCAAGGGCATCAAGGGCACGGGACTCCCTGCCCGGGAGCACAGAGGAGTGAGTCTTCAGACTTTTCTGCAGGCACATAGTCGACTCTACCACCATAAAGGTGTGTGGGAGTTGCGCTTTCCGAAAGTCGGGGCCCCACTGGACACGGTACATGGTGTCCAGGTTTCGGATATTGGCACCGACGCCAGTGTCGCTCACATCTGAAGGAGTCGCCACCCAAGGATAGCAGGGTGGGGACCGTCAGGGCCTCCTTAGGTGGAATGTCATACTGGAGGATTTCAAGCTCCTCCGTGCGAGGGTTCTCCTCCGACTCCGTGGTGAGAGACAAGGCTTTCCCCATGTCCAGAAGAAATTCAAGGAATGATGTGTTCTCAGTGGGGACCGGCGCTGTGATGCTGGGGAGATGGGTCTCAGGGGAGATCACGGTGTTTACGCGTCTCTGGAGAAGTCTCGCCTTTGGACTCCCAGTCTGAGTAGTCAGTCGAGGACTCAAGGCCAGACAGCGCTTGAGATGCCGGGCTCGGGTTGGATCTTTGGTGATCCAAGGCGGCTGCTTAGAGGACCGGGAACAGGATCGAGATCCTTGCCGAGGATTGGTTCAAGGCTAGGGGCTCTCAAGGATTGTCTCGGCAACCCAGGGAGTCCGCGATGTCGAGGTCTCTGCAGTCTCAGCGCAAGCACCTGCGGGGCTGAGCATTGACGCTTGCTGCGAGGCAAGGAAGGCAGTAAGACTACGTGATCCAATGCCATCATCCTGGCTTCCTATTCAGGAGCTGCAGTCTTCGACATGGACACCGGGGTAACCGGGTCTGGCGTCGGTGAGGAGAGGGAGTCCTTGACAGGGCAGGCCTTGGGGGTCCTTGACCCATCACTAGAGGCCTCGGCATCTGTTTTGGGTACCTTTGCCAGCCGCTCCTGCTCCAACTCCTCATATACCCTCCAGGGACTGTGGGACTTCGCACGGGACTTGCAATGTGTGTCCGATTCCCAGGATGAGGTCCTCGAGGATTTCTTCTTCATGCACTCACGCTCCAGGGAACTGTTGTCCGAGTGTCCGCGGACCCAATTGGGGGCTTTATGTGACTCTGAGGATCCGTGCGAGGCCTTGGGGCATAAGGCTACAGGGGATATGGGCAGAATCTGACCTGTGGAAGATGTCGTCTTGCTTCTGCCGATGACTTTGGATGGCCTTCGTGGACATCTTTTGAATAGGGCGCAAACCTCTGGGTCATGGTCGGCACCTAGACACCGGAGGCAGCAGTCGTGTGTAATGGTTAGGGACTTGTTCTTTGCACACCGATCATACTTTTTGAACCCACTGGCCAATGGGGCAAAAAGAACCCCTGCAAGATTGAAGACCCTCAATGCGGCAAGTGGTTAGAAGAGGGAGCAAAACCACACTGGAAGAAAAATGAAAACGGTTCCAGGGCAACCAAAATCGGAGGCAGGAAAGGGACTGGTGCTAACCAGAGAAGGGCGAGCATTTTTACGTACAAAAATATCAACTTTTTTCCAGGGAAAGAAGACCGATGTCTGTTGTGCTTCATGGAAAAAGGGAGACTGAGTAAGATGGTACCCTTAGGCGGGAAGGGGACCACGCATGCATGGTGGCATCTCCCAAAGTCTTTCTTTGAAAGCTAGGGAGATGCTTCCGTGGGGGCTCCCATATGTGAGGACTGACTTCCTGCTTGTTCCTGGAGAAACACACAATTGACTAGTATAGACCTGATGGACATGGGAGTAAAAAGAGTAAGCATAGTTACTCCCCTGTAACAGGTGTGCTCTGTGGACAAGCAGGAATAAGTCCTCACTTATCGGTGACATCACCAATGGAGCCCACACAGGAAATTTCTCCAGCTTCTATTGGAAGCTTTTGGGAGGCTCCACCGTGCTTGCACACTTGTCTTCCCACCTGTCAGGGAGCCATCTTCCCCAGTATAATAACAAAGCTGTAGCAGAGTACAACTCGAGACTCGGTACATGGTGTCCAGGCGGGAGGTGGGAGGACTTATTCCTGCTGTCCAGGTAGAACTGCTGCTGGAGTTGAGTAATTACACATTCTCCGTGGACAAGCAGGATGAAGTCCTCACATATAGGACTCCCAAGCTACAGGCTACCGAAAACAGAGGAGGCCAAGAAAAGCACAACAGGGCAACAAAACAAAAACTGGAGAATCAACAAGTAGCAGCAGATGTAGCTCCCAGGGGGAACTCATCTGATTCAAAATCTGCACCATACAGTTCCACACATCAGTATTTGTGCTCTACGAAGAGTCTGGTTTTGGTAGCCTGGATAGACAGTAGGGCCTTGGTGGGAAGAAGTTGGAACCTAATCCCCAAAGAGAGGCCAGAGTACAAACTGGACGAAGTTGTGGTCGCATTGGGAATCCCCATCCAGACAATAATATCTGACAGACACAGAGATCCTTTTTTCTCCTTAAACTAATAGTTCCAAAGTGTTGATTGAAGTGTAGTGCACTGCCATGTGGAGGACCTGAATTTCAGTCCCCTGCCATTTCTCTCCAGGTCAGCTGAGGATTCCGGGAGTTTCAGCCATTCCTCAACAGTGACTGCACTTAGGGTCCATTTTATCCAGGTTCTGTAGGGAATCTTAATTTACGGCCCCTGGCTGAAAGCAGTTGCTGCAGTAGCTGGATTGAGCTAAGAGGGAGATCTAAAAATAGAGGAATTGGAAATGAAGGCTCATGGCACCATAGCCAAAAAAGACATCAGCTCAGATTGACTTGGAAACCCAAAGGAGCAGGATAAAAACTGCCAAGCCATAAAAACAAACACAGATGAATTCAAGGTGTTTAAAAAAAGTAATGACCTCCGAAGAAGCATACTCTCAAAGTGAGGGAAAAGAATAGCTCTTACCTGAATCTGAAGGATGATCCTCTGCTGAAGAGAACAGGTTTAGGCTTTGGTTTGGGTACCTCAAAGAGTCTGAAGAACGCATGATGTTCCACACAGATCTTCCAGAAAGTCTTGCAAAAGTCTCGACTAGCCATAAGGAATTCCAGTATGTCCTGATAAGAACTCTATAATGATAAAGGACTAAATGAGAGAAATAGAAAGCCATGCCTCCAGGCACATGGTGCTATCACATACAGGCAGCAGATGGAATATCACTACTTTGCTTTGTCTGTTACAAAACATTTTTATTCTTAAAGCTACAGCAAAATTATTATCCAAGATGAAATTAATTTTTCCACTTGATAGAGCTTTAGCTCCCCTTGAATTGATTGTGGTGGCTTCTCCCGTTATTATAGATGTTGTAATGACTAAGGTTGTTTCTCCTCAGATTTTTGAAGCCTCAAGTCAGGGGAGACACTGTACCCTGCTAGGGAGGTTTCCCTAGTAGATATATAGAATGTGTTAACCCAAACTGAGGAGATGCTGGCTGCAAGGAATAATTACTCAATTGAGTACCTTTACGAAAGACATTATGAGAACTGGACCTTAAACATAATGGTTTGGGTCAGGGCTGACCCAAGGGTTTCTGCTGCCCCAGGAAGAAACTCCAGCCACGCTGTCCCTACCCGCTCCATGCAAGCTGCCCCCACCGAGCCATGCTGCCACTCCCTGCTGCTGCCATTTCCATTCTGGGGTGAGGCAGGCGGCGGCAACGGCACTATTTTAAAAGCAGCAGCTTTGTGCCGCTGTTTTTTTGCCCATGGCAGGCCATGTGCTTAAGCACACATGGCCCGCTGCTTCTGACCCCCCTCCAACAGTAATTTACGTTGAAGGGAGATCAGAAGCAGCAGGTCATTCGTGCCGAAGCACATGGCCTACCACAGACAACAAAGTGGCAGGACAAGCCGCCCACCCAGGTTGGCTGCCCTAGGTGGCCACCTAGCTCACCTAGTGGACAGGCCGTCCCTGGTTTGGGTAAACATATCACGATGTTGGAGCCACAGGTTCTCTCTCTCTAAGCAGTGAGCACTTCAGGGAGTAAGAACAGCCAATCTAAATTACAAACTTGACGCTATGGAGAACACTGCAGCTCCTGCATATTCCTATGATTCGCCTGTTGTAAGTTGAGAATACGTTGTTAAGTAATTTAAGGAAGTACATATTAGTCTTAAGGATCAAATGATTATTTCCAGATATTATATTTCTATTAGCCTGGATTTAACTAAGTTCCTTGAAGATTCACAAGATTTAATTTCTGACCGACCAACCCGCTTACTAACATCTGCTACTGGAAAAGATAAAAGATGGGAAGATCTTCCATTCTGTGGATATAAATTGCAGGTATTTCCAGATATGAATGAGCAACACAATTACAGAAGAAATATTTTCTTACCCTTAAAATACAAGTATTGGCTATGGAAGCTACATTTTTATTTTTTTAAGGTTCCCATGTAAGTGCCTTCTTAGCTTTAAAGGGCAGGAATATGTTTTTACAGATTCAGCACTACTGGAAAAATGTATCGCATGATAGAAAGTAGTTAGCATGGGATTTGCAGACCAGTTTTGAATTTTGCAGCATTTACTTAGGAAGGGCTTGCTTCCTTATTTACTTATGTATAGCGCAGTTAATCATCGTAACAGGTATTCTCTGGGAACAACAGGAATCATTCCTCACAAATGGGTGACATCGGCACCCACGGAGTCCACGTGGTAATCTCTCCCTAGCTTTCAAAGAAAGCCTTTGGGAGATCAACTACACATGTATGGTCACCTTCCCGCCCAAGGGAGGCATTTTCCCTCAGTAGAATGACATAGCTTAATCAAGCAGAAAAGAAAAACAACTCCACGGGGAGGAGGGAGGGTAATGAGAACACCTGCTACAGATGAGTAACTATGCTTTCTCCAGAAACAAGTAGGAATCAGTCCTCATATGGGACTCCCCAGCTATAGGCTACCAAAAAACCTGTAAAAAGCCACAGGCGACCCAAAAATTGAACTGTGAATGGCAGCAGAAAAGCACTGAAAAGCCTCAAGCATCAGGATGCAACTTCAGCATCTACAAGGATATAGACTCTCCGGTAGCCTTGACATACAGAAGGGGTCAGAGGGAAGGAGTTGCACTAGTTCCCAAAGAAGCGCCAAAGAATGGCCTTGCTAAAGGCACTGTCATGCTGAGAGGCCTCCTCGATGCAGTAGTGAGCTGTGAAGGTATGGACAGAGATCCAGGTGGCCGCTCAACAAATCTCTGGTAGGGAGACGGAGCGTAAGTTAGCCTCAGAGGCTGCCATAGCCTGAATGTTAAGGGCTGTCACATGACGCTCCAGAAAAAGAACAGCCTGTCCATAGGCAAAGGAAATGCAGTCATCCACCCAGGTAGAAATGGTGCGCTTAGAGACTGCCACGCCAAGTCTGTTGGGGGTCATAAGAAACAAACAGTTGAGAGGAATGGCAATGGGCCTTCATCTGATCAAGGTAGAAAGCCAAAGCCCGTTTATAATCCAAGGTATGAAGAGAGGCTTCCACCCTGTATGCGTGTGGCCTGGGAAAGAAGGTGGGAAGAACCACCTCCTGATTGAGATGGAAAGAAGAAAACACCTTAGGAAGAAACTCAAGGTGTGTGCGGAGGACTACCTTATTTCTATGGAATCAGGTGTAAGGAGCATGAGCCACCAGTGCATGCAGCTCACTAACACTGTGTGTTGAAGTGAGAACCACTAGGAAAATTACCTTTGATAAAAAGGTACCTGAGATGGCAGGAGGCCTGTGGTTCGAAGGGAGGGTCAATGAGTTTACCAAGAACCCAGTTCAAGTCCCACACCGCCGCCGGCGGGTGAATGGGAGGCCAAGAGAGCAAAAGGCCATGCATGAAGTGGCCAATGAGAGGATGACCTGTCAAGAAACCCCCGTCAAGGTGGAAGGAGGACAACCAGTGGGACACTGTGATACCTGGGTACAAACTATATCATAATGATAGAGCTGATCAAATTGGTGGAGGGGTGGCGCTCTATGTTAGAGGAGGCATAGAGTCAGAAAGGATTAAGGTTTTGCAGGAAACAAAACTTGCTGAAGAATCTCTATGGATTGAAATTCCATGTAAAAAAGGGGAAGGCGATGGCAGTGGGGGTGTACTATCGACCGCCTGGCCAGAATGAACAAATGGATGATGAAATGCTCAAAGAAATCAAGGAAGCTAACAAAAGTTACAGCGCGGTAATAATAATGGGTTCAATTACCCCGGTATCAACTGGGTCAGTGTCACGGCAGGACATGCTAGGGAGATGAAGTTCCTAGATGACCAGAGTGGAGGAGTGACCTAGTGGTTGGGGCAGGGTACTTCAGGCCGGAAGGTCGGGGGTTCAAATCCCACTAGAGGACAGCAACCTTGGGCCGGAAGGACTGGGGTTTCTAGTCCCACAGGTGCTCCTTGTGGTCTTGGGCAAGCCACTTAACCCTCCATAGCCCATGTTCCCAGTAAAATAGTTATCTCCAAGTTATAATGCCCTGTTCAATGTAATTTCAGTTTGTTCAATGTAAACCGTACTGATGTAGATTAGCGCGGTATATAAGAGAATGTAAATAAAATAAATAAAATCAATTACATAAATGACTGCTTCTTGAAGCAGCTGGTTCATGAACCGACCAGAGGGGAAGCCATATTAGACCTAGTCCTTAGTGGAACACCAGATCTAGTGCAAGAGATAAGGGTGTTGGGGCCACTTGGCAATAGTGATCATAGCATGATCGCCTTTGATTTAATTAGTGGAGGAGGGATAGTAAGGAAATCCACAGTACTACCTTTTAACTTTCAAAAGGGAAACTATGATAAAATGAGGAAAATAGTTAAGAAAAAACTAAAAAGGAGCAGTTGCAAAGGTTAAAGACTTACATCAAGCTTGGGTGTTGTTGAAAAATACTATCTTGGAAGCCCAGATCAGCTGTATTCCACGCTTTAAGAAAAGTGGAAGGAAGTCCAAAAAACTGCCAGCATGGTTTAAAGGTGAGGTCAGAGAGGCTGTTGTTGCCAAAAAAGCATCTTTCAGGAAATGGAAAAAAGAGCCAAACGACAAAACCTGGAAACAGCACAAGCACTGGCAGGTCAAATGCAAGGCATTGATGAGGCAGGCAAAGGGAGAATTTGAGAAGCAGCTTGCTGCGGAAGCAAAAACGCGAAATAAAGATTTTTTTCAAGTACATTCGGAGCAAAAAACCTGTGAGAGAGTCAGTTGGTCCATTAGATGATAGAGGAGTTAAAGGGGCACTAAGAGGCGACAAGGAGATAGCAGAGAGACTGAATGAATTCTTTGCTTCGGTCTTTACTGAGGAAGATGTAGGGATGTTACCCATGACTGAAGTGGTATTTAAAGGTGCGGAAGAATTGAAGGCAATATCGATACATCGGGAAGATGTATTACAACTATTAGATAAACTGAAGAGTAGCATATCACTTGGGCCGGAAGGTATACATCCAAGGGTGTTGAAAGAACTGAAATATGAGATTGCAGACCTGCTATTAGTAATCTGTGAACTATCATTAAAATCATCTCTAATACCTGAAGATTGGAGGATCGCCAATGTAACACCAATTTTTAAAAAGGGTTCCAGGGGTGATCCGGGAAACTACAGACCGGTGAGCCTGACGTCAGTACCGGGAAAAATGGTAGAAACCATCATAGAGAATAAAATTACTCAGCATGTAGATAGTCATGGCCTAATGGGAGACAGCCAACATGACTTTAGACAATGAAGATCTTGTCTTACTAATCTGTTATGTTTTTTTGAAGGAGTGAATAAACAAGTAGACAAAGGTGAGCCAGTTGATATAGTATATCTGGACTTTCAGAAAGCCTTTGACAAGGTCCCTCATCAGAGACCTTTGGCAAAACTAAAGAGTCATGGGATAGGAGGCAGTGTACTATTATGGATCAGGAACTGGTTAAAAGATAGAAAGCAGAGGGTAGGGCTAAATGGCCAATTTTCCCAATGGAGAAAGGTGTACCCCAGGGATCTGTGTTGGGTCCGCTGCTTTTTGACATATTCATAAATGACCTGGAAAGTGGAATAACGAGTGAGGTTATCAAATTTGCAGATGACACAAAACTATTTAAAGTTGTTAAAACCCAAGAGGATTGTGGAAAATTGCAAGAGGATCTTGATAAATTGGAAGACTGGGCATCAAAATGGCAGATGAAATTTAATGTGGACAAGTGCAAAGTTATGCACCTAGGGAAGAACAACCCAAACTATGGTTATACAATGCAATTTTCCACATTAGGAACCACCACCCAGGAAAAAGATTTAGGCGTCTTTGTGGATAACATGTTAAAACCCTCGGCCCAGTGTGCAGCGGCAGCCGAGAGAGCAAATAGAACGCTAGGTATCATAAGGAAAGGAATGGAAAATAAAACAAAAGATATTATAATGCCTCTATACCGTTCCATGGTGAGACCGCACCTTGAATATTGTGTGCAATTCTGGTCGCCGTATCTTAAAAAGGATATAGTGTTATTAGAAAAGGTTCAGAGAAGGCCCACCAAAATGGTAAAGGGGATGGAAGGATACCCCTATGAAGAAAGGCTAAAAAGGTTAGGGCTCTTTAACCTGGAAAAGAAACGGCTGAGGGGAGATATGATAGAAGTCTATAAATTAATGAACAGAGTGGAACGGGTAAACGTAGATTGATTGTTTACGTTATCAGAATATAGAAAGACTAGGGGACATGCAATGAAGCTACAGGGTAAACTATTTAAGACTAATAAAAGAAAATATTTTTTCACTCAACGTGTAATCAAACTCTGAAATTTGTTACTGGAGGATGTAGTAAAAGCTGCTAGTTTAGCTGGGTTTAAAAAAGGTTTGGACAAGTTCCTGGAGGAAAGGTCCATAAACCATTATTAAGAAGGGACCCAGGATATCAATGCTTGACCAAGTACAAGCATTTCGGAACCTGTGTCTTTTGGGGAAACTGCTAGGTACGTATGACCTAGATTGGCCACTGTTGGAAACAAGATACTGGACTTGATGGACCTTGGTCTGACCCAGTATGGCATATCTTATGTTCTTATGCTCTTAACCACATGATGGTATGCTGCTAGGGCACTCAGATGCACCCTAATGGAACTGGTCTTTAACCAAGCCTGGGAGAGGTGCAGAAGGTACTGCAGGATCATTTGCACCAGACAGGAGAATGGATGGAAACCTCTATTTGCATACCAGACCGAGAACCTGTGCCATCTGAAGGCATATGCTCGCCTGGTGTAATTCTTGCGGGACACAAGGCCGACGTCCTCAATGTCCCTGGGCAAATGATGTTAAGCATGGGCTATCCTCTCAGCATCCATGCCATCAGAGTTAACGACTTGAGATTGGGATGCAGGAGGGTCCCGTCGTTTTGAGAGATCAGATCCAGCACGAAGCGCAGGGGAATGGGCAGCGGCTGAGAAAGTCAGAGCAGCAGTCCATGGTTGCTGAGGCCAGCGCAGGGCGATAAGGATCATTTTGGCCCTGTCCATCTGGATCTTGAAGAGGGTCTTGGCCACCAAGAGTGTGAGTGGGTAAGCATACAGCAGGCCTCTGCCCCAGTGGAGAAGAATAGCATCAGCCATGAGGGGGTTCTGACAAGGTATCCTGAAACAGGACAGCGGCAGCTGACTTGTGAGGATTGGCAAAGAAATCTACCGCTGGCATGCCTCACTTCTGGAAGATGTCCCATTCCACTGACAGGCTGAGGGTCCACTTGTGAGGCTGCAGCACTCTGCTGAGCCAGTCCACCAGGAAATTTTCCTGCCCCGGGAGGTAGATGGCCTGGAGGAGCATACCACACCAGTTTGCAAAATTTCAGAGTCTGATTGTTTCCTAACAGAGAAGGTAGGGCCCCATGCCTCCCTGTCTGTTGATATAGAACATTGCCACTTGATTGTCCATCTGAACCAGGACAACCTGATTCGCCAGATAGTGTTGGAAAATCCGCAAGGCATGCGCGACTGAGAGCTCGAAGAAGTTGATCTGGAGCTGGCTCTCTTCCTGCGACCAGAAACACTGGGAATGAAGACCATTCTAATGGGCTCCCCAGCTGAACTTGGAAGCATCTGTGGTGAGGATCTGTTGATGCAGGGGATCCTGAAAAGACAGCCCCGCCAGAAGATTGCTTGACTGTCACCAACAGGCGAGGGAACGGAAGAAGGGCAGAGTGACCCATACCATGTCCGACAGGCACCTCATCGCCTACTTCAACTGAGTGCAGAGTCCACTGGGCCCGATGCATGAGAAGACAGGCTGAGGGTGTGACATGAACTGTAGAGGCCATGTGCCCCAGGAGGTGGAGCATCCAGCAAGATGAGACAGTCAGAGAGGTTTGGATCTCCCCTGCCAAGACAGAGGCGCTGAGCCTTGTCAGGCGGAAGAAACTCCCAGGCCTGAATGGAATAGAGGAGGGCTCTGATGAACTCTAGACATTGGACAAGCTGTAGTGGGACCTGGGGTAGCTTACTATGAAATCTAAGATATCCAGGAGCTGGAAGGTGCAATGAAGGGCCTATTGGACCTCGTCCAGGGACCCTCCCCTTATCAGCCAATTGTCCAGATAAGGAAAGACTAACACACCCTGCAGTCACAGGAAGGAGGCGACCACCGCTAGGCAATTTGTGAATACCCTGGGGCGGATGCTAGTCTGAACAGGAGGACCCGGTACTGGTAGTGACACCCACTGATAACAAAGCAGAGGTACTGCCGGTGCAAGCGGTGGATCAGGATGTGAGCATAGGCATCTTCAAGATCCAAGGAGCATAGCCAGTCTCCCCAGTGGAGGTAAGGCAGCAACTTTCCAAGAGATACTATTTTGAACTTCTCCTTCACTAAGAAGCGGTTGAGATCTCGCAGGTATAGAATGGGGCACACCCCGCCTGTTTTCTTGGGAACCAGGAAGTAGTAGAACCCTGTGCCTCTTTGAGGCAATGGGATGAGCTCCACCGCCTTGTCGGTGAGAAGAGTCGCGAGCTCCCTTTGAAAGAGGACCCAATGGGGGGGATCCTGAGGAAGCTCTCCTGGAAAGTACGTGGGTTGGGGGGGTGTCTGGTGGAAGTGAAGGAGGTAACCTTCACTGGCAGCAACCCTTTTGCCATGGAGGAGAAAGGTCATGTGACAGGACAGCAGCACCCTGGTGAAGCAGGAAATGATCCTGTAGCTAGGACCTGTCCTCCAGGTGATGTAAAACCCTCTCGCACTGAGGAGGTTTCTCCAGGGCCATGTGCCCATGAGGAAAGTTTTAGGACAGCCGTTATAGTTGGTGATAAAATCATTAGGCATGTAGATAGCTGGGTAGCTGGTGGACGTGAGGATCGCCTGGTAACATGCCTGCCTGGTGCGAAGACAGTGGACCTCATGCGCCACCTATAGTAGAAAAGGTCTTAGATAGTGCTGAGGAGGAGTCTGCTGTCTTGGTACATGTTGGTACCAATGACATAGGAAAGTGTGGTAGGGAGGTTCTGGAGGCTAAATTTAGGCTTTTAGGTAGGAAGTTGAAATCCAGAACTTTCAGGATAGCATTCTACAAAATGCTTCCCATTCCACACACAGGACCCAAAAGGCAGGCAGAGCTCCGGAGTCTCAATGTGTGGATGAAACGATGGTGCAAGGATGAGGGTTTTGGATTTGTTAGGAACTGGGGAACATTCTGGGGAAAGGAGGGGCTCTTCCGAAGGGATAGGCTCCACCTTAACCGGGATGGAACCAGGCTACTGTCATTAACCTTTAAAAAGGAGATAGAGCAGCTCTTAAACTAGATAATAGGCGAAAGTCGACAGTCGCCCAAGAGTGCATGGTTCGGAACAATGTATCCTTGAAAGATACTAGCAAAAGATTGAAGTTAGGGCTTATCAGTAGAGAGGTTCCAATAAAGACAAAAGTAGCCCAAATGTCCTTGAGTACAGAGTAGATAGAACTTAAAGATTCCAAATTACCTCTACCTATTGATAGCCAGATTAATATGAATAAAATAATGGTGGAAGGAGGACAACCAGTGGGACACTGATACCTGAATACAAACTATATCATAATGATAGAGCTGATCAAATTGGTGGAGAGGTTGTGCTCTATGTTAGAGAGGGCATTGAGTCACAAAGGATTAAAGTTTTGCAGGAAAGCGTAGTTACTCACCTGTAACAGGGGTTCTCCGGGGACAGCAGGAATCAGTTCTCACATATGGGTGATGTCGGCGCCGACAGAGCCCTCATGCAGAGCAAATCCCCAGCTTTCAGAGAAAGCCTTTGGGAGTTGCCATCATGCATGCGCAGTCCCCTTCCCGCCCAGGGGTGCCATCTTGCTCAGTCAAATGACATAGCTAAAGAGACAACAAAAATAATAAAAGGACTGCAACTCCAAGGGGAGGAGGGAGGGTCATGAGGACAGATTCCTATCCACGGAGAACACCTGTTACAGGTGAGTAACTACGCTTTTTCCGGGAACAAGCAGGAAGTCAGTCCTCACATATGGGACTCCCCTGCTATACGCTACCGAGAACCCACAGCTGAAAAATAGCCTCCCTCTATGTCTACGAGATCCGCAAGCAGCCACAATAGGAATCTAACTAAGAGAATAGCACTCCGGTAGCCTGACACAGAAGGGTCGGAGTCCCACCAAAGGAGCACTATACCACGTCACTCTAAGACACCCAATACATACACGTGGTTGAAGTAGGAAGGATTCTTTTATTGATTATGATTAACCCAAAAAGCCCAACACAGGCCGTGTTTCGACTTTACTTCATCAGGGGCTTTTAGGCACGCTACATCCATAAACAAACAAATATAAAACACAAATATTATCACAAATATAAATCAACACTCAAAATATTACTAAATAATTAAATAATTAAAACATTGGAAAATTAAAAGATTAAAACCTTAAAAAGCACTTAAAGACTCCAGGCTATATACTCACACATCTCATCATACTAACATTTAAAAACACAAATTAATATGATCATACTGGAATTATAAATTACACAGGTACACTACCAAAAAACTGCCTCCAGTTTTGCAACTGATTCCTATAGATTTTGGGGAGCTGAATCCAGGAAAAATAGCCAAAATGATCCATCACATCACGTTTTCTTGCAAAATTAGATTTCTTACCCATATAAGGAATGTTCACATAATTTCTTTTTAGCCGACTGCAGTTTATTTTCTTGGCCCAAAATAGAGGTTGTAATGGTTAACTAACTAGAAACACTCCCTCATGATATTTTAGAGTGTTTTGTATTCATTTTATACATTAACAGGACAATTGGGAGGCGGGGGGCTAAATCCAGTACTCGCGCTGGCGCATGTTCTTTCCTGTTCGCCTCGCCTCGTTCGCTCGCTCAAACACGGTGGTTGCGACATGAACGTTCCTGTCAAATTTCAGTTTCTTGCAAGTTCATTATTACCTTTTGTTTGCTCAGTCGTAATCCAGCTTTATTCCGAAGTGGTTCACTACAGTTGTAGTTTGCAGTGCTGTGTATTTGTTCTTATGTTCTTATGTTCTTATGATGGCTCACAGAGCCAGAGGTTGCGTCAACTCTCCGGACAGTTTTTGTTTTATTTGTGGGGAATATACCGTGAAAAAGCGGCAGAGGAACATTTCTGCATTTATTAAAAAAGTATATTTCGCCTATTTCGGTTTGAAGTTAGGCAATCAAGACAAACCGTGGGCTCCTCACAAAGTGTGCAAGACATGTGAGGAAGATCTACGCTTATGGATGAAAGGTAAAAAACAAGCATTTCGTTTCGGAATACCTATGATGTGGCGTGAACAAAGAGACCACAGCAGTGACTGCTATTTTTGCTCTTGCATTGTGAAGGGATACAACTTAAAAAATAAGAACGTAATAAGTTACCCCAACCTTCCCTCAGCAATTAGGCCTATGCCTCATAGCAACGAAGTACCTGTGCCTGAACCACCAAAATTTTTGGATCATATTTGTGTGGACGGTTCTGATCATGATGAGACTCATCAGATGGCTTTTCCTGATGAGTCCAGTACTTCCGAGTTTGAAACTGAACCAGATCCGAAACCTGAACTTTTCTCTCAAGCTGAATTGAATGATTTAGTCTGGGATTTAGGACTCCCAAAAGATGCTGCCCAACTGCTAGGTTCTCGGCTTAAACAGAAAAATCTATTGTCACCAGGAACAACTTGAACAGGGCATTATAACTTAGAGATAACTATTTTACAGGGAACATGGGCTATGGAGGGTTAAGTGGCTTGCCCAAGACCACAAGGAGCACCTGTGGGACTAGAAACCCCAGTCCTTCCGGCCCAAGGTTGCTGTCCTCTAGTGGGATTTGAACCCCCGACCTTCCGGCCTGAAGTACCTTGCCCCAACCACTAGGCCACTCCTCCCTCATTATGTTATCATTTCATGGAGGCATGTTGACATTGTGGTAAAGTCTGGAGTGACTAACTGAATTAGGGTGTAGGCCATAATATCATCTGCATATATGGCTTATTGTATATTGTGCTTCTTGAATATATTGCAAACTGGCTGTACATAGCTGTTAAAGAGGAGGGCAGACAGCGAGGAGCCTTGAGGAACTCCTTGGTCGGTGTGGAAAGGAGCTGAGGTGAGGGGACCAGATTTGACACTGTTGTCTGTCGCAGAAATAAGAGTGGAACCACTTGAGGGTGGTGTTTTGCTGGTCGCTTCAGTAGGATATTATGGGAAACTGTCAAAGGCAGATGTCGATAAAGATAAGCAGAAATCCTCTCCTTATGTTGTCAATTCCTTTGAGAAGATTATCAAAAAGATGGATAAGTAGTGTCTCAACACTGTGATCTAGGCGGAATCCATGTTGGTGGGGATTCCAGAGGGGCGAGTAGGTCAATGTGGTCTTGGAGCTGCCTCTGAACAATCTTTTCAATAATTTTGGTGAGGAATGGAAGGCTGGATATTGGGCGGTAATTTGATGGGTCGGTGCTGTGAGGTGAATTATTCTTTGGCAAAGGGCGGATGGTGGCTTGCTTGAGTGCCATGGGCATGTATCCTTGGGTAAGTGATGTGCTTATTATCATTTGGATATATTTGATTAGGTCTTCCTTGGCAGTTTTGATCTATGTGACCTGGTAGGGATCAGATGGTGCTGTGGTTGTGTTCAGATCGGTTATAATTTGGCGATTTGTTCAGTCGACGGGATGCTGAAGTTATTCAGGTGACCTGCGATGATGGAGCTCACACTGATAGAAAGTATGTCAGTTATAGACGTGACCTTGTAAGGTGTGGTTTGAAGGGGTTTGTTTTTGGATGAGGTAGTCAGCAAAGGTTTGAGGGTGTAGCATGTTTTCATTCTTCAGAGTTGGGTCCTTTGTTAGAATGCGTACGATGTTGAAGAGCTCTTTGGGTTTATTGCAGGCCTTTAGAATGAGGTTAGTGTGATATTGTTGTTTGGGTTTATTGATTAGGATGTTGTATTCTTGTTGCATTGTCTGATATTGTTTTAGTATGTATTGTTTTAGTATGTAGTACGACACTAAGGAGCAGTGATCACGCTGAAGCAAACAAACCAACCAAAGGCGTGATTGATAGGAAAGACAGAGTCCTTTATTGAAACTCAGGCCGCCCGACACAGGCCGTGTTTTGCTACCCTTCGTCAGGGGCTGGCCAGGCACAAACAACTAAAATCATAAAAAACAATCATTAAACAACAATCACATAAAGGAACAGACTGAAACTTAAAAACCAACATCATAGTTATAAATATTAAAATAATGTTAAAAACATTAAAAACTACCGACATGTGGTACAATAAAACTAATAAATAATATAAAACAAATAAGAGTGCTCAGGGATACAAAACATCATGAAAAGACCTTTAAAAACATTAAAAAACTAAAGTTCAATACAGCAAATCAATAAATAATACAAAATAATAAAAGTGCTCAAGGGTACAAATCATCATGAGAACATATATATGCATAAAATAGTTTACCAACCTCTGTTGTGAACTTTGGAAAATATCACACCACTCTTGTGGTAAAATCTAAAAGGACACTTACTAGAGAAATAAAAACAGGATAATTTAGAAAAAAACTTTTATTAACTTAAAGTGAAAGAAAAAGGTGGAAAAAACGAGGAAAAACAAGACAGGACATGGATACCATATAAAACTTCAATAAATAAACTTACATGGACAAACCTATGTTAGAGGAGCGTGGTAGCAGGAGTGGGCCAGGAGGTCCCTATCAATAAAGTCACAAGCCAAACCGTGCAATGTTAACCAAAGCATTACTCATTGATCTGTACAAAAAGGATAAAAACTGAGGGGGAATATAATCTATGATACCATCATAAGTTTAATGGCATTAAATGTGAGGCTTACAACTGTAAGAAAACGATGTATAAAGCATGCTGTATATAATAAAATGATATTGATGTGCTCTTTATAAAAAGTGTCCTTTGCAAGAAATAATAAATGCGAACATGGCAGAATAAAAAGAAAAGTATGTAAACCCCCCTCAAGACATAAAGAGCAGCAGCTAAAGTGTCATTAACCATGTGTAAGATCTAGCATAAAAACTGATAGAAAGCAAAGAACCGTAGGTACACTGTGCATATAAATAGCATGAGTCCAACTTTCAACCATAAAAAGGGGGAATCCCACAAATGAAACGAAGGCACTCGTCTATACCCCATAACTCCATAAACGAGGATAAGACCAAACATGTATGAGGAAGCGATATCAAATACCTTGGAAGGAACTGCCGTCCGGCTCTTTGGACAAGCAGCATAACAGTAACAACGCCGACCCCTTTTTATGGTTGAAAGTTGGACTCATCTGCGTCCTTGTTTTCTCATCATACTGAACATGCTATTTCTCAGGGAGATAAAAACAAAAAGAAAGATCCCATACCCAAACCTAGAAAGGAATCTTTTTTCAGTATGGATCACCTGTGGAAAGGAGGAGGGCGGGATACCTCACGGGGTCGGGCCCGTGCCCCAGAACTGAACAATCCTTATTCCCAAGACAACGACAATACATGCAATGTGGTCAGAGGTCGGGGCAGGGGCAGGGGCAGAGGTGGGAGAGGAAGAGGGGGGTGGCACACGGACAGATCAGAGGAGCGATGGTACCGTTAGTAGAACCACCCAATAATGTGATTAATATATCTAAATATTCTCTTAGCAGTGATGAATTATCTGTATTAAATAAAGGACTTTCCTTTGTGCCAAAGAGAAAATGTGACCCTTTTGACATTCACGTTGATCTGTACAAATTTTTCCGTAAGGTTCGGATGAAACATTTTTTCACCAACAATAATAATTCCATTTCTAGTGATAAGTCTATTATTCATAATAAATCCATGTGGGTTCCCCCTCAAAGTACTGATCCAGTTATTGAAACTTTTGAAAAAGTTGTTATTCGACAGGTTACTGAATCTTTAAAGAAACACCATCATACTTTTAACAACATTACAGACCAGGAGAGAAAAGCAATCTCCTCGTTACAAAAGAATAACACTATTATAATAAAACCCGCCGATAAAGGCGGAGCAGTAGTAGTCATGGACAAGGAATACTATATTGGAGAGATAACTCGACAGCTTAGTGACACTTCTTTTTATCAAAGATTGAATGAGGACCCTACTCAGAACCTCAAAAAAAGTATTGATAGTCTGGTACTGTCTGCGTTCGAAATTGGGTACATTACAGAAAAAGAAAAATCCTTCCTAATAGTGGACAATCCCATTCTTCCCACAATATATATTATCCCAAAGATTCATAAATCTCTGGAGGCCCCGCCCGGTCGCCCAATAGTCTCAGCTATTGGTTCCCTCATGGAACCTATATCCAAATTTTTAGATTTGTTACTACGACCATTCATTCAGAACATGTGGTCTTATGTCAGGGATTCCTCTCATGTTATACAGATTTTGTCATCCTTTAATCAGTTTAGTCCGGACCTTATTCTGGTCACTCTCGATATAGAATCTCTCTATACCAATGTCCCGCAATTAGCTGCTCTGAAGATAATAGAACAGTTTCTTCTGAAAAGAACCGAACACAAACGGATGCCCACCGCCTTTTTGGTTGCATTAGCATGGTTTGCTCTCTGTGAGAATTTCTTTTGTTTCAGAGAAATGTTTTATAAACAGGTCAAGGGTGTCGCAATGGGGTCGTCCATGGCCCCAGATGTAGCTAATTTGTATGTGTTTCATTTCGAGGAGTCCTTTTTAACATCTCATCCTTTCCAATCTCACATTGCTTTATGGATACGTTACATTGATGATGTTCTCATTCTTTGGAAAGGTTCTTTGGATACACTTTCAGATTTTCATTCATGGATTAACCAATTGGACACAAATCTACGGTTTCAAATGACCTATGATTGCCACCAGATTTCCTATTTAGATTTATTAATCAAGAAAGAAAAGGAATCCTTCTCCACCACTTTGTTCAGGAAACCAACAGATAGGAACACGTTGTTACATTATCAGAGTTTTCATAATCCATCACTCAAAAATAACTTACCTGTAAGCCAGTTTTTGAGAACTAAACGCATCTGCACTAAGACTCAAGATTTTGAAAAACAAGCCCAAGATATGAAAGAGAGATTTTTGGCCAGAGATTATCCGGTTTTTTATCTCCACAAGGCCTATACCAGGGCCAAAGAGACCCCTCGAGAAGACCTGCTTAAGGTAAAGACACGTGAGGAAGACATTGGTATGGTTTGTCCCCTTATATATTCTTCTTACTCTAAATACATTATTAAGATTTTGCAAAGAGAATGGCATTTGGTGCAGATGCTTCCAGCCTTTCAGGACATGAAACTTACTGTAGCACACAAACGCAACATTAATTTGCGAAATCTTCTGGTGCCTTCTGCTCTCACAGAGAAGTTGTTGTTATCCAAGTTCAAGGGACAATACCAATGTGGGAGATGCTCGGTGTGTTTAAATTCTTTGCCCATATGTAATTTTTTCACTCACCCCTTCACGAATCAAAAATTTTATATAGACGATTTTTCCAATTGTGAAACTAAAAATGTTATGTCATGCAGTGTCCTTGCAAAAAATTATATGTAGGGAAGACCACATGCATGATAAGAACAAGGATAGTGGAACACAAGAGTTGTATAAAACGTCTATTGGTTGACAAACCTTTAGTTCAACATTCGTTAGATGTCTCACATAATATTATGGATCTGAAGTTTTTTGTTATTAAAAAAGTGAAGGCCAACTGGAGGGGAGGAGACATTAACAAAACCCTTACGAGGCTTGAGCAAAAGTTTATTTTTCATTTAAATTCTATGACTCCGAATGGTTTAAATCTTGATCAAGATCTGTCAGTATTCCTTTGATTCTTTATCATATTTAAACCTCATTTGAGGTTCTGTCGTATGACTATTTATTGTCACGCCTGTTATAGGTTCCTTTTAATATATTTATTATGTTGTTCATGCGAGTTTCATTGGACGGTTTTATGGTTATTTTAATTTTATTTTTATTCTTAATATATTTATTGTATTGTTTACGTGAATTTTATTGGACGGTTTTATTTTAATTTGTATGTCCTGATTCATGTAGTTTTAGCTATTTATTTTTTATTTTTTAATTTTTTATTTATTAGGTTTGGCATATTACGTGGGATGTTTTATTTATTTATAGGTTCCTTTACCATGATTATTAGGTTGTCTCAAAGTTTGGGAATGTTGTCTTTTTAATTTTTTATTTATTCGTTTTTTAAGGGGTAGTACAATTTAAATTTTTTACAAATCGCCCCTAGTTTCCACTGGCTTGGTGTCTCGTCTGTTGTATTTTCATTTTTACATTAGTTTCCAATGGGAGGCATGATGTACTTTTTTACAAATGGTCCTTGAGTTATATTGGTTAGTTTTTAGTTTTACCTTTCATTTATGTCCTCCCTTTTGAAGTTTTATCATGATGTTATGTTTTATTCAATTTCATTCATGCTCCCCTTTAAGGTTTCAGTTAGGAATTTCATCACGATGGCCTCTGTGCATATTTTTTGTCATTTTTTGCCCTTTGTATTGATAATTTTTATCATCTTTTTATTTTTGCGCCCCTTTTAATGGTTTTATTTGGGAATGTTATCGCTACGAGCTGTTCAATGTTACTTTTCCTCATATGCTGTTTTTTGTTCGGCACCTAGATTTTAGAGTTGTTTTTTAAATGTGCTTCGTTTTTAATTTGGCGGCTGGTGCTGTCTGTGTGCATAACAAATTATTCTAGTCATTCGTTTGAATTTGACCTTTGTGAGTACTATTTTAGTAATATCATATATGACATTTTGGTAGCCCCCTTTTTTTACAACTCAGTGTGTAACTTCGCATTATGTTTTGGCGGTCCTGCCGGTTCGTGCGGTTTCATGGTTTTGATACAATTTGTTACGCTCTCACTATGTTTGTAGTGAATCCTGTGACTTTTTTTTATACGTATAATTGATTCCCTTGATTTTGTGTTTTCCCGCCAAAAGGTTGACTCCGCCCCTTTTCTTTTCTTCATCTGCGCATGGGTCGGCGTTGTTACTGTTATGCTGCTTGTCCAAAGAGCCGGATGGCAGTTCCTTCCAAGGTATTTGATATCGCTTCCTCACACATGTTTGGTCTTATCCTCGTTTATGGAGTTATGGGGTATAGACGAGTGCCTTCGTTTCATTTGTGGGATTCCCCCTTTTTATGGTTGAAAGTTGGACTCATGCTATTTATATGCACAGTGTACCTACGGTTCTTTGCTTTCTATCAGTTTTTATGCTAGATCTTACACATGGTTAATGACACTTTAGCGGCTGCTCTTTATGTCTTGAGGGGGGTTTACATACTTTTCTTTTTATTCTGCCATGTTCGCATTTATTATTTCTTGCAAAGGACACTTTTTATAAAGAGCACATCAATATCATTTTATTATATACAGCATGCTTTATACATCGTTTTCTTACAGTTGTAAGCCTCACATTTAATGCCATTAAACTTATGATGGTATCATAGATTATATTCCCCCTCAGTTTTTATCCTTTTTGTACAGATCAATGAGTAATGCTTTGGTTAACACTGCACGGTTTGGCTTGTGACTTTATTGATAGGGACCTCCTGGCCCACTCCTGCTACCACACTCCTCTAACACAGGTTTGTCCATGTAAGTTTATTTATTGAAGTTTTATATGGTATCCATGTCCTGTCTTGTTTTTCCTCGTTTTTTCCACCTTTTTTTTTCACTTTAAGTTAATAAAAGTTTTTTTCTAAATTATCCTGTTTTTATTTCTCTAGTAACAGTGCCCTTTTAGATTTTACCACAACAAGAGTGGTGTGATATTTTCCAAAGTTCACAACAGAGGTTGGTAAACTATTTTATGCATATACGAGGGGGTACCCAAAAAAACCCAGGAATTATTTTTTAAAAGCTATTTATTTAAAATTCTTTACAAAACAACCTTATCCCCTTCAAAATACTCTCCATTACAACTGATACATTTGTCCTACCGGTGCTTCCACTGTTCGAAACATTTTTTGTAGTCATCTTTAGAAACGGCTGACAGTTCCTCCCTCGTTTTTTTCTTGACTTCTTCAATGTTGTCAAATCGGTGTCCTTTCATTCCCCTTTTCATGCGTGGAAATAAGAAAAAGTCGCACGGAGCCAGGTCAGGCGAGTAAGGTGCATGGGGCAGCGGAACCATGCCATTTTTAGCCAAAAACTGTCTAACAGAGATGGCTGTGTGTGCAGGTGCATTGTCGTGGTGGAAGAACCAGTCTCCTGTCTGCCACAAATCGGGTATTTTTTGACGAACACTGTTGCGCAATCTTCTTAAAACTTCCAAATAAAAGGTTTGATTGACGGTCTGACCTGGGGGAACAAACTCTGAATGAACTACCCCCTTGGCATCAAAAAAGCAAATCAGCATTGTTTTGATGTTTGATTTGACTTGACGACATTTTTTTGGATGGGGTGACGATGACGTCTTCCATTGGCTTGACTGTTGCTTTGTTTCTGGGTCGTAACCATAACACCATGACTCATCACCTGTAATGACCTTTGACAGAAAATCTGGATCAGTTTCAAGCTGTTGTTTCAAAACACGACATGTTTCAACTCGATGTTCCTTTTGATTGTCAGTCAGAACCCGAGGAACAAACTTGGCAGCAACCCTTTTCATTCCCAAATCTTCCATTAAAATTCGCTGAACCGAGCTCCAAGATAACCCACTAATCTCTGACAGTTGATCAATTGTCTGTCGACGGTCTGTGAGCACAAGCTCTCTAATTTTTTCAATATTTTCGTCGATTCGGGCAGTTGATGGACGCCCAGAACGAGGTTTGTCATCAATCGACATGTCGCCATTTTTAAACCGAGCAAACCACTGGTACACTTGACTTTTTCCCATAGCGTCATCTTGATAAGCTGTTTTCAACATTAAAACAGTTTCAGCAGCATTTTTATCGAGTAGAAAACAAAATTTCACAGCTGCACGTTGTTCACTTAAACTTGTCATCATAAAAAAAGAAACAAGAACAAAACAGCGCTAGCAAAAACAATCACTGCAGATGAACAGAACAAGCCAGGTCGACAACACAGGCGGCACTGAACTGACAAGGAGTTGCACTATATACGCCTAGCGGCAGAAGTGCGTACTACACAAGCTCCGCCCACGGCAATGTTATTCCTGTTTTTTTTGGGTACCCCCTCGTATATGTTCTCATGATGATTTGTACCCTCAAGCACTTTTATTATTTTGTATTATTTATTGATTTGCTGTATTGAACATTAGTTTTTTAATGTTTTTAAAGGTCTTTTCATGATGTTTTGTATCCCTGAGCACTCTTATTTGTTTTATATTATTTATTAGTTTTATTGTACCGCATGTCGGTAGTTTTTAATGTTTTTAACATTATTTTAATATTTATAACTATGATGTTGGTTTTTAAGTTTGTCAGTCTGTTCCTTTATGTGATTGTTGTTTAATGATTGTTTTTTATGAATTTAGTTGTTTGTGCCTGGCCAGCCCCTGACGAAGGGTAGCGAAATACGGCCTGTGTCGGGCGGCCTGAGTTTCAATAAAGGACTCTTGTCTTTCCTATCAATCACGCCTTTGGTTGGTTTGTTTTAGTATGTATTCAGTCTTGTCATGTCTCCATTGACGTTCTTGTTGGCATAGTTTCTTCTGATTCTCTTATTGTAGTGAAGTACCATGGATGAAATAAATGACTGCTTCTTGGAGCAGCTGGTTCATGAAACAAGGGGGGGGAGCCATTTTGGACCTAGTCCTTAGTGGAACACAAGATCTGGCACAAGAGAAGGATGTTGGGGCCACTTGGCAACAGTGATCATAGCATGATCACGTTTGATTTAATAAATGGAGTAGGGAAGTTAAGGAAATCCACAGTACTACCTTTTAAATTTTTTAATTTTAAAATGAGGAAAGTAGTTAAGAAAAAACTAAAAGGAGCAGTCGCAAAGGTTAAAGATTTACATCAAGCTTGGGTGATGTTTAAAAATACTATCTTGGAAGCGCAGGTCAGCTGTATTCTACGCTTTAAAAAATGTGGAAGGAAGTCCAAAAAACTGCCAGCATGGTTTAAAGGTGAGGTCAGAGAGGCTGTTGTTGCCAAAAAGCGTCTTTCAGGAAATGGAAAAAGAAGCCAAATGACGAAAACTGGAAACACCACAAGCACTGGCAAGTTAGATGCAAGGCATTGATAAGGCAGGCAAAGAGAATTTGAGAAGCAGCTTGCTGTGGAAGCAAAAATGCATGTTCCAAGAGCAACTATCGCATTTTTTGAATCCGGTGGCCATGGGGGCAAAAATGGCCCCTGCGAGGTCGAAGACCCACGCGGCTAGCGGTTAGGGAAGAAAAAAGGGCACGATGCCCGTAACGAAAAAAAGAAGAAGAAAAGAGTATCTCCAATAGCTCTAAAAAAGGAAGAGCAGGGGAAGGACGGGTAGAGGACCGGTACAACCGAAAAAAGAAAAGTCTGTAAGGCAAAACAAAATCTTTTCCGAGGGACGAAGACGTGCGTCCAATTGGCTCCACGAAAAAGGGAGACTGAGCAAGATGGCACCCCTTAGGCGGAAAGAGGACCACGCATGCGTGGCAGCAATCCCAAAGGCTTCTTTAAAAGCTGGGGAATTGCTCTGCGCAGACTCTGTGGGTGCCGACGTCACCCATAAGTGAGGACTGACTTTCTGCTTGTTCCTGGCTTTTTCAAGTACATTCGTAGCAAAAAAACAGTGAGAGAGTCAGTTGGACCATTAGATGACAGAGGAGTAAAAGGGGCACTAAGAGGAGACAAGGCCACAATGGAGAGACTGAATGTATTCTTTGCTTCGGTCTTTACTCAGGAAGATGTAGAAATGTTACCCATGACTGAAATGGTATTTAAAGGAGATGCTACGGAAGAACTGAAAGAAATATCGATACACTGGGATGATGTATTACAACTATTTGATAAACTGAAGAGTAGCAAATCACCTGGTCTGGATGGTATACATCCAAGGGTGTTGAAAGAACTGAAATATGAGATTGCAGATCTATTAGTAATCTGTAAACTATCATTAAAATCATCTATAATATTTAAAGATTGGAGGATGGCCAATGTAATGTCAGTTTTTAAGAAGGGTTCCAGGGGTGGTCTGGAAAACGACAGACCGGTGAGACTGACATCAGTACCGGGAAAAATGGTAGAAACCATCATAAAGAACAAAATTACTAAACATGTAGATAGTCATGATTTAATGGGAGACAACAACATGGCTTTAGCCAAGGAAGGTCTTATCTTACTAAACTATGTTTTTTTGAAGGTGTGAATAAATAGGTATACAAAGGTGAGACGGTTGATACAGTGTATCTGGACTTTCAGAAAGCCTTTGACAAGGTCCTTTATCAGAGACTTTTGGCAAAATGAAAAAGTCATGGAATAGGAAGCAGTGTACTATTATGGATCGGGAACTGGTTAAAAGAAAGAAAGCAGAGGGTAGTGTTAAATGGCCAAATTTCCCAATGGAAAAAAGGTGAATAGTGGCATATCCCAGGGGTCTGTGCTGGGTCCGCTGCTTTTTAACATATTCATAAATGACCTGGAAATGGGAACAATAAGTGAAGTTATCAAATTTGCAGATGACACAAAACTATTCAAAGTTGTTAAAACCCATGAGGATTGTGGAAAATTGTAAGAGGATTTTGATAAATTGGAAGACTGGGCATCCAAATGGCAGATGAAATTTAATGTTGACAAGTGCAAGGTTATGAACCTAGGAAAGAAAAACCCGAACTATGGTTACACGATGCAAGGTTCCACATTAGGAACCACCACCCAGGAAAAAGATTTAGGCGTCATCGTGGATAGTATGTTAAAACCCTCTGCCCAGCATGCAGCAGCAGCCAAGAGAGCAAATAGAATGCTAGGTATCATAAGAAAAGGAATGGAGACTAAAACAAGGGATATTATAATGTCTCTGTATCGTTCCATGGTCCGACCGCACCTTGAATATTGTGTGCAGTTCTGGTCACCGTGTCTTAAAAAGGATATAGCTTTATTAGCAAAGGTACAGAGGAGAGCCACCAAAATGGTAAAGGGTATGGAACGATACTCCTATGAAGAGAGGCGAAAAAGGTTAGGGCGCTTCAACCTGGAAAAGAGATGCCTGAGGGGAGATATGATAGAGGTCTATAAATTAATGAATGGAATGGGTAAGCGTAGATCGATTGTTTACGCCATCAAAATATAGAAAGACTAGGGGGCATGCAATGAAGCTACAGGGTAACCTATTTAAGACTAATAAGAGAAAATATTTTTTCACTGAACATGTAATCAGACTCTGGAATTTGCTACCAGAGGATGTAGTAAAAGCTGTTAGTGTAGCTGGGTTTAAAAAAGGTTTGGACAAGTTCCTGGAATAAAGGTCCATAAACCATTATTTTGGGAAATCCACTGCTTGGCCCAATGCAAGCATTGAGGAACCTGAGTCTTTTGGGGAAACTCCTAGTTACTTGTGACCTATATTGGCCACTGATGGAAACAGGATACTGGGCTTGATGGACCTTGGTCTGACCCAGTATGATATATCTCATGTTCCTATGTAGCTGCAAGGAAGCGTAGTTACTCACCTGTAACAGATGTTCTCCAGGGACAGCAGGAATCAGTCCTCACATATGGGTAATGTTGGCACCGACGGAGCCCCGTGGAAGCATAGACCCAGCTTTCAAAGAAAGCCTTTGGGATATGCCCCCATGCATGCGTGGTCCCCTTCCCGCCCAAAGATGCCATCTTACTCAGTCAGATAATATAGCTAGAGCCAACGAAAGAGGATGGCAAAAATTGTACAGCAACTCTAAGGGGAGGAGGGAGGGTTATGAGGACTTATTCCTGCTATCCCTGAAAAGCACCTGTTACAGGTGAGTAACTACGCTTTCTCCAGGAACAAGCAGGAAGTCAGTCCTCACATATGGGACACCCTAGCTACAGGCTACCAAGAACCAGTAGAAAACCACTGCCCAGCCGTGGGCAGCCGCAAACGAATTCAAGGAGAGATTCTGAGGACCGCAGTGTCCAGGGAGAACCATCACTCCAGTAGCCTGAACAAGAGGGGTCGAAGGGCAGCAGTTGCCTAAACCACGAACAGATTACGGAGTATGGCCTGGTCGAAGGCGCTGTCCCATTGGAACTCCCTCTCCAGGCAGTAGTGAGCTGCAAAGGTGTTAACTGAGGACTGGCAGATGTCTACAATAGGGACAGAGCGCAAGTTTGCAACTGAGGTCGGCATAGTCCTGACATTGAGTGGCGTGACTCGGCGCTCCAACAAGAACTCAGCCTGATCATGAGCAAAGGCGATGCAGACTGTCACCCAGGTGGACAGGGTCCACTTGGTAACAACCTCCCCAGACAACTGGGGTCGTATGAAACGAAAAGCTGGGAGGTTTTGCGGTGGCCCCGAGTATGTTGCAGGTACTTTAGAAGGACAGGGCTCACTTGCAGTCCAGAATATGGAGAACGGCCACTGCCTTGTCAGCATGGGGCCATGGACAGAAGGTGGGGAGCACCATCTCCTGGTTGAGGTGGAAGGCGGATATCGCCTTTGGAAGGAATTTAGGGTGGGTGAGGAGCACAACGCTGTCCTTGTAGAACCTGTGTTAAGGCATCTTGGCCACCAAGGCTTGAAGCTCATTGACTCTGCAGGCAGAGGTGAGGGCCACCAGGAAGACTACCTTCCAGGATAGGCAACGAAAATGGCAGGTAGCCAGAGGTTCAAAAGGCATCTTGGTGAGCTGCATCTGAACCACGCTGAGATCCCATTCTGCCGGGAGCAGGCTGATGGGGGGCTTAGAGAACAGCAAGCCCCTCATAAATCGGGTAATGAGGGGCTGTGCAGAAAGAGGTTTCCCCTATATTGAGTGATGGTGCGCTGAGAGCACATGCAGGTGCACCCTGACAGATGTGGACTTGAGTCTGGTCTGTAAAATGTGGAGCAAGTACTGCAGCACCGTATGCACCTGGCAAGAGAACAGGCCTACCTGCTGCTCCACACACCATACTGAGAATCTGCGCCACTTGAAGGTGTAGGCTGGTCTCAAAGTTCTTATGAGAGGCCAGGAGGACTTTCTTCACCTCCCTGGGGAGGTTGAAGGGTGCTAAGGTGACCCGCTCAGCAGCAATGCTGTTAGTGCAGGGACCCCAGGTTGGGGTGAAGGAGCGAGCCCTCCTTCTGTGTCAGAAGCTTCAGGGCATTCCCCCCAGAGGGACAGGGAGCTCTGTTGCGAGGTGGAGCAACAGGGGAAACCAAGGCTGCATGGGCCACCATAGCGCCACCAGGATCAAAGAGCCCTTGCCTTGTAGTACCTTGAAGAGGGTCTGGGCAATTAGTGGCATAGGAAGGAAGGCATACAGAAGGCCCTCTGACCACCAAATGAGGAAGACGACCACTGCTCTCTGGGACGGATGTGGTTGGGGACAGCAGATGCGGGGCAGCTGAGCATTGGTCAGGCTGGCAAAGAGGTCCAGACGTGGGGTTCCCCAGAGTCAGAATAGCTGCAGCGCTACCCTGTGGCCTAGACACCATTTGTGTGGCTGGAGGACCCTGCTCAACCTGTCCGCTAGGGCAATGTACTTGCCCAGAAGCATACTGCCCTGAGGATCATTCCCTGACCGATCGCATATAAGCAGAAGGCCACTGCCTCCTGGCAGAGGCAGGACCTTGTGCCCCCCTGCTTGTTCAGGTAGGACATCACAACCTGGTTGTCCATTTGGACTAGCACCAACTGGTTCTGCAGGCGGTTGTGGAAGGCCTTGATCACCAGAAAAATGGCC
This sequence comes from Ichthyophis bannanicus, assembly GCA_033557465.1. NCBI lineage: Eukaryota > Metazoa > Chordata > Amphibia > Gymnophiona > Ichthyophiidae > Ichthyophis > Ichthyophis bannanicus. The sequence goes on from CM066035.1 coordinate 549,019,882, forward strand.
TTGAGCTCCAGCAGGTTGATCTGCTGCTGGATCTCCTCTAGGGACCAGTTGCCCTGTGTGTGCAGTTACTTGTACTGGGCACACCAGCCCAGTAGGGATGCATCTGTAGTGAGGACCCTCTTGGGTTTGAGGGCTGGAAAGCTATGCCCCTCTGCAGGTGCTATGAACCCTGCCACCAATCGAGTGACTCTGCTAGTTGATGGGACACAGAACTTGTCCCGGAGCCTGCCCGTGGCTTGTGTTCACTGTGAGCGGAGACACCACTGAGCTGCCCTTATGTGGAGGCAGGCATTGGAAACCACATGGACTGTGGATGCCTTGTGGCCTAGTAGGCGGAGCATGGACCATGCCGACAATACGTAATAGCGCTGCACCTCAGTAGCCAGAGCCCTGAAGTGACCTGCTCTGTCCAGGGGGAGGAAGGCCCTGGCCGGGAGAGTGTCCAGGTGAGCTCCTATGAACTCCAGATCCTGTGTTGGAGTGAGGTGAGATTTGGGGTGGTTTATCACGAACCCCAGATGCTGCAGGACCTTGATTGTGCAGGCCATGGCCTGTTGCACCTCTGTGGCCGTGTCTCCTTTCACGAGTAAGTTGTCCAGGTAAGGGAAGACAAAGGCCCCTTGGAGACGGAGTTAGGCGGCCGCCACTGCCAGGCATTTGGTGAAGACACTTGGTGCAGAGGCTAGGCCAAAGGGTAGTACCCTGTACTGGTAGTAGTCGCCCCCGAACATGAACCTAAGGTACTGCCTGTGACTGGTATGAATATGGATGTGGGTATAAGTATCCTTTAGGTCCAAGGAGTATAGCCAATCTCCCTACTGGAGGTAGGGCAGAAATGTTCCAAGGGAGAGCATCTTGAACTTCTTCCACACCAGAAATTGTTCAGGTTTCGCATGTCTAGAATGGGCCTTAGGCCTCCTGTTCTCTTTGGGACCAGAAAGTACCTGGAGTAGAATCTCTTCCCCCTTAGGTGGTGGGGTACTGACTCCACGGCTCTGCCCCTGAGAAGGCCTGTGAGTTCCTGCATTAGCAGGGCCTGGTGCAGGGGCGCCCAAGAGGGATCTCCTCGAAAGTAAGGTGGCGTCTGGTCCACGTGAAGGAGATAACCTTCTCTGACCACTTGGAGTGCCCATGTATCGGTGGTGATGGCAGGCCACTGATGGGCAAAATGAATCAGACACCCTCCTGTTGGCAGCTGCTCCCCCACCGGTGGAGGGGCTATGCTCAGGGAGTCAAAACCCTGACCCAGTCTGGGCTGGAGCCAGTGTTTGGGGCTTGGTGCCCTTAGGCTTGCATTGGCCCTGGCCCGCTCCTTTGCTCCTGCGGCAGGGCCTGGTATTTGGGGTAGCTCCGATAAGGCTGGCCTTTCCTGTGAAAGGGAGGCCTTTTCCCTGGCGCTTTTTTCTTGGGAAGGGTGGAGGTCGTCCTGGTAACATAATCTGTCTTGATCTACACCGCCTTGTCCTCCACCAGTTTGCCAAAGAGGTTTTCACCAATGCAGGGGACATCGAGGAGTTTCTCCAGGACCCATTGCTCGAGGTCCGATAACTGGAGCCAGGCCTGGCATCGGCTACTGATGCCGGCGGCTGCCACCCTCGCATTGGAATCAAAGCCATCGTAGGCAGCTCAAGAATACTTGGAACACTCCCCGACGCACTTTGTGAGGGTTTGGAATCACTGGAGGTGATCTCCACTGAGACCTGCCAAGAAACTTGCGAGTTCTTTAGCTAGGTTTTGGAGATACATGCCGATATACAGCTGATATGCTTGTATGTGGCAACTCAGCATCAAGCCCTTGTAGCATTTGCATCCAAGGGCGTCGAGTGCAGAGGACTCTACCTGGGGGCATGGAATCTTGGGCTTTTCTGTTGACACACAGTCGACTCCATCACCATAGGAGGTGTGAGGAAGTTGCACCTTCCGGAAGCCAGGGCCCCAGTGGACTCAGTACATGGTGTCCAGGGGTTGGCTAACTATCGGCACTGATGCCCGTGTCGCCCACATCCAAAGGAGGAATCACCGGAGGATGGTGGGGACAGGGACCATCAAGGCCTCTTAGGTGGAGCTTCATACTGGAGGATTTAGAGTTCCTCCAAGCAAGGGTCCTTCTCCGACTCCATGGTGAGAGACAATTACCTCGCCATATCCTGGACAAGCTCGAGGAACAAGATGTCCTCAGGAGGGAATCGCTGTCTCAATGCTGGGAAAATGGATCAGAGGGGAGATTGCGATGTGCACGCTTCTCCGGGAAAGCCTCATCCTCGGATTCCCAGTCCGAGTAGTCCATCGAGAACTCCAGGTCTGACGGGTACTGAGGCGTCGGACTCAGATTGGGTCTTCAATGACCCAAGGCTGTTGCTTGGCTGAAGCCAGAAGCACTTGCTGGGGAGGATCTCGCTCCCAAGGATTGGGGGCGGGATTGAGACCCTCGCTGAGGATCGGCCTGGCAGCCCAGGGAGTCCTCGACATAGAGGTCCCTGCGGTCTTAGCGCGAGAATTGGTGGGGCTGGACATCAATGCTTGCTGCAAGGCAGGGAAGGCAGTAATGCTGTGTTCCACTGCCATCATCTTGGCTTCCCACTCAGGAGTTGCAGCCTTGGACACCATGGTGACCAGGTCCGGCTTCAGTGAGGAGAGGGAGTCTTCAATGGGAAAAGCCTTGGGGGTCCATGATCCATCACCGGAGGCCTCGATGTCTGTCCTGGGCACCTTCACTGGCCACTCATGTTTCGGCTCCTCGAATACCCTACTGGGACTGTGAGACCTCGCATGGGACTTGCCATGTGTGTCCGATTCACAAGATGAGGTCCTTGAGGATTTCTTTTTCTTCAGCAACCGTTCCGGGCGTCGCGGGGCTTTACGCAACTCCAAAGATCTGTGTGGGGCCTTAAGAGCATGAGGCTACCGTGGGCTGACTCTGACCTGTGGAAGATGTCATCTTGCTTCTGTCGATGACTTTGAATGGCCTTCGCGGATAGCATAGTTACTCACCTGTAACAGGTGATCCCCGGGAACAGCAGGAATTTAGTCCTCACATATGGGTATTGTCGGTACTGACGGAGCCTGCGCGGGAACGCTCCCCAGCGTCCAATTAGAAAGCTTTTGGGAACATCCCACAGCGCCTGCGTGCTGCCTTCCCCAACTGCCTCTCTCCAGTTGAGTTTTAAAGCTGAGACAAAGAGAGAGAGAGGGAAAGGAAACAGATAGAGAGATACAACTCCTAGGGGAGGTGGGTGGGGGTTGTGAGGACTAAATTCCTGCTGTTCCCGAAGATCACCTGTTACAGGTGAGTAACTATGCTATCTCCAGGAACAAGCAGGAATGTAATCATCACATATGGGGACTCCCTAGCTTTAGGTGCCAGGGAGAGACCCCTGAAGTTGTGTGTCCCTGAACAGGGCTCCACTTCCCCCCCATAGATCTCTGGCATCCTACCAGGGATGGTGGGTAGGAGTTGATTAGGTATGGAACAGGTGTTGAAGAACAGCCTTACCAAACAAGGCATCCCGGCGGGAGTCCTTGTCCAAGCAGTAATGGGCTGTGAAGGTATGAACCGAGGCCCAGGTGGCTGCTCGACAGATGTCGTCGATAGACAGAGTGCAGATGAGCCATTGAGGCTGCCATGGCTCTCACATTGTGAGCAGTGACATGGCCCTCCAGAGAAAGGTTCTTACTCTGATAGGCGAAGGAAATACACTGAGAAATCCAGATAGATAGAGTTCTCTTGGAGACTGGAAGTCCCAAATGAGAAGGATCAAAAGCAACAAAGAGTTGAGAGGACTTTCTATGTTGCTGTGTTCTTTGTAAGTAAAAGGCTAAAGCTCTTTTACAATCCAAGGTATGGAGATTCCTCTCTGCATTTGATGCGTGAGGCCTTGGAAAAAACACAAGTAGGTAGACCGCTTGGTTCAGATGAAAAGGTGAGACCACCTTTGGCATAAAGTGTGGATGAGTCCTAAGGACTACCTTGTCATGATGGAACCTTGTATAAGGTGGATTAGCTACTAGCGCTTGCAACTCACTAATGAGGCGTGCTGATGTGATTGCAATAAGAAAAATAACCTTCCAAGAAGGGAATTTTAAGGAGGTGGTAGCTAAAGGTTCGAAGGGTGGTATCATGAGCTGCCCAAGAACCAGGTTTAAGTCCCATGCCACCGGTGATGGCCTAATGGGAGGCTTAGTTAGAAGAAGGCCTCTCATAAATCTTGCTATAAGAGGATGAGAGGAAATAGGCTGTCCATTTAGAGGCTTAAGGAAGCTGTAATAGCACTCAAATGGACCCTTACTGAGTTAGTCTTAAATCCTGCATTGGATAAATGAAGGAGATATTCCAGCAAGGATTCCAGAGGTATCGCAAGGGGGTTAAGACTCTTTTGCGAACACCATATGGTAAACTTTTTCCACTTGAAAGCATAAGAGCATCTTGTGGAAGGTTTCCTGGAAGCAAAAAGAGTATCTTTTACTTGCTGAGGGAGATTGAGATCATGGAGATCTAGGCCTTCAGCAACCAAGCCCTGAGATGCAGAGACTGGGGATTGGGATGCCATAACATTCTGTCCTCCTGAGATAGGAGATCTGGAGCAGACGCTAACTCCAGGGAGGGAGCTTGAGAGAGATGGAGAAGCAGAGGGTACCACACTTGCCGTGGCCAATGTGGAGCTATCAGAATCATATGGCCTCTGTCTCTCTGAAGCTTGAACAGGGTTTTGGGAATTAGGGGAATGGGTGTAAAGGCATACAGGAAGTCTTGACCCCAATAAAGGAGGAAAGCATCCCTGGCCTGAGCCCCCTGAGCCGGAATTCTGGAACAGAACCGGGGAGGTTTGGCATTCCACGGACTTGCAAAGAGGTCTATGTCCGGGGTTCCCCAAATTTGAAAAATCTTGGTCACCTGGTCTGCATGCAGAGACCATTCGTGTGGAAGCAGAACTCGACTGAGTCTGTCTGCCCAAGAGTTTTGTATACCTGGAAGATACACTGCCAGGAGATGAATCTGATGCTCTCTGGCAAGGGCCCATAGTCGCAAAGCTTCGTTGCAAAGTGAAAGAGAGCCTGTTCCCCCCTGCTTGTTCACATAGAACACGACTACTTGATTGTCCATATGGATAAGGATTGTCTTGTAGCTGAGCAGGGTATGGAACACTCGAAGAGCAAGGAAGATTGCTCTGAGTTCCAGAAGATTGATATGTAGGAGTCTCCTGTGGAGACCAGGTGCCTTGGGTGGAGAGGTCTTGCAGATGAGCTCCCCAACCCATTGGAGAAGCATCTGCTGTGAGAGTTGCTTAGGGTAGAGGTTGTTCAATAGGGGACACAAGCAACAGGTTTTGAGTGGACTTCCAACACTGGAGGAACAAAATAAGGCGACTTGTGTTTGCTATTTTGTCTGACAGGCATCCGGATGCCTGGGTCCATTGGGTGGATAAAGTCCACTGAGCTGCCCTCATATGGAGGCGAGCATAGGGAACCACATGCACCGTAGATGCCATGTGGCCTAGTAGTTGTTACATTTCTCGAGCAGTTAGATGAGACTTTAGCACTGCTTTTGAAGCTAACTGCACCATGCGAAGGCAACGAGCCTGGGGGAGATAGGCCCTTGCCCTTGTGGTATCCAGCAAAGCTCTTATGAACTCTAGAGACTGAGTAGAGTTAGACTGGATTTTGGGATGTTTATTACCAGCCCTAAATACCGAAGGATACGCATTGTGCAGGATAGAGAAGTCCTGGCCTCTGACTCTGTTGGGGCCCGAATGAGCCAGTCGCCTAAGTAGGGGAAGACGAATATCCCTAGAGTGCGGAGAAATGCTGCTACAACAGCCATGCATTTCGTGAACACCCTTGGTGCTGAGGCCAGGCCAAAAGGAAGCAACCTGTATTGGTAGTGCTTTCCCTGAAAAACCAATCGAAGGAACCTTCTGTGAGTTGGATGGATGAGAACATGGGTGTACGCATCCTTGAGATCTAGAGAACAAAGCCAATCCTGACTTTGAAGTTATGGCAGCAGAGATTCAAGAGAAATCATTTTGAATTTCTCCTTGACAAGGAATTTTTTCAATTCTCTGAGGTCTAAGTTAGGTCTGCAACCCCCTGTTTTCTTTGGGATAAGAAAATAAGGGGAATAGAACCCTGTACCCTGTTGATGAAGGGGTACTTCTTCTATTGCCCCTTGGGCAGGAAGGATAGCGACCTCCTGACCTAAAAGGCTGATGAGAGAGGTCGGAGAATTGAACTGCTTTACTACTGTGTGAGGGGGCATGCTTGAAAAATGAAGCTTGTACCCCTCCTTTATGATGGAGTGTCCAATGCTCTGCTGTTATTTGCCCCCATCTGGGAGCAAAATGACATAACCTTCCTGGAATGGTGGAAGGTTCTGGTCCCCCGAGAACCAGGAAGGCTAAGTTCTCTAGACGAGAGTCAAAAGCCCTGTGGAGGCTGAGTCTGCTGGGCCGGTTGAGGCCTAGCAGCCTTTACTTTCTTCTGTTTGGGAGATTGCTGACCTTTCCTGGCAAGCTGACCTGCAGAACGTCCCTGCTGAACATAAGCAGGATAAATTTTTTTTCTTTTTAGAAAAGAATGGATTCTTGAACAATTTTCTTCTAGCAGGATCAGCAGTGGACTTGGATAATCTATCCAAGGTGGAATTTTCAGCATCCATTTCATTGGCCTTTTCCTGCCAATCTTTACCAAACAGGTTCTCCCCAGTACAAGGGATATTTCCCAACATGTCTTGTACCCAGAGCTCTAAATCAGATGCCTGGAGCCAAGCAATTCTACGTGCACCTATGGCCATAGCCGAGGTTCTGCTTATGCACTCAAAGCAGTCAAAGGCTGCACAGTTGGAAAATTTAGAAACATCTTGGGCATGTTTGACCAAAGTGAGAAAAGCCTGTCTTTTATCCTCAGGAAGAAAAGGACTTAAAGCCTCTAAATCATCTGTGACCTCCTTCAGGAACATTCCCATGTAGAGACTATAGGAACTGATCCTGGCAGAAAGCATGGAAGCTTGGAAGACCCGACGTCCAAAAGCATCCAGGGTTCTGCACTCACGTCCTGGAGGATTAGAGGCATGTCTTTTTGCACTCTTGATCCTTCTCATAGCTGACTCCACTACAATAGAGTGGTGAGGAAGCTGAGTCTTATGGAACCCAGGACAAGGAGGGCCTCGATACATAGTATCCAGTCTACGAGAATGAGGAGAGGTGGTAAGAGATGTTTCCTACATCCTTAACATGAGATCATATAAAATCTAATGAATGGGCAAGGTAGCTGCCTCCTTAGGAGTTTTGGGATATTGTAGAATTTCCAACTCCTTGGCCCTTGGCTCTGTTTCAGGGGCCACAGTGATGGACAGGCCCCGAGCCACCTCCCTGATAAAATCCTGAAAGGAAATATCCTCTGGAGGAGACATCCTGCATTTAGGGGAGGAGGGCTCCTCTGGGAGAAGCATCGCTGCATCGACAGAACTGTCAGAATCCTCAGAGGACTCGAAGTATCGTCTGTCCGGTTGCTCTTGAAGAGCCCATTACCCTACCAACCAAAGTCGGTACCGTGAGTAACCGGTACTGGGGTATCGGTACCGGAGGTCATCGGATGACTGGGTACCGGCAAAGCAGACACCGATGTCGATGTCATCGGTGCTGGTACCGGTGGAATTGTCTGTTGCAGTTCCGAGGGCGTCGATGCCGCAAGGAATGCCGCCAGACTGCATTCCATAGCGAGAACTCTCTGGTCTATCGACGCTGTCAATGCCTGGATGTCGGTAGCGGAGGAGACCGCCGGTACCCCAGAGCATGGCACCAGTAGTTCTGCCGAGGTCAAGGCCTCGAGAACATCCTGGAACCCCGATAATGCTTTGGAAGCCGAAGCCTCCCGCTGGGGTAATTTTGCCGGTGCAGAATCCTCGAGGACAATGCCAGAGGTATCTCGATGCTTAGAAGGAGATCTACCCTTTGAGGACCGGCTGGATTTATGTTTAGTTATCTGAGATCCACGGCAGGAAGAAGCAGCCCTGGAAGACGTCGATGCCACCGAAGCTGCATCAGAGGGAACAGGGTACTGAGCTTAGCAGCTCGGTTCTGCCAACCTCTTTTAGACATCATGGCGCAGGACATACAATCCATGATGGAGTGGTCAGGACCTAAACATTTTAGACACCATTCATGGGTGTCGGTGACGGAAATGGTACCGCCACACTTGGTGCACTTTTTGAAACCTGAGGCAGGTTTCTCCATGGTAAGGAAAAGTTTTTAGGCCTATGGCCCAAAAAGTCGTGTGCACTTGAAGAAAAAGAAAAAAGAAAATATATATATATATTTTTTTACAGAAATAAGAAGAGAGAAAACCGGCGGTACCGGTATAGCATCGAGGAAGGCAGACGCGACCACAAAAAGAAAGAAATAAAAAAGAATTCTTCTGCGGTGACAGGAACACGACCTGCTGGCTCTGCGGAAAAAGAAGAACTGGAGAGAGGCAGTTGGGAAAGGCAGGAAGGCAGCACGCAGGCGCTGTGGGATGCTCCCAAAAGCTTTCTAATTGGACGCTGGGGAGTGTTCCCGCGCAGGCTCCGTCGGTACCGACGATACTCATATGTGATGACTACATTCCTGCTTGTTCCTGGATATATCTTTTTACAAAGGGCGCAAACCTTTGGGTCTTGGTCAGCACCTAGACACCAGAGGCTGCAGTCGTGAGTATTGGTTAGGGACATGTTCTTTGTGCACTGATCACACTTTTTGAACCCACTGGCCATTGGGGGAAAAAGGACCCCAGTGAGGTCGAAGACCCTCGACACGACCAGCGGTTAGAAAAGGGCATGAAACCGCACTGGAGAAAAAAACTAAAAAGGTGCTGAGGTGACGGGGCTCAGAGGCAGGAAAAAGACCAATGCTAATCAGAGGAAGAATGCACTTAACGCACAGAAAATAAACTTTTTTTCCAGGGGAAGAGAGACAGACGTCTGTAGGGCTCCGCGGAAAAAGGGAAACAGAGTAAGATGGCACCCTTGGGTGGGAAGGGGACCAGTCATGCGTGATGGCATCTCCCAAAGGCTTTCTTTGAAAGCTGGGGGGATGCTTCCGCCAGTCTCCGTCGGTGCCGACATATGTGAGACCGACTTCCTGCTTGTTCCTGGAGAAAGTAAACTTAAAAGCAACATCAGGAAATACTTTTTCACTGAAAAAGTGGTAAATGTTTGGAATGCCTTCCTATTGAAGGTGGTGGGGGCAAATACAGTGACAGATTTCAAAATGGTATGGGGCAGACACAGTGGACCCTTTTCCTGTTAAATGACGCTTGACTAGAATTTCTTTAAGTTCTTTAACTATAATTGGTTAAAAGAAAATAAACACTGTCCACTGGCATATGTAAGAATGGAGGAGTAGCCTAGTGGTTAGGAGAGCAGCCTAAAACTGAAGAGACCAGTGTTCAAATCCCATTGACATTCCTTGGAGCCTTGGGCAAGCCACTTAACCCTCCATTGCCTCAGGTACAAACTTAGCTTGTAAGCCTTCTGGGGAGAGGGTAATAACTACTGTACCTGAATGTAACTCACCTTGAACATCTACTGGAAAGGTATAAGCTAAATACTAAGGGCCCAATATTCAAAGGCATTTACACGATTCACAGACCTGTAAATCATGTAAATGCTGCTTAGAGGGATATTCAGAGGCACTAACATAGTTAATGCAATTGAATAGCCACGGATTCCACTGCTACATACCCCAATGCTAACAGTGTCGTGGGCGTTCCAGGGTGGAGCAGAGGTGGTTCTCGTTGCTAACCAAGCAGCGGCGATATTGAACTGCTGCCCATTTAGTGACCTGAAGGTAAAGACAAGCATGTGAAAAGCTGGCCTATCTTTACCTGTGGGTGCTAACCAGGCAAGGGCTCAATACTGTTGCTGCCTGGTTAGCTTCCGTGCTGTGCGGTAGACCCAGATGTCCAATGCCAGTGGCTGGATATGGCACCTGCATTGAATATCCAGGGTTAAGGTTCAGCGGCAATGGCTATGCGCTTTAGAAGGACTAGACACCACTGCTGAATATCAAGCCCTAAATAAACACTTATAATAGTAGCAAATTTGAAAATATAAATTTTTGGAACTGCAAAATACCTTTTTTGAGCAATCCTGAGGAAGTGACTTTTTAAAAATGTATTAAATATTACATCAAGATAACAAAACTACAGCAGGATAAAAGTCCTTAGAAGTGGATATCATCATTCAATAGAGCCTGAGGTAGGAAGGCTTCCTCTAACTTTAGAGCTTCAAAGAGTTTGGGATTCTGACCACAGTACGTCGTCACGTAGGGTCACCTTAGTTCCATGTTGATACAACACACAAGTAAGATGGGTGGGTAAAGCAAGGACCTCTATCCTGCTCTCCTCAGAAAGCATCTCTTACAGGTGTTAGCCTTCTCAGAGTACAAGCAAGATAATAAGTCTTCATAAGTGGGAATTCATAGTTACAGGTTACCTTGAACATAAAAAGGATAAAAATGAAAACATATAACTACCAACTGGCAGGCAAATATGGCAACAGGCCTTTTTCAGAGTTCATTTTAAATAAAAAGATGGCAAGCTGCAAATCATAAAAAATGGGCTGGGGGGGGGGTGGAAGTGAGTTGGACTCTAAACCTCAAAGATATTCTGCAAGACCAATCCCATTGACTCACTGGGAAACACTTTCTAAACAATGATATGAATGTATAGATTGAAGCCCATGTCACAGTCTTGCAAATCTCCTCCACAGAGCTGACCTTAAGTGGACCACCAACACACTGCCATGGCTCGGATGCTATAAGTCTTGGCATGATCCTCTTGTTTGGGCCTATGGACATAAGTGAAGATGCCGTTTTCTAGCCAATTAAATAATGTGCATTTTAGCAACAGTAATCCCAGGTTAACTTTGGTCTGAACAAACAAAACCAATAGGCTAAGGCATGTTTCACTATCATGGGCATCAGGCCCAGGGAAAATGCTGACAGGATGATTGACTGGTTAGTGAAAATCTGATACCACATTATACAGGAACACCCTATATGTTCATAGGACTACCCTATTGTTGAAATGTTTTGTATAGGGTGCAGGGCCGGTCTGCCCACTAGGTGAGGTAGGGTGGCACAATTTTGAAGGCAGCAGCCACAGCACTCAACAGTTGCACAGACTCATTGGGCACAGCATGGCAGTCAAGAAAGAGCAGCAACAGGAGGCAGCCAACTCTGCCACCGCCACCCCCAGTTTTGCAAGATAAGAGTGCCTCCTTCCTTCTCTCCCTCCTCACACCCTCAGGGTCTGCCCCTCAAACCTTCTGGCATGGCTCCTTGCTACCCTGACTATGTCAACACTAAAAAAAAGACAAACATGATGTGGAGCCTTGTGGTGAAGCACACTGGAAGTCCCTACCTGTTCTGCCCTCTGCAATGTGCACTTCCTGCTACTGTTGGGGCAGGACTGGCAGGGGCTTCCAATGTGCTTCAGCACGAAGCTCCACAGCATGTTTCTTTTCCTTTTTAGTGTTGACACGGTCACAGCTACAAGCCAAACAAAGTTTTGATGGGACAGACTACACAGGGAGGGGGGAAAGCACAGTTACTTACCTGTAACAGGTGATCTCTGGGAACAGCAGGAATAAGTCTTCACATATGGGTACATCGGTACCGACGGAGTCTGCGCGGGAACGCTTCCCAGCGTCCAATCAAAGAGCTTTTGGAAGCATCCCACCACGCCTGCGTGCTGCCTTCCCACCTTTCCCAACTGCCTCTCCTCAGTTAAGTTTTAAAGCTGAGACAAAGAGAGAGAGAGTGGAAAGGAAAGATAGAGAGACAACTCCTGGAGAGGTGGGTGGGTTGTGAAGACTTATTCCTGCTGTTCCCAGAGATCACCTGTTACAGGTAAGTAACTGTGCTATCTCCAGGAACAAGCAGGAATGAGTCTTCACATATGGGGACTCCCAAGCTGAGATGCCTGGAGTCCCAGCATGTCATAGGTTGGAACATGCTATCCCCCACAACACCAGGCATCCTGAGGATGGAGGGTAGGAGTTGAAGAGAAAAAAGGTGCTGTGGAACAGTTAACCTAGCATAGGATTGCAGACAAGAAGTCCATGTGTGGATGATAATTGTCATCAATGATATTGCAAAGAAAAAATATTGCAATATGGACCTCCCCTAACAGGACTTCAGAGAACTATGGAGGTTCATGGAATCTACTGGGGAACCCAGTAGAGGAACCTCGAGAAGGACCTCACTGTAAGTGGAGGTAGAAAACCTGTAGGAAAAGCAATGGAGGTCAGAATCCTGAAAGGTAACAGGTAACCCCAGTAGGAAAAACTGGGGTAGTACAAAAACGGTGGGCCTTCAGCGGAAGGCTTTATGATAAAAGCCGAACTCTTTTGGCAGCAGAGTGGCTCACTCTTAGGAACAAAAAGAGAAATGCTAACCGATTTGGACAAACAGTCCCAGTCCTTGTGGGGAGAAAGGGTATGGGAACCCCTTGTATCCCAAAAGAAAGGACAACGCCAGAGGCGTTAGAGCCTGTGATTAGCTGAAGATCCGCAATGTCTCTCCTAACTGAGGTCAGCTGGGAGAGATATTGGAACATGGAGAGCTTCAGGGGTACTTAACCTTAAGGTTATGGTAGGTGTTAACTACCACCAAAGTGGTTGTGAGTGTAGGACCCTAAAACATGCTGGATAGCATAAGTATGGGTAAGCCCATCTGTCAGAATCATATAGCTATATGAGCCTCGACAGTCAGGTAGATAAAGCAGAATACATATCTACTGATAGTAAAATATCTCGACAGATATATATATATAGATAGATAGATAGATAGATATAGATACAGATATATATATATGAGAATATATCTATAGTGAGATATGAAGGGCATAAAATACACACAAATGATAGACATAGACATCTGTAAGATGTGTGCTATAGGTATGAATATATAGGCTTCTATATGGAAGTCTGCAAAGAAGCAGACAGAGATATGCCTATAAAAAGGTATTCACATAGAAAAATGTGAAGAGGAAAGATTCATCTAATAATAAGAAGGTGGAACCTACTTGAGAAGATATATAGAGAATCAATTCCCACTGGTTATGGCTACAGGGATGCTGGGTAGGAGAATAACCAGGATGGTTACGTGAAAAGCAGAGGATGATATCAGTCTGCAGCCAGCAAGTCCCGAGTATTCTAGAACTCTAGCATGGTAAGTGAACAGAAGACGCATAGGAATGAGATACCATGCTGACCTGCTTAAGGGCAAAAAGGTATCATGCGTTCTTACCATGAGGACGAGCTGGAAGGAGAAAACATATTCCCTATTGGAAATACTATGGACCAAAGCAGGGAATTAGCAACTCCTTAAGCTTTCACGTAAGAGGAGGCCTATGTCCTTTATATTAAAAAGGAGAACTTTTCTAGTCATGGGAGACATGACTGAAAAAGCCTTTTTTCAACCATCTAGTATAGCTGTTGGAGAAAAAGCCCCCCATGCTCTCTAGCAAGGGCCCATAGTGGATAGCTTCTCTGTAGAATTGCAGAGAGCATGATGCAGGAGAATGAGGAGATAGAACTGGCTGCAGGAGAGCCAGTACCTATGTCATCTATGCTGCCAAACCCAAGGGAATGGAGATGGCAGAAAGAGAAGACAATCCAACAAACTTGTAGTGAAAAAATTTCCAAGACAGATGACAGCACTGACTTGGAGCCACTACTAAGACCAGACAGAATGTTAGTGGAGGACAAATCTGGTTGCTGGTGGACAAGAACCAGTAGTCCAAACATTAAGGCTCCTGCATTGGCAGCTGCTTGCCAGACAGCAGAAGAACGCTACTGTTTAAAAACAGAAAGAACAGACAAAACAAGAGTAGAAATCTCTGGACGTGTCTGATGAAGTGCTTCAAAGTAAGATTGAAAAAGAGGAGTCAACTCAGAGAAGAGAACTCTGCACTGGAAAAGTAAGAAAACTAGAGAGGCTGAAGAAAAAGCCCTCCAGTGAAGCAATACCGCTCTTACAGAGGAAAAACCTGGTAAGAGGGTAAAGAGAATGGAGCTAAAGAAAACTTACAAAGTAGTAAGTTTATAGAAAGGAAAAAGACATGCTGGCACAGGAAACTATCGTTTGATAGTGGATAGACCTCTTTCCCTAGCAGGAAAAAGAGGAGAACCCTGTGACCTAGAAGCATGAACATCCTGACAGCTCATAGAACATAGAAAGAATGTATGTCTTTCGGGAAGATATCCATGTTTAGGATTTATAATGACAGCAGTGGATTGCTTCTATTGAGAAGAAGCAACTGCAGATTCTAATCCCAAGAGTCACAAGCATCTGATGGATTGATCAGAAACCCTGTGGTTGCTGGGTTTGCTGAGCCTGGTGAGAGGTTGAACTCTGCAGACCAGGACGATGCTTCCCCTGTTTGGGAACATCTGTATGATGGGCAGATGATGCATAAAACCTTCTTCTCCTATGGGAAGAAAGTTTGGCAGGACATTTCCTACCTACTGGGACAGAAGAAGGTGCAGAACAGCCCCTAGGAACAGGTAAGTCAGTGGAGAACTGAGTAACCTGACGTAAAGACTCCAGAGCAAGGAGTATGTCCCAGTGTATGCTGTGCCCATTTGTTCAAGTCTGAAGCTTGGAGCCAGGCTCTACGTCGTGCCCCTATAGTTATAGCAGAGGTTCTGCTAACAGACTCAAAAGAGTCTAGGGAAGCACAAATAAGAAACCAAGAGATATTCTGGAGATGCTTGAGCAGTGAAGAATAGTCTGCACTCGGACTCTGAAAGGTAAGGAGTCAAAAGATGTAATTGCTTTGTGACCTCCTCAAGAGATAGACTCATATAGAAAATATATGAGAGAATTCTTGCAGAAAGCATAGATGTCTGGAAGGTTTGACGTCCAAAGGCATCAAGTGTCTTAGACTCACGACCTGGCGGATAAGAAGAGTGCTTTTTCTTGCTCTTTACCCGCCTCATTGCTGATTCCACAACTATGGAATGATGAGGAAGTTGAGTCTTTTGAAACCCTGGAGAGGGGGGCACCTGATATAAGAGATCAGTTGCTCTGGAAGGTGGGGGTACCCTTAAAGGTGTTTCCCACATTCCTAGAAGGAGATCCTGCAAGGAATGATGCAAAGGAAGCATTATGTTCTCCTTTGCTTTGGTAGAAACAGAGCCTTGTGCAGGATCATGTCCTGGGATAGGAATGGCAAGAGATCTTGCTATATCCAGGAGGAAACTCTGAAAAGAGGGCTCCCCAACAGGAATTTCCCTTGGACAGGTTAGATCTGAAGAACTAGCCTGAGCACCAACAGAGCTATCCAGATATATAGGAATAGAAGATCCTGCACAGGGCAGTGTGGAATGCTTAAAGGATGGTCGCCGGTACTGGCTGTCAGGAGCAGCGACCGTCATTACCACATTGTCCATGCCAGGTATCGACTCCAAGCTTGGCATAGAAGGGAGCGATCCTGTTGAAAAAAGCATGGTAGGAGTTGACCACGATGCTACTGTGGATACCGGTACCGATGGCAATACTGGTACCAATGTCGGAGTTGGGCCCGACAAAGACATCGGAGCAGTCATCGGTGACAGTTCAATCGGTACCGAGGTAAACGAAAACCTTCTGGTGCTATCTTCGGTACCGAGCCACCGGTATCGATCGGTGTCGGTACCAAAGAGTATTGGTACCGAGTCTTGCAGACTAGAGAGCGATTCTAAACTCGGCATCGATAAGCAAAGCATGGAAGGCACCGACCATAAGGGTAATGAGGACATCGGTACTGGGTTCGGTACTGTGTCTGATACCGGTGAATGAAGGTCAGCTAGTGGCAACTCAATCGGCCACAGGGGAACCGAGAGTTGCGGATCCGAATTATCGGAACCGAGCCTTCGGTACCGCCGAGAGCCGGTACCAAGGCGAGTCAGTACCCAATCCTCCAGACTGGAGATCGATTCCAGACTCGGCATCGAAGGAAGCGAGGCTATCGATGCACGTCTGGAGGGTACCGACGTCGGTGGTAGTATCGGTGCTGGTACCGATAATGGAAGGTCAGTCTGGAGTGTATCCACTGGTCCCGAAGGCACCGAGGCCGCCAGATGACCATCCCTGGTGAGGAGTGTTTCATCCAACACCAGTGCCGATGTCGGGGTATCGGTACCGCTCGAAGCGGATGCCACCACCGGACACGGCTCAGGTATGTTCTGTGAGGGGTGAACCCCAGGAACAACCTGAAACCCCTGAAAGGCTTTTGAGACAGAAGGCTCCCGCCAGGGTTTTGAAGCCAGTAGGCCCTCGAGGGCAAGGCCGGAGCCGTCTACATGCTGTGCATGAGCCCTAAAACTCGAGGGCTGGCTAGTCTTAACAGACTGTTTGTGGGTTACCTGATCCTCTGTAGAAGAAGAAGGGGACGGTGCCCCGAAGCTGGAGGGAAACCGTGTATCGAGGGAACCTCGATATTGAAAACCTCTTCTCACTAAACTGTTGTCAGGACCCAAGCAGGTTAGACACCAACTTCGAGGGTCTAAAAATAAAGTTGTACCGCCACAGTTTGAACATTTCTTGGAAAAAGTGGCTGGCGGTTCCATGAAGGAAAAAGAAGAGGCCTAAAAGGCCTACGATACCGTGGGACACTATGAAGAAAAAATATTCCTTGAAAAAAGAAGATTTTACAAGAAAAGAAAAGAAAACACCGGCGGTACCGGTGACGTCGGGAAGACAGCCGCGACCACAAGAAAACTAAAGAAATAAAACAAGAATTTTCTGCGGTGACAGGAGGACGTCCTGCCGGCTCCGCGGAAAAACAAAAACTGAGGAGAGGCAGTTGGGAAAGGCGGGAAGGCAGCACGCAGGCGTGGTGGGATGCTTCCAAAAGCTCTTTGATTGGACGCTAGGAAGCGTTCCCGCGCAGACTCCGTCGGTACCGACGTACCCATATGTGAAGATTCATTCCTGTTTGTTCCTGGAGATTGCTGGACACCTCAAATGGGGAGGGAAGGGGAGATGCTGAACTACGGGGGCAGAGGTGGTAAAACCTTGAGCCATCCAGGGACTATGCAGCTTTACAACAATTTAGAAGTGGGGAGTGCACAGTGTTTGCACAAAAGCTGTTTGAAGTGTTGGACCTGAAACTTCAAAAGGCAGAGGGTCCAAATGAAAACACTGGTGATAATGTGATGACAAAACATGGATTGTGCACAGGGGAGTAATTTTATCTAGGGCGGCAGAGTGACGTATACCCAAATACAGATTTGGTTATCAAGGGAAAAGGTAGTAGGCTATAGGGGTGATTTCGAAACGAGCAGAGTGAGTTGGTCGGGGTCGATGGATAAGTAGTTCTGGATAATCATCTACTACTACTACTACTACTATTGATCATTTGTATAGCACTACAAGGAGTATGCAGCACTGTACAGACATATGTAGAAGATGGTCCCTACTCATCATATCTTACAGTTTAATCAAGACAGACAACACAACAGCTGGGGACAAGAATATGTCTAGGGGAATGGTAAGGAAACACATGGCTGGAGAGCAAGAGACTAAGCAAATCAGGATCAAAAAGCAGCTTCGAAGAGGTGAGTTTTCAGCCTGGATTTTAAAAAGGCCAAAGATGAAGCTTGACATCCAGACTCAGGTAGTTTGTTCCAGGCATAAGGAACAGCAAGATGGAAGGATCAAAGTTGTGAGTTGACAGAAGAGAAGGGCACAGATAGAAGTGATCTGCTAGAAGAGCGGCATTCTCGAGGAGGAGTGTAAGGAGAAATAAGACAAAAGGAAGTGAGGAGCAGCAGAATGAGTGCACTTATAGGTCAGTAGGAGAAGTTTGAACTGGATACAGAAAGGGATAGGGAGCCAATGAAGCGACTTGAGAAGGGGGGTTATATGAGTATATCGAGGCTGGCGGAAGATTAGCCGCGCAGTTGAGGTTTGAACAGATTGAAGGGGGAGAGATATGATTCAGAGGGAGACCAGCAGGGAGGAGGTTGCAATAGTCTAGACAGGAGGTTATTAAAGAGTGGATAAGTGTCTTAGTGTGTTCAGAAAGCAAGGGGTGAATTTTGTTGCTGTTGGATGTGTGTGGAGAAGGAGAGAGAGGAGTCAAAGATGACCCTAAGTTTGCGAACAGAGGAAACAGGGAGGAGTAGAGTGTTATCCACAGAGATAGAGAGAGGAGGAAGGGGGGAGGTGGGGTTAGGGGGGAAAGATAAGAACCTTGGTTTTGGCCATGTTCAATGAGACATCCAGGCAGCAATGTCAGATAGGCAGGCAGAGATCCGGCTCTGGATTGCCAAAGAGATTTCAGGTGTAAAGAGGTAGATCTGAGAGTCATCAGTGTAAAGATGGTACTGAAAACCATGAGAGGAGATGATTGCACCCTCCTCAGTATCAGCCCCTTTCCAGTCCTCACTCCCAGTACCTTCCAATGTCGACTTGCATTCCCATGACTGCCACTGGTGTCCATTCCCTTCCAGTCCCCCTTCCTTCCACACAGACCAGTCCCTTCCAGTACAAATACCACGGCAGCCCCTCTCAGATCCAATCCCTTCCAGTTCCATTCTCCCATCCCTTCGTATCAGCCCATTTGTAGCCTTAGCCCCCAGTTTTCTTCCAGGGCCAGCAGCTTTATCCTCCCCTCCCCACAATCAGCCCATTCCCAGTCAAAGCCCCCCAATCAGCTCACTTCTAGTGCTAATCCCCCCTCAACCCCATTACCAGTGCTAGCCTCCCCTAATCAGCCCAATACCAGTCCTACCCCCCATCAGCTCATTACCAGTCCTAGCCGCCACTAATCAGCTCATTTCCAGTCATAGCCCCCCCCCGATCAGCTCATTTCCAATGCTAGCCTCCCATCAGTCCATTTACCAGTCCTACCCCACCCCATCAGCCTATTACCAGTCCTAGCCTCCCCTAATCAGCTCATTTCCAGTGCTAGTCCCCCCCCCAACCCCATTACCAGTGCTAGGCTCCCCTAATCAGCCCATTACCAGTCCCAACCCCCCCCCCCTTGATCAGTCCATTCCCAGTCCTAGCCTTCCCTAATCAACCCATTACTAGTCCTAGCCCCCCATCTGCCCATTACCAGTGCTAGCTCCCCCATCAGCCCATTATAATCCTAACCCGCACTGTCTCTCGCCTCTGTCCAGCATTTATCCCATCTGTCCAGTATGTCCCCTTGTCTCTCCCCTTTGTCCATGCCAGCCCCCCTCCCTCCATCCATATCAGCCCCATCCCTCCCTCCCTCCCTCCATGTCAGCCCCCTCCCTCCCTCCATCCATATCAGCTCCCTCCCTCTGTCCATGTCAGCCCCCTCCCTCCATCCATCCATCCATATCAGCTCCCTCCCTCCGTCTATGTCAGCCCCCCTCCCTCCATCCACCCATGTCAGCCCCCCTCCCTCCATATCAGCTCCCTCCCTCCATGTCAGCCCCCTCCCTCCATCCATCCATATCAGCTCCCTCCCTCCATGTCAGCCTCCCTCTGTCCATGTCAGCCTCTCCTCCCTCCATGTCAGCCCCCTCTGTCCATGTCAGCCCCCCTCCCTCCATCCATCCATATCAGTCCCCACTCCCCCCCTGTCGATGTCAGCCGTGTTGTAGGTTCCCTGCCCCCTCATCACCTCTTCCCATGTCTGCCTCCCTTCTGATGCAGCCGCGGCTCCCTGCCTCTTAGGGAACTGCGGCTGTGCCTGTAAAATCGTTGCGGAGCCTCCCTGTCTCTCGACGGGCTCCGTGCAGCATTGTCCCGCCTCCAAAGGAAGTGGTAAGAACAGGGAGCCGCGGCTGCATCAGAAGGAAGGGGGTGAGTTTGCCGCTGCCGAGAAGCAGACTCGGCAGTGACAGCAACTTGTGCGCGGTTTTAAATTTTTTGTTTTTAACTTGGCGGAGACGAGGCGACCCCCGCTAAATCCTGTGTGCGACCCCCAGGTTGAGAACCGCTGATCCAGAGAAAGCACTTCTTGCTGCACAGCCATATCTTAAAAAGGATATAGCTGCTTCCTTTTCCCCTGGGGTTTGTTTGGCATACATCAGGGAAAATCATATCTATCTCATAGGAAATTTTCATGTTGACAGTGGATTTGGTCAAATGGAGACCGACCACCAGATCACACTAATGTGACTGTAGGTTTACACAATGTAGCATTTGTTGCATTTTCCACTGTTCCTGGTCCCATGTACAACTGTTGACTTGACAATAGCTAATATGCTTGCCCTACTGATTTGCACAAAGATACAGTAACATGACAGTGATACAAAATAAGGATTTCAAGCACTCACATTTGCATCAGAACGCAGCTTGATCAGGAAACGCTTCCTCTTGAAACTCAGCTTTCGAACCTTTGCCCAGTTGAAAGCATTGATCTTGGTGTGACCCTGAAGGAATGAAGTCAAGAAGCAAAATAAATACACTATTCTCTTGGAAATGAAATCATATGCTTAAAAATACAAAAATTTGGATCTACCTTTTACAAATAATTCTCATTAAATTTCTCAGTACTGCTTTGAGCTTGCACATTCTAGTTATCAAATAGCTGCTGCAATGAGGGCTGGCTCCAGAGCCGATTCAAACCTTATCCCTTATGCCCTCTTTTGCTGTCAGAATATATTATTTAGCTTTGAATGCCCTACTCTTTGACAATCCCCCTCTCTTGAAGTTGCCGCGCTAGGCAACTGCCTAGTTTGCCTAGTGGTTCTGCCAGCACTAGCTATGACAGCTTGAAGATTTTGGCTATTGGCTTTATTCTTTACTTGTGTCATGTTGCAAGACCAAGACAACAAAAACACTAAACAAACTATTTTAATGAAAGAATCAATTCAGCACAGCTAATCAAAAATTTGGCTATGGACAGAAGCTTAGGTGTGGACGTAGAAAACTATTTACCTAATATTTCAACACTGTTCATCTTCTGTAAGCTATTCTGAAATGCTGCTCTACTAAAAAATACTTTGCATATAAAGAAATTAAATAAAAATGCATTCCCACTTCACTCATTAAATATAGTTAAGCACAGCTTTGCCTGCTGAAATAGAATGCTGAACACTAAGGGGATTATTTTAGAAGCCCTATTCACATTTTGCATGTGAGAATACTAGCACTTATACATTAAAATTGCACCCACATGCAAATTACAATTTTAGAAAGGGCTCGTTTTACTCATGGATGTGGTTACTACATGGAAGTTGCAATGGGCATGTCAAGGGCGTTTTTAGGGTGGATCAAAATCTACAAGTGTATTTCCCATTTCATATAAGGAGTAAACGCGAATGATCTAAAATGTCCATGTCGGGATTTACACCTGTTCCCCAGCATGTTTAGGATTTTAAAAAATGCTCATTCTGGCCAGAACTACAAGGAGGATTAAAGGGGTTATCCTTCTTAATTCCTTATTGTTTATTTCTCCTTCCAAACTGAAATTAGATAAAGATAGCAACATCTGTAGCTAACTGCCAGCATTTGCACATTTAGGATTGCAAAATGGAATGCATACGCATGCAACTAAATGGCACCTACATGTGTAGGTCACAAAATACTAGCCCACAGTTGTAGATGCATTTACACATGTATGTAGCTGTACAGAGTAGTTACTCACCTGTAACAGGTGTTCTCCAGGAGCAGCAGGAATCAGTCCTCACATAAGGGTGACGTCGGCGCCGACGAAACCCCGTGCGGAGCATTTCCCCAGCTTTCAAAGAAAGCCTTTGGGAATTGCAGCGCGCATGCGCGGTCCCCTTCCCACCCAAGGGGTGCCATCTTGCTCAGTCTGACGACATAGCTAAAAGACAGCAAAATAGCAAAAATAAATCATATGACTGCAACTCCAAGGGGAAGAGGGAGGGTTGTGAGGACTGATTCCTGCTGCTCCTGGAGAACACCTGTTACAGGTGAGTAACTACTCTTTCTCCAGGACCAAGCAGGAAGTCAGTTCTCACATATGGGACTCCCCAGCTTAAGGCTACCGGAGACCTCAAGCGGAAAAAATGAGCTCCCTCTAGCTTGTCAGTACATAAGGAAGGAATCTTCTCTGAGAACGCCCCCGACCAGTAGCCCAACACCAGGGCCGGAGGGTAGGAGTTGCCTAAACCCCAAAGAGATTATGGAGTACTGTCTGTCCAAAAGCACTGTCCCTGCGGGACTCCCTCTCAAGGCAGTAATGGGCCACAAAAGTCTGGCTTGAAGACCAAGTAGCGGCCCGGCAGATGTCTGCCAACGGAACAGAGCAGAGATGAGCCACTGACGCAGCCTTCGCCCTGACACCATGAGCTGTGACTCGACCCTCCAACGAGAGGCCGGCTGCCCCATAAGCCCAGGCGATACAGTCAACGACCCATATGGACAAAGTACGCTTGGAGACAGGTAACCCCAACTTATTATTTATTTATTTATTAACATTTTTTATATACCGCACTATTCGTTATCAGCGCGGTTTACATGGAACAAGGAACCTCAGACAAGATACAAATATCTGGTTTTTACAGTTAACAGGAAAATCAACTTGGAAACGGGATAACAGGAGTAACTATATACAAAACAACTATTTACATAAAAGTTTCAGAGTATGAAAAATGTCATGTTAATCTGTTGAAGTAGTTTAATGTGCTGTTGAGACAGGAAAGTTTACGTGTTTGGGATGTAGTTATTGGTATTTGGATGTGATTGTGCTTCTTCTTCGTTCTCTGGGAAATATTTGAGGAATAGGTGATGTTTTAGGGCCTTCCTGAAGTGGCTGAGATCAGGGATGGCCCTAATGTGTGATGGAAGGGTGTTCCAGAGTTTTGGGGCGCATAGGCTGAAGGCTCTGCTCGATGTTGTGGAGTTGTATTTTATGACTTCTTTTGGTACGATTAGCATATTTAGTTCCGTGGTTCTTCTTAGTCTGTTAGTTATGATTGGTTGTATCATCTCCGATAATGAGGAGGAGGCGAGACCTTTGTACGCTTTAAAGGCCAGGAGAAGTGTCTTGAAAGCGACTCTCGCTTGAATAGGGAGTCAAAAGAAATGAAGAGCTGAACAGCCCTTCGATGCTCCCGTGTACGGTCAAGGTAGAAGGACAACGCCCTCCTACAGTCCAGGGTATGCAGGACCATCTCAGCCCGGTTGGCATGCGGCCTGGGAAAGAAGATCGGAAGAACCACCTCCTGATTGAAGTGAAAAGGAGAGACAACCTTAGGGAGAAACTTCGTGTGAGTCCGTAAGACTACCCTATTCCTGTAGAACCTAGTGTAAGGAGGATCAGACACTAGTGCCTGAAGTTCACTCACTCGCCTAGCAGAGGTAAGAGCTACCAGAAACAAGGTTTTCCAGGAGAGAAAACGGAGAGGGCAGGTAGCCATAGGTTCAAATGGCGGACAAGTAATCCGCTGTAAGACCTCATTCAGATCCCACTCAGGGGCTGGTGGACGTAAAGGAGGCTTAAGCAGGAGGAGGCCTCTGAGAAAATGAGCCACCAAAGGGTGGTTGGAAAGAGGCCTCCCGTCCACCGGCGAGTGGTGCGCTGAGAGAGCACTGAGGTGAACCCTGACAGAGTTGGACTTAAGGCCTAGATTGGAGAGGTAAAGCAAATATTGCAATACTACCGCTACCAAGCACGAGAAGGGATTCTCGCTGTGCTGAGCACACCAAGCGGAGAATCTACACCACTTAAGAGCGTAGGATTTCCTGGTGGATTGCCGCCTAGAGGATAAGACTACGTCTTCCACCTCTCTAGGCAGTAGTAGGGGAGCCAGGACTACCCTTTCAGCAGCCAGGCCATCAGATGAAGGGAATGGAGGATGGGGTGCTAGAGATACCCCTGGTCCTGAGACAGGAGATCGTGTTGAATCCCCAGAGGAAGAGGAGTGTCTACTGCCAGTTGCAGCAGGAGTGGGAACCACAGCTGCATCGGCCATCTGGAGGCTAACAGAATCATTGAGGCCCCATCCTTGAGGACCTTGAACAGCGTTCGGGACACTAGTGGCGTGGGAGGAAACGCATACAGTAGGCCTTGGGACCACGGAATCAGAAAGGCATCCGCTGCTACTCTGAGAGGATGCGGTTGTCTGGAACAGAATCTCGGGAGTTGCCGGTTCAGAGGACTGGCGAAAAGATCCATGGTGGGGAGGCACCACCTGAGAAAGATCTGCTGAACCACCAACGGATTCAATCTCCATTTGTGTGGTTGCAGGATCCTGCTCAGTCTGTCCGCCAGGTAATTTTCTTGACCTGGGAGGTAGACAGCCTTGAGGAGGATGCCGTGATTGACTGCCCAAGAGCACAGTCGTTGTGCCTCCTGACAGAGAAGGAAGGAGCCCGTGCCTCCTTGTTTGTTCACGTAGAACATGGCAACTTGATTGTCCGTCTGGACCAGTACAGACTGGTGAGATGTGAGGTGGGAGAAGGCTCTCAGAGCTAGGCGTATTGTTCGTCGCTCCAGGAAGTTTATCTGTTGAGCAGCCTCCCAAGGGGTCCAGAGACCCTGAGTACATGCCCCTTGGCAATGTGCTCCCCAACCTAGAAGAGAAGCATCTGTCGTCAGAACTTGAGAATGCGGAGGGGATTGAAAACCCACTCCGAGTACCAGATTCGGAAGATGAAGCCACCATTGTAGAGAGGAGATGAGCAGGGTGGATATTCTCACCGAGTCTGCAAGGCTCCCTGTGGCTTGATGCCACTGAGTGCGAAGGCTCCACTGAGCAGGCCGCATGTGCAGGCAGGCATTGGGGGTTACATGAACCGTGGAAGCCATATGGCTGAGAAGTCTCAAGAATTGCCTGGCGGAGACCAGGGAATTGCTGTGAAACTGCCTGGCTACATCCATCAACCTGTGGGCCCTGTCCACTGGCAGAAAAGCCTTCGCCTGAAGAGTGTGTAGCCTTGCTCCTATGAATTCCAAGTTCTGGGATGGGAGCAAAGTGGACTTTACGAAGTTTATGACAAACCCCAAGTGCTGAAGCAGAGCCACAGTGCGAAGGGTGGCTTGACTGGCCTCCTGGGAAGACTGGCCCCTTATGAGCCAGTCGTCCAGGTATGGAAACACAAAAAGACCTTGAAGCCTCAGGTAGGCCGCCACCACCGCCAGGCACTTGGTGAACACCCTGGGAGCGGAGGTTAGGTCAAAGGGTAGTACTCTGTACTGGTAGTGGTTTCCCCCCACAACAAATCTGAGATATTATCTGTGGTCTGGATGAATAAGGATGTGAGCATAAGCATCCTTTAGATCTAAGGAGCATAGCCAATCTCCCTGCTGGAGGTAGGGCAGCAGGATTCCAAGGGTAAGCATCTTGAACTTTTCCCTCTCCAGGAACTTGTTGAGGTTGCGCAAGTCTAGGATGGGTCTGAGGCCTCCTGTTCTTTTTGGTACCAGAAAGTACCTGGAATAAAAGCCGTGACCTCTCAGGTGGTGGGGCACCGGTTCCACAGCCTGTTCCTTTAGCAGACTTGCTAACTCCTGACGGAGTAGGTCCCTGTGCAGAGGGAGTCTTGGAGGCTCCCCTGGAAAATAGGAGGGAGGTACCTGGTGAAAATGGAGAAGATAGCCCTTGTGGACTATATGGAGCACCCAGGTATCTGATGTGACGGCGGACCACCTGTGGGCCAGCCGGCCTCCTGTGCTGATGTGAGCCAGCTGAGGAGGCTATGCCTTCTGAGTCAAAACCCCCCACCCTGCTGAGCAGGGGCCGGTGTTGGTGGCTTGGGGGCCTTCTGCCTACGGGGCCCATGACCCTGCCCCTTGGCCTGCTGACCCTGTTGGGGAGCTGCAGAGGCCTGATAATGAGGGTATTGTTTATAGGCAGATGACTTCCTCGGGTAAAACGTCTTTTTTCCCGAGCCCTTCTTTTTCTGAGAAGTGGCAGAGGTTTTTCTGGACAGCCTAGTCCGGGTCAGAGTCTCGGTCTCGAGTTCTGCAGCCTTCTCAGCCATGGGCTTGCCAAAGAGGTTTTCACCTCGGCAAGGGACATCAACCAACTTGTCCTGCACTCATGGCTCGAGGTCGGATGACTGTAGCCAAGCCTGTCGGCGGGCACCGATGCTGGCCCCGGCTACTCGGGCCGAAGCCTCGAAGCCATCGTAGGCTGCTCGAGAGATAAACTTCGAGCACTCTCGAATACCAGTGGACAAGGCTTGGAACCGCTGCAAAGGTTCCTCGGAGAGACCAGCAGAGAACCCGGCAATCTCCTTTGCCAGGTCTCGGAGATACATGCCCATGTAGAGCTGGTATGTCTGGACACGGCAAGCAAGCATAGAGCCCTGGAAGCACTTCTTACCGAGGGCATCCAGGCTCCGGGCCTCCCGGCCGGGAGGCACCAAGAAGTGCATTTTCTGACTTTTCAGTCGATGCATGGCCGATTTCACACCATGGAGTGGTGCGGTAATTGTGCCTTTTGGAACTCGGGGCTCTTGCGGACTTGATAGATGGAATCGACCCGCTTGCTTAACACCGGCGTCGAGGCCGGGGTCTCCGACATGTGGAAGAGCAGCCGCTCCAGCATCGGAGGAACCGGTACAGTAAAGGCCTCCTTTGGGGGAGAGTCATACTGGAGGGCCTCGAGCTTCTCGGCTCGAGGCTCCTCC
Source organism: Ichthyophis bannanicus (assembly GCA_033557465.1). Lineage (NCBI taxonomy): Eukaryota > Metazoa > Chordata > Amphibia > Gymnophiona > Ichthyophiidae > Ichthyophis > Ichthyophis bannanicus. Next base: position 549,046,434 of record CM066035.1, read on the forward strand.
TCGGGATCCGCGGGGAAGGCCAAGGCCTTGGCCATATCCCGCACGAAGTCCGAGAATCGGGTATTCTCCGGTGGGGATCGTCTCCGAGGTTCGGACTCCGGCGAGTCCGATGGGACACACCGAGTCCGATAAGTGTCGGGTGACTGTTCGTCCTCCGTTTCCCAGCTCGACTCCTCGGAGGAGGAATCGAGCGGCTCCGGTCGGGCAGGCACCGATGCCATCTGCCCCGACGCCGAGGGTACCGGCGTCGATGACCTCGGTCCCGAACGGGAGGCCGAGGGAGACCGTGGCCGAAGATCGACTCGAGCCCGCATGGACTTGAGGATCGGCTCGGCCTCCGGGGTCGACTTGGACGTCGATGTCCCGGTGGTCGGGGCAGATGCACCAGTGAGACTGCCGATCAATGCCCGCTGCTGTTCCATGAAGGCAGCGAGGCTGCTCTCCAAGGCCGTCAACCTGAGTCCAAGCTCAGGAGACCCAGCAGCCCCCGACTCGGGCCCCCGACAGCGTCGGCTCCCGCGGAGGAGAGTCCACGAGGACTACAGCACTCACGTGTCCAGGAGACTCCATCTCGATACGAGGATGCTTGGCAGGCCTCTCCGACTCCGAAGACCCGGGACGGCTATCGAGGCTATGCGACCTGGCCCTCGAGGAACCAGGAGCGTCCACCGACGCTGCCCTCGTGGGTTTCTTCTTCCTGCGCTGTTCCCGCGAAGGAGACCCCACTCAGAGGAACCCCGACGCTGCTCGGGGCCGGAGTCCCGAGACATCGAGGCCTCTGACGAGGTCCGGGCCCAGTCCCGACACGGAGTCAGAGAAGATCCTATCCTTCTGGTGCTGCCAACTCCTCGATGCCTTCGAGGACATTTTGCCACATGGACCACAGATCATCGGGTCATGATCGGGTCCGAGGCAGCGGAGGCAGCAGTCATGTGTGTCGGTAAGAGACATAAGTTTCTTACACCGATCACACTTTTTGAATCCGCTGGCAGCCATCGGGGGAAAAAGGGCCCTTGCGAGGTCAAAAGACAGGGCTGCCAGTGAAAAAAGAAAAATGGCGCGAACGCTAGTCACAAAAGACAAAAACCGAAGAGAGTGGGCTCGATACCGGCGTATCGGGCCTAGGCGGGAAAAGGATCCAACGTCGAACCGAAGGAGAAAAAGAAAAAACAGGGAAATCAACTTTTTCCTTGGCGAAAAACGAACTATGTCTGTCGGGCTCCGTGGAAAAAAGAAGACTGAGCAAGATGGCACCCTTGGGCGGGAAGGGGACAGCGCATGCGCGCTGCAATTCCCAAAGGCTTTCTTTGAAAGCTGGGGAAATGCTCTGCACGGGGGCTCCATCGGCGCCAACGTCACCCATATGTGAGGACTGACTTCCTGCTTGGTCCTGGAGAATTCCTCTATTGTTTTTCCCCAACATGTAGGCACTTTTTTTTTAAAATTTTATATTTAATTAAATTTTACAATAAACCAAGAACCTTGGATAAAGAATATCACAATCCATCATGCACATGCAAAAAATAAGCACAAAAGAACATAAAACAACCAACATGACAGTATGCTAGCAGCCCACAACAGAACAATAAAGAAAAGGGAGGATTCAAGAACAGCATACACCATAGGAGAATGGTTACAAAGAAATATATTAAAAAGAAAAAGTAGGATGTAAAGCGAATACAACTGATAACGCCCACAATGCTACCATAAGGTGAATTCACAATTGCTTAGCATCTAAGAAAAAACGCAGTTGAGATGGCTTGAAGAAATGAAAAGTCTTATTCTACTAACCAAGTACACATTTACAAGGAAATCTCAACTGGAAACTCGCACCCAAAGCTAAAACCTCAGTGTGGAGTTCTAGAAATTATTTCCTCCTAGACTGAGTCCACCTGGACACATCTGGGAAGATCTATACCCTACCCCCCAAAAAAGAAACATCAGATTTTTTAAAAAATACGTTTGTAATAACGCTTCCTTATCCTGAAGAAATACATGTAGACTTATAAATATCCATGTGCACTGCTGCACTTCCTTTTTGGTATTTTAGAAATGGCTCTACATTGAGCAGAGCCCATTCTGAAATACACTGATATCTCAGTTCCAATCTTCATGGGTATTTTTTTTCTAAAATGTGTCTTCTAAACCAGTGTCTCTCAACCCAGTCAGGTTTCAGGATATCCACAATGAATATGAATGAGAACGATGTGCATAAAATGAAGGCAGTATGTGCAAATCTATCTAGGTTGAGAACCACTTTCCTAAACTAAAAGAGCATGCAAAGCAACCCTATGTGCATTCAACATCAGAAATATCTGCTTATTATCCCAGTATATCACCAGCGCCAGATGTTTTTGCCAGGTTTCAAGGCTCTGGAGTAAGAGATGGCGATATAATTTGCAGTATCTGAAAACCTTTTATAGTAAGTAGATAACAGCAGAGGTTTAGCTTACGGGGGGGGGGGGGGGGGGTTAAAATTTAATATTTAAAACAAGTTTTACAATGCCATAAGGCAATTATTATAACATCTTCCCATTTCTTGGGGAGCATCATAACCATTAGCTACAAACATAAGATATGCCATACTGGGTCAGACCAAGGTCCATCAAGCCCAGTATCCTGTTTCCAACAGTGGCCAATCAAGGTCATACGTACCTAGCAGTATCCCCAAGAGAAACAGGTTCCACAATGCTTGTATTGGGTCAAGCATTGATATCCTGGGTCCCTTTTTAATAATGGTTTATGGACCTTTCCTCCAGGAACTTGTCAAAACCTTTTTTAAACCCAGCTACACTAACAGCTCTTACTACCTCCTCCGGTAACAAATTCCAGAGTTTGATTACACGTTGAGTGAAAAAATATTTTCTCTTATTTGTCTTAAATAGTTTACCCTGTAGCTTCATTACATGTCCCCTAGTCTTTCTATATTCTGATAGCATAAACAATCAATCTACGTTTACCCGTTCCACTCCATTCATTAATTTATAGACCTCTATCATATCTCCCCTCAGCCGTCTCTTTTCCAGGTTGAAGAGCCCTAACTTTTGTAGCCTCTCTTCATAGGAGTAGCCTTCCATCCCCTTTACCATTTTGGTGGCTCTTCTCTGTACCTTTTCTAATAACGCTATATCCTTTTTAAGATACGGCGACCAGAATTGCACACAATATTCAAGGTGCGGTCGTAACATGGAACGATACAGAGGCATTATAATATCCTTTGTTTTATTTTCCATTCCTTTCCTTATGATACCTAGCATTCTATTTGCTTTCTTGGCCGCTGCTGCACACTGGGCGGAGGGTTTCAACATGTTATCCACGATGACTCCTAAATCTTTTTCCTGGGTGGTGGTTCCCAATGTGGAACCTTGCATTGTGTAACCATAGTGTGGGTTATTCTTTCCTAGGTGCATAACTTTGCACTTGTCCACATTAAATTTCATCTACCATTTGGATGCCCAATCTTCCAATTTATCCAGATCCTCCTGCAGTTTTCCACAATCCTCTTGGGTTTTAACAACTTTAAACAGTTTTGTGTCGTCTGCAAATTTGATAACCTCACTAGTTATTCCCTTTTCCAGGTCATTTATGAATACGTCAAAAAGTAGCGGACCCAGTACAGATCCCTGGGGTACTCCACTATTCACCTTTTTCCATTAGGAAAATTGGCCATTTAGCCCTACCCTCTGCTTTCTATCTTTTAACCAGTTCCCGATACACAATAGTATACTGCCTCCTATCCCATGACTTTTTAGTTTTGCCAAAAGTCTCTGATGAGGGACCTTGTCAAAGGCTTTCTGAAAGTCCAGATACACTATATCAACCGACTCACCTTTGTCTACCTGTTTATTCACACCTTCAAAAAAACATATCAGATTAGTAAGACAAGATCTTCCTTGTCTAAAGTCATGTTGGCTGTCTCCCATTAGGCCATGACAATCTGTTGTTGTTAAGTGCCGTCGAGTCGGAGTCGACTCATGGCGACCCTCTGGATAGCTATCCTAAATTGTGTTCGGTCTTCAGTCAGGCGGCTCATTGATGACAGACTGGTACCCGTAGCTGCTGTTATTGTAGCGATCCATCTCATTGCTGGCCTTCCTCTTTTGCGTTGACCTTCTATCTTGCCAAGCATGATGTCTTTCTCTAATGATCTCTCTCTTCGCATGATGTGTCCGAAGTATGAAAGTCGAAGTCTTGTCATCTGAGCTTCTAAAGAAAGCTTAGGTTTGATCTCCTCTAGTACCGACTGGTTTGTTCTTCGGGCAGTCCATGGTATACACAGTATTCGCCGCCAGCACCATAATTCAAAGGCATCAATTTTCTTCCTGTCTGTCTTTTTCACTGTCCAGCTTTCACATCCATATGATGCTATTGAAAATACCATGGCTTGAACAAGTCGAATCTTTGTATGGAGAGACACATCTCTGCTCTTGAGAATCTTATCTAGGTCTTTCATAGCCATTCTGCCAAGAGCAATGCGTCGTCTGATTTCTTGACTGCTTGTTGCTTCTTTATTGATAGTTGATCCAAGTAGGTTAAAGTTGTTCACAATTTCAATTTCTTCTCCTTCAACGATGAACCTGTTGATTATGCCAGTTGTCATGATCTTTGTCTTCTTTACATTAAGGTGCAGGCCCATTTTGAGACTATGTTCTTTGATTGTGAGAAGCAAATGTTTCAGATCATCTTCGCTTTCAGCCAGTAATGTGGTATCATCAGCATAGCGAAGGTTGTTGATGAGTCTTCCACCAATCTTCACACCTCTGTTGTCTTCATACAGTCCTGCTTCTCTGATGATTTGTTCTGCATATAAATTAAACAGGTAGGGGGAAAGTATGCAGCCTTGTCTTACACCTTTGCTTATTTTAAACCATTCTGTTTCTCCTTGTTCCGTTCGAACTGTTGCTTCTTGATCAATGTACAGATTACGCAAGAGAACGATCAGGTGTTCTGGTATACCCATGCTTCTTAATGTGGCCCAGAGTTTCTCATGGTTTACACAGTCAAAAGCCTTGCTATAGTCGATAAAGCACAAATAGATATCCTTTTGGTATTCTTTAGTCTTTTCAAGGATCCATCTCACATCCGCAATGATGTCTCTCGTTCCTCGCCCTTTCCTGAACCCTGCTTGCACTTCAGGTAGTTCTTGTTCTAGGTATGGCTGTAGTCTCTTTTGAATAATCTTCAGTAGAATCTTGCTGGCATGTGGGATCAGAGCGATTGTGCGATAATTTCCACAGTCAGTTGGATCACCTTTCTTTAGTATTGGTATAAACACAGATCTTTTCCAGTCAGTTGGCCATGATGTTGTCTTCCATATTTCTTGGCAGAGCCTTGTAAGTACGGTAACAGCTGCATCAGATTGCTGCAATACTTCTATGGGAATGCTATCAATGCCTGGTGCTTTGTTCTTTGATAAGGCTTTCAATGCTGCTTCAACTTCTTCTTTCATCACCAATGGTTCCTGATCATAAGGTATAGGTTGAAACGGCTGTTGGTCCACTTGATCTTTATCATATAAAAACTCTGTATATTCCTTCCACCTTTTCTTGATCTTCTCAGCATCATTCAACATAGAACCTTGAGCATCTTGTAACATTCCAATTCGAGGCTGGAACTTTTTCTTTAACTCTCGCAGCTTTAGGAAAGCCAATCTTGTTCTTCCTCTAATAGTTTCTGCTTCTATTTCCTTGCAAGTGTCATTGTAGTACTTTTCCTTGTCCTGTCTTGCTGCACGTTGGAAATCTCTGTTGAGTTCTGCGATTGTCTTTCTTTCTCCTTTGGCTTTAGCTTCTCTGCGTTTCTGGGCAATTTTCAGAGTTTCATCTTCCGTCATCCATTTTGGCCGTTTTTGCTTTTTAAACCTTTTGTAGAGACTTCTCGCTTTCTTCCAGCACAACCTTCTTGATGTCATTCCATAACTCTTCCAGAGCTCTGTCATTTGTATCTAAAGCAGCAAATCGATTTTGCAGGCAGTCTTTAAATTCCAGTGGTATATTCTCAAGGTCATATTTTGGTGCATTCATGAGTGGTTTGCTCTTTTTCAACTTTAGCTTGAGTTTGCATACTAGTAGTTGATGATCTGTACCACAGTCAGCTCCAGGTTTTGTCTTTGTAGATGTTACAGAGCTTTTCCATCGTTGACTTCCACAGATGTAGTCAATTTGATTTTTATACAATCCATTGGGTGAAGTCCATGTGTACAGTCGTCGCTTGTGTTGCTGGAAGAAGGTGTTTGCGATGAATAGATCATTGGTCTTGCAGAATTCTATCAATCTTTCTCCAGCTTCATTTCTGTTGCCAAGTCCATATTTTCCAACTACTTTGCCTTCTTCTTTGTTGCCAACTTTTGCGTTCCAGTCACCCATGACTATCAGGATATCCTGTTTGCATGTTCTGTCAATTTCAGCTTGTACTTGTTCATAGAACTCTTCAATTTCATTCTCTTCTGCAGCTGTTGTTGGGGCATATACTTGAATTATAGTTGTGTTGATAGGCAATCCTCGTAGACGAATAGAGATTAAGCGTTCGCTAACTGCATTGTATTTCATTACAGTTCTTGCAAGTTTCTTCTTTATTATAAATGCAACACCATTTCTTCTTTGTCTTTCATTTCCAGCATAGTAGACCATGTGATCATCTGATGCAAAGTGCCCGATGCCAGTCCATTTCAGTTCGCTGAAAATGCATATAAACTTATGCTGTGTAATTTTGTTCTTTATGATGGTTTCTTCCATTTTCCCCGGTACTGACATCAGTAAACAATTTCCCCTATCTATCCCGTGCCAACCCTCCTCCTCCCTGCCCTGCCCCACCTCCACCTCCCCCCACCCCTGAAGGTTCAATTATTAGTTAAGTAGTCCAGCATAGGTTTCCACCTCATTTCTACGGGTGTGCTTTAACATGCTCTATAGTAACCCATGTTTCTGAGTCTTCGCACCCATGCCTCCATCTCCAGGGGCGGCTATTTTTTTTCCAGTTCCAAGCTATCTCACGTTGGCTGCTATGATACATGCCCATATAGGACGGTACCATCTAAGATGTCGATCTTCCGGCCAAACCTCCAGCAAATAAAGAGCGGGGTCAAGACCCATATCGAGGTCGAAAATAGCTTGAACGTGCCCCTGAATTTGTCCCCAATATTGCTGTATACTAGGGCATTCCCACAACCTCGCCAACAGCGATCTGAGGTTGTCGGAAACATTCGCTTTAACCGCAATGGAATATAACACCACCGCATCATAAGTTTATATGCATTTTTTTCAATGGTCACACACACTGCTGATCTTGCAGCCCCCATGCACACGGATCACCATTTCAGCTCCCCCCAACTAAGGCCTAAGTCCTCTTCCCACTCCCACATATATGGAAATTTAGCCTCCCCTTCCCAATTGTGCAAACTAGCATATAAGAATCGAATCAGGTCACAGGACCTAGTGTAATTCTTCCACAGTACTGCGAAATCAGAAAGCCCATCTTCATAGGCGAGCCTACTGTGCCTTTTATTTATAACTGTAGATAAGCAAAATAATCTGTGGCAGCTAGGGAATATTGTCCCTTGAGCTCCTCAAAGGGCTGGACTCCCCTGTATCTAGGAATTTACCAAACGTATCTAACCTCTGTACTGCCCAGTGCTTAAAAACACCCCCTCTCCCCGGGAAAAACTCAGAAGTCTCCTTAACAGGGGTCAGCACTGAAAAACAGTAGCCGGGAACTACCCACTTCTACCCCACTGTCACTCCGAACATAGGTGGTGTATATATGGATTCTGCATCCATGTACCTCTTAGCACTCCTCTCTCCAACCAAGGGAGGTGTTGCAGCTTGTACCCTGGCACCCAATACTGCTTGATAGTCCAAAACGGCTCGGTCCCGCCACTCCATCCCTTGCCGCAACTGTACGGCCAAGTAATAATCTGAGATATCAAGCATTCCTAAACCCCCCTTATGTCATGCTGCATATAGCACCCTTCGCGCAATGCGTGGAGGTTGATGCCTCCATACAAACAAATAGCTTGCGCTGAAAGCACTGCAGCTGCAGCTGAGGGACACGGAATAGCAAAACCTGAAAAAAATAGAGTAGGGGGAAGAATCGTCATTTTTATGGCTGCTATCTGACCTAATAAAGAAATATCCTCGTAATTCCAATTCTCCAAATCCTTCCCTATCTGTGCCAGCAAAGCAGGATAGTTAGCCGCATACATCCCCTCAGGAGTCTTAATAATATTTATCCCTAAATACTTAGTGAGGATGAAACCCACCGGAAAGAATAATGCTCCTGTAGTCACCAGACCAGCGAATCTGGTAAGTTAATGCTCAACGCCTCTGTTTTTGCCCAATTTAAAACCCTGATAGGACTCCAAAGCTCTCCAGCTCCCTAGCAAGTACCGGTCAAGTCAGGAGGGGGAAGTTGCAAATAGCAATATATTGTCAGCAAATAAAACAATTTTATGCTCCTTTGGCCCCACGCCTACTCCAGCTACATCCTCATTACCCCGCAGCTGCTCCGCCAATAGCTCCATTACTAGCGCGAAAAGAAGGGGGAGCGTGCAGTACCCCAGCGTAGTGGAAAAAAACTGAATTCTGCACATTGATTTTCACTATCACCACCAGTTCCCTGTACAAAGCTTGGATCCACGCCAATAAGGCCGGGCCCAACCCTACCCTCCTCAAAACAGCAAACAAAGACCCACCCAACCATATCAAAGGCTCTCTCAGCATTAATTGCAAGGAGCATTGTTTCATGCCACTCCTTACTAGCCGTCCATACCACCTGCAAGACCTTCTGCATATTATCCCATGTACTTCTCCCTTGGACAAACCTGGTTTGGTCAGGCTGCACCAAGTCGGGCAGCACCCTACCTAGATGATTAGCCAAACTTTTTGCCAGAATCTTTCCATTAGTGTTCAGCAGGGAACTAGGGCGGTATGATCCACATAGGGCCAAGTCCTGACCCAGTTTTGCAATAACCAAAATTGCCGCTTGTTGCATTGAAGGGGCCAGCTGACCTCCTGCCAACACTTCATTGAACAACCGCCCCAACAGGGGAGCGAGCTGGGCCGTCAGTTTTATAAAAACTAGCCGGTACATAAGAACATAAGAACATAAGATATGCCATACTGGGTCAGACCAAGGTCCATCAAGCCCAGTATTCTGTTTCCAACAGTGGCCAATCTAGGTCATATGTACCTAGCAGTTTCCCCAAGGGACACAGGTTCCACAATGCTTGTATTGGTTCAAGCATTGATATCCTGGGTCCCTTCTTAATAATGGCTTATGGACCTTTCCTCCAGGAACTTGTCCAAACCTTTTTTAAACCCAGCTACACTAACAGCCTTTACTACATCCTCCGGTAACAAATTCCAGAGTTTGATTACACGTTGAGTGAAAAATATTTTCTCTTATTAGTCTTAAATAGTTTACCCTGTAGCTTCATTGCATGTCCTCTAGTCTTTCTATATTCTGATAAGGTAAACAATCGATCTACGTTTACCCGTTCCACTCCGCTCATTAATTTATAGACTTCTATCATATCTCCCCTCAGCCGTCTCTTTTCCAGGTTAAAGAGCCCTAACCTTTTTAGCCTTTCTTCATAGGAGTATCCTTCCATCCCCTTTACCATTTTGGTGGCTCTTCTCTGAACCTTTTCTAATAACTCTATATCCTTTTTAAGATACGGCGACCAGAATTGCACACAATATTCAAGGTGCGGTCTCACCATGGAACGATATAGAGGCATTATAATATAACCCTGGCATTTTGTTGGGAGCCAACCCTTTTATAACGATACTAATCTCTTCCTTACTAATCATTCTATCCAGCGTATCCTTCTCTTTGTCCAACGGGCCCCAAGCCTGTACTTTCGGCCAGATTCTCCTCTAGTTTATTCACAGCAGTCTCCCCCGCTCTGCTATACAGGTCCTTATATTTCAAAAACTGCTCACGTATTTCTGCTCCTCAAAAAGGGTGGTGATCACCCAACCCCTTAATCTTCATTATGGTGGAGCGCCTTTCCCTCTTCCGCAATTTGCGGGCTAGCAAAGTGCTATTAAACACGTAGTAATATCGGTTAACCCATTGTAGATAGTGATTAATCATCTCCAGTTGGGTCTCCATTAAATCCATCTGGGCCTGATCCAGTTTAGCCTGTATCTCCCTACCTCCTGTCTGTTTATGAAGGCACCCCAATAAACTCTCTTCCCGGGCCTGTCGCATTTGTTTCTGCCGAGCTGCCCACTGGAGCGGTTTCCCCCACAAAAACACCTTTCACCCATCCCAAAACAGACCAATCTCAACCTCTCCTGTATCATTAAACCATACATATTCTGTGATTCTTCCAAACGCCTCACTACGGTTTTATCTTGTAGCAAGCTTTCATTGAGGCGCCAAAAATTGCACCCTTCCATATCCACTGCCCACTCAAATTTCGCCCACAGAGGGGCGTGATCAATCCAGGTGATGGGTTCAATTACCGCCGTCCCCAAAGACTGTATCCAGTCTGAATCCCCCAGCAAGAAATCAATACGGCTGTAACTCTCGTGCACCGACAAATAAAAGTTATAGTCCTGGCTCCTTCGGGTGCATTAAGTGCTGCAGATCACTTAACCCAAACTGTTGCATTACCCCCCCTCAACCGCTGTCTCCCTCCTTCAGACCCCTGTCCCACACTATTTACCCCTCTGGACCGATCAAGGGAGACATTAAGTACTTCATTAAAATCTTCTCCCACACATGTATCCAACCTCCCAACCAGTCCAGTAGGCAAGTCTAAAATGACTCAGACGCTTTGCTCGGGCCATATATATTCAGAAATGTCACTGTTTTACCATTAATTTCCCCCAACACCAGTAACACTCTCCTTGCCATCCCCTTCTCCATTCCCCCCAGTTGAAAGGGATCACCACCTCAGATCAATAAGGCCAACCCTGCTTTCTTCTGGGTGCCCTCAGCATTAAAAAAGCATTGGGCATACGCCCCATGTCTCCATAATCTCTCATCTTTCGGGAACAGGTGGGTCTCTTGCAGGATGACCACCTGCCACTGCAGCCTCTGCATCTCGTGAAATAAAGATTTGTGATTCTTCAGTGTGTTGAGGCCCCAGATATTTCATATACCCTCCCTTATGCAGCCATCCATTCATCCCCCCCCCTCATACAGCCATTACCCACTGAACCTTCATCCTCCCCCCGCCCCCCCACCCCCCTTTTAATTGCCCGCAGAACTCCCTTATACATCTCCAACTCATGAGGAAGTACTCCCCCATCCAGGACCCCGCTGCGAGCATCCCCTAGACAGCTCCACTCTCATCCACTACTCCCCTCTTATAGCATTCAGCCTATCAAGTCTCTCAGTCAATCTTGCTTCCCCCGCCAGCCACTTGTGCCCCTCTTCTGCCTGTCGCTCTCCCACCCTCGACAATGTCATCCATCCCACATCCTCTTCTCCCACCCTCCACCGCCCCAGCCACTCTGAGAGGTATTTTTGAGGCGTGGAATGAAAGAAAGGGGTATCCTTTCACAAAGCATTATTACAATAGTAGTGATGGTGTGCATTCACTGGCTGTGGGAACATGCTTATTTTATGAAGTGCATGCATACCTCGCCATTATACACTTGCTTCAACCAAATGCTGCCCCTGGGAATGCTTACGTGCAGCATGCATATTTCTTTGTGCATAAATACCAATAATTTTTATAATGGCCATTTTTGCATGTAAAACGTGTTACATGCAGAAAATGCTTTATAAAATTACCCTATGTCATGCATATTGATTGTTTCCTGAGTAAAATGAGCTCACTGAAGTGCCTGCAGTGCTGTGCTGTGCAGTGGACTTGGATAGTTCCCACCTGAAACACCAGAATGCCTGTGTTGGCTACAGCCAAGTTAATCTTGGTTCCTTCCCTGTCCTTTGCTGGGTGCAGTCGGATTCCGTACATCTCCAGTCGACGGGCAACCTCCAAGAGCTGGAAATCGGATTCTGCTGGCGTCTGACCACTTGGAATTGAAACAGTATATTTATAAAATTATAAAGTAAAACTGAACAGAGAACTTTTGCTCATTTTATGTATTGTTCATTAAGTCACCTTCTAAACATCCTTTCTTCGAAAGTACAGTTTAACATATAAATTATGCAAAACACTCCATTTAATTCTGTGACAGAGCAATAACAGTTTGAGGTGTAATGCAGGCTTCCCTTCCATTGCCAACCAGAGATTTCCAGGGCGAGCAGTCACTCCCTCCATTCAATGGTGAAGGTTTCTATGGGACTTGGGGTCTGAGGAAGTAATTTAATTTGAGCCCTGCAATTTCCCATCTCCTTGTCCATAAGTACTCAAACTGTGAATGACCACACTGGTTACTAACTACAATTCATAGGAAGAAAATTTTGTAACAACTGTCCACAGACTTAGCAATACTTTTCAAGGTAATATTGGAAACAATCACTATCACTTGAACACATCAGATTGACTTTTTCGTACTCCCCTAACTAAAGAGTTATGCATGCAATTTCAAGCAGGCATAAAACCGGCCTGATGGCAAGAGTAAGCCTAATATGCAGCAGATGCTGGTTTAATCCCCCACTGACCTCATGTGATCTCAGCACTCTCCATAGCCTTATCCCAAGTGACTCAGGTTTTAGGGTGGGCTCTGTAACTCAGTGGGCAGAGCACTGGTCTTGTAAACCAGGAATCATGAGTTCAATTCTCATCAGGGCATGGCTCTACCCTTGCTGGGGTCATCTTCCTGAGGCAACAGGAGAAACTGCCCCTTCGGCATTCCTTACAGGGACTCCATTGCAAGGTAATTCTGTGTGGCTTTTAAATAAAAACTCTCTGCCTGAAAGCTTTTAAAGGCATTTTGTTTTTAATTTTTAAAAGCTAATTCTTTTTCTATACTGCAAAGGGAGAATATTTTGTGGTACTGGGCAAAGCTCTGTCAGAGTTCATTGTTTTTTGTTCCAGCTACCCATTCACAGTTGGCTCTTTGAAGCCAATGACCTCATTAGGTGTTAGATCCCTCCTTACCCACCCCAGCTCCCACCCACCCTCTTGCTTTATAGGGCAACTTCCCAATTAGGTACATACAGGGATGTAGAACAGTGCTGTTACAACATATTTGAAAGAGGTTAACTGCTTTTTCTCTTAAAGAACACCTGAGGAACAGGTAGGGACTTTGTTGGGTTTCTCTATTTTACTTCAACAGGTACCAAAGCTCCACCAAGTGAACAATGGCTAGGAAAAATCATATTGCCAAAGCTGTTGCCCTTGTTACAGCTTCTGCCTCTATCCAGACAGAGCTCCCAATTCTATTTATTTATTTGACATTATTTATATACCACCTTTCATGTTTATCACCAGATGGTGTGGTTCAGTATTAGAACTAGGGCTGTTAGAATCCATTCAAAAGCAAGGATCTTAGACTTTAGGAAACCAACTTTGCCAAGAAGGGCCAACACCTCAGGGAGTCATTAGCAGGATGGGAACAGCTGGGGGATGTAGAAAAACAGTGGGCAAAACTGAAAGGGGATATTTTAAGGGCAGCCAACCTTTTTGTTAAAATGGTAAATAAAAGGTAAAAGGAAAAGGAGACGGCTATGGCTTTCGAAAGACGTAGCTGAAAAGGTGAAGAAAAAGAGGGAGGCCTTCATGAAATACAAGAGATTATAGAGAGAGGAAGACAGGCATCTATATTTGGAAAAACTTAGAGAAGCTAGCAAAGTAGTCAGAAAAGCAAAGATTCAATAAGAGGAGAAAATAGCCAATGCAATAAAATGGGGGGATAAGACATTTTTCAGATATGTTAGTGAGAAGAGGAAGGGTAATAGTGGTATTGTCAGACTCAAGGGTGAAAGGGAGGAATGTGTAAAAGCTGATGAGGATAAAGCAGAACTGCTTAACAAATATTTCTGTTCTGTGTTCACAGATGAAGAATCAGGAATAGGACCTCAGAAAACACCCACAAACAGAAACAGAAGTGAGGGGCATCTTGAACAATTTTCAGAAGACTATGTTCGTGAAAAACTAGCTAAAGTAGATGGGATACACCCTAGAATACTGAAGGAACTTGGGGACATTCTAGTAACTCCACTGACTGACCTTTTCAATGCATCATTGGAGTCAGGAGTGGTGCTAAAGGACTGAAAAGAGGCTCATGTGGTGCCTTTACACAAAAGCGGAAGTAAGGATGTGGTTGAAAACTACAGGCCGGATGGTTTAACTTTGGTGGCGAGTAAATTATTGGAAACGCTGCTGAAAGAGAAAATAGTGAGGTTTCTAGAGTCCAACAGATTACCAATCCAAGGCAGCATGGATTCACCAGAGGTAGGTCTTGTCAGACAAATCTGATTGATTTCTTTGACTGGGTGACCAGGGAGTTGGACCGAGGGAGAGCCCTAGATGTGGTGTATTTAGATTTCAGTAAAGCCTTTGACACCGTTCCTCGCAGGCGACTTATAAACAAACTGAGCACCCTAGGGATGGACCCCAAAGTTACTGCTTGGGTGAGAAATTGGTTGAGTGGGAGGCGACAAAAAGTACAGGTAAATGGAGCTCACTCTTAGGAGAAGGAAGTTACCTGTGGTGTGCCCCAGGGATCTGTCCTTGGTCCGATTCTTTTCAACATCTTTGTTAGTGATATAGCGGAAGGGCTGTCGGGTAAGCTTTGCCTCTTTGCGGATGATACCAAAATCTACAATAGAGTAGACACCCAGAAAGGTGTAGATAACATGAGGAGGGATCTAGCTAAGCTTGAAGAATGGTCTAGAATTTGGCAGCTGGGATTTAATGTTAAAAAATGTAAGGTCATGCATTTGTGCTGCAGCAATCCAAGGGAGCAATATAGTATAGTTGGTGATGTACTTTTGTCCACTAAAGAAGAGCGGGACCTAGGCGTGGTTCTGTCTGATGATTTTAAAGTAGCTAAACAGGTAGAAAAGGCGACAGCAAAAGCTAGAAGGATGGTTGTGTGCATACGGAGAGGAATGGTTAGCAGAAAAAAGGAGGTGATAGTGCCTATGTATAAGTCTTTGGTGCGACCTCATTTGGAGTATTGTGTGCAATTCTGGAGACCGCACTTACAAAAGGATAAAAACAGGATGGAGTCGGTACAGAGGGTGGCTACTAAAATGGTTAGTGGTCTTCATTATAAAGCATATGAGGACAGACTTAAGGATCTTAATATGTACACCTTAGAGGAAAGGCAGGATAGAGGTGATATGACTGAGACGTTTAAATACTTCTGTGCAGGGGGAAAACCTCTTTCGATTGAAAGCAACTGCTACGAGGGGACATGGGATGAGGGTGAAAGGAGATAGACTGAGGAGTGATATGCAGAAATATATATGGAAGGACAGACTAGATAGGCCATGTGGTCTTTTTCTGTCGTCATTTTTCTATTTTCTATGTTTCTATCAAGGCAGTTTACAATGAACTCAACAGTTTTACAGGAAAGTACTATTTTACAATAAAAAGTAATAATCATAAGACATGTAACCAATTACAGTGCAACACTGTAGAGCTATTTACAAAGTAGCGATTTGTACTAGGCTTTGTATGGTATTGAGGTGATGTGGCTGTGAGTTGTTCATTATCTTTAATGCTGTGTATTTGATATTGTGCCGTAGTAATCTATGAATAGGTGGATCTTCAGTTGTTTTCGGAAATCAGCTATATCTGTGGTAGCTCTTAGGTGGGCAGGGAAACAGTTCCAAAGATGAGGGCTGTAGTATTCGAACACTCTCTCAATTGTAGTTTGTGAAGTGTTGGTCTTGAGAGTGGTGACATAGAGAGTTTTGATGTTGACTCCTCCGGAGTCTGGTGTCCGTTTTTTTTTCTGGATTAGTTCGCTTAGGCATTCAGCAGACTGGTCGTGGAGGATCTTGAAGATCTTTAGAATTGATTTGTAGCATATGCGTGATCTGATAGGGAGCCAGTGAAGGAAGTGCAATGTTGGGGTAATGTGGTCGTGTTTTTTGTGCCCATTATTAGTCTAGCCACGGTGTTCTGTGCTATTTGTAGGACCTGTGTTGCACATTTGGGTACTCCTTGAAGTAGCAGGTTGCAGTAATCCAGTTGTGGCGTAATTATGGCCTGGCATACGGTGCAGAAGTGGTTGTGGTCTAACAGAGGGCGTAAAATTTGAAGGAACTTCATTTTATAATATGCTTTGGAAGTAGTTTTCTTAATGTGCGTTTGAAGGTTAAGCATCTGGGTCTAGGAGCATCCCTAGGTATTTGAAGGACTAGTTCCATGTGCAGGATGCCTGCATGCTGAAGCTCTCAGAGAACAACTGGAGAAGCTCAAAGAAGAGGTGGCGAGGCTGAGAAGCATACGAGACAGTGAGGAGTTCACTGATGAGATGCTTCTTGAAACATCCAAGCTCTCTGATAGAGATGAAGATGAGAGGCTACAGAGTAAAGAAAGTTGGACACGAGTCACCAAAGCATTCAGTATCAACACTCCAACTCCTCCAGCCCTTGACTTAAAGAAACAGTATGCAGCCCTGGAAGTGGAGATGGTGAGAGAATCCCAGGACAGGGAAGAACCACAACTTCAGCACCCCGAAGTTGCAGAATCAGTGACCACAAAGAATCAAAGGTAGTGGTGGTTGATGCCTCTTCTGAAGAGCACCGAGGCATCCATCTGCCGACCAGACGATGTCCAGAGAGGTATTCTGCTTGCCAGGTGACAAAATCTGCGATGTTATGGAGCGTTTGCCGAGACTCATCAAGCCTACTGACTATTATCCGATGTTGCTCATCCATGTCGTTATAAAAAGTGCCTATTAGAATATATCTGTAAATCGCTCTAATACACACAGTAAAGGGTGGTATATCAATTGCCTATAACCATAAAACCATAAATTATACTGCTATGTATCCCTCTGAGCACATCAAAAGTGACTTCAAGGCTCTGGAACACAAGGTGAAGCACATAGATGCACAGGTGGTGTTCTCTTCAATTCTCCCTGTTGAGGGTAAACACTGAGACAGAGAAGCTCGCATCCTAGAGATGAATGCATGGCTGTGTGGATGGTGTCAAAGCATTTTGGTTTCCTGGACCATGGGATGATGTTCCAAGCGCTGCAGAACAGAGGTGGTGTCCATCCATGCAAGAAGGTTGAAGTGTCTTCAGCAACAGACTGGCTAATCTACTGAAGAGAGCTTTAAACTAGATTCATTGGGGATGGGTGAAGAAAGGGTACATAAACATTAAATACTTCTATAGAAATGGGTAAAATGGGCAACACCTGGAAAGCGGTGTGTTAAATTAATGTAGCATGGGAAATAAGATCCCAGAGGTTGAGGCTTTAATGGAAGAGGCTGACTTGGATTTAGTGGCGGTTATGGAGACATGGTTCATGGACAACCATGCCTGGGATGTAATTATACCGGGCTATACTTTATACAGTAATTATAGGGTAGGAAGAAGGGGAAGAGGAGTGGCACTAGATTTAAAAAATAATATTAAAGCCACAGAATTACAGAACTTAAAAGGGAGAGAGGAGGGTTAAACTAGAAAGAGGGAAAGGGAAATCCATCTGCATTGGAGAGAAATACAGATCCCCCTTACAGGGAGAAGTAGAAGATGGAAATTTAATAAAAGACGTATGCAGCACTGCCACGAAAGAAGTGCTACTGATAGGTGATTTCAATATGCCAGACGTTGTTTGGGAGTCCTTGGTAGAGTGAATTGGCGTAATCCAATATCTTAGTGATGATAGCCTGGCAGACTGTCCAGAAATGTTCTTGATTTAGGAGTGGTTTTATTCTCCTGATGAGTTTTAGTCTGTGGTATGCTTTTGCAGCAGTTTTGTTTGTGTGTGATTAGAGGTTGAGGGTCTTGTCCAGGATGTCTCCTAGATAACATAATTCACTTTTCACAGCTATTGTTTGGTTTAGACATACGCAGCATTGCCAGGAAATGGGAAGTGCTACTGATAGGGGATTTTAATATGACAGATGTTGTTTGCCACATCCTTGCTGCAGTATCATCTAGAAGTAAGGAAATCTTGGATTCTCTACAACTGTTCAGGCAACTGGTAACAGAACCCACACGTGAAGGGGTCATACTGGACTTGGTGCTTACCAAAGGGGAAAGTTTCCGATGTTATAGTGGGAGATCATCTCGCATCCAGTCAACACTAGATGGTGTGGTTCAGTATTAGGATTAGGGCTGATAAAATCCATTCAAAAGAGAGGGTCTTAGACTTTAGGAAAACTAACTTTGCCAAGATGGGGCAATATCTCAAGGAGTTGTTAGTGGGATGGGAACAGCTGGGGGATGTAAACAGTAGGCAAAACTGAAAAGAGATATTTTAAGAGCAACAAACCTTTTTGTTAGAAAGGTAAATAAAACTGAAAGGAAAGGGAGGCCGCTATGGTTCTCAAAAGAAGTAGCTGAAAAGGTGAAGAAAAAGAGGGATGTCTTCAGGAAACAGAAGAAATCACAGAGAGAGGAAGACAGGAATCTATATTTGGAAAAACTCCGAGAAGCTAGCAAAGCAAATATACAAAAAGAAGAAGAAATAGCCAATGCAATAAAATGGAGGGATAAGACATTTTTCAGATATATTATTGACAGGAGGAAGGGCAAAGGTTAGACTCAAGGGTGAAGGGGAGGAATATGTAGAAGTGGAATTCCTTAAATATTTTTCTTCTGTGTTCACAGATGAAGGGCCAGGAGTAGGACCTCAGAAAACCCCTACAAATAGGAAAAGAAGTGACGAGGATCTTGAACGATTTTTATAAGACTGATCGTGAGGAACTAGCTAAACTAAAAATAGTTAAAGCAATGGGACCAGATGGGATACATCTGAGACTACTGAAGGAACTTGGGGACATTATAGTGGCTCTACTGACAGACCTTCAATGCTTCTCTGGAGTCGGGAGTGCTCCCAGAGGACTGGAGAAAGACACATGTGGTCCCCTTTACACAAAAGCAGAAGGATGAGGTTGAAAACTATAGACTAGTTAGTCTAACCTCTGTGGGGAGTAAATTATTGGAAATGCTGCTAAAAGAAAGATTAGTGAGGTTGCTGGAGTTCAATGGATTGCAGGATCTGAGGAAGCACAGGTTTACCAGAGGCAGATCTTGTCAGACAAATCTGATTGATTTCTTTGAATGGGTGATCAGGAAGTTGGACCAAGGGAGAACCCTAGATGTGGTGTACTTAGATTTCAGTAAAGCCTTTGACACTGTTCCACAAAGACAACTTACAAACAAACTGAGCACACTAGAGATGGACCTAAAGTTACTGATTGCGTTAGAAATTGGTTGAGTGGGAGGCGACAAAGGCTACAGGTAAAGGAGCTTATTCTGATGAGAAGAATGTAATCAGTGATGTGCCGCAGGGATCTGTCCTTGGTCCAATTCTTTTTAACATCTTTGTTAGTGATATTACAGAAGGGCTGTCGGGTAAGGTTTGCCTCTTTGCGGATACCAAAATCTGCTATAGAGTAGACATCCAGGAAGGTGTAGATAACACGTGGAGGGATCTAGCTAAGCTTGAAGAATGGTTTAGAACTTAGCAGCTGAGATTTAATGCTAAAAAATGCAGGGTCATGCATTTCGGCTGCAAAAATCCAAGGGTGCGGTACGGTGTTGTTGGTGAAGTACTTCTGTCCACGAAAGAAGAGCAGGGGATCTGGACGTGATTGTTTCTGACTATCTTAAAGCAGCTAAACAGGTAGAAAAGACAATGGCAAAAGCCAGAAGGATACTTAGGTGCATAGGGAGAATGGCGGCCAGCAGAAAAAAGGAGGTTATAGTGCCTCTGGTGCGACCTCATTTGGAATACTGTGTGCAATTCTGGAGACCACACCTTCAAAAGGATATAAACAGGTTGGAGTTTGTGCAGAGGTTGGCTACTAAAATGGTTAGTGGTCTTCATTATAAAGCATGAGGACAGACTTAAAGACCTTAATATGTATACTTTAGAGGAAAGACAGGGTAGAAGAGATCTGATACAGATGTTAAAATACCTCCGTGGCATAAATTCACAGGAGGAGAGTCTCTTTCAATTGAAAGTAAGCTCTGCTATTAGGGGACATAGGATGAGGGTGAAAGGGGATAGACTCAGGAGTAATATGCAGAAATATTTCTTTACGGATAGTGGTAGATGCATGGAATAGTCTCCCAATGGAGGTGGTGGACGAGAGGACAATATCTGAATTAAAAAAAGAATGGGACAAACACAGTGGATCTCTAAAGGAAAAACGGGGAATATTGTAGTTGATATGAAAGGGCAGACTAGATAAGCTATGTGGTCTTTTTCTGCAGACATGTTTCTATGTTTCTATTTTCAAACATAATATACACATGCAAATTGATTCTGAAGGCTGTGCTACTATGTACTTAAATATATGTGCATATCATTAGCTGCTGCAGACACTGTGAAAACCACAGCATCCGCATGCATAAATTTTGACAATTCAGGATGTGTGCATAAATCTTTAGCACCCCCCTGGTAATCATATGCAGGGCTCCTTCATTAATACAGGAGGGTCATGGATCAATTTTAGCAGGAAATGACAAAGGTGCCGTTACTCAGTACCACTGAGTGCCCCCTCAAAAGAAAGCCCTGGCATAAATGACTTCATTCCTTTCTTTTCTTATGTTCCTTCATGGTCTTCTCATGTGATACTTCCTCAGACCCTGTTTCTCTCCTCTGTGGAGTTCCACATGGTTCAGTTCTTGCTCCTCTTTTATTTAACATCTTTCTGGCACCACTCACCTTATTTATCCAACAATTAGGAATATCAGCATATTATTATGCTGATATTATCCTTCTATACCATACAAGTTCCCTTCAGTCGCATCTCACCCCCATTAACAACTTCTATCTGAAATCTCCTTCTGGCTTTCTCAAAATTGTCTATCTCAATGGGTCTAAAACCACGGCCATGTGGTTTTCCTTTGGTATTCCCTCTCCCGCAGTGGCCCCTGTTCTTTCTAGTTCACCTATTCCCTTAGTCTCTTCTTTCTGCTATCTCGGGATGATTCTTGACTCTAGCTTAACATTTCATGACCATATCTCATCACTCACAAAGTTCTTTCTTTTATCTCCGATAGATCCGGGCATCCGTCCTTTCCTATCTACTATTGCTCTGACCACTCTCTTGCTGTCTCTAATTATGTCCCGTCTTGATTTCTGTAACCTTGCCCTCACCGGACTTCCTCAGTCTCAACTACACCGAGTGCAACTGATACAAAATACTGCTGCCAGACTCCTCCTCCATGCTTCCCGGCATGATAATACTACCCCACTACTTATTCAATTACATTGGCACCCCATAGATTACTGCATCAGTTATTAAGGGTCTCACTCTGGTTCATCGTGCCATTTACACTCAGACTCTGTAGTATCTATCTGACCTCTTGCAATTCCACATTCCCTCCCGCAGCCTCCGTTTCGCTCAGGTAAATTGCTTACACCTCCCTTCCCTATCACATGCTCATCTACAGTCCACCCGTCATTCTGCTTTTTTCTTTCTGGGTCCTTCTCTGTAGAATTCCCTTTCCACCATCCTCCTGCTAGTAATAGTTTTCCCTAAATTCAAAGCATGTTTAAAAACTCATCTCTTCTGTTCTGCCTTTGATCTCTCCCCCTCCACCCCTTGAGAATCTCTTCCATTCAGAAACCACTACCTATTTTATATATGTCCTTTGTCTGTGTCTCTTTCCTATCCAACACTGTAGTTCCTTTTCCATTTCGGCATTAGCCATTCTCTAATTAATTTGTAAATTGTACACCGCCCTGGTGTTATGAAGGGCTGTCTATCAAGTAATAAAATAAACATTTTAAAATATCGAAGTTTAGGAACATTACTGGTGCCTGTCAATATTCGACTCCTCATAAAATTACCCTCTCAATGTACTGACACACTCAAATACTATTTATGAAGCGTCTTCGCTGCCAGACAATGGATCAAATACTGACCATTACATAATTCTGTAATATAGTGCATCAGAAAAAGGGAGCAGAAAAGAGATAAGCTAGTTCCAAAAGGGGGAGGGAAGAAATGAGGTGTCTCTTCTTTGAACTGTCTCCTTCCCAATTCACCAAGCTAAATTTTCTTAAAATTGTTTATAATCTTGGCATTAAAGTGGTTATGTTCTAGTGCATGCAGGGCTCCTACATATGATCAGAATTAGCAACAATGGGAAAGTCACAATAATAATGCAGGTGAAGGCAGATACAGACTAAATAGCTCATCTACTCTGCCCAACTGAACAGCTCAAAAGAAGCCAGGCAGGAAGCCCTTTTCTTTAGAAACAAATCAAAATATACAACATAGAACACACAAACTAAATGGAAAATGGAGAGAGTGGGCCGTGTGGAAAAATATGCCTCTGCCTTTAAACTTGACATCAATAAAAGTGCATGCTCCCAATTAAAATGCCAGATGATGAAGAGGGATTACTGAGACTGAAACCAGCTCACAAGCACAAGGAAAGGGAAGAGGCATACTTACACATGATTACGATGAAATTCCATAATTTTGTCTTCTAATGCATCTTGTTGAGGTATATACTTGTGTTTTGCTAGGTGCTCTCCATCACCATTTTCATCAAAATCTCCAATCTCAGCTATAGAAATATAAAAAGCAGTTAAAACTAAAACACCATGTTCACATTGTACAAGAAACCTATAAGCTGAGTTCAGTACACAAAGATTAGTGTGTTTTTCTCTGAATGCAACAGCGTACAAC
Source organism: Ichthyophis bannanicus (assembly GCA_033557465.1). NCBI lineage: Eukaryota > Metazoa > Chordata > Amphibia > Gymnophiona > Ichthyophiidae > Ichthyophis > Ichthyophis bannanicus. The sequence continues at coordinate 549,069,141 of CM066035.1, forward strand.
TGCCATGCTTTTTAGTGCAAATTACTCTTTGTCTTCAGAAAGATGGCACTGCAATCTTAAATCTCCCTCGGTTTCTGTTCATTTTGTTAGAGTGCGTTTTTCAGCTTGTTGCCACATTTATGTTAACTCACTTGGGGCAATGTCTCCAAATGGATTATTGCACCAGTGAGGAAGCTGCAGGGCTGTTGAGGTCCAAGGAAAGGATTTATGGGTCTGTTACAACTTACCAAGAGGACCTTCCCGCCTAAAGGTGCCATCTTGCTCAGTCAAATGACATAGCTAAAAACAGCACACAAAAAATGTAAAAATAAACTATGTACAACTGCAACTCCCAGGGGAGGAAGGAGGGTTGTGAGGACTGATTCCTGCTGCTCCTGGAGAACACCTGTTACAGGTGAGTAACTACTCTTTCTCCAGGACCAAGCAGGAAGTCAGTCCTCACATATGGGTGACTCCCTAGCTCTGGGCTACCAAGGAACCCAGGCTGAACAAGAGAACTCCCTCTAGTCCCAGCATCAAAGAAAGGTTTTTCACTGACAGAACCTCCACCGGTAGCCCAACCGAGGGCTGGAGGGCAGGAGTTGCCTAAACCTCAAAGAGATTCCGGAGTACTGCCTGGCCAAAAGCACTGTCCCTACGGGACTCCCTTTCCAGGCAATAATGGGCCGCAAAAGTCTGGCTTGAGGACCAAGTTGCAGCCCTGCAGATGTCTACCAACGGTACAGAGCGGAGATGAGCCACTGAGGCAGCCATTGCCCTGACACGATGGGCCGTGACCCGACCCTGCAAAGGAAGGTCAGCCGCCCTGTAAGCCCAAGTGATACAGTCAGCCACCTAGGTGGACAAGTTACGCTTGGACACAGCCAAACCCAAATTATTAGGGTCAAAAGATATGAAGAGCTGAGTAGCCCTTCTATGCCCCTGCGTACGGTCAAGGTAGAAGGATAAGGCCCTCCTACAGTCCAGGGTATGCAAAACTGCTTCAGCCTGGCTTGCATGAGGCCTAGGGAAGAATGTTGGAAGAACCACCTCTTAGTTAAGGTGGAACGAGGAGACAACTTTTGGGAGGAACTTTGGATGAGTCCTAAGGACTACTCTGTTCCTATAGAAGCGGGTGTAAGGCCGGTCAAGGACCAGGGCCTGAAGCTCACTCACTCGCCTGGCCAAGGTTAGGGCTATCAAGAAGAGTGTCTTCCAGGACAGGAAGAGTAGAGGGCAAGTAGCCATCGGCTCAAAAGGTGGGCGAGTCAGTTGCTGCAAGACCACATTCAACTCCCACTCAGGAGCAGGAGGACGGAGTGGAGGCTTGAGCAAAAGCAAGCTTCTGAGAAAGCAGGACACCAAGGGGTGAACCGACAGAGAATGTCCTTCCACCAGTGAGTGGTGAGCTGCTAGAGCTGAGAGGTGGACCCGAACAGAATTGTACTTAAGTCCCTGATTTGATAAGTGCAGTAAGTACTGAAGCACTACTGGTACAGTACAGGAGAAAGGATCTTCTGTACGTAGCTGACATCACACAGAAAACCTTTTCCATTTGAGAGCATACGTTTTCCTAGTGGACTGTTTCCTAGAGGCTAGGAAACCTCCTCAACTTCCTGAGGTAGGCCCCAGGGAGCCAAAACTACCCTTGCAGTCTCCAGGCCATCAAATTGAGAGTTTTGAGATTGGGGTGCAGAAGGGAACCCTGATCATGAGAGAGAAGGTCGGGTTGCAACCCCAGAGGCAGTGGGGGATCCACTGCCAGCTGAAGCAGAAGTGGAAACCGAGGCTGTCTCGGCCACCTGGGAGCCACCAGCAGGACCGAGGCCTTGTCCTGAAGAATCTTGAACAGGGTTCGGGCCACCAAGGAGGTGGGAGGAAACGCATACAGGAGGCCCTGAGACCATGGAATCAGAAAAGCATCTGCTGCTATCCGCAGAGGATGCGGTTGCCTGGAGCAGAACTTTGGCAGCTGTTTGTTCAGTGGACTGGCAAACAGGTCTTATGGATGGAAGTCCCCATCTCAGGAAAATCTTCTGAATCACCAAAGGATGGAGCTGCCACTCGTGGGGCTGCAGAATCCTGCTCAACCTGTCGGCCAGGTAGTTTTCCTGGCCAGGGAGATACACAACCTTGAGGAGCATGTTGTGCCTGAGAGCAAACAAGCAAAGGTCCTGTGCTTCCTGACAAAGGAGCCTGGACCCAGTTCCGCCCTGCTTGTTCACATAAAACATGGCTACCTGGTTGTCTGTTTGAACTAGGACAGACTGATGAGCCAGGGTTGGAGAGAACGTTTTGAGGGCTAACCGAATAGCCCTGAGTTCCAGTAGACTGATTTGCTGTGCGGCTTCCCAGGGAGACCATAGGCCCTGAGTGCACTTGCCTAGACAATGAGCTCCCCAGCCCTGCAGGGAGGCGTCCGTGGTCAACACCACTGTGAACCCAGGAATCTGAAAAGGTACTCCTTGCAGCAGATTGGGTGGGTGCAGCCACCAACTGAGGGAGTTCAGAAATTGTCTGGACACCCTTATCCTGTCTCTGAGGCTGCCTGTGGCCTGTGACTACTGAGTCCGAAGGCACCACTGTGCAGGCCTCATATGGAGCCTGGCATTGGGGGTCACATGTACTGTCGAAGCCATGTGGCCAAGAAGCCGCAGGCAAAGTCTGGCGTAGACCAGTGACCTGCTGAGAAACTGGTCTGCTAAGTTTATCAGTCTTCGGGCTCTGTCTTCTGGCAAGAACGCCTTTGCCAGCAGAGTCTAACCTTACCCCTATGAACTCCAAGTTCTGGGAGGGGAGCAAAGTGGACTTTGCGAAGTTTATTACAAACCCCAGGCTTTGAAGAAGAGCAATAGTTCTGAGGGTGGCTTGTCTGGCCTCCTAGCACGTCTGAACCCTGATGAGCCAGTCGTCCAGATAGGGGAAGACAGATTCCCTGATTTCTCAGGTAGGCCGCCACCACTGCCAGGCATTTGGTAAAGACCCTGGGAGCGGAGGTGAGGCTGAAAGGCAGTACTCTGTACTGATAATGGTTTCCTCCCACAATGAACCTGAGGTACTTTCTGTGGTCTGGACGAATGAGGATGTGAGTGTATGCATCCTTTAGATCTAAGGAGCATAGCCAATCTCCCTGCTGGAGGTAGGGCAGAAGTGTTCCAAGAGTAAGCATCTTGAACTTTTCCTTCTCTAGGAATTTGTTGAGATTTCTGAGGTCTAGAATAGGCCGAAGGCCACCGGTTCTTTTGGGTACCAGGAAATACATGGCGTAGAACCCTTGACCTTGTAAGTGGGGAGGCACAGGCTCCACTGCCCTGTCCACCAACAGACCTTGGAGCTCCTGAAGGAGAAGATCTGTGTGCAGGGGAGGCCTTGGAGGTTCCCCTGGAAAGTAAGGAGGCGGCAGCTGTTGGAAGTGTAGCAGATAGCCCTTGTGGACAATGCTTAACACCCAACTGTCTCCAGTGATGAGTGGCCACTTGTGGGAAAACAGGGCGAGGCGACCTCCTGTGCAGGGTTGGGAGAGCAGGGACGGAGAGGCTATGCCTAAGGAGTCAAAAATCCCCACCCTGCTGAATGGGAGCAGGGGCCGGAAGCTTGGGAGTCCTCTGCCTACAGGGCCCATTACCTTGCCCCTTGGCCTGCAGACCCTGAGGGGCAGCTTGGGCGGCCTGGTACTGTGGGTACTGTTTGTAGGCAGTGCCCTTCCTTGGGTAATAGGGCTTTTTACCCTAGGCCTTCTTTTTGTGAGAAGGGGCAGAAGTCTTCCTAGACAGCCTTGTCCTCGTGAGGTGCTCGGTTTCGAGCTGTGCGGCCTTCTCGGTCATGGGCTTGCCAAAAAGATTCTCACCTCGGCAAGGGACATCGACCAACTTGTCCTGAACCCATGGCTCGAGGTCCGATGACTGCAGCCATGCCTGGTGTCGAGCCGCGATGCTGGCTGCCGCAACACGGGCCAAAACCTCAAAGCCATCATAGGCAGCGCGGGACATAAACTTGGAGCATTCCCGGATCCCCGAGGACAAGGACTTCAACCTCTGGGTTCCCCGGAGAGACCAGCAGAGAACCCGGCCAGCTCCTTGGCCAGGTCTCGCAAGTACATGCCCATGTACAGCTGGTAAGACTGGACACGGCAAGCAAGCATCGAGCCCTGGATGCACTTTCTATCAAAACCATTGAGGTTCCGGGCCTCCCTCCCAGGGGGCACTGCGGAGTGCATCTTCTGACTTTTCAGGCGATGCATGGTCGATTCCACCACCATGGAATGGTGTGGTAGCTGCGCCTTCTGAAAGCCAGGGCTCTTCCAGAGTCGATAGATAGAATCGACCCACTTGCTTAGAACCGGCGCCGAGGCCGGTGCCTCCCACATCCGGAAGAGGAGCCGTTCCAGCATTGGAGGAACCGGAACAGTAAAGGCCTCCTTCGGAGGAGAGTCATACTGTAGGGCCTCGAGCTCCTCGGCTCGAGGCTCCTCCTCGGGGTCCGCAGGGATAGCCAACGCAGTGGCCATATCCCGGACGAACTCCGAGAACCGGGTATCCTCCGGGGGGGGGGGTCTACTCCGGGGCTCAGACTGCGGTGAGTTCGACGGGACGCACCAAGTCCTGAAGGTGTAGGGGGAATCCTCGTCCTCCGTCTCCCAGGCGGACTCATCCGATGAGGAATCGGGGTCCGACCGCGTGGGGCCTGTGAGCACCCACCCCGATGCCGAAGGCACCGGCGTTGACGCCCTCGGTCCCGAACAGGAGGTCGAGGGAGACCGCGACCGAGGTGGACCTCGAGCCTTTTTGGTCTCGAGTATCAAGCTCGGTCTCCGGGGTCGATTTCGATGTCGATGTCCCGGTGGTCGGGGCAGATGCGCCAGACAGGCTGGCCATCAGTGCCCGCTGCTGTTCCATGAAGGCAGACAGTCTGCTCTCCAAGGCTGTCACAGCCTGAGACCCAGCTCAGGAGACTCAGCAGCCCCCGACATCGGCTCTCTGGGAGGAGAGTCCACGAGGACTACAGGACTTACGTGTCCAGCAGACTCCGGCTCCACTCGAGGTACTTTGGGAGGCTTCTCCTGTTCCACGGGCCCGGGGCGACGGTCGGGGGTCTGAGACCTAGCTCTCGAAGAGCCAGGGACCTCTTCCGACGATGCCCTCGCGAGCCACTTCTTCCTCTTTCGTTCCCGGTCGGGGGACCCCCAGTCCGAGGAGCCCCGACGGTGCTCGGGATCCGATTCCCGAGATGTCGAGGCCTCAGATGAGGTCCGGGCCCGGCCAGAGGCCGAGTCAGAGAAAAGCCTTTCCTTTTTATGCTGACGACTTCGAAGCGCCTTGGAAGACATTTTTCCACATGGTCCACACGTCTTAGGATCGTGGTCAGGACCGAGGCAACGAAGGCAGCAGTCGTGTGTGTCGGTGAGAGACATTAGCTTCTTGCACCGATCACAATTTTTGAACCCACTGGAAGCCATCGGGGAAAAAAGAGTCCCCGCGAGGTCAAAGGACCGGCCTTCCAGGGAAAAAGAAAAAAAAGGGCGCGAACCCCAGCCACGAAGGGCAAAAACTGAAAAAAGAAGATCGGGCTCGATAACGGTGTACCGAACCCGGTGGGAGGGGAACCGGCATCGAACCGGAGAAAAAATAGCGAAGGAATCGTGAAAAAATCTATTTTCCGGGAGGACTAGGACACACGTCCGGTGGGCTTCACGGAAAAAGAGAGACTGAGCAAGATGGCACCTTTAGGCGGGAAGGGAACCGCGCATGCGTGCCTGCATTCCCAAAGGCTTTCTTGGAAAGCTGGGGAAATGCTCCGCAAGGGCTCCATTGACGTCGATGTCACCCATATGTGAGGGCTGACTTCCTGCTTGGTCCTGGAGAAACATCAGTATACTTCTGTGTGCCACAATGAACACCTGACATTTTTGCTGATGTCTCTGTATTACAGGGGTTTTTAACCTGAGGTCCACGGATAGATTTCAGAGGGGTCCATGAATTTGGATGAGAAAAAATGTACATTTTTATTTCATTAACCTCTAACTGAAATTTAGCATCCCTTCAATTATTAATGTAGGCAATAAACCACCACAGTATTAGTAATATTTGTGACTTTGTCACCAATAGACATCACAGATATTTCCATATCACGGTATATAAGACATCTCGAAATATCGTTTACACTCATCACTACTTTGAATTTACAGTAGTTATTAGACCGGCCACTAGATCACATGTGCTGGCAGTGTTCATATCTTCATCAGACTGACAATGGGGTCCATAGTGCAAAAAGGTGAAGAACCCCTGCTGTATTAGGGCAAACAAATCTATCACCCCTACCCTGCTCACCATTATGATGCTAGAATACTGTGTAAGAGTAGGATAAGGACAACACAGTTGTGCCAAAGCTCCGAGCTCAGATAAGGCCCAGAATTACAAGATTATATTTGGATAAAGAAGCGTGGAAGCCGTATTACTTCACTATAATTGTAGTTAAATAGAAAGGAAAACAAAAAGGAAAATAAGATGATACTTTTTTATTGGACTAATAATACATTTGTAAACTAGCTTTCAAAGGTAAAACCTTCAAGTCAGGATAAATATGAGCAACAGATATTGATACTAAAATATATACAGGAATCTATAAGCATTACATGGACAGCAGATTTTGAAACAGACCCGAAGGGATTCAATAAAAACATTGGTTTCCTGTCACATTATAAACTGTAAATAGTTACAGCCTGATCATCGACGGGACTCAACAAATAAGTTTACTTTCTACTACATTATAAATTCTACAACAGCCTGGTCACCCTCTGATCAACCATCCATCCCTTCCCCCTCCCCTCCTGTCCATGTAATGCTGTATTGATCCTTGTATATACAGTTTAGTAACAAAATTACTGAACATGTAGATAGTCATGGCTTAATGGGAGACAACCAACATGGCTTTAGACAAGGAAGATCTTGTCTTACTAACCTGCTATGATTTTTTGAAGGTGTGAATAAACAGGTGGACAAAGATGAGTTGGTTGATATAGCACAGTTACTTACCTGTAACAGGTGATCTCTGGGAACAGCAGGAATAAGTCTTCAGATATGGGTACGTCGGTACCGACGGAGCCTGTGCGGCAACGCTCCCCAGCGTCCAAAAAGAAAGCCTTTGGGAGCATCCCACACGCATGCGCGCTGCCTTCCTGCCCATTCACTTCCCTCTCATCAGTTGGGTTTGTAGCTGAGACCGAAGGAGGGAAGTAGACAAATGAGAGAGAGAGAGAGAGAACTCCTCCTAGGGGAGGTGGGTGGGTTGTGAAGACTTATTCCTGCTGTTCCCAGAGATCACCTGTTACAGGTAAGTAACTGTGCTATCTCCAGGAACAAGCAGGAATGAGTCTTCACATATGGGGACTCCCAAGCTAGAGATGCCTAGAGGAGGTCCCAGCATGTTGCAAATCTAATAGATGGGCCATGCTATTTCCCAGAACCTCAGGCATCCAAGGGATGGAGGGTAGGAGTTGCATTAAAAAGGGTGTGCTGTGGAACAGCTTGACTAAACAAGGCGTCTAGAGGGGAGTCCTTGTGTAGATCATAAGTGTTAGTAAATATTGAATTCCAATTTTCTAATGTGGACCTTATTCAAAAGTATTGCGAAAGTATTTGTTGAAGCTAATATGGGTCTGGTGCTAAGGGCCAGTACATTAGCCTCAAAGAAATTACCTCCCTGTGAAGTAGAGGAAAATAAATGTTGCAATACAGGCAGAGGTCAGAAGCCTTAATGGTTAGAACTAATCCCAGAAGAAAAAACTGGGGGAGTTTAATGAGGTAGGACCTTGGAGGAGAAGCTAAAGCTTCTGTAGGCCAAAGTCTGAAGCTCTTTGTCCTTGGAGCAGAATAAGGCTCTAGGAAAGAGACGAGATAAATCTGACTGGTTTGCAGGAAAAGGATGGGTCTTTAAGACCCCTCTATCCAAATGAAAGAAAGAAACATCTGTAGTAGGCGGTGTAGCCTCCAATTTCTTGAAGATTAGTAATGTGTTCCCTAAGTGATGTCACTTAGGATAATGACTTTACATGGAGAGCTTCAGATGTAACGTAACCAGAAAGGTTACAGTAAAAGAAGGTAGTTTCTAATTACCATAGAAATTGGTTGTCCATTTAAAACCCTATGGTATGCTGAAAACAGCATTAATATGGACAGTAACAAATCTTTCAGAATCAGATATATATGTGTGTGTATATATATATATATATATATATATATATATATATATATATATATATAGAGAGAGAGTGAGAGAGAGAGAGAGAGAGAGAGAGAGAGAGAGTGATTCACTTAATAACAAGAAGGGGTAAGACCTGCTTGAGAATATGGATAGAGAATCTCTTTCTGGTTACAAATGGAAGAACCATGGAGAAGGTTACATAGAAACCAGTGGAAAGTTCTTACTTAGAAGGAGAGGTCTAGTTTTATTTAAAAATTCTAGCCTTTGAATAACCAGAAATGGAGACCTACGTGAAGAGGTGCAGAGGAGATCCTTAGTCTTAAGACAACAAGTCTGGATCCTTCTATAACTTCAATGTGGAGAAGAAGACGCAATATAAGGGGATACCATGTTTGCCCCTCTATGAGGGCAATATGAGTATCATGCGTTCTTTGTTCAGCATAAGCTTCAATGAAGTATTGGGAATTAGAAGGAATGCACTAGACAAGGACTGACTGAAGTGAAAAGGAATGCATCCCTGTTGTAAGAGTTCCACTGGAGATGTGGAACAACCAGGGAATTGAGCAATTCTTTATGCTTTCATGTGGTCTAAGCCCTGGTTCCTTTTTCTTAAAAGGAAATTTTAAGGAAGATGGTAAGAGTAGGAAAACAACAGTCATGTAGGAGCATGACTGGGCAAAGCCTTTTTAACCATCTGGAAGTTACCTACTAGGAATGGCTCTGACGCTCTCTGGCAAAGGCCAATAGTTGCAGAGCTTTTTTGTATAATTGCAGAGAGCATGTTGTAGGTTGCTTAGGTGAGATCTGGCTGTTTATTTGCCAGTGTGCAATCTAATCTATTCTGTTGGAGACAAAAAGAATTGAAGATGGCTACAAATAGCAGATAGGCCGGTTGCCTGCAATGATAAATTGTCCAAGTGGGTTTTGGAACCTCTCTTGAAATTATTTGTTAAGGCAGCAGAAAAAGTTAGGTCCTATAGATTGGAAAAGGACCGACAGACATAATTAGGAGTGGTAAAACTCAATTATCATCTGATAAGCTGTCTTAAAAGAAATATTTGAGAAGATTGCAAAGGGGAAGAACGCTCTGTATGGAAACTACTTACTGGAGTAGGTATTGAAGAAAATCCTATGGGCTTAAAAAGTAAGCCCTCCAGTTGAATAGTATCACTCTTAGACTGAATGTCTCGACTAAGAGAGACAGAAAGTAATACAAAGTTGAGAAGACTTACAATTTGTTAAGTCCCTGAAAAAGGTAAAGCCCCCTTGCAGTCAAAACTATGAGATATCCTCGTACAGGAAAACTGTCAAGGTGAAGGGCATAGACTACCTTGTTATTACTTGTTACTCCTCTTTTTCCTTCAAAAAAGGAGAGGAGAAACCTGTTACCTGTAGGGCATGATTTCCTCAATAGCTCTAGGAGCTAAAAGAATGGATTCCTCTTGTGGCAAGAGATTCATGCCTAGAGTCGAGGATTGAGTCAGTGTATCACTGATCTCTCAGTAAGGATGAGATGAACTGTAGATGCTTCTGTTGATAAGAAGTAGGTTAGCGGTTCTAAACCTCAAACAGGAAAAAGATTTAATGAATAAAATATCAGAAACCCTGCGACTGCTGGGTTTGCTGAGCCTGTTGAGGTTTTGATTTTCTTAGCCTGGTTTGATGTTGCCCTTCTTTGGAAACATCTGCATGATGGGTAGAAGATGGCTAAAACATTTTTCCCCTAGGGGGATAAAGTTTTTTAGGAGATTTTTTACTAGCTGGCACAGAGGAAAGTTTTGACAATCCTCTGAAAGCAACAATATCAGTGCTTAACTGATTAGCTTGGAATAAAGCATCCTTGTTAAAGAGATTTTCGCCAGTACAAGGAGTATTTGCCAGCCTTTCTTGTACCCATTTGTCCAAGTCTGAAGCTTGGAGCCAGGCCATACGTCGTGCCCCTATGGCTATAGCAGACGTTCTGCTAATAGACTCAAAACAGTCCAGGGAAACACGATTAAGGAACTTAGAGACATTTTGAGCATGACTGACTAATAAGAAATAGTCTGCTCTTTTATGTTCTTGAAGCAAAGGGTTGAAAAGTTTTAAATTCTTTGTGACCTCTTTAAGAGACAATCCCATATAAAAAATATATGAGAAAATTCTTGCTGAAAGCATAGATGCCTGGAAGCATCGACGTCCAAAGGCATCTAAAATCCTTGACTCACGACCTGGCGGATAAGAGGCGTGCTTCTTTGCACTCTTAATACGCCTCATTGACGATTCTACAACAATAGAATGATGAGGAAGTTGAGTCTTTTGAAAACCTGGAGAAGGTGGCACCTTGTACACAGTGTCAAGTGTTTTAGAAGTTGGGGATAACGTTAAAGGAGTTTCCCACATTTTTAATAGTAGAGCCTGTAAGATCTGATGCACAGGAAGCATGATCACATCCTTTGGAATCCAGGGGAATTGCAGAGTCTCTGAATCCCCTGATATAGATTCTTTACCAGGTATAGAAATGGCAAGTAACTTTGCCATATCAAGCAAAAAAGCTTGAAAAGAAAACTCTCCTGAGGAGGACCCTCTGAAATGAGGGGTAAAGGCTAAAATTGTTGAAAATTCAGCCTTGGCTCCGATGGATTCATCCCAGTCATCGTGATCGGAAGACTTGAAAGGATGAAGCATCGGATTTTCTTTAAAGAGATGTCTTCGGTACCGCACGAGGTCAGTACCGAGATGAGTCGGTACCGAATCCTCCATGCTAGAGAGCGATTCCAGGCTCAGCATGGAAGGGAGCGAGTCTGTCGAAGAAAACATCGCCGGTACTGATACTTGAGGAACGGTCTGCAGCAACTCTAGCGGTACCGAAGTAGCTGAGAGCGCTAGACTACGTTCATCGGTGAGGAGTGTTTCATCCATCATCATAGCCAATGCCGGGGTGGAATTTTCTGCGGTGACAGGAATACATCCTGCTGGCTCCGCGGAAAAAGGAAAACTGATGAGAGGGAAGTGAATGGGGGGAAGGCAGCGCGCATGCGTGTGGGATGCTCCCAAAGGCTTTCTTTTTGGACGCTGGGGAGCATTCCTGCGCAGGCTACGTCGGTACCGACGTACCCATATGTGAAGACTCATTCCTGCTTGTTCCTGGAGATAGTGTATCTGGACTTTCAGAAAGCTTTTGACAAGGTCCCTCATCATTATTTGAAATCGGTGTGGGACTCCAATGAACATGGAGCACAGGAGTTTCAGAATTTGCTTCAGGGCCTTTCCATAGCAAAAACAGAGGTGTGCATTCATGAGCACATATTCAATTCATTTTGGGTGCCTAAATATTTAAAGTATGCCCAAAACACTGGTATGCACATATAACTAGCCAATGCCGGGGTGTCGGTACCGCTCGAAGCGGCCACAACCACCGAGCATGGCCCAGGTATGTCCATGGAGGTAAGAACCTCGGGAACAACCTGAAGCCCCGTTAATGCTTTGGAGCCTGAAGACTCCCGCCGGTGCTTTATTGCCAAAATGTCCTCGAGGGCAATGCCAGAGGCATCTCGATGCTTAGAAGGAGATCTACCACTCGAGGACTGGCTAGTCTTAACAGACTTTTGTTTGGTTACCTGATCCTGTGAAAAAGAAGATATTCTGGCTGGTGACATCGAGTCCGATGTGAACCGGGTATCAAGTTGTGCTCGATCCTGAAGACTTCTTCTGTTTGAGCTCCAGCAGGAGAGACACTTCAGTGGGCAATGGTCAGGACCTAAACATTTTAGACACCAAGTATGAGTGTCTAAAAATATATTTGTACCGCCACACTTTGAGCATTTCTTAAGGATAGTGGCTGGCTTTTCCATATTATCTTGCTTTACCATACCCTCCCCACTTTCTCTGGATCTCTCCCCTTTCAACTCCTGCCTCTCTCATGTGGCCTCTTGGCTTTCTCAACACTTTCTGCGTCTTAATCCCTCTAAGTCCACCGCTATGTGGATTTCCTTGAGTGGGTCGTGTCCCTCCGTTGCCCCCATGATTGATTCTATCTCCATTCCTCTCGTGTCTTCCCTCCGGTATCTCAGGGTGATCCTTGACTCTTCTCTTTCCTTCCATGACCACATCTCCTCCCTTACTAGGCGCTCTTTCGCTATCCTCCGTCAGCTTCGGGCTGTTCGTACACTTCTTCCTCTTGGTTCTCTGGTTACTCTCGTCCTTGCCCTAATTACTAGTCGACTCGATTACTGTAACATCTTTATGGCCAATCTTCCCAATTACCAACTCCAACGTTTCCAGCTTATTCAGAATACCGCTGCCCGCATCATCACTTTTGCCCGCCGCTTCGATCACATCACTCCCATCCTCTTTCGCTTGCACTGGCTACCACTCCGTGTTCGTTTTCACTATAAACTTCTTATTCTCACTCATCGCGCTATTCATACCAATAATCCTTTGTACCTGGCTGATCTGGTTGCTCTTCACACGCCCTATCGTCAGCTTCGCTCCCTTCATGCAAATCGTCTGTCCTTACCATCCCCTTCCCACGCGCACCTTGAAAAGACCCGTCACTCTGCCTTTTTCTTTCTTGGTCCCTGGCTGTGGAATGCCCTACCCTTGTCCCTCCATCTAGAACCCTCCTATCCTCAGTTCAAAGCCTCACTTAAAACTTATCTGTTCCAAAAAGCATTTGACCTCCCCCTGGATCCTCCTCCCTGATGCAGCCGTGGTTGCTGTCCTGTCCTAGCCGAGTTTGGTCCTGTCATTCCCCTGTCTGTGATGGTTGTGTTGGTTGTGTCTGTCTGTGTCTGGCTGTGATTATTATTTGATGTTTTATGGTCCTTTACTTTGCGCTATTCTTTTTCTTTCCTGTTATTTTTGGCGTTCTTTTTCCGTAGTTTGCAGTGTTGACCTTTTATTTTATTTGTACACCGCTTTAATGTCTTGACGTAAGCGGTTTATCAAGTGTGAAATAAAGATAAAGATAAAGATAATGGAAGGATAGAGGCCTAGTGGCCTAGAAACCGTCAGGCACTAAACAGGAAAAATTCCCAGAGAAAAGAAGAAATTTTTAGTAAAAATTTATTTATTTATTATTTATTTATTACAATCTCTTATATACCGCACTATTCGACATCAGTGCGGTTTACATGGAACATAACGATCAGAACAACAGGCTGTTCTGTTATACATAGAACAGGTGTATAGAACTTGGATAACATAGGGTAACTATTCACATGTAATATTTACATATCGGCATTATGACAAGGTTCATAACATAGGGTAACTATTCACAGGTAATATTTATATCAGGCGTCATGACAAGTTCAATGCTATCATGAATTTCGCAGAGAAAGATAATGAGGTTGAGGAGAAGGAGGAGTCTCTAAAGTTGTTGTTGCATTATCTAGGTGTATTGTTGTATTGGTAGTATTTAAGGAACAGTGGTATTTTATAGCCTTCCTGAATTGGGTAAGGTCAGTGAGGTCGCGGATATTTGATGGTAGATGATTCCAACATTTTGGGGCGTAGAATCTGAAAGCTCTGTTTGCCGTTGTCATGGTACATTTTGTTACTGTTTTCGGGGTTCCTACGGTATTTATGGATATGGCTCTTCTTAGATCTGTTAGATGGGATGACGTGTATGAGTTCTGTTAGGGAGGAGGGCGCAAGTCCATTAATTGTTTTGAAGGTGAGTAGTAAGGTCTTGAATACAATCCTTCCTTGTATTGGGAGCCAGTGGAGATGCATCAGGATAGGTGTCACATGGTCGTTCCTAGAGGCACCATGAAGGACTCTTGCTGCGGCATTCATGGCGAGTTGAAGAGGGTGCAGAGTGGACTGTGGGAGGCCTTGTAAAATAGCATTCGCATAGTCCAAATGAGGTAAGATAGAGCCTGGTATATTGTTCAGAAGTCGTTTGGATCTAGTAGTGAGCGCAGGTGCTTAAGCGTGCGGATCTTGAAGTATATGGCTCTTACTATGTTATTTATGTGTGACTTCATGTCAAGACGTTGGTCCAGGGTGATTCCAAGGTAACGTATGGATTGTTTTGTTTGGAGGTCTGCTTCTTTGACTCTTATGTGTGGTGGTGGGGTGAAGTTGTTGTTCCTTGTGATGAAAAGTACTTCCGTTTTCTTGTGTTGAATACAGAGGTTTTGAGATTGAAGCCATTCGGAGACTGCGTCAAAGCAGTTTATCAAAGGGGAGATGTCAAAATGCTCTGTAGAGAACGTTGTATATAGCAGGATATCATCTGCATATATCAGGCAGTCTATTTTGAACGTTCTGATGATATCGCAGATGGGCTGCATGTATACATTGAACATGAGAGATGATAAAGAGGACCCTTGCGGAACACCCTGCTTTTGGTGAAGTGGTTCCGAGGTTTTTGTTCCGGATTTGACATGTTGCCATCTTCCCGTAAGATATGACTTACACCATTCGAGTGCATTGCCACAGATACCCCTCTCCCTTAGCCGCCCTAGGAGGAGTTCGTGACTTACTGAGTCGAATGCTGCAGCGATGTCTAAGAAGATGAGCACGCAGCCTTGATGGATATTGTCAATGTAGGTGATTATGTTATTGAAGAGGGTGGTGAGGAGGGTTTCAACTCCATGGGCCTCCCTGAATCCATGTTGGCACTGGTCCAGTGGGGCAGCGGAGTCTAGGTGATCTTGCAATTGTCGTTGTGCTTCTTTTTCAATTATTTTAGCTAGGAGAGGTATACTAGCTATCGGTCTATAGGAATCAACCTTAAGTGGGTCAAGCTTGGGGTTTTTTAACAGAGGTCTAATGGATGTGTGTTTGAGAGCTGTAGGGAAGGAACCAGTTGAGAATGACAAATTTATAAGCTTCGTAATGAAGGAACTGAACTCGCTGCGTAGCTCCTTTATCCAAAAGGATGGGCAGGGGTCAGTTTGTGCCATGGTAGTGTTGAGAGACGAGATGGTGTCTTCCACATATTTTCTGGATGGTGTGGAGAACATGGATAGGGCTGTTGTACAGGTTAAAAGAAAGAAAAGCACCGGTGGTACCGGTGGCGTCGAGGGAAGGCAGACGCGACCACAAAAAAAACCCCAAGAATAAAAAGAAGAATTTTCTGCGGTGACAGGAATACGTCCTGCTGGCTCCGCGGAAAAAGGAAAACTGATGAGAGGGAAGTGAATGGGGGGGGGAGGCAGCGCGCATGCGTGTGGAATGCTCCCAAAGGCTTTCTTTTTGGACGCTGGGGAGCGTTCCCGCGCAGGCTCCGTCGGTACCGACGTACCCATATGTGAAGACTCATTCCTGCTTGTTCCTGGAGATAGTGTATCTGGACTTTCAGAAAGCTTTTGACAAGGTCCCTCATCATTATTTGAAATCGGTGTGGGACTCCAATGAACATGGAGCACAGGAGTTTCAGAATTTGCTTCAGGGCCTTTCCATAGCAAAAACAGAGGTGTGCATTCATGAGCACATATTCAATTCATTTTGGGTGCCTAAATATTTAAAGTATGCCCAAAACACTGGTATGCACATATAACTACAAATAGGGCAAGGGCTGTGTGAGCAGTGCGGCCACACAGGACGCAAGTATAGAAGGGGCATCAATGTCATCAATGGGCTTCTAGGAAGCTCTACAAAAACAAAAACAGGACACATTTCTAGCTTGTTATGATCTTGACTACAAATTAATGTCCATACAATCAATTGCATAAAAATTTAAATTCTGTGTGCATACAATGCACTCCTAAAAAATGTATAGGTCGGACCTGAAAAATTGCCTGAAAATTGGGAAAAATTTGTTTCAAATGAGCATGACCTGAACTTTTTTTTTGGGCCGTGCACACCCCTAAAACACTTTGAATCATGACAAATTCTGAAGTATGTCATGCTGTCAAGTCAATGCTGACTCCTGATGACCATCAGCTTCTGGGTTTTCTTGGCAATGTATAACTGGAAGTAGATTGTCAGGCCTTTTCTTCAGAGGCAATGGAGAGCTAAGTGACTTAAATTAACCAGTGTCACTTAAGCAATGTCACAAGTAGCACCAGTGGGAATCAAACCCTTGATCTTTAGGGTACTAGACAGTTGTTCTAACCATTAGGCTACTCATCCACTCTGAAGTATAAAGACATCATAAAATAACCAAATCCTGTGTTAGGAGGAAGATGGTTAAAGAGCATTTAATACCCTTCGAGTTTCCAGCATTTTGGTGAAAGCTCTTAACAATTCAGTTACTGTATCTGAATTGCCAGCAAAATATCCTATAAAAATCTTTAATAAAGCCAATGCAGGGTATGGAAGAGGTACTTAACAATGCCCTTGTCTACACCCTGACAAATTATGCAATTATGTACATGCATATTTGTCTGCATAATTAATGAGCATGTACATAACTGCTTAATGTTACATAAATTTGCAGTGGGAAATAGCAGTGGGTTTAAATGATGCTTTGGTCTGCAGGCAGCTTTTGGTCTGCAATGTTGCCCCCTCCATTCCTTGGTGACCTATTGAGTGCAACCCTTCGCCAATCCTGAGATGACTATACAATACTGTAACGTCTCCCATCCCTAAAGCCCCACCTGATATATATATATATCATTCTCAGGGCCCCCTGGGCTGCCTCTCGCCCCTCCCCATTTCACCCATGAACTTCGTCTCACCTGAAGGGTTCAGCAGGGCAAAAAATTATCTTTACTCACTCCTGCCCTGGACCTCTGATCCTTGATGGCCCAGCAGGCGCAACCCCTCTCAAGCCCCACAGCATGGCTACAATATTGTAGAGAGATTACCACTGGGGTTTAGAGGTCATGATATTTGCGCAGAGGTAGCCACCAGAGCAGAACTAGTGGGGATTGCTCCTGCCACTATCACTCCCACGAACTTCTTCAGGTGAGTTAGTGTTCCTGGGAGAAATGAGGATATGGAGAGAGAAAGGGGGGGTTGGGTGAGGGGGAACCCTCACAATAATGTATATATCCAGCAGAGCTTCGGGAAAGGGAGAAAATCTTTACAATACTGTAGCCCTGTGAAGCTAGAAAGGGTTGTATCCACTGGGCTACCAGGGATAGGAGATCCGGAGAGGCCTCCCATTCAGGGTAACTCCAAATAAATAAAACCACCACAGCCTTCATACATACCCCTAGACCACCACATCCACCCACACAGTCTCATTTACAAACTTTCAACCATGCACAAACAGACCCAAACTACACACCTGTGGACCCCCCCCTATGGATAGCCCCCACCTGCAATATACCTACCTTCTGCCCATGCATTCTACCCACTCCCACTCATCCATGGAGAAGCACACAGAGTCCCCATAGTAAATCCCAACCCACTCAGGCATACAAAACCCAATTGAGCACCCTCACAAAATACATGCTACCCATGCATCCCATGCACTCAAACACATTCCACAAGCAGCCACTCAGGGCACATCTCCAATACCTGCAATCAGTCATTCACTACCACATCACATTCACTTCCCCACCCAACACATTACACAAAGTCATTCTACACATATAATATATTAATTGAGACATCGATTTCAAGAATATATCCTTATCATTACCGCAGATACTTGCATCCATTGGTCAGCAAGTTCTATGCCATTACATAATCTGTGTGAAAATCAAGTGTCTTTACTTTTAAATAATTTTGAAATTTTTGGTGCATAATACCCTGGGGTATATCTATCTTGTAACCCACTGCATACTGAACTTGAAGATGGAAATGCTTGATTTAATCGGTTTTAATAAAAGCAGAAGAGTGACTCAATGGTTAGACTAGCACGCTGAGAACCAGGGAATTTGGAATCTAATCTCACTGTCACTCCTTACGGTCTTCGGCTAGTCACTTAACACTTCAATGACACAGGTACAAACACATTGCAAGGCCTCTGGGGATAGGAAAATACTTAACTGTGCCCAATTGTAAATCATCTTGAACTTCTGAGAAACGCATGAGCTAAATCAACTTTCCCTTCCCCTACACCACTTTGTATTTCTTTGTGAGGAAAAGGCAGGTCATAATGCTTGTATTAAATTAAAACTATGAGGGTGGGCCTATACTCTACAGCTGCCATGTTTATTAACAATTAACTGCTTGCTTTGAAATCTGTCAGTTAGCTCGCACACATTAGTTGGCAAAATTTACAACATATTCAAAACCATCTTAAACCACAGCTCTCAGGAATTAACCAGAAGTAGCTTTTATATGTTTGGCAATTTACTGCATGGATTATAAAACTATTGTAGTTCAGTTTTGATACAGCAGACATGAAAATCGAAAAATTAAAAATATAAATTAGACATGAAAAGGGAAAAAAGTAAATTTAAAAATATAGATTAGCCCAGGAAAGGAAAAAGGAAGCAGAAGTGAGTAATAAGACCCAACAGAGGGCAGCAGTATCAGACAGCATAATGAAGTCAGAAAATAATAGAGAAGAATCAGAGGCTAAAGCAGTGGTTCCCAAATGGGGTCATCAGTGAATGGGGTCACAGAAACATGGCCATTTCCCCTTCTCTCTAGGCTTTCACTGTGACTTGTGCCAAGTAGCGGCAGTCACCTGTCAGTGTGAGGCCTGTGAGCCAGTGAACATTCATTAGTCCTTGTCCCCCCCCTGGGTAAGCTTCCTATTAAACTGGAAACCCATGCTGAGTATTGGGGTCTGTAAGAACACACTGCACACTGACACAGGGGACCCTGTGCTGACTGCTGCTGAAGTCACCACTACTGTCGCTACTTCCTTCCTGCTTGAGATGAGTGCAGGGAGGGAAAGAAGGTTGGAGGCCTGCTTTTTTGATTTCATCATCTGGGATGATGTGAATTTTCAGTTGTTAAAATGGAATCCCAATGCTAAAAGTCCAAAAATCACAGGACTATGGAGAAGGAGGTGGGAGGGTATTTCAAGCTAACCACAAATCTAACCAGGGAGATCATAAGCTGCATTAAAATAATATACCTTGAGACACTTTTTGAATTTCTTGAACAAAGTTTCCTCCCAAAGGCATAGAGAGGACATTCCAAAGTTGGGAGCCAAATAAAAAAATGCTGAGGGAGAGTCACATGATGATGGCAGCCTGAGCGGACGCTTCCTGGCTGAGCTCTGCTCCCAACCCTAACAATAACAGGCTAAAAAACAATAAAGCCCCCCGATCATCCCACAAGCTACCCCCCAAGCCAAACCTGAGGGAGTGCAGAGCTCCATTGTCTAGCAGCAAACATTGGTTAAGGCAGAATGCCGGTGAAAGCAGCGCACACCCTGAGAGAAAAAGAAAGCGAGACAAAGATGGCAGCTGAACTGCGTGCAGCAACACTAACACTACCCGATTCAACAGCTCGGGAAATAAAACGCATCACAGTAGTACTGGATGACCAGCTGACTCACCTGCAATCCGCTATAGAGGATATCAGAGGCTCCTTAGCTACAGCTCACATGGGTGATTCAGCTGAAAAACAGGGCAGATCAGCAAGAAGGCCACATGGAGGCCATGGCCACTCAAATCGCAGCCCTGGTTGCAGCTACTGGACAAAATAAAAAACAGAGGCCACCGCAACAACATACGCATAGCGAGTGCCAGAATCCATTAAGGAGCAAGAGATATGCGATTTAGTAGAGCAATGGCTTCCCCAGACACTAGACTTATGCATGAACACAAGGCGCGTGTTAGCAGAAAGAGTCCATCGGCTGGGGCCTAGGAGAGAGGAGGGAGGCTGGCCAAAACCAGTCATTACGCTCATCCTTAACTTTGCTGAAAAGCACTGGTATATGAGCCTATACCGAAATCAGCGAGCCCTAGACTATAAAGTTAAAAAAACTTTACTCTTTAATGACTACTCAGCCAGGATGGTGAAGAGCTGGCAGGCTATGGGGGCCTTACTGCTCAGAACTTGCAAGGAGGGGCTTGGGCTTGCGCTTTACTTTACAATTCCCGGCCAGGGTCTGCGTGACACAACAATGTAACGCATCAGTTGGACACCACGGAAGCAGCCAAAGCATTCCTGGCACAGTTACCCAGGCTGGACGATTCAGGCACCCCTCCAGTTGGCGCTGTTGGTTTTATAAGTTGCTGCTGAAGTTAATGGCACTAGAAGCCAGGCCTACAACATAGGACAGTGAAGGCTGACGAGCATGGCTGGCCACGGGAGACTCCCCAGCAGAGGTGGAAAGAGGGAGTGATTCCCGGGCGCACTATAGACAACAGTTCAAATGACCAAGGACCCCACAAGGACTTAAAAAAAGCTTTGAGACAGATCGGAAGCATGGCCAGAGAGCCACAAGATGCCTGTTTGTGAAATATCGGGAGCGCCCATGGATTGAGGAAGTGAGGACCGGACTCAGAGACACTACAAAATAGCCAAAGAGACAACCAACCACTCATGGAGAATGGCCCCCAACCCTGGATTTTAAATATAGACTCAGGCAGTGGAGCCAGCCCAGAAAAGTAACCACACTGCAGGACTTAACCTCATAAGCCATGCACTTCAATGGGACACGCATCTGAGTGGAACTAGTGAGAACGAGCATATTGTGGATGAATGGGATATGTGTGTTCATGGTTTGGGCTATTCTTGGGGGGTAGGGAGGCAGACTTGGAAGGGAGGGGGTTAGCAGAGTCTAGGATGGATGGGATGCTTGGGAGCCCATAGGAGAAGAAGCAAGGGGAGGAGGGGGCGAAGGGGAGGGGGTGGCATGAGCAGACCAGCCCCATAGAGAAAACGACAAAGAGGGTAAAGAGAGGGGTTGCATGACGCTGGGAGATGCAAATCCCCATATTTTGGGTAGTACACCATACAAAGAAGAATCATTGGCAACAAAAGGGTGCTGGATGAACTAAAAATTGTATCACTCACTGTAGACTCCCCCGTAAAGAGAACCAAATTGCTATGCTTTTTCAGGAAGGAGGGAGCAGATGTAATGATGATACAGGAAACACATCTGTACACAAAGGAAAATCAAAAGCGGCATAAAAGGCTGGGTGGGTAAGAGGGGGGGTGTCTCCGACAATGGGGAGTGGCCATACTTATTCATAAAAAAAAACTTCTTTCTGACCCAAAGGGGAAGTTCCACATAATGGGAGGCGAAATTCAGCACAAGAGGATTGTTTTTTGTAACATATATAGAGGACTTTGGAAAGCGTTCACTGCTGACCTCCCATAAGCAGCTCCCTGCAACAGCGCACACCCATACAAAACCTGACACGCCAACACCTCTCTGTCATTAACACTTTTAACACTTCATCAACAGGCATGGGGGAGGGGGGTAACGGGGCAGGGTTGCGAGTGCAAGGTAGGGGTGAGGGGAAGGAGGGGAACACTGGAAGGGGGAAAAAGGAAGCCTGCAGAAGAATGGTAAAAAGTACCTCACAGTCAACGGACATGCTACAGTAGATGAGAATAGGCTGGTGTTTTAGAGCAATGAATGTAACTGCAAATGTGTAGACATGGTAATCTGCCAGCCCAACTGGAAAATCCTAAAAATATTTGTAACTTGAACCTCAGTGGAAGAGAATAATAAGACGAGGTGTTGGAAAGAATGATTGTAACTGCAAATGTATAGACATGATAAACTGTTAGCCCAAGTGGGCAATAATGAAACTGTATGCAACTTAAATAAAATTAAATTAATTTGAGAGGTTTATATACCGCATTTCCAATGTTCAATACAGTTTACATACAACAGACCTAGAGAACTATTCTCAATAGCCCAAAGATTAACAAACAACACACACAACTCCAGCACTGAAATTACAGAAATTTCCCCACAGAACTTGGCCGACTACTACACGAATAAAGTCATGTCCCTCCCCCAGTTACCAAAACCAAAACACATACCCCAAACCCATTTTACAGATGAGTGGAAAGATTTCCAACCCCTAACTAAAACTGCACTCAAGAACATTATAACAAATATAAATACAACAACCTCACTCCTCGACCCTTGTCCAGTAACATGGATAAAGAGCTCCTTACCTATACTCTCACAATTCATCCTCCCCATAATAAATCTTTCGCTAAAAAATGGGTACCTATCCCCTTCATTAAAACACGCACAGATTCCCCCAATACTAAAAAACCCCACCCTCGACAAAACATCACCCAAATCCTACAGACCCATATCAAGTATACCGTTCATGGCCAAACTAATCGAAAAAGCAGTACAAATTCAGACCCAAGAATACATTGATAGTTCAGCCCCTCTTGATGATCAACAGTATGGGTTTCGCCCTCACCACGGGGTGGAATCACTACTAACAGTTCTAATCGATACCCTAGTAAGAGGTATTGATAATTCAAAACAGGCATTCCTACTTATATTCATTGACATCTCCGCAGCCTTTGACAGTGTCCACCACTCAACAATGATTAACAAACTAAGACAAATCGGAATACAATCCACAGTTCTTAACTGGTTCTCATCTTATTTAAGTGATCGAACTCAAACGGCAAGAATTGGTAACCTCACCTCAAAAACTTATAACCAAGAACTAGGCCTCCCCCAGGGCTCTGCACTGTCAGCGCTACTATTTAATATCTACCTAAAACACATCTGTCAAATATTTAAAAAATTCAACGTCTATTACCACCTTTATGCGGACGACATAATGATGTATGTCCCATTCACAATTCCTAATATTCCCACACTTCTTATAAATACCTGCCTCAATGAAATAACAAATTGGCTAATTGAAAACAACTTATACATAAATCACACTAAAACGGAAGCCCTAATAGTAACTAAAAATATAACATTCATCCCCCCAACACATATCACATTGCAAAATAACGATATTAAAATAAGTACCGAAATACGTTACCTAGGTGTAATACTAGACAAACACCTCAGTATGGACACGCATATAAGGAATATAACAAAAAAAGTTTACTTTAAACTTAAAGTATTAAAACAGCTCCGCCCCCTACTGCACCTACAGGATTTTCAACGTATAATACAAGCAATAATAACCCCCCATTTTGACTTTGCGAATCTAACCCTAATAGGCGTAACAAAACAAAACCTAAAAAAACTCCAACTAGCACAAAACGCAGCAGCCAGGACTATAATGAATGCCCCACCATTCCATCATATAACACCAATATTAGAGTATCTACACTGGCTCCCGATTCAATGCCGAATACAATATAAAACTCTCCTAACTACCTACAAAGTCCTAAATAATACAGCACCTCCTACAGTAAACCTCCTTATCAATAAAGAACCCAATCATAATCTGCAAAGGAGAGACCAAATAAACAAACTAAAAACACCAAAGGAATTCACAAAGGCTAAAAAATCAACGAACATGAAAGCATTCTCCCATGCTGCCCCTATAATTTGGAACAACATTCCATCGGAACTCAGATCATTACCTCAAATTATGGAGTTCAGGAAAAAACTCAAAACATATTTATTCACAACACTACGGTTCTTTGACAAACTCACCTTTTCAACAGGAAAAAGGATAGATTCACCAGATAACCTAACCAAAGCTGAACTAGTATAAGCACCAAAACCCCAAACCGATGCTTTTGTATCATACATACCTTGTACATAGTTTATAATCCTGTTCCTTGTACATAGTTAAAACTGTTAATTATAAGTTTGATGTTAATTATAAGTTTGATCTGAATTTTCTTTGTAACCTCACATTGTTATATGTAAAAACAGCATTGCCTTGTTTACTGTTGTTCAATGTAAACCGCAACTGAACATTGGAAGGTGCGGTATATAAAAACTTGTTAATTAAATTAAATTAAATGAACATAACTTTAAATGGAACATGTCAACATTACAATGAACAGTTAACAATATAAGTAACAAATAACTTTGCAGTGAAACAGTAAATTCAAAACAGTAATAACATAACACAGTAACAAAAAGTAGGGATTTATAGGGGAGCAGTGATTAGTGAGAGCTATAGTGAGTTGAGGAGTGAAGGTAGGATTATGATATAGAGGTGCCTTGGGGTACATTAGTTATGTTATGTGGTCGCTTATGTTACACCCTGAAAGTGTATTTGGAACAGGTGCATTTTTAGGAGTTTCTTGAAAGTAGAGGTAGCCAGTGGAGCTCTTTCATGATGGGGGTGATGTGCAAGCCCCTTGATGTTCCAATAAGGACCTTAGCCACAATGTGCTGAGCCAGTTGTAATGGGAGCAGTTGCGATTTTGGCAAACCTTGGAGAATTGCATTGCAGAAGTCAGTGTATGGAAATGTCAGTGCTTGAAAGACAGTCCTGTAGTCATTAGCTTTGAGAAGAGGGTGAAGTCATGGTAGAGCCCTTATTTTATTGTAGATATGCTTTGTCACGTTGTTTAAGTGGGTCTTAAGGGTAAGATGCTAGTCAATTTTACTCCGAGGTATTGTACCTCTGATTTGACTGTTAGCTCTGTTTGACTATCCTTAAGTGACTTTGGCAGGTGTATGATTGATCTATGAATATGAATAGTACTTCCGTTTTGTTATAATTAATGGAAAGGCCTTACTGGGAGAGCCATAGAGCAATATAATTAAAACACTGTACAATTGGAGTGCATTCCAGATCTGCAGAAGGCCTTGTTGGGAAAGCCATAGAGCAATTGAATTAAAACACCATACAATAGAAGTAAATTCCAGATCTGCAGTTGAGAATGGTGTGTAAAACATTATGTCATCTGCATATAAGTGGAAAACATATTATGTGACTAGAGGAGTATTGAGGAATCTCTATGGATTCCTCAATAAAGAGTTCTTTAAAAAAATGCTGAGGAAGAGGTGGATTCAAGGTAAGCTCGCTGAGTAGTGAAAGGGACTAGTAAATGTGTGTTTTGGGAAAGGAGCGTTCTGCTGGGGAAGTAAGGAATTAAGTGAATGGCCAGGTAGGATGGAACACTGGAGTAAAGCATAGTTACTCACCTGTAACAGGTGATCTCCGGGAACAGCAGGAATTTAGTCCTCACATATGGGTATCGTCGGTACCGACGGAGCCTGCGCGGGAACACTCCCCAGCGTCCAATCAGAAAGCTTTTGGGAGCATCCCACAGCGCCTGCGTGCTGCCTTCCCGCATTTCCCAACTACCTCTCTCCAGTTGAGTTTTAAAGCTGAGATAAAGAGAGAGAGAGGGAAAGGAAAGAGATAGATAGAAAGATACAACTCCTAGGGGAGGTGAGTGGGTTGTGAGGACTAAATTCCTGCTGTTTCCGGAGATCACCTGTTACAGGTGAGTAACAGGAACAAGCAGGAATCTAATCATCACATATGGGGACTCCCTAGCTTTGGGTGCCAGGGAGAGACCTCAGAAGTTGTGTGTCCCTGAGAAGGGCTCCATTTCCCCCCATGGATCTCTGGCATCCTATCAGGGATGGTGGGTAGGAGTTGATTAAGTATGGAACAGGTGTTTGAGAACAGCCTGACCAAACAAGGCATCCCGGCGGGAGTCCTTGTCCAAGCAGTAATGGGCTGTGAAAGTATGAACAGAGGCCCAAGTGGCTGCTCGACAGATGTCGTCAATAGACAGAGTTCAGATGAGCCATTGAGGCTGCAATGGCTCTCACATTGTGAGCTGTGACATGGCCCTCCAGAGAAAGGTTCTTACTCTGATAGGCGAAAGAAATACACTGAGCAATCCAGTTAGATAGTGTTCTCTTGGAAACTGGCAGTCCCAAATGAGAAGGGTCAAAAGCAACAAAGAGTTGAGAGGACTTTCTATGTTGCTGTGTCCTTTGTAAGTAAAAAGCCAGAGCTCTTTTACAGTCCAGGGTATGAAGGTTCCTCTAGGTAGACCTCCTGATTGAGGTGAAAAGGCAAGACCACCTTAGGCATAAAGTGTGGATGAGTCCTAAGGACTACCTTGTCATGATGAAACCTTGTATAAGGTGGATTAGCTACTAGTGTTTGCAATTCACTAATGCGGCGTGCTGATGTGATTGCAATGAGAAAGATAACCTTCCAAGAAAGAAATTTCAAGGAGGTAGTAGCTAAGGGTTCGAAAGGTGGCTTCATGAGCTGCCCAAGAACCAGATTCAAGTCCCATGCCACCGGGGGTGGTCTAATGGGAGGCTTAGTTAGAAGGAGGCCTCTCATGAATCTTGCTATAAGAGGATGAGAGGAAATAGATTGTCCATTTAGAGGTTTAAGAGAAGCTGCAATAGCACTCAAATGGACTCTTACTGAATTTGTCTTAAGGCCTGCATTAGACAAATTTATTTATTTATATATTTATTTATTTAACATTCATTTATATACCGCATCTTCCAGAGATCAGTTGCGGTTTACAATAAACAATCAACAAAGCAGGGTTTGTTTTACATGGAACATCTTATAACAAACAATGTATTAACTAAACAGCTTATGTAAATACAGAACAGATTAAACTATATACAGGTACAAGTATGAGGACATTAGAGAGGAGGAGGACAAATGGAGGAGATACTCCAGTAAAGATTCTAGAGGTATGGCAAGGGGGTTAAGACCTTTTTATGAACACCAAACAGTGAACCTTTTCCACTTGAAAGCATAAGAACGTCCAGTGGAAGGTTTTCTAGAAGCATAAAGAACATCTTTCACTTGTTGAAAAAGATGAAGATCTTGGAGATCTCTAGGCCCTCAGCAACCAAGCCCTGAGATGCAGGGACTGGGGATTGGGATGTCATAACATCCCGTCCTCCTGAGATAGGAGATCTGGAGCAGACCCTAACTCCAGGGAGGGAGCTTGAGAGAGATGTAGAAGCAGAGGGTACCACACTTGCTGTGGCCAATGTGGTGCTATGAGAATAATGTGGCCTCTGTCTCTCTGAAGCTTGAAAAGGGTTTTGGGAATTAGGGGAATGGGTGGAAAGGCATACAGGAAGTCTTGACCCCAGTGAAGGAGGAAAGCATCCTTTGCCTGAGCTCCCTGAGCCAGAGTTCTGGAACAGAACTGCGGAAGTTTTACATTCTACGGACTTGCAAAGAGGTCTATGTCCAGGGTTCCCCAAAGTTGAAAAATTTTTGCCACCTGGTCTGCATGCAGAGACCACTCGTGTGGAAGGAGAACTCGACTGAGTCTGTCTGCCCAAGAGTTTTGAACACCTGGAAGATACACTGCCAGAAGATGAATGTGATGCTCTCTGGCGAGGGCCCACAGTCGCAGAGCTTCGTTGCAAAGCGACAGAGAGCCTGTTCCCCCCTGCTTGTTCACATAAAACATGGCTACTTGATTGTCCGTATGAATAAGGACTGTTTTGTAGCTGAGCAGGGTGTGGAACACTTGCAGAGCAAGGAAGATTGCTCTGAGCTCCAAGAGATTGATATGTAGACAACTCTCTTGTGGAGTCCAGGTGCCTTGGGTGGAGAGGTCTTGCAGATGAGCTCCCCAACCCATTGGAGAAGCATCTGTTGTAAGAGTTGCTTGGGGCAGGGTTGCTGAAAGGGGGACCCCAGCAACAGGTTTTGAGTGGACTTCCACCACTGGAGAGACAAAATGAGATGACTTGTGTTTGCTATTCTGTCTGACAGGCATCCTGATGCCTGGGTCCATTGGGTGGATAAAGTCCACTGAGCTGCCCTCATGTGAAGGCGAGCATATGGTACCAAATGCACGGTGGATGCCATGTGGCCTAGTAACTGCAACATTTCTCGAGCAGTTAAAAAGGGCTTTAGAACTGCTTGAGAAGCTAATTGCACTAAGCGAAGGCAACGGGCTTGGGGAAGGTAGGCCCTTGCCTTTGTGGTATCCAGCAGGGCTCCTATGAACTCTAGAGACTGAGTAGGAGTTAGACTGGATTTTGGGATGTTTATGACCAGCCCTAAATACTGAAGGATACGCATTGTGCAGGATAGAGAAGTCCTGGCCTCTGACTGTGTTGGAGCTCGAATGAGTCAGTCGTCCAAGTAAGGGAAGGCAAATATTCCCAGAGTGCGTAGAAATGCTGCTACCACAGCCATGCATTTCGTGAACACCCTTGGTGCAGAGGCCAGACCAAAAGGAAGCACCCTGTATTGGTAGTGCTTTCCTTGAAACAGGAAGTGAAGAAACCTTCTGTGAGTTGGATGGATGAGAACATGGGTGTATGCATCCTTGAGATCTAGAGAACAAAGCCAATCCTGACTCTGAAGGTATGGAAGCAGAGCTCCGAGAGAGATCATTTTGAATTTCTCCTTGACAAGGAATTTGTTCAATTCTCTGAGATCTAAGATAGGTCTGTATCCCCCTGTTTTCTTTGGGATAAGAAAATAAGGGTAATAGAACCCTGTGCCCTGTTGATGAAGAGGCACTTCTTCTATTGCCCCTTGGGCAAGAAGGATGGTAACCTCCTGACCTAACAGGTCGATGAGAGAGGTTGGAGAACTGAACTGCTTCACTATTGTGGGAGGGGGCATGCTTGAAAAATGATGGAGTGTCCAATGCTCTGCTGTTATTTGCCCCCTTCTGGGAGCAAAATGATATAACCTTGCTGGAATGATGGACGATTCTGGTCCCTCCAGAGCCAGAAAGGCCCTGAAGAGGCTGAGGCTGCTGGGCCGGTTGAGGCCTAGTAGCCTTTGTTTTCTTCTGTTTGGGTGGTTGCTGACCTTGAAAACTGACCTGCAGAAGATGCCTGCTGACCATAAGCAGGATAAAATCTTTTCTTTCTAGAAAAAGGTGTTTTCTTGAACAACTTTTCCTAACAGGATCAGCAGTAGACTTGGATAGTCTATCCAAAGTGGAATTTTCAGCATCCATTTCATTGGCTTTTTCTTACCAATCTTTACCAAACAGGTTCTCACCAGTACAAGGGATATTTCCCAATTTATCTTGTACCCAGAGCTCTAAATCAGATGCTTGGAGCCAAGCAATTCTACGTGCACCTATGGCAATAGCCGAGGTCCTGCTTATACATTCAAAGCAATCAAAGGCTGCACGGTTGGAAAATTTAGAGACATCTTGGGCATGTTTGAGCCAAGTGAGAAACTCCTGCCTTTTATCGTCAGAGATGGAAGGACTTAAAGTCTGTAGATGATCAGTAACTTTCTTTAGGAACATTCCCATGTACAGACTATAGGAACTGATTCTTGCAGCAAGCATGGAAGCTTGAAAGACTCTACGTCCAAAAGCATCCAGAGTTCTGCATTCACGTCCTGGAGGATTAGAGGCATGTCTTTTTGCACTTCTAATCCTTCTCATAGCAGATTCCACCACAATAGAGTGGTGAGGAAGCTGAGTTTTATGGAAACCAGGACAAGGAGGGACACGATACATAGTATCTAACCTACGAGAATGAGGAGAGGTGGTAAGAGGTGTTTCCCACATCCTCAACATGAGATCATATAGAATCTCATGAATGGGTAGGGTAGCTGCCTCCTTAGGAGTTTTAGGATATTGTAAAATATCCAACTCCTTGGCCCTTGGCTCTGTCTCAGGGGCCACAGAGATGGAGAGGCCCCGAGCCACTTCTCGGATGAAGTCTTGGAAAGACATGTCCTCTGGAGGAGACATCCTGCGTTTAGGGGAGGAGGACTCCTGTGGAAGTATCATCGCTGCATCGACAGAACTTTCAGAATCCTCAGATTCTTCTGAGGAATCGAAGTATCGCCTGTTTGGATGCTCCTGCAGAGCCCGATACCCATACCGAGCAAAATCGGTATCGGGAATAAGCGGTACCGGGGAATCGGTACCGGCGGGCATCGAAGGACAGGGTACCGGCATAGCAGGCATTGATGCCGATGTTGATGCTATCGGTACCGGTTGTGATACCGATGCCAGTACCGGTGGAGTTGTCTGTCGCAGTACCAAAGGTGTCGATGCCACAAGGAAAGCCGCTAGATTGCGTTCTATGGACAGAATTCTCTGGTCCAAAGATGCTGCCAATGCCTGGAAATCGGTACCGGTGGAAACCGCCGGTACCCCAGAGCATGGCACCAGGAGATCTGTCAAGGCTGAGCCATCGAGAACATCCTGGAACCCCGATGATGGTGCTTTGGAAGCCGAAGCCTCCCGCCGGGGTAATTTTGCCGGTGTAGAATCCTCGAGGGCAACGCCAGAGGCATCTCGATGCTTAGGAGAAGATCTACCCTTTGAGGACCGGCTAGACTTATGTTTAGTTACCTGAGATCCACGGGAAGAAGAAGAAGCCCTGGAAGGCGTCGATGCCACCGAAGCCGCATCAGAGGGAAACAGGGTACTGAGCTTAGCAGCTCGGTTCTGTCGACCCCTTTTAGACATCATAGCACAGGACACACAATCTGTGATGGAGTGGTCAGGACCTAACATTTTAAACACCATTCATGGGTGTCGGTGACGGAAATGGTACTGCCACATTTTGTGCACTTTTTAAAACCTGAAGCAGGGTTTTTCCATGTTAAGGAAATTTTTGGGGCCTAAGGCCCAAAAAAGACAGGTGCACCTGAAAAAAGGAAAAGAATGGATAAATTAATTTTTTTTTTTAAAAGAAAAGAAATACCGGCGGTACCGGTAGAGCGTCGGTGAAGGCAGACACAACCACAAAAAGAAATAAAGAAATAAGAAATAAGGAAATGCTTCTGCGGTGACAGGAACACGACCTGCTGGCTCCGCGGAAAAAGAAGAACTGGAGAGAGGCAGTTGGGAAAGGCGGGAAGGCAGCACGCAGGCGCTGTGGGATGCTCCCAAAAGCTTTCTGATTGGACGCTGGGGAGCGTTCCCACGCAGGCTCCATCGGTACCGACGATACCCATATGTGATGACTAGATTCCTGCTTGTTCCTGGAGATTAGATTTTAGGTGCCAACATAACTACCTTATTTTTTATTCTGTAAGCAACAGGAAACCAGTGCTCATTAATCAGAAAGCGAGTGACATGATTGTCCTTAGGTGCATTATGTAACAGTTTAACAGCTGCATTTTGTACACAATGAAGCCTAAGATTTGAGCTAACACCACCATTAAAGAAATAAATGCAATAGTCGATACCTGACATGATTAACGTTAAAATGAGAGTATGGCATGCAGAGTGAGTGAGGTATCTTTTTATAGAGTGCAGTTTTCTAACAGTGTGAAATGATGCCTTATCAACAGCAGAGATGTGGGGCATGAAGGTTATCTCTGAATCAATAATGCAACCTAAAATTTTAACTGTGTTGACAGCCATTGTGGAATACTTACCTATAGCAGGGATGAGTGATGGTTTACCAGAAACTGCAGATACCGCAATACATTTGCACTTAATGGAAATCCGCGGCTCCTGCATTGGGGGAAAGCATGGGAAGTCCCGCAGTGCCTACTGATGCAAGGATTATGAATCTATGGCAAGTACAAGGGAAGACAGAGCTAATAAGTCTTGCCTCTGACCGCCATCACTCTCCCCAGGCCTCAATCGGGCCTCCTCAACCTTACAATATTGCCGGTGCCACGGATGTACTGATTCACGGAACTGACAAGGTTACCCATATAGCCTCCCCCTCCCCCGGACAGTTCCTGATCCCTATAGGGAACTGTCCCACAGGGTAGCAGGGCACAATGGCCTCTGCACTTGTACTAACAAAACTGTTGGCATGCTTATGGTACTGCCCCCTAGCATCAGGACCCTAGGGGGGGTAACACCACGAGATCACTGCCATTTTGAATAGCGATGATGACTAGGCAGGAACAGGGAGGACCACTCCTGCCCTCGGTGGCCATTAGACCACCAAGATCTTTACTGCTACTACTACTACTGATAATTTGTATAGCACTACAAGGCATATGCAGCGCTGTACAGACACATGTAAGAGACAGTTCCTGCTCATCAGAGCTTACAATCTAGTCAAGACAAACATAACAGTTGAGGACAGGGATACAACCAGGGAAATGTTAAGGAAATACATGGGAGACTAAGCGAGGTTCAGGATCCAAAAGTGGCCTCTAAGAGGCGAGTTTTTCGCCTGGATTTGAAAAAGGCCAGAGATGAAGCCTGCCGTACAGACTCAAGTAGTTTGCTCCAGGCGTAGAGAGCAATTGAACAACAACTTAATGGAAGTATAACAAAAGGCTTCATCACTAGAAGTACACCAATTTATTGTGATGAATACTAGGGTAGCAGATTTGCATTTATTGTTATAATTTCTGTCACACATGCTTGCATAAGTTCCAGTTTTTTGTGGGAGGGGAGTGTACAGAAAAGGGAATAGCTACACGACATTTATTTTGGTCACTCATTAAAATCTTACGGCTTCTTGTGATGAACAGCTGAAATAGCCTGTTAAACTCATACATACAGTCCAAGTTTCAGAAAATAAGACTTTAAGTATTCATTTTTAATTTGTATTGATTTAAACATTGTTGGTCAGACACCATCCATGAATGAACTGTGATGTAGTGATTATACCCTATGTATTATGAACACAATTTTCCCACAGGCAAATTTATTTTTTTGTGTATGGGTAGGAAATGGTTCCCGTTTCTTGAAAATGGGTCTTTTGGTTTTGTTGTATATAGAGAAAGAGACCTCTAGTGAAGAAATTTGGAGAGAGCTGGCATTGTTCCATTTCAGAAAGCTAGCAAGAAGCTGCTTTGCTGCTAAACATTGGGAGAATTCAAGCCATCTAATTTAATTTCTAGAAGATTTCAGAATATTTGGGAGGATGTTTCAGAAAAGAATGTTACAGACCGGTGAACATACGTCAGTATCAGGAAAAATGGTGGAAACTATCATAAAGAACAAAATTACTGAATATGTAGATACTCATGGCTTAATGGGAGACCGGCAACATGGTTTTAGACAAGGAAGGTCTTGTCTTACTAATCTGTTATGTTTTTTTGAAGGAGTGAATAAACAGGTAGACAAAGATAGGTCAGCTGATATAGTGTATCTGGACTTTCAGAAAGCCTTTGACAAAGTCCCTCATGAGAGACCTTTGGCAAAATTAAAAAGTCATGGGATAGGAGGCATTGTACTATTCTGGATCAGGAACTGGTTAAAAGATAGAAATTAAAGGGAAGGGCTAAATGCCCAATTTTCCCAATGGAGAAAGGTGAATAGTGGAGTACCCCAGGGATCTGTGCTGGGTCCGCTGCTTTTTAACATATTCATAAATGACCTTGGAAGTGGGAATAATGAGTGAGGTTATCAAATTTGCAGATGAGACAAAACTATTCATAGTTGTTAAAACCCATGAGGACTGTGGAAAATTGCAAGAGGATCTTGATAAACTGGAAGACTGGGCATCCAAATGGCAGATGAAATTTAATGTGGACAAGTGCAAAGTTATGTACCAAGGAAAGAAAAACCCAAACTATGGTTACATGATGCAAGGTTCCACATTAGGAACCACCACCCAGGAAAAAGATTTAGGCGTCATAACGGATAACATGTTAAAACCCTCTGCCCAGTGTGCAGAGCAAATAGAATGCCAGGTATCATAAGGAAAAAAATGGAGAATAAAACAAAGGATATAATGCCTCTGTATCGTTCCATGGTGCGACCACACCTTGAATATTGTGTGCAATTCTGGTCACTGCATCTTAAAAAGGATATAGCGTTATTAGAAACGGTACAGAGAAGAGCCAACAAAATGGTAACGGGGATGGAAGGATACCCCTATGAAGAGAGGCTAAAAACGTTAGGGCTCCTCAACCTTGAAAAGAGACGGCCGAGGGGAGATATGATATAGGTCTATAAATTAATGAATGGAGTGGAACGGGTAAACGTAGATCGATTGTTTATGCCATCAAAATATAGAAAGATTAGGGGACATACAATGAAGCTACAGGGTAACCTATTTAAGACTAAGAGAAAATATTTTTTCATTCAAAGTGTAATCAAACTCTGGAATTTGTTACCAGAGGATGTAGCAAAAGCTGTTAGTGTAGCTGGATTTAAAAAAGGTTTGGACAAGTTCCTGGATGAAAGATCCATAAACCATTATTAAAAGGGACCCAGGATATCACTGCTTGACCCAATACGAGCACTGAGGAACCTGTGTCTTTTGGGGAAACTGCTAAGTACTTATGACCTAGATTGGCCACTATTGTAAACAGGATACTGGGCTTAATGGACCTTGGTCTGACCCAGTATGGCATATCTTATGTTCATCTTATCAAGATTATGTTACTTCATTCATAAGTATCAGCTAAAATAAAAACCATCAAGGTGATCTGAAAACTGCTATACTAGTGTGACTGATAGCAGTTGGTAGGGAAGTGCACAGACTGTTTTTGTATTGTTTCATCTTTCATTTCTTGTGTTTTACTCCCTTTTTGTTATGTTTCATATCATTTAAAATTTTAAAAAAGTGAAATTAATAGATCATGACTGCTAGATTAGTCTTAAAGCGACCTAGATTGGTGCATATGCCCCGTCTCCTAAGGAAGTTTCACTGGTACCCTGTTGTAGATAGGATGAGATACAAAGTGTTACTA
Source organism: Ichthyophis bannanicus (assembly GCA_033557465.1). Classification (NCBI taxonomy): domain Eukaryota; kingdom Metazoa; phylum Chordata; class Amphibia; order Gymnophiona; family Ichthyophiidae; genus Ichthyophis; species Ichthyophis bannanicus. The sequence goes on from CM066035.1 coordinate 549,103,586, forward strand.
ACTGTATTTAAGATTACTTGGATTTTAACAGCTGACAGTTTAAGTCTGAAACTGTATAAGTATAGGACAATTCATCCCAAGTATACCTGCTCGCAAGGTACTTATCTTATTATAGAAGCAAATGCATTTAGGAATCAATTTATTTGAGCTAGGGCTCTCTCAAGCTATGCCCCGGGACTGTGGAATTCATCATTGGTGAATTATGTATAATCAAGGATTTAAAGGAAATTGAAAACTACTTATTTATGTATTGAATTCTAGAGGGTAGAATAGGGTTTTACAACTTGAATTTACAAGTGTAATCTGAAGGGATTTGTTTTATGTTATTTGTTGATTATATGTTGTTTGATGTTAATGTATTATAATTGTTTTATTTTATTGTATATATATTGTTACTCGCTTTGACCTTTAGTGACTAAGCAAGATAGAAATTGGCTAAATAAATAAATAAAAGTAGGATACTCACTTCCACCGCCAATAAATAAATAAAATAAATCCGAGTTCTTCCCCAATGACCACTTCAAGTCTCTATTCCAGACAGAAGAAAGTCCCAGTTGCTCCTAATTGGCCCTCCCCACCCCCCCCCCCCCACCCCCAAACGATATGGCAATTAGCAAGAAAGGTTGCATTTCTGCCATACAAAATAGTGACATCCTGGCCATGAAAACCACACTGGCAGTTGTCTGGTTTTCCTTCAATCTTTTTTTTAATGTATAGAATATATTTGGAATTCCATATTAGCATTTTGAAATGATCAAGGCAGAAAGAAAGAGTCATGGTGTCTCTCTGAGGGGCATTTTCTACGTACTATGTGGATCTTTAAATTCATTTTTGCACATTTATTTTTCCCAATAGAGTTTCACTTTAGCCTTATAACAAAAATAAGATTAGTTATTATTACACAATTGTTGGTACTGCCAAACACATATAGGGGCAATTTTATTAAAGATTTTTCACATGCATGTATCAATTTATATTCATAAACTCTCAATTATAAATCTACCCCCATGCATACAAGTATGTGTGATGACAACATGTGTATTTGTACATGATTCTTGTTACCCAAATAAAGCAATAAAGACTGATGAGTACCCTCAATTAATAAAAGGAATAAAGTCCACTTCTCCAATGCTAGACTTTTCTTAACTTTTTAGTAAAACCTTTTTTTTATATTTTTATAGTTAAGATATATTCAGCATTCAATGGAACCCCTGGTCTCAGACTATATCGGCAACGTTTCTGAACAGAAGTTTTACAAGAGACGTCTGCCGGTGTTTTGCATCAATGACCAGTTCACTAAGGGTTCTTTTTAGGACTTTCCTTGTTATTATCTCATACAAAATAAAGAGATTGTGCTTATCTTAAAAAAGAAACGAACGGCCCCAACGCCACCTGCTCGGTACCTAATTTGCGTTTTGATTCTTCCTCAGGGGGTGGGTTCGCCAAAAACAATCTCTAAAATAGGAACATATACACAGAATTAGTGCAATTACCAACCCATAAGCCTGTCGTCATATGTAAGCAACAAAGATTTTTCATGGACCATACCAATTGATATTAGATTTTAGGAGTTTTTCAAGATGTGCGGGTTTCTTAACGGTGAGAATTCCTCTCCTTCTTTCCAAGACGCCGCGCATGCGGATTACCTCTACAGGGGACCTTTAAACTCTATTAAATTGCGTCATCGTGTGATGTCATCGGAGGGTTTTCTTGCTGCTCAATGGAACCCCATAGGTAAATCAACCCTCTTAATGCGCTCTTGTGTCCCTACGGAATTTTCATTATTGTATGTTTGTCAGTAAATAAAGTACTTTATGGTCAACAAAATTCATTCTACTACTTCTTGCTTGTCTATCATACCCCGGTGTTTCACAACCATGTTCATACCGGTGATTTAAATGCAAGCACCCCATTCCACCATATTATTTAAACCCCCTGGATCTACGGTTTGGAGACGATAGATCCATTGTTGTTCCTGAATTATTACAGATTTGGCTCTGGAGTTCCCCGATCGTCCTGTTGCCACCCAGTCCAATCCAAAAAAAATGGAGATCTTCAAAAGTATGGTTATGTTGAAGGCAATGGAGTACTAGAGGAGCTTCCTTCTTCCTACATTTCAAACGACTCTTGTGTTCGTTTATTCGAACTCGCAATGGACGTATTGTCTTCCCTATATATAATAAGCCGCACGGGCAATGGATGCCATATATTACACGGTCGGACTCACACGATGTGTTGTATCTTAATTTGTAATTGTGACCATGGTAAGAAAAATGCGTAAAATCTTCAGAAATATGGCACACATTGCACCGGCCACACGGTCTGTGTCCGGTCGTTGAAATCACTCCTGGTTGTACTGAGTTCTTAATTTCGCCGGGCTCAGTTTTTCCTTGAGGTTGGAATGCCTCATCCATACGCATCAAATTGTTTTGTCATGTAGACCGGGGAGAACAGCCAAAACATTCTGATGACGTTTGATGATCCGTTTTATTTGACCACTGAGGGGAGAAAATTTCATAATAAAATTGACATTGGTCTCTAAGACCAATGCTTTGTGCTTTGTTAGAATGTAATAACAAATCTCTATTATAACGTGCACGTTTGTAAGCTTCATGAATCACTCGCGGAGGATACCCTCGCTGTTTAAAATCGTATATTAGGCGCTTTGCCTGATGCTTATAATCACTCAAACTAGAACAATTTCTGCGATACCGAATAAACTGTGATAATAGCAGACTATCACGTAGTTGCCTAGGATGTCTGCTACAATAATGAAGTAGAGTATTTCTATCCGTAGGTTTTTTATAGGTGGTAGTCATCCACCCCTGGAAACTCTTCTGTACTATCACGTCAAGAAAAACTATTTTTTGCTCATGGTATGTATAAGTAAATTGAATGTGTGGATTTACCCCATTCAACCAGTGCCAAAACTCCTTTAAATGCTCTGAAGATCCTTTCCATATAATGAAAACATCGTCTATGAATCTCTTCCAGAGCACCAAGTGAGGTTTATATGGGGAAAATTGTGAGCCAACGATTTTCATAAGCCTGCATATACAGATTAGCGACAGATGGAGCGCAGGTGGCCCCCATGGACACTCCGGATAACTGGTGATATAGGACTCCCTCAAATTCAAAAAAATTCTGAAAAAGGGTGAGTTCTGTTAATTGAGCAATAAATCCCAGATGTTCTTCAGACATAAGTCCCTGAGTTCGTAAAGCTGTCATAATAAATTCTTGTGCCGCTTCTTGGGGAATGTTTGTATAGAGAGCCGTCACGTCCATAGTAGCTAAAAGAATGTCTGGCTTCAAAGCCCACTTTGAATGTTCATTCAATAAATTCAAAAAATGAGACGTGTCCTTTATATAGGACGGAATATTTTCCAGCAATGGTCTGAGGTACGAATCAATGTAGATAGATAGTGGTTCTAGTAGAGTGCCTCTGGTGGAGACAATGGGTCTACCTGGTGGATTATTGATGTCCTTATGCACTTTGGGTACCAAGTAAAAGCGTGCTAATGTAGGGGAAGGTCCAGTCAAAAAATTCATTTCTTTCTTTGAAATTAAACGAGAATCAAAGGCTTGGGTCGTGATTTCTTTTATCCGTTTTTGAAGGTAAATCGTAGGATCATGTCGCAATATTTCATAAACCTCAGTTTGGGATAATTGTCGTTCTGCCTCCCTAAGATATTGTACTCTATCCATTACTACTATGGCTCCTCCTTTGTCCGCGCGACGTATGACTATAGTAGGATGATTATATATAGGGAAGACAATACGTCCATTGTGAGTTCGAATAAACGAACACAAGAGTCGTTTGAAATGTAGGAAGAAGGAAGCTCCTCTAGTACTCCATTGCCTTCAACATAACCAAGCTATATTATATGTATAATTTCTCACCATACTCCATGAATAATTACTTCTGTAATTAGTTACCTCTGTTACCTCCAGGTTATCTCGTCCTTGTTCAATGTAAAAACTTAATTGTCGTGTGACATTGCAGAATGTTTTTTGTTCAATTGTAAACCGCACTGATTTTAATAGCGCGGTATATAAGAGAAGTAAATAAAATAAATAAATAATAAATAAAATAAACCATACTTTTGAAGATCTCTGTTTTTTTGGATTGGACTGGGTGGCAACAGGACGATCGGGGAACTCCAGAGCCAAATCTGTAATAATTCAGGAACAACAATGGATCTATCGCCTCCAAACCGTAGATCCAGGGGGTTTAAATAATATGGTGGAATGGGGTGCTTGCATTTAAATCACCGGTATGAACATGGTTGTGAAACACCGGGGTATGATAGACAAACAAGAAGTAGTAGAATGAATTTTGTTGACCATAAAGTACTTTATTTACTGACAAACATACAATAATGAAAATTCCGTAGGGACACAAGAGCGCATTAAGAGGGTTGATTTACCTATGGGGTTCCATTGAGCAGCAAGAAAACCCTCCGATGACATCACACGATGACGCAATTTAATAGAGTTTAAAGGTCCCCTGTAGAGGTAATCCGCATGCGCGGCGTCTTGGAAAGAAGGAGAGGAATTCTCACCGTTAAGAAACCCGCACATCTTGAAAAACTCCTAAAATCTAATATCAATTGGTATGGTCCATGAAAAATCTTTGTTGCTTACATATGACGACAGGCTTATGGGTTGGTAATTGCACTAATTCTGTGTATATGTTCCTATTTTAGAGATTGTTTTTGGCGAACCCACCCCCTGAGGAAGAATCGAAACGCAAATTAGGTACCGAGCAGGTGGCGTTGGGGCCGTTCGTTTCTTTTTTAAGATAAGCACAATCTCTTTATTTTGTATGAGATAATAACAAGGAAAGTCCTAAAAAGAACCCTTAGTGAACTGGTCGTTGATGCAAAACACCGGCAGACGTCTCTTGTAAAACTTCTGTTCAGAAACGTTGCCGATATAGCCTGAGACCAGGGGTTCCAATGAATGCTGAATATAACAACTATAAAAATATAAAAAAAAGGTTTTACTAAAAAGTTAAGAAAAGTCTAGCATTGGAGAAGTGGACTTTATTCCTTTTATTAATTGAGGGTACTCATCAGTCTTTATTGCTTTATTTGGGAAACCAACACCCTCGTGAAACACGACCTATTCTATAGCATGATTCTTGTTAGGCATGGCTGTAGGTGGATTTTGGGCCATCGCTATTTAAATACATTCTTTATAAAATACCAAAGCTGGTGTAGATTTATGCATGTTCTTTACTGCTGTAAATTCTGTAGGATTTGTAGTAGAATTTTATAAACAAACAGGCACCCATATGTCTTCATAAAATAGCCCCAAAATAGGCATCCACTTGGCATCTCCACCTAGGCTACCTGTTATAAAACTACTCATATAACATGTTTATTAAACTGTATTAACTGCTAGAGTGCAGTATGTGCTTCACTAAAATTTCAGGGCACCACTCTAAAAATCCAGCACTAGCAAATTACTGTATCTCAAACTTGGGAAGACATAGGGTGGGTGGGGGAAGAACATGGGCACTGATGTGCATCTCGGATAGCACAGGCATTATGAGTGCAAGCTACCCATGATTGTTGCTGTTACCATGGGTATACCACACTACAGTGTGCTACCAACACATTACCTCTGGGGCAGGCCCATGATGGATCTGTTGGCGACTGGTTTAGCAGGATAACACTTGATACAGGACCCGGAGGGGCCCGAAACATGCATGTCATGTCGTGGCAAAATGTGGATGACATGAATCGCCTGTGGAAAACAATAATTGTCTCTCTTTTCAGATAAGTGAATGTTTTATTTTATAAAATTGGGTATGCTGTGGCCCATTTGAATAAAAGGGTTCTTTCGGCATCGAGGGGAAAGGTTTTCCTCCTCCCTCTCAGGCCGGTGGTCCCAGACAAAAATTGTGATTACGTAGTGGAGTATAGTGCCAGTGATAGCTACTGGCTGAAGTTTTCAATGACTTGGTACCTGATTCTTGATTATATTCTTATTGAATTTGTGGGGGTTCTCTTTTGGGGACCAACACATTAAAGGCAGGTGGATGGATGTACATGCCCCTGAAGATGGAACAGCCCTCCATGTTGCCACACATTTTAGTAAACATGCCCACAGTGTTTAAGTGGCGCATTCAGTATAGTTACTCACCTGTAACAGGTGTTCTCCAAGACAGCAGGAATCAGTCTTCACATATGGGTGACGTCAGCGCCAACGGAGCCCGTTCGGAGCATTTTCCCAGTCTTCAAAGAAAGCCTTTGGGATAAGCTTCCATGCATGCATGGTCCCCTTCCCGCCCAAAGGTGCCATCTTGCTCAGTCAGATGACATAACTAGGACAGCAGTAAAAACTAAAACAATGTAGGGAGGCAACTCCCAGGGGAGGAGGGAGGGTTGCGAGGACTGATTCCTGCTGTCCCTGGAGAACAACCTGTTACAGGTGAGTAGCTACGCTTTCTCCAGCAATAAGCAGGATGTCAGTCCTCACATATGGGACTCCCTAACTTCAGGTTGCCGAGGACCGAACCACGACAGCACCAAAGGCGACCAGTCAGGTAGCCATGAGTTGCAGAAGGTGAATCCCCACTGAGAGACTCTGCAAGACCCTAGCATCGAGTGACACTATCACTCCAGTAGCCTGAACACAGAAGTGTCGGATGGCAGGAGTTGCCTATACCCCAAGAATATTATGGAGTACTGCCTGGCCAAAGACACGGTCCCTGCGCAACTTGCTCTCCAAGCAGTAGTAAGCTGCGAACGTATGAACTGAAGACCATGTAGAGGCCTTGCAGATCTCAGTCACCGGCACTGAGCAGAGGTTGGCCACCAACATGGCCATCGCCCTCACTCAATGTGCTGTGATGCGGTGCTCAAGGGAGAGGCCAGCTCACTCATAAGCAAAGGCAATACAGTTCACCACCCAAGTGGATAGAGTTTGCTTAGTCATGGGGAGCCCCAGTCTGTTGGGGTCAAAAGACACTAACAACTGAGGAGCTTTGCAATGGGCCTGGGTCCGCTGTAAGTAGGACAGGGCCCATTTGCAATCTAGTGTATGAAGTACTAGTTCTTCCCTGCAGGCATGAGGCCGCGGAAAGAAAGTGGGGAGGACCACCTCTTGGTTGAGGTGGAAAGGAAAAACCACCTTCAGGAGGAATTTGGGATGTGTGAAGATCACTACCCTGCTCTTGTAGAACCTTGTATGTGGTGTATCAGCCACCAGGGCATGGAGTTCACTCACTCTTCGAGCGGACGTAAGGACCACCAAAAACGCCACTTTCCAAAACAGGTACTGCAGGTGGCAAGTGGCCAGAGGCTTGAATGGCGGTTTGGTAAGCTGGGAGAGCACCACATTGAGGTCCGACTCTCCCACTGGAGGGCGGAGAGGGGGCTTGGATAGAAGGCCCCGGAGGAACCTGGAGAACAGGGGTGGCCAGAGAGGGGTTTCCCCTCACTAGGGTGGTGGTGAGTGGCTATGGCACTCAAATGCACCCTCACCGAGTTAAATTTTAGCCTGGTGTGTGACAAGTGCAGTAAATACTGAAGGACTAGTTGCACCATGGTAGGAGAAGGGATTTTCCTCCCTTTCTGCACACCAGGCAGAGAACCTTAAAGGCTTAAGACAATCTAGTGGAGTGTTTTCAGGAGGCCAGTAGGATCTCCTTGACCTCTCCTGGAAAACTGAAAGATAGCAAGGCTACCCTTTTAGCAGCTATGCTGTTAGCATTAGCGACCCCAAATTGGGGTGCAGGAGGGAGCCCTCCTTCTCAGACAGGAGGCTCGTGGCTTGGCCAAGAGGACTGGGAGTGCCACTGACAGGGAAAGCAGCAGATGGAACTAAGACTGACTGACCCACCTGGGGACAATCAGTATGACCGATGCTCTTTCGCTCTGAACCTTGAAGAGGGTCCTGGCTACCGGGGGGAGGAGGGGGCGGTTGGTGGGAACACAGAGTAGGCCCTCAGACCACGAGATCAGGAAGGCATCTGCTGGCACTCTCTCTGGGTGCGGCTGGCAGGAGCAGAAGCGGGGTAGCTTATGTTGTCCAGAGAGGCCAACAGATCCATCATGGGCCTGCCCCAGAGGTAAAAGAGCTGCTTTGTTACTCTGGGGTTTAAGCGCCACTCACGTGGGCGAAGGACTCTACTCATCCTGTCTGCTAGGCAGTTGTCCTGGCCCAGAAAGTACACCGCTTGCAGAAGCATGCTGTTGCTTGCTGCAAAGGAGAGGAGAACCAACACCTCCTGGCAGAGGGAATAAGAACATAACATAAGAACATAAAATATGCCATACTGGGTCAGACCAAGGTCCATCAAGCCCAGTATTCTGTTTCCAACAGTGGTCAATCTAGGTCATACGTACCTAGCAGTTTCCCCAAGGGACACAGGTTCCACAATGCTTGTATTGGTTCAAGCATTGATATCCTGGGTCCCTTCTTAATAATGGTTTATGGACCTTTCCTCCAGGAACTTGTCCAAACCTTTTTTAAACCCAGCTACACTAACAGCCTTTACTACATCCTCCGGTAACAAATTCCAGAGTTTGATTACACGTTGAGTGAAAAAATATTTTCTTTTATTAGTCTTAAATAGTTTACCCTGTAGCTTCAGTGCATGTCCCCTAGTCTTTCTATATTCTGATAAGGTAAACAATCGATTTACGTTTACCCGTTCCACTCCGTTCATTAATTTATAGACTTCTATCATATCTCCCCTCAGCCGTCTCTTTTCCAGGTTAAAGAGCCCCAACCTGGGGGCGTTCCAAGATGGCGATTGTAACTCTTACTGAGTGAGCACGCTATTGCTTCATGGGGAGGAAGCGTAAAGGGAAGGCTGGGCAGGAGCCCTCGCAGCCTCAGCTTGCTTCTTGCTGTTTCGGGTCCTTTGGATGCTTTTGTATCTCGTGCTCCCCGGGGTCCAGCTGTTGCAGGTGGAGACGACCGGCTGGTCGATTTACTGAAGTCGGAGAGCTCAGTGTCGTCCTCGGTGTCATCTCTCTCCCCTGGTATGAGCCCAGCGCCGAAGGTTCCTCGTCCTAGCCTGTTGCCGGAAGGCTTCCTGGAGGTATCCCCCCCAAGAGAATTGGGAGAGGGGATTTCCTTGCGAGGCCCAGGGAAAGGTGTGTCGCAGGAGCCTGGAAGTGAGGCCAGTGGAGCCTCCTGTTTTTTGCCAACTTCGTCGCTGTCTGTTGGAGGTTTGTACGCAGGAGAAGTTCTTCCTTCTACACGCTTGGAACTATTGCAGTCTGCTCGGCGGATGGAGAGTGCTCCGACTGCTGCCCCGGATGGAACCTTTGTTCTTCAACGTCCTGTGACTTTCACTCTGGAGTCGATAAGGAACGCAGTTGTCTCTCTTGGTGAAGTATTGCTCCCGCAGATTACATCTGTATCATCGAAAGTTAATTTGACTTCAGGGACAGTTGCGGTTTTGGAGGAGAGGGTGTCTAATCTTTCTACGGTGTTAGAAGAACGACGGCAGAAAGTAAAACTTTTGGAAGATTATGTAGATATCTCTCAAAAGAAGGATTTGATTGTGCACTCTAAGTTGGAACAATTAGAAACTTTTTCGCGTAGTAATAACCTTTGTGTTATTAATTTTCCTAGATTAGTATCTGTATCTCCTAGGGACATGTTTAAAGAGTATCTTTCCGACATTTTGGGGGTCTCTTCTAACCTTATGCCACCTTTGGTTAATGCTTATTATATTTCTAAGGCTAAGCGTGTCCCTATGTTGAGGAATTCAGGGGATGGTAATGTGCAAGGGGATTCCCTTAATGTTACAGATTTGATTGAAAATTCTGGTTTAGAGTCTCAAGATCCCTCAACTTTGCTAGTAACATTTGCATTGATATCTGACAAAGAGTGGATATTGAAACTCTTCTTTAAGAAGAGGAAGATTCTATTCCGGGGTTTAGCGGTACGTATATATCCTGATCTTTCTAGGGAGACTCAAAAGCATCGTAGAGATTTTTTACTTTTACGACCTGGTGTTTTGCAATTGGGGGGGGGGAGGGTTATTCTTCCTTAAACACCCTTGTAAATGTCTGATCAAGTATTGTTCAGTTTCTTATGTTTTTTTTGAACCTGCGCAATTGGTTACTTTTATTAGTTCCAGACGTTTGGAAGCTTCTCCTGCCCCCTCTTAGTGCTCCTGTTAAGTAGTAATGCTGGATATGTGGTTATTATCTGTTTCTTTTGAGCTTCGATGTTTAATTCTTTTTGCTGTGATGCTCTCACTTCCCTTTGTGGACTAGAGAGGGTTAACACTGTATTTTTTTTTTGCTTTTACTATTTCTGTTATATGAGCATTTTGTATAGTGAAATGTTGATTTTCTTGGTGTAACCTTGTTTCTTGAGTAAGGCTTTTTATTAAGCATCTTCTCTAATGTATTGTAAATTGCATAAATAAAAAAAAAAAAAAAAAAAAAAAAAAAAAAGAGCCCCAACCTTTTCAGCCTTTCTTCATAGGAGTATCCTTCCATCCCCTTTACCATTTTGGTGGCTCTTCTCTGAACCTTTTCTAAAATCGCTATATCCTTTTTAAGATACGGCGACCAGAATTGCACACAATATTCAAGGTGCGGTCTCACCATGGAACGATATAGAGGCATTATAATATCTTTTGTTTTATTTTCCATTCCTTTCCTTATCATACCAAGCATTCTATTTGCTCTCTTGGCCGCTGCTGCAAACTGGGCCGAGGGTTTTAACATGGTATCCACAATGACGCCTAAATCTTTTTCCTGGGTGGTGGTTCCTAATGTGGAACCATGCATCGTGTAACCACAGTTTGGGTTGTTCTTCCCTAGGTGCATAACCTTGCACTTGTCCACATTAAATTTCATCTGCCATTTTGATGCCCAGTCTTCCAATTTATCAAGATCCTCTTGCAATTTTCCACAATCCTCTTGGGTTTTAACAACTTTAAATAGTTTTGTGTCATCTGCAAATTTGATAACCTCACTCGTTATTCCACTTTCCAGGTCATTTATGAATATGTCAAAAAGCAGCAGACCCAGCACAGATCCCTGGGGTACACCACTATTCACCTTTCTCCATTGGGAAAATTGGCCATTTAGCCCTACCCTCTGCTTTCTATCTTTTAACCAGTTCCTGATCCACAATAGTACACTGCCTCCTATCCCATGACTCTTTAGTTTTGCCAAAAGTCTCTCATGAGGGACCTTGTCAAAGGCTTTCTGAAAGTCCAGATACACAATATCAACCGACTCACCTTTGTCCACCTGATTATTCACTCCTTCAAAAAAACATAACAGATTAGTAAGACAAGATCTTCCTTGTCTAAAGCCATGTTGGCTGTCTCCCATTAGGTCATGACTATCTACATGCTGAGTAATTTTATTCTTTATGATGGTTTCTACCATTTTTCCCGGTACTGATGTCAGGCTCACCGGTCTGTAGTTTCCCGGATCACCCCTGGAACCCTTTTTAAAAATTGGTGTTACATTGGCAATCCTCCAATCTTCAGGTATTAGAGATGATTTTAATGATAGTTCACAGATTACTAATAGCAGGTCTGCAATCTCGTATTTCAGTTCTTTCAACACCCTGGATGTATACCATCCGGCCCAGGTGATTTGCTACTCTTCAGTTTATCTAATAGTTGTAATACATCTTCCCGATGTATCGATATTTCCTTCAATTCTTCCGCACCTTTAAATACCACTTCAGTCATGGGTAACATCCCTACATCTTCCTCAGTAAAGACTGAAGCAAAGAATTCATTCAATCTCTCCGCTATCGCCTTGTCGCCTCTTAGTGCTCCTTTAACCCCTTTATCATCTAATGGACCAACTGACTCTCTCACAGGTTTTTTGCTACGAATGTACTTGAAAAGGTCTTTACTTTGCGTTTTTGCTTCCGCAGCAAGCTTCTTCTCAAATTCTCCCTTTGCCTGCCTTATCAATGCCTTGCATTTGACTTGCCAGTGCTTGTGTTGTTTCCAGGTTTCGTCGTTTGGCTCTTTTTTCCGTTTCCTGAAAGATGCTTTTTTGCCAACAACAGCCTCTCTGACCTCACCTTTAAACCATGCTGGCAGTTTTTTGGACTTCCTTCCACTTTTCTTAAAGCGTGGAATACAGCTGGTCTGGGCTTCCAAGATAGTATTTTTCAACAGCCAAGCCTGATGTACGTCTTTAACCTTTGCAACTGCTCCTTGGCCCCCTGCTTGTTGATATAAAACATGGCGACCCAGTTGTCCATCTGGATCAGCACAGGTCAGTGTTGCAGGTGGTGGCAGAATGCTCGGAGGGTTAGGAAGATTGCTCTGAGCTCCAGGAAACTGATCTGCAGGAGTGACTCCTCCTGAGAACAGCTGCCCTGCATGCGGCGGTCTCCACACTATGTCCCCCAACCTGGGGGGTGTGTGTCTGTGGTCAGGATCCTCTGCGGCATGGGTGCCTGGAAAGGCATTCCCGCCTGGAGGTGGCACAAGCTACGTCACCAGTTGAGGGTCTCCACCACCTGGCGGTAACCCTGACCCTATCCCGTAGCCTGCCCATGGTGTGAGTCAAAATTATCCCTGTCTACCGATAGCCAGATTAATAGGAATAAAATACAGTCTCAAACGCTTGTATGCAAATGCTAGAAGTCTAAAAAATAAGATGGGAGAGTTAAAATATATAGCACTAAATGAGAGGTTAGATACGATTGGTATCTCAAACATGGTAGGAGGAGGACAAGCAGTGGGACACTAATACCTGGGTACAAACTAAACCGCAATGGCAAATTGGCAGAGGGGTTGCGCTCTATATTAGAGAGGGCATTGAGTCAGAAAGGATTAAAGTTTTGCAGAAAACAAAATTTGCTGTAGAATTTCAATGAATTGAAATTCCATGTAAAAAGGGGAAGGCGAAGGCAGTGGGGCTGTACTATCGACCGCCTGGCCAGAATGAACAAATGGATGATGAAATGCGCAAAGAAATCAGGGAAGCTAACAAATGTTATAGAACAGTAACAATAATGGGTGATTTCAATAACCCCAGTATTGACTGTGTCAGTGTCATGGCAGGACATGCTAGAGAGATAAAGTTTCTAGATGAAATAAATGACTGCTTCTTGGAGCAGCTGGTTCATGAATCGACCAGAGGGGAAGCCATTTTGGACCTAGTCCTTAGTGGAACACCAGATATGGTGCAAGAAATAAGGGTGTTGGGGCCACTTGGCAATAGTGATCATAGCATGATCGCATTTGATTTAATTAATGGAGGAGGGATAGTAAGGAAATCCACATTACTACCTTTTAACTTTCAAAAGGAAGACTATGATAAAATGACGAAAATAGTTAAGAAAACATTAAAAGGAGAAGTTGCAAAGGTTAAAGATTTATATCAAGCTTGGGTGTTGTTTAAAAATACTATCTTAGAAGCACAGACAAGCTGTATTCCATGCTTTAAGAAAAGTGGAAGGACATCCAAAAAACTGCCAGCATGGTTTTAAAGTGAGGTCAGAGAGGCTGTTGCAAAAAGAGCATCTTTCAGGAAATGGAAAAAAGAGCCAGATGACAAGAACTGCAAACTGCCCAAGCACTGGCAAGTTAAATGCAAGGCATTGATAAGGCAGGCAAAGAGATAATTTGAGAAGAAGTTTGCTGTGGAAACAAAAACACATAATAAAAACTTTTTCAAGTACATTTGTAGAAAAAAACCTGTGAGAGTCAGTTGAACTATTAGATGATAGAGGGGTAAAAGGGACACTAAGAGGGGACAAGGCTATAGCGGAGAGACTGAATGAATTCTTTGCTTCGGTCTTTATTGAGGAAGATGTAGGGATGTTACCCATGACTAAAGTGGTATTTAAAGGTGATACTGCGGAAGAATTGAAAGAAATATCGATACTCCGGGAAGATGTATTACAATTATTTGATAAACTGAAGAGTAGCAAATTACACGGACCAGATGGTATACATTCAAAGGAATTGAAAGAACTGAAATATGAGATTACAGACCTCTGTGAACTATCATTAAAATTATCTGTAATATCTGAAGAATGGAGGATGGCCAATGTAACGCCAATTTTTAAAAAGGGTTCCAGGGATGATCCGTGAAACTATAGACCGGTGAGCCTGACGTCAGTACCGGGAAAAATGGTGGAAACCATAATAAAGAACAAAATTACTGAACATATAAGTCATGGCTTAATGGGAGACAGCTAACATGGCTTTAGACAAGGAAGATCTTGTCTTACTAATCTGTTATGTTTTTTGAAGGTGTGAATAAACAGGTAGACAAGGTGAGACAGTTGATACAGTATATCTGGACTTTAAGAAAGTCTTTGATAAGGTCCCTTATCAGAGGCTTTTGACAAAACTAATGAGTCATGGGATAGGAGGCAGTGTACTATTGTGGATCAGGAACTGGTTAAAAGATAGAAAGCAGAGGGTAGGGCTAAATGGCCAATTTTCCCACCCAATGGAGAAAGGTGAGTAGTGGAGTAACCCAGAGATCTGTGCTGGATCTGCTGCTTTGACATATACTTAAATGACCTGGAAAAGGGAATAACTTGTGAGGTTATTAAATTTGCAGATGACCCGAAACTATTTAACCCTTTCAGACCTGAATTTTTTCACAGACACCATATATATATATATATATATATACATGGAATTCAATGAATAACATGATGTCCATTACAGTGGACACACGGTCTGAAAGGGTTAAAGTTGTTAAAACCAATGAGGATCTTGATAAATTGGAAGACTGGGCATCCAAATGGCAGATGAAATTTAATGTGGACAAGGGCAAAGTTATGCACCTAGGAAAGAAAAACGCAAACAATGTTTACACGACGCAAGGTTCCACATTAGGAACCACCACCCAGGAAAAAGATTTAGGCATCATTGTGGATAACGTGTTAAAACCCTCCACTGTGTGCAGCTCCGGCCAAGAGAGCAAATAGAATGCTAGGTATCATAAGGAAAGGAATGGAAAATAAAACAAACAATCTTATAATGCCTCTGTATCGATTCATGGTGCGACCGCACATTGAATATTGTGTGCAATTATGGTTGCCGTATCTTAAAAAGGATATAGCATTATTAGAAAAGGTACAGAGAAGAGCCACAAAAATGACAAAGGGGATGGAAGGATACCCCTATGAAGAGAGGCTAAAAGGTTTAGGACTCTTCAACCTGGAAAAGAGACGGCTGAGGGGAGATATGATAGAGGTCTATAAATTAATGAATGGAATGGAATGGGTAAACCTTAAATCGATTGTTTACATCATCGGAATATAGAAAAACCAGGGGACATGCAATGAAGCTACATGGTAAACTATTTAAGACTAATAAGAGAAAATATATTTTCACTCAACATGTAATCAAACTCTGGAATTTGTTACCGGAGGATGCAGTAAAAGTTGTTAGTGTAGCTGGGTTTAAAAAAGGTTTGGACAAGTTCCTGGAGGATAGGTCAATAAACCATTATTAAAAGGTACCCTGGATTATCACTGCTTGACCCAATACAAGCATTGTGGAACCTGTGTCTTTTGGGAAAACTGCTAGGTACTTATGACCTAGATTGGCCACTTGGAAACAGGATACGGGGCTTGATGGACTTTGGTCTGACCCAGTATGGCATATCTTATGTTCTTATGTTGGCCCCACTGTGCTGTCCGTATGTGTAAGCTGACAGCGTGACGTGGACTGTCAAGGCCATATGGCCCAGTAGGCGGAGGAGACGACGAGCTGGCACTGATTGGCGGTGCTGTACCTCTCCTGACAGTTGCCTGAAGTATTTTGCCCTTTCTCTGGGGAGGACGGTCTTGACCTGCAAAGTGTCCAACTGAGCACCTATGAACTCCAGGCTTTGGGCTGGAGAGAGATGGGACTTGGGGTAGTTGATGATGAACCCCAGGTGCTGCAGGAGGAGGGTTGCACGCTCTGCAGCCTGACTGACCTCTGAGGCTGTACTGCCCCTGTTGAGCCAGTCATCCAGGTGGGGGAAGACGAAAGCTTCTTGTAGGCGCAGATAGGTGGCTACCACCACCAGGTATTTGGTAAAGACCCTTGGCGAGGAGGCCAAGCCGAAGGGCAGCATCCTGTACTGGTAGTGCCCTCCTCCCACCATGAATCGTAGGTAGTGCCTGTGGGAGGGGTAGATCAGGATGTGAGTATACGCATCCTTTAGGTCCTAGAAGCACAGCCAATCTTCCTGGTGGAGGTAAGGCAGCAGTGTTTCAAGGGACAGCATCTTGAACTTCTCCCTCACCAGAAACTTGCTTAAGTTTCTCAGGTCTAGTATAGGCCTAAGGTCCCCAATTCTCTTTGGGACAAGGAAGTATCTGGTGTAGAAGCCTTTCCCCATAGGTGTTTGGGTACAAGCTCTACTGCATTGTCCCTGAGCAAACCTTTGAATTCTGAGAGTAGAAGGGTCTGGTGAAGCAGAGGTCACACTGGCTCTCCTGAAAAGAACCTGGGTGATATCTGCTGTAGGTGGAGGAGGTATCCTTCCCTTACCACCTGCAGTACCCACTGGTCCCAGATGACACTGGCCAACTTGTGGGCAAAGAGTGCCAGGCGGCCCCCTGTGGGCTGGTGAATATCTCTTGGGGGCTTTGCCTTTTAGGTTGAAAACCCTGTTGCTGGCCCGAGAAGGGCTGGTAGTGGTGACTCTGATAAAGGGGCCCCTTTTTCCTCGGGAACAGGGGTCTTTTCGCCGATGGTTTCTTATGAGGAAAGGATGAGCTCTTCTTGGACAGCCTCTGTCGAGTCACCATATCGGTCTCGATCCCAGCCATCTTGTCAGCCTTAGGTTTTCCGAATAGATTCTCCCCAGTGCAGGGGACATCAAGCAGCTTGTCTTGGATCCATTGCTCGAGATCAGAGGACTGCAGCCAAGCTTGGCATTGGATGCCAATGCCGGACTATGCTACCCAAGCCGCTGACTCAAAGCCGTCATAGACCGTCTGGGAAAGGAACTTTGAACAGTCCTTGATCCCGGAGGTCAGGGACTGGAAATGCTGGAAGGGTTCCCAGGTAAGCCCTGCTGAAAACCTGGACAACTCTTGGGTTAGTGCCTTTAGGTACATGCCTATGAACAATTCATAGGCTTCTATCTGGCAATCCAGCATGGAGCCCTGGTAACACTTGTGCCCAAAGGCATTGAGGGCTCTAGCATCCCTCCCAGGAGGGACCGAAGAGTGGTTCTTCTGGCTCTTAATAATTTCTGCATGGTCGATGGAGTTATGTGGGAGTTGGGGCTTGTGGAACCCAGGGCCCTTCCTGACATGGTAAATGGTGTTGAGGCACTGGCTAACCACTGGCAGCGATGCAGGTATCTCCCACATTCTGAGTAGCAGCCACTCGAGAATCGGCTGCACAGGCACCACGAGAGTCTCCTTGGGTGGAGACTCATACTGGAGAATCTTCAGTTCCTCGGTACGCACCGAGGGCCCTGGCCATATCCTTAAAGTTGGGGAAGGCCACATCTTCCGGAAGAGCATGGCACCATGAGCACCGGGTCCGAGGGAATATCTCAGTGCCACTTAGTTTCCAGGCATGCCTCGTCGTCAGTCTCCTACTCAGAGTCAAGCGGTGACAACAAGTCCAAGGCCCTATGACTCATAACATCAAGGCCAGTGGCCACCAGAAGACTTGGGGTCCAAGTCACAGAAATTGGCCGGGGAGGACCGGATGCCCAAGAAACAGGACCAGGACCTCGATCGGCACAGAGGGCTTACCTGAGGCCGATGGTGCTTGGAGCTCGGCTCGACAAATGGGAACTCCCCCTCACTCAGGGGCCCGGTCGTCGGGGCAGGTGATGCAGACGAACCAACCATCATTGCCTGCTGCAGGGCCAGAATAGCAGTTATGTTCTGGCTTGGTTTCCAAGGCAAAAGGCTACGCAGCTTTCAGCATGGGCACAGAGGACCTCGGGCACAGCACCGGCACTGACACTCTCGCAAGTGCATCCTTGGCGAGGACTACGGTCTCCACCTGCCAAGGAATCCTCCGTGAAGACCTTGGTAGGGCGCTTCTTGGAGCTGCCCAAGTCCGTCCAATCGGTTTTACCGGCTTTCTCCGGTGCAACCTCAGTGGACTTCGAGGATTTTTTCTTCTCTCTCTCGGGGTCCAAGGTCTTCTCGGAGGAACCGCCACCATGGGACTCAGAGGATGCTCGGGCCTCACAGGAAGTGCTGGGCTTGGAGATTGGCATCGGGAAGGCCGGTGCCGAGTCGGACCCGAGGAACAGTTTTTCTTGCAACTCCTACCTCTTTTTATCGGTTTTAGGCATCATGGCCTGGCACAGGTCGCAGGAGGTGCTGTCATGGTCCGGGTCCAGGCAGCAGTCGTGGGTGTTGGTCACTGACATCGTTTAACTGCAGCAGTCACATTTTTTTAACCCACCAGGGGGCATGATGGGAAACACCCAGATAGGATCAACAACCCCTAGATGAAAAAAGATGCGAATGCCGGTCGAGGCGAGCCTCGATCAAAAAGAGACAAAGGGAGCAGGGGATAGCACCGGGTCGAGACAGGAAGAGGAGCCGGTACGCAAACCAGGAAACTAACTATTTTTAGGATAATTAGCAAGGATTTTTCTGGGGAAACAGGACAGATGTCCATTGGGCTCCGTGGAAAAAAGGAGACTGAGCAAGATGGCACCCTTGAGAGGGAAGGGGACCACACATGCATGGTAGCATGGCCCAAAGGCTTTCTTTGAAAGCTGGGGAAATGCTCTGCGTGGGCTCCGTCAGCACCGATGTCACCCAAATGTGAGGACTGAATTCCTGCTTGTTCCTGGAGAAATTCTCTTTACGTATTATATGAGCATTTGCTTTGTTTCTCATTAACACATGGGCATTTGCACAGAGGGGCCACTATTTTGTTTGGATTTCATTAGTCAGTCTTTTTTTTTTGAACACCAAACTTTTTTCTCTATTTTCAAACAGCTCCATACATAATGCAAACTTTGAACAAAAAAATAAAAGGAGCAGTAACAAAGGTTTAATTTCCTTATTTTACCATAGTTTTCCTTTTTAAAGTTAAATGCTATTTTCTATAGGTTTATTAGTAGTATGTTTACTATGTTGAACTGATGGTTATTAGCACACACTATTTGTAACTAAGACACATGTTATTCATTGGGACCTAGTTACAAATAGCACATGCTAACCGTTAGCCCAGCTTAGTAAACATGGTCCTTAATATCCTCCCTCTGGAGATGTCGTCATATTTGATGCTGTTGCCAACTGGCCTTAGCACTGTTATTCCAAGCATTAGGTCCAATATTCATTGAAAGTTAGATCTTAAGTAGTGCCTGCTCTTACCAAATCTGGCTGCTCCATGAAGCTATCATTTACGGCATCTAGAAACATCACCTCATTAGAATGTCTTGAAAAGATATTTATCAAATATTGGATTTAATTAAATTTCCCAAATTGTACTGTTAATTTTTTTTTTTTAAATTTTAATTTGATCCAAAAATTTTCTCCTGCCTTTTTACATTTCCAACTCGATCGAAACTAGGACTGGCTTGGGGCCCATGCATCTTCATTTTTAACTCCGCACTGGTTTTTCTCCTATATTTTTCTCACCCCAAAGCACCTACTCTGGCCAATGCAGAGACAATTGCCGGCTGGGGAACATGCACCAGAGTTCATTCCAGAATCCTGTAATCTTGGACTTTGAATCTGGTCAGTAAGAGGCCTGTGTTTACTCATTTGCGCTAAGCAGTTAATTATTGTGCTCATGTTCTAACAGTGCGCTGTTACCACACTGGTGTGACAGCACACAGTAATTCATGCACTAACTGCATGTCACGTTAGTGGAAGAAACTGGACTGGCTACGGGCAAAGAATGGGATTGAACACAGTGCAGTTAGTGCTGCTGTTTGGCATCTAGCAGTAGACATTTTGGGCCCGATATTCAAAGGCATTTACATGGTTTAAAAACCTGTGAACTGTATAAATGCCGCTATAGAAGGATATTCATCAGCACTAACATGCTTAATGATGATGAATAATCACCAGTTCCACCATTACATGCCCTGATGTTATCTGTATATTTTATTAATTTATTTAACAAGTTTTTTATACCGCCTTCTCCTTCAATCAAAGCGGTTACAAAGACATACAAAAGTTAAACAAAAGCAAGGGAAACATGCACTGCTTAATCAAAACATCGAAGTAGAAAGGTGGGATACATAACATAGGTAAACTATTACAGACAATCACATTACATAAAGGTTACAATAAATGGAATCTAGTTAGGTGTTTGAGCCGTAGTGCTCTGTGAAGAGTACAGTCTTTAATTGATTTCGGAAGTCCTTTATATCCTCAATTGATCGTAAGTCGGGAGGGAGAGAGTTCCATATTAATGGGGCTGCTAAAGAAAGTGCTCTTTGTGTAGTGAATTTGCATGATTTTGTGTAGTTACTTGGGGTGCTGAGGGTGTCTGATGTGGTTTTCCTTCTTGGTCTGTTGTTGGTGTTAGGGAGTATGAGGGCTTGGAGGCTGATTGCAGAGCTCTTTTGTCTGATTTTGAATATATTTATGATCATCTTATATTTGATGCGGTGGCTTATTGGGAGCCAGTGGAGTTCTTTGAGGATGGGGGTGATGTGGGCTTGAGTTGTGGAGCCGGTGATTATTCTGGCTGCTGTGTTTTGAGCCATTTGAAGCGGTTTGAGTGAATGTTTTGATATTCCGTTGTAGATCGGGTTACAGAAATCCAGTATGGGAGTTATTAGCGCTTGGCAGACTGTGCGGAAGTGTTCATGGGAGAGTAGAGGCTTGAGGCGTCTGATTATTTTCATTTTGCAGTATGCGTTTCTAACAGTTTTTCTTATGTGGGACTGTAGGTTGAGTCCTTTGTCAAGGGTTATTCCGAGGTATCTGACTTCATCCTTTATTGGTATTGTTGTGTTGTTGCTTGTGATGAATGGTGGGGGGCTGAAGTCGGTGTTTCGTGTGATAATAAGTGCCTCTGTTTTGTTATAGTTTATAGGTATAGAATCAGGGTGTGTCATGGGCATTCCAGAGCACAGCGTAGGTGGCACCCTTTGCATGGGAAAACCTTGGCTCTTTTTACCCATAGGAACTAACTGGGCAGCAGCTCAATATCGCTGCTGCCCAGTTAGCTTCCGCGCCGTTCAGCTCGTTATGACAAACTGGATATTCAATTCCGGTGGCACTGGGGAAGCTTGGACAGAGCACCAATCTAGATCTTTATCTTTGCTTAAGCTTTTGATAGACCGCTTAGGCTAGAGTATTGAAGAGGTGTACAATACAAATGACTACTGAAGAGAGAAAAGGAAAGAAACGCCATATTTTGACAGGACAGGAAACAGAGACAGGAAAAGGAAAGAAAAGAACAGAACAGCGGTACCAAAAAGGAGAATGGAGAAGATAGAACGAAGAAGAAGAGGAGGAAACAGAGAAAGGCTTTATTATGGAGGTGAGGCAGGCAGGTTAAAAACCAGTTGGTTTAAGTGGGTTTTCAATGCGGCTTTGAATCTGGAAAAAAGGACTCTGAGCAAAGAGTGACGGGAAGTGAGTTCCATACTGTGGGACCCAGGAGAAAGAAAGCAGAACAGAGGGTGCATTCAAGGTGAGCCGATAAAACAGAGGGAAGACACAGCCGATGGTTTTGGAGCGAGCGTAGCAAACGGGGTGGGCCATGATGGTGAAGAAGATCTGAGGAATGGAAGTAGGGATAGTCCTGTAAACAAAGGTGAGAATTTTGTACCGGATTCTGTAGGCGGGCAAGTAAAGGACAAATTTGGTCGAAACGGGAAGAGAATGTGAGGATATGAGTAGCTGTATTATGGAGCAACTGAAGCCTGTGAAGACTGTACTGAGGAAGTCCAGCGAAGATGACGTTGCAATAGTTGATCTTAGAGACAAGAGAAAGGAGGAGAGTGGTCAATGAGGCAGGTGAGAGGAAAGGACAAATGGCGTGAATCTGATGAAGGTGGTAGGACTGACGGGAAATACAAGAGAGGTGCTCAGTGATGGAGAGGGAGGAATCAATGATGATGTCAAAGTACTTAAATGAGGGGAGCAGAGGGACAGAAGCCGAGGACAGTACAGGGGCCAGAGAGGGAGAAGGGGCCCTGAAGGTGATCCAGGTTGCGGTATATTTGGGATGGGGTGGAGGAACTAATACAATAGAGAAGAATAATATCATCTGCATAATAACATGTGGAAATGATTGATTGCTGTATGAGAAGAGCAAGCAAGACTATAAAAGACATTGAAGAGAAGAGGAGATAAGACAGACACCTGAGGGACACCACAGGTCAGAGGCCAAGAGGCACCGTCACCTGCGCAAGTTATAGTATTTTATATCTTACCTACGTTCCTTAAAAAAATATATAGATGCGGGCATTTACACCATCCATAGCAATGGTGTAACTGATCCCACCTAGATCTGCCACACATACAGCACCACTTACACGCTCACCTTATAAAGCATGCAAGTACTTCACTTTATAAAATAGACGATAGATGCGTGCAAACACACACAATAACTAAGTGCAACTTTGTAAAATTACCCTCTTTAAGTGTTATAAAGAGATATCCACTGCTTGCCCCAATACAAACATTGTGGAACCTGTGTCTTTTGGGGCAACTGCTAGATACGTTTCCCGAAAAGACACAGGGAGGGATGGCCTAGTGGTTGTGGCAAATTACCTCAGGCCGGAAGGTCATGAGTTCAAATCCTGCTAGAGGACAGCAACCTTGGGCCGGAAGGACTAGGGTTCTAGTACCACAAGTGTTTCTTGTGGCCTTGAGTAAGCCATATACCGCCCATTGCCTCAGGTACAAAATCATAGATTGTGACCTCTTCAGGGACAAGGGAAATATATATACAGTACCACTTTGACTTGTAGAACTGTGCTATATAAGCCAAGTTAAATAAATAAACTTGTATAGGGCTTACCCTCGCCACCTCTAACTTTATAAGGGAAAGCCCACAATCGCCTAAGAGCACATGGTTCGGAGCAATCTATCCTTGAAGAATTCTAGCAAAAGACTGAAGTTAGCACATTTCAGCTGAGAGGTTCCAAAATGTAGCCCAAATGCCCTTGAGTACAGAGCAGACAGAGTTTAAAGATTCCAAATTACCCCTGCCTACCGATAACCAGAATAATACGAATAAAATACAGCCTCTAAAATGCTTGAGTGCAAATGCTAGAAGTCTAAAAAAATAAGATGGGAGAGTTAAAATATATAGCACTAAATGAGAGGTTAGATAGCATAGTTACTCACCTGTAACAGGTGTTCTCTGGGGACAGCAGGAATCAGTCCTCACATATGGGTGATGTCGGCACAGACTGAGCCCTCGCGGAAGCATCTTTCCAGCTTTCAAAGAAAGCCTTTGGGACAATGTTCCCTCTAATTTTCTGTAGGCTGTGTACGCATAAAATATCAGCTGTGCAGCTTTTGAAGGAAGGTTAAATTTTTGTGCGCAACATAACGACACTCGGAGTTATATACATTAAAATTTGACTATACATCAGAATACAGTATGTACACCACGTGGATTGCACTAGAAAACATTGTAGAACTTGTGAAAACTGTAAATACATAACTTTTAAATTTTAAAACGTCTGTGTTGTTCTCTATCAGAATCAGAACCGTAATTTTTGTGCGCTGTGTTGTAAAGTATGTGTGCTCGCTCAGCGAGGTGTGTGCGCGCACAGAGGGAACAGTGCTTTGGGAGATGCCACCACGCATGCGTGGTCTCCTTTGCACTTGTTGGTGCCATCTTGCTTAGTCAAATGACATAACTGAAGATAGCAAAATAAAAGGTAAAGGTGCTACAGGTGAGTAACTATGCTTTCTCCGGGAACAAGCAGGAAGTCAGTCCTCACATATGGGACTCCCTGGCTACCGGGAGACCCATAGTAAAAATTGGGCTCCCTCAAGGGGAGCCGCAAGCAGCAGTAATTCAGTCTGGTGTACAGATTACAGTAGGATCCCTGTGTCCGATGAAACCAGCATGCCAATAGCCTGAACACAGAAGGGTCAGAGAGTAGGAGTTGCCAAGACCCTGAAAAGATTATGGAGCACATCCTGGCCGAAGGCACTATCCCGTCGGGATTTTCTTTCCAGGCAGTAATGGGCTGCAAAGGTATGGACTGAAGACCAGGTGGCGGCCTTGCAGATGTCCGCCATCGGGACAGAGCGCAGATTTGCCACCGAAGCCGCCATGGCCCAGACACGGTATACTGTGATGCGACCGCGCAGCGGGAGCTTTGCCTCCTCACAGGCGAGAGCAATACAGTCCGCCACCCATGTGGACAGCATACACTTAGTCGCCGCTTCTCCCAGCCTGCTGGGGTTGTAGGAGACGAAGAGCTGGGAGGCTTTGCGGTGGTCCTGAGTGCATTGGATATAGAAGGACAAGGCCCTCTTAAAGTCCAAGGTGTGGAGGACCGTCTCCACCCAACTGGCATGAGGTCTTGGAAAGGAGATAGGGAGTATCTCCTCCTGGTTGAGATGGAACGAGGATACTACCTTTGGAAGGAATTTGGAGTATGTACGGAGCACCACCCTGTTCTTGTAAAACCTGGTGTAGGGTGCTTCAGCCACAAAAGCTTGGAGCTTGCTAACCCTGCGAGCGGAAGTGAGCACAACCAGGAAAACCACCTTCCACAAAAGGTAGCGAAGGTGGCAAGTAGCCAAGGGTTCGAATAGTGGATGGGTGAGCTGCCCCAACACTACATTCAGGTCCCATTCAGTTGCTGGAGGGCAAACTGGGGGCTTAGATAAGAGCAGGCCCCGTAGGAAGCAGCCCACCAGAGGTTGGGCCAAAAGGGGCTTAACATCCACTGGGTGGTGGTGAGCTGCCATAGCATTGAGGTGCACTCTAACGGAATTAGACCTGAGCCTGGACTGAGAAAGGTGGAGAAGATACTGCAACACCATAGCCACCGGGCAGGAGAAAGGGTCAGCCCTTTGCTCGGCACACCAAGCTAAGAACCTACGTCATTTGAAGGCATATGCCTTCCTCGTAGAGGCCTTACGGGAGGCCAGCAGAACATTCTCCACTTCAATGGGAAGGGGGAGATGTGCCTGGGCTACCCTCTTAGCAGCCAAGCCGTGAGCAAAAGAAACTCCAGGTTGGGTTGTAGGAGAGAGCTCCCCCTCCTGAGACAGAAGCCCTGGGGCAGTCCCCAAGGGGATGGGAGCTGCCACCGCCAACTGCAGAAGCAGCAGGAACAACGGCTGCCTGATCCATCGGGGGGCTATCAAGATGAGCGAGGCCTTGCCACGGAGGGTCTTGAACAAGGTCTTGGCAATCAGCGGCATCGGAGGGAAGGTGTACATTAGGCCCTCCGACCATGGGACAAGAAATGCGTCCGACGCCACTCTGGAGGAGTGAGCCTGCTGAGCGTAAAAGCGTGGCAAACGGAAGTTTTCCGGGCTGGCGAACAGGTCCATCATGGGTTCCCACCAGAGTCGGAATAGCCGGCTGGCTACCTTGGGGTCCAGCTGCCATGCGTGCAGTCGGAGAACCCTGCTTAGCCTGTCGACCAGTACGTTGTCCTGTCCTGACAGGTACACCGCTTTGAGGCAGATCCCCTGCTGGGCCGCATAAGAGCAAAGGGCCAGTGCCTCCAGACAGAGGGCACATGACCCCATGCACCCTTGCTTGTTCACATAGAACATGGCCACCTGGTTGTCCGTCTGGACCAGGACGGCCGATGGCGGAGGCGATGGCCGAAAACTCTCAGGGTAAGGTGAATGGCTCAAAGCTCCAGAAGATTGATTTGCTGAGTGCTCTCGTCTGGCGACCAGCTGCCCTGGGTGTGGAGACCCTCGCAATGGGCTCCCCAGCCGAGTAGGGAGGCATCTGTGGTGAGAACCATCAATTGTCCAGAGCCTTGGAAAAGCAGGCTCGTGCTCGTTTCTAGGTGCTGAGACGACTGCCACCAGACAAGGGAGTCCGCCAACTGGCGGGTCACCTGAACTCTCCCTGAGGCAGCCCATGGCCTGGGACCACTGGTCCCGGAGAAACCACTGCACCGTTCTCATGTGGAGACGGGCATCTGGAGTGACATGGACCGTGGAGGCCATGTACCTGAGGAGGCGCAGAAGATGGTGGGCAGACACTGAGGGACGGTGTTGTATGTCCCAGGCCAGAGATCTGAGGCGATCTGCCCGGTCCGTGGGCAAGAAAGTCTGACTGGCGGGTGTCAAGCTTCGCTCTGATGAATTCCAGGCACTGTATCAGAAGAAGGTGGGACTTGGGGTATTTTATGATGAAGCACAAGTGCTGTAGAACCTGGATGGTGCGTGCGGTGCCCAGCTGCACCTCGGATTCCGTGTCCCCTTTTTGAGCCAGTCGTCCAGGTAGGGAAACATGAAGACTCCCTGAAGCCTGAGAAAGGCGGCCACGACTGCCAAGCATTTCGTGAACACCCTTGGGGCAGAGGCGAGACCAAATGGGAGAACCCTGTACTGAAAGTGCCTGCACCCTACTACGAACCACAGGTACTGCCTATGGTTTGGGTGGATTAGGATGTGAGTATAAGCATCCTTGAGGTCTAAGGAGCATAGCCAGTCTCCCTGCTGGAGGTAGGGCAGCAACGTTCCAAGGGAGAGCATCTTGAACTTCTCCCGCACCAGGAATCTGTTGAGGCTGCGCAGGTCGAGGATGGGCCTTAGGCCCCCTGTCCTCTTTGGGACGAGGAAGTATCTGGAGTAGAATCCCTTGCCCTGGAGGTGGTGGGGCACCGTTTCCACTGCACTGTCCTCAAAAAGACCTGTCAGTTCCTTCAGAAGGTGGTCCCAGTGGAAAAGAAACCTGGGGGCCTCTCCAGGAAAATAAGGAGGCGGCATCTGAGTCAAGCGGAGAAGGTAACCCTCCCTGACCACCTTCAGTGCCCAGGCATCGGTAGTGATGTTTACCCACCTCGGGGCATAGAGGGTCAGTCGTCCCTCTGTGGACTGCTGACCTCCTTAGGGTAGAGAAGCTATGCTTAAGGAGTCAAAAACTCCGCCCTGGCTGGGCCAGAGCTGGTGCCTGGGGCTTCAGAGCCTTCTGCTTACGCGGGCCATGCCCTTGTCCCTTGGCCTGCTGCCCTTGTTGGGGAGCCAGGGAGGCCTGAAAATGTGGGTAGTTACGGTAAGCAGCTCCCTTCCTCAGATAAAAGGGCTTTTTACCCGAGCCCTTCCATCAGGGAGGGGCAGCGGTCTTCTTAGAGAGCCTGGTTCTCGTCATGGGCTTGCCAAAGAGGTTTTCTCCCTGGCAGGGCATCGACCAACTTGTCTTGGAACCATTGCTCGAGGTCTGACGACTGGAGCCAAGCCTGGCGGCATGCACTGATGCCTGCTCTGGCTACCCGGGCTGCTGACTCAAACCAGTCATAGGCCGCTTGAGACAAACTTTGAGCATTCATGGACGGCCTTGGACAGGCTCCTGAAGCACTGCAAGTGCTCCTCAGAGAGACCAGCTGAGAAATCGGCGAGTTCCTTCGCCAGATCCCTCAGGTACATGCCCATGTACAGCTGGTAGGCCTACACACAGCAAATGAGCATCGAGCCCTGGTAGCACTTCCTGCCGAGGGCGTCCAAGGTGTGGGTCTCCCTCCCGGGGGGCACCAAGGAGTGGCTGACTCCACCACCATGGAGTTGTGCGGCAGTTAAGACTTCTAAAAGCCAGGGCTCCGGTGGACTCGATACACTGAGTCGAGCTCCTTGATCACCATCGACATCGACCCTGGCGTCTCCCACATGCAGAACATGAGCCGTTCCAGGATGGGAGGAATGGACACTGTCAGCAATTTCCAAGGGGAAGCCTCGTATTGGAGGATCTCAAGCTCATTGGCCCACGCGTCCTCCTCTGACTCAGTCGGGAACACCAGGGCCTTAGACATGTCTTTGACAAAGTCTAAGAATCCCATGTCCTCCGGCGGGGACCTCCTCTGAGGTTCTGAAGGGATGCTGCGGTGTCGATGGGTATCCGGGGACTCGTCATCCTCTGTCTCCCACTCGGAGTAGTCCGAGGAAGACTCGAGGGTGGGCTGCTCCGTGGGCCTCGAGGGGCCCAAGGCTGCATGGTCTGCCCCCAGGGGGACGACCACAGCCCCGTCGAGTGGGACACTGAGCACAACCTCGGCCAAGGATCGACTCGAGGCCACAGGACTTCCAGGATCAGCTCAGCCTCCGGGGATGTCTTCGATGTTGAACGCCCGGTGGTCGGGGTGGAGGAACAGGACGTGCCGGACAACAGCACCCACTGCTGGTCCAAGAAGGCAGACAAACTGCGCTCCAAGGCCGCCATTCTGGACTCCATGCCAGAAGGCTCCGCAAGGGCACCGAGGAATTAGGGCCCGACACCGGCTCCCCCGAAGGGTAATCCTCGATGAGGATAGCCTCCGAGGATCGAGGCCGGTCCACCACCAGATCCTTCCAAGGGAACCGCCGGCTGCTCCTTCTCCAAAGTCTCGGGCGGGCGCCTGGGGCTGTGGGACCAGGCAGAACCCCATCTGTCGAAGCCATGCAAGGACACCGCCTTCAAGATTTTCTTCTTCCTCCTGCGTTCCCTCGAGGGGGACCCCGTCTCTGTGGGCCCACGATGGTGCTCGTGTTCGGAGAACTCATCCCGAGATGTCGGTGCCTCAGACGAGGCCCTGGCCTTCGGAGTCATTGGGGAGTCGAAGAAAAACTTATGCTGCTGCTGGCGGCGACTCTTCAGGGCCTTGCTAGACATCCGTTTGCATAAGCTGCAGGCCCCCGGTAATGGTCCGGCACAAGGCAACGGAGACAGCAGTCGTGTGTGTCGGTTAAGGACATTAGCTTAGCAAGCACACCGATCACACTAGCCATAGGAGAAAAAGAACCCCTGCGAGGTCGAGCTGCCAGCAGGGGAAAAAGGCGCAAAGGTGCCTAAAAAGAAAACACAAAAATGAACCAAACTAGATGCCAAGGCACCAAGATCGGTAGGCAGGAATAGTGCCAGGGCGATACCTGAGACAAGTTAAGAACTCGAGAAGAAAAAAATCTACTTTATCTGGGGGAAAGTCAGGCAACATCTGAAGGGCTCTGCAGAAAAAAGGAGACTGAGCAAGATGGCAACCTTGGGTGGGAAGGGGACCACGCATGCGTGGTGGCATCTCCAAAAGGCTTTCTTTGAAAGCTGGGGAGATGCTTCCGCGAGGGCTCCGTCGGTGCTGACGTCACCCAAATGTGAGGACTGACTTCCTGCTTGTTCCCGGAGAAATGATTGGTATCTCAGACATAGTGGGAGGACGACAACTTGTAGGACACTGCGATAACCAAGTACAAACTATATCGTAATGATAGAGCAGATAAAATTGGTGGAGGGGCTGCACTCTATGTTAGAGAAAGCATTGAGTCACAAAGGCCAAAGTTTTGCAGGAAACAAAATTCACTGTAGAATTTCTATGGATTGAAATTCCATGTAAAAAGGGAAGGGGAAGGCGATGGCAGTGGGGGGGGGGGGGGGGTTTACTATCGACCAACTGGCCAGAATGAACAAACGGATGATGACATGCTTAAAGAAATCAGGGAAGCAAACAAAGATTACAGCACAGTAATAATAATGGGTGATTTCAATTACCCCGGTATCGACTGGGTCAGTGTCAAGGCAGGATATGCTAGGGAGATAAAGTTTCTAGATGACGTAAATGACTGCTTCTTGGAGCAGCTGGTTCATGAACCGACCAGAGGGGAAGCCATTTTGGACCTAGTCCTTAATGGAACACAAGATCTGGTGCAAGAGATAAGGGTGTTGGGGCCACTTGGCAATAGTGATCATAGCATGATCGCGTTTGATTTAATTAATGGAGGGAGGGTAAGGAAATACATAGAACTAGCTTTTAACTTTCAAAAGGGAGACTATGATAAAATGAGGAAAATAGTTAAGAAAATACTAAAAGGAGCAGTTGCAAAGGTTATAGATTAACATCAAGCTTGGGTGTTTAAAAATACTATCTTGGAAGCACAGATCAGCTGTATTCCACGCTTTAAGAAAAGTGGAAAAAAGTCCAAAAAACTGCCAGCATGGTTTAAAGGTGAGGTCAGAGAGGCTGCTGTTGCCAAAAAAGCATCTTTCAGGAAATGGAAAAAAAAGAGCCAAATGCTTGCTATTGACTCACTGAATCGGTGACGGCAAATGGTAGTGTGTATTCACTCTACATACTGGCTGGATCATTTAAGGCTTGTTATCCATACCCCCTGAAGAAGGCTAAGGCCGAAACGCGTTGGGAACAATAAAGGAACATTTGAACAATCACCAGTCTTTGGTACCAGCTCCTTTGTCTCTAGTTTGGTCTCTGCAGGTACTCTGTGCTCTAGTGTGTTTGATAATGTAAATGTGTTCCAGGTAAAAATTGTTCCACGTAATGTTAAAGCTTTGTTCTCTGTAAACCGCATTGATCTTCGGAAACGCGGTATATAAGAATAAATAAATATAAAGGGTTGTTACTCACCTGTAACAGGTGATCTCCCGGAACAGCAGGAATCAATCTTTACATATGGGTGATGTCCACTGACGGAGCCTGCATGGGAACACCCCCAGCATCCAATAAGAAGCGTTTGGGAGCATCCCTCTGCGCATGCATGCATGCCTTCCAGCCTTCCCAGTGATTCTCCTCAGTGAGGTTCATAGCTGGGAAAAAACCTACAACTCCATGGGGAGGAGGGTGGGTTGTCAAGATTGAATCCTGCTTTCCTGGAGATCACCTATTACAGGTGACTAACTATACTATCTCCAGGAACAAACAGGAATGCAGTCTTCACATATGGGACTCCCTAGCTCCAGGCTACTGGAAAATGGTGAGGAGAAGGTCCTTTTGTAAACCAGGAAACAAAGAAAAAAAACCTGTTGAACAACATGATGTGGAATCCAGGGGATCTAGTAGATTCAGCACGCCCAGCACACTCCATCGAGCCGATAGTGGCAGTAGCCTGGATGGACAGAGGGCTGGAGGGAAGGAGGTATAGCTAAGTCCCAAAGAGGTGCCAGAGTATGGCTTGGCCAAAGTCACTGTCCTTCTGAGAGTCCTTGTTCAGACAGTAATGGGCTGCAAAGGTATGAATAGAGGACCATGTGGTAGCACGGCTGATCTCCACTATGGAGACAAACCGTAAGTAAGCTATGGATGAGGCCATGGCTCGGACAATGTGAGCAGTTATATGATCCTCTAATGTCAGACCTGCCTGAGCGTAGGCAAAGGATATGCAGTCTGCTATCCAAAGAGAGAGTGCATTTTGTCACAGGAAGACCAAAGTGACTAGGGTCAAAAGAAATGAATAATTGTGAGGATTTTCGGTGTATTCTAAAGTTTGTTTACAATCTAGGGTATGAAGCGCTGCTCCAAATCAAGATGCATGTGGCCTGGGAAGAAAGGTCAGAAGAATTACCGACTGGTTGAGATGGAAAGGAAATACAACCTTTGGGAGGAATCGCAGATAGGTTCGTGGGACAACCTTGTCATGATGAAAACATGTATAGGGCACATCTGCAACCAAAGCCTGCAGTTCACTGACCCAGCGAGCTGAGGAGCGCAACTAGGAAGGAGACCTTCCAGGTAAGAACTTTGAGGGAGGTCGTGTCTAGAGGCTCAAAGGGAGGCTTGAGCAGTTGAGCAAGAACCACTTTGAGGTCCCAGGCGATAGCAGGGGGCCAAATCAGTGGCTTAGTCAAGAGGAGACTGCGCATGAAGCGGGCTACCAATGAATGCGTGGAAGCGGGTTTTCCATCAATCCCCCGATGAGAAGCCAAAATGGCACGAAGGCAATGTTCCCGCTAACCTGAGGTGGGTCCGCTGCCAACATTCCTGCCGACGGGGGGAGGTGCAGAGCGTCGATGTTGGCGGCGGACCCAGCGCAGGTTAGCGGGAACATTACACAAAGGTGGACATGAATGGAATTAGTCTTAAGACCCATAGAAGAAAGGTGGAGCAGGGGCTGAGGGTATGCTAAGCACACCAAACTGCAAACTGGCATGTGTGTGACACGTGGAGTCCTTTCCAGGATGCCAGAAGATGTCCATTACAGCATCTGGTAAATTAAGGTCAGAAAGGACTGCTCTCTCACAAGCCGTCAAGTGAAGCACATGAATACTGGGCTGGAAGTGCGCATCCTAGACAGAGAGGCTGATGCTGAACTAGATGAAGTAGGGGAAAGCACAGCTGTTGGGGTCAGAATGAGGTTACCAGGATCATGGTGCCTCTGTCAGCCTGCAACTTGAATAGCATCTGGCTATGGGTGGCATGGCGGGTATGCATATAACAGACCCATTCCCCAATGAAGGAGGAAAGCATCGAGGGCCTGACATTGTGGAGATGGCACCCTGAAGCAAAAATGAGGGACCTGTGCATTGAGTGGAGTTGTAAACAGGTCAATCTGCAGGATTCTCCAGAGTCAGAAGATGCGATCAACTACTCTCCAATGAAGAGTCCACTCGTGAGGTCAGAGGACCCGACAGACTGTCTGCAAGAACATTCTGCTCTCTTGGCAGGTCAACGGCTCAGAGAAGCATTTCATGATCCAGGATGAAGGTCCACAGGTAGATCGCTTCCTCGCAGAGGAGGTGGGAGCCCGTGCCTCCCTGCTTGTTGAAGTAAAACATAGCAACCTGGTTGTCCATCTGAACCAGGATTGATTGATGTGATAACTGATGGCAAAACACCCGAAGGGCATTGGTTACTGCTCTCAACTCCAGGAAGTTGATCTGATGGGAGGCTTCCTGTTGATACCATAGGCCCTACACGCCCAGGCCATCCAGATGAGCTCCCCAACCCTATTTGTACACATTGGTAGTGAGGGTCCATTGAGATGGAGGCATCTGAAAAGGTAACCTTACGAGAATGTTTTGAGGAGAGAGCCACCACTGAAGGGAGTCTGCTAGAAAAGGGGCAACTAACACGCCGTCTCATAAACAGCCCATCTCTTGTCTCCATTGGGAGGAGAGGGTCCACTGCAGTTGGCACATGTGGAGACGAGTATAGGGGGACCACATGAACTGTGGAGGCCATGTGACCAAAGAGGCGAATCATGCCTCTTGCCATGGTGTGGTGACTGCACTGAATGATGCCTGCCATTTCTGTGAGGTGTTAGAGACGGTCTTCGGACAGGAAAGCATGAGCCTGAGTTGTGTTGAGAATGGCACCTATGAATTTGAGTCTCTCAGTAGAAGAAAGGTGCAACTTTGGAAAGTCTACAACAAACCCAGGATGTTTGAGCACCGTGACTCACCCCTGATGAGCTAGTCATCTAAGTAGGGAAAGATGACGATGCCTAGGATACGACGATAGGCTGCAACTACCGTCAGACATTTTGTGAAGACCCTTGGGGCAGACGCTAGCTCAAAAGGGCAGGACTCTATCGGTAATGTCTGCCGTCAAACATGAAGCAAAGGTAGTGCCTGTGACATGGGTGAATGAGGATGTGTGTGTACACATCCTTTAGATCCAGAGAACAGAGCCAATCATTCCTCTGAAGGAAGGGCAGTAGGGTTTCTAGAGAAACCATCTTGAACTTCTCTCGTACTAGGAACTTGTTGAAGTTCTGGAGATCTAGGATGAGATGGAACCCCCCTGATTTTTTTGGGACTAAGGCAATACTGGGAGTAAAACCATAACCTTTCATGTGCGCAGGGAACAAATTCTAACGCACCCTCTTTTAGAAGGGTGGGACTTCCTGCTGCAACAAAGCCCGATGGAGAGGCTCTAGATGATACTTCCCTGGAAAGAAGGGAGAAGAAAAATGGGCAAAATGGAGCAGGTAGTCCTCGAGGATAACCTATAGAGCCCAGGATTCCAATGTTATGAGGGGCCACCACCTATGAGCAAAATGGACCAGCCTGTGCCAGCCCACAATGTGAGATAGCTGGGGGTCCCCCTTCAGGGGCAAATTGGCAATGTTCTCCAGGAAGCAGTCAAAAGCTAGCCCCATGCTGGGGCTGCGGAGCTGGTTGTGGCTTAGAAGATTAAGGTCTCTTGGGTTGGCGAGGAGCCTGAGGCTTCTGCTGATCTTGATGAGCATGGTAGGGCATGTAAGACGTATAAGAGGGGTAATATTTCCTCTTTTTAGTAAAGAAGGGCTTCTTCACAAAGGCCTTCTTCCTAGAAGGATCGGCTGTTTTTCAAGCAAGACGCTTCCTGGTAAGGTCATCAGTCTCGATCTCACCAGCCTTCTCCCTCCTGCCCTTACCAAAGAGGTTTTCTCCTTAACAGGGAATGTCTGCTAGCTTGTCTTGGACCCACTGTTCCAGGTATGAAGACTGCAATCAAGCCAGTCTTCTGGCTCCAATGCCCACTGCTGTAGTTCTGCTGGTAGACTCAAAAGAGTCAAAAGCTGCTCTAGCGATGAATTTAGAACAGTCTTGACCATACTTCACTAAGACCCGGTAGGCATCCTGCTTCTCTGACGGGATTACAGCAGAGAATTCAAGATCCTTTACAATGTCTCTGAGGAACATGCTCATATAAAGCATATAGGGATTAATATGGGAAGCCACCATTGATGCCTGGAAGAATCAGCATGAAACAATTGTTTATGGTCTTTCTCTGAGCGATTACTTATTAGTAATATTAACAATGTACTGACACGCTCAATATTATCAATATGGATCCTTAATCATATTTTAGGTTACATCTTATGGTTACTTCAAACGTTAGCTTTTTATATCGTTAAAGGTTTCAGACCTCTTCGGCACTCATATATGGACTCACAATGTGTCCTAATTCAGTGCTTATTAGCATCAACGACCTTCAGCGAAAATATCTAGTGTTTGTGAAAGCGGATGGAACTCTTATTTTCTCATTCTTCAAAAAGTCCAATATTGAACTTCAATAAAGTACTTAGCTTCTGTCATGATTTTCTTCTCCGTGTTCCCTTCTCGCTCTTGGATCCCAACGCCTTCATTCGGCGCCAATGCGTTTCACTAAGATTGTTTCCTTAGGGGATCACCATTTACTATTTTTCACTATAAAATAAAATCCATTTCAGTAACTTTTTTAAAATCTAAGTTCCTTGTAAACTATTCTCATTTGCCATACTATCTTAATGAAAGTTAATACACCTACCAGAATCATGAATAATGCTGCACACGTTATCCAACAAGTTTTTTTGAGCTCTTCCAATGAATTCCAACTCCTTACAAGTCGTTCCCAGAAAAAACGCCACACATGCGAACTACGGATTACACTTACTTATTTAAAGTGCTTGCTCTACTCTCGTATTTGATAGTTTCTACCTCCGCCCCCAATGACGTCATTATCATCAGGAACTTTTAGGTAATACCTCATTCTAATTTCTGATAATCCTTCTCGATTCTCACTCCCCTCTGTCAAAATTCACTATCATTTATGCTAGAAAACTTTTACCATGTTTCTACAGTTTCAAAACGCCCTACTGTTACACTCATGATAACTCTCCTTTTAATTACCTAACTCTATTATCTCTTATCAGACACAAGCTGACCAATCAATAGTGGCATTAAGACCTGTGGGTATTACTGATTTTAAATCAAATATCCATTTTTGTTCTCTAATCAAAAGGGCTTGTTCTTGCGATTTTCCCGCTGCACCCGACTATATTCTATCAATGCAGAAACATCTCAATTGTTCAAAAATATGCCCCTTAGTTATACAATGTTGAACCAATGGTGCTTCTTTAATTCTGCACTTCAACCAGCTCCTATGTTCTCCCATTCTTGTTTTGAACGGACGAATAGTTTTACCTACGTAAATCAATTCACATGGGCATACTATAACATATACTACACTTGAGGATTCACAGGTTGTATATCTTTTTAATCGATAAGTAACTCCTTTGTGAGTAAAGACCTCAAGTTCCATAGTGATTTCACAGATTCCATCCGCTTTCACAAACACTAGCTGAAGGTCGTTGATGCTAATAAGCACTGAATTAGGACACATTGTGAGTCCATATATGAGTGCCGAAGAGGTCTGAAACCTTTAACGATATAAAAAGCTAACGTTTGAAGTAACCATAAGATGTAACCTAAAACATGATTAAGGTTCCATATTGATAATATTGAGCGTGGAAGAATCAGCAGCCAAAGGCATGGGGTGTACATGATTCCCTCCCAGGAGGAACCAAAGAGTGGTTCTTGGTACTCTTGAGCCAGCGCATCGCCAACTCAATCACCACAGAATGGTGAGGAAGTTGAGGTTGCTAGAAATCCGGGGAATCAGAAACCCTGTACCTGGTATCTAGTCTCTTATTGATCAATGAAACCGAGAGAGGGCTCTCCCACATCCAAAACGTGAAGA
Organism: Ichthyophis bannanicus; assembly: GCA_033557465.1. NCBI lineage: Eukaryota > Metazoa > Chordata > Amphibia > Gymnophiona > Ichthyophiidae > Ichthyophis > Ichthyophis bannanicus. The sequence continues at coordinate 549,139,819 of CM066035.1, forward strand.
CCTGTAAATATGATGGACTGGAAGAGTTACAGCCTCCTTAGGAGTTGAGGGATACTGGAGTATCTCCAGTTCCTTGGCTTTCTGTTCCATCTCTGACTACGGAGACCAAGAAGTCTTGGCCATATCTCTGATAAAGTCTTGGAGGGACATGTCCTCTGGAGAGGATAGATTGCGCTTGTGAGGTGGTGAAGGGTCCGACGGCACATCATAGTGCCTCTGTAAAACAGGGGACTCTGCTTCAGATTCCCAGGTATCAGAATTGGAAAGGAAGTCAAAATACCAATGGTCACCATCATGTCTCCACTGCCGACCCAATGTCGATGGACGATCTTGATGCCGATGCCCTGAGGCATTGGAACCATACAAGCTTGATGCCTGTTCTTCCTGTAGCTGATAGGATTCAGCCAGTTCCAGGCTTGGCATGGACCTAGAGGGTCCTGATGGCAGCTCAAGACCGAGGCCACAAAGGGCTTTGAAATGCCCAAGTCCAGGCTCTGTATCGAGCCCTGGGCTCCCAAAGGTCTTGAAGCTACCAGTATGATGGTCAGCATGCAATGCTCAAGGGAGACTGAGGATGTCTTGGTGGACTCCGGTGCAGGACTCTTGACAACCGTCCCAGATAACAGAACCGGAGGCTCTCCCAAGTCGAAGCCTGGGTAGCACCCCAGAGCCCTTCTTGTGCTTTGTAGGTGGATTCCTCCTGCAGGAGCTGTTTAGCTGGCCGCTCTTGGTTCTCAAAATCGGAATCCCACTGAGGGGAGCTCCAGCATCGATGTCCAGAGAATCGGCATCGGTCCTCTACGTTGAAGGCTGAGATGCCGATGCAACATCAGCGGCTGACTGTTCCTTACCAAGGGCTTTTGGTTCCGAGAGAGTGCGGGAACCGTGCGAAGAACAGGAGCCCCTCCGAGAGGGTGTCGACGTTGAAGAAGAGTGTGCTGAGGCTGCCAAGTCAGATCCAGAAAGACACTTGCATTGCTTTTCCCATTTTTTTTAAACTCTTTCCTTGTCATTTGCAGACACAAATGACAAGAGTCTGGTTTATGGTCAGGGCCCAAGCACCGTAAGCATCAATTGTGCTTGTCGGGGCCGAAATAGTGATGTTCCAATTAGTGCATTTTTAAAACTGCTGGCTGGCTTCTCCATGTCAGGAAACACAATCCTTTCCAAGTCAGAAGACTCAATGGTGGCCTGTACCAATGAAAAAAAACCCTGGAAACCGTGAGGTAAAGAAGAGAAAAATAAACGTTAAGGAAAGTGTCAAGAAAAGGCACCAGCGTCGACAAGCAACAGTACCGATGTAGACGGGAAGGCAAAAAAATAAGCATCCTGAAGGACATGGTAGAAAAAGTTAACTGCAGTGACAGGACAAGCATCCATAGGGCTCCAAGGAAAGACTAAGACTGAGGAGAATCACTGGGAAGACATGCACATGCGCAGAGGGATGCTCCCAAACGCTTCCTATTGGATGCTGGGTGGTGTTCCTGCGCAGGTTCTGTCGGTGGATATCACCCATATTTGAAGACTGCATTTCTGCTTGTTCCTGGAAATAATTACTTTCCATACGGTAATCTATGCACCTACTTGAAGCAGGCCTAAAATAAAATATCTAAACTATCTGCCATAAAGATGGAGGGTAATTTTATAAAAGGTCACCTATGTGGGAAGAGCAAGTAGGTACCTATTTTGAGTCTATTTTATGAAGATACATAGTTGCCTATACATCTTTGTCAAGTAAATCGCAACTCCACCCCCATACACACTTACCCCAAAATCACGCACATGGGGTAATTTTTGCATGTGAAAAAAACGTTATAAAGTTACCCTTATAATGGCTAACGGTCACTGATGAATACAGATATTTAACAACCCTGACTATGTAGCATGTTTACTAAGCTGGGCTAATGGTTAGCATGGGCTATTTCTTACTAGATCCCATTGAGTAACATAGGGTCTACTTACAAATAGCCCATGCTAAACATTAGCCCAGCTTAGTAAATATGCATTTTTGTTTTACCATCGCTTTTACAAATGGCCCCCAAAATATTCTTTTAGGGCCAATCTGGTGGGGGCTCACTCAGTAGCATGCAGTGCCCTATGGAGGATTGGGGTTTGAGTTCCAGATAAGGTTGTTGCACTCATAGCCAGCCTGGACTGAGGATGCTGCAGAGATAATGTTCAAAGGCCCCGAAGGAAGAAAATCTCAGGAACCATGCAACAGTGACACCTCGAGGAAGATACAAGGTCTGTGATTGCAAGGTTCTGAAGAACCTTGGTGCATAGCCCTGGCCAAGGACCGTTGTGACAATAACCGAACTAGGTGACTTGGAAGGGGATATAAAATAAGGGAAAAGTTCCTGGGTGACTGATTGAAGGCCCATGGCATCAGATTTCAGTCCTAGCTCCCAATGAGCTGCAATTCCAAAGAAGCAGGAGAAAACTGACAGGCACACACAAAAACAGTTCCACTGCTACTAGAAAAACAACTGTGCAGTTTTCTAGCTGTACACAAATAATTTTAAAAAGTGAACTGAACATACATTGTACGATGTGTGAGATCAGGAGGGCAGCACTGGTATCGTTACAGGTTAGCTTGCCCTGGGTCAAATCCTGCTTCACCTGCAATGCAAAGAGGTACCTGCAAATATAAAATTTAAAAAAAAACCAAATTAGTTTAATTCAACACAGTGTAACAAGCATATATCGTTCTAAGACTGATAACATAGTCTTATATCAATCACGTGATGTACTCTTTCTAAGCAAGGAATCTATGGGCTATTTCAAGACTCCAGTGAAAGCAACTGACACAGACTGTCTTGAAGGACTAGAAAAAGGGACTGTTACTTCTGGAGAGAGATCTGCAACTGTGAGTATATACTTCTGGTAATTTTCTAAAAGGAATTCTTTGTATTAAAGCTAATTAATCTGTGAACCCACTATTTTTTGTTAAATCAGTCAGGGCCTAGTAGCAGCAGTTTAAGTTTAAATTTAAAACACATAGGAGAACTTTCTGGTTACATTTCATACCCAGCAGAGAGCTTATAGTTTAACTTTAATAGTCACTCAGGGCCTAGTAACAGCAATGTACTTTTAGTTTAAATTTAAAACACAGGAGAGAGCTTTCTGGTTAAATTTAGAACCCAGCAGAGAGCTTGTAGTTTAAATTTCATAAGAAGTTAGAGCCTAGCAGCAGCTAAGAGCTATAATTTAAATCAAATCAGAATATAGCTTACCTCAGCAGCACAAGACAGGGTACTGTGTAGCAGCCCTCTTTTAATAAGTGTTATTTCCCTCCCTCCATCCCCACACCCACCCACCCCTGGTAGCTTTATAGGTACTTAAACATCTTAAAAGACAGGAGGTGCTTTCAGGTGAAGCTCATTACCCAAATCAGTCATACACTAAGGACCTGAGATTAATTAAGCTTCAGGTGAACAAGGTATATTACACGTATTAGGTACAGTTTTATTAGTATACATATCCATAGCAACCCTTAGTAAGTAAAGAACTTAGATCTCAACACAAACTTAAAACTAAGATGCAGACAGCAGTCCAGCAGCGGGATGGGGGCTTTCCAGTCTTTTGCATTGAGTGTCACATGTATGATTTTCTCCCAGTTGGTGAGAGGTCTTACGTGTGCACTAGGTGCAAGGAGCGCTCTGCTCTCAGGGAACGAGTCCGTTCTCTAGAGGCTAGAGTAGCAGACTTGGAAAACATAAGACAGACAGAGAGGTACATAGACGAGACCTACAGGGATATAGTTCTGAAGCCCCACCTCCAGTCTGGCAGCATCCCTGTTGCCATGGAGAAGAGAGGTCACGTGACAGGAGAGCATCACCCTGGTGTGGCAGGAAGTGATCCTGTAACTAGGACCTGTCCTCCAGGTGATGTAAAACCCGCTCACACCGAGGAGGTTTCTCCAGGGCCATGTGCCCATGAGGGAAGGGTTAGGACAGCCATTATAGTTGGTGATTTGATCATTAGGCATGTAGATAGCTGGGTGGCTGGTGGACGTGAGGATCGCCTGGTAACATGCCTGCCTGGTGCGAAGGTAGCGGACCTCACGCGCCACCTAGATAAGGTCTTAGATAGTGCTGGGGAGGAGTCTGCTGTCTTGGTACATGTTGGTACCAATGACATAGGAAAATGAGGTAGGGAGGTTCTGGAGGCAAAATTTAGGCTTTTAGGTAGGAAGTTGAAATCCAGAACCTCCAGGGTTGCATTCTCCGAAATGCTTCCTGTTCCACGCGCAGGACCCAAAAGGCAGGCAGAGCTCCGGTGTCTCAATGCGTGGATGAGACAATGGTGCAGAGATAAGGGTTTTGGATTTGTTAGGAACTGGGGAACATTCTGGGGAAAGGAGGGGCTCTTCCGAAGGGATGGACTTCACCTTAACCGGGATGGAACCAGACTGCTGGCATTAACCTTTAAAAAGGAGACAGAGCAGCTTTTAAACTAGATATTAGGGGAAAGCCGACAGTTGCCCAAGAGCAGATGGTTCGGAAGAATGTATCCTTGAAGGATACTACCAAAAGCAGAGAGGTTCCACAAAAGAGTAAAGTAGCCCAAATGCCCTCAAGTATGGAGCAGACAAAGCTTAAAGATCCCAAATTACCCATGTCTAACAATAGCCAAATTAATATGAATAACATACAATCTCTAAAATGCTTGTATGCAAATGCTAGAAGTCTAAAAAATAAGATGGGAGAGTTAGAATATATAGCACTAAATGAAAGGTTAGATATGATTGGAATATCAGAGACATCGTGGAAGGAGGACAACCAGTGGGACACTGTGATACCTGGGTACAAACTATATCGTAATGATAGAGCTGATAAAATTGGTGGAGGGGTTGCTCTCTATGTTAGAGAGGGCATTGAGTCAGAAAGGATTAAAGTTTTGCAGGAAACAAAATTTGCTGTAGAATCTATATGGATTGAAATTCCATGTAAAAGGAGGAAAGCGATGGCAGTGGGAGTGTACTATCGAGCGGCTGGCCAGAATGACCAAATGGATGATGAAATGCTCAAAGAAATCAAGGAAGCTAACAAAAGTTACAGCGCAGTAATAATAATGGGTGATTTTAATTACCCCGGTATCGACTGGGTTAGTGTCATGTCAGGACATGCTAGGGAGATAAAGTTCCTAGATGAAATAAATTACTGCTTCTTGGAGCAGCTGGTTCATGAACCGACCAGAGGGGAAGCCATATTAGACTTAGTCCTTAGTGGAACACCAGATCTAGTGCAAGAGATAAGGGTGTTGGGGCCACTTGGCAATAGTGATCATAGCATGATCGCCTTGATTTAATAAGTGGAGGAGGGATAGTAAGGAAATCCACAGTACTACCTTTTAACTTTCGAAAGGGAGACTATAATAAAATGAGGAAAACAGTTAAGAAAAAACTAAAAGGAGCAGTTGCAAAGGTTAAAGACGTACATCAAGCTTGGGTGCTGTTGAAAAATACTATCTTGGAAGCCCAGACCAGCTGTATTCCACGCTTTAAGAAAAGTGGAAGAAAGTCCAAAAAACTGCCAGCATGGTTTAAAGGTGAGGTCAGAGAGGCTGTTGTTGCCAAAAAAGCATCTTTCAGGAAATGGAAAAAAGAGCCAAACGATGAAACCTGGAAACAGCACAAGCACTGGCAAGTCAAATGCAAGGCATTGATAAGGCAGGCAAAGGGAGAATTTGAGAGGAAGCTTGCTGCAGAAGCAAAAACACGAAATAAAGACCTTTTCAAGTACATTCGTAGCAAAAAGCCTGTGAGAGAGTCAGTTGGTCCATTAGATGATAAAGGGGTTAAAGGAGCACTGAGAGGCGACAAGGCGATAAGCAGAGAAACTGAATGAATTCTTTGCTTCGGTCTTTACTGAGGAAGATGTAGGGATGTTACCCATGACTGAAGTGGTATTTAAAGGTGCGGAAGAATTGAAGGAAATATCGATACATCGGGAAGATGTATTACAACTATTAGATAAACTGAAGAGTAGCAAATCACCTGGGCCAGATGGTAAACATCCAAGGGCGTTGAAAGAACTGAAATATGAGATTGCAGACCTGCTATTAGTAATCTGTGAACTATCATTAAAATCATCTCTAATACCTGAAGATTGGAGGATCGCCAATGTAACACCAATTTTTAAAAAGGGTTCCAGGGGTGATCCGGGAAACTACAGACCGGTGAGCCTGACATCAGTACCGGGAAAAATGGTAGAAACCATTATAAAGAATAAACTTACTCAGCATGTAGATAGTCATGACCTAATGCGAGACAGCCAACATGGCTTTAGACAAGGAAGATCTTGTCTTACTAATCTGTTATGTTTTTTTTGAAGGAGTGAATAAACAGGTGGACAAAGGTGAGTCGGTTGATATAGTGTATCTGGACTTTCAGAAAGCCTTTGACAAGGTCCCTCATCAGAGACTTTTGGCAAAACTAAAGAGTCATGGAATAGGAGGCAGTGTACTATTGTGGATCAGGAAGCACAGGGTAGAGCTAAATGGCCAATTTTCCCAATGGAGAAGGGTGAATAGTGTACCCCAGGGATCTGTGCTGGGTCCGCTGCTTTTTGACATATTCATAAATGACCTGGAAAGTGGAAAAACGAGTGAGGTTATCAAATTTGCAGATGACACAAAACTATTTAAAGTTGTTAAAACCCAAGAGGATTGTGGAAAATTGCAAGAGGATCTTGATAAATTAGAAGACTGGGCATCAAAATGGCAGATGAAATTTAATGTGGACAAGTGCAAGGTTATGCACCTAGGGAAGAACAACCCAAACTATGGTTACACGATGCAAGGTTCCACATTAGGAACCACCACTCAGGAAAAAGATTTAGGCGTCATTGTGGATACCATGTTAAAACCCTCGGCCCAGTGTGCAGCGGCAGCCAAGAGAGCAAATAGAATGCTAGGTATGATAAGGAAAGGAATGGAAAATAAAACAAAAGATATTATAATGCCTCTATATCGTTCCATGGTGAGACCGCACCTTGAATATTGTGTGCAATTCTGGTCACCGTATCTTAAAAAGGATATAACGATTTTAGAAAAGGTTCAGAGAAGAGCCACCAAAATGGTAAAGGGGATGGAAGGATACTCCTATGAAGAAAGGCTAAAAAGATTAGGGCTCTTTAACCTGGAAAAGAGACGGCTGAGGGGAGATATGATAGAAGTCTATAAATTAGTGAACGGAGTGGAACGGGTAAACGTAGATCGATTGTTTACCTTATCAGAATATAGAAAGACTAGGGGACATGCAATGAAGCTACAGGGTAAACTATTTAAGACTAATAAAAGAAAATATTTTTTCACTCAACGTGTAATCAAACTCTGGAATTTGTTACCGTAGGATGTAGTAAAGGCTGTTAGTGTAGCTGGGTTTAAAAAAGGTTTGGACAATTTCTTGGAGGAAAGGTTCATAAACCATTACTAACAAGGGACCCAGAATATCAATGCCTGAACCAGTACAAGCATTGTGGAACCTGTGTCTTTTGGGGAAACTGCTAGGTACTTGTGACCTGGATTGGCCACTGTTGGAAACAGGATACTGGGCTTGATGGATCTTGGTCTGACCCAGTATGGCATATCTTATGTTCTTAATGATGCAGTCTCAAGTCACACCGATTAAGATGGAGATCAGATTCCAGATTTTGATAGATGTCCCATTTTCCAGCATAGAAGCCCAAAATGCCTTGCAGTCAGGGGGCCAGCTTAACCATCAGAGAAACTAGGCGGTCACCTAGGGAAGCAACGCCTTGGGGAGGGGGGGCACTGGTGGCAAAGAACAAGGCATTGAAAGCCAGACAATAGATTTTGACAGTCAGGGGATTGTAAAGCTTAAGGTTTGCCTATGGCACAAACACTTTGAACTAACTCTGGGAATAAGCCCTGCTTGCAGTACAGCAAAAGCTTGAGTTACTTTCTCTGTTTCTATGCATCCATGCATATGGCATGCTCTCCGGTTTAAAACAGGTTATTTTATACCATATAATTCTGGTGCAGCAATTTGGATATCTCACTTAAAATTGCTAAGAGGTAAATATTCAAATATGTTTATTAGAGAAATGAAACAAGAACTTTTGAGCTTCTTCCTTCTTTCCTTGTTGCTTCTTCAAAATGTTTGTTAGGCTGAAACATCTTCAATAAATACTGGAATGTTGAAGAGCACTCTACTCCAGAGAGACTTATTCTCTGTCCAATTACTCATGTGATTCGGATTCCATCTCTGTTTCACTACCAGAAATGTCAAATTCATTGTAAGTCATGTAATACTGTATGCAAGTTACTGCTAATTCTAGAATTGGCTTTCATTCAATGGATTACTATTTAATGACTGTTTTTAAAATGCCTGTAATAGAAGGACGTGAGTTTTCATCTGAAAAGGATTACGCATGATAAATTGCACTTCACTGCTTTCTCTCTAGGGAAGAGGAGGGGGAGAGAGAATGACATGCAGGAAGAATGTGGGGAGCAATAGAAAGTCAGCGAGGAAGAAGAGGGATATGAACAGAGAATAAAATAGTAAGCTGAAAGGGAAAGAAAGAAATTCAGAAAGAGATGAGGCAGGAAGGATACAACAAAACAGCTAATGCAAACCAGTCCTTAAAAAAGATGGAATAGGATGAATGAGACAAAAGTGAGCCACAACTCAGACAGGAAAAGTGAGCAGTACAGAGAAGGCAGGCATTGAACGTTGATTATTAAAACTATTAAGATTTAATAATAGATTTTGTTCCAAACGCTGGATAGGTAAAGGAGATGATAGAAAATGATTAGGAAAGAGGTAAGAAAGGAAGAATTGCAATGATTCTTAGAACTTGAAAAATTTGCCTTTTGAATTTTTTTCCAATAAAAATTCTCATGACAAAAATAGATGTGAGGGCTAAAAAAAACCAATTTAAATATTTGGAAATTCTGTTGGTAGTTTCAAAGTGGGTAGCCTTCATATTTATATATGAAAAACTATTTGGTAGCATTTGCTATTACAAATCCCTCATTTATAGAAAGGGCCCTGCTCCTTACTATGCCTATGCTGCCTTGAAATGGGTGACGGATGGCACTCAGGGAGACCTTAGAAAGGCTATACTTTATTCAGAAAGGACAGGGTAGGAAGAAGGGGAGGAGGAGTGGCACTATATGTAAAAAATAATATTAAAGCTTTGGAACTACAGAGCTTAAAAGGGAGAGAGGAGGCATTGTGGGTTAAACTAGAAAAAGGAAAAGAGAAATCTATTTCCATTGGCATGATATACAGATCTCCCTCACAGGAGGAAGAGGTGGACAGAGAGTTAATTGAAGACATACGCAGCATTGCCAGGAAAGGGGAAGTGCTACTAATAGGTGATTTCAATATGCCAGATGTTGATTGGCACATTCCTGCTGCAGTATCATCTGGAAGTAAGCAGATCCTGGATTCTCTACAGGGAGAACTATTCAGGCAACTGGTAACAGACCCCATACGTGAAGGGGCCATATACTGGACTTGGCGCTTACCAATGGTGTAAGTATTTCTGATGTTATAGTGGGAGATAATTTTGCATCAAGTGATCACCAGATGGCGTGGTTCAGTATTAGGACTAGGGCTGTTAAAATCCATTCAAAAGCGAGGGTCTTAGACTTTAGGAAAACTAACTTTGCCAAGATGGGAGGAGTGTTCTAGTGGTTAGGACAAGGTACTTAAGGCCGGAGGGCCAGGGGTTCAAGTCCCACCTGGGGACAGCAATCTCAGGCCGGAGGGACTGGGATTTCTAGTCCTATAGGCACTCCTTGTGGTCTTGGGCAAGCCACTTAACCCTCCATTGCCCATGTTCCCTGTAAGTATTAGTATATGTGTCTCATATCCCCTCATGTTAAATGTATCCCCCAATTGACCGCTTTGACCTGGTGAAAAGCGGGATATAAATACAGCTTAATAAATAAATAAAATAAATGGGTCAATACCTCAGGGAGTCACTAGCAGGATGGGAACAGCTGGGGGATGTAGAAAAACAGTGGGCAAAACTGAAAGGGAATATTTTTAAGGGCAACCAACCTTTTTGTTAAAACATTAAATAAATCTAAAAGAAAAAGGAGTCCACTATGGTTTTCAAAAGAAGTAGTTGAAAAGGTAAAGAAACAGAGAGAAGCCTTCATGAAATACAAGAGATCACAGAGAGAGGAAGACGGGCACCCATATTTGGAAAAACTTAGAGAAGTTAGCAAAATAGTCAAGAAAGCAAAGATTCAAAAAGAAAAGGAGATAGCCAATGCAATAAAATAGGGGGAAAAGACATTTTTCAGATATGTTAGTGAGAAGAGGAAGGGCAAAAGTGGTACTGTCAGACTCAAGGTTGAAGGGGAGGAATATGTAGAAGCCGATGACAATAAAAAAATTGCTTAACAAATATTTCTGTTCTATGTTCACAGATAAAGAACCAGGAGCAGGACCTTAGAAAATACCCACAAACAGGAACAGAAGCAAGAGGCATCTTGAACAATTTTCAGAAGACTGTGTTCATGAGAAATTGCAAATGCAATGTGTGCCTTCGAGCCAGTCCTGACTCCTGGCAACCCAGAAGCTCCTGGGTTTTCTTGGCAGTGTCACCGAAAGTAGATTGCCAGGCCTTTCTTTCGAGGCAATAGAGGGTTAAGTGACTTGCCCAAGGCCACAAGGAGTGCTAGTGGGAATTGAACCCTGGTTGCTTGGTTACCACACCAGTGTTATAACCACTAGGCCACTCCTCCACTCAATTAGCTAAACATAAAGTAGACAAAGCTTTGGGACCGGATGGGATACACCCTAGACTACTGAAGGAACTTGGGGACGTTCTAGCAGCTCCACTGACTGACCTTTTTAATGGCTCGTTGGAGTCAGGAGTGGTGCCAAAGGACTGGAGAGAGGCTCATGTGGTCCCTTTACATAAAAGTGGAAGGATGTGGTTGAAAACTACAGGCCAGTTAGTTTAACTTCGGTGGCGAGTAAATTATTGGAAGCGCTGCTGAAAGAGAAAACAGTGAGGTTTCTGGAGTCCAGCAGATTATAGGATCCGAGGCAGCATGGATTCACCAGAGGCAGGTCTTGTCAGACAAATCTGATTGATTTCTTTGACTGGGTGACCAGGGAATTGGACCAAGGGAGAGCCCTACATGTGGTCTATTTAGATTTCAATAAAGCCTTTGACACCATTCCTCACAGGTGACTTATATACAGACTGAACATCCTAGAGATGGACCCTAAATTTACTGCTTGGTTTAGAAATTGGTTGAGTGGGAGGCATCAAAGGGTACAGGTAAATGGAGCTTACTCTAAGGAGAAGGTGCTTACCAGTGTTTTTTCCCAGGGATCTGTTCTTGGTCCGATTTTTCTTAACATCTTTGTTAGTGATATAGTGGAAGGGCTGTCGGGTAAGGTTCGCCTCTTTGCAGATGATACCATAATCTGCTATAGAGTAGACGCCCAGGAAGGTGTAGATAACATGAGGAGGGATCTAGCTAAGCTTGAAGAATGATCTAGAATTTGGCAGCTGAGATTTAATGTTAAAAAATGCAAGGTCATGCATTTGGGCTGCAGCACTCTAAGAGAGCAATATAGCATAGGTGGTGAAGTACTTTTGTCCACTAAAGAAGAGCGGGACCTCGGTGTGGTTGTGTCTGATGATCTTAAAGTAGTTAAACAGGTAGTAAAGGCAACAGCAAAAGCTAGGATGCTTGGGTGCATAGGGAGAGGAATGGCTAGCAGAAAAAAGGAGATGATAATGCCTCTGTATAAGTCTTTAGTGCGACCTCATTTGAGTATTGTGTGCAATTCCGGAGACTGTACCTTCAAAAGGACATAAAAGGCTGGAGTCAGTACAGAGGGTGGCTACTAAAATGGTTAGTGGTCTTCATTATAAAGTATATGAGGACAGACTTAAGGATCTTAATATGTACAACTTTAGAGGAAAGGCGGGATAGAGGTGATATGACAGACGTTTAAATACCTCCGCGGCATAAATGCACAGGAGTAGTGTCTCTTTCCATTCAAAGCAAGCTCTGCTACGAGGGGACATGGGATGAGGGTGAAAGGGGATAGATTCAAGAGTGATATGCGGAAATATTTCTTTATGGAAAGAGTGGTGGATCCGTGGAATAGTCCCCCAATGGAGGTGATAGAGACAAGGACAGTAACTGAAGGAAAAAGGGGACTGTTGTAGTGGTTGATATGGAATGGCAGATGAGTTAGGGCAGGTGGTCTTTTTCTGTCGTTATGTTTCTCTGTTTCTAAAATTCACTCTATCTTACAATAAATATTAAAGTACACAAAAAATCACTCTTTGGTAATAAAATTATAAAAGAACTTGAAATGACTTCAGCATTTTAAAGCCATTTTTTCTGCATTGTTACTTTGAGCTCCTCAGACACTATCACCCCCAGCTCTCTCCTGGTCTGTGCCTATCAGCTTCCCTGTTCCCACTGCATAAATGCCTTTGCATTTCAGCACCCCAAATGAATTACTCTGCACGTTGTATTGCAAACCGTTTTGACAATGGTATAATAAGAAATAATAAACCTTAAAACCCATCTTCATATTAAAGCATAGCTGCCAAAGCCACCCTAAATGAGTTCAATCTCATATGATCTCAGAAGCTAAGCAGGGTCTGGCCTAGTTAGTACCTAGATGGGGAACTACCTTAGAATCCCATGTGCTGTAGATTTACTGTGTGTAAGAAAGGCCTGGAATCTACTTCTGGTGACATTTTACCAAGAAAACACAGTGAATGGGTCGCCAGGATTCAACATCGACTCAATGGCATACAACAAGTGGAGTGTAGCCTTGTGGTTGGGGCAAGGTACTTCAGGCTGGAAGGTCGGGGGTTCAAATCCCACTAGAGGACAGCAACCTTGGGCCGGAAGGACTGGGGTTTCTAGTCCCACAGGTGCTCCTTGTGGTCTTGGGCAAGCCACTTAACCCTCCATAGCCCATGTTCCCTGTAAAATAGTTATCTCCAGGTTATAATACCCTGTTCAATGTAATTTCAGTTTGTTCAATGTAAACCGCACTGATGCAGAATAGCGCGGTATATAAGAGAATGTAAATAAATAAATAAAAATAAACAAGCAGCCAAGCACTTGACCAGTCTTTTTTTTCCAGATCACTTCTCATTTTTTAAAAATGTTTTTGTTTATGCAATTTTCATAATACCAATTAAGCAACCACCCACTTAAGCAGAAAAGCTGCATCAGCTAAATCAAACATGAGAAAAAGCTTAACACTTAAAAAAAGAAAAGAATTACTAAACCAGCTAAAGTACACTATAATAGGGTACTCCAAGTTGCATTTACAAAAGGGGGGGAGCCCCAAGATCAAGCTAAAAGAAAAAGCAGGTACATACACAAATCAGGAGGTCAAAGCAAATCACACAAGAGCTAATGATCAAATACTGGAGGGGTCTGAACGAGCTCCAAGAAAGAAATTTATTTAGCAGCAATAAAGGCAGTTAGATGTCCAGGGTCATAAAAAACATATTTCACAGATTAATATTTTATGATAAAATTGCAAGGGAGCTTCAAAAAGAAAATAGCACCAAACTGTAATACTCCAGGATGTAACAACAAAAAATGTTTCCTCCATTTTTTGCGTTTCCCTAGTTACATTAGGATAAAGCCTAACCAAAAAGTTTAGAAACTTAAAATTATGTTTCCTAAAATAAGCTTTCAAAATCCTAAACTTGTCTGCAGAAGACAAAGATCACCACCAAAGTTTATTTATTTTATTTATTTAACCAGTTTTCTATACCGCCTTATCCTTCAATCAAAGCGGTTTACATTATGAATCACTACAAATGGGTACTGGATGCATTCCCTTGTCCCCTAAGAGCTCACAATCTGTGTGTACCTGAGGCAACAGAGTTAAGTGACTTGCCTAAGGCCACAAGGAGTGCCTATAGGACTAGAAACCCCAGTCCCTCCGGCCTGAGATGCTGTCCCCAGGTGGGACTTGAAGCCTCAGCCCTCCGGCTTGAGGTCCAGTATCCTTACCATTAGGCCACTTTACCATTTCCAAATTTAACAGTCGAAGGTAGCTCTTACAGCATATCCCAAGAAAGTCCAAAACTATGGAAATTTCTTCTTGAGAAGTAACAGTAGTAGTAGAAACTTGATGCTTAGAGATTGGCAAATAATATGCATGAATTACTACAGGTATAAAATCAGCAGACACACCCAAAGTCTCAGTTAAATATCTGTCAAACATATTCTTTGCAGAAACTGTTAGCAACTGTGGAGAATTCAATACTCGCAAATTACAGCTCCTAGAATAATTCTCCAAAGCTTCAACTTTAGCACGCAGATGAGTAACATCTTTAACGAGTGTAGCTTGGACAGAACAGACACCTTGAAAATTCTCAATATGATTAAAAGGAAAAAATATAAATTATTCTTTTGTTTGGCCTCAAGAAGCTGAGATTGAGGGACCTGGAAGTATATTGGTTTATTGAGGGAAGGAAGCCCTGGGACTTAAAAACACCAAATCAAAAATGAGTTTTTAGTGTTCTTATGTTGTTTTTAAGTCCAATTTTAATCCACTGTAAAAAGTGTCTCGACAGTATGAAAACAAAGAAGTACATAACAGATGTGTCCAGCTACTATAAATAGTTTTTGATTTAAAATAAGAACATAAGATATGCCATACTGGGTCAGACCAAGGTCCATCAAGCCCAGAATCCTGTTTCCAACAGTTGCCAATCTAGGTCATAAGTACCAACTAGTTTCCCCAAAAGACACAGGTTCCACAATGCTTGTCTTAGGGCAAGGAGTGGATATTCTGGGTCCACTTTAATAATGGTTTATGAACCTTTCCTCCAGGAACTTACCAAAACCTTTTTTAAACCCGGCTATACATGAGGCCCAAATCACCCCGGCTATGGCTCGCAGCCAGCACACACCTCCACAGAAAGCCGGGGCATCTCATCACAATTGAAACCCAGCTCTATCCTACCCCATCCCTCACACACATGAGGCACTAACAACCCATTGATACCATAAGATGCACCTTACTAAACTTGCGCTCTCTGCCCGCAACAAAATACAAATCCTACATAAGAACATAAGATATGCCATACTGGGTCAGACCAAGATCCATCAAGCCCAGTATCCTGTTTCCAACAGTGGCCAATCTAGGTCATAAGTACCTAGTAGTTTCCCTAAAAGACAAAGGTTCCACAATGCTTTTAT
The DNA here is from genome assembly GCA_033557465.1 of Ichthyophis bannanicus. Lineage (NCBI taxonomy): Eukaryota > Metazoa > Chordata > Amphibia > Gymnophiona > Ichthyophiidae > Ichthyophis > Ichthyophis bannanicus. The sequence continues at coordinate 549,155,014 of CM066035.1, forward strand.
TGAGTCAAGCAGTGATATCCTGGATCCCTTTTAATAATTGGTTTATGGACCTTTCCTCCAGGAACTTGTCCAAACCTTTTTTAAACCCAGCTACACTAACAGCCTTTACTACATCCTTCGGTAACAAATTCCAGAGTTTGATTGCACGTTGAGTGAAAAAATATTTTCTTTTATTAGTCTTAAATGGGTTACTCTGTAGCTTCACTGCATGTCCCCTAGTCTTTCTATATTCTGACGACGTGAACAATCGATCTACGGTTACCCGTTCCACTCCATTCATTAATTTATAGACCTCTATCATATCTCCCCCTCAGCCATCTCTTTTCAAGGTTGAAGAGCCCTCACTTTTTTAGCCTTTCTTCATAGGGGTATCCTTCCATCCCCTTTACCATGTTGGTGGCTCTTCTCTGTACCTTTTCTAATAACGCTACATCCTTTTTAAGATACGGCAACCAAAATTACACACAATATTCAAGGTGCAGTTGCACCATGGAATGATACAGAGGCATTATAATAAATATCCTTTGTTTTATTCTCCATTCCTTTTCTTATGATACCTAGCCTTCTATTTACTCTTAGCTGCTGCTGCACACTGGGCGGAGGGTTTTAACATGTTATCCATGACGACACCTAAATTATTTTCCTGGGTGGTGGTTCCTAATATGGAACCTTGCATCTTGCAACCATAGTTTGGGCTGTTCTTTCCTAGGTGCATAACTTTGCACTTCTCTACATTAAATTTCATCTGCCATTTGGATGTCCAGTCTTCCAATTTATCAAGATTGTCTTGCAATTTTCCACAATCCTCATGGGTTTTTTTAACAACTTTAAATCGTTTTGTGTGATCTGCAAATGTGATAAGCTCACTCGTTATTCCCATTTCCAAGTCATTTAAGAATATGTTTAAAAAGCAGCGGACCCAGCACAGAACCCTGGGGTACTCCACTATTCACCTTTCTCCATTGGGAACATTGGCCATTTAGCCCTACCCTCTGCTTTCTATCTTTGAACCAGTTCCTGACCCACAATAGTACCCTGCCTCCTATCCCGTGACTTTATTTTTGCCAAAAGCCTCTCATGAGGAACCTTGCCAAAGGCTTTCTGAAGATCCAGTTACACTATATCAACCGACTCACCTTTGTCTACCTGTTTATTCACACCTTCAAAAAAACATAACAGATTAGTAAGACAAGATCTTCCTTGTCTAAAGCCATGTTGGCTGTCTCCCATTAAGCCATGACTACATACATGTTCAGTAATTTTGTTCTTTTAGATTTCTACCATTTTTCCCAGTACTGACGTCAGGCTCTCTGGTCTGTAGTTTCCCGGATCACCCATGGAACCTTTTTTAAAAATTGGGGTTACATTAGCCATCCTCCAATCTTCAGGTATTACAGATGATTGTAGATGTTGTAGTTGTTGTTATGGAAGGACAGACTAGATGGGCCTTGTGGTCTTTTTCTGTCATCATGTTTCTATGTTTCTATGTTAATGATAGTTCACAGATTACTAATAGCAGGTCTGCAATCTCATATTTCAGTTCTTTCAACACCCTTGGATGCATATCATCCGGTCCAAGTGATTTGCTACTCTTCAGTTTATCAAATAATTATAATACATCTTCCCGGTGTATTAATATTTCTTTCAATTCTTTCACAGTATCACCTTTAAATAACACTTCAGTCATGGTTAACAGCCCTACATCTCCCTCAGTAAAGACCGAAGCAAGTAATTCATTCAGTTTCTCTGCTATGGCCTTGTCCCCTCTTAGTGCCCCTTTTACCCCTCTATCATCTAATGGTCCAACTGACTCTCTCACAGGGTTTTGCTATGAATATACTTGAAAAAGTCTATATTACATGTTTTTGCTTCCACAGCAAGCTTCTTCTCAAATTCTCTTTGCCTGCTTTATCCATGCCTTGCATTTAACTTGCCAGTGCTTGTGCTGTTCCAGTTTTTGTCATTTGGCTCTTTTTTCCATTTCCTGAAAGATGCTTTTTTGGCAATAGCAGTCTCTCTGACCTCACCTTTAAACCATGCTGGCAGTTTTTTGGACTTGCACTTTTCTTAAGGTGTGGAATACAGCTGGTCTGGGCTTCCAAGATAGTATGTTTAAACAATACCCAAGCTTGATGTAAGTCTTTAACCTTTGCAACTGCTCCTTTTAGTTTTTTCTTAACTATGCTCCTCATTATATCACAGTCTCCCTTTCGAAAGTTAAAAAGTAGTACTGTGGATTTCCTTACCATCCCTCCTCCATTAATTAATTTATTTATTTAAACAGATTTGTATACCACCTTATCCTACAATCAAAGTGGTCACATCACAATTGGAGGGTTACATTTATCATAAAGGTAACATTTAGACAGTACGAGGTAATTAACAACGTAATATTATGTTTGTCTAGGGTGAGTGCTTGGGGTGAGTGGGTATTGAGTTGGTGTTATGTCATTACCTTGTATGCCTATTTGGGATGAGTGAGTATCGAATTATCGGCAGTAGATGCATTACCGTTTGTGTGGGAACCGTTTTCTGTCTGCTGATAAGTTTCAATAAAAAGATAAGTTTTGAGGTCCTTTCGGAAGTCTATTAGGTCATCTAATGCTCTCAGGCTTGCTTGTTTATTTATTTATTTAACAGTTTCTTCTTCTTGTTGGGAGGGAGTTCCAAAGTGTGGGCACTAGTAAGGAGGGAGCTACTTTTGAAACTGTTTGTTTAGTCTTGTGGAATCCTGCAGGTGTGCCGATCATGTTGTCTTTATTGGTTCATCTCGGTCTGTTGCAGGTATCCTTCGTTATGATGTATTGGAGTGCCTCTGCTGAGAGCTGGTGGATGATTAATTAAATTAAATCAAATACGATCATGCTATGATCACTATTGCCAAGTGGCCCCAACACCCTTATCTCTTGCACCAGATCTAGTGTTCCACTAAGGACTAGGTCCAAAATGGCTTCCCCTCTGGTCGGTTCATGAACTGGCTACTCCAAGAAGCAGTCATTTATTTCATCTAGAAACTTTATCTCCCTAGCATGTTCTGCTGTGGCACTGACCCAGTTGATAACAGGGTAATTGAAATCACCATTATTACTGTGCTGTAACTTTTGTTAGTTTCCTTGATTTCTTTGAGAATTTCATCATCCATTTGTTCATTCTTGCCAGGTGGTCAATAGTACACACCTCACTGCCATCGCCTTCCCCTTTTTACATGGAATTTCAATCCATAGAGATTCTACAGCAAATTTAGGTCATAATCAATGTTGTATGGGTATAAAACATCAGATTTTATGAAAAGGAAGTTCCATTCCAGGAGGAAAGAGGAGTAATTTACATTAGATACTTTGTTGCAACCAGGTCAGCTGTAACTGTCAAAAAGGACTAATGTGGGAAAGTCAAAATGCTGGTCTCAGCCTGACAGGGGTAAAGAGGAAAAAAGAAATCTTTTAAGTTGTGAATTAAAAGAGGAAAATTGCTTCAGAGGATTCCATGGGGAAAATAGTTTTTTATATTAGAATGTAACTCTGTGATGTCATCAGCGAATCTATATACACAATGCAATGCAATGTGTGCCTTCGAGTCAATGCTGACTCCTGGTGACCCAGAAGCTCCTGGGCTTTCTTGGCAGTATGACTGGAAGTAGATTGCCAGGCCTTTCTTCTGAGGCAATGGAGGGTTAACTGACTTGCCCAAGGCCAGAAGGAGTGAACCTTGGTTGCTTGGGTACCAAGCCAGTGTTCTAACCACTAGGCTACTCCTCCACTCCATGTATATACACAGACTAGGGCAATTTAGAACCTTAGTGATGTTGATTTTTGCCGTTTCAGTTGGTGAATGTTGATGCGAGAGGGGGAAAGTGTATGATGGGTGCTGTGTACTAGAGGATTCTGGTTGAGTGTTTTTTAGGAGAATTTTGAGGTTTAAATGAGAGATTAAATGAAATTGAATGGTAAAAGGATAGATTTAAATGGATTTTATTTTCTTTAGATATAATTTGATTGACTGGTAAAAAGAATCGTATAGGATACAATACTTAAGTTCAGATAGGTACCACTGAATAAAAGGTCTTAAAAGAACCTGAGCTAATTTGGGAGAGAATCCTATTTGGTGGTTTTGTATTTTATTTGGTCTAGTGAGGGTTTATTCAGGGAAATTCCTGTAATCAGGAATCCTGCGATAAAATTAATTTATGAACATTAATATGTAAAAATTAAATATATATTTGATAGAGAAACATATGTCTGCAAAGAAAAATTTGGGCTTTAAACAAATTGATACAGGCTCAAGAAGTAGGTGAGAGGTAAGAATATTCCTGGGAAATCTAGGTATATTTTAGTTCCGAGTGGCACTCACTGAGACTGTTGGACAAATAGTATAATAAACCCAGACACCATGGCATAAAATTTCATCTTACTAGAGTAGATTCATAATCCAAATCAGTGACAGTGCCGCCGGTTAACATTAAGTTCCTTAAAACCAGTACGTGACTGAAGAAAATCGTGAGCATTCTTATAAGAACATAAGAACATAAGATATGCCATACTGGGTAGACCAAGGTCCATCAAGCCCAGTATCCTGTTTCCAACAGTGGCCAATCTAGGTCATACATACCTAGCAGTTCCCCCAAAAGACACAGGTTCCGCAATGCTTGTACTGGGTCAAGCATTGATGTCCTGGGTCCCTGCTTAATAATGGTTTATGGACCTTTCCTCCAGGAATTTGTCCAAACCTATTTTAAACCCAGCTACACTAACAGCCTTTACTACATCCTTCGGTAACAAATTCCAGAGTTTGATTACACGTTGAGTGAACAAATATTTTCTTTTATTAGTCTTAAATAGTTTACCCTGTAGCTTCATTGCATGTCCCCTAGTCTTTCTATATTCTAATAACGTAAACAATCGATCTACGTTTACACATTCCACTCCGTTCATTAATTTATAGACTTCTATCATATCTCCCCTCAGCCGTCTCTTTTCCAGGTTAAAGAGCCCTAACATTTTTAGACTTTCTTCATAGGAGTATCCTTCCATCCCCTTTACCATTTTGGTGGCTGTTCTCTGAACCTTTTCTAATAACGCTATATCCTTTTTAAGATACGGCGACCAGAAATGCACACAATATTCAAGGTGCGGTCTCACCATGGAACATTATAGAGGCATTATAATTGTTTTATTTTCCATTCCTTTCCTTATGATACCTAGCATTCTATTTGCTCTCTTGGCTGCCGCTGCACACTGGGCCGAGGGTTTTAACATGTTATCCACAATAACGCCTAAATCATTTTCCTGGGTGGTGGTTCCTAATGTGGAACCTTGCATAGCGTAACCATAGTTTGGGTTGTTCTTTCCTAGGTGCATAACTTTGCACTTGTCCACATTAAATTTCATCTGCCATTTTGATGCCCAGTCTTCCAATTTATCAAGATCCTCTTGCAATTTTCCTCAATCCTCTTGGGTTTTAACAACTTTAGTTTTGTGTCATCTGCAAATTTGATAACCTCACTCGTTATTCCACTTTCCAGGTCATTTATGAATATGTCAAAAAGCAGCAGACCAAACACAGATCCCTGGGGTACACCACTATTCACATTTCTCCATTGGGAAAATTGGCCATTTAGCCCAACCCTCTGCTTTCTATCTTTTAACCAGTTCCTGATCCACAGTAGTACACTGCCTCCTATCCCATGACTCTTTAGTTTTGCCAAACGTCTCTGATGAGGGACCTTGTCAAAGGCTTTCTGAAAGTCCAGATACACTATATCAACCGACTCACCTTTGTCCACCTGTTTATTCACACTTTCAAAAAAACATAACAGATTAGTAAGACAAGATCTTCCTTGTCTAAAGCCATGTTGGCTGTCTCCCATTAGGCCATGACTATCTACATGCTGAGTAATTTTATTCTTTATGATGGTTTCTACCATTTTTCCCGGTACTGACATGAGGCTCACCGGTCTGTAGTTTTCCGGATCACCCCTGGAACCCTTTTTAAAAATTGGTGTTACATTGGTGATCCTCCAATCTTCAGGTATTAGAGATGATTTTAATGATAGTTCACAGATTACTAATAGCAGGTCTGCAATCTCATATTTCAGTTCTTTCAACAACCTTGGATGTATACTATCCGGCCCAGGTGATTTGCTACTCTTCAGTTTATCTAATAGTTGCAATACATCTTCCCGATGTATCGATATTTCCTTCAATTCTTCCGCACCTTTAAATACCACTTCAGTCATGGGTAACATCCCTACATCTTCCTCAGTAAAGACCGAAGCAAAGAATTTATTTAGTCTCTCTGCTATCGCCTTGTCGCCTCTTAGTGCCCCTTTAACTCCTCTATCATCTAATGGACCAACTGACTCTCTCACAGGTTTTTTGCTACGAATGTACTTGAAAAAAATCTTTATTTCACGTTTTTGCTTCCGCAGCAAGCTTCTTCTCAAATTCTCCCTTTGCCTGCTTTATCAATGCCTTGCATTTGACTTGCCAGTGCTTGTGCTGTTTCCAGGTTTCGTCATTTGGCTCTTTTTTCCATTTCCTGAAAGATGCTTTTTTGGCAACAGCCTCTCTGACCTCACCTTTAAACCATGCTGGCAGTTTTTTGGACTTTCTTCCACTTTTCTTAAAGCGTGGAATACAGCTGGTCTGGGCTTCCAAGATAGTAATTTTCAACAACACCCAAGCTTGATGTAAATCTTTAACCTTTGCAACTGCTCCTTTTAGTTTTTTCTTAACTACTTTCCTCATTTTATCATAGTCTCCCTTTCGAAAGTTAAAAGGTAGTACTGTGGATTTCCTTACTATCCCTCCTCCAGTATTTAAATCGAAGGCGATCATGCTATGATCACTATTGCCAAGTGGCCCCAGCACCCTTATCTCTTGCACTAGATCTGGTGTTCCACTAAGGACTAGGTCTAATATGGCTTCCCCTCTGGTCGGTTCATGAACCAGCTGCTCCAAGAAGCAGTCATTTATGTCATCTAAGAACTTTATCTCCCTAGCATGTCCTGCCGTGACACTGATCCAGTCGATACCGGGGTAATTAAAATCACCCATTATTATTACTGCGCTGTAACTTTTGTTAGCTTCCTTGATTTCTTTGAGCATTTCATCATCCATTTGTTCATTCTGGCTAGGCGGTCGATAGTACACCCCCACTGCCATCGCCTTCCCCTTTTTACATGGAATTTCAATCCATAGAGATTCTACCCTTGTTTCCAACTGCTGTACCCTGTCAGCTAGGGCATTAAAATGTGAAACCAAAGCAGAGCCCAAATTCACAACTGCTTGCCAGATAACATCTAAAGTAATCCATGAAGTGCGCTCTTGTAGAATAAAAGGCATAACAGTTCCCCATTGAGGTTGAGCTGCAGACGCTTCTGAAACTGGTGAAATCAACTGCATAGATAATTGCAAACTGGTCACTTACTCCTGTTCCATTTATCCCCATCTGATGAGGCCTGCACAGCCCTGCTGGTACCCGCCCAGTCCTCCAGTTCTTATCTTCCAGTAGACGGTCGGGCGATGTCATCTGACACCGACAAGTCAGCCGCAGAGGTCAGAGGACTCACCAGGAAAGGCTGGAAATGGCGTTTCTCTTGCCTCCGGGATGAGGGATATCGAGCCTAAAGACAGCATCTGATGCACCACACTCAGTGCAGACTGCAGCAGGCCTTCTCCTGAGGGTAACCGAACAATTGAGCAGCACACAAAAGCATCAATAGACCCTGAGACTGGTATAGACTCATCTTCAGAGGAAAATACCCAAGCATTCCCCTTTCTCTTGTCCATAATAAGAAATAATTCTAAAGAAGAACCTGCCGTGTTCCAAAGCTTCATGTAGGTGCAGCCTTCTTGGATCCCCTTGCATCAGGCCTCAGTGGGGGCAGTAGTCAAACAGCCTCACAGCACCAAAGGTTTAAGGTAAGCACTGCAGGGCTGTTTGAGAGCATTGCCGCTGCTGAAAGTCCTGGAGGGGTGGCAGCAGCAGCAATGGGGGCCAGAAAGGGGGAGGAAATGGGCACAAGGGATGAGGTTTGCCTAGGGTACCTCCTCTCCTTATACAGACCCTAGCTGTGGCAGACCTTACAGAGGGATTCTCCCTCTCCTTGCTTTTCAACTTCAGTGGAATTCACTGGCAACAAAGTGGGGGGGGGAGGGGTCTTGGCTGCTGGCTCCTAAATTTTTCGGTTGGCTTCCTATGCAAGACCTTTTGTTTTCCTAATCTTACTATTTTAATATTTTAATATTTAATTAATACTTTTGCATTGAAAGTGCAGGGTATGCTGTACAGATCAGTGGAACAAACTTCTACTTTCATGCATTTTGAACTGTTTTAGCCAGCAGAACATGAAAAAAGTACAAGGGTTTGAAGATTTTATAAGGCACTGTGTACATAGCAAGAATGATTATTTAGGATCTACAAGACCTTTTTTTTCTTAGATATTGTTCAAATTGTTGATGCATACAGCTGGCATTAAATATATCTAGGATCAGGGCAGCAACTTAGAAGTGGGTGCAGCAAGTATCAGGTGATGTTCAGCTTTGCCAAGGGACATCTTTGTGGTGCTGGGACTTTGGACAATTGCCTTACTTGTGTAATACCTTAAATAATTAGTTGCCCTCTGGGGCCATAATGGATTTGGTGCTTACCAATGGTGAAAGTGTTTCTGATGTTATAGTTGGAGATCATCTCACATCCAGTGATCACCAGATGGTGTGGTGCAGTATTAGGACTAGGGCTCAAACACCATTGGCACTAAGGCTGGTTACAAAATCCTATACATGCTTCCCCCCCCCCCCCCCCCACCGCATCAGGTGCAGACAATATTAGCAGGCCATTTTAATATGTGCAGCTCATTTGCCTATAATTTAAATACTTGGCGTTAATTGTGCACTCTTTTCCTTTGCTGTTTACATACAGTTCATCTCTTTTCTGCATTTGGCTGTGGCACTAATTGTACCTAAAAGTGCCATTATCTGTGCTTAAAGGCCACGCTAGTTTTCTGTATGAGTTTGTACCTGAGGCAATGAAGGCTTAAGTGATTTGCCCAAGGCCATTAGAAATGCCAGTGGAATTTGAACCCTGCTCTCTTTGGTCCACAGGCTGCTGCTCTAATCACTAGGCTATTCCAGAAGCATGCCTGCATTTTAATTTCAAAAGTACATATGTTATTTTGTTCCCCCTCTACCACCTTCAGAAATGTGGGGATTATAAAGTACGTGGACGCTTTTAAAGTGCATATTATGCATGTGTCAGTTTTTGAAAGAGAAAAAAAAATACAGGCAGTTTCTCTTTGAAGATTTTTCTAAAGTACATACATTAATAGACCCCAAAGAGTTTGCAACTATGAAAGCTTTTTGAAAATTGCCCACTCTTAGGGCAAACAAGACATATGTAACAGCTTGGACAATAGAATGTCAACAGTCCTTTTATTCAGAAAGTATTTCAAAACCTCAGAAAATTCTGCCTCTACTCCATAGCATTTACTAGATTTTACAATGAAATAATTACAGATCAAGCTGACTAGAAAATATAATTAATACTTTCTGATGAAAACGCAGAGTACAATGTGGATCAGCATGAGACAAACTGGCATAGTGATCAAACAGGTTGAGGTTGAATAAAACAGGCTACATTAAAATGCTAGCACAGTGGGTGAAAAGGTAAGAACAAAGCCTGATATTCAAAGGATATATGCTCCTAACTTTGATAGTCATGTTCTTAATTGGCATAAAAAGAGGGTGGCAATAGGGGCAGATTTAGGGTAAGAAAAAAAAGAGTTGGGCACTTAGCATCGATTCTCAGCAGAAGGCTCATAAATTAGGCTCATAAATCAAATAAATGTTAGGCCTAACTTTAGGAACATAGGAGGGCAAAGCAAAAGGATTTATGCAGTCTGCAGTCATGCAAGCCACATAAATCCCACTCACTGGGATAGTCATCAGCATTAATGCTGTTAGTGCCATTGAGAATCCCTCCTAACCCTGTTAAATGCCCCACAGTCACGGTTAGTGACGGGGCATTCCGCGGGTGGCACCATATGTTAGCCTGTCAAAGGTAATGTTGAGCCGCTAACCGGCTAGCTAAAACACCTACGTTAGAACAGGTGAAAAGCTGATCTAACTTCATGCAATTTTGCTATTTGGCTAGCAGTTGAATATCACCACTAGCCAGACTGCAAAAATGCTATCTGTGCAAAACCGGATATTCAGTGCAAATGCCGGATATGGCCCAGCACTGAATACAGTTGTGAACATTACTGGCACCCTTGCATTTTAGGTATGTTGTGTACAACATCTTGAGAAACAGTTGAAAATATTCCATCTGTATGTGATCATAATATTTTAATACAGTCAAACCTCGGTTTTCATGATTAATCCGTTCGAAAAAGTCTGACTAAAACCGAATGTATGAAAACTGAAGCAATAGTTCCCCTAAGAAATAACGTAAATCCAATTAATCCGTTCCAGACACCCAAAAATATTCACAAAAAAATACATTTTATAGAGAATAACTATATTTTTACATACAGAAAACAATGAGAAATAAATATAAATGACTAATGAAATGGATAAATGAACATTTAACGTCACTTTTACCTTTATTGAAGACTCTTGTTGGCATATGGATGACGGCGAGGAGGGGAGAGGGAGGAGGAGAGGTTATTGTTTGGAAGGGGAATCTCCCTCCATAAGGACCTCAGGTATCAAGGCCCTATCCGGGGTTACTTCCCTTCTTTGTCTTTTACTGGCACTAGGACCAGCTTGAGAGTCATTGGACCCCTGTTGTACAAAAAAATCTGTCCAGAGAGGTCTGCTTAGGAGAAGGGAGAAAGATCAGCCGCACGGCACAATGATCAAGATGCAGATCTTCAGCCAGATACCCAGAGAGGAGATCGGGCACAGGAATTTAAAAGAAAAAAACCAAGAAGGATCCACAAAAAAAAAGCCTCCAGTAAAGGCGCCAGCCACAGCCACCGGAAACACCACTCTCCCGCTCAGGCAACCTGGAACGCAGAGCTGAGCATGCGTTCCACAGCCATGTGGCAATGGCTGCAGCAGCACGGGCCCCCGAAGTCTCAGCTAGGCAGCAGAACAGCTCCTGTCACTTTTCTCACCTGCCCGATCGTCACAGGACAGCACACACAGATACTGTACTGTAATCTGATCGCCGACTCTCTCCCCGCTTCCGATTCTGTCCCAAAAGCAAATTGTAAGCTGGAAAAAATGCTCAGCAGCAGCAGGATGGGCAAGTTTGAAAGACCCCTCAAAGTTTTGCCATCAGCAGGGAGTCCCCTAACTGAGCGTCGGAAGCATCAGACCAGCCACACTCTCACTCCTTGATTCTTGCTACAGTACAGTACTGTATTTTTCAAGCTCAGGATCGCTGAAAGCAAAGAGGTCTGGATTGCAAAAACAAGTTAAGTACTGTACTCTACTGAGCGTCCCCAGTACGGATCATTTTAAATTGTACGAAAACTGAGCGGATGTACGAGAACTGGGACAAAATCGCAACAAAAAAAGTCGTCGAAAACCGAAGCTTACGAAAACTGGGGCATACGAAAACCGAGGTTTGACTGTAGTATGTTCAAAGGTATACAACAACAACAAAAAAGATGCATGTGCAACATAGACATAGTAATTTCTGAGAAAAAAAACAAAATATGACCTAAACAGGATTAAGAGCACCCTTCACTAATATTTGGTTACACAACCCTTGGTAGTGATGACAGCCTCCAAACATTTCTTGTAGCCATCTATAAGTTTCGCACATCTGTCTGCTGATAGTTTCTCCTACTCTTCGACTGAGATTGCTTCCAGCTCATGAACGTTTCCAGGATTCCTTTTACCAGTGGCAGATTTCAGCTCTTTCCAAAGGTTCTCGATTAGATTGAAATCAGGACTCATTGCTGGCCAGTTTAAAACAGTCCTTTTTTTCCTCTTTAACCATTTATTTTATATTTTTGGATGTATATTTTGGGTTACTGTCCAGCTGGAGGACCCATGATCTTCAACCCAGACCTAACTTTCTGATACTGGGTAGCACATTTCGCTCCAAAATACCTTAGTAGTCCTCTGACTTCATGATTTCTTTAATATGTTCCAGGCCTCTAGTTCCTGAGGCAGCAAAAACGGCTCCACGTTATTTATTTTATTTTATTTTATTTTATTTATTTAGCTGTATTTATATCCCGCTTTTCACCGGGTCAAAGCGGTCAATTGGGGGATACATTTAACACGAGGGGATATGAGACACATATGCTAGTACTTACAGGGAACATGGGCAATGGAGGGTTAAGTGGCTTGCCCAAGACCACAAGGAGTGCCTACAGGACTAGAAATCCCAGTCCCTCCGGCCTGAGATTGCTGTCCCCAGGTGGGACTTGAACCCCTGGCCCTCCGGCCTGAAGTACCTTGTCCTAACCACTAGACCACTCCTCCCTTAACCTCCACCATATTTACCTGTAGGAAGGGAGTTTTTTTCCCCTTATAAGCTTAATTTCTTCACCTGTAAATGTATTGCTGGTCTGCTGTGCCAAAGAACTCAAGTTTGGTTTCATCTGTCAACAGAACCTTTTCCCAGAAGGATTGTTGTTTCTCAAGGTGGGTTTTGGGCATGCCTTTTTATGTCCATCTTTAAGCAATGGGGTCCTCCTTGACCTTCGCCCATGAAGTCCCTCTTTGTTTAGTGTGCAGCATATGGTGTGGGCTGAAACCACTACTCCAGATTGCTCCAAGTCAGCCTTAAGCTCTTTGGAAATTGTACATGGTGTTTTTCCAACAGTTCACACTAACCTTCAAAGACTTTTTGGATTAATTTTTCTCTTCCAATCATGTCCTGGAAAGTTCTTGAAAGTTCAATGAACAGAAAACCTCTTAACACTGTGAACTGTAGACACACTAATCCCAAGGACTTTAGAGATAGCGTAGTTACTCACCTGTAACAGGTGTTCTCCGGGGACAGCAGGATTCATCCTCACATATGGGTGATGTCTGCATCGATTGAGAGTGCATGGTAGTCACTCCCCAGTTTTCAAAGAAAGCCTCTGGGAGTCAGGCCATGCATGCATGGTCACCTTCCCTCCCAAAGGTGCCATCTTACCTCAGTATTACAACACAGCTTAATCTAGCATCAAAAAACAACAGCTCTATGGGGAGGAGGGAGGGTTGTAAGTACTGATTCCTGTTATCCCAGAGAACTACATTTTCTCTGGAAACAAGCAGGAATTCAGTCCTCACATATGGGACTCCCAAACTACAGGCTACCGAAAAAAAACACGTAGGAGCCATGTGCGACCCAAAAGGCAAACCAGAAAGGGCAGTAAGGAGCGCTGAATGGCTTGAAGTCCAGTGACGCAGCCCCAACATTGACGCTGGAATACCCTCTCTCTGGTAGCCTGGTCACAAAGGGCCAGAGGGAAGGAGTTGCACTATTCCTCAAAGAAGTGATAAAGTATGTCTGGCCAAAGGCTCTATTGTGATGTGAGCTCTCCTCCCAGCAGTAGCATGCTGTGAAGGTATGGACTGAAGATCAGGTGGCAGCCCGGCAGATGTCCTGCAGGGGGGCAACACAGGGGAGCCACTGAGGATGCTTTGGCACGCACATTATATGCGGTGATGTGACGTTCCAGAAAGAGTCCAGCCTGCTCGAAGCTGGAAGAAATATAGCCTGCCACCCAGGCAGACAGGGTGCACTTAGAGACTGCAACCTTAAGCCTGTTGATGTCATAGAAGATGAACAACTGTGATGAGCAGTGATGGGCCTCAGTCCTCTCGAGGAAGGCGGCCAGTACCCTTTTGCAATCCAAGGTGCGAAGCGAGGCCTCTGCACAGGATGCGCAAGACCTGGGGAAGAAAGTGGGAAGGACCACCTCTTGGTTGATATGAAAAGCAGACACCACCTTAAGCTGGAATTTTGGCAAGTCTAGAGAATGACCCTGTTTTTGTGGAACCTGGTGTAGGGGGCGCGGGCCACCAGCACCTGCAGATCAATGACCTGTTGGGTCGAAGTGAGCGCTACCAGGAATACCACTTTCCATGACAGGAACTTAAGATGGCACATAGCCAACGGCTCAAAAGGGGGAGTCATCAACTTCCTGAGGTCAATGTTCAAGTCCCATGCCACTGGTGGTGGGCGAACAGGGGGATGTGAGACGTCCCTTCATAAAACGGCCCACAAGGGGCTGCACAGAGACAGGCTGACCATCGACGAGGTGATGTGCAGCCAGGGCGCTGAGGTGCACCATGATGGAACTGGATTTCAGACCAGCCCAGGAGAGGTACAGCAGATACTGGAGGATGTCTTGCACTGAGCAGGAAAGGGTTGAGATTCCTATCTGTGCACCAGACCGAGAATCTATGCCATTTGAAGCCATACGCACACCATGTTGAGTCCTTGCGCATATGGAGGTGGAGGTGAACTAGAGCTAACCATTCAGCAGCCACACTGTCAGAGCAAGGGATTGGAGATTGGGATAGAGAAGGGTCCTATCCTGCTGTGATGGGCACTGCCCAGAGGTATCGGGGCTGCCTGCTATAGGTACAGGAGTAGGGGGAACTGAGGAGCAATGAGAATTATCGAGGCCCAGTCCACCTGCACCTTGAGTAAGGTCTTGGGGACCAGGGGAATAGGCAGGTATGCATACTGTAGACTCCTGGACCAAGACAGGAGAAAGGCATCTGCTGTCACACATTCCAGGGTCAGCCTACCAAGAGCAGAAGCATGGCAGCTGCACGTTCTCAGGGCTGGCAAAAAGGTCCAACATCGAAAGATGGTGATGGCCACCACTGGGTTAAGGCGCCACTCATGGGGCTGAAGAACTCTGCCAAGTCGGTCTGTGAAAAGATTGGCCTGGCCCAGCAGGAAGACTACCCCTCAAGGATCATGCCCTTCTCTGCAGCAAAGGTCCAGAGATGGAGGCAGAAGCCCATTCCCCCCTGCTTGTTGATGTAAAACATCGCTACTTGGTTGTCTGTTTCAACGAGGGCAACCTTGGTCGCCAAGTGGGCCAGGAACATCCAAAGGGCATGTGTTACAGCTCGGCATTCCAGGAGGTTGATCTGGAGGGCACATTCCTCCCGGGTCCAAGCACCCTGTGATTGAAGACCATCGCAGTGGGCTCTCCAGCCGAGCTTGGAGGCATCCATGATAAGAAAATGTTGGGCTGGCGGGGCCTGGAAGGGTAGGCTGGCCATGAGATTCTGTTGGCTCTGCCACCAGGTAAGGGAGGCCATGAGAGGGTGGGTGACCCGGGCACAATCCTTCAGGTAACCCGTGGCCTAAGTCCATTGAGAGCTGGGTCCATTGGGCCTGTCGCATGTGCATACGGGCCTCCAGGTTTATGTGAATTGTCAAAGCCATGTGCCCCAACAGGCGCAGCAGGAGACAGCAGACAACAATGAGCCACCCTTTACCTTTTTTGCTAGGGTCACCAGATGCAGAGTCCAGTCCACAGGGAGGAAGACTCCAGCCTGGGTTGAGTCCAAAAGGGCTCCTAAGAACTCCAGGCACTGGGTCAGTTGCAGATGTGACATTGGGAAGTTGATCATGAACCCCAGATGCCACAGCAGCCCGATGGTGTGGTGGGTCGCATGGCGGACCTCCTCTGGGGAGCAGCCCTTCAGGAGCCAGTCGTCCAGAAAGGAAGACAGAGACTCTCAGTAAGTGGAAGTGAGCAGCGACTATTGCCAGTCACTTGGTGGATACCCAGGGGACAGAGGAGAGGCCAAAGTGGAGCACCCTGTACAAGTAGTGGCACCCTCTGATGACGAAGCGGAGGTACTGAAAGTTCCAGGGATGGATCAGAATGTGGGTACAGGCATCTCCGAGATCCAAGGAACATAGCTAATCTCCCCGCTGGAGGTAGGACAGAAATGTTCCAAGGGACAGCATCTTTAACTTCTCCTTGACCAGAAAGCAGGATGGGATGAAAGTTCCCTGGTTTTTTTTTTGGGACAAAGTAGTACTGGAAGTAGAACTTCCCTTGACCTCGCTGCACAGAGAGCTCCTGCAGAAGGAACTCATGTCCCTACTCCAGGATCGGGTGGTAGTCAGAGGGGCCAAGGGACTGGCTCTACCACCTGATCCTGGAGTAGGGACGTGAGTTCCTTCTGCAGGAGCTCTCTGTGCAGGGAGGTCATGGGAAGTTCCACTGGAAAGAAGGGAGGGAGCATCTGGTCGAAGTGCAGAAGGCAACTTTCCCACACCACCTGCAGCACCCAGGCATCGATGGTGATATCCAGCCAGAGGTGAGTGAAGTAAACCAGATGTCCTTCCGTGTGTCTTGGGCAATGCCAAAGGAGTCAAAAGCCCCCCCAGGCTGCGGCTGGGGTGCTATTTGGGACTTGGGTGCTTTCTACTTATGGGGGCCATGCCCCTGGCCTTTGGCCTGCTGACCCAGTTGGGGAGCCTGATAGGCCAGAAATTGGGGCTATTTTCCATAAACCTTTTTCACCTTTGGGTGGAAAGGCTTTTTCCCTGAAGCCTTCCATCTGGAAGTGTCAGCGGAGTTCTGGGACAGCCTGGTCCTGGTCATAAACTCTGACTCCAACTCTGTGGCCTTGTCAATCATGGGTTTGCTGAAGATGTTCTCTCCCCAGAAGGGGACATTGGCCAGTTTGTCCTGCAGTCATTGCTCTAAGTCAGCGGAATGCAGCCAAACCAGGTGGCGGGTACTAATGTCTACCGCAGCTACACGAGCCATTGACTAAGCCATCATAGGCCAAAAATGCTCGAGAAATTCACCTGTCAGCTTAGCTGAGAACCTAGTGAGCTCCTTCGACAGTTCCCTCAGGCACATGCCTACGTACAGCTGGTAAGCCTGGATGTGGGCCACGAGCATCAAGTCCTGGTAGCACTTTCTGCCAAATCTATCTATGATGCGTGCTTCCCTACAAGGAGGCACAGAGGAGTGTGTCTTCTGACTCTTTATGTGATGCATGCGACACCAACCCCTTGGAGATTTGAGGCAGTTGTGTCTTCGTAAAGCATGGGCTCTTGCCTACTCGATACTGGGAATAGAGTTGCCAGCTCACTATTGGCACCGTCACTGGGCTCTCCAACATCCTGAATAGCAAGCGCTCCAGGATGGGAGGTATTGGCACCGTGCGTGCCTCCCTCGGAGGGGCCTCATACTGGAGGATCTCAAGATCCTCAGCCCGAGGCTCGTCCTCCAGTTCTGCCAAGGCGGCCAGGGCCTTCGACATTCCCAGAACAAACTTGAGGTGCCCAACAAGTTGACCCAGAGTTGCTCAGAGGCAAGTTGCACCTCGAGCAGGAGGCCGACCAACACGGCTCCAAGCGAGTTGCGAACCATTCCAGCACAGGCTGGACGTCCTCCAGAGTGGTCCTCACAATTAAGGGTCCCAATTTTGGCACAGATAACCCAGACACTCCGGGCATTGGGCCCTGCTGTACCTTGAGGAAGGCATCCAGGCTGCATTCCAAGGTCATCATCCTGGCTTCAATGTTAGTAGGCTCCACAGCAACCGGTTTGGACCTTGATGGTATCGAGCCTGAAGCCGGTTCCCTTGACGGGGAATCACCAATGGTGAGCAGGTCAGAGAACCGAGCCCGACCCCCCAACAAGGTGGGAGTCTCCTCCCACTGGGGCAGCTTCAAGGGCTTTTCCTGGCCAGGGCTCCAAGGCCAGGGACCAGAGGTCTTACCACTCATTCCAGGACCAAACTTCAGCTTGGATGATGTCTTGCACCCACAGGGGATGTCTTCCAAGGATGACCCCCGATCTGAGGCTCTGTGACCTTGGGGCTCAGATTGAGCAAGTGGGCATGATGCCGAGTCGTTGGATGCAGTTTCCGAGGGCAGCAATTCCAGACTCTATGCCAGAACCACAGCAGAGGCCTTCAATCCAAAAGCTCCCCCTGCTGCTTTTCATGTTTCCTCAGCTCTTGTTTGACATCTGCAGGCAGAGTGGCCAAGTGGAGTCATCATGATCCGCACAGAGGCACTTTATAGAGCAACCGTAGTGGTCTGTGCTGGACATAGTATGGGGCATCTGCACATTCCTTAAATCTGCTGACTGAAGACAAAGCGGGGAAGACGGCACCCGCAAGATCAACTCAGACATCTCGGTCAGGGAGGACACGAGAAAATACCCGTACATTGAAAAAGAAAAGGTTCTGAGAAAAAAAGCAACGCCGAGGCAAGGGCAGACTCGGGTGGCCAAAAGGTGATCGGGAACCGACCAGCAAAAAGAAGAGTAAAAAAGCGCTAAGTAGAAGGGTTAGAAAAATAAACTGTTACTGGGGACAAGAGACGTGACATCTGCAAGGAGCCACGAAAAAAAGACAACTGAGAAAAGATAGCATCTTTGGGCGGCCTGACTCCCAAAGGCTTTCTTTGAAAGCTGGGGAGTGATTACCACACAGGCTCCATCGATGCTGATGTCACCAATATGTAAGGACCAACTTCTTGCTTGTTCTCGGAGAAGGCCTTGTACCCCTTTAAAGTTTGATGTTTGGTGATAATAGCTTTTCTGATGGTCTCAGGCAGCTCTCGTTTTCCACTGTGAAAATTGAACAGGGAGTGGATGTTGCTATTTTACATATTAGAGCCATCATTCATTGGTTGATGCAAGTTATGTGAGTACTGACAATTGATAACAGGTGCATCTAATTTTACTGCAATGGGAGTTTGGTTCTTCTGTCCAAACTGATTTTTATTTTATATTTATAATTTTCACAAAATTCCAAGCACAATACTTGTAAAGAAAAAGGCAGTCTAGGTTACAATTTAGGAAAATTATAAGAGGAAAAACTAATACACCAGAATGCCCACTAGCCAAACAACTGTGGGAGCCCAAGAACTAAAGAAAAAAATCTTACTAAACATGCAAGGAAAGCATAATTAGGCAGTTTAATCCACAACCATTATTACTACTGTGACTACAATAAAAACTAACTGGTTTCCTCCATAGATAAAAGAGGAAGGTGCAAACTAAAAAAGGCCGCCAGATGAGAGGGATCATAAAAAAAAAGACAGACTGTAAGCACACTAGGTATTTACATGAAAATTTTAGAAAGAACCCCCCCCCCCCAGCTGGACTACCCCAGGCTTGAGTACTAGGAATTCCCTCCGGTGCCGCTGAGTCTCACAGGCCAGATCAGGATACATGGCAACTAACAATTCCTTAAAGGGAGTGGAGCATTTCTTAAAATATAACTTAAAGAACCACTCCTGGTCGGATGAAAGAGCTAAAGAAACTAATAAAGTTGATAATATTACAGTTTTGGTATCAGAAGATTCAAAGATATTAGATATATTAAGCATGTCAACATGCAGTAAATTAAATAGCAAGCCCCACTGAGTCTCCACTATAACCTTTTATTTATTTATTTAGACTTGTATACCACCTTATCCTACAATCAAAGTGGTTACATATCACCACAATTGGGTTACATTTAACATTTGGGAGCTTTACAACATTTAACATGAGGGTATTTAACAACATTGATACAACACGATTTGAGGGTTACATTTATCCTAATGGTGTCGTGAGTTTAACTAGGTTGGTTAGGTATTATTTTGCAAGGGAGTTTACATTGCATTCCCGCTCGGGTGTGAGCTGTTGTCTATCTGCTCATACGTTTCTGTGAATAGCAGGGTTTTAAGGGCCTTGCGGAAGTCTGTGATGTCCTCTAATTATTTTGTGTTGGAATATAGTACACTTTTGAAAGAGGAGGCTAAGACTCAGGTGGCACCCCTAAAACATCTTGCAAATACACCTTCAACATGTCCCTCGCTGATACTAAAGGAGAGCGGGGAAAATTCACTAAACGTAAATTCATAGAATGTACTTGATTCTCAAGTACTTCATTTTTAAGTCTCAGATTAGAAACATCCTTCACAACTGATAAGTCGTCTCATGGGGCGGGCCAAGACGGTGGACGCTTGTTAGCCAGTGCACTGATGGCTCCCACTTTTACCTTGTTTCTTCTTACCTTTTAAAAATGCCTCGTAAGTGAAAGGCTAAAGTTTGGGAGTTGTCAAAGAGCACTACTGCAGCTAAGGGCCCTCTCAATGCTTTTGTGAGGCCTGCTGATGCAGAGGGAACTCCGGAGCAAAGCTTGTTAGGAGCAGAAGGAGGCTTGCTGCGCCCCTCAGAACTACAGGTCACTCATAGCCCAGAGACATGATCCTCTCCAGTTCAGCCCGCATTCTATGGCATGGGAGCAGCGGAGGCAGACTCTCTTGGTGAATGGAGAGTTGGGACTGGCACGCCAGGGTTTGTGGGGAGTTCCGCTGCAGAAGCCATCATGGCTGCAGTGTCTGCTAGAGTGGTGGAGAGTTCTGCTGCTATTAGGGGGCCTTCATTGCCTGCGGAACTGAAGAAAGGTTTGCTTGCTCGTTTGTCAACTGCCATGAGAGCACAGGAGTTAAAGCCAGCAGTCTCTACTTTTTCGTCCAACAGCTGTTACTTTGGACTCTCTCTGGGGGGGCTTACAAGCTTTGGAACTATTTTTTTGTCCCAATTTGGTGTCCCTCCAGAATGCTCTTGCTTCTATCATTCAGTCTGCAGACCAGCAGAAGCAGGAGGTAGCCCAATTAAGCTCTAAGTTGGCCCAGCTGGAGGCTAGAGTGGAGGACACTGCAACCCTTTCAGGTACTGTTATTAAAGATTTATCCGGTATCCATGGGAAGATTGAAATGTTAGAGAACTCTGTCAGGAAGAAGAACCTACACGTCTTAAACTTTCCTCATCTTCCTGCTGTTTCGCTGAAGGATCTGTTCATTTCCTATGTTACTTCTATATTGAAAATTCCCTTGGAGTCAGTTCCTCCTTTGGCAAGGATTTTTTATTTGCCAACTGCCAAGTCTAAAGACCATGGGTGCTTCTTCACCTGCCCATTCACCACCAATGGACTCTTTGGATCTGACTGGGTTCTTAGAGACTTCAGATCTGGAATTCATTCCGAGGGCTACTTTATTGCTGACTCTGGTGCTTGAGCCTAATCGAGATTTACTCTTGAAATTATATTTCAAGGTTAGGAATGAGTCCTTTATGGGGGGGGACAATTAGGATGTTTCCTGATGTTTCAAAAGCCACCCAGAAACGTAAACAACAGTTTTTGCTGCGTCCTCAGGTTTTGCAGTTAGGAGGGCTATTCTTCCTGCGCTACCCGTGTAGATGTCTAATTAAATATCAGGGAGTTAGTTATACCTTTTTTGAGCTTGCACACCTAACTTAGTTTGTCACAGGCAAGATTGTGGCTCCGTCTCAGCAGCCCATGGCTCTCTTATCTATCCCCTCTTATCTATCCCCTATAGTAATATTTTGCATTAGTCTTATGTCTTATTTCTAGGTTATGTCTAGGCCACCCTCTCAACCTGTGGGCTAGTGAATGTAATTCTTTTTGTTTTAGTGTAATTGTTTAGAAAGGCTGGTTTCCTCCTTTATTCATTTGTTATATTCTTTTCTGTAACAAGCTGTTGTGTCTTGTGTAATGTTAAAATGGCAAAAATAAAAAATTAAAAAAAAAACAAGCCTCATGCTTCTGAGTCTCAACTTGTAGTTTTCCCAACCAGTTCTTTAGCTGCACAAAGTTCACTTGCATTAGCCAATGATGTCTGAGTATTAGACTGAACTTGCATTGCCAACCCATTCATCTGCTGCACCAATATGGTACCCAAAGAAGCAATCGCCATCCAGATCGACTCCAAGGTAAAATTAGTCGGACACTCCAATGTAAAGGACATCATCAATCCCGAGCTATTACCCGGCAGAAGACGCCAGCTCTCCAGCCTCAATGCCTCTAAGTCCGTAGAAATGATGGTTTGCACAAGTGGGCCCTCCAAATGTAGCAAGAAGGCATCCATCGGACCTGGAGTTGAAGTAACAACTGGAGAGGAAGTCTTAGCAATTTGAGGAGGCTCCTTGCAAAGTTTCCCCTTCCTTTTCGGCACAGTGGAAAGCTGCATGTAGAGACACAACTGCCTACACAGCCATCTTGCGGCTCCTGTCCAAACTGATTTGAATTGTTTATAAGGATGCCAATAATCATGTCCTGGCAACATCCCAGTTTTTATACTATTTCCTTTTTTAATTGGTCTTGTTTTATTTGATTCTCTTGTGTATCAAATTTGTATGCATATATAGTCCAAAGCCATTTCAATGGTCACTTTTTTCTTTTTTAGGAGATATTGGACATTAAGGTCTTGAACTGCAAAGGTGCCAATAATGTTGACCACAACTGTACCTAGTGCTAAATTAAAGTAGCACTGGCCACTGTCACCACTGAATATGCATCCCTCCCCAAAACGTTAAGCTTCTAAATTAAGATCAATTTTCATCTGAAAATTTAGGCTCCTCAGTATGGCTTAAAATAGTGCACAAATTTAGAAGCTTAAATTTAGGAGCCCAGTTTTTCATGAATACTGAGCCCCAAAGTTTCTCTGAAGCCTTAAGTTAGCAATAACAACTTCTCTCTAAGCATACAAAAAGGACTTAGAGGCTCTTTTACTAAAGTGCACTATACCGTCAGTATGTGTTTTGGCATGTAGTAACCATGTGCAGTAGCCTGCAGTAACTGTTTCATGATAGAATAGGCCAATTTCCATGCTGACTCACACAGTGGAGTGGTAAATGGTCACGTTAGGGGCATAGTGCAGCGCAGTCAGAACAGCAGTACAATTACTTTAATAGGTGAAATGAAGTGCAACCCCACAGTAATGGCACCCCATGTTACGGTATGGCGCTCCACGTTAATTGCCGAGCAATACTGCCCATGAACCCAGATATTAACATGGGGGCTTTGCATATCGCGTGTGAATTTTTGCATTATTCACATGATATATGCAAAACCACAGCACACTTTAATAAAAGGGCCCCTTAGTCACTAGGTTGTACCTCTATAAATGCTGGTGTTTAGCCTCTGACAGCTGAAACACAAATAGTATAGTGCTCAGTGCAAAATAAAATCACACACTCTAAATCGCACATTCCTTAAGTTTCAAACATCTCCAATATACTCAGATGGGATAATAAACTAAATGGGATAAGAAAGAAGTACATAGATCTAGTACTATCATAACAAGAAAAAGAAAGGTTTATTGCGGCTTAGGAAGGTGAAAGCATCTGCCTGGCAGGAAAATAAGCTTTAAATCCAAGAGGTTCTCACGATGCTCATACTGGAAACATGAGGTTCCTTGTGCTATGCTGACAGCATCTGTTTTATGTCAGCAGATGCAGAGCAATCAGTGATATTAATGTATCCCTTACCTCCCACTAAGGTGTGCGACAAGCTGACTTCAAAAAAATGCTGTTGCTGGCACAAAACGGATGCACCCAGCAGTAAAGGAGCCTCACATTAGGGTGGATTTGATTGAAATCATGGATTTTAAACCACCGGTCAAGAGTCCAAGTTAACATAGTATCCCAGAAAAATACATTTACAATATAACCATGTTGTGGATAACTATAAAAGCTACTTCTACATCCCCAGCGCCTTAAGGAGGCGGTGATGACCCTAATGCTGAAGAAACCAGACAGCAATCGGCGAGATTGTAGTAACTACCGCCTGATTTTGAATTTGCCACTGCTGGTGAAATTGGCTGAGAAGGAGGTGGTTGCGCAGTTGGGCAGTTACCTAGAGGATCACTCTTTGTTGGATGTTGGCCAGGGAGGGTTCCAGACGGGGAGTGGTGTGGAGATGCTTTTGCTGGTCCTTTTGGACAAGGCTCATGTCTGGCTGGATGGGGGGGGGGGGGGAGGGGGAGGGGGGAGGTCTGTGCTCCTCCTCTCCTTGGATCTCTTGAAAGCATTTGACCTTGTGGAGCAGGTGGTGTTACTTACGCGCTGCCGGGAGGTCGGAGTTGCAGGGAAGGTGTTGGATTAGCTAGCCTCATTTATGTCCACTCAGCACATTAGGGTGCATTGAGGGGAATGGGGTTCATCGCTCTGCTCTTGGGAGTGAGGTGTCCCCCAAGGGTCCCCTTTTTTACCCATTGTTCCTCTGGATTGCAATTTTGTGCGTTTGCAGATGACCTTCAACTCTTGGCACCCATGGGCGATGGATATGGGTTTGGCTATCTGACGCATTAATGAGTGTCTGGCCCAGGTTGCTGCCTGGTTGGTGAAGAATGGTCTTGTTCTAAATGCTGACAAGACTGTGTGTCTCCGTATGGCTAAGGTGGAACAGCAGGATCCACCCTTGCTACCCATGACTGCATGTGTTCAGATCCCGTGGATGGAGGGGTTTCGGTTCTTGGGGGTGGTTCTGGAGCAGACAGGGGTGGGTAAGCAGCAGGCGGCAAAGGTGGTGCTGTTGGCTTGGCTCAGATTGAGGCTTGTGTGGCAGCTGTGCCCCTATCTGGAGATAATGATGTTGTGGCTGGCCGTGCAGGTGCTTGTGCACGGCATTTTTGATTATTGTAATGCTCTTTGTGTGTGTCTGCCCCGGAGGGTCACGAACCGGATCCAGACTGTGCAGAATGTGGCGGCACGTCATATTTATGGAGTAGGATGCAGGTAAGCACTCACGTTTATTGCACCAGTTATACTGGCTGCCAGTGTGGCAGCGCAGCTTGTTCAAACTGTTGGTACTTGTGCATCGAATATTGCAAAATAATCATCTAGAGTACTTGCAGTTTCTCCTTGGCTGGCATGAACTGGCCCAACTGTTGTGGCTGTCGCAGATGCTGCTACTGGTAGTACCAGGACTGGACGTGATGCGGACCATGGTTCACTGGGAGAGGGCATTTCGTTTTGTTGCTAGTGAGAGGTGGAATGCATTATCCATGGAGTTACACAGTTTTCCCTCACCATCACTGTTTCAGAAGGCATTGAAAACATGGCTTTTCTGTGGGGAGGTGGGGGAGGGGAATGGTTGACTGCTGCCGTTTGTGAGTGGTCTTGGGATTTTTGTTCTGGAGTTGGTAGTGGGTGGGCAGGGACATACTGAGGTGGGGTAGTGGGTTATTTCTTTTGTACACCCTTTTGATTGACATTGTTAGAAGGGTAATTTTACAACTGGTAGCTAACTTGTGCAGTAGGCACAGAACCTAAGGTAGCAGGTTTTAGAGGACAGCCAGTGTTGAGGTACAGTACATCTCATAGGCTGAAGAATGGGAGGAGCGAATGCACCCAGAGCAGAGGCGAATATAGTGTTGTATGAAGAGACAGCCTCAACCTCTGTCACTCTTTCTTCCTTTTCTAAAATCACAGAGGAGAAAACTGCTCATTTTTTCTCCTCCTTCAAACTTACTACCTGGTTCCAATGATCCCATCCATCTAAGATCTATCTTTTCCACTGTCATCTCTTCTATCTCTCACATCCTCAACCTATCGCTTTCCACTGCAACCATTCCTGCAGCCCTATGGTTAAACCCCCTCCTCAAAATACCTTCCCTAAACCCTACCTGTCCTAATTAATCGGCGCATATCCCTCCTCTCCTTTACTTCTAAACTCCTTAAACATGTGGCTCACCGCCGTTGTCTGGACATTGTCCTTTCAAGTCTTTCTGGATTCACTGCAATCTGGCTTTCGTCCTCTACAGTCTACAGAAACGCTCATGCCAAAGTAATGACTTGTTCCTTGCCAAATCCAAGTGTATTTACTCAATTCTCATCCCTCTTGACCTTTCTGCTGCTTTTGACACTGTTGATCATAACCTTCTCCGATGATTGCTGGAGCGGGTGTGTTGCTCCACCCTGCTCCTCCAGCCTTCCAATCAGCGTTCTCATAGTCAGCATTCAAAAGCGCCATAGCGCCAAAGGTTTGGCCATTAGGCAAGGACCAAAAGAGAACTGCACGAAAATACGATAAAGGACTACCAAAGCAACGCTCCTCCAGGAGACAACATACCAATAGCTATCAGCCAATTCACTGCAACCTAAAGAGCATGTAACCCTGGTCAAAAAACGCACACCTGCCTTTGATCCACATACATCAGCTCCAAAGGCTGGCAAGAGACATCAAGCACTCTAAAAAGCACAGAATACCTGGACTGACACCACAGCGGCTTAGAAAAGACCTCCAATGATGACTCCGCCAGCCATCCTCCTAACTCTCTGCCTCACCTCCCTTCTCTCATCCACCACAGCAATAACCCTTACCCCTGCATACATACCAATCCATTCACACCCACTCATCATAACTCCCACTAACTATTAAAGAAACAAACCTAGACACACACATCACATCATTCAAATTAAAGCCCAAGCACTCAAAACTATATCATCACTCCAAAAACACACAAAAGAAGCTTCGCATCTGAAGTGCAACCTTTTCAATGCCTGAACTGCAAGAAATAAGATCCAACTCTTAACAGATCTCCTAACTGACAACAGCATTGACATCAAACATCACAGAGTCTTGGTTCACTGAGAAAGACTCTGTCCTGTTAACCAACTTGCACCACATGACCACCACAGGGAGGAGTGGCCTAGTGATTAGGACATGGTACCTCAGACCAGAGGGCCAGGGGTTCAAGTCCCACCTGGGGACAGCAATCCCAGGCCAGAGGAACTAGAGTTTCTACTCCCACAGGCGCCCCTTGTGGCCTTGGGCAAGCCACTTAACCCTCTGTTGCCTCAAGTACATATAGATTGTGAGCCCTTTAGGGACAAGGGAATGTATTCAGAACCTGTTTGCAGTGATTACATAATGTAAACCTTTTTGATTGAAGGATAAGGCGGTATATAAAACTGGTTAAATAAATAAAAAAAATCTATTCAGCACTCCAAGGACTCAACGCCGAGGTGGTGGTGTATGCATCCTAACAAGAAAAAACCTCAACTTCCGCACCTTCACCAAAACCTCAGATAAAGGTCTAGACACACCGACAATAACGAATGGTGACATAACCATCCTTCTTGCCTACAGATCCCACAATGCAGGCCCTGATCAGTTAGACACAATTATAGAAGCAATATGCAACCATAAGTCACATACAAACTACCTTATGCTCCTAGGTGACCTCAACCTTGCATCCACTGCACCAAATAAATCAAAAGGTTTTCATGAAGCTATGAAATTCCTGGACTATGGTCAAATCGTCAATCTATCCATAACAAAGGGAATACCCTCGACAAGATCTTCATGCCACAAAACAACCTCAAAGAACACTCAGTACCACCTCCCATAACCGTTGATGTCCCCTGGTAGGATCACAAGATGGTCACAATTAGCGGTGTACACCACACAACACGCGGGACCACAAACACCACATCATGGAACCCATCCTATGCAGGTTCCATAAACTGGAAAAAAAAGATTTCCTTACAAATATCCTACCAAAATTACAAGACTCTCCCAAAGATATCAACTCCATCATACAAAACTGGAACAAGGCCATAACTGAAGCAGCAATGAGACCACCCACCTCCAGTCACCGTGCAAGACAAAAAACAGCAGCCTGGTACAACCTCAGCTAAAGGACATGAAGCGAACACTGAATCTCACAGAGAAAGCATAGTTACTTACCTGTAACAGGTGATCTCCGGGAACAGCAGGAATTTAGTCCTCACATATGGGTATCGTTGGTACCAACGGAGCCTGCGCGGGAACGCTCCCCAGCATCCAATAGGAAAGCTTTTGGGAGCATCCCACAGCGCCTGCGTGCTGCCTTCTCGCCTTTCCCAACTGCCTCTCTCCAGTTGAGTTTTAAAGCTGAGACAAAGAGAGAGGGAAAGGAAAGAGATAGATAGAGAGATACAACTCCTAGGGGAGGTGGGTGGGTTGTGAGGACTAAATTCCTGCTGTTCCCGGAGATAACCTGTTACAGGTGAGTAGCTATGCTATCTCCAGGAACAAGCAGGAATGTAGTCATCACATACGGGGACTCTCTAGCTTTAGCTGCCAGGGAGAGACCCCAGAAGTTGTGTGTCCCTGAACAGGGCTCCACTTCCCCCCATGGATCTCTGGCATCCTACCAGGGATGGCGGGTAGGAGTTGATTAGGTATGGAACAGGAGTTGGAGAACAGCCTGACCAAACAAGGCATCCCGGTGGGAGTCCTTGTCCAAGCAGTAATGGGCCGTGAAGGTATGAACCGAGGCCCAAGTGGCTGCTCGACAGATGTCGTTGATAGACACAGAGTACAGATGAGCCATTGAGGCTGCCATGGCTCTCACATTGTGAGTTGTGACATGGCCCTCCAGAGAAAGGTTCTTACTCTGATAGGCGAAGGAAATACACTGAGCAATCCAGTTAGACAGTGTTCTCTTGGAGACTGGAAGTCCCAAATGAGAAGGATCAAAAGCAACAAAGAGTTGAGAGGACTTTCTATGTTGCTGTGTTCTTTGTAAGTAAAAGGTTAAAGCTCTTTTACAGTACAAGGTATGAAGATTCCTCTCTGCATTTGATGCATGAGGCCTTGGAAAAAACACAGGTAGGTAGACCGCTTGGTTCAGATGAAAAGGCATAAAGTGTGGATGAGTCCTAAGGACTACCTTGTCATGATGGAACCTTGTATAAGATGGATCGGCTACTGAGGAGACACGTGATGTGGTGAGCTTGAGCGGATGTGTGCAGCTTGAGCTCCGGGCCCCCCTCTCCTTTTACCGTTGATTCGGAGCCATGAAGTGGCTTACCCGGGGACCAAAAGTTGCCTAGCTGATCGGGCGAAGTGGGAAAAGCCTGGTTCCTTGTTGAGCAGCGATGGCGTCTGCCGTGAAGTCGGGGAGACGCGAAAAAGACCGGGCTGTGGGACCGTCGAAAATGGTGGACTCCCCCCCGAAGCAGGGGACGGTGGCCTCCCCAACTATGATCGAGGAAATCTCGGCAGCAGTCACCAGTGCATTAACTTTGCAATTCGATGCCCTACATCTAAAAATGGATACTATCCAGAGCTCCCTGGGCACGCTGGGGACCCGCGTGCAAGAGGCTGAGACTCGTCTTTCCCAGGCCGAGGATGACATGGCGAGCCTACGAAAAGAGCTCCGAGCAGTGCAGAAGATTGCCCAAGAGCACGTGCTTAAATTGGATGACCTGGAAAACAGGTCCAGGCGTAATAACTTGCGCTTCCTGGGCATTGCAGACACGGTTTTAGACAAAGACCTCAGGCACTTTGTGGAGGCTTTGGCGGGGTCCCTGTGTGCGGGAGACGATGCGAGTGGCCCGGCTGTGGTGGAGAGAGCCCATCATATAGGGCCCAAGCAGTCTGCTAACGACCGCCGACCACGCGTAGTGCTAGCGCGGTTCTTATGCTACACGCAGAAGGAAGCGTTGCTAAAAGCAGCGCGGCAGCAAGGAACTGTTGAGCATGATAACATGCGTATTCGAGTCACCCAGGACTATTCTGCTGCCCTGAGTCACCGCCGTAAAAGCTATGCTCCGCTATGTCAAAAACTGATCGGGGCGAACATTCGATTCAGTGTGCAGTATCCGGCTCGGCTGGTGGTGTGGCATCAGGGCACGCGCCGGATCTTTGAGTCGGCGGGGGAAGCGGCCTCTTACGTGGAACAACTCACAGCACAGGAGGTGCAGAGCACGGCTGAGTGATGAAGGAGAGTGGCTGGGGACCGCTATTGTGAAGCGACGGTTGCAGAATGTGGACCTTTTATGGACTGTTTGCTGTGGCGCCCTTGCCCTCTTGGTGAATGGCGGAGCGGAGGCCTGGCAGCGGCAAGGTGTGAGAGAGTCGCCCTATGTTGGCCCGAGGTTTTCCAGTGACGATGACCCCATATGGTTGTTGCATTATTGTGGCTATGTGTGGTTCTTATCGGGAGGGATGTTGGTGTGGCGCACTCCATGACCCCCCTTGTTTGGTACAACGCAGCCCGGAAATTTGGGAAAGGGAGGGGGGGGGTCTCCCACGCCTAGAGACTGCCGCTGCGGTCTCTGGGCAGTATGGTATGGCATGGCAGTTGTTGGGTCAGCGTGTTGCTGCGGCTCCTCGTTGACTCACCACCTCTCACGGAGTGCTGCTTACCCGCAGGGTGCGTGCAGGTTTACTGTTTGTTAGTCCACATGTTGTTGGGTTGGGTTGTACAATCTTCCTTCCTTCCCCCTTGGGATGTTTTAAGTTTGGTGAGGGAGAAGGTTGGGGCCGGGGGGGGAGGGGGGGTGCGGTTGGACGGGAGGCTTCTGCCGCTGGGGCCCTTTTGGGGTGCGGTCAGCTCTGACAGATGTTGCGGCCCTTAGCCGTGGCCCGGTTTCGGCTATTTCTTGGGCCGGAATAGTGCCTATAGTGCATATGGGAGGGGGGGGGGTCTGCTCACATCTCTAGTGTCTCAGTGGGGGAGGAGTGGAGACTACGCGGGGGGGGGTTGTGGACGGAGGGGTAGAGGGGGGAGGGGGAGACTAGTGTTTGGGAGTGGGGGTGGGGGTGGGGCAGGGGTGGGAGTAGGTGATAAGGATACAGTGCAGGGCGGGGGTTGGGTGGGAAGGACAATTGGGTGGGCTGGTGATTGGGGAAGGGGGGTGGTCTCGCGGGGAGCGCAGCGCCACAGGTGCCCAGATGTAGATGGCCCAAGTGGGGGTACCATATTGATACGGGGGGGCCCCAGGCTGGGGGGGTCTCGCCCTCTTGTTTTGGTGGCAGTGTTACAGCATGCTTTTTTCGTTATGATCCGCCCTGAAGGTTATCTCTTGGAATATCTGTGGGATGGGTAATCCTATCAAGCGCTATAAAGTGTTGCAGGCCCTAGCCCGGCAGAAATGCGACATAGCTATGTTGCAGGAAACCCACCAGACAGCCGAGGAACATCTTAAATTGCAGAAAATGTGGGTGGGGCAAGGCTGGGGTTCTCCAGCAAAGGGGAAGAAGGGTGGAGTGGTCATTTTGATCAATAAGCAGATTCGTTTTGAGCTATTAAAGGAATACCCTGATCCAGATGGCCGGTATATTTTGCTTTATGGCAATCTCGACGGTCGGCCGGTCGTGCTGGGCTGTCTGTATAGCCCCAATGTATTGGACTGGTCTTTTTATGACCGACTAGCTTCTAACATTGAGCAATTGCCAGATGTCCCCCTGATACTGGCTGGTGATTTGAATGGCGTGTTGGATGTGGGATTAGATGTGTCCGGTGGGGGGGGGGGGGGGGCACACCTGCGCGTCCCGACTACCAGGGCATTGAAGGGCCTTTGTACCCATTTGGGCCTGGTTGACCCTTGGAGATTGTTACATCCGGCAGAGACCGATTTTACCCATCAGTCGAGAGCTCATGGCACTAGCGCTAGATTGGATTATGTTCTAGTCTCGGACAGGTTGTTTGGACAGGTGGAGGACGCGCAGATTGGCCCTTCCGCGATATCCGATCATGCCCCAGTTTGGGTTGACCTTGCCTGGGGGGGCCCGGTGGTAACGATGAGGTTCTGGCACTTTCCCTTGGGATTGTACCACGATGCAGAGTTTCGTGTAACTTTGGCGAATCACTGGAAGGAGTTTATGAGCCATCATGAGCAACATCAGGATGACCCGGAGCTGCTTTGGGAAACGGCGAAGGTCGTGCTGAGGGGGGAGATAATTGCTTATGTGGCAAGGAAGCGGAGGTTTCTGGCGGGGCAAATTGTTCAGTTGGAAAAGCAAGTGGTGCGTGCTAGGCGGCGGTGCGCAGGGGATCCTAGTGTGAATAATAAGCGACGACTCTGGGAGCTGCAAACGTCCCTTAACGAACTAATACATCAGCGGGCGAAGAAGTCGTATATGTATTATCACTACCAACTTTTTTGCTTTGGTGATAAGCCCGGGAAACTGCTGGCGCGGTGCCTACAGGGACGTCGGGGCCCTCGGTTGGTGGCAGCGCTACGAGACGATCACGGTGCCTTGCATAAGGACAATGTCAGCATAGTTCGCGTATTCCGTTCTTTTTTCCAGAACTTATATGCCCGGTGGGAGGGAGCGCCGGTTGAAATGCGGCAGTACTTGCAGGGGTTATCCTTGCCACAGGTGTCGGCAGAACAGAGGGCCTGCCTTGATGCTCCGGTGACGGTGGATGAAGTTCATAGGGTGATACAGAAAGCTGATTGTTGTAAGGCACCCGGCCTGGACGGATTCGGGGCCGAGTTTTATAAATTGCTGGGTGCACTAGTACCCCCAACCTTAGTGGCAGTGTATCAGCATCGGGTGGCTCAGGGGAAATTTGGCTGGGGTGCCAACCATGCACACATCACCTTAATTCCTAAACTGGGAAAGGACCCTACCCAGGCAGCCTCCTATAGGCCAATTTCATTGTTGAACTTCGATCTGAAAATACTGGCAAAGGTGCTGGCCGATCGGTTGGCTTTGGTGTTGGGGAGTCTGATCCATGAATCGCAGGTCGGATTTGTTAAAGGGCATTATGCCGTACGGAATCTAAGACGATTGTTGGCATCCTTGGAGTGGGTCCGGGACCGGGACCTCCAGTCCCTGGTCATCAGTTTTGACGCGGAAAAGGCGTTCGACCAGGTTCAATGGGAGTACTTGCAGTTTCTGTTGCCGTATTACGGGCTGGGGGCCCCCTTTTGTCAGACGGTAGCACTGCTTTATTCGGACCCTACGACAGGGGTTTTATGTAACGGGGTGCAGTCGGATGCATTTCGCTTGGAGCGAGGCACGCGTCAGGGCTGGCCGCTTTCCCCTTTACTTTTTGTGTTGTCCCTGGATCCGCTGATACGGAGGATTCAGGACTCCCCTGGTATAGGGGGGTGTGCGTATTGGTTCCTCTGGCTTCAAAGTGGCAGCCTTCGTGGACGACATACTTGTACACCTTTCTTCCCCCCAGCAATCTCTCCCGCGGTTGCTGGAGGAGCTGTCGTCCTATGGCCGGTTTGCGGGGCTGCGCATTAATATGGCTAAATCGGAGGCCTTGGATGTAGGGGGCACACTACGGGGAAGCTGGCTTGGGAGTTTCCCCCTCCGCTGGGCGGATGACTCTATTGTTTATCTAGGTATTTTGTTAACCAGGAAACCGACAATGCTGTACAAAACCAATTTTGAACAGGTTTTTTCCAAGGTACGAGGGCAGCTGCGGGCGTGGGCCCCCCTCCCGTTGTCTTTGCTAGGTAGAGTGGCCGCCTTGGGGATGGTGATTTTTCCGCGCGTGCTGTATTGGCTGCAAACGCTCCCTGTGTGGCTTTTGAAGCGTGATTTGCTGCGTTTGGAAAAGGAGATTCGGGGGTTTCTCTGGAGAGGTCGTAAGGCCCGTATCCCTCTGGCGAGGCTGCGTGGGGGATGGCGCCTAGGCGGAATTGGGGTGCCCGATCTTTGGAAGTATGCGCTGGCGTGTCAAGCACGGCATTTGAGTGATTGGCTGGGGGATACTGAGACTTATACCCCACGAGGGCTTGAAGCAGCCTTTGTGGCGCCCCACTCGTTGGAAGCGGTATTACATCTCCCGCGGACCGCATTGCCGCCGCGATTGACGAGCAGTGTTTTGTTACAGGCAACACGGCGTATGTGGCAGCAATTGAACAAACGGTGGGGCAGTGATGCTGCGGTGTCGTGTTGGTTGCCCCTGCGTGGTAATGCCTGTTTTTTGCCTGGATCCGATTCGGCCCCCTTCCGTCAGTGGTGGCGGGTAGGTATACGGCGACTGGGACATGTGGTAGACCGGGATGGTTGCTGTAAGGCTTTGGGGGTGATTTGTAGAGAGTATGGGTTGCCTATGGGCGCCTCCTTTTTCGCGCATATTCAGGTTTCCCATTATGTCGGCTCTCTGCCGAGCCGTGAGCTTACCGTGGCACATTCCGAGCGTGTTCTGGAGTTTCTTGCGATAGGGGCGGAATCCCCACCGACGATAGCTGATTTGAAGAACCGTTTGGATCGGTTGGATACGCCCCAGGATTACTCGGCGCTGGAAAGCCTTTGGGCGCGAGAGTTGGATCGGGACATTGCCCCGGGTTCCGTTCGAGCGGCCTTGGGTCGGATTCCGCAACTTGTGGGTGGAGCTCGTTGGCGGGAGCTGCAGTACAAGTGTGTTCTTCGGGCTCATTTCTCCCCGAGGCGGGCGTTTCGCAGTCATATTGCCTTACACGGAAGGTGCCCTAAATGTCCGTGTGCCTTGGCAGATTTGGGTCATATGTGGTGGGGTTGCCCTTCTGTTCGTAGATACTGGCGGCGCATTGAGACCTATCTGAGCGGTCTACTGGGTCAGAGGCTTTGCTGGTCAGGGACCTTGGTAGTGCTGGATCAGTTGGGACCACTCCACCCGAAGGGCAGATGGGAGAGGGTATTGGTTCGTAAGGCCTGTCTGGTGGGTAAAGGCCCTCTTCTCAGTCATTGGCGAGAGCCTACGGCCCCTACCTTTTGTGAGTGGCGAAATAGCCTACATCAACTCATGCTACTGGAGAGGAGAGCGGCGCTAAGACATCCTCGGGCATGGGCTATTTTCCTGTTGATTTGGATGCCTTATATCCAGCGCTTGGGCCCTAAGGCTCGTAGCGAAGTGCTTAAAATTGGTTGATGGTGGTCTGGAAAGTTGGCTGTCTCTGGTTGGTTGTGCTGGTGCTGCGCTCCCTGCGATGGGAGGGGGAGGGTGGGGAGGGGAGGGGATCTCTGGGCTGTGCTGGGTGCTAGGATTGTTCTCTGTTTGTTTTTGCCGTGTTCCCAGGGCGGTGGACAAGACAAAGCCCCGCCCGGGATCTGTCTAGGTTCTCTTTGAAAAATTGTTACAGTTGCTTTGTTGTTTGCTATCTGTATCCTGTAAACTTTAATAAACAGATATGGAAAAAAAAAAAGATGGATCGGCTACTAGCGCTTGCAACTCACTAATGCGGCGTGCTGATGTGATTGCAATGAGAAAGATAACCTTCCAAGAAAGGAATTTCAAGAAGGTAGTAGCTAAAGGTTCGAAAGGTGGCTTCATGAGCCGCCCAAGAACCAGGTTTAAGTGGGCTGTGGGAGGGGGAGGAGCAGCAGGCCGGCACAAAAGCGATCCGCCGCCGGCGGGAAACCCCAGAGAGCACCATCTTCTTCCCCTGTTCGGGGAATCGAGCACCGCCCGGCCAGCCGGCTCTCCCGAGCAGCACCTCCGGCCCATTCGGGGCTGTGGGAGGGGGAGGAGCAGCAGGCCGGCACAAAAGCGATCCGCCGCCGGCGGGAAACCCCAGAGAGCACCATCTTCTTCCCCTGTTCGGGGAATCGAGCACCGCCCGGCCAGCCGGCTCTCCCGAGCAGCACCTCCGGCCCATTCGGGGCTGTGGGAGGGGGAGGAGCAGCAGGCCGGCACAAAAGCGATCCGCCGCCGGCGGGAAACCCCAGAGAGCACCATCTTCTTCCCCTGTTCGGGGAATCGAGCACCGCCCGGCCAGCCGGCTCTCCCGAGCAGCACCTCCGGCCCATTCGGGGCTGTGGGAGGGGGAGGAGCAGCAGGCCGGCACAAAAGCGATCCGCCGCCGGCGGGAAACCCAGAGAGCACCATCTTCTTCCCCTGTTCGGGGAATCGAGCACCGCCCGGCCAGCCGGCTCTCCCGAGCAGCACCTCCGGCCCATTCGGGGCTGTGGGAGGGGGAGGAGCAGCAGGCCGGCACAAAAGCGATCCGCCGCCAGGCGGGCCCGCGCCTGGTCGGGCCCGCGCCTGGTCGGGCCCGCGCCTGAGGGCCTCGCCAGAGGGCCTCGCCAGAGGGCCCTTTGGCGTGGCCCTTAGGCAGTGGCCCACCCCGAGGCACCCACACGGATCATCAACGCTCTAAAGAAACCTTCTATCCTCCAAGCCATCGCCTCATCCAACACGGAGCAGCCCTCACGCTGCAACCAGGTTTGCCAAACCATATCAACCCGTCTAATATATAAGACTATAAGTGACTCATACCAACTAGAATTAACTAATTTGTTAGTACTTCCCACATGTTATTACTCTCTGCATTACTTAACAAATGGTTGCTTGTGCCTAGAGTCACCTAGACAAAATTTGTTACATAGTGTTCAATCCTAACATAAAGATTGAAACTTTGTTGCTACTACTTGTTCAACGCTCCAACTAAAAAGTGTTAAAGTGTTACTGCTGATTACTTACCTGCTGCCTACCATACTAATAACATTCCACTATAAAAAGCCACTTCTTTCCCACATTTTAGCAACCATGACCTCTCCAGCCATAACATTAGTTTGCCTACTCCTCAGTGTATTATATGAAGCCAATTCACTCTCCCAAGATCACCACCATATCACTACAATACATAGCACGAACAAAAAACACTTCCACAACTTTCACCAATATACACAAAACCCCTGCCATAAGAGACACTCTCACCTTCTACACATTGCATTAGACCAAACACCCATCACAAAACGCAACCGACCTTTTCCTCAACAAGAACTACTCAGATGCGCCCTCATAAACGCCAGATCTGCACGTAAAAAATGGCCAGCCATTTCGGACCTAATAATCAAACAAAAACTAGACATTCTAATGGTCACAGAAACATGGTTTTCTGACTCTGACTCAGTTATAATAAACCAACTCACACCACCTAATTACTCCACCTACACATGTAACAGAGCGAATAAAAGAGGAGGAGGTGTTGCCATAATAGCAAAGACCGACCTTCAATATCGTACAATCACAACCAAGAGCACAAAACAATTAGACGTTATCTCAATATACAACAACCACAATACCATCAACCTTATATATATTACACCGAACTCATCATCAGAAGAACTTTCCAGCGTAATTGACCTAGCCTGCAACCCAGTACACCCAGATAAACCTAACTGGCTAATGGGCGACTTCAACCTCCCTTCCATACAAACTGCCCTTTCTACCTCATTCTTAGATGCAATGAAAAACCTCAACTACAATCAACTCATAAATCAACCCACTCATCAACGTGGCAATATGCTCGACCTTGTCTTCGCTCCACCCACCTACACGTCCGCAAATGATGATTTCGACCTATCCATCACTCCGGTCCCATGGTCAGACCATAGCCTAATAACACTCACAATACCAGCACACAAGTACCCATCAACGGACACAACTAAACGTTCACCAACAAACTCCACACGCTTCAGACCTCTCAACGAAGAGGAAATCAAGAAACATATACTTCCAATACTCAATCAACCCTCTACCAACATCAATGACATGGTCACCACATGGAATGAAACCATCAACCAATACGCCATACTACCACCAACCCATAAAAACCCAACAACAAAGAATAATATAGTGAAGAAACCATCTGCACCATGATTCTCCCAAGATCTAAGGAAGTCCCTTACTCTCTTGAGGAAGCTCGAAAGAAAATGGCGTAAATCTCATAATTTAACAGTTCAACAAACATACTTATCCCACCTGCGAGCCCATCGTGAAGCAATATGGAACACAAGAAAAACCTACCACGCTGAACTCCTCAACCGCTCCCTAAATAAACCTCGTGAACTCTTCAATCTAGTAAAGTCACTAACTACAGAACCATCACCACCTCAACAGGAACCCATACACCCGCAGAAATATGCCAACTTTATACAATCCAAAGCGATCAGAACAACAACTTCTTCATCTCCAAGTCCCCCCCAGCAACACGTACGAGTTCTCCCACTACTGAAGCTCTCATCACCCTCAGCTAAATACGTGGAAGACATTATAGTCAAAATGAATACCACCACAGCTCCTAACGACCCATGCCCAGCGCATTGGATAAGAACTATGCGATCTGACTTTAGCCCAGTCATAGCAGAAATAATAAAGATGTCCTTCTCAACTGGCATCTTCCCATCGGCACTAAAACAGACTTCTATAAGACCGTTGCTAAAGAACAACCAACTAGACCCAACAAAGGAAGAATCATACCGCCCGATATCTAGTATACCGCTGCTATCCAAAATAATCGAGAAAGTAACCAACAATCAGATACAACAACACATAGACACCTCCTCCCCCCTCGACCCCAGTCAGCACGGATTCAGGGAAGCCCACGGTGTAGAGACACTGTTAACCACATTAACCAACACACTCATCAGTGGATTAGACGACATTAAGAAAGGCTTTGCCCTAATATTTCTCGACATATCTGCAGCATTCGACTCGGTGGACCATGAAATACTACTAACCCGTCTATATGACAAAGGAATCCACGGGCTAGCATGGCAATGGTGCAAATCATATCTCGAAGATCGCTTACAACACGTCAGGACTGTTACAGGTACCTCACAATCCTTCCAGTTAAAACAAGGAGTACCTCAGGGATCATCCCTATCCGCGCTGCTATTTAATATTTACATGCAGCCTATATGCGACATCACTCGGTCCTTTGGCATATCCTCGTTGATCTACGCTGACGATGTCCTAATATTCACACCAATCAATGTCAAGCTCCCAGACTACACAACACTAGTAGATTGCTTTAACGCAATAGCAGACTGGCTCCTAACCCAGAATATGCGAATAAACTATAAAAAAACCGAGGTACTGATAGTCACTAAAAACAGAGAATTCTCACCCCCTGAGACCCTAAAAGTACGAGATGCAGACCTCCCAATCAAGCCCTCCATAAAATACCTTGGAGTAATACTGGACCATCGCCTGGACTTTAAAGAACATATCAACCGCACGGTGAAAACCATTTATTTCAAGATAAGGACCCTACGCCATCTGAAAAACATGCTTGAACCAGACAGCTTCAGAACCATATTCCAAACCATAATCACACCCCACTTCGACTATGCGAACATAATACTCCATGGTCTTCCTAAAAACACCCTAAATACTTTACAACTTGCAATGAATGCCGCAGCCCGGGTACTATATGGAGCTTCAAAGAGCGAACATATAACACCCATCCTAATGGAGCTTCACTGGCTCCCCATATACTGCAGAATAACATATAAAGCTCTTCTCATGACATTTAAAGTGATAAATACTTTAGCTCCTTCTTCAATGTCTAAACTCCTCCATCCCACCCCCGACATCAGAGCCAGGAGGTCAGCAGCGACAAACACCCTAGTTACACCACCTGAGGCCACAAAATGCAAACGTTCAACTACAGACAGGGCCTTTGCATACTACGCTCCTAGATGTTGGAACAACCTACCCCCCAACATAAGAGCTATTACTGACCTCAAGCATTTCAGAAAAGCCATAAAGCATCACCTCTTCATTCTGCATTTCCAAGGCTCATTATCATCATTCTAAAATGCACAGTAAAATTGTAAATACCTCATACTAAGAAATTCTATCCTTTGTATATAGATTCTTATTTACAAATATGTACAAAGTTTCTCAAAGTATAAAAGTTCTTTACAAATATGTACTAAGTTTTACAAAGTTTTTACAAATATGTACAAAGTTTCCCATGGTTAAATTCCTAGTTGTATTTGCCTGTTATATGTAAACTCATTACAGTCTGTTGCGTGCAATGAGTATTCTGTTTAATGTAAACCGCGCTGATGAAAAAGAGTGCGGTATAAAAGAACTATAAATAAATAAATAAAAATAAATAAGTCCCATGCCACCAGTGGTGGACTAATGGGAGGCTTAGTTAAAAGAAGGCCTCTCATAAATCTTGCTATAAGAGGATGAGAGGAAATAGGCTGTCCATTTAGAGGCTTAAAGGAAGCTGCAATAGCATTCAAATGGACTCTTACTGAATTAGTCTTAAGACCTGCTTTGGATAAATGAAGGAGATACTCCAGCAATGATTCCAGAGGTATCGCAAGGGGGTTAAGACCCTTTTGCGAACACCATATGGTAAACCTTTTCCACTCGAAAGCATAAGAGCGTCTTGTGGAAGGTTTCCTGGAAGCAAAAATGAATATCTTTTACTTGCTGAGGGATATTAAGATCATGGAGATCTAGGCCTTCAGCAACCAAGCCCTGAGATGCAGAGACTGGGGATTGGGATGCCATAACATTCCGTCCTCCTGAGATAGGAGATCTGGAGCAGACCCTAACTCCAGGGAGGGAGCTTGAGAGAGATGTAGAAGCAGAGGGTACCACACTTGCCGTGGCCAATGAGGAGCTATCAGAATCATATGGCCTCTGACTCTCTGAAGCTTGAACAGGGTTTGGGGAATTAGGGGAATGGGTGGAAAGGCATACAGGAAGTCTTGACCCCAGTAAAGGAGGAAAGCATCCCTGGCCTGAGCCCCCTGAGCTGGAATTCTGGAACAGAACCGGGGAAGTCTGGCATTCCACGGACTTGAAAAGAGGTCTATGTCCGGGGTTCCCCAAAGTTGAAATATCCTGGCCACCTGGTCTGCATGCAGAGACCACTCGTGTGGAAGCAGAACTCGATTGAGTCTGTCTGCCCAAGAGTTTTGAATGCCTGGCAGATACACTGCCAGAAGATGAATCTGATGCTCTCTGGCGAGGGCCCATAGTCGCAAAGCTTCGTTGCAAAGCGACAGAGAGCCTATTCCCCCCTGCTTGTTCACATAGAACATGGCTACTTGATTGTCCGTATGAAAGAGGACTGTCTTGTAGCTGAGCAGGGTGTGGAACACTGGCAGAGCAAGGAAGATTGCTCTGAGCTACAAGAGATTGATATGTAGATAACTCTTCTGTGGAGACCAGGTGCCCTGGGTGGAGAGGTCTTGCAGATGAGCTCCCCAACCCATTGGAGAAGCATCTGTTGTAAGAGTTGCTTGGGGTAAGGGTTGTTGAAAAGGGGACCACAGCAACAGGTTTTGAGTGGACTTCCACCACTGGAGGGACAAAATAAGGCAACTTGTGTTTGCTATTTTGTCTGACAGGCATCCTGATGCCTGGGTCCATTGGGTGGATAAAGTCCACTGAGCTGCCCTCATATGGAGGCGAGCATAGGGAACCACATGCACAGTAGATGCCATGTGGCCTAGTAGTTGTAACATTTCTCGAGCAGTTAGATGAGGCTTTAGCACTGCTTTTGAAGCTAACTGCACCAGGCGAAGGCAACGGGC
Source organism: Ichthyophis bannanicus (assembly GCA_033557465.1). Lineage (NCBI taxonomy): Eukaryota > Metazoa > Chordata > Amphibia > Gymnophiona > Ichthyophiidae > Ichthyophis > Ichthyophis bannanicus. Next base: position 549,195,774 of record CM066035.1, read on the forward strand.
CTGGGGGAGATAGGCCCTTGCCTTTCTGGTATCCAGCAAAGCTCCTATGAACTCTAAAGACTGAGTGGGAGTTAGACTGGATTTTGGGATGTTTATTACCAGCCCTAAATACTGAAGGATACGCATTGTGCAGGATAGAGAAGTCCTGGCCTCTGACTCTGTTGGGACTCGAATGAGCCAGTTGTCTAAGTAGGGGAAGACGAATATCCCTAGAGTGCGGAGAAATGCTGCTACAACAGCCATGCATTTCGTGAATACCCTTGGTGCTGAGGCCAGGCCAAAAGGGAGCACCCTGTATTGGTAGTGCTTTCCCTGAAAAAGGAACCGAAGGAACCTTCTGTGAGTTGGATGGATGAGAACATGGGTGTACGCATCCTTGAGATCTAGAGAACAAAGCCAATCCTGACTCTGAAGGTATGGCAGCAGAGATCCGAGAGAAATCATTTTGAATTTCTCCTCGACAAGGAATTTGTTCAATTCCCTGAGGTCTAAGATAGGTCTGTAACCCCCTGTTTTCTTTGGAATAAGGAAATAAGGGGAATAGAACCCTGTACCCTGTTGATGAAGAGGTACTTCTTCTATTGCCCCTTGGGCAAGAAGGATAGCGACCTCCTGACCTAACAGGTTGATGAGAGAGGTCAGAGAATTGAACTGCTTTACTATTGTGTGAGGGGGCATGCTTGAAAAATGAAGCTTGTACCCCCCTCCTTTATGATGGAGAGGGTCCAATGCTCTGCTGTTATTTGCCCCCATCTGGGGGCAAAATGACATAACCTTTCTGGAATGGTGGAAGGTTCTGGTCCCCCGATAACCAGGAAGGCTAAGTTCTCTAGATGAGAGTCAAAGGCCCTGTGGAGGCTGAGCAGCCTTTGCTTTCTTCTGTTTGGGTGGTTGCTGACCTTTCCTGGCAAGCTGAGCTGCAGAATGTCCCTGCTGAACATAAGCAGGATAAAATCTTTTCTTTTTAGAAAAGAATGGTTTCTTGAACAATTTCTTTCCAGCAGGATCAGCAGTGGACTTGGATAATCTATCCAAGGTGGAATTTTCAGCATCCTTTTCATTGGCCTTTTCCTGCCAATCTTTAACAAACAGGTTCTCACCAGTACAAGGGATATTTCCCAACTTGTCTTCCTCCCAGAGCTCCAGATCAGATGCCTGGAGCAAAGCAATTCTACGTGCACCTATGGCAATAGCCGAGATTCTGCTTATGCACTCAAAGCAGTCAAAGGCTGCACAGTTGGAAAATTTAGAAACATCTTGGACATGTTTGACCAAAGTGAGAAAATCCTGTCTTTTATCCTCAGGAAGAAAAAGACTTAAAGCCTCTAAATCATCTGTGACCTCCTTCAGGAACATTCCCATGTAGAGACTATAGGAACTGATCCTGGCAGAAAGCATGGAAGCTTGGAAGACCCAACGTCCAAAAGCATCCAGGGTTCTGCACTCACGTCCTGGAGGATTAGAGGCATGCCTTTTTGCACTCTTGATCCTTCTCAAAGCTGACTCCACTACAATCGAGTGGTGAGGAAGCAGAGTCTTATGGAACCCAGGACAAGGAGGGACTCTATACATAGTAGTCCAGTCTACGAGAATGAGGAGAGGTGGTAAGAGGTGTTTCCCACATCTTTAACATGAGATCATATAAAATCTCATGAATGGGCAACGTAGCTGCCTCCTTAGGAGTTTTGGGATATTGTAGAATTTCCAACTCCTTGGCCCTTGGCTCTGTTTCAGGGGCCACAGTAATGGACAGGCCCCGAGCCACCTCCCTGTTAAAATCTTGGAAGGACATTTCCTCTGGAGGAGACATCCTGCGTTTAGGGGAGGAGGGCTCCTCTGGGAGAAGCATCGCTGCATCGACAGAACTGTCAGAATCCTCAGATTCTTCTGAGGACTCGAAGTATCGTCTGTCCGGATGCTCTTGAAGAGCCCGATACCCATACCGACCAAAGTCGGTACCGGGAATAACCGATACCGGGGTATTGGTACCAGAGATCATCGGATGACTGGGTACTGGCAAAGTAGACACCGATGCCAATGTCTATGCTATCGGTACCGGTACCAATACCGAGACTGGTGCTGGTACCGGTGGAATTGTCTGTTGCGGTCCCAAGGGCATCGATGCCGCAAGGAAAGCCGCCAGACTGCGTTCCATAGCCAGAACTCTGTGGTCTATCGACGCTGCCAATGCCTGGATGTCGGTACCGGAGGAGACCGCCGGTACCCCAGAGCATGGCACCAGTAGTTCTGCAGAGGTCGAGGCCTTGAGAACATCTTGGAACCCCGATAATGCTTTGGAAGCCGAAGCCTCCCGCTGGGGTAATTTTGCCGGTGCAGAATCCTCGAGGGCAACGCCAGAGGCATCTCAATGCTTAAAAGGAGATCTACCCTTTGAGGACCGGCTGGATTTATGTTTAGTTACCTGAGATCCACGGCAGGAAGAAGCAGCCATGGAAGACGTCGATGCCACCAAAGCTGCATCAGAGGGAAACAGGGTACTGAGCTTAGCAGCTCGGGTCTGCCGACCTCTTTTAGACATCATGGCGCAGGACATACAATCCGTGATGGAGTGGTCAGGACCTAAACATTTTAGACACCATTCATGGATGTCGGTGACGGAAATGGTACCGCCACACTTGGTGCACTTTTTGAAACCTGAGGCAGGTTTCTCCATGGTAAGGAAAAGTTTTTGGGCCTAAGGCCCAAAAAGGCACATGCACCTGAAGAAAAAGAAAAAAGAGAATATATATATATATATATATTTTTTTTTTTTTTTTTTTTTACAGAAATAAGAGGAGAAAAACCAGCGGTACCGGTAGAGCGTCGAGGAAGGCAGATGCAACCACAAAAAAGAAAGAAAGAAAAAAAGAATTCTTCTGCAGTGACAGGAACACGACCTGCTGGCTCCGCGGAAAAAGAAGAACTGGAGAGAGGCATTTGGGAAAGGCGGGAAGGCAGCACGCAGGCGCTGTGGGATACTCCCAAAAGCTTTCTAATTGGACGCTGGGGAGCGTTCCCGCGCAGGCTCCGTTGGTACCGACGATACCCATTATGTGATGACTACATTCCTGTTCGTTCCTAGAGATAATGGAGAAACAGCAGATACAAGTTCACACTATAGGAATACTATGCAGCTACATATCAAGCAAAAAAGGACTACTACACAAAGCTGAACCAAACCTCACTCATTCGTACCCAAGAGCTCTTCGAAGTAGTTAAATCACTAACAAAAGATATAATACAACAAACAGAAAAAAAACAACTCAACCTCGCAAATGATGGCAGGCTACTTCCAAACACTAACCTCATCACACAATAGCATAAATACACTCACCAGCACAACAAATCAACAAGGGACAGAACCTCAGAATATCTGGAATGCATTCAAAGAATCACACCCGACCTCATAGATAAACTCATCACCAACATCAACATAACCACCTCTCCACTTGACCCATGCCCAGTCAGCTGGATCAAGCTTGTAAGACAGGAACTCACTCCAACAATACTCAAGATCACACAGCTATCTCTGCAACAAGGAAACATACCACCACAACACAAGTCAGCCTCCATCCACCCAGTAAGAAAAGGGATATCTCACAATATCAACCAACCAGCATCCTATAACCCTACATATAGCCAGCCTCCCTTTCATAGCTAAAATACTAGAAAAAAATCATCCATCAACTCCAGGATCATATAGAAACACATTTCCCACTCGATCAACAACAAAGCATAGTTACTCACCTGTTGTAACAGGTGATCTCCGGGAACAGCAGGAATTTAGTCTTCACATATGGGTATCGTCGGTACCGACGGAGCCTGCACGGGAACGCTCCCCAGTGTCCAATAGGAAAGCTTATGGGAGCATCCCACAGCGCCTGCGTGCTGCCTTCCCGCCTTTCCCAACTGTCCCTCTCCAGTTGAGTTTAAAGCCGAGACAAAGAGAGAGGGAAAGAGAAAGAGAGAGAAAGAGAGATACAACTCCTAGGGGAGGTGGGTGGGTTGTGAAGACTAAATTCCTGCTGCTCCCGGAGATCACCTGTTACAGGTGAGTAACTATGCTACCTCCAGGAACAAGCAGGAATGTAGTCTTCACATATGGGGACTCCCTAGCTGCAGATGCCAGGGAGAAACCCCAGAAGTTGTGTGCCCTTCAGAAAGGGTTCCACTTCTCCCCACGGATCTCTGGCATCCTACCAGGGATGGTGGGTAGGAGTTAATTAAGTACGGAACAGGTGTTGAACAGCCTGACCAAACAAGGCATCCCGGCGGGAGTCCTTGTCTAAGCAGTAATGGGCTGTGAAGGTATGAACTGAGGCCCAAGTAGCTGATCGACAGATGTCGTCAATAGACACAGAGTGAAGATGAGCCATAGAGGTTGCCATGACTCTCACATTGTGAGCTGTGACATGGCCTTCAAGAGAAAGATTCTTACTCTCATAGGCAAAAGAAATACACTGTGCAATCCAGCTGGACAGTGTTCTTTTGGAGACTGGAAGTCCCAAATGAGAAGGATCAAAAGCAACAAAGAGTTGAGAGGACTTTCTATGTTGCTGTGTTCTTTGTAAGTAAAAGGCTAAAGCTCTTTTACAGTCCAAAGTATGAAGATTCCTTTCTGCATTTGAGGCGTGAGGCCTTGGGAAAAATACAGGAAGGTAAACCACTTGGTTTAAATGAAAAGGTGATACCACCTTTGGCATAAAGTGTGGATAGAACCTTGTGTAAGAAGGATCAGCCACCAATGCTTGCAATTCACTGATGTAATTGCAATAAGAAAGATGACCTTTCCAGGAAAGGAATTTCAAAGAGGTAGTAGTTAATGGTTCAAAAGGCAGCTTCATGAGCTGCCTAAGAACCAGATTTAAGTCCCATGCCACCGGTGGTGGCTTAATGGGAGGCTTAGTTAAAAGAAGGCCTCTCATAAATCTCGCTATGAGAGGATGAGAGGAAATAGGTTGTCCATTTAGAGGCTTGAAAGCAGCTGCAATAGCACTCAAATGAATTCTCACTGAATTGTTCTTAAGCCCTGTATTAGACAAATGAAGGAGATACTCTAGTAATGATTCCAGAGGTATCACAAGAGGGTCAAGACCCTTCTGCGAGCACCATATGGTAAACCTTTTCCACTTGAAAGCATAGGAGCGTCTTGTGGAAGGTTTCCTGGAAGCATAAAGGATATCTTTTACCTGCTCAGAAAGGTTAAGACCGTGAAGTTCTAGGCTTTCAGCAACCAGGCCCTGAGATGGAGAGACTGGGGATTGAGATGCCACAGCATCCCGTCCTCCTGAGAAAGGAGATCTGGAGCAGATCCTAACTCCAGAGGTGGAGCATGAGAGAGATGCAGGAGCAGAGGGTACTACATTGCCGTGGCCAATGTGGAGCTATGAGAATCATATGACCTCTGTCTCTCTGAAGCTTGAACAGGGTTTTGGGAATTAGGGGAATGGGTGGAAAGGCATATAAGAAAGTCCTGGCCCCAGTGGGGGAGGAAAGCACCCCTGGTCTGACAACCCTAAGCTGGAATACTGGAACAAAACCGGGGAAATGTGGCATTCAGCAGACTTGCAAAAAGTCTGTGTCCGGGGTTCACCAAATTTGAAAGATTTTGGCCACTTGGTCTGCATGGAGAGACCATTTGTGTGGAAGCAGAACTTGACGAGTCTGTCTGCCCAAGAGTTTTGAATGCCTGGAAGATACACCGCAAGGAGATGAATCTGATGCTCTCTGGCGAGGGCCCATAGTCGCAAAGCTTCAATGCAGAGCGACAGAGAGCCTGTTCCGCTCTGCTTGTTCACATAGAACATGGCTACCTGATTGTCCGTCTGAACTAGGACTGTCTTGTAGCTGAGCTGGGTGTGGAATACTCGAAGAGCAAGGAAGATTGCTCTGAGTTCCAGGAGATTGATGTGGAGATAGGTCTCCTGTGGAGTCCAGGTACCCTAGGTAGAGAGGCCTTGCAGGTGGGCTCCCCAACCCACCTGTGAGGCATCTGTTGTCAGAGTGGCTTGGGGTGGCAGTTGTTGGAAAGGGGACCCCATCAAAAGGTTTTGGGGTGATTGCCACCATTGGAAAGACAAAATAAGACAATCTGAGTTTGTTATTTTGTCTGACAGGAAACCTGATGCCTGCTTCCATTGAGTGGGTAAAGTCCACTGGGCTACCATCATATGGAGGCGAGCATAAGGAACCACATGCACGGTGGATGCCATGTGGCCTAGCAATTGTAACATTTCCCGAGCAGTGAGGTAAGGCTTTAGCACTGCTTGAGAAGCTAACTGCACAATGTGAAGGCAGCGGGGCTGTGGAAGATAGGCCCTTGTCTGTCTGGTATCCAGCAGAGCTCCTATAAACTCTAGAGAGTGAGTGGGAGCAAGGTTGGATTTTGGGAAGTTTATGACAAGTCCCAAATACTGAAGGACGCGCATTGTGCGAGAGAGAGAAATACTGACCTCTGGCTCTGAAGGGGCTCGAATGAGCCAGTCGTCTAAGTAAGGGAAGACGAATATTCCTAGGGTGCGAAGAAATGCTGCCACCACAGCCATGCATTTTGTGAACACCCGCGGTGCCGAGGCCAGGCCAAAAGGAAGAACCCTGTATTGGTAGTGCTTCCCTTGAAATAGAAAGCGAAGGAACTTTCGATGAGTTGGATGGATGAGAACATGAGTGTACGCATCCTTGAGAACTAGAGAACAAAGACAATCCTGACTCTGAAGGTATGGCAGCAGAGTTCCTAGAGAAATCATTTTGAACTTCTCTTTGAACAAGAATCTGTCCAAGTCTCTGAGGTCCAAAATAGGTCTGTCCCCTCCCGTTTTCTTTGGAATAAGGAAATAGGGGGAGTAGAACCCTGTACCCTATTGGAGAATGGGTACCTCTTCTATTGCCCCCTGGGCAAGAAGCAGAGGGACCTCTTGACCTAACTGGGCGTTGAGAGAGGTCTGAGAATTCAAGTGTCTTATCATTGTAGGAGGGGGCAAGCTGAGGAAATGAAGCCTGTACCCCTCTCTCACAATGGACAGAGTCCAATTTTCTGCTGTTATCTGCCCCCATCTAAGGGCAAAATGACATAACCTTCCTGGAATGGTGGAAGGTTCTGGGCCGTTCAGGGCCAGGAAGGCAAAGTTCTCTAGATAGGAGTCAAAGCCCCTGTGGAGGCTGAGTCTGCTGAGCCGGTTGAGGCTTAGCAGCTTTTGTTTTTCTTTGTCTAGGTTGTTGCTGCTGTCCCTTTTGGGCAAACTCCGGTATCGATAACATCAAACAGGGCTTTGTTCTCATCTTTTTAGATATTGCGGCTGCTTTTGACTCGGTCTGTCACGATCTTCTTATTATCCGCCTAAGAGAGAAGGGCCTTTGTGGAAATGCTCTCGAATGGTGCAACTCATACCTCTCAGAGAGATGGCAGCAGGTTCGCTCAAATGGTGAAACATCAGATCCGTTTCACCAAGGACAAGGAGTCCCGCAAGGTTCCTCTTTGTCATCACTATTATTTAACATCTACATGCAACCTATATGCACCATTATCAGTTCCTTCAATGTCAACTATATGATCTATGCTGATGACGTGTTACTATATATGCCGTTCTGCATAGATAAGATGAACCTCACCCCCATAACCAACTGTTTTAACGCCATTTCAAATTGGCTACTGACTCAAAATCTCAGAATCCAGAACAAAAAAACAGAGGTTCTTTTTATCTCAAGGAACACTAAGTTTACACCACCCACATTCCTTGAGGTTCAAGATGCCAAGCTGCAAGTAAAATCCCACATCCGATACCTTTGAGTGACTCTGGATCAGAATCTAGATATGAAGACCCACATAACCAACACTGTAAGGACAGTTTATTTCAAGATTCGCTCCCTCAGACACCTCCGCCAACTGATTGATCCAGATGATTTCCGTACGGTCTACCAGGCTCTAATTATCCCGCACTTTGACTTCGCAAACTGTATATTACAGGGGCTCCCCCAATCTACCCTTAACCCGCTTCAAGTAGCATTAAACAGCGCAGCAAGAGTGCTTTTCGGGGTACCTAAAAGAGAACATGTAACACCTCTCCTGAAACAATTACACTGGCTCCCTATCCAAGCGAGAATCACCTTCAAGACCCTGCTACTAGCCTTCAAAGCTCACAAAGGACTTGCTCCCTCATCACTATCAGAGATGATCCAACCAATCCCTTCCAACAGGCTTAGAAGAACCACGGAATTAAACATGCTAATGGTTCCAAAAGAGTCCTTAAGATACATCTCCGCAAATGTAAACCGATCCTTCAGTTTATGCGCTCCAAAACTTTGGAACACCCTCCCACCACACATTAGGGCCATCGCTGATCTCTCCCAGTTTAAAAAGGCCTTGAAGCATCACCTTTTCATCAAATATTTCCCAGAGAACACAGTAACACAAGCTCACTCAAATAGCAACAATCCCGTTATTAACACGTAACCTCTGCTAACCCAGTAACACTTCATACCTCTCTCTCATGCTAAAAAGGTTCTTCTCATGCAATATGCCGTCCATATGTATATAGTTCAATGACTATTATTCACTGTAAATAATTATCCTGGTTACCCAAGTTTTTTGTTCCTGTTCCATGTAAAAAACAGATAATATGTATCTTATCTGATGTTTTCTTGTTATATGTAAACCGCGCTGATTATAAATAGTGCGGTATATAAAAGATGTTAAATAAATAAAATAAATAAATAAATTAAATAAACTGACCTAAACGATGCCCCTGCTGGGTATAGGAGGGGTAAAACTTCTTCTTACTGAAGAATTGTTTCTTAGAGGAGCTTTTCCTCACAGGATCAGCTGTAGATTTAGACAATCTATCCAAAGCGATATTGTCAGCATCTATCTCATTAGCTTTTTCCTGCCAATTCTTGCCAAAGAGATTATCTCCTGTGCAAGGAATATTCCCCAATTTATCCTGTACCCAAAGTTCCAAGTCAGATGCCTGGAGCCAGGCAATCCTACGTGCACCTATGGCAATAGCAGAGGTTCTTTCTATCTTTTAACCAGTTCCTGATCCACAATAGTACACTGCCTCCTATCCCATGACTCTTTAGTTTTGCCAAAAGTCTCTGATGAGGGACCTTGTCAAAGGCTTTCTGAAAGTCCAGATACACAATATCAACCGACTCACCTTTGTCCACCTGTTTATTAACTCCTTCAAAAAAACATAACAGATTAGTAAGACAAGATCTTCCTTGTCTAAAGCCATGTTGGCTGTCTCCCATTAGGTCATGACTATCTACATGCTGAGTAATTTTATTCTTTATGATGGTTTCTACCATTTTTCCCGGTACTGACGTCAGGCTCACCGGTCTGTAGTTTCCCGGATCACCCCTGGAACCCTTTTTAAAAATTGGTGTTACATTGGCGATCCTCCAATCTTCAGGTATTAGAGATGATTTTAATGATAGTTCACAGATTACTAATAGCAGGTCTGCAATCTCATATTCCACATTAGGAACCACCACCCAGGAAAGCACAGTTACTTACCTGTAACAGGTGATCTCTGGGAACAGCAGGAATTAGTCCTCACATATGGGTACGTCGGTACCGACGGAGCCCGCGCGGGAAAGCTCCCCAGCCTTTCAGATGAAAGGCTTTTGGGGCCTCCCACTGCACATGCGCGCTGCCTTCCCGCCTTCCTGACCAGCTCTCCTCAGTTCGAGTTTATAGCTGAGACAATAGAGAGAGGAAAGGAAGATAGATAGAAGATACAACTCCTAGGGGAGGTGGGTGGATTGTGAGGACTAATTCCTGCTGTTCCCAGAGATCACCTGTTACAGGTAAGTAACTGTGCTATCTCCAGGAACAAGCAGGAATAAGTCCTCACATATGGGGACTCCCTAGCTAAGATGCCTGGGAGATCCCCCTCCAAGGGTAAACCATCTTCGTATGGATCTCAGGCATCCATCCAGGGAAGGTGGGCAGGAGTTGCTTAAGTATGGAACAGGTGTTTGAGGACAGCCTGACCAAACAAGGCATCCCGGCGGGAGTCCTTGTCCAAGCAGTAATGGGCTGTGAAGGTATGAACCGCGGCCCAAGTGGCTGCTCGACAAATCTGATCTATGGACACAGAGTGAAGATGAGCCATAGAAGTGGCCATGGCTCGCACATTGTGAGCTGTGACATGGCCTTCCAGAGAAATGTTTTTACTCTGGTAAGCAAAAGAAATACACTGAGCAATCCAATTGGAAAGTGTACGTTTGGTGACTGGAAGTCCCAAATGAGAAGGATCAAAAGCCACGAAGAGTTGGGAAGACTTTCGATGTGGCTGAGTCCTGTTGAGCTAAAAGGCGAGAGCTCTTTTACAGTCAAGAGTATGAAGGTTCCTCTCTGCACTGGATGCATGAGGAGCCGGGAAAAAAACAGGTAGATATACCTCTTGATTAAGATGAAAAGGCGAGACCACTTTAGGCATAAAGTAGGGATTCGTCCTAAGGACCACCTTATCATGATGAAATCTGGTATAAGGTGGATTAGCCACCAAAGCCTGCAGTTCACTGATGCGGCGAGCCGAAGTGACTGCAATAAGGAAAAGAACCTTCCAGGAAAGAAATTTCAGGGAGGTAGATACCAACGGTTCAAAAGGTGGCTTCATAAGCTGACCCAGAACTAAATTCAAGTCGCATGCTACCGGGGGAGGTCGGATGGGAGGCTTAGTGAGGGTCAGGCCTCTCATGAATCTTGCAATAAGAGGATGAGAGGAGACAGGTTGTCCATTTATAGGTTTTAAGGATGCTGCAATAGCACTTAAATGGACTCGCACTGAATTCGTCTTGAGGCCTGCATTGGAGAGATGCAGGAGATAGTCCAGTAGAGAATTCAAAGGAAGTGCTAGAGGGTCAAGACCCTGTTGCGCACACCAAATGGAAAAACGTTTCCATTTGAAAGCATAGGAACGCCTCGTGGAGGGTTTCCTAGAGGCATGAAGGATATCTTTCACTGGTTGAGAAAGATTGAAGTCATGAAGGCTCAGGCCTTCAGTAACCAAGCTCTGAGGTGTAAGGACTTGGGGTTTGGGTGCCACAAAGTCCCCTCCTCCTGAGACAGAAGGTCTGGCGCAGCTCCCAGGTCCAGGGAAGGTCCCTGGGAGAGATGCAGAAGTAGAGGGAACCACACTTGGCGTGGCCAGCGTGGAGCTATGAGGATCATGGATCCGTGATCCCTCTGTAGTTTGAACAGAGTCTTGGGAATCAAAGGAATGGGTGGAAAAGCGTACAGGAATTCCTGACCCCAATGTAGGAGAAAGGCATCGTTGGCCTGAGCTCCCTGACACGGAGTCCTGGAACAGAACCGGGGAAGTTTGGCATTCCACGGACTTGCAAAGAGGTCTATGTCCGGGGTCCCCCATTCCTGAAAGATTCTGCGTATCTGGTCCATATGCAGGGACCATTCGTGTGGGAGCAGAACTCGACTGAGTCTGTCTGCCCGAGAGTTTTGAACTCCTGGAAGATATACTGCCAGAAGATGAATTTGATGCTCTCTGGCGAAGGCCCACAATCTGAGAGCTTCGTTGCAAAGCGACAGAGAGCCCGTCCCTCCTTGTTTGTTGACATAGAACATGGCTACCTGATTGTCTGCCTGAACTAGGACAGTCAGGTTGACAAGAAGGGTGTGGAAGACTGTGAGGGCAAGGAAGATTGCTCGCAGTTCCAGAAGGTTGATGTGAAGGGTGGTCTCCTGCGGAGACCAGGTGCCCTGAGTGGAGAGGTGTTGGAGATGAGCTCCCCACCCTGTTTGGGAGGCATCTGTTGTGAGGGTTGCTTGGGGCAACGAAGGTTGGAAGGGAATCCCCAACAACAGATTTTTGGAGGATGTCCACCACTGGAGAGACCAAAACAGTCGTTTTGAGGTGAGTATTTGGTCTGAGAGAAGTCCTGATGCTTGAGACCACTGGGTGGCCAAAAGCCATTGAGCTGCCCTCATATGAAGACGAGCGTAGGGTACCACATGGACCGTGGAGGCCATGTGACCCAGAAGTTGCAGCATTTCTCTGGCTGACAAGTGACTTCTGGACTGAGCCTGGGAGGCCAAGCTTATTAGCCTTTGGCCTCGGACCAGAGGGAGGTAGGCCCTTGCAGTGGTGGAGTCCAATTGGGCCCCTATGAATTCCAGAGACTGAGTAGGGATGAGTTGGGATTTGGGAATGTTTACCACAAGTCCCAGATATTGAAGAATACGCCTTGTGCGGTCCAGAGAAATCTGGGCTTCTGACTGAGATGGAGCTCGGATGAGCCAGTCGTCCAGATATGGGAAGACAAAGATTCCCATGCCTCTGAGAAATGCGGCTACGACTGCCATGCATTTTGTGAAGACTCTTGGAGCAGAGGCCAGACCGAAGGGTAGTACTCTGTACTGGAAATGTTTTCCCTGGAACAGAAATCTTAGATATTTTCTGTGGGATGGATGGATGAGTATATGAGTGTACGCATCCTTGAGATCTAGAGAACAAAGCCAATCCTGACTCTGAAGGTATGGAAGGAGAAGGCCCAGAGAGAGCATTTTGAATTTCTCCTTGAATAGAAACCTGTTCAATTCTCTCAGATCTAGGATAGGTCTGAAGCCCCCTGTCTTCTTTGTTATGAGAAAGTAAGGGGAGTAAAAACCTAACCCCTGTTGTGGAGGAGGAACCTCCTCTATTGCCCCTTGGGCAAGGAGAGAAGAGACTTCCTGACCCAACAGGGTCAGAAGAGATGGGGGAGAACAGAATTGCCTCACCATGGTATGGGGAGGAAGGCTGGAGAAATGAAGTTTGTAGCCCTCCCTGATAATAGAGAGGGTCCATTGCTCTGATGTGATTTGTTCCCATCTGGGAGCAAAATGAGCTAGCCTTCCAGGAATGGTGAGGGGCTCTGGTTGTTCTAGAGCCAGAAACGGCAAGTTCTCTAGAGGCAAGTCAAAACCCCTGAGGGGGTTGAGCCTGCTGGGGTGTAGCAGACACCGTAGGCTTTGACTTTACCTGCTTAGATTGTTGACGCTTAGCCGCAAAGCGAGGCTGAGCAGATTGCTGGCCAGTATTTGTGGGAAATCTGGCCTTCTTATAGTAAGGCCTTTTAAAAGACTTCTTTTTGGCAGGGGTAGAAGTAGACTTGGAAAGTCTATCTAGAGTGGCATTTTCTGCATCCATTTGAGCAGCTTTAATTTGCCAGTCTTCCCCAAATAAGTTCTCACCGGTACAGGGCAGATTCCTGAGGCCATCTACAACCCAGGGTTCTAGGTCAGAAGCCTGGAGCCAAGCGAGACGTCGGGCTGCAATAGCAATTCCCGAAGCTCTGCCTGCAACCTCAAAGGAATCAAAGGCTGCCCTGTTGGAGAACTTGGAGACCTCTGAAAGTTGTGTCACCATAGAAAAGAAGTCCGCCCTTTGATCATCAGGGATAAAGGGGGCAAAATTCTGTATCTTTAGGGCAAGTTGTCCAAGAAACATGCCCATATAAAGGCTATAAGAATTGATCCTGGCTATAAGCATACTAGCCTGGAACATCTTTCTTCCAAAAGAGTCCAGGGTCTTACATTCTCGCCCTGGAGGGGTAGAAGAATGCCTTTTAGGACTCTTTATTTTCTTCATGGCAGACTTCACCACAATAGAGTGGTGAGGCAGCTGAGTTTTCTGGAACCCAGGAGAAGGAGGGACCCGATACATGGTGTCCAACCTACGGGAATGGGGAGACAGTGTTAAAGGAGTCTCCCACAAATCCATCAAGTGTTCTTGAAGGATTTCATGGATAGGCAGAGTGACTGCCTCTTTAGGAGCTTTAGAGTATCCTAAAATATCCAATTTTTTTGATCTGGGTTCTTTTTCAGAAGATGTAGCAATAGAAAGTGCTTTAGCTACATCAACAATGAAATCCTGAAAGGATAAATCCTCTGGAGGAGACAGCCTCCTCTTTGGAGAAGAGGGCTCCTCAGGAAGAGTAAGCTCAGCAGAGTCATCAGAGGAATTGAATTCATCAGAAGAATCTGAGTATTCCCTCTGTGCTTCCAATGTACGATACGCATACCGATCGGTATCGACATCGGGCGTATCGGGCATGGGATCGGTACCGGGCGAAAGCCTGAATCCGGCATGCGGAACCGATCGACGCTTGGAAGTCGATGGTCTCGGTTCCGGTGTGGATACCGGAACCGGGGCCGATACCGATGGAATCGGTACCGAGGGCGTCGCAGCCTTAATGAATGCCAGAACGGCCTGCTGCATGGTCTGGACAGTATTGCCCATAGACGGCACTACTGCCTGGATGTCGGTACCGGTATGGGCCGGTACCCCAGAGCAGTCCAACAGGTGATCGGTCGAGGCCGTGCCATCGATGTCAACCTGTGACCCCATGATTGCTTTGGAGGCCGGAACCTCCCGCCGGGGGTTTTTTGGCCTGGGCAGAATCCTCGAACTCAAAATTGAGAGCCTCTCGATCTTTAGAAAGAGATTTGCTTTTAGAGGATTTGCCCACAGAAGTTTTGGTTACCTGAGATCCATCCGGAGAGGAAGACCTGGATGACTGTGATGCTTCTGAAGGAAACAGCACATGGAGCTTGTTGGCCCGGTTCTGCAAACCACGTTTAGACATCTGGGTGCAGGATGGGCAGTCCGGTATGGAGTGGTCAGGTCCCAAACATTTGAGACACCATTCATGGGTGTCTGTGACAGAAATGACAGCACTGCACTTGGTACATTTTTTAAAACCAGGAACTGGCTTCTCCATGAGGAGAATTTGTGTAGGCCTTAAGGCCTAACAACAGTTACCAAGCTGTGCTGAAGAAAATAAAAAAGTCTTTTTTTTTTTTAAATAAAGAAAGAAAGAGAGACCGGCGGTACCGGTTTCGGTATGGGGAAGGCAGGTACGCGGTCTAAAGAAAACAACAAATTTTACAATTTCTTCAGCGGTGACAGGAACACGACCTGCTGGCTCCGCGGAAAAAGAGAAACTGAGGAGAGCTGGTCAGGAAGGCGGGAAGGCAGCGCGCATGTGCAGTGGGAGGCCCCAAAAGCCTTTCATCTGAAAGGCTGGGGAGCTTTCCCGCGCGGGCTCCGTCGGTACCGACGTACCCATATGTGAGGACTTATTCCTGCTTGTTCCTGGAGATAAAGATTTAGGCGTCATTGTGGATACCATGTTAAAACCCTCGGCTCAGTGTGCAGCGGCAGCCAAGAGAGCAAATAGAATGCTAGGTATGATAAGGAAAGGAATGGAAAATAAAACAAAAGATATTATAATGCCTCTATATCGTTCCATGGTGAGACCGCACCTTGAATATTGTGCGCCGTATCTTAAAAAGGATATAGCGATTTTAGAAAAGGTTCAGAGAAGAGCCACCAAAATGGTAAAGGGGATGGAAGGATACTCCTATGAGGAAAGGCTAAAAAGGTTAGGGCTCTTTAACCTGGAAAAGAGACGGCTGAGGGGAGATATGATAGAAGTCTATAAATTAATGAACGGAGTGGAACGGGTAAACGTAGATCGATTGTTTACGTTATCAGAATATAGAAAGACTAAGGGACATGCAATGAAGCTACAGGGTAAACTATTTAAGACTAATAAAAGAAAATATTTTTTCACTCAACGTGTAATCAAACTCTGGAATTTGTTACCGGAGGATGTAGTAAAGGCTGTTAGTGTAGCTGGGTTTAAAAAAGGTTTGGACAAGTTCCTGGAGGAAAGGTCCATAAACCATTATTAAGAAGTGACCGAAGATATCAATGCTTGACCCAGTACAAGCATTGTGGAACTTGTGTCTCTTGGGGAAACTGCTAGGTACATATGACCTAGATTGGCCACTGTTGGAAACAGAATACTGGGCTTGATGGACCTTGGTCTGACCCAGTATAGCATATCTTATGTTCTTATGTAGAAGTTCTGCTTATGCACTCAAAGCAGTCAAAGGCTGCACGATTTACAAACTTGGAAATATCCTGAGCATGTTTGACAAGGGCAAGGGAATCCTGCCTCTTATCATCAGGAAGGAGAGGGCTCATAAGCTCTAAATCTCCCATGACCTCGTTATGGAATATTCCCATATATAAAATATAGGAACTGATCCTAGCAGAAAGCATGGAAGCCTGGAAGGTTCGACGTCCAAAGGTGTCAAGAGTCCTACACTGACGTCCTGGAGGATTATATGCATGTCTTTTTGAACTCTTGATCCTTCTCATAGCTGATTCCACCACCATGGAATGGTGTGGTAGCCGAGTCTTTTGAAACCCAGGACAAGGAGGAACTCGATACATGGTGTCGAGCCTCTGAGAGTGAGGAGAAGTGGTTAGAGGTGTTTCCCACATCCTTAACATGAGATCATGCAAGATCTCATGAATAGGTAAGGTAGCTGCCTCCTTGGGAGCTTTAGGGTATTGCAGAATTTCCAATTCTTTTGCCCTAGGCTCTTTTTCAGGAGCCACTGTGATGTAAAGACCTCGAGCCACATCTCGGAAAAAATCCTGAAAGGACATATCCTTTGGAGGAGACATCCTACGCTGAGGAGAAGAATCATCCTCAGGAAGAAGTACTCTGGTATCGGCAGAGCTTTCAGAGTCTTCAGACTCATCCGAGGATTCAAAGTATCTCCGATCCGGGTGATCGTGCAAGCCACGGTACCGGTACCAATCGAAGTCTGCATCGGAGGGGTCCCGGTAGAATACCTGCCAATGTCATTGCAGTCTGTACCATTACCGAGGTCGGTGCCGGTACTGGTTGAATTGTCTGAAGCAGTTTCAAGGGCATTGAGGCCACAAGAAGATCCGCCAGACTGCATTCAATAGCCAAAAACCTCTGGTCTATCGACGCTGCCGATGCTTGGGTATCGGTACCGGATGAAGCAGCCGGTACCCCAGAGCATGGCACCAGTAGTTCTGCCGAGGTTGGGGCCTCGAGAACATCCTGGAGCCCCATTAATGCTTTGGAAGCCAAAGCCTCCCACTGGGGCAAATTTGCCGGTGAAAGTCCCTCAAGGGCAACGCCAGAGGCATCTTGATGCTTAGAAGGAGATCTACCCTTTGAGGACCAGCTAAATTTATGTTTAGTTACCTGAGATCCATGGGAGGAAGACGAAGCCCTGGAAGACGTCGATGCCACAGAGGCTGCATCATAGGGAAAAAGGGTGCTAAGTTTAGCAGCTCGGTTCTGCCGGCCCCTCTTCAACATCATCCCACAGGCAACACACTCCGAAATATAGTTGTCAGGACCTAAACATTTGAGGCACCACTCATGGGTGTCGGTGACGGAGATGGTACCGCCACACTTGGAACACTTTAAAATCCGAAGCGGGTTTTTCCATTTTAAAGGAAAAGTTGGGCCTAGTGCCCAAAATGGCACGTGGCACCTGAAGGAGAAAATAGCTGGAAAAGACTCCAGAAGAAAGGGTTTTTTTGTTTTGTTTTTTTAAAGAAAAAGGAAAGAACCACCGGCAGTACCGGTATAGCGTCGAGGGAAGGCAGACGCGACCACAAAAAAGAAGAATAAAAGGCAATATTTTCTGCGGTGACAGGATGTGCAACCTGTCGGCTCCATGGAAAACGAAGAACTGGAGAGGGACAGTTGGGAAAGGCGGAAAGGCAGCACGCAGGCGCTGTGGGATGCTTCCAAAAGCTTTCCTATTGGACGCTGGGGAGCGTTCACGCGCAGGCTCCGTCGGTACCCACGATACCCATATGTGAAGACTACATTCCCTTCTTGTTCCTGGAGATTACAGATTTAGAACTCACCATGGAGTGGAATCACTAATGACCACCTTACTAGATAATCTCATTAGGGGCACGGACATATCCAACATGGGATAGGATCCTACTCATCATCTTGGATATAAAAGCAGCATTCAATTCCATACTGCACAACCTAATCATGTAGCAACTGCAAGCAACTGGACTAACAGACATGCCTCTCACCTGGTTCGAGTCTTACCTAACAGATCGACAGCTCCAAGTAATACCAGGCAACACTAAATCAGCCCCATACCTCAAACCCAAGCAGTCCATCAAGGTTCCACCCTCTCCTCATTAATCTTCAACATCTTTCTTCAACCAATCTGCAATGTCATAAAAGCATTCAACATCCTATACCACATCTAGGCTGATGTTATGATTTACACACCCATCAGCACAACCAACCCAGATATCACGTCCATAACAAAATGCTTCTCCTCTGTCAAACAATGACACTCAAAACACAACATGGCTATAAACGTCAAGAAATTAGATTATTAAAGTCCCGACAGTGAGAGGGATGATAGAGAGAAGATGGGTGATGGCCATATATGACTGAAACTGACAACATTAGAAAGCAAATAGAAAGGAGTACGTAGGACCAGGACAGGAAAATGTAAACTGAGCCAGAGAGATGTAGGGGGGGTGGAAGTAAGTAGTGTTTAGGGAAATTAATTCTCAGATTGCAAGCTCTTGCCAAATTCTCCATAGTTTCTAATCTATTATGAATATATAAAAAACTCTTAGCATTAGAAATGGCAAGAACCTGTATAAATGTACGCTAAGACTTCATAAACCCCAACTTAGATTCAAAGTGAGACAACTTCTGTTCTTTATCTCCCATCTTTTTTAAATAACCCGAGTAGAAAATTCACACAAAGTAGGAACAGTCCCTTTAAAGAGAGCCTCTTCCAAATCTCCAGAATAAAAGGGCCACCAGAATATGATTCAAGAAAATGAACCTGACCTCCCCAATCAGCTAGGTGGTGCACAGACGGAAGATTAGCATGTCACCCTTCCACCTCCTCACCTGTGGCTGGTGTAATTGCCCACACCTATATTCTGCACAATCCGGAAGCCGCAGGAGCTAGCCAGGTAGCACTGATTTTCTTTAAGGCGCAGAGGGCTAAGCGGGTAGCATCGAAAATTGGTGCTACCCGTTTAGCCCTTTCCTCTGCCCCGGAATGCTCTTAACATGCCCCGATGCTAAATACATAGCATCTGGGCGCGTTAAAGACTTATCCAGGATTTTCTAAGGGCACTACCTATGTAGGTGCCTTTTGAAAATCCCTGATAAGGCATTTATATGAGTAACTAGGGTTATTACACGAGTAACTAGGGTTATTACACGAGTAACTAGGGTTGTTACCCATGTAAATGCCTTTGAAAATCGGGCTCATAGTCTCAAAATGGGCCCGTACCTTAATGTAAAGAGCACAAAGATCCTGACAACTGGCAAAATCGATAAGTTCATCATTGATGGAGAAGAAATTTAAATAGTGGACAACTTTAACCTACTTGGATCAACTATCAATAAAGAAACAACAAGCAGTCAAGAAATCCGACGACACATTGCTCTTGGCAGAATGGCTATGAAGGACCTAGAGAAAATTGATGTCTTTGAATTATGGTGCTGGCGACGAATACTGTATATACCATGGACTGCCTGAAGAACAAACCAGTCAGTACTATTTATTTAGCTGTGCTTATATACCTCTTTTCACTGGGTCAAAGTGGTTTACAAAAAGGGGGGATACATTAGAACATATTTACATGGGGAGGGGGATTACCATCACCAGGGGAGTTTAAACATATGTACATTTCAGAAGAGCAGGCATTCCGATCTTTAGTATGCCTCTGTGTCTCAGTACTAGAAGAGATCAAACCTAAGCTTTCTTTCCTTATCGTTCCTCCAGCTTAGTCCTCTACGTATGGGTTGTGCACCTCTTCCTGCAGCATGAAGACTGGACCAATCAAATTTCAGCATCACTGGATACAGCATCTCTGCCATCTCCTCCAACCCAGTGTGTCCAGTCTTCATGCAGCAGGAAGACGTGAGTGAGCCTGGCTGGGCTCACTAGTTTGTCAGTTAGGTCTTTAGACGGTAGCTAACCTTTTTGTAGTTTCTTTTCTGGGCTCTATTAGAGCTTCTTTTACTTTATTAGCTTAAGGGGTGCTTGTTGCTTTAAAATTAATCATTTCATCGGCTCCCCGTGGGGGGGGGAGGACCCGAGGGAGGTCTCTCCTCTGTTCTAGCCTAAGCGGCTTCTCTTTTCTAACTCTGTCCTCTTTAAGTTCAGGATCTCTGTCCCAGGGATATTCGGGTCAGTGCTCCGGTGGAAAGTACACAGCTGCACTCCTCCGGTAGAGGTAAGGTGTGCGCTGGGGGGAGTGCCGATAGATTCCGGCGGCAGAGTGAGGGCAGACGCTGGGAAGCGGCTTCTTCTCTGCTCGTCGGCGTTTACATCTGTCCTTTCTTTTTGCGAGTTTTCTTGAGCTGCGGGGTAAGGCAGGCCTCCTGAAGCGTTTGCTCTTCGGCCGGGTGATTTTCCCGTCGCCGACTAAAAGCGCGCCAAAAAGCTTTTTTGCCTTGCCGCGGCCATTTTGTGAGCCGCGGTTTGCTCTCCGTGTGTAGCACACGCGGCTGAGTTTTGTTTATCGCCCGGTCAGAGAGTGTGCCGGCAGAGTTTTTTCCCCTTCGTCCATTTTTCTGAATTTATTTGTTTTATTTCCCTTTACTTTATTTTTTCCACGGAGTCCCTTCCTCGGGAGAGGGGGAGGGGTCGTTTTTTTCTGACTCTGTACTCCTTTGGGAGCAGAGGGCTGGCTTTTATCTCGCTGCTGTGTTGGAGTTTTCAGCAGCAAGTGAGCACACCAGTTTTTTTCTTCAGGCATCAGTAAAAAAAATAAAAAAAAAATAAAAAAACCACAGGACCTGGTGTTACAAAGGGGACAGTACAGCGCCACTCCGCCCTGGTTCAGCCTGGCCTAGGCAGCTGGAGTCCTGGTGCTGCTTCTCACGGTGTCTTTCTTGCAGCTGGCGGAGGCATTCTTTCCAGCCTTGCGTCCTGGTCTTCTGATACGGGACCAGTGTTTGCCTTGTGGCTTCAGTCACTACTTTATACGCACTTGGAGAGCTGCGTAGGGTGAGGTTCCATGCCAGCGGGATCTCTCTGTGTAATTTGTGGATCCCGCAGGGGCGTGGTTCCAGAGACGGGCGTCTGTCACCGCTGTGCCTCTGTCTCTCTTACTATGGAGCAGCGCCTGGAGAGTTCCATGGCTGCTACCTCCCAGAAAGACTCTGATGCTGTGGAATTGGAGTCTCCACTGGAGGGTACGTCAGGGACGGCCTTGACGCTACCTTTGGGTGCTGGAGAGCAGGCAGGGCTCGGGGCTTTGCCCGTGGAAGATTTTCCTCCCGATTTAGTTTTACTGATGCACCAGGCGTTCTGTCGTAAGCGTCAGAGCGTGGGCGTTGGGTCGGGGGCGACCGCGCAGTCCCCTGCGCCGGGGCTTCCAGCGTCCGGTCCCATAGCGCCCAAGCGCCTGCGTGTGCGTGACACCATTCAGTCGGAGACAGATTGGCCGGAGGGCGAGGATCAAGACTTCGACTTGGAGGCGGAGGGAGAGCCCTTAGAGGAAGGCGAACTCCTGGAACCTGAGGATCAGGCTAAAATTATTCGGGTGTTTCGCCGAGAGGAGTTGCCCGCGCTCGTAGCAGAAGCGCTTAACACTCTCGGTTTGGCACCTGCGCCGTCGGTCGACGAATCTGACGGGGCCGATCCCATCATTCAAGCGGTGCGGCAGACTCAGGTGGTTTTTCCCATGCATAAAGTCATCGATCAGATGATTAAGACGGAATGGGATACGCCTGAATCTGGCCTCAAGGGTGTAAAAGTTATGCGCAAGCTGTATCCTATGGCGGACGCGGACCTCGAGCGGTTCCGCTCCCCCAAAGTAGATGCAGCGGTTTCGGCGGTCACTAAAAAGACCACTATCCCTGTGGAAGGTAGTGCGGCGTTACGGGAGCCGCAGGACAGAAAAATGGATGGGCTCTTGAAACAATCCTTTGAAGCGGACGCGGTTGCGCTGCAGGCCTCTTGTTTGTGGGGCTTGGATTGCTCGGGCCTGTCTTCGCTGGGTTCAGCGGCTTCTGCAAGTGCCGGCCTTGGAATCAGAAGATGTAGGTGAACTTCAGCGCTTGGAGTCGGGTTCGGCGTATTTGGCGGATGTTCATTACGACCTAATCAGGGCGCTATCCAATAGTATGGTGTCCGTAGTGGCTACCCGCAGGGCCCTTTGGTTGAAGAATTGGGCAGCGGATGGTTCTTCCAAATCGCGGCTCGGCAGACTGCCCTTCAAGGGTAAGCTGCTGTTCGGTGAGGATCTTGACAGATTGGTCAAGGATTTGGGGGAGTCCAAGGGCGGTCGTTTGCCGGAAGATCGGCCAAAAAGGGGGAGGTTCCTTTCTGCCCCTCGGGGTCAGTCTCGGGACTTTCGTCGATTTCGCTCTCCCCGCTATGGGGGGTTTCAGCGCGGTCGATATGTCTCGCGGACTCCCAGCTTTCGGGGCTTTCGCGGAGCCAGTCGCGGATTCGCGACAGCTACCCCTGCCGCCGCCCGTAAGCCCCAATGAAGGGCAGCGGGTCCAGGCGGAGCTTACAGTGATCGGAGGACGTCTTCGACGTTTTCTCTCTGCTTGGACCCAGATAACATCCGATCAATGGGTTTTGGAGATCGTTCGAGACGGGTATGCCCTGGATTTGTACAGACCCGTGCTCGATTCCTTTGTGGCGTCTCCCTGCCGGGGTGCTCGGAAGACGGCTCAAGTCCGGCAGACCCTCGATCATCTCCTTCAGCTGGGAGCGGTGGTTCCCGTGCCCCCGGAAGAATATGGTCTAGGAAGGTATTCCATTTATTTCGTGGTGCCAAAGAAAGGTGGGACTCTTCGTCCCATTTTGGATCTCAAAGGTGTAAACCGCTGTCTGCGGTTACCGCACTTTCGGATGGAAACCCTACGGTCCGTGCTTGTGGCCGTTCGCAAGGGCGAGTTTCTCACATCTCTCGACCTCACAGAGGCTTATCTCCATATCCCTATTCGGGAGGCGCATCAACGCTATCTCCGGTTCGCTCTACCGTGGGGTCACTTCCAGTTTCAGGCTTTACCCTTCGGCCTAGCAACCGCTCCTCGAGTCTTCACCAAAATCATGGTGGTCGTGGCGGCGGCCTTGCGCAAAGAAGGGGTGCTGGTGCATCCCTATCTGGACGATTGGTTGATTCGAGGCAAATCCCGTTCGGAGAGCTTGTCGGCAACAGCGCAAGTGGTAGGCCTGCTGCAGTCCCTCGGCTGGGTCGTCAACCCGCGGAAGAGCCAGTTGGTCCCGTCGCAGTCCCTCGAGTATTTGGGGGTGCTCTTCGATACTCACAGGGGCTTCGTTTTTCTTCCCGAACGCAGAGTCCTGGGTCTTCAGTCTCTTGTTCGTCGGTTTCGGCAAACCCCAGCTCCATCGGCTTGGCACTACCTTCAGTTGCTGGGAACGATGGCGGCCTGCTTAGAGGTAGTGCCGTGGGCTCGCTTTCACATGCGGTCTCTCCAGCGGGCCCTGCTGCGTCGTTGGTCCAATCAGTCCGATCCCCTGAGCAGGCGTCTTCCCTGCCCGGCGAGGGTAGGTCGGGACTTGACGTGGTGGCTTCGGCCGGCCTCGCTCCAAGCGGGGATGTCCTTAGAGCAGCCGGACTGGATTCCGCTGTTGACGGATGCTTGTCTGATGGGCTGGGGAGCGCACTGCGGAGCTCAAGTGACGCAGGGCCTCTGGTCTACGGAAGAGAGCGGTTGGTCGATCAACCGCTTGGAACTACGGGCAGTCCGGTTAGCGTTGCAAAGCTTCGAGACCCTGATATCCCGCAGGGCGGTGCGGATTCTCTCCGACAACGCGGCGACAGTGGCGTACATAAATCGACAAGGCGGCACCGGCAGCTCGGGCCTAGAAATGGAAGCTCAGTCGCTGTTCGAGTGGGTAGAACCCAGACTACAGGCAATATCGGCAGCGCATATTGCCGGGAAGGACAATGTGACGGCGGATTTTCTCAGCAGAGTCCACGTGGATGCCGGAGAGTGGGAGCTCAATCCGGTGGTGTTCGAGCAGGTAGTCCTGCGTTGGGGGCAGCCGGTAATGGATTTGATGGCCACGTTCCGGTCTGCGAAGGCGGCACGATTCTTCAGCCACCGCCGAGAGCCGATGTCGGAGGGCATCGATGCTCTACTGCAGGTCTGGCCTTCAAGGGGTCTTCTTTACGTCTTTCCGCCGTGGCCGCTTCTCGGGCGAGTCATTCAGCGCATCGAGTCTCACCGGGGTCGGGTGCTGTTAATAGCGCTGGATTGGCCCCGTCGTCCTTGGTATGCCGATCTTATGCGGTTGGTGGAAGGCCCTCCGTGGCGTCTCCCCCTGGACCCGGATCTGTTGTGTCAAGGTCCGCTTCGCATGCCGCAAGTGGGGAGATTCTCTCTTACGGCCTGGCTATTGAAAGGGCGCGGCTAAGGAAGAAAGGTTATTCCAAGGCGGTCATAGCAACTCTGCTTCAAGCTCGCAAGAGGTCCACTTCGCTAGCCTACGTGCGCGTCTGGCGTATTTTTGAGGACTGGTGTTCTCGGCGTCAGGTGCGCGCGGCTACGGCTTCTCTGCCGCTACTGTTGGATTTTCTGCAAGATGGTTTTACCAAAGGTTTGGCTGCCAGTTCCTTACGAGTGCAGTTGGCGGCGCTTTCCTGTTACAGGGGTAAAATTCAGGGCGTAGCACTGGGGGCCCATGCTGATGTGATACGCTTCTTGAGGGCCGTTTCCCGGTTGCATCCGGCCCGCCGCATTTCTGTCCCTGCGTGGGATCTCAACTTAGTCTTACATGCTCTCAGTGCGGCTCCCTTTGAGCCGCTCTCGCGGTGTTCGGTGAAAGATCTGACCCTTAAGACGGTGTTCTTGGTAGCAATTTGCTCAGCTCGTCGCATTTCGGAGCTTCAGGCTCTTTCTTGCAGGGAGCCCTTCCTTTCTTTCTCCGATCAGAAGGTGGTTCTCCGTCCAGTACCTTCATTTTTGCCTAAGGTGTCTTCTGCCTTTCATTTGAATCAGGTAGTGTCGCTTCCAGTGTTTACCGCGTCTGGGGAACAAGGCTCCGATCGGGGACTCAGTCGGTTGGATCTTAAGAGAGTTTTTGCGTCGATATTTGAAAGTCACTAGCGATTTCCGAAAATCCGATCGTTTGTTCATTCTCTTTGGAGGGCCTCGCAAAGGTGAGGCAGCGGCGAAGGCTTCCATTGCCCGCTGGATTAAGGAGGCGATTGGCTCGGCCTATTTGTTGCAGGGTCGAGTGCCGCCAGTCGGTCTGCGAGCTCACTCTACCAGAGCGCATGCGGCATCTTGGGTGGAGCATAGCTTGGTTTCGCCGGTGGAGATTTGTAAGGCGGCCACATGGTCTTCTCTCCACACTTTCAGTAAGCACTATCGTCTTGACGTCTTGGCGGCGGCCGATGCCGGTTTTGGTTCCGCGGTGTTGCGTTCCGGCTGGAATAATCCCACCCGTTAGTCTGCTTTGTTACATCCCATACGTAGAGGACTAAGCTGGAGGAACGATAAGGAAATAGTAATTACACTTACCTGGTAATTGTAGTTCCTTGAGAGACGACAGCTTAGTCCTCTGGCCCTCCCTAGTACTCTTTTTTGGCTCGGCACGCCTTTGCTTCAACAGTCGTCTTTCACAGGTGCGTGTGTTTTTCTTCTCTATTCTTTCTTTCTCTGGCTGCTTGTGCTGAGGCAGTGGTGAGACCTTTTCTTTGGGTCTCTTTTCTATAATCTATTCTGGTAAATGGAAACCAAACAAAAAAAAACAAAACTAACAAATTTTGCATTCTGCTGATGATTTCTCTGCTTAAAGGTTAGCTATTTTTTTCTGAGTTTGCTTTGACAGTAGTTCACTGGGTTGGAGGAGATGGCAGAGATGCTGTATCCAGTGATGCTGAAATTTGATTGGTCCAGTCTTCATGCTGCAGGAAGAGGTGCACAACCCATACGTAGAGGACTAAGCTGTCGTCTCTCAAGGAACTACAATTACCAGGTAAGTGTAATTACTATTTAGAAGCTCAGATGACAAGACTTTGACTTTCATACTTTGGACACATCATGCGAAGAGAGAGATAACACTTTTGAACAGCCAAAATGCTTCGGACACAAAAGCAGCTGTTCTAAACTAATTTAAGGCTGCTGAACACAGAAATCATAATGAAAATGGCTGATTAGGTCTAGTTGCTAAGATATATGCTATTAATTAGTCATTAGGGGACATTAACTGTGTATTATGCAACATTTGCGTGAGACTGCATAATCTCTACTTGCAACCAATAGAAATATCTGTCCAAAACCAGATGATGCAATCAGTATTTAAATTTGCATCACTTGACAGTATAAATCTTAAGGTGTATTAGTTACAGAAAAATTAAAAATTAATTATTTTGCATTATTTTATGCCGAAAGGTCAATCACAGCGTACTTGTGTTAATAATGCAGATAATTTCTGCTATACTTGTAGTGAAAGCACAGTTACTTACCTGTAACAGGTGATCTCTGGGAACAGCAGGAATAAGTCTTCACATATGGGTACGTCGGTACCGACGGAGTCTGTGCGGGAACGCTTCCCAGCGTCCAATCAAGAGCTTTTGGAAGCATCCCAGCACGCCTGCGTGCTGCCTTCCCGCCTTTCCCAACTGCCTCTCCTCAGTTAAGTTTTAAAGCTGAGACAAAGAGAGAGAGAAAGGAAAGGAAAGATAGATAGAGATACAACTCCTGGGGAAGTGGGTGGGTTGTGAAGACTTATTCCTGCTGTTCCCAGAGATCACCTGTTACAGGTAAGTAACTGTGCTATCTCCAGGAACAAGCAGGAATGAGTCTTCACATATGGGGACTCCCAAGCTAAGATGCCTGGAGTCCTAGCATGTTGGAGATTAAAACATGCTACACCTCATATGGCCAGGCATCCTGAGGATGGAGGGTAGGAGTTGAAATAGAGAGGAGCTGTAGAAAACAGCTAACCTAAGATAGGACTACAGGCAAGGAGTCCTTGTATGTATGATAATTATCATGAAAGATACTGAAATGAACAATTGCAATATGAACCTCACTTACTGGATTGCAGGAAGCAGAGAGGCTCATGAAATCTACTGGGAATCCAGTAGAGGAATCTTCAAGGTGACCTCACTGAAGTGAAGGTGAAGGTCAAAATCTGGAAGTGAAAGGTGACCCCAGGATTCAACTGGGGTAGTAGAAAAACGTTAGGGCTTCAGTGGAAAGCTTTATGGAAAAGCTGAAAACTCTTTTGGCTACAGAGTTATTCACACTTAGGAGCAAAAAAGGAAGACTAACCGACTTGGACAAAAAGACCTAGTCCTTGAGGGAAGAAGGGGTATGGAAAAAACCCCGTATTCCCAAAGAAAGGACAGGTGTCTGAGGAGTTGGAACCTCAGACCTACTGAAGATCCGCCATGTCTTTCCTAACTGGTGAGGGGTAGGAAAGATATTGAAACATGGGGCTTCAGGGATACCTAATCCTTAGGGTTAGGGTAGGAGCTGTCAGTACCACAGGAGTGGTTGTGTGTGTAGGATCCCAAACATGCTGTAGTACAGCATGAACATGGGTAAAGCCCACTGTCTGGAACATATAGGAAGATAAAAACCTATATGAGCATAGACAGTTAGAAAGATAAGTATGTAATACATATCTACCTATAATAAAGTATCTCGACAGAGACACATATACATATATATATAAATGGATATATATATATATCTATATGTATATACATATAGATATATAGATAGACATACAGAAATATATATATCTATAGTAAGATCTAGAAGGGCATATCAGATGCACACACACAGCTGACAGACCTATATATCTATAGGGATGTATATAGATATATATATGAATATATAGGGCTAAAGATCAATGTCTGCCGTTAAGCAGAAAGAGATATGCCTATAAGTACATTCACATGGGAGATGTGAAGAGGAAAGATTCATCTAATAACAAGAAGGTATATAGAGAATCTATGCCCCCTGGTTATGATGGTGCAGGAATGCTATCCAGTGAAATAACCAGGATGGTTACGTGAAAAAACAGAGGATAATATCCGTCAGTAAGCAGTAAATCCTGAGTCTTGTAGAACTCTAGCATTGTAAATGGACAGAGAACGCATAAGAATGAGATACCAGGTTGACCCACTTGAGGGACAAAAGGGGTGTCATGCGTTCTTTAGTTAAATATGTGCTGTCCATGATGGATTAGGATACCATGAGGACAAGCTGCAAGGAAAAAAGAACATATTCCCTGTAGGAATTGAACAACTCTTTAGGCTTTCACGTAGAGAAGGCTTATGTCCTCTGTTTTTTAAAAGGAGGTAGTAGGGTATGAAGAACCCATACAGTCATGGGGGGCATGACTGAGGAAGCCTTTTTCAACCATGTAGGATAGTCTTTAGAGAAAAAAAACCATGCTCTCTAGCAAGGGCCCATAGTGGAAAGCTTCTCTGTAAAATTGCAGAGAGCATTATGCAGGAGAATTGGGAGATAGAACTGGCTGTTGGAAAAACCAGCAGCCATATCAACTATGCTGCCAATCCGAAGGGATTGGAGATAGCAAGAATAGAAGAGAGTGTGATAAGCCTGTAGTGATAAGGATTGCCCAAGAAAGATGTAAGCACTGTCTTGGAATCACTACTAAGGCCAGACAGAAGTAGTGGAGGACAACTCTGGATACTTGTGGAGAAGCACCAGTGGTCCAATCACTAGAACTCCTGCATGGGCAGCTGCTGATAACACAGCAGAGAGAATCTTTCTGTGTAGAACAGAAAGAACAGATAGAACAAGAGTAGAAAAACCCTGTCCCTGTCTGATGAGCTGCCCAAGCGAAAAAGAAGAGAAAATTCCACACTGGAATGGAAAGAAAGAGACTAGAAAGGCTGAGAAGAAGCCCTCCAGTGTAATGGTACCACTCTTACGAGAGAAAAACTGGATAAGAGGGTAGAGAAATAAGAGCTGAAAGGAAACCTACCATGTGGTAAGTCTGTAGAAGGAAAAAATTCATGTTGGTACAGAAAAACTATCATCTGATAGTTGTTAAACCTCTCTTCTTAGCAGGGAGAAGAAGAGAACCTGTGACCTATAGACATGAATATCCTGACAGCTCAGATATATTTTGAGGAGAAACTGGACGTCTTGGGGAAAAAAGATCCAGGTGTAGAGATTTGAATGAAAAAAACAGTGAAAAAACTTCTGCTGAGGAGAAGTCAACTGTAGGTTCTGAATCCCAAGAGGCAGAAAAATGATTAATCAGAAACCCTATGGTTGTTGGGTTCTTTAGCCTGGTGAGAGTTTGAATTCTTCAGACTAGAGCGATGCCTTCCCTGCTTGGGAACATCTGAATGATGGGCAGGAGAGGAATAAAACCTTCTCCCCCTAGGGGAAGAAGGTCTGGTAGGGCATTTCCTACCTACTGGGGAAGGAGAAGGCTTAGAACAGCCTTCAGAAACAGGGAAGTCAGTGGACCACTGAGCAACCTGATGTAGAGACTCCTTATTGAAGAGATTTTCTCCAGTGCAGGGAGTATTACCCAGTCTTTGTTGTGCCCATTTGTCTAAGTCTGAAGCTTGGAGCCAGGCTCTACGTCGTGCCCCTATGGCTATAGCAGAAGTTCTGCTAACAGACTCAAATGAGTCTGTTATGTTATGATGTAAACCGCGCTGATGCCGAATAGCGCGGTATATAAGAAACTGTAATAAATAAATAAATAAATAAAAAATAGGGAAGCACGAGTAAGAAACCAAGAGATATTTTGAATATGACTAAGTAGTAAGGAATAGTCTGCAGTCTTGGGCTCTGAAAGAAAAGGAGTCAAAAGATATAATTCCTTTGTGACCTCCTGAAGAGCTAGACTCATATAGAAAATATATGAGAGAATTCTTGCTGACAGCATGGATGTCTGGAAGGTTTGATGTCCAAAGGCATCTAGTGTCCTAGACTCACGACCTGGTGGGTAAGAAGAGTGCTTTTTCTTACTTTTCACCCTCCTCAGTGCTGATTCCACCACAATGGAATGATGAGGAAGTTGAGTCTTTTGAAACCCTGGAGAGGGGGGCACCTGATACAGAAGATCAGTTGCTCTAGAAGGTGGGGGTACCCTTAAAGGTGCTTCCCACATTCTTAGAAGAAGATCCTGCAAGGAATGATGCAAAGGAAGCATCATGTTTTCCTTTGTTTCAGTAGAAACAGAGCCTTGTGTAGGATCATGGCCAGGGACAGGAATGGCAAGTGATCTTGCCATATCAAGAAGGAAATTCTGAAAAGAAGGATCTCCAACGAGAACCTTCCCTGGACAGGCTAGATCTGAAGAACTAGCCTGGGCACCGGGGGATCTACCTGAATATATAGGAATATAAGACCCTGCACGGTGCAAAAAAGGATCCTTAAGGGATGGATGCTGGTACTGGAGGTCAGGACCTGTGACAGACAGTACTACATCGTCCATGCCAGGTATCGACTCCAGACATGGTATAGAAAGGAGCAATCCTAGTGAAAGAAGCATGGAAGGAGCTGGCCCCGATACTACTGCGGATACCGGAACCGATACCAGTAGCGCTGTCGGAATCGAAGGCGACACCGGAGCAGCCATCGGAGGCAGCTCAGTCGGTACCGAGGTAACCGAACGCCTTCGGTAATCACCCTCGGTACCGAACGTCCGGTACCGATAGATGTCGGTACCGAGACGTGTCGGTACCCAGTCTTCCAGACTAGAGATCGATTCCAGACTCGGCATCGAAGGAAACGAGTCTATTGATGCACGTCTGGAGTCTATTGATCGACGTCGGTGGTAGTATCGGCGTCGATGCCGATACTGGAAAGTCAATCTGGAACGTATCCAGCGGTCCCATAGGTACCGAGGAAGCCAGATGACGATCCCTGGTGAGGAGTGAAACGTCCAACATCAGTGCCGATGCCGGGGTATCGGTACCGCTCAAAGCAGATGCCACCACCGAGCATGGCTCAGGTATGTTCTGTGAGGGGTGAGCCCCAGGAACAACCTGAAACCCCTCATAGGCTTTGGGGTTTTGAAGCCAATGAACCCTCAAGGGCAAGGCCGTAGCCGTCTTCATGCTGTGCATGAGACCTACCACTCGAGGGTTGGCTAGTCTTAACAGACTGTTTGTGGGTTACCTGATCCTGTGTAGAAGAAGAAACGGTCGGTGCCCTGACACTGGAAGGGAACCTGGTATCGAGGGAAACGCGATGTTGAAGGTCTCTTCTCACAATATTGTAGCCCAAAGGCTCTGGGGGAAAAGGGTCAGGCCCCAAACAGGTTAAACACCAGTTTTTGGAGTCTAAAAATAAAGTAGTACCGCCACAGCTTAGACATTTCTTAGAAAAAATGGCTGGCGGGTCCATGAGGGACATGGACAGGCCTAGAAGGCCTAACACCTTAAGACACTCAGAAGAAAAAATCTTCCCTCAAGGGAAAAATTACAGAAAAAGAAAAAGAAACACCGGCGGTACCAGTGGTGTCGGGGAGACAGCAGCGACCACAAGAAAACAAAGAATTAAAAGAAGAATTTTCTGCGGTGACAGGAGGACGTCCTGCCGGCTCCGTGGAAAAACGAAAACTGAGGAGAGGCAGTTGGGAAAGGCGGGAAGGCAGCACGCAGGCGTGGTGGGATGCTTCCAAAAGCTCTTTGATTGGATGCTGGGAAGCGTTCCCGCGCAGACTCCGTCGGTACCGACGTACCCATATGTGAAAACTCATTCCTGCTTGTTCCTGGAGATTATCCATGTGCAGCCAACAAGTCCGGAGTCTTCCAGGACTCTAGCATGGTAAGTAGACAGAAGACGCCTAGAGAAGAGATACCATGTTGACCTACTTAAGGGCAAAAGTATCATGCGTTCTTACCATGAGGACGAGCATATCCCCGATTGGGAATACTATGGACCAAAGCAGGGAAATGGCAACTCCTTGAGTTTTCACGTAAGAGAAGGCCTATGTCCTTTATATCAAAAAAGGAGATAGTAAAAGAAGGGAGAACCTTCTAGTCATGGGAGACATGACTGAAAAGCCTTTTCTAACCAGCTAGGATAGCTGTTGGAGAAAAAAAACCCCATGCTCTCTAGCAAGGGCCCATAGTGGAAAGCTTCTCTGTAATTGCAGAGAGCATGATGCAAGAGAATGAGGAGATAGAACTGGATGCTAGAGAGCCAGTATCTCTGCCAACTATGCTGCCAAACCCAGGAAAATGGAGATGGCAGAAATAGAAGACAATCTAGAAAGCTTGTAGTGAGATAGTCTCCAAGAGAGATGAAGCACTGACTTGGAGCCACTACTAAGATTAGACTGAATGTTAGTAAAGGACAAATCTGGTTGTTTGTGGACAAGAACCAGTGGTCCAAACATTAAGGCTCCTGCAGAGGCAGCTGCTAGCAAGACAGCAGAAAGAATTTTACTGTTCAAAACAGAAAGAACAGACAGAACAGGAGTAGGAAACTCTGGACATGTCTGATAGGCTGCCCTAAAGCAAGATTGAAACAGAGGAGGTAACTCAGAGAGGAAAACTCCGCACTGGAAAGTGAGAAAACTAGAGAGGCTGAAGAGAAGCCTCCCAGTAAGTTATTCTGCTCTTACAGAGGAAAAACTTGGTAAGAGGGTGAAGAGAATGGAGCTGAAGAAGACTTACGTAGTAGTAAGTCTATAGAAAGGAAAAAATACATGCTGGCACATCTGATAGTGGTGAGACCTCTTTCCCCAGCAGGAAAAAGAGGAGAAACCTGTGACTTATAGGCATGAACATCCTGACAGCTCATAGAAATATAGAAAAAATGGATATCTTTTGGAAAGAGATCCATGTGTAGGGGTTAGAATAAAGCGGTGGATTGCCTCTATTGAGAAGAAGCAACTTTAGATTCAAACCCCAAGAGTCACAAGCATCTGATGATGAATGATCAGAAACCCTGCAGGTGCTGGGTTTGCTGAGCCTGGTGAGAGGTTGGATTCTTCAGACCAGGACGATGCTTCCCCTGTTGGGGAACATCTGTATGATGGGCAAGTGATGAATAAAACCTTCTCCTGTGGGAAGAAAGTTTGGTAGGACATTTCCTACCTACTGGGACAGAGGAAGGGGTAGAACAACCCTTAGGAACAGGTAAAGCAGTGGACAACTGAGCAACCTGACGTAAAGACTCCTTGTTGAAAAGATTTTCTCCAGTGCAAGGAGTATGTCCCAGCCTTTGTTGTGCCCATTTGTCCAAGTCTGAAGCTTGGAGCCAGTCTCTACGTCGTGCCCCTATAGCTATAGCAGAAGTCCTGCTAACAGACTCAAAAGAGTCTAGGGAAGCACGAGAAAGAAACCAAGAGATATTCTGGATATGCTTAAGCAGTGAAGAATAGTCTGTACTCCTGGAATCTTAAAGGAAAGGAGACAAAAGATGCAATTGCTTTGTGACCTCCTCAAGAGAAAGACTCATATAAAAAATATATGAGAGAATTCTTGCAGAAAGCATAGATGTCTGGAAGGTTTGACGTCCAAAGTCGTCTAGTGTTTTTGACTCACGACCTGGCGGATAGGAAGAGTGCTTTTTCTTACTCTTTACCCGCCTCATTGCTGATTCCACTACTATGGAATGATGAGGAAGTTGAGTCTTTTGAAACCCTGGAGAGGGGGGCACCTGATATAACAGATCAGTTGCCCTGGGAGGTGAGGGTACCCTGAAAGGTGTTTCCCACATTCCTAGAAGGAGATCCTGCAAGGAATGATGCAAAGGAAGCATTATGTTCCCCTTTGCTTTGGTAGAAAGAGAGCCTTGTGTAGGATCATGTCCTAGGATAGGAATGGCAAGAGATCTTGCTATATCCAGGAGGAAACTCTGAAAAGAGGGATCCCCAACAGGAATCTCTCTTGGACAGGTTAGATTTAAAGAACTAGCCTGAGCACCCACAGAGGTATACAAATATATAGGAATAGAAGATCCTGCACAGTGCAGTGTGGAATGCTTAAGGGATGGTTGCTGGTACTGGGTATCAGGAGCAGCAACCGTCCTTACCACATTGTCCATGCCAGGTATCGACTCCAAGCTTGGTATAGAATGGAGCGATCCTTTTGAAAAAAGCATGGCAGGAGTTGGCCACGATACTACTGTGGATACCGGTACCGATGTCGGAGTCGAGCCCGACAAAGACATCGGAGTAGTCATCGGTGACAGTTCAATCGGTACCGAGGTGACCGAAACCATCCGGCCACTATCCTCGGTACCGAAACACCGGTATCGATCGATGTCGGTACCAAAACCTATTGGTACCGAGTCTTCTAGACCAGAGATCGATTCCAAACTCGGCATCGAGGGCAGAGAGCCTGATAAGCGAAGCATGAAAGGCACCGACCGTAAAGGTAATGAGGTCGTCGGTACCGATTTTGGTACCGTGTCTGACACCGGTGAAGGAAGGTCAACCAGTGGCAACTCAATCGGCCTCGAAGGAACCGAGAGTTGTGGATCCGAATCATTGGAACCGAGCCTTTGGTACCGCCGAGAGCCGGTACCAAGGCGAGTCGGTACCCAGTCCTCCAGACTGGAGATCGATTCCAGACTCGGCATCGAAGGAAGCGAGTCTATCGATGCACGTCTGGAGGGTACCGACAGCGGTGGTAGTATCGGTGCTGGTACCGATAATGGAAAGTCAGTCTGGAGTGTATCCACCGGTCCCGAAGGCACCGAGGACGCCAGATGACGATCCCTGGTGAGGAGTGTTTCATCCAACACCAGTGCCGATGCCGGGGTACCGGTACCGCTCGAAGCGGATGCCACCACCAGACACGGCTGAGGTATGTTCTGTGAGGGGTGAACCTCAGGAACAACCTGAAACCCCTTATCTGCTTTGGAGACCGAAGACTCCCGCCGGGGTTTTGAAGCCAGTGGGCCCTCGAGGGCAAGGCCGGAGCAGTCTTCATGCTGTGCATGAGACCTACCACTCGAGGACTGGCTAGTCTTAACAGACTGTTTGTAGGTTACCTGATCCTGTGTGGAAGAAGAAGGGGACGGTGCCCCGAAGTTGGAGGGCAACCATGTATCGAGGGAACCTCGATGTTGAAGATCTCTTCTCACCAAACTGTTGTCAGGACCCAAGCAGGTTAGACACAGACTTTGAGGGTTGTCAGACGGCTGCCTGGGTGAGAATCTTCACAGTCTTGTCAAGTGCATATATCTATATGATTTGCAAGGTATTGTGGGCAATGTAGTTCATTCACACCAGACACAGCTGCTGACAATAATTTAGTTGTGCTTTTGGGTAAAGCCAATAAGATATTTATTTATGGGGTTATTTCTCCCAACACAGATATGCTTGGTAGCACATAAATTAGGTTACTTGCTTTCAGTGTTAACTTGGAAAAACAAAGTTAAAATCAGGAAAACAACAAATGAAAAGTCACAAAGCAAGAAACAAACTGTTCTTTTCAGGTTAACTTCTGATTACTTCCCACATAGATACAGAAGTGATTCTCTCCTAGCTCACAAGCAATTAGGTAAGGCTTAATTGCTAGCAGTTACCAGCTGAAACCCCTTAGCTGGCTTGCCTTCCACTGTGTGGGTCAAATCCTGCTTCAGGAGCTTTTCTGAATAGATTAAAGAACAAATTTGTATTTCTTTGTGATGGTTGCTGTACTTTATAACAGAAAGTTACCAACGGAGTTTAGATAGAGAGCAGTCCATATAAACAGGATCCTCATCTGCTATTATTCCCCCTTGTTCAACAAGCATGGGTTCAATATCATGGATTGGCACAGATGAATCTCTCAATGGAGCATTTTCAGGAGAATACTTGTTTCCCTGCTGTCTTTCAAGGTTATAGCTAGGGCATAGATCAGTGTTCATACCTGAGCTTCCATTGCTGCTAGAGTTCCTCTCTATATAGCCTGGCCAGTATGTAGTCCAGTTCTTATGTCCAGCCTTCCAATCCAGATCCCTGGACACTGGATCTCTCTTCACATACCTTCTGGCACATGTCTTAGGGTCCCTTCCACGTGCAGCCGTCTCCCTCACAGGTAGCCTCTGGTGATTCCTAGCTCTGCAGCACCATTCCTCTGGCTTTCCCCAGTCCAATGGTATATGCTGGCCCTTGGAATACCTCCCAGTATACGTACTGCTTTGGACTCTTCTAGACCTCTCAAAGGCTTTTCTCTTCCTTCTGCCAAAGGGTCTCTTTCCCTCTCTGTCCGTCCGGTTTGGCTTCTGCTTCTGATGATCCTTCAGATGAAACTGATGATCAAGCTCAAGCTGATTCTCTGGATATCCAAGGTGATCATGAAGATGGTCATCTGTAGAATAAACTCTACTCTTATTTTGCTTAGATGAGTGATCCTCCCTAACACAGCGCAGCTGTGCTGAATCAGGCCCTGCCCTTTGAGATGAGTGCTTAGGGATTACCTCATAGCCCTCCTGATTGAACACACGTTTCCTCACTTCAGCTCCTCTAATGGCTGTTGGAAACCTGGTGCATTCTGGGACTGGTAGTCTTTTATGGCAAAATTCTGTTTTCATATTTCTACCAGAACTGACAGGTTGCTTGTTCAGAGTCACTTCACCTTTTCTATAGCTCCTTCCTGAGCTATGATAAGCTTCTTTATCACATGGTCTAAAAATAAAGTTGTACCGCCACAATGTGAACATTTCTTGGAGAAAGTGCCTGGCGGTTCCATGAAGGAAAAAGAGAGGCCTAAAAGGCCTAAGAGACCGTGGGACACTAAGAAGAAAAAATATCCCGTGGAAAAGGAAAAATCTTTCAAGAAAAGAAGAGAAAACACCGGCGGTACCGGTGGCGTCGGGAAGACAGCCATGACCACAAGAAAACTAAAAAATAAAAACAAGAATTTTCTGCGGTGACAGGAGGACGTCCTGACGGCTCCGCGGAAAAACAAAAACTGAGGAGAGGCAGTTGGGAAAGGCGGGAAGGCAGCACGCAGGCGTGCAGGGATGCTTCCAAAAGCTCTTGATTGGACGCTGGGAAGCGTTCCAGCGCAGACTCCGTCGGTACCGACGTACCCATATGTGAAGACACATTCCTGTTTGTTCCTGGAGATGTGACTTTTACATCACAAAAATGGAATATGACTGTGGAGGTTAAGAAAGCCTACAACTTATATTTTGGCTGCAGAATAGGAGATCAGGATAAGAGCTGGGCGCCACACATATGCTGCAATACATGTGCAACAAATTTCAGGCAATGGATGAATGGGAAAAGGCAATCAATGCCTTTTGCACTTCCAATGATCTGGAGAGAGCCCACGGATCACGTCAGCAATTGCTACTTCTGCATGGTTCCTCCAATTCAGAAAGGCATATCCAGAAAGAGTTAAGTGGACCATGCAAAATATCCAAACATTTCATCTGCAATACGCCCAGTGCCTCATGGAGAAGGGTTGCAGATTCCCAAAATGTCAGAATCATTATCATTAGAATCAAGTGAAGAAGAGGAAGACGTTTGTAGTCATGAACCGTCAATCTCACATCACCCAGAGTTTCTTCTGGCCACTGCTGAGCCACACCTCATAACCCAAGGTGAATGGAACGACCTTGTCAGGGATTTGGATCTCCCAAAGAATAAAGCTGAGCTTTTGGGTTCCAGACTACAGCAGTGGAATCTTCTGGCTGATGACATTCAAATTTCTTTTTTCCGGGACCGTCAGAAAGACTTGGTGTCATTCTTTTTCAAAGGTGATCTTGCTGCATGCAACAACGTAAAAGGTTTAATGGCAGCTCTCAATATCAATTACAATGCAGATGATTGGAGGCTCTTCATTGATTCATCCAAAGCAAGACTTAGAGCTGTATTGCTGCATAATGGCAACTTACTACCATCAATTCCTATTGGCCATGCAGCTTTTATGAAAGAGACTTATGACAATATGAAACAACTTTTGAAATGTATAAACTATGATCAACATCTATGGTCAATCTGTGGTGACTTCAAAGCGGTCGCCCTCTTGCTTGGTCTTCAGGGTGGATACACCAAGTACTGCTGCTTCCCTGTGTGAATGGGTAGTCGTGCTAGAGATTGTCATTTCGTCAAAAGGGACTGGCCACTCCGTCAGTCACTGGATCCTGGAAGCAAAAATGTTTTGTTTCCAGCACTTGTAGACAGCAACAAGATTTTAATGCCTTCCTTGCACATCAAGTTGGGACTAATGAAAAACTTTGTCAAGGCGATGGATAAAACTAAACCTACTTTCAGGTATCCTAGTGGTAAATTTCCTAGACTGAGTGATGCCAAAGTTAAGGAAGGAGTTTTTGTTGGCCCTCGGATTCATGCACTTCAAGATGATGAATTTCTTCATTTATTGCGTGGAAAGGAAAAGGCTGCATGGATAGCATTTGAATCAGTGACACAAACTTTTCTTTTGTTCAAGATCTTCTCAAGGCATACAAAAACCTTGGTTGCAACATGTCCTTAAAGACTCATTTTCTACACTCTCATCTAGATTTTTTCCCACAAAATTGTGGAGCAGTAAGTGATGAACATGGAGAACGATTTCACCAAGACATTGCAGCCATGGAAAATAGGTATCAGGGTAAATGGAGTCCATCAATGCTTGCAGACTATTGCTGGACAGTGACAAGGGATATTCCATTGTTTCAGTACAAGAAACCTGACCAGGAAGAGTCGTGAAGCCATTGAATGAGAACAAAAATTGCTAGAATGTACTTACAAATGTTCTTAATGAAAGTTAAATTGCAGACATAATTACTCCTCTGTTTCTTCTAAGTACGTTTATGAACTTTATTTTATAAAAATGTGCTTGTTACTGTGCAAAGTTTCATTTGTAATAAGATTTTGATTTACATCTAAGGATTTAGGCTCGATTTTCACCATACATAGTGGTAAAATGTACATTCTTCAACATATCATAGAAACAGGAGCTAATTTATCAATTTCACTATCATATTTGAATTCAGCGTATCAAATCCATTAAGATATAGCACATTTAATTTCTGAAGCAAACAATTTTTGAAAATTTGTAGAACAGTGTAATTAGAGAAAGACATCATGCTTAGCGAGGTAGAAGGTCAACGCAAAAGAGGAAGGCTAGCAATGAGATGGCTTGATACAACAGCAGCAGCTATGGGTGCTACTCTGTCAATCATGAGCCACCTGGCTGTCGAATTATCCAGAGGTCATGAGCTGACACAGACTCAACGGCACTAAACAACATCATTCATTCACATAACTGTGTGCTCCACCCACGCTTCACCTATTGGAACACCCACAGTGAAAGTGTGCACCATCGACCTAACACACATACTTATAGAATAGCAACAGACTGAAATATGCACGTTAAGGCCCATTTCCACACGCAACTTATTGAAAATGTGATTTACATGCACAGATAAGAGTAATTTTTCACAGCTCCTTATAAAGTACCCCCATAGTATTGCTTCAAGGATAGAGTTCTTATACATTTAGCAGGTGCTGCTAAACATGTGCTTTTGAATATCACCTTGAATATTTTTTTTCTGTATTACACACAATTAGAATAAAATTCAAGCTAATTTCCTCCCAAACCTTATCTCAACTCTCCTTTCATGCAGCGGAGCTGGAGCATAAGCAAATCACGCTCTTTCACAAAAGGCAAGATACTATCACTTCTAGTAAGATAGTGTAATTAGGGGATGCTGTCTACAATCTCATTTGAAGTGAGCCCTGTTATTACAGACACAGAATTATTATGTCATTGAGTGTTCAAGTCTGGCAGAATTCTGCAAATATTCAGTAATCAGCATGAAAGAAAAGGAAATACTGCAGCAAGGAGTATTTGACAGTCAAATAAGATTTTGAGAATTGCTGTTTTAGAATGTGCTTGAGTATGTCTTCAGCTCTTTAAAAAATAATCTAAAATAATTCTGTACCAAGCATTCTCCATGTTTATTAGCACCAGAGCTGAATGGGGATGGACGGGTATTGGATGAAACAGGCTGGGGGGCTAGCCAGGACACTTAACTTCAGAGGGTGCACCAATCCACCCTGAGCAGTTCCTAATGGGGATCGGTGAATAAGGGGGGCCAACACTTATTTTTTACATTGTCAGTGCCGCGAATCACAGTACCGACAATATTGTGTGTGGTGGAGGGAGACCAGATCATGGTACAGAGCTGCTGACAGATCTGTGTACCTGATTGCTACCATCACTCCCCATAGATTTACTGTGGGGAGTCACAGCAGGGACTGCGGGACATTTCCCCACGGTATCTGCCAAACAAGTAACATGGGGTCTCCACAGGAAATCAAAACCTCTCCTGGGAACACCCCCTACAGATACCACAGAGGTTTGCTGCTTACCGTGCGATTTTGGCTTTTAACACCATCCATTAACAGCCAAAACTAACAAGGTTTATTAGACATACCCCATATTCTGATAGGTCAAAAAAAGAAGAAAAAATGTACAAAGAAAAGGCATAGATAGGTGTGGACATGACACACTATTTAATTATTTGCTCACATTTACAAACCGCCCTGTGCGGTGTACAATAAAATACACGTGAAGCCAGATTCCATAACATGCACGTTGGGCCCACAGATATGTCTTAATTAAAAAACGGGCCGTTTGTACCCAATTCCGCGTCCATGTGTCTAGATCTGACCGCAGGTCCAGAATTGGGAAGACAGATGTGTTCAGCGCAACACAGGCAAGGCATTATTCATCCGGCCCATACACACATCTGGCACATGGCCCACCCATGGATGCAGACAGGGGCCATGCGAATATAATAGAGAAATATGTCCCACCATATTCAGAAAAGTTACACATTTCAGATCATGCCCATCTCCGCGATGTACCGATGAATGCTACACCCCCTGGGAAAAACGTGCATCTTCTAAGCTGCGCTTCACACTGACTGTAGTTTACTGATGCAAACTAGACATGAATACCAATGAGAAATACCTGCTGATGCAACCTAGTCCACATACCAATCCTCTACAGGCTCTGAAAGGTGCTAGGTAACCCCAGTGCACCCTAAGATGGTGTAAGAGAATGTAAATATGAACATGTGTGTCAGGACATTCCTTGCATCAAAGGGTACTTGACATTATAAAATGGCCCCAGTGATTCCTGCCTTGGTCAACTCTACAAACACGCTTTAAAATGTTCAGGATGGACCCTAACCAAGTGCACAAAACCAGAAACTAACGTTATAGTTCCCTAAAGGATGCATAATATCACAGAACAACAAATCTATGTCCTTTTTGTGCCTCAGGCCTATAAGTGCACTCATTCAGCTGCCCCGCACTACCATTCCTCTTTTATCCCTCCTGGGAAATCCTACTATTCTGACAAAAGTAGCTAAACAGGTAGAAAAGGTGACAGCGAAAGCTAGAAGGATGCTTAGGTACATAGGGAGAGGAATGGCCAGCAGAAGAGAGAGAGTAGTTACTCACCTGTAACAGGTGTTCTCCAGGAGCAGCAGGAATCAGTCCTCACATATGGGTGTCATCAGCGCCGATGAAGCCCCAGCGGAGCATTTCCCCAGCTTTCCATGAAAGCCTTTGGGAATGCTGGCAAGCATGCGCGGTTCCCTTCCCGCCTAAAGGTGCCATCTTACATCAGTCAAATGACATAGCTAAGAACAGCACACAAAAATTTAAAACAAACTATGTACAACTGCAACTCCAAGGGGAGGAGGGAGGGTTGTGAGGACTGATTCCTGCTGCTCCTGGAGAACACCTGTTACAGGTGAGTAACTACTCTTTCTCCAGGACCAAGCAGGAAGTCAGTCCTCACATATGGGTGACTCCCTAGCTCTGGGCTACCAGGAACCAAGGCTGAACAAGAGAACTCCCTCTAGTCACAGCATCAAAGAAAGGCTTTTCAAGGACACAACCTCCACCGGTAGCCCAACAGAGGGCAGGAGGGCAGGAGTTGCAAAAACCTCAAAGAGATTCCGGAGTACTGCTTGGCCAAAAGCACTGTCCCTACGGGACTCCCTCTCCAGACAGTAATGGGCCGCAAAAGTCTGGCTTGAAGACCAAGTTGCAGCCCTGCAGATGTCTACCAAGGGCACAGAGCAGAGATGAGCCACTGAGGCAGCCATTGCCCTGACACGATGGGCCGTGACCCTACCCTGCAAAGGAAGGTCAGCCGCCTTGTAAGCCCAGGTAATACAGTCAGCCACCCAGATGGACAAGGTACGCTTGGACACAGCCAACCCCAACTTATTGGGGTCAAAGGAGACGAAGAGCTAAGTAGCCCTTCTATGTCCCTGC
Source organism: Ichthyophis bannanicus (assembly GCA_033557465.1). NCBI lineage: Eukaryota > Metazoa > Chordata > Amphibia > Gymnophiona > Ichthyophiidae > Ichthyophis > Ichthyophis bannanicus. The sequence goes on from CM066035.1 coordinate 549,237,814, forward strand.
GTACGGTCAAGGTAGAAGGATAAGGCCCTCCTACAGTCCAGGGTATGCAGCACTGCTTCAGCCTGGCTAGCATGAGGCCTAGGGAAGAATGTTGGAAGAACCACCTCCTGGTTGAGGTGGAAAGAGGAGACAACCTTGGGGAGGAACTTTGGATGAGTCCTAAGGACTACCCTGTTCCTATAAATCCTGGTGTAAGGTCTATCACAGACCAGGGCCTGAAGCTCTCTCACTCGCCTAGCCGAGGTGAGGGCTATCAGGAAGAGAGTCTTCCAGGAAAGGAAGCGTAGAGGGCAAGTAGCCATCGGCTCAAAGGGTGGGCGAGTCAGTTGCTGCAAGACCACATTCAGCTCCCACTCAGGAGCAGGAGAACGGATGGGGGGCTTGAGCAAAAGCAAGCTCCTGAGAAAGCGGGACACCAAGGGATGACCAGACAGAGAATGTGCCTCCACCAGTGAGTGGTGAGCTGCTAGAGCTGAGAGGTGGACCCGAACAGAATTGGACTTAAGTCCTTGATTTGATAAGTGCAGTAAGTACTGAAGCACTACTGGCACAGTACAGGAGAAAGGATCCTCTGTACGTAGCTGACACCGCACAGAAAACCTCTTCCATTTGAGGGCATAGGTTTTCCTAGTGGACTGTTTCCTAGAGGCTAGGACAACCTCCTCAACTTCATGAGGTAGGCCCCAGGGAGCCAAAACTACCCTTGCAGCCTCCAGGCCATCAAATTGAGAGCTTTGAGTTTGGGGTGCAGAAGGGAACCCTGCTCCTGTGAGAGAAGGTCTGGTTGTAACCCCAGAGGTAGTGGGGAATCCACTGCCAGCTGAAGCAGAAGTGGAAACCAAGGCTGCCTCGGCCACCTGGGAGCTACCAGTAGGACCGAGGCCTTGTCCTGAAGAGTCTTGAAAAGAGTTCGGGCCACCAAGGGCGTGGGAGGAAACGCATACAGGAGGCCCTGAGACCAGGACATCAGAAAAGTATCTGGTGCTATCCTCAAAGGATGCGGCTGCCTGGAGCAGAACTTAGGCAGTTGCTTGTTCAGTGGACTGGCAAAGAGATCTATCCAAGGGAGACCCCACTTCAGGAAGATCTTCTGAATGACCAAGGGATGCAGCTGCCACTCGTGGGGCTGCAGAATTCTGCTCAACCGGTCAGCCAGGCAGTTCTCCTGGCCTGGAAGGTACACCGCCTTGAGAAGCATGTTGTGCTTTAGGGCAAAGGAACAAAGGTCTTGAGTCTCCCGACAAAGGAGCTTTGACCCAGTCCCGCCCTGTTTGTTCACATAAAACATGGCTACCTGGTTGTCTGTTTGAATCAAGACTGAGCGGTGAGCTAGGGCAGGAGAAAAGCCTTGAGAGCTAAGCGGATAGCTCGAAGTTCTAGGAGATTGATCTGTTGGGCTGCCTCCCAAGGAGACCAGAGGCCTTTAGTGCACTTGTCCAGACAATGAGCACCCCAGCCCCGCAGAGAGGCGTCGGTGGTGAGGACCACCGAGTATTCTGGCATTTGGAAGGGCATCCCCTTCAGCAGATTGGGTGGATGTAGCCACCAGCTGAGGGAGGCCAAAAAGGGTCTGGACACCCTTATCCTGTCTCGTAGGCGGCCTGTGGCCTGAAACCACTGAGTCCGAAGGCACCACTGTGCAGGCCTCATATGGAGCCTGGCATTGGGAGTCACATGCACTGTCGAAGCCATGTGGCCCAGAAGTCTGAGACAGTGTCTGGCGGAGACCAGGGACCTGTTTAGAAACTGTTTGGCCACGTCCATCAGTCTTTGAGCCCTGTCTTCTGGTGAAAATGCCTTTGCCAGTTGAAAATCCAACCTTGCCCCTATGAACTCCAAGTTCTGGGAGGGGAGCAAAGTGGACTTTGCGAAGTTTATGACAAAGCCCACGTTTTGAAGCAGAGCAATGGTTCTGAGGGTGGCTTGTCTGGCCTCCAGGGACGTCTGACCCCTGATGAGCCAGTCGTCCAGATAGGGAAAGACAAAGATGCCTTGATTTCTCAGGTAGGCCGCAACCACTGCCAGGCACTTGGTAAAGATCCTGGGAGTGGAGGTTAGGCCAAAAGGTAGCACTCTGTACTGATAATGGTTTCCTCCCACAATGAACCTGAGGTACTTTCTGTGGTCTGGATGAATGAGGCTGTTGAGTGTACACATCCTTTAGATCTAAGGAGCATAGCCAATCTCCCTGCTGGAGGTAGGGCAGGAGTGTTCCAAGAGTAAGCATCTTGAACTTTTCTTTCTCTAAGAACTTGTTGAGGTTCCTGAGGTCCAGAATGGGTCGAAGGCCACCGGTCCTTTTGGGTACCAGGAAATACCTGGAGTAGAATCTGTGACCTTGCAAGTGGGGAGGCACAGGCTCCACCGCCCTGTCCACCAACAGACCTTGGAGCTCTCGAAGGAGAAGGTCTGTGTGCAGGGGAGGCCTCAAGGGCTCCCCTGGGAAGTAAGGAGGAGGCAGTTAATGAAAATGCAGGGCATAGCCCTTTTGGACTATGTCCAGCACCCAACTGTTGGTGGTAATGAGAGGCCACTGCTGGGCAAAAAGTACAAGGCAACCGCTTGTGCAGGGCTGGGAAAGCAGGGACGGAGTGGCTACGCTCAAGGAGTCAAAAACCCCCACCCTGCTGAGTGGAAGCAGGGGCAGAAGGCTTGGGGGTCCTCTGCCTATGGGGCCCATTACCCTGGCCCTTGGCTTGCTGACCCTGGGGGGCAGCCGGATACTGAGGGTACTGTTTGTAGGCAGTGCCCTTCCTCGGGTAAAAGGACTTTTTACCCGAGCCCTTCTTTTTTATGTGAAGGGGCAGAGGTCTTCCTCGACAGCCTTGTCCGGGTAAGTTGCTCGGTCTCGAGCTGAGCGACCTTCTCGGTCATGGGTTTGCCAAAACGTTTCTCACCTCGGCAGGGGACATCGACCAACTTGTCCTGAACTCATGGCTCGAGGTCTGATGACTGCAGCCACGCCTGGCGTTGAGCCGCGATGCCAGCAGCCGCAACTCGGGCCGAAGCCTCGAATCCATCATAGGCGGCGCGGGAAATGAACTTTGAGCATTCCCGAATCCCCGAGGACAAGGTCTTAAATCTCTGCAAGGGTTCCCCGGAGAGACCAGCAGAGAATCCGGCCAATTCCTTGGCCAGGTCCCGCAAGTACATGCCCATGTACAGCTGGTAAGACTGGACACGGCAAGCAAGCATAGACCCCTGGAAGCACTTTCTACCGACGCCATCGAGGTTGCGGGCCTCCCTACTGGGGGGCACTGCGGAGTGCATCTTCTGGCTCTTCAGACGATGCATGGCCGATTCCACAACCATGGAATGGTGTGGTAGCTGTGCTTTCTGTAAACCAGGGCTTTTGCGGAGTCGATAGATGGAATCAACTCGCTTGCTCAGAACCGGCACCGAGGCCGGTGCCTCCCACATCCGGAAGAGGAGCCGTTCCAGCATCGGAGGAACCGGGACAGTAAAGGCCTCCTTCGGAGGAGAGTCGTACTGTAGAGCATCGAGCTCCTCGGCTCGAGGCTCTTCCTCGGGATCGGCAGGGATAGCCAAGGCAGCGGCCATATCCTGGACGAACTCCGAGAACCTAGTATCCTCAAGAGGGGATCTACTCCAGGGCTCAGACTGCGGTGAGCCCGACGGGACGCACCGAGTCTTAAAAGTATCGGGAGACTCCTCGTCCTCCGTCTCCCAGGCGGACTCATCCGAGGAGGAGTCAGGGTCCGACCCCGCGGGGCCCCGAGGCACCCGCCCCGACGCCGGGGGCACCAGCGTCGACACCCTCGGTCCCGAACAGGAGATCAAGGGAGACATCGACCGAGGACGACTTCGAGCCACGAGGGTCTCGAGTATTGGCTCGGTCTCCGGGGTTGACTTCGAAGTCGACATCCCGGTGGTCGGGGTAGATGCACCAGACAGGCTGGCCATCAGTGCCCGCTGCTGCTCCATGAAGGCAGACATTCTGCACTCCAAGGCTGTCATCCTGAGACTCAGCTCGGGAGACGCAGCAGCCACCGACTCGGGCCCCGGCGGCGGCTCTCTGGGAGGAGAGTCCACGAGGACTACTGGGCTTACGTGTCCAGCAGACTCCGGCTCCTCGCGAGGAACTTTGGAAGGCTTCTCTTGGTCCACGGGCCCGGGACGGCGGTCGGGGGGTCTTAGACCTGGCCCTCGAGGGACCTGGGACCTCCTCCGACGCTGCCCTCGCGAGCCGCTTCTTCCTCTTGCGTTCCCGGTCGGGGGACCCCCTGTCCGAGGAGCTTCGACGGTGCTCGGGATCGGAATCCCGAGATGTCGAGGCCTCAGACGAGGTCCGGGCCCGGCCGGAGGCAGAGTCCGAGAAAAACCTTTCCTTCTGATGCTGTCGACTCTTGAGTGCCTTGGAAGACAACTTCCCACATGGCACACACGGCTTGGGGTCGTGGTAAGGGCCGAGGCACCAAAGGCAGCAGTCGTGTGTGTCGGTGAGAGACATAAGTTTCTTACACCGATCACACTTTTTGAAACCACTGGAAGCCATCGGGGAAAAAAGAGCCCCTGTGAGGTCAAAAGACCTGCCTTCCAGGGAAAAAATGAAAAAAGGGCGCGACCGCCAGCCACGAAGGTCAAAAACCAAAAAAGAAATAAGCGGGCTCGATACCGGTGTACCGAACCCGGCAGGAGGGGAACCGGCGTCGAACCGGAGAAAAATAGCAAAAAATCGCCGAAGAAAAAAATCACTTTTATCCGGGAGAACAGGACACACGTCCAATGGGCTTCTCGGAAAAAAAGAGACTGAGGTAAGATGGCACCTTTAGGCGGGAAGGGAACCGCGCATGCGTGCCAGCATTCCAAAGGCTTTCATGGAAAGCTGGGGAAATGCTCCGCTGGGGCTTCATCGGCGCCTTTGACACCCATATGTGAGGACTGACTTCCTGCTTAGTCCTGGAGAAGAGGTGATAGTGCCTCCGTATAAGTCTTTGGTGCGACCTCAATTGCAGCATTGCGTGCAATTCTGGAGACTGAACCTTCAAAAGGATACAAACAGGTTGCAGTCTGTGCAGAGGGTGGCGACTGAAATGGTTAGTGATCTTCATTATAAAGTTTTTGAGGACAGATTTAAGGATCTTAATATATATACTTTAGAGGAAAGGAGAGATAGAGGAGACATGATAGAGATATTTAAATACTTCCATGGCATAAATGTACAGGAAGAGAACCTCTTTTGATTGAAAGCAAGCTCTCCTGCAAGGGGACATAGGATGAGAGGTGAAAGGGGAAAGACTCAGGAGTAACATAGTAAATGATGGCAGATAAAGACCAGTATGGTCCATCTAGTCTGCCCAGTAATATGTTGAAATATTTCTTTACGGAAAGGTTGGCAATAGTCTCCCAGTGGAGGTGGTATAGATGAGGACAGTATCTGAATTCAAAAAAGCATGGGACAAACACACAGAATCTCTAAAGGTAAAAAGGGAACTACTATAGTAGCAGATATGGAAGGGCAGACTAGTTAGCCATGTGGTCTTTTTCTGCTGTCATGTTTCTATGTCTGTGCCCTTCTCTTCAACAGCCAACGCCAGACTTTGCTCCTTTCATCTTGTTGTTCCCTATGCCCAGCACAAACTACCTGAGTCTGCATGTCAGGCTTCTTCTCTGGCCCTTTACAAATCCAGGCTGAGCACTCACCTCTCCATTGCCACTTTTGGATCTGTTCCGCCTAATCTCCCTTGTGTTTCCTTACCGTTCTCCCCTTGGATGTATCCTGTCCTCAACTGCTGTGTTGTCTGTTTTGACTAGACTAAGCTCTGCTGAGCAGGGACCATCTTTTACATATGTGTGTGCAGCGCTGCGTACACCTTGTAGCGCTATACAAATAATCAATAGTAGTAGTAGTAGGGCCTTCTGGCTATAGCATCTGAGGCCCACCTATTTGGGTACTAGCATATCTCACAGCAGCTACACCTGTCCCATCGTGGTGGATGTCGGTCTGTATACATCTGCTATCTGTGCAGCAACCCTGTCTACCTTCCCACAGTCTGCTTTGTGACACTGCTCCCCTGGTCAGGCCTGTGGGGGCATGGGGGGGGGGGGGGTGATCCCTGTGTCATCACATCAAGTAGCCAGCCTCCAGATACGTCACCACTGTCACAGTTTTTAGATCCTGGACTGGATAGAGATGTAGGCTTCATGGTACAATCTGGAGAATATTGGCACAGCATCAGTCATATCTCCCAGTGCCTGGCATAGTGGATGTATGGATGCCCTATCACACTGCCAATAATATATGATATTATTAGAGTACCCTATGAAAAATAAGCCAGAAGGAATCTGAATAGGTTCCCTATAGCTAAATGTCAACACACATCCCTGCCAATAATAAGGGAACCTCAGAAGGTAAGAGCATTCAACAGTGAAAACAGCAACTTAATACTGAGAGGGATATCTTTTGACATTTTGCTATAGAGAACCTTCTCTGATTCTGTCTGCCCGATCACACAGGCATCTGTTGACGCTGCTGTCATCCATAAAGTCCAGGTATTGGCCAGGATTTTATGCCCCCCCCCCCAAAAATGCAGATTAGCACACCAGATCCTCTTGTGCACCCGTCAAACCACACACAAACATATTCTCACTTTCAGTCAAACATAATTCTGCCAAAAAGATGCTATATATAACAGCTATAACATAACATAATAGCATGGGCTACCAGGACTAAAAATATGATCTCCATTTGTGACCCAAACAAGAATCCTTTCCCTACTCACGCCCATACTATCCTTATATCTGCAGTCCCATTTTAAAGAACATGGGAATTGTTAGGGCCCCCTAGATAGGCTCCTTTAGCACAAACAGCACATTTCAGCATTGCCAAAATACACATTATTGCTCTTCATAATACTGTTGTTAAGATGTTTATTAACATAGAAACATGACAACAGAAAAATACCACATGGCCTATCTAGTCTGTCCTTCCATATCAACAACAGTCCCCTTTTTTCCTTTAGATATCCTCTGTATGTCCCATGCTTCTCTGAATTCAGATACTGTCCTCATCTCTACCACCTGCACTGGGAGACTATTCCACGGATCCACCACTCTTTCCGTAAAGAAATATTTCCGCATATCACTCCTGAATCTATCCCCCTTCACCCTCATCCCATGTCCCCTCGTAACAGAACTTGCTTTCAATTGAAAGAGACTCTCCCCTGTACATTTATGCCATGGAGGTATTTAAACATCTCAATCATATCACCTCTATCCCGCCTTTCCTCTAAGGTGTACATATTAAGATCCTTCAGTCTGTCCTCATATGCTTTATAATGAAGATCACTAACCATTTTAGTAGCCACCCTCTGTACTGAGTCCATCCTGTTTATATCCTTTTGAAGGTGCGGTCTCCAGAACTGAACACTATACTCCAAATGAGGTCGCACCAAAGACTTATAGAGAGGCACTATTACCTCCTTTTTTCTGATAGCCATTCCTCTCCGTATGCACCCAAGCATCCTTCTAGCTTTTGCCGTTGCCTTTTCTACCTGTTTAGCTACTTTAAGATCATCAGACACAACCACGCCTAGGTCCCCGTCTTCTTTGGTGGACAAAAGTACATCACCTCCTATACTATATTACTCCCTTGGATTGTTGCAGCCCAAATGCATGACCTTACATTTTTTAACATTAAATCCCAGCTGCCAAATTCTAGACCATTCTTCAAGCTTAGCTAGATCCCTCTTCATGTTATCTACACCTTCCTGGGTGTCTACTCTATTGCAGATTTTGGTATCATCCACAAAGAGGCAAACCTTACCCGACAGCCCTTCTGCTATATCACTAAATTGAAATTATACTTACCTGGTAATTGTAGTTCCTGGAGTGACTCCAGTTTAGTCCTCTACCTCTGGGTAGTGAACCTCCTCCTGCAGCTTGGAGACTGGGCATGTCGAAACTTGTGACATCACTGGATATAGCCTGCTGGCACTTCCCATCAAACCCCAGTGCACTATTGAAAAGCAGACTCAAAGTAGCAACAAGTAAGTAGCTAAAATAAAAAATAGCATTACCATCAGAACAACAATGAACGGAAGCCCCCCTTTTTTTTTTTTAAACCAAAGGGCTGTAGTTAATATACATTTGAACTTTTCTAAATACAGGATTTTCTCTTGTTTTTTGGGTTTTTTTTTAAACCACTCATAAGTATGAACATCCTTGTACCTTGTATGCACCGCTCTTTATCTGCTGACAGAATGAAAAAAAAAAAAGCCATACTCACAGAGAACATAGGATAACAGAAGATTCATAGTCCTCAGCACAACTCGAATCCTTCTCCGAAAAGGATCTGAAAATATTCCAAAGAACTTAACACCCCAAGGGCGGGATGAGGACTAAACTGGAGTCACTCCAGGAACTACAATTACCAGTTAAGTGTAATTTCAATTTCCTGAGCGTTCCTCCAGTTTAGTCCTCTACCTCTGGGATGTATCAGAGCAGTAACTAATGGGAGGGACCTTTGCACCCGGAGCACAAAACCGCTGCACCGAAAGCGGCATCACCCGCCGCCAACACATCTAAATGGTAGTGTTTACTGAAAGTATGTAGAGAAGACCAAGTAGCTGCTCTACAAATCTCTACTGGAGGAATCAAACTGTGTTCCGCCCAGGAAGTCGCCTGCGCTCTCGTCGAGTGAGCACGGAGCCCCACCGGAACGGTCCGACCCTGCAAAATATATGCTGAAGCAATCGCTTCCTTAATCCATCTGGAAATAGAAGCTTTTGACGCTGCCTCTCCTTTGCGAGGACCTCCGAACAACACAAAGACGGTCTGACTTACGAAACCCTTCAGAAACCTTCAAATAGTGACGCAAAACTCACGCTACATCCAAACAACGTAAATTGCGGTCCGAGGCATCTCCCACGCCCGAACAGAGTGCCGGCAGGGTAACCACTTGATTGAGATGAAATGGAGACACAATCTTTGGTAAAAACGATGGCACCGGTCTCAGCTCCACCTTATCTCTTGAAAAGACCAGAAAGGGTGCCCTACAGGACAACACCTGCAACTCTGAGATGCGTCTAGCCGAACAAATAGCTACCAAAAATACCGCCTTCAGGGTTAAATCCTTTACAGACGCCCGGAGCAATGGTTCAAAGGGAGCCTTCACCAAGGCGCATAAAACCACATTGAGATCCCACGGCGGGACAATCATTCTCCGAGCGGGACGAAACTTAGAAACTGCTTTAAGAAATTGCATAACATCAGGGTGAGCTCCCAGCGACCTCCCCTGCACCTTGCCTCTATAACATGCTAGAGCCGCAAACTGAACCCTCAAGGAACTGGCCGCCAAACCCTTATCAAAACCATCTTGCAGAAAACTCAACACTACAGGTACAGCCACCGTTGCAGCTCGTACTTGCCTCCGTGAACACCAGTCCTCAAAAATACGCCAAATACGCACATACGCCAAAAATGTGGAGCTTTTTCGCGCACGCAGCAAGGTAGCCAAGACCGCTGCCGAGTAACTTCTCTTCTTTAACTTTGCCCTTTCAATGGCCAAACCGTAAGCAAGAATCGATCCACTTGAGGCATTCGAAGTGGGCCCTGAAGAAGAAGGTCCCCCCCCGATGTTGGCAACTTCCAGGAATCCCCATCGAGCAATCGGATGAGATCGGCGTACCACGGGCACCTTGGCCAATCCGGAGCCACTAACAGAACCGACCCCGCGTGAGCTTCGATGCACTGAATCACTCGCCCCAGCAACGCCCAGGGCGGGAAAACATAAAGGAGTCCCGTTGTCGGCCAAGGCTGAATCAAGGCGTCGATCCCTTCCGACATACATTCCCGACGCCTGCTGAAGAACCGATCCGTCTTTGCTGACCAAAAGGTTGCCATGAGGTCCATGATTGGAAGACCCCATCTGCGAACTATCTGTGCGAAGATGTCGGGATGCAACTCCCATTCCCCGGCATCCACACGCACTCTGCTGAGAAAACCGGCCGTTACATTGTCCCTTCCTGCAATGTGCGCCGCCGAGATAGCCAGAAGCCGAAGCTCCACCCAAACAAAGAGAGCCTCCGCTTCTTCCTCCATGGCAACACTTCCTGTACCGCCCTGCCGATTGATGTAGGCCACCGTCGTGGAGTTGTCGGACAGAACTCGCACTGCTTTCCCCGTTACCGTAGCCTCGAAGTGTCACAGTGCTAGCGAGACCGCTTGCAGTTCCAGGCGGTTGATCGACCACGCCCTCTCTTGCTCGTTCCAAGTGCCTTGCGCAAACAGCGCGCTGCAATGCGCTCCCCATCCCACCAAACTTGCATCCGTGATCAAGGGAAGCCAGACCGGCTGCTCGAGCGGGACCCCGGCCGCCAATTCCGGCCATAACCACCACCGAAGTGACTGCCGGATCTGGAGAGGGCAGGGAAGCAGTTTGTTCAAAGAATGATTCTGATGCAACCACCAGTGCAGCAACGCCCTCTGCAATGGTCTCATGTGAAATCGGGCCCACAGCACCACATCCAGAGTTGCCGCCATCGTCCCGAGTACCCGAAGGTAATTCCACGCCGAGGGCGCCCGAGTCACTAGAAACCTGCGCACCAACTGCTGCAGAGCTGAGATACGTCATTTCGGAAGACACACCAAGCCCCTCTGGGTGTCAAACCGAACCCCCAGATACTCGAAATCCTGGGATGGGACTAAGTGACTCTTGGCCGCACTGACTACCTAGCCCAGGCTTTGCAGAAACCTCACCATCTTGGCTGTCACCTGAATGCTCTCGGCCCTGGATTTCGCTCGGATTAACCAATCGTCGAGATAAGAGTGCACCAAGATTCCATCCTTTCGCAGCACCGCCGCTACCACCACCATAATCTTGGTAAAGGTTCGTGGAGCCGTGGCCAGTCCAAATGGCAATGCCTGGAACTGATAATGTCCCCAAGGCAGAGCAAACCTTAGCCACTTTTGATGCGCCTCCCCGATCGGGATGTGTAGGTAGGCCTCTGTAAGATCCAGTAACGTTAAGCTCCCCCTGACGTACCGCTACAATGACTGACCGCAAGCTTTCCATTCTGAAATGAGGTACTCAAAGGCAACGATTTACGCCTTTGAGATCTAATATAGGACGGACCGAACCGCCCTTTTTTGGAACCACGAAATATATGGAGCATCGACCCGCACCGTAATCCTTCCTTGGTACCGGCATTACCACCCCCAACTGCACAAGCCAGTCTAAAGTCTGTCGAATGTCCAAAGCTTTTCGTTGACTTCGGCAGGGGGACATCACAAAAGAATCCAGAACCGGCCTGGCCAATTCCAGTGCATAGCCGTCGCGAATGATCTCTAACACCCACTGATCTGACGTGATTTGGACCCAGGCAGGAAGAAACTCCCGAAGACGCCCCCTGTTCAGGAGACTTCCCACCTGAGTCCGCCCCCTTTCATTGTGGCTTTTTAAAGGATGTAGAGGGAGCTCCCGAGAAACCTCTATTTGCTCCCCGGAACCCACGAAACCCCTGGGCTCTAGGAGCAAATCTCCCCCTTTGAAAACCACCTAGCCGAGACGACCAAAAACGTCTGAAATCCCTGGACTGCCCCTTAAAGGCCGATAGGGATTTCCCCTGTTTGGGCTTATCTTCCGGAAGCCAGCCTCCCTTGGATTCACCTAAGTCCTTGACTAACTTATCAAGGTCTTCGCCAAACAACAACTTCCCTTTGAAAGGCAGCTTACCTAGAAGGGCTTTAGAAGACCCATCGGCCGTCCAATTCTTTAACCACAGCAACCTCCGGGCAGCCACCAAGGAAGCCATACTATTAGACAACACTCTGATTAGGTCATAATGCACATCTGCCAGATAAGCCGCCCCGGACGCGAGACAATCTAATTGCCGAATGCTCTCCGGCTCTAACTGTGGAGCCTGATGCAAATGCTGCGACCAACGGAGACAAGCTCTTGCTACCCAAGCTCCGCAAAAGGACGCCTGCAACGCAAGCGCATCAGCTTCAAAGGACTGCTTCAAAAGGCCATCTACTTTCTTATCTTGCGAATCTTTTAATGCCGCACTACCTTCCACGGGGATGGTGGTCTTCTTTGTCACTGCCGCCACCACCGCATCTATCCACGGGGATCTAAATCTCTCCCTGTCCGAATCCGCTAAGGGATAGAGCCTGTTTAAGATTCTGAAACACCTGATTCTCTACACCTGATCCTGGCTGAGTAAGAGCTAGCGCCTCTTCTTCGGCTGAAACTACGTGCTCCAGCCCCTCCAGAGGCACTGCAGACTCCATCTGATGCTCAACTTTGCTGGACACTGAGACGCAGGCCCGACAGATGCCTGTGTCAGCCACAGTCCCACCATGCACTGCGGCCGTGAAGACATCTGCTTGCCTTCCAGCAGCACCTAGGGAAAAACTACCGGTAGTGCTTCTTCTGGGGTTTTTTTGTTGTTGTTTTTTTACAAAAGCACACCAATAACCTTGCCAATCAGATAAAGGGCGCCCCCCAGGGAAGCCCCCCACCAGACAATGCAGTCTTAGAACACGGACCCTTCAGCTTTTTAAAAGTGTTCTTACCGCCAAGAATCGCGGGCCGAAAAACCCAGTCGCCACACGGTTCCCTTAAAATGGCGTCTTTCCTCAGAGCCTTGCTTTTGGCGCCAAACTTCCCACCAGCCGAATCCGCTCCTCGCGGCCGGCTGAAGCTGCCCCTTACTGCGCCAGCACTAAATGACCATGTCCGGTACCCTGCCGCTACACTTACCGCGGAAGGAGAAAAAATGCAGGACCCGAGGCCGCTTGCACTGTAAGCGAAGCGCCACCTCCAAAGGACGTCCGTCCTGGGCCCAGAGCAGCGCTGTGGCCTTCACAACGCCCCCGGCGCTACACGCTTCCTGCGGCTAACAGGACCACGGGGCTCTCCCCTGAACAGTCCGGGGGGAGAGATCCCGGCTGGAAACTGCTTTTGAGGGGCACAGCCCGCACGCAGAGCAAACCAAGCTCTTAAAGAGACAAGGCAGCCAATGGTAAGACACAAGGATGTACCAAGTTAAACTAATGGGATTAAACAAATGAAACTAAAGTAAGTTTAAAGTAAATATAAAGTAAAATTAAGCTAATTTGAACTCCATTTGAGCCCCCTAAAATAGGAAACCCCAATCAAACTTCTCAGTACAGTAAATGCTCCTTAATTGTTCTCCCAAGTGAGCCTAACCCTAGGCTCACTACGTCCTCCTGCTGCGTGGAGACTGGACACACTAGGGTTTGATGGGAAGTGCCAGCAGGCTATATCCAGTGATGTCACAAGTTTCAACATGCCCAGTCTCCAAGCTGCAGGAGGAGGTTCACTACCCTGAGGTAGAGGACTAAACTGGAGGAACGCTCAGGAACAAAGATGTTAATAAGAATCGGACCGAGAATAGATCCCTGGGGCACATCACTAGTAACGTCCTTCTCCTCAGAGTGAGCTCCATTTACCTGTACTCTTTGTTGCCTCCCACACAACCAATTTCTAAACCAAGCAGTAACTTTAGGGTCCATCCCTAGGGTGCTCAGTTTGTTTATAAGTTTATACCTTACAACATTTCCTCACCTCTGCTCTCCGTTCCTTAAAATTGCTTCTTGTATTTTTCCAGACTGCAGTCACACCAGTTTAAAACATACTTGTTACAACCATTTTTCGGTATGGGACACATTGCAGAAAAGAGCAGAATTTTATCTAAGTCCTGGCCTTATTCCACATTGCAGCAGGAATGACATGGATGTTTCTGGGAAAACACTTAATATGAACATGGGCCTTTCCTGAATATGCTTTATATGTCTCCATGGCTGACCATATCCCTGTTCTGCTCCTTCTGGGCACATTCTGAGATCCCCATGCTAGCGCCATGGACGAGCATAACAGTATTTCAGAATACGGTTGGGGACGTTTTCAACACATAAAAGTGTAGTTACTCACCTATAACAGCTGTTCTCCAGGGACAGCAGGACTTAGTCCTCACATATGGGTGACATCGGCATTGACTGAGCCTGTGTGGAATTACACCATATCTTTCAAAGAAAGCCTTTAGAAGCTAGACCGCACATGTGCGGTCACCTTCCCGCCCAAAGGAGACATCTTACCTCAGTATGATGAGACAGCTTAATCAAGCATAAAAAGAAAAACAACTCCACGGGGAGGATGGGGGGTTGCGAGGACTGAGTCATGATGTCCCTGGAGAACACCTGCTATAGATGAGTAACTAAGCTTTCTACGGGAACAAGCAGGAAGCCAGTCTTCAAATATGGGACTCCCATGCTTCAGGCTACCGAAAAAACCTGTAGAAGCCACGGGCGACCCAAAGGGCTAACCGTGAACAGCAGCAAGGAGCGCTGACTGGATTGAAGTACAGTGATGCAGCCCCAACATTGACGCTGGAATCGCCTCTCCAGGACACAAGGACACAGGTCAGAAGGAAGGAGTTGCACTATTCCCCAAAGAGGTGACGAAGTACTGCCTGGGTGAAGGTGCTATCGTGCCATGAGCTCTCCTCCAGGCAGTAATGCACTACAAAGTTATGGACCAAAGACCAGGTGAGGCCACAGATGTCCTGCAGGGATACAGAGCACAAGCGAGCCACCGAAGTCGCCATGGTGCTCATATTATGTGCTCCAGAGAGAGTCCAGCCTGCTCATAGGTGAAAGATGCAGTCTGCCACACAGGAAGAAATACTGAACGATGATGGCAGAAAAAGACCACATGGCCAATCTAGCCTACCCTTCCATATCAACTACAATAGTCCCCTTTTTACCTTAGTCCCCCTCTGTGTGTGATTTTCTGAATTCAGATACTGTCCTCGTGTCTACCACCTCCACTGGGAGACTATTCCACGCATCTACTTCCGCAAAGAAATATTTCCGCATATAACTCCCAAGTCTATCCCCTTTCACTCTCATCCTATGCCCCTTCTTAGCTTGCTTTCAATCAAAAGAGGCTCTCTTCCTGTGCATTTATGCCACGGAGGTATTTAAATGTCTCTATCATAATTGCCCCATCCTGTTTTTCCTCTAAAGCAGCGGTTCTCAACCTGTGGGTTGCGACCCCCACAGGGGTCGCCACAGGATTTAGCAGAAGTACCTCAGTCCGCCAAGTTTAAAAAAAAAAAAAAAAAAATCGCACAAGTTGCTGCCGCTGCTGAGTCCACTTCTCGGCAGCGGCAAACTCACTGCCTCCCTTGCTCTGCAGCCGCAGCTCCCTGTCTCTTAGGGAACCGCGACTGTGCCTATGAAAACGCTGTGGAGCCTTCCAGTCTCTTGACGGACTCCATGAAGCATTGACAATGGAGGCGGGACAATGCTCCATGGAGGCGGAACAATGCTGCACAGAGCCCGTCGAGAGACGGGAAGGCTCCGCAACGGCTTCACAGGCACAGTCGTGGTCCCCTAAGAGACAGGAAACCGTGGCTGCCGAAGAACAGGGTAGTAGCAGGCAGACATAGGGAGAGGGGAGGAGAGGGCAGGGAACCTACAACGGTGCTGACATGGGGGAGGGAGGGGGCTGACATGGAGGGATGGATGGGGGGCTGCCATGAGCAGAGGGGGGGCTGACATGAGCAGAGGGGGGCTGACATGGACAAAGGGTAGAGACAGGGGGACATATTGGACAGACAGGGGATAAATGCTGGACAGAGGAGAGAGACAGTGTGGGTTAGGCTTATAATGGGCTGATGGGGGGATAACACTGGTGATGGGGGGATAACACTGGTAATGGGCAGATCGGGGGCGGCTAAGACTGGTAATGGGTTGATTAGGAAAGGCTAGGACTGGGAATGGACTGATAGTGGGGTAGGACTGGGAATGGACTGATGGGGGGCTAGCATTCGAAATGAGCTGATCGGGAAGGTTAGGAATGGAAATGGGCTGATAAGGGGCGGCTAGGACTGGTAATGGGCTGATGGGGGGGGTAGGACTGGTAATGGGCTGATGGGGGGGTAGGACTGGTAATGGGCCGATTAGGGGAGCCTAGCACTGGTAATGGTGTTGAGGGGGGACTAGCACTGGAAATGAGCTGATTAGGGGAGGCTAGGACTGGTAATGGGCTAATGGGGTGGGGTAGGCTTGGTAATGGACCGATGGGAGGCTAGCATTGGAAATGAGCTGATCGGGGGGGGGGGGGCTATGACTGTAAATGGGCTGATTAGTGGAGGCTAGCACTGGTAATGGGGTTGAAGGGGGACTAGCACTGGAAGTGAACTGATTGGGGGGCTTTGACTGGGAGGCTGATGGTGGGGAGGGGAGGATAGAGCTGCTGGCCCTGGAAGAAAAGTGGGGGCTAAGGCTACAAATGGGCTGATACAAGGGGATGGGAGAATGAAACTGGAAGGGAGTGGATCTGAGAGGGGCTGCCATGGTATTTGTACTAGAAGGGACTGGTCAGTGGGGAAGGAGGGGGACTGGAAGGGAATGGACACCAGTGGCAGTCATGGGAATGTAAGTTGACATTGGAAGGTACTGGGAGTGAGGACTGGAAAGGGGCCGATACTGAGGAGGGTTACTGGGACTGAAAATAGGCTGATAGAAAGAAGTGAAGAAAAAGAAAGAAGAAATAAGAAATGGCAGATGGACCATAGACCACAGAAAGAGAGCTAAGAGAAAACAGGAAAGCAGAAGCCTCAGATTGGGACCAGCATGATCAGAGAACAAATTGGTCAGACAACAAAGGTAGGAAAAATAATTATTTCATATTAGTGATTTGACTACAAAATCATAATAATTATGAAATCAAATATTGTTACTTGTTATTGTGATTAATTATTGTGGATTAAATAAGTAAATTTTATAAATAAAAACATATTGCAAAGGGCTATAATATATTAATAACACAGGTCTGCAAAAAAATTTTTTTCGAGAGCTGTTTTGGTTATTCCATGTAATCTTTGTTTTTTGGTGCGCTGAATCCGAAAATGACCTCCATTTTGTCATAGCACATCACGTTTCCTGACAATTTAGGTAACTATGTTAAATAAGGCAATACCTCAAAATAAATGGAAATAGACTTATAAAATTAAAGTTTTATTACAATATTTTCATGAAAATCCTTTTTTGAACTGAAATGAGCTCACCTACACACACTAAACTCGATTCTTCTTCCTTGTGAGGCTCCTCTTGGTGCATTTACGCTTGTGAGTAGCATCTGGAATGTCTCTCTGAAGCATCCAACAGTAGTCTGCCATCATTGTAATGCTCCATTTTCCCTGGTATCTCCTTTCCATCTCTTTAATGTCTTGGTGGAATCGTTCACCTTGTTCCTCACTCACAGCTCCCAAATTTTCAGGAAAGTAGTCAAGGTGGGACTGGAGGAAATGCACTTTCAAACTCATCAGGCAACCTAAAGCTTGAAATGCTTTCAGCATTCGTCCAACGATCTTTTTGTAGTGAGGATCTTTGCTATTGTCTAAAAATTTCTGTACGACTTCTTTAGATGCAATCCACCCTTCTTTTTGAGGATCCGTCATGGTATTGACAAACTCTTGATCAACTATAAGCCTTCTAATGTCTGGTCCGACGAACACACCTTCCTTCAATTTTGCCTCTGACAGGCCTGGAAACTTAGTGACCAAGTATTTGAAGCATTCTCCATCTCTTGGAAGTGATCTTACAAACTGCTTCATCAATCCCAATTTTATGTGGAGAGGTGGTAGAAGAACTTTATGGGAAGGTACCAAAGTTTCTCGGAGGACATTTTTTTCACTGACTGTTAGCACCCTCGGCTGCCAACTCTTCTTGGTCCAGTGATTTTGTCGGTCTCGACTGTCCCATAGACACAGAAAACAAGGATATTTGGTATACCCAGCTTGTTGCCCGAGCAGCATGCACAAGACCTTCAAGTCCCCACACACTTGCCAACCATGGTCTTCATATTTAAGTTTACGAAGAACCACTTCCAAGTTCTCGTAGGTTTCCTTCAAGTGTACGGAATGACCTACAGGTATGGAAGCGTAAAAACCGTTGTGGAGTAAAACTGCTTTGAGACTTCTTTTTGAAGAATCTATAAAAAGACACCATTGCTCTGAATCATATTGGATTTTAAATTGACCCATCAGACCTTCGACATTGATGCAATAAACCAACTTGTCTTCCTGGGCGAAATAAGGAACGAACTCCTTTTCACGATGTCTGAACCATGAAGATGACACTCCTGGCAACAATAAATTCCTGCTTTTCAGCCTTGATCCGAGTAACTCAGCGGCATCTTTGGGAAGATTCAAGTCTCTTACCAAATCATTCATCTCCTCCTGAGAAAGCACAGTTACTTACCTGTAACAGGTGATCTCTGGGAACAGCAGGAATAAGTCTTCACTTAAGGGTACGTCGGTACCGACGGAGCCTGCACGGGAACACTCCCCAGCGTCCAATCAGAAAGCTTTTGGGAGCATCCCTCAGCGCCTGCGTGCTGCCTTCCCGCCTTTCCAACTGTCTCTCCTCAGTTGAGTTTTATAGCTGAGACAAAGAGAAAGAGGAAAGGAAGATAGATAGAGAGATACAACTCCTAGGGGAGGTGGGTGGGTTGTGAAGACTTATTACTGCTGTTCCCAGAGATCACCTGTTACAGGTAAGTAACTGTGCTATCTCCAGGAACAAGCAGGAATGAGTCTTCACATATGGGGACTCCCAAGCTAAGATGCCTGGGGCCCTAGCATGTTGGAGATTGAAACATGCTATACCTCATATGGCCAGGCATCCTGAGGATGGAGGGTAGGAGTTGAAAAAGAGAGGAGCTGTAGAAAACAGCTAACGTAAGATAGGACTACAGGCAAGGAGTCCTTGTATGTATGATAATTATCATGAAATATATTGAAATAAACAATTGCAATATAAACCTCACCTACTGGATTGCAGGAAGTAGAGAGGCTGAGGGAGTCTACTGGAGATCCAGTAGAGGAATCTTCAAGGTGACCTCACTGAAGTGAAGGTGAAGGTCAAAAACTGGAAGTGACAGGAAACCCCAGGATTTAACTGGGGTAGTACAAAAAACGATAGGTCTTCAGAGGGAAACTTTATGGAAAAAGCTGAAAACTCTTTTGGCTACAGAGTTATTCACAGTGAGGAGCAAAAGAGGAAGACTGACCGATTTGGACAAAAACTGGCCTAGTCCTTGAGGGAAGAAAGGATATGGAAAAAATCCCGTATTCCCAGAGAAAGGACAGGTGTCTGAGGAGTTGAAAGCTCAGATCTACTGAAGATCCACCATGTCTTTCCTAACTGGTGAGAGGTAGGAAGATATTGGGGCATGGAGCTTCAGGGATACTTAAACCTAGGGTTATGTTAGGAGCTGTCAGCACCACAGCAGCGGTTGTGTGCATAATACCCCAAAAATACTGTGGAACAGCATGAACATGGGCAAAGTCCACTGTCTGGAACATACAGGAAGGGAAACCTTTATGAGCATAGACAGTTAGGGAGATAAGTATGTAAATACATATCTACCTATAATAAAGTATCTCGACAGATACACATATATATATATATATATGGGTATATATATATCTATATCTATAATGAGATCTAGAAGGGCATAACATATGCACACTTAGCTGACAGACAGATATATATATATATATATATATATATATATGAATACATAGGTTTAAAGATAGATGCCTGCAATTATGCAGACAGAGCTATGCATATTAGGACATTCACATTGAAGATGTGAAGAGGAAAGATTCATCTAAGAACAAGAAGGTGGAACCTACTTGAGAAGATATAAAGAATCTATTCCCCAAGGTTATAATGGTGCAGGAATGCTATCCAGTGAAATAACCAGGATGGTTACGTGGAAAAACAGAGGATAATATCAGTCTGTAAACAGCAAGTCCTGAGTCCTGTAGAACTCGAGCATGGTAAATGGACAGAAACGCATAGGATGAGATCCCAGGTTGACCCATTTGAGGGACAAAAGGGGTATCAGGCGTTTTCTAGTTTAATATGTGCTGTCCATGAAGGATTAGGATACCATGAGGACAAGCTGTAAGGAAAAAAGAGCATATTCCTTGTAGGAGATGGATAACTCTTTAGACTTACACGTGGAGAAGGCTTATATCCTTTGTTCGAAAAGGAGATAGTAGGGTGTGAAGAACCCTCAAAGTCATTGGGGATGACTGAGGAAGCCTTTTTCGACCATGATGGATAGTCATTAGAGAAAAAACTCCATGCTCTCTAGCAAGGGCCCATAGTGGAAAGCTTCTCTGTAGGATTGCAGACAGCATTATGCAGGAGAATTGGGAGATAGAACTGGCTGATGGAAAAACCAGCAGCCAAGTTAACTATGCTGCCAAACCCAAAGGATTGGAGAAGGCAAGGATAGAAGATAGTGTTAGAAGCCTGTAGTGATAAGGATTATCCAAGAAAGATGTAAGTACTGTCTTGGAATCACTACTAAGGCCAGACCGAAAAGTGGTGGAAGACAAAACTGGAACTTGTGGAAAAGTACCAGTAGTCAAATCACTGGAACTCCTGCATGGGCAGCTACTGAATAGGACAGCAGAGAGAATCTTTCTGTGTCAAACAGAGAGAACAGACTGAAGAAGGGAAGAATCCTGTCCCTGTCTGATGAGCTGCCCAGATAAAAGAAGGGAGTTCACCCCAGAAAAAAAACTCCACAGTGGAAAGAAAGATAAGAAGTCTTTCAGTGGTATGGTACCACTCTTACAGGGGAAAAACCTGGAGGAGAGGGTAGAGATACAAGAGCTGAAGAAGGACTTACCATATGGTAAGTCCCTGGAAGGAAATAATTCATGTTGGTACAGAAAAACTATCATGTGATAGTTGTTAAACCTCTCTTCTTGTCAGGAAGAGGAGGAAAAGCCTGTGACCCATAGACATGAATAGCCTGACAGCTCAGCATACCGAAGAGCAAATGGATGTCCTGAGAATAGGAATCCCTGTGTAGAGTTTTGTATGAAAAAACAGTGAAAAACTTCTGTTGAAAAGAAGTTAACTGTAGGTTATAAAGAGATTAATCAGAACCCCATGGTTGCTGTGTTTATTCAGCCTGGCTAGAGTTTGGATTCTTCAGACCAGGACGAGGCTTCCCCTGCTTGGGAACATCCGAATGATGGGCAGGAGAAGAGTAAAACCTCTTTCTCCTAGGGAAAGAAGGTTTGGTAGGGCATTTCCTACCTACTGGGGAAAGAGAAGGCTTAGGATCGCCTTCAGAAACAGGGAAGTCAGTGGAGCACTGAGCAACCTGATGTAAAGACTCCGTATTGAAGAGATTTTCTCCAGTGCAAGGAGTATTACCCAGTCTTTGTTGTGCCCATTTGCTCAAGTCTGAAGCTTGGAGCCAGGCTCTACGTCGTGCCCCTATGGCTATAGCAGAGGTTCTGCTAACAGACTCAAAAGAGTCTAGGGAAGCACGAGAAAGAAACCAAGAGATATTTTGGCTATGACTAAGAAGTAAGGAATAGTCTGCAGCCTTGGGCTCTGATAGAAAAGGAGTCAAAAGAGATAATTTCTTTGTGACCTCCTGAAGGGATAGACTCATAAAAAATATATGAGAGAATCCTTGTTGCCAGCATAGATGTTTGGAAGGTTTGACGTCCAAAGGCATCCAGTGTTCTAGATTCACGACCTGGCGGGTAAGAAGAATGATTCTTCTTGCTTTTTACCTTCCTCATTGCTGATTCCACTACAAAAGAATGATGGGGAAGTTGAGTCTTTTGAAACCCTGGAGAGGGGGGCACCTGATATAGAAATCAGTTGCTCTAGAAGGTGAGGAAACCCTTAAAGGTGCTTCCCACATTCTTAGAAGAAGATCCTGCAAGGAATGATGTAAAGGAAGCATTATATTTTCCTTTTCTCCAGAACAAAGAGAGCCTTGAGCAGGATCATAGCCAGGGGTAAGAATAGCAAGGGATGTTGCTATGTTCAGGAGAAAATTCTGAAAAGAAGGATCTCCAACAGAAACCATCCCTGGACAGGCTAGATCTGAAGAACTAGCCTGGGCACCGGAGTAAGCACTTGAGAATGTAGGAATAGAAGATCTCGCCCGGTGCAGAAAAGGATCCCTAAGGGATGGATGCTGGTACTGGAGGTCATGACGTGAGACAGTCAGTACTGCATCGTCCATGCCAGGTATCGACTCCAAACTAGGTATAGAAAGGAGCGACTCTGGTGAAAGAAGCATGGAAGGAGCTGACCCCGATGCTACTGCAGGTATCGGCACCGATACCGATACCGGTAGCTGTGCCGGAATCGAAGACGATACCGACATCGAAGCAGTCATCGGAGGCTGCTCAAGTGGTACCGAGGAAACCGAAGGCCTTTGGTAATTACCCTCAGTACTGAGCATCCGGAACCGGTAAGCATCGGATCCGAGACGTGTCGGTACCCAGTCTTCCAGACTGGAAATCGATTCCAGACTCGGCATCGAAGGAAGCGAGTCTATCGATGCATGTCTAGAAGGTACCGACGTCGGTGGTAGTATCGGCGGTGATACCGATACTGGAAAGTCAATCTGGGATGTATCGACCGGTCCCGAAGGTACCGAGAAAACCAGATGACGATCCCTGGTGAAGAGTGGATCGCTCAACACCAGTGCCGATGCCGGGGTATCGGTACCGCTCGAAGCGGATGCCACCACCGAGCATGGCTCAGGTATGTTCTGTGAGGGGTGAGCCTCAGGAACAACCTGAAACCCCTGAAAGGCTTTGGAGACCGAAGACTCCCGCCGGGGTTTTGAAGCCAATGGATCCTTGAGGGCAAGGCCGGAGCCGTCATCATGCTGTGCATGAGACCTACCACTAAAGGATTGGCTAGTCTTAACAGACTGTTTGTGGGTTACCTGATCCTGTAGAGAAGGAGAAATGGTCGGTGCCCTGCCATTGGAAGGGAACTCGGTATCGAGGAAAACTCGAAAAGGGAAATCTCTTCTCATAATAGTGTAGCCTAATGGCTCCGGATGGTCAGGTCCCAAACAGTTTAGACACCAGGACTTGGAGTCTAAAAACAATACTGCACTGCCACAGTTAAGGCACTTCTTAGGAAAAGAAGGAGGCGGCTCCATAATGGAGAGACCTGAAGGCCCAAAAGTTTAAAACTGAAACTGAGGGAAAAAAATTCCCTGGAATAAATAAAAAGAAAAGAAAAAAACACCGGCAATACCGGTGGAGTCGGGGAGACAGCCGCGACCACAAGAAAACAAGAATTAAAGAAAAACTTTTCTGCGGTGACAGGACG
The DNA here is from genome assembly GCA_033557465.1 of Ichthyophis bannanicus. Classification (NCBI taxonomy): domain Eukaryota; kingdom Metazoa; phylum Chordata; class Amphibia; order Gymnophiona; family Ichthyophiidae; genus Ichthyophis; species Ichthyophis bannanicus. Next base: position 549,260,992 of record CM066035.1, read on the forward strand.
ACGTCCTGCCGGCTCCGCGGAAAAACGAAAACTGAGGAGAGACAGTTGGAAAGGCGGGAAGGCAGCACACAGGCGCTGAGGGATGCTCCCAAAAGCTTTCTGATTGGACGCTGGGGAGCGTTCCCGCGCAGGCTCCGTCGGTACCAACATACCCATATGTGAAGACTCATTCCTGCTTGTTCCTGGAGATAACAATTTTGGTATCATCTTCAAAGTCAGAACTTGATTCGTCATCTAGTTCAGGTATGACTTCACCTTCATCGGAGCTAGGTATCTCTTCCAAGGTATCAGGGGGCTTGGGTACTGGTATATTTGTGCCATGGGGGATGGGACGAATTGCCGAGTGAAGATTGGGGTATGAAATGGAATGCTTCCATTTGGAATTAAACCCTTTCACATCGCATGAACAAAAGTAACAGTCGTCACTATGGTTCTTTTGCTCTCGCCATGCCATAGGAATCCCATAACGGAAAGATTTTTTCTTACCCTTGAACCAGTTTCGGAGGTCCTCAACACACTGTTTGCACACTTTATGAGGCGCCCAGACTTTATCTTGATCTCAAATTTTTAGTCCAAAGTATGCAAAGTATACTTTTTTCACAAAGTCCGTAATATTCTGATGTTGCTTCAACACCGTATATTCACCACAGATGAAACAAAAACTATCTGGCGAATTAATACACTTTCGCGGAGCCATAACATAACGGTTGAAGAATGACGAGCTAACACGAATTGCGATGAAAATGTGTGAACAGCCTAGAACCAAGAACCTGATGATGATTCGTGCACAAGTGTGGCATGCAGGAGAGAGCAGCTCTGTGTCTGTACACGAGATGTCACAGTGCTGGCCACGCCCCCCTGCACTGACCGGAGCTGCTATCTGCCCTCCCACTGGATTCTTCAGGAAAGATTAACCCCTTCTACCATTAGAAGCATGGACTTAAAACTTGCTTAGCTTATGTATATATTGCTGACCATCAGATTTACAGTGCTATATTTTTTTTTACATAACTCGGACAACCCCTTTAAGGTTTTTTTGGCATTTTATATCTTATGTGCACTTATGTGAATTAATTAATAGTAATTTGAATTAATTAATAGTAATTTGAAAAAAATTGATAAATTTGAAGACAATTTTGCATGTTGTGGCAAATCCTGATGTCTAGGAGTTTTTTCAATATTTTATTTGTTTTCAGCACACCAAATACATGGAAATTAGATGAAACAAACAGCTTTTTAGTCGCAGACCTGTGTAATTCAACAAATGATTGCAGCGGCAATGCGTTAACGGTAAAGGAAGAGAGACGCATTTGATTTTATCATTGGGGGGTCATCACAAGTTGACCAATGGTAAAAGGGGTCACGGTACAAAAAAGGTTGAGAACCACTGCTCTAAAGTATACACAGAGATCTTTAAGTCTGTCCTCATATACTTCATAACGAAGAACACTAACCATTTTAATAGCCACCCTCTGCACAGACTCCAACCTTTTAAAGGTGCGGTCTCCAGAACTGCATACAATGCTCCAAATGAGGTTGCACCAGAGACTTATACAAAGGCATTATCACCTCTTATTTCTGCTGGCCATTCCTCTCCCTATACACCCAAGCATCCTTCTGGCTTTCGCAGTCACCTTTTCTACCTGTTTAGTTACTTTAAGATAGTCAAGACACAATTATGCCCAGGTCCAGCTCTTCTTTTGTGGACAGAAGTACCTCCCCCTACTACTACTACTACTACTGAGCATTTATATAGCGCTACAAATCGTACGCAGCACTGTACAAACAAACAAGTAAGAGACAGTCCCTCTTCATCAGAGCTTACAATCTAATCAAGACAAACACAAGGTGTAGGCAGGGATAAAGCAAGGGAAGGAGGAGGAGAAGGAGATCAGGAGAGTTAAGATCCAAAAGCAGTAGCGAAGAGGTGAGTTTTCAGCTTGGATTTGAAGAGGGTAAGGGAGGGTGCCTGGCGTACAGACACAGGTAGTTTGTTCCAGGCGTACGGTGCAGCAAGGTGAAAGGAGCGAAGTCTGGAATTAGGAGAGGGCATAGATAGGAGCAGTTTGCTGAAAGAGCGGAGTACCCGAGGGGGGTTGTGAGGAGAAATAAGAGAAGAGAGGTAATGAGGAGCTGCCGAGTGAATGTACTTGTAGGTCAGAAGGAGAAGCTTGAATTGGATGCGGAAACGGATAGGGAGCCAATGAAGTGACTTGAGAAGAGGCGTAATATGGGCATGACGAGGCTAGAAGAAGATTAGTCGCACAGCAGTGTGTTGAACAGATTGAAGGGGAGAGAGATGATTCAGAGGGAGACCAGTAAGGAGTAGGTTACAGTAGTCAAGGTGATTAAGGAGTGGATAAGCATTTTAGTAGTGTGTTCAGAGAGGAAGGGGCGGATTTTCCTAATGTTGTACAGAAAGAACTGGCAGGTCTTGGCTATGGGCTTGATGTGTGTGGAGAAAGAGAGAGAGGAGTCAAAGACTACCCCCAGATTGCGGGCCGAGGAAACAGGAAGGATTACAGAGTTATCCACAGAGATTGAGAAAGGAGGAGGAGGGGAGGTTTTAGGGGGAAAGATAAGTTGTTCAGTCTTGGCCATGTTCATTTTCAAGCGGCGGTGAGACATCCAGGCAGCAATATCAGAAAGGCAGGCAGAGATCTGGGTCTGGATTGCCGGAGAGATTTCAGGCGTAGAGAGGTAGATCTGGGAGTCATCGGCATACAGATGGTACTGAAAGCCATGGGAAGAGATAGGTGCACCAAGGGACTGGGTATAAAGAGAGAAAAGGAGCGGACGCAGCACAGATCCTTGGGGTACACCAACTGGGAGCGGGGTAGCAGAGGAGGAGCAGCCACCAGAACACACAACGAAGGAGCGATGGGAGAGATAGGAGAACCAGGATAGTACAGAGCCCATGAAGCCAAGCGAGGGCAGGGTATCGAGGAGAAGGGTGTGGTCGACAGTGTCGAAAGCAGCAGAGATATCGAGAAGGATGAGGACAGAGTAAAGGCCCTTGGATTTTGCCAGGAACAAGTTGCTGGAGACTTTGGCAAGAGCCGTTTCAGTAGAGTGTAGAGGACGAAATCCGGACTGTAAGGGATCCAGGAGGGCATGAGAGGAGAGGAAGTCGAGGCAGCGGCGGTGAACTGCACGTTCGAGTAGTTTAGAAGTGAAGGGAAGGAGAGAGATGGGTCGATAATTAGAGGGACATGTGGGATCGAGAGAGGGTTTCTTGAGGAGAGGTGTGACCACAGCATGTTTGAAGTCAGCAGGGACTGTTGCAGTGGAGAGTGATAGGTTGAGAATATGGGAGATGGAAGGGATAACGGAGGAGGAGATGGGGCTTACGAGACGGGTGGGGATAGGATCAGAGGAGCAGGTGGTGAGTTTGGAGGAAGAAAGGTGGTGTGCAGTTTCCTCATCAGAGATCGCAGGAAAGGAAGAGAGGGTGGGAGAGGTAGGGGGGGGAGAGTGAAGAGGGGGAGGAGGGGAAGTAGTTGATTTTGGGGGGAATTGGAGGGTGATCTTGTGGATTTTGTCATGGAAATAGTCAGCCAGGGTCTGGCAGAAAGGGAGGGAGGGATCGGAGTTGGGGTCACTTTGAGGAGAGAGTTGAGAGTAGTAAAGAGATGGTGAGGATCAGAGGCAAGAGAGTTAGTCAGATGGACATAGTAGTCCTGTTTGGCAAGAGCTATGGCTGATTGGAAGGAGACAAGCATGAATTTGCAGTGTAGGAGGTCTGCACAGGAGCAGAATTTGACCCAAGCACGCTCAGCAGAACGGGCACAGGATTATGTAGGATTTAATGGAATTGAAGGGCTAAAGTTAAGATGGCTCCTCTTACTCAGTTCATCAACATTTATGTTTATGGTGGTGTGACAAAAAGAAATACCCATAGAACAGCATCATTTCAACAAACACTTGCAGGGATATTTTAGAAATGCCCACACAGTTCCCAGTGCTGCTGTAGATGTGTCAACGATACCTCTAACTTAAAGTGGGTTGCCCTTTTTCTATTGGTCTATTCCTTCAGGTTTAATGAGAAATTGTTTCCTTTGGTTTTCGCCCTCCCTTGTGGGGTTGGGAAAGGTTGATTAGTGTTTGTTGACTGTATAGTCTCCAATTTGTGGGGTTTTTTAAATTTAATTTCCTATGTGTATTTCAACTATCCGCACTGTTTTCATTAAAATCTACCTTTTGGAGTATTTGTATTTTGAAAATTTATAAATTAAAAAAAAATGAATAGCATTTGTCAGTTATCTATGCAGTCTGATATGTTGCAGCATATCCTCAACTACAGCCTTTTGTTTTACAGTCCATGAAATTCACATAAGAATTTGGTTAAAAGATGAAATCAGGACCTCTCCAAGATAGCAATGATATAAATGATAACATGTGGACGTTCAGACCAGTGAAGTTCTATGGGTAAAATTTTCTTCGGGTGCCCAAGAGGTCAGGGTAGAAATCCATGCATTAGTAGCTATTATAAAACAAATCTAAAAAAACACACAAAAAAATCCCAAACCCCATTTTCACCAGTAACTTCAAGAAAGCACAGTTACTTACCTGTAACAGGTGATCTCTGGGAACAGCAGGAATAAGTCTTCACATATGGGTATCGTCGGTACCGACGGAGCCTGCGCGGGAATGCTCCCCAGCGTCCAATAGGAAAGCTTTTGGGAGCATCCCACAGCGTCTGCGTGCTGCCTTCCCGCCTTCCCCAACCCGCCTCTCTCCAGTTCGAGTTTTAAAGCTGAGACAAAGAGAGAGAGAGGGAAGGAAAGAAAGATAGAGAGACACAACTCCTAGGGGAGGTGGGTGGGTTGTGAAGACTTATTCCTGCTGGTCCTAGAGATCACCTGTTACAGGTAACTGTGCTATCTCTTGGAACAAGCAGGAATGAGTCTTCACATATGGGGACTCCCTAGCTGCAGATGCCAGGGAGAAACCCCAGAGTTGTGTGTCCCTGAAAAGGGCTCCACCTCCCCCCATGGATCTCTGACATCCAACCAGGGTAGGTGGGTAGGAGTTGATTAGGAATGGAACAGGTGTTTGAGAACAGCCTGACCAAACGAGGCATCCCGGCGGGAGTCCTTGTCCAAACAGTAATGGGCTGTGAAGGTATGAACCGAGGCCCAGGTGGCCACTCGACAGATTTGGTCGTTGGACACAGAGTTCAGATGAGCCATTGAGGCTGCCATGGCCCTCACATTGTGAGCTGTGACATGGCCTTCCAGAGAAAGGTTCCTACTCTGGTAGGCGAAAGAAATACACTGAGCAATCCAGTTGGACAGTGTTCTCTTAGAAACTGGAAGTCCTAAATGGAAAGGATCAAAAGCAACAAAGAGTTGAGAAGACTTTCTATTTATTTATTTATTTATTTATTTAAACGGACTTGGTATACCGCTTTCTCATGAAATCAAAGCGGTTGGCACAGCAAACAATCAAAGAAGGGGGGGTTGTCAGTAGCATGCAGTGTTGATTTGTCGCAGTGTACTGTGTGATGGAGTATGGTTGATTTGATGTGAGGCTATATACATTGTGTGCTTATGATACATATTTACAGATTCATATTTACAATGGTGGCTTTGCTAATCTGAAAAAGTCATTCCATGAAGTCCTCGAAATGGTTTTTGAATAGTTCAGTTTTGAGCTGTTTTCTGAAGTCTTTGATGTTGTTTGTTGCTCTGAGGTGGTCTGGGAGAGAGTTCCATATGGCGGGGGCTGCCAGGGAGAAGGCTCTTTTTGATGTGGCTTGGTTTGTCCTGGTGTAGTCTTTTGGAGTTCTGATATTGTTTGATGTTCCCTTTCTTCTTGGTCTTTTGCTGTCGTCAGCTGTTATGAGCTGTTGTAGGCTGTCTGCAGATAGTTTGTTTATTATTTTGAATGTGGTTAAGAGAACTTTGTAGCGGATTCGAGAGCTGATTGGTAGCCAATGGAGGTGGTATAGAATGGGTGTGATATGTTCGTAGCTTGTTCTATGTTGCTGTATCCTTTGTAAGTAAAAGGCGAGAGCTCTTTTACAATCCAAAGTATGAAGATTCCTCTCTGCACTTGATGCATGAGGTCCTGGAAAAGAGACAGGTAAGTATACCTCTTGGTTCAGATGAAAAGGTGAGACCACTTTGGGCATAAAGTGTGCATTGGTCCTGAGGACTACCTTATCATGATGGAACCTTGTATAAGGAGGGTTGGCCACCAAGGCTTGCAACTCACTGATGCGACGTGCTGAGGTGACTGCAATGAGAAAGATAACCTTCCAAGAAAGAAATTTCAAGGAGGTGGTGGCTAAAGGTTCAAAGGGTGGCTTCATAAGCTGGCCAAGAACCAGATTTAAGTCCCATACCACTGGAGGTGGTCTAATGGGAGGTTTAGTTAAAAGAAGGCCTCTCATGAATCTTGCTATAAGAAGATGAGAGGAAACAGGCTGTCCACTGAGAGGCTTGAGGGACGCTGCAATAGCACTCAAATGGACTCTTACCGAATTCGTTTTGAGGCCTGCATGTGAAAGATGCAGAAGATACTCTAATAAAGAATTCACAGGTATTGCTAGAGGGTTAAGACCCTTCTCAAAACACCAAATGGTAAATCTTTTCTATTTGAAAGCATAGGAACATCTAGTGGAAAGCTTTCTAGAAGCATGAATATCATCTCTGACTTGCTGAGAGAGATGGAAACCTTGAAGATCTAGGCCTTCAGCAACCAGGCCCTGAGATGGAGAGACTGGGGGTTTGGGTGCCACAACGTTCCGTCCTCCTGGGAGAGGAGATCTGGAGCAGAGCCCAACTCCAGGGATGGAGCTTGAGAGAGATGCAGAAGTAGAGGGTACCACACTTGGCATGGCCAATGTGGTGCTATGAGGATCATAGACCCTCGGTCTCTCTGAAGCTTGAACAGTGTTTTGGGAATTAGGGGAATGGGTGGAAAGGCATAAAGGAAGTCTTGACCACAGTGAAGGAGGAAGGCATCCTTGGCCTGAACTCCCTGACACGGAATCCTGGAACAGAACCGGGGAAGTTTGGCATTCCACGGACTTGCAAACAGGTCTATGTCCGGGGTTCCCCAAATTCGAAAAATCCTGGCTATCTGGTCCCTGTGGAGGGACCATTTGTGTGGAAGCAGAACTCGATTGAGTCTGTCTGCCCAAGAGTTTTGAACGCCTGGAAGATATACTGCCATAAGATGAATTTGATGCTTTCTGGCGAAGGCCCACAGTCGCAAAGCTTCGTTGCAAAGTGACAGACAGCCAGTCCCCCCCTGCTTATTTACATAGAACATGGCTACTTGTTTGTCCGTGTGGATGAGGACTGTCTTGTAGCTGAGCAGGGAGTGGAACACTCTGAGAGCTAAGAAAATTGCTCTGAGTTCCAAGAGATTTAAGTGTAGTGAAGTCTCCTGTGGAGACCAGATGCCCTGGGTGGAGAGATCTTGAAGATGAGCTCCCCAACCCATTGGAGAGGCATCTGTTGTAAGGGTTTGCTTGGGGAAGTGATTATTGAAAAGGGGACCCCAGCAACAGGTTTTGAGAGGACTTCCACCACTGGAGGGACCAAAAAAGGCGACTGGAGTTTGCTATTTTGTCTGACAGGCAACCTGATGCCTGAGTCCACTGGGTGGACAAAGTCCATTGAGCTGCCCTCATATGAAGGCGAGCATATGGAACCACATGCACAGTGGATGCCATGTGGCCTAAGAGTTGCAACATTTCTCGAGCAGTTAAAAGGGGCTTTAACTGTATTTGGGAGGCTAACTGCACCAAGCGTAGACAACGGGCCTGAGGAAGATAGGCCCTTGCAGTTGTGGTATCCAACAAAGCCCCTATGAACTCGAGGGACTGAGTAGGGGTGAGATTAGATTTTGGGATGTTTATTACTAGTCCCAAATACTGAAGGACACGCATTGTGCAGATTAGACAAGTCTTGGCCTCTGCTTGAGATGGAGCTCGAATGAGCCAGTCGCCCAGATATGGGAAGACGAATATTCCTAGAGTGCGTAGAAATGCAGCTACTACTGCCATGCATTTCGTGAACACCCTTGGTGCAGAGGTCAGACCAAAAGGAAGCACCCTGTACTGGTAGTGCTTTCCTTGAAAAAGGAACCGAAGGAACCTTCTGTGAGTTGGATGGAACCGAAGGAACCTTCTGTGAGTTGTGGGAGGAGTGGCCTAGTGGTTAGGACAAGGTACTTCAGGCCGGAGGGCCGGGGGTTCAAGTCCCACCTGGGGACAGCAATCTCAGGCCAGAGGGACTGGGATTTCTAGTCCTATAGGTACTCCTTGTGGTCTTGGGCAAGCCACTTAACCCTCCATTGCCCATGTTCCCTGTAAGTATTAGCGTATGTGTGTCATATTTATTTATTTATTTAACAGGTTTTTTATACCGCCTTTCTTACAATCAAAGCGGTTACAAGAGTACATTAGGTTAACATAAAATACAGACATAAAAACATCAGACTATAAAGACAAAACAATGCATCCAGTTTTATACCACCTTATCAAAATATCAAAGTGATAAGCAATGGATCTATAGGTAACAAAGAGACTACATCAGGTTAACATGTAATACAGACATACCTCTAAACGGAAGAGCAGCCAAAGGGAAAGATAGACTGAGGAAATTGTAAAGAGTATAACTACACAAATTAATAGCTCTTATATATATCCCCTCGTGTTAAATGTATCTCCCAATTGACCGCTTTGACCCGGTGAAAAGCGGGATATAAATACAGCTAAATAAATAAATAAATGGATGAGGACATGGGTGTATGCATCCTTGAGATCTAGAGAACAAAGCCAGTTCTGACTCTGAAGGTATGGAAGCAGAGCACCGAGAGAAATCATTTTGAATTTCTCCTTGAATAGAAATTTGTTCAATTCTCTGAGATCTAAGATGGGTCTGTAGCCCCCTGTTTTCTTTGGAATAAGAAAATAAGGGGAGTAGAACCCTGTGCCTTGTTGAAGAAGAGGTACTTCTTCTATTGCCCCTTGGGCAAGAAGGATGGCAATCTTCTGACCCAGAAGGTTGAGGAGAGATGTTGGAGAATTGAACTGTTTCACCATGGTGTGGGGGGGGAAGGCTTAAGAAATGAAGCCTGTACCCTTCCCTTATGATGGAGAGTGTCCATTGCTCTGCTGTGATTTGCTCCCATCTGGGAGCAAAGTAAGTCAACCTTCCTGGGATGGTAAGGGGCTCTGGCCCTTCCAGAGCTAGAAAGGCTAAGTTCTCTAGTAGCGAGGCAAAGGCCCTGAGGAGGCTGAGGCTGCTGGGCCGTAGAAGGTCTAGCTGCCTTTGACTTGGCCTGTTTAGGTGGTTGCTGACGCTTTGCAGCAAAACGACCTGCAGAAGATGCCTGCTGACCATAAGCAGGATAGTATCTTCCCTTTTTGGAAAAAGATGTCTTTTTAAACAATCTTTTCTTAACAGGAGCAGAGGTAGACTTTGAAAGTCGATCCAAAGCAGAGTTTTCAGCATCCATCTGAGTGGCCTTTGCTTGCCAATCCTTACCAAAAAGGTTTTTACCTGTACAAGGGAGATTTCCCAATTGATCTTGGACCCATAGCTCCAAATCAAAAGCTTGTAGCCAAGCAATTCTGCGTGCCCCTATGGCAATAGCCGAAGCTCTGCTTACACACTCAAAGAGTCAAAGGCTGCACGGTTGGAAAATTTGGAGACATCTTGGGCATGCTTGAGCCAAGTGAGAAACTCCTCTCTTTTATCCTCTGAAATGAAAGGGGTTAAAGTCTGCAGATGATCTGTGACTTCTTTTAGAAACATTCCTATATAGAGACTATAGGAATTGATCCTAGCAGCTAGCATAGCAGCTTGGAAAACCCTTCGGCCAAAAGCATCCAGGGTCCTGCATTCACGCCCTGGAGGATTAGATGAGTGTCTTTTTGCACTCTATCTTCTTCATGGCAGACTCTACCACAATAGAGTGGTGAGGAAGCTGAGTCTTGTGGAAGCCAGGACAAGGAGGGACATGATACATGGTATCTAACTTGCGAGAATGAGGAGAAGTGGTGAGAGGTGTCTCCCACATCCTCAACATGAGATCATACAGAATCTCATGAACAGGTAAAGTAGCTGCCTCCTTAGGAGTTTTAGGATATTGTAAAATATCCAACTCCTTGGCTCTGGGTTCTGACTCAGGGGCCACCGTGATAGAGAGACCCCTAGCCACTTCCCTAACAAAGTCTTGAAAAGACAAGTCTTCTGGAGGAGACATTCTTCGTTTAGGTGAAGAAGACTCCTGAGGAAGAAGTATCGATGCTTCTACAGAAGCCTCAGACTCATCAGAGTCCTCAGAGGAATCAAAGTATCGCCTGTCTGGATGCTCCTGTAAAGCCCGATAACCGTATCAAGTGGGATTGACATCGGGAGTAATAGGTACCAGTTCGGTACCAATGGGCATCATAGGACAGGGTACCGTTGCAGTCGACACCGAAGCCGATGTCGATGCCATCGGTACCGGTACCTGGAACGATGCCGGTACCGAAGCCGGTACCAGCAACGGGGATTGTTGCATTACCAGAGGCATCGCAGCCTGTATGAAAGCCGTTAAGGTGCGCTGCATGGTCAGAATATTCTGATCCATCGACGCCAACAGAGTCTGGATGTCGGTACCAGTGGGAGCCACCAGTACCCCAGAACACGGCAACAGGTGATCAGTCGAGGCCGAGCCATCAATGTCAACCTGTGACCCCATAGATAATGCTTTGGAAGCCGGAGCTTCCCGCCGGGGTAATTTTGCCGGTGCGGAATCCTCGAGGGCAAGCCCAGAGGCATCTCGATGCTTATAGGGAGATCTACCCTTCGAGGACCGGCCAGATTTATGCTTGGTTACCTGAGATCCATGGGAGGATGAGGAGGCCCTGGAAGACGTCGATGCTACCGAAGCTGCATCAGAGGGAAACAGGATACTGAGCTTGGCTGCTCGGTTCTGCCGACCTCTCTTAGACATCATAGTACAAGCCACACAATCAGTGATGGAATGGTCAGGTCCCAAACACTTTAGACACCAGTCATGGGTGTCGGTGACAGAAATAGTACCGCCACATTTTGTTCATTTTTTAAACCCAGAAGCGGGCTTCTCCATGAGGAAAATATTTTTAGGCCTAGGGCCCAAAAACTGAAAATGCACAGTAGAAATAAAGCATTTTTTGGGGGGTTTTTGAAAGAAAGAAAATAAAGACCGGCGGTACCGGTCCGACGTCGAAGAAGGCAGACGCGACACAAAAGAATGAAGAAAAAATAAAGAACTTCTTCTGTGGTGACAGGAACACGACCTGCTGGCTCCGCGGAAAAGAAGAACTGGAGCGAGGCGGTTGGAAAAGGCGGGAAGGCAGCACGCAGGCGCTGTGGGATGCTCCCAAAAGCTTTCCTATTGGACGCTGGGGAGCGTTCCACCGCAGGCTCCGTCGGTACCGACGATACCCATATGTGAAGACTCATTCCTGCTTGTTATGGGGATGAAGACTCATTTGGAATATCTGAAGAACTTCTCTCGTTATCAAAACTTGAGACTTATTAATTTTCCTAGCTCTATACATGTTAATGCTAAAGAAATGTTCAAGAGATATTAGATTGAGGTACTCGGTGTTCCTAGTGAATCTCATCCACCTGTTTCTAAATTATATTTGCCAATGGGTTGGAGATGTTCAGGGACTGGGGTTATCCCAGGGATACAACAGGTGGATTCTCTGAATGCTCGGCTTTTTTGGAGGCATACTGGGGAGGAAACCGGTAGTCCAGCTACTCTTTTGGTAACTTTTATCTCATGGTAGGAATTGGTTTTTGAAAATGTTTTTTGAAAACGTTTAAGTTTAGAGGCCTTCACGTACGCGTTTTCCCAGATTTATGTCGAGAGATCCAGAAAAGGAGACAGGAGTTCCTCCTTTTTGCATCCAGGAGTTCAACAGCGCGGGGGGGGGGGGGGGAGGGTCATTCCTTTTTAAAGTTTCCTTGCAAATGTACTGTGAAGTTGCAGGCCTTTTCCTATATTTTTTATGACCCGTCTCAGCTGTTGGCGTTTCTGAGTGCCCGGAGATCCACTGTTACGTAGGTAGGAAGTGCTGCTGAAGGTTAATAAATTGTTAGTCTGAGCCTTATAAATACATTACTTCTCAAATTATGGTTAATGATATATCTATGTTACTCCCCATCATATTGTGGATAGTGGAGGGTGTGGTCTTTTGATATTTTGCATTTCTTTAGGATCTGGCTAGATTTATTTTATTTATTTATTTAAAAGGATTTATATCCCGATTTATCCTTGAATCAAAGTGGTTTACACTGCAAACCAATCAATTGGGATTGTGCGGGGGTGTCGGCATGCAGTGGTGGTGAAGGTAGTGTTTGTGGGTAGGTTCATCTTGATTTGGGGTGCAATATATACATGCTTGAGCTATCTACAGTGGGCTATATACAAGGAGTGGGGGGTTGTCACAGGGTAGGGAAGGTATACTGCGTAAATGTTAGTCACGTAATGTCACAGAGCACTGCGGTGTAGAGCATCTCTTAGATGGTTTCTTATTGGCATTGTAATTGCTAGACTAGCTCTCTTTTGAGTGTATTTGTATGCTTGATTTCATTGTAAAATGCATAAATATAAAATTAAATTAAAAAAAAAGAAAGCTCTTCATAAAGTTTCACTGAGAACTTTATCATCCGATACAACTGCCTCAATTACTTAACAGTTCTCCTAACAGTTCAATGCCACGGTGGATCTATCTTCTTCATCTGTGTGGTTATATGTCTTTATCTGTTTTATGTTTATCTGGTATGCGTGTACACATGCATGGACAATATGTCTGTACACATGCATGGACAATATGTCTGTACATGAGCATGCTTGTATATATATGTGAACCTATATGTGTTTGCTTTCTGTGTGTCTGATCGTGAGAGGAGAGGAGATGAAAGGGGAGGCCCATTTGGAAGGTGCAACCTTTCCATCGACTAGATCCTACCCACTGTTTCTGCTGTTGCTAGTTATACTGGAGTAAAAAATATGAAGGATTGTGATATATCAATGTAAACTGTTCCATGTTCAATGTAAACTGTTCCATGTAAGATATTGTTATCTTGTAAACCGTGCTGATCATGAATAGTGTGGTATAAAGCCAAATAAATAAATAAATAATATCAAATCAAAGAAAGAAGCCAAATGCTTCCTAAATAGCAAAATATCAATTCATTTAACAAAGAATACACATTTTAAACTTCATTCCGGGAGACTATAATAGAGGAAATAATAAAGGGAGTCTCAGCACAGGATATGCGGCTCATATGCAGTTAATGTACTGCCAACTTAAGGCCCGCAAATCCCCTGATATATCATTCATAGGCTTCCCAAGTTGTGTTTAACATTTTTCAGATGCATTTAAAATAAGAGAAACATTTAGCTCAAATTCCTTGTCTTATGAGTCTCCACAGAATTACACGCTGTTGAATATAAAGTTGACTCGAATTTCACCCACTCTAAGGGCTGCATCAGGACAAACTCAAACAGCATGGACAAAAGTTCCTCTCGAATAAAAATCAAAATCTCACTAATGATTATATATGGAACATCATTGGCGTCAAGCAAACCTCCACCAATCACATTAAATTGCTGTCATCCAATCCAAGAACTCATTTAAACCCGAAGGGTAAACAGAGTTCAAACTGAATATCCACTTCTGCTCCAGATGTGTTAAATGCAATAATGTATCTGTACCTCGAACATTATCAATGCAATCTATTACAAATCATCACAACTGTTGCCACTGATGTTGAAAGGCCAAACACAGCTGAACATTAGGTGCTGTAATCGTTTGTGTAGATAAGCGAGACTAGTGTTCAGCAAGGCGCGTCTATCTTCTGACACATCCTGCCTACATATATCTTAGAGCAGACTAATACATATACCACCCATTCACTCAGAAAACTTGTAACATGTCATAAAGTGTAGATTTTATTAGTTTGTGGATGAGTCCATTCATATATATCCAATGACAACTCGCACATTGCACTGACCACATGGACTGTGATGTCCCTGTTGGTGGATTAAAGGGCACTGCTGCAAAAAATCAGTATGTATTAAAACGTCCCGCAGATTTTGTGAGCGTTTAAACGCTATGCAGGGACCATTTTGAAAGGCTGTATGTAAAGCCAAGACATGCCAGTGTTTATAAATACTACGGGCAATCATTTGTGCTTTGTCAGAGTATTGCAAAACAACCACTTGCTTCTCCATCGCACTCTTGCATTGATGACACAACAAGAGAGAACGATTCTCATACTTAGCCCTCAGATACAAATAGCGAATAATTTTCTTAGGGTAACCCCAGTGTGTCAATTTGGAGGACAATATTTTACTTGATTGCGAAAGTCCACATCAGAACAAATGCGCCGTTTACGCAAAAATTGGCCTATTGGTAGTGCCCGTTTCAACTTAAAGGGATGATAACTGATTGCAATTCACTGGCTTTATGAACAGTGAAGTATGCAAAGTCCCATTATCCAAAGATACCAACACATCCTGAAACGCTATACATGTTCTAGAATATTCATGGTTAATTGAAGACATTGATCTTGAGTGTTCAACCAAGCAGCAAATTCTTGCAGAGCCTCTCTTGACCCACGCCACATATAAAAAAATATCAATGAAACGGACCCATAAACCAATATGGGTAAACCACATGGCCGGGTACAGAAAGGTTTCTTCAAAGGAGGCAACATACAAATTTGCAACACTCGGGGCATCTGTTGCCTTCATTGATACTCCATGGGTTTGGAATGAAGTTAAGCATTTGGCTTCTCTCTTTGGTTTATGATATATTGCAACCCTTCATATTTTTGACTAGCTAGTATAGTGGGTTTGCTAAGTTTTGTATGAGTGAGCTAGTTATACTGGAAGCATGCAGGACAGGCTCACTCACATGGTGGGAGAAAGAGGGACTGGAAAACTGCAGATAGAGTTTGCAAACTCTTAAAAATGTCCAGACACATTAGCAATCCTTATAGCTTATGAACATTAATGCAAAAATCTGTTGAATCCAGAATAAAGCCAGATCGTCCCAAGTCCTGAGTCATCTCACAGGGCCCCACTAAACAGCTGGCCAGTGCCTTAAATCTCATCCTGTCACAGCAAAAGGTATTAGTTGGCAGCACACACAGCAACCAATAAGAAAAATTTATGAATAAGTCAGTGGGTTGTCAGAACAAGAGATAACGAGAAGGTTTTAACACTTTGAATCAGAATGTTTTCACAGATATCATTTATGTGCTACAGTCCAAGTATCACAAACCTTGTCAGTTCTTCTTGTAGCTGAGTATGATCCGGAGGGAAGAATTTCACCACAAATCTAAGAACAACATGCTTAGGTCCTAAAACAGGAAGAAAAAAAAACACACACAATGACCCTATACCAGCATAATTAAAACTATTTTTCACACAATATAGGGCTCTGAGTGAGTATAAAGCGTAGTTACTCACCTGTAACAGGTGATCTCCGGGAACAGCAGGAATTAATTAAGTCTTCACATATGGGTATCGTCGGTACCGACGGAGCCTGTGCAGGAACGCTCCCCAGCGTCCAACAGGAAAGCATTTGGAAGCATCCCACAGCGCATGCGTGCTGCCTTCCTAACTCTCCCTCTTCAGTTGAGTTTATAGCTGAGAAGAAAGGAGAGAAGGAGAGAAAGAGAGAGAAAGAGAGAGATAGACAACTCCTAGGGGAGGTGGGTGGGTTGTGAAGACTTAATTCCTGCTGTGCCCGAGATCACCTGTTACAGGTGAGTAATTACGCTATCTCCAGGAACAAGCAGGAATGTAATCTTCACATACGGGGACTCCCTAGCTGAAAGATGCCAGGGAGATGGCCCCAGGAAGCTGCAAACCCATGGTGAGATGGGTCATGCTTCCTCCCATGGATCTCTGGCATCCAACCCAGGATAGTGGGTAGGAGTTATACTAAGTCTGAAAGAGATGCTGAAGAACAGCCTGGCCAAACAAGGCATCCCGACGGGAGTCCTTGTCTAAGCAATAGTGGGCTGTAAAGGTGTGTACCGAAGCCCAAGTGGCCGCTCTACAGATGTCGTCAATAGACACAGAATGAAGGTTAGCCATAGAGGTTGCCATTGCTCTCACATTGTGAACTGTAACATGGCCCTCGAGAGCAAGTCCCTTACTCTCATATGCAAAGGATATGCCATTTGCAATCCACCTAGAGAGAGTTCTTTTGGAAACTGGAAGTCCCAAATGACTAGAATAAAAAGCAACAAAAAGCTGAGAAGATTTTCTGTGTTGCTTAGTTCTTTGAAGGTAAAAAGCCAAGGCTCTTTTACAATCTAGAGTATGAAGGTTCCTTTCTGCATTAGAGGCATGAGGCCTAAGAAAGAATACAGGAAGGTAAACCGCTTGGTTTAAATGAAAAGGCGAAACCACCTTTGGCAAGTGAGGATGAGTCCTAAGAACGACCTTATCATGGTGAAATCTTGTATAAGGAGGATCGGCCACTAAAGCCTGTAACTCACAAATGCGTCTTGCAGAAGTGATTGCAACTAGGAAGATGACCTTCCAAGAAAGAAACTTTAGAGTTGTAGTGGCTAAAGGCTCAAAGGGCGGTTTCATGAGCTGCCCGAGAACAAGATTCAAATCCCACGCCACCGGCAGTGGCCTAATGGGAAGCTTTGTTAAGAGTAGACCTCTCATAAATCTTGCTAAGAGTGGATGAGAGGAAATAAGATTGTCCATCTAGAGCAGAGGTACTCAAATCCAGTCCTGGAGGGCCGCAAACCAGTCAGGTTTTCGGGATATCCCTAATGAATATGCATGAGATATATTTGCATGCACTGCCTCCATTGTATTTGAATTTCTCTCATGCATATTCATTAGGGATATCCCGAAAACCTGACTGGTTTGCGGCCCTCCAGGACTGGATTTGAGTACCTCTGATCTAGAGGCCTGCAAGAAGCTGGAATGGCACTAAGATGGACTCTTACCGAATTGGTCTTAAGACCAGAATTTGATAAATGGAGGAGATACTCCAGTAGTGATTCCATAGGTATCGAAAGAGGGTTAAGTCTCTTGAGAACACCATATAGAGAATCGTTTCCACTTGAAGGCGTAAGACCGCCTTGTGGAGGGTTTTCTGGAAACCTGAAGGATATCCTTTACCTGTTGAGAAAGGTTGATATCCTGAAATTCTAAGCTGAGATGTAGGGACTGGGGATTCGGGTGCTATAGCATCCCGTTCTCCTGGGAAAGAAGATTTGGAGCATATCCCAACTCCAGAGGTGTGGTTTGAGAGAGACATAGAAGCAGAGGATACCACGTTTGCCGTGACCAACGTGGAGCTATAAGTATCATACAACCTCTGTCTCTCTGAAGCTTGAACAATGTTTTGGGAATGAGGAGGAGGAAAGCATCCCTTGCCTGACAGTTTTGAGCCGGAATTCTGGAACAGAATTGGGGAAGTTTGGCATTTTGTGGACTTGCAAAGAGGTCTATGTCTGGGGTTCCCCAGATTTGAAATACTCAGGCAAGCTGGTCCGAGTGAAGAGACCATTCGTGTGGCAGCAGTACTCGCCTGAGTTTGTCTGCCCAAAGGTTTTGAATGCCCGGAAGATATACCACTAGGAGGTGGATTTGGTGCTCTCTGGGGAGGGCCCATAGTCGCAAAGCTTCATTGCATAACGACAGAGAGCCCGTTCCGCCCTGCTTGTTCATGTAGAACATGGCTACTTGATTGCCGGTCTGGACCAGGACTATCTTTGTAGCTGAGCTGGGCTTGGAATACTCGAAGAGCATGGAAAATTGCTCTGAGTTCTAGGAGGTTTATGTGAAGATAAGCCTCCTGTGGGGTCCAGAGACCCTGGGTGGAGAGATCGTGCAAGTGGGCCGCCCATCCCAACTTGGACGCATCTGTTAGGATGGCCTGGAATAGAGGCTGCTGGAAAGGAGAGTCTATGAGAAGGTTTTCCAGTGATTGCCACCATTGGAGGGACGAAATGAGACGTGTGGAGTTTCTGATTTTGTCTGACAGGCGACCCGAGGCCTGTGTCCACTGAGAGGATAGGGTCCACTGGGCTGCTCACATGTAAAGGCGAGCATAGGGAACCACATGGACAGTGGATGCCATATGCCCTAGAAGCTGAAGCATTTCCCGAGCAGTTAGGAAGGCTTTTACCGCTGCTTGGGAAGCCAGCTGCACTATATGAAGACAGCAGGGCTGTGGAAGGAAAGCCCTTGACTGTCTGGTATCTAGACAAGCTGAGAGATTTTGGGAGGTTTATGACCAATCCCAAGTAGCGAAGGATTCACATCGTGCGAGAAAGAGCGAAGCTGGCTTCTGGAGCTGTGGATGCTCGAATGAGCCAGTCGTCCAAGTAAGGGAAGACGAATATCCCCAGAGTTTGCAGGAATGCAGCTACTACTGCCATGCATTTCATGAAGAACCTTGGGGCAGAAGCCAGACCGAAGGGAAGAACCCTGTATTGGAAGTGTCTTCCCTGGAAAAGGAATCGAAGGAATTTCCTGTGATCTGGATGGATGATAATATGCGTAAATGCATCCTTTAGATCTAGAGAACATAGCCAATCCTGACTCTGAAGGTATGGCAGAAGTGTTCCGAGGGAGATCATCTTGAATTTTTCTCAGAACAGATATATTTTTCAATTCTCTGAGGTCCAGTATGGGTCTGTGTCCTGTTTTCTTTGGAATGAGAAAATAGGGGAAGTAGAACCCCGTACCCTGTTGGGGTATGGGCACTTTCTCTATTGCTCCCTGAGCAAGAAGTGATGTGATCTCTTGGCCCAAGAGATTGGTGGCAGGAACTTGGGAATTGAACCGAGGGAGAGCTCTAGATGTGGTGTATTTAGATTTCCGTAAAGCCTTTGACACTGTTCCTCACAGGCGACTTATAAACAAACTGAGCACCCTAGGGATGGACCCTAAAGTTACTGCTTGGGTTAGAAATTGGTTGGGTGGGAGGCGACAAAGAGTACAAGTAAATGGAGCTCACTCTGAGGAGAAGGATGTTACCAGTGGTGTGCCCCAGGGATCTGTCCTTGGTCCGATTCTTTTTAACATCTTTGTTAGTGATATAGCGGAAGGGCTGTCGGGTAAGGTTTGCCTCTTTGCGGATGATACCAAAATCTGCAATAGAGTAGACACCCAGGAAGGAGTAGATAACATGAGGAGGGATCTAGCTAAGCTTGAAGAATGGTCTAGAATTTGGCAGCTGGGATTTAATGTTAAAAAATGTAAGGTCATGCATTTGGGCTGCAGCAATCCAAGGGAGCAATACAGTATAGGAGGTGAAGTACTTTTGTCCACTAAAGAAGAGCGGGACCTAGGCATGGTTGTGTCTGATGATCTTAAAGTAGCTAAACAGGTGGAAAAGGCGACAGCAAAAGCTAGAAGGATGCTTGGGTGCATACGGAGAGGAATGGCTAGCAGAAAAAAGGAGGTGATAATGCCTCTGTATAAGTCTTTGGTGCGACCTCATTTGGAGTATGGTGTGCAATTCTGGAGACCGCACCTTCAAAAGGATGTGAACAGGATGGAGTCGGTGCAGAGGGTTGCTACCAAAATGATTAATGGGCTTCATTATAAAGCATATGAGGACAGACTTAAGGATCTTAATATGTACACCTTAGAGAAAAGGCGGGATAGAGGTGATATGATTGAGATGTTTAAATACCTCCGTGGCATAAATGTTCAGGGAGAGAGCCTCTTTCAATTGAAAGCAAGTTCTGCTACGAGGGGACATGGGATGAGGGTGAAGGGAGATAGATTCAGGAGTGATATGCGGAAATATTTCTTTACGGAAAGAGTAGTGGATCCGTGGAATAGTCTCCCAGTGGAGGTGGTAGAGATGAGGACAGTAACTGAATTCAAGAAAGCATGGGACCAACACAGAGGATCTCTAAAGGCAAAAAGTGGACTGTTGTAGTTGTTATGGAAGGACAGACTAGATAGGCCATGTGGTCTTTTTCTGTCGTCATATTTCTATGTTTCTATGAACTGTCTTTTGATTGTAGGAGGGGGCATGCTGTGAAAATGAAGTCTGTACCTCTCTCATACAATGGACAGAGTCCAATTTTCTGCTATTTGGTGCCATCTTTTGGCAAAATGGCATAACCTGCCGAGGATGGTGGAGGGTTCTGGACCCTGCAGGGGCAGGAAGGCTAAGTTCTCTAGGAAAGAGTCAAAGCCCCTGAGGAGGCAGAGTCTGCTGAGCTGGTTGAGCTCTTGGGACTTGTGGTTTCTTCTGCTGTCTAATTTGTTGTTGTCCCTTTTGGGGAATATGAACTGGACAGTGACCCTGATGGGTGTAAGAGGGGTAAAACTTATTTTTCTTGTTGAAAAAGTGTTTGATTTTTTCATTACTGGGTTGGCTGTAGACCTTGATAGTCTGTTCAAGGTGATATTGTCAGAATCAATCTCATTAGCCTTTTCTTGCCAATTCTTGCCAAAGAGATTTTCTCCTGTGCAAGGAATGTTTCCCAGTTTATCTTGAACCCATATTTACAAGTTTGATGCCTGAAGCCAGGCAATACGACGTGCACCGATGGAGATAGCAGAAGTTCTGCTGATGCATTCAAATCAATCAAAAGTCGCACTGTCCACAAACTTGGAAACATCCTGGGCATGTCTGACCAGAGTAAGAAAATCCTCTCTTTTTTCCTCAGGAAGAAGAGGGCTCATAAGTTCCAAGTCTCCTGCAACCTCCTTAAGGAACATCCCCATGTAGAGGATGTACAAGCTAATTCTGGCTGACAACATGGAGGATTGGAAGCATCGACGCCCAAAGGCCTGGAGGATTGGAAGAATGTCTTTTTGCACTCTTAATCCTATGCATCGCCGATTCCACTACCATTGAATGGTGTGGTAACTGAGTCTTCTGAAAACCAGGACAGGGTGGAACTCGATACATGGTATCGAGTCGTCGAGAGTGTGGAGATGTGGTTAAAGGAGTTTCCCACATTCTCAGCATAAGCTCATGCAGGATCTTATGAATGTGCAGCATAGCTGCCCCTTTAGGAGCCTTAGGGTATTGAAGAATTTCTAATTCTTCTGCTCTAGGTTCCTTTTCAGAAGTCACCGTGAGTGCAAGGTCTCGAGCCACATCACGTATGAAATCCTGTAAGGACATGTCTTCTGGAGGAGACATTCTACGCTGAGGAGAAGGAAATGGATCTTCCGGAAGGACTGCTCTAGTACTGACAGAGTCAACAGAGTCTTCGGAATCGGAGGATTCAAAGTATCTTTGTTCCCAATGTTCGTGCAATGCATGGTACCGGTATCGTTCGAACTCGGTATCAGGATGTCTCGGTACTGATCTTTCGATACCCGAGATGGACTCCAGGCTCAGCATGGGGGGAAGCATACCCACCGAGGCCGGTGCAGTCGGTACCGGCACCAATGTCGGTACCAATACTTGTGGAATGGTCTGAAGCAGTTTTAGCGGTACCGAAGCTGCTAAAAGAGCCGCTAGACTGCGTTTGATAGCGAGGATTCTCTGATCCATCGCTCCTGACGATGTTTGGGTGTCGGTACCAGTGGAAGCAGCCGGAACCCCAGAGCATGGCACCGGTGGAAGCCTCTAGAACATCCTGGAGCCCAGTTAGTGATTTGGAAGCCGAAGCCTCCCGCCGGGGCTGTTTTGCCGGTGAACTTTCCTCGAGGGCAATGCCAACGGCATCTCAATACCTGGAAGGAGATCTACCCTTTGAGGCCCGGCCAGTCTTAGAAGACTTAGATTTAGTTACCTGAGATCCATGGGAGGAAGATGAAGCCCTGGAAGACGTCGATGCAATGGACATATCTGCGGCAAAAAGGGTACCGAGTTTTGCAGCTCTATTCTGCAGGCCCCTTTTGGTCATCTTTCTACAGGAGAGGCACTCCGATGGAGAATGGTCAGGTGCTAAACATTTAAGACACCACTCATGGGTGTTGGTGACGGATATGGTACCGCCACACTTAGAACATTTTTTGAAACCACTAGCTGGTTTTTCCATTTTTGAAGAAAAATGGACCTAGTGCCCAAAATGGCGCCTAGCACCAAGAGGGGAAAGGCCCCTGAAGAGAAAATACTTCAGAAAGAGATTTTTTTTTTTAAAAAAGAAAAGAGAACTAGCGGTACCAGTAGGCGTCGAGTGAAGGCAGACGCGACCACAAGAAAACAAAAAAAGTAAGAATAATTTTCTGCGGTGACAAGGTATGCGACCTGTCAGCTCCGCGGAAAACAAAGAACTGAAGAGGGAGAGTTGGAAAGGTGGGAAGGCAGCATGCAGGCACTGTGGGATGCTCCCAAAGGCTTTCCTATTGGGTGCTGGGGAGCGTTCCTGCGCAGGCTCTGTCGGTACCGACAATACCATATGTGAAGACTACATTCCTGCTTGTTCCTGGAGATGAGAATCACGAAATTGCAGTATGCCCCAAGATGCATTAAACACTGTTTATGTCCATATGATGAAGTCTCAAGATTTAAAAAACGGAAGTGGTCAAAATGTACAAGAGGGGCACACCAATAGTATCTAAAGCACTCCAAAATTTTGAGAATTAAAACAGAAAGATCAACTCATTGATTTAGGGGGCTATTTTAGAAGCCATATCTGCAATTTCCATGTGGAAAATCTAGCTTTTATGGGTGGAAATAGCATCCACATGTAAACAGTGATTTTAGAATAGGTTTTACACATGAATGCTCATAATACATAGAAATTACAAGGGTGTGCATGGCCTGAGTGGGTCTAAATCTACCTATACAGTCCCCATTTCACATAGGCAATGTACGTGTATGGTATGGTATTAGTTTCAGCCAGCCCTTGCAGGAGAGATTAAGAGGGTTATCCTCCTTAATCCCTGGTTTTTTATTTTCCACTCCAAATTGAAATAAATAGATGGTGTCTGAAATTTATCAACAGCATTTATACATTTAGTTTTGCAAAATACCAGCTTACATGTTTAAGTTATATTTTGGATGTTTGTCTATAGGCAGCATTCATGTGATTTTAAGAAATGATCATGACAGTATGAACTCGAGAAATTATGGTAAAAACATGATTAGGGATTTTGTCACTTTTAATTTGATTTTAAAGGTTTCCATTAATGCAATCACTGATTGTGCAATGAAGTCTAGAGGTGGGGTATAGAATCACAAACCACATTCATTACCTTCTGTTTTATCATTTTGAGACTAAAATTAATTTCTCATGATAATGCTGATGAACTCCTAAAAATAAAGAAAATCTTTCATAGGCTAGATTATTTGAATTTTCAAAAAGGAAAGCATGTGCAAAGCTCTCTCTTTGAAAATTACCTCATGGAAAGTATATGTACACATTTACATCTGCTATATAGTATATACATATACACTTCTGGCTTAATTTATAAAATGTGGGGGGGGTTTGGGGGGGTTGTTTTTTTAAGTGCCATCAAGTCGATGCTGACTCCTAGAGACCCAGCAGCCCCTGGGTTGTCGTGGCAAAGTATGACCATAAATAGATTGCCAGGCCTTTTCTTCTGAGGCAATGGAGGGTAAAGTGATTTGCCCAAGGTCACAAGGAGTGGGTATTAGGCTGTTGCTCTAACCACTAGGCTATTCCTCCATTCCCAAAAATGTGTATCTGCCTAAAATATGCAGTAGAGGAACGTGATGTGTCCAAGGATAGAACCAACTAATCATATAATGTTGAAAAGAGACTTTTATTTACAATACCAATGGATGATGCCCACCCGACACAGGCCGTGTTTCGTTTAACAAAACTTCATCAGGGGTACAGGGCAACAATCCCTCAATGGCCAAAGCTGTAAAGTATCTTCTTGCCTACAAATTTTGTAATAAGCCTAACCTGGCTGCACAATCCGTGGCACTGTAAACGTGAAGACCACACGATATATCCTGCATCTCATCTCATGGCTCAAAAAAGTGCCATGAGATGAGATGCAGGATATATCGTGTGGTCTTCACATTTACAGTGCCACGGATTGTGCAGCCAGGTTAGGCTTATTACAAAATTTGTAGGCAAGAAGATACTTTACAGCTTTGGCCATTGAGGGATTGTTGCCCTGTACCCCTGATGAAGTTTTGTTAAACGAAACACGGCCTGTGTCGGGTGGGCATCATCCATTGGTATTGTAAATAAAAGCCTCTTTTCAACATTATATGATTAGTTGGTTCTATCCTTGGACACATCACGTTCCTCTACTGTGTACTGCTTTCGACGTGACGTTTTGCTCTTAGTTGGACCAGTTTTTCTGCCTAAAATATGTACATAAAGGCTAATCCCTCCCAACTCGGCCCCCCCCCCCCCCGCCAGAAATGCCTCCACTCTGCTTAGATAAACTTAGGCACATACAAGCTGTATACACATAGTCCAGGCAGTTTTACCTGCAGTCATTTCAGTTCATAAACTTTTGTTTCATGTGCATAAATGGCTTTCGAAACATGCCCTTAAATACAGCAACCATGCTACTTCAACTACAGACTAAGTTAAAACTCAAAGAAAACATCCAGAGTTTAATAAATATTACTATGAAATTACTGAAATATCTCTTGCAACTCAACTATAAAATGTCAAGGCATTGCTTTAGATGTTGAAATTAAGTCATTGAAAAATATATAACCCTAACGTCTTAAACCTGCTAGAGGACACCACTGTCAATCAGATTGTCAGGATCTCCTCAATAAATACTGAATATATGAGATCACTTTACCCTCCATTGCCAAAGGCCTAACAATCTACTTCTGGTCACACCTTGCCAAGAAAACCCAGGAGCACACACACATGCACAAATACATTCATGCATTGAAGACCTAGCATATGGAAATGCATCTCATGAATATTCATTGTGGAGATCCTGAAAACCTTACTAGCTGTAGGATACCATGCACAAGTTTGTGAAGCCCCACTATAACCTATAACAAGTATGGGGTGAAATGTTTTGCACAACTATATATTCTGTTTATAAACTGCTGTGAGTACACAGAAGGCCATAAAACACAGATGTCCTATTTCTTTTTTAAGGAGGTCCTAAATACTTGCTCAATTAAATTTTTCAAAATATCAACTTGCCCGTTTCTTGGTGCTAATATTTTCCTGTTTGTTCTTTCTTCTTTATACCAATATATTTAATTTCTTATATTTTTGCCATTTTTATGAACAAAAAGTATGTATTTTTAATTACAGCCATGTCAAAGTTTTTAAAAACTTCAGAGTGCAGTATTCAGTTGCTCATTCTATGATTTCCATGCAGCAGCATAATGTCTTCAAAAGTCGATAAATTCTGTATGTTGCTTGGATCAACTATTAGTCAATGAAACAAATATGTTTAAAAAATAAATAATGCTTCAGTTTACTCAGATTCATAATACTGAGAGCATATTTTAAAAAGCTATACAGAAATAGTACAGTTACTTACCTGTAACAGGTGATCTCTGGGAACAGCAGGAATAAGTCTTCACATATGGGTACGTCGATACCGACGGAGCCTGCGCGGGAACACTCCCCAGTGTCCAAAAAGAAAGCCTTTGGGAGCATCCCACACTCATGCGCGCTGCCTTCCCACCCATTCACTTCCCTCTCATCAGTTGGGTTTGTAGCTGAGACCGAAGGAGGGAAGTAGACAAATTACAGAGAGAGAGAAAGAGAAACAACTCCTAGGGGAGGTGGGTGGGTTGTGAAGACTTATTCCTGCTGTTCCCAGAGATCACCTGTTACAGGTAAGTAACTGTGCTATCTCCAGGAACAAGCAGGAATGAGTCTTCACATATGGGGACTCCCAAGCTAGAGATGCCTGGAAGAGGTCCCAGCATGTTGCAAATCTAACAGATGGGCCATGCTATTTCCCAGAACCTCAGGCATCCAAGGGATGGAGGGTAGGAGTTGAATTAAAAAGGGTGTGCTGTGGAACAGCTTGACTAAACAAGGCATCTAGAGGGGAGTCCTTGTGTAGATCATAAAGGTTAGTAAAATACTGAATTCCAATTTTCTAATTTGGACCTTAGTCAAAAATATTGTGAAAGTATTTGTTGAGGCTAATATGGGTCTGGTGCTAAGAGCCAGTACATTATCCTCAAAGAAAATACCTCACTGTGAAGTAGAGGAAATAAATTTTGCAATACAGGCAGAGGTCAGAAGCTTAATGGCTAGAACTAATCCCAGAAGAAAAAACTGAGGAAGTTTAATGAGGTTGAACTTTGGATGAGAAGGTAAAAACTTCTGTAGGCCAAAGTTTGAAGCTCTTCGTCCTTGGAGCAGAATAAGGCCCTAGGAAAGAGAGGAGATAAATCTGACTGGTTCGCAGAAAAAGGATGGGTCTTTAAGACCCCTCTATCCAAATGAAAGAAGAAACATTTGTAGTAGGCGATGTAGCCTCCAATTTCTTGAAGATCAGTAATGTCTTCCCTAAGTGATGTCACGTAGGATAATGACTTACATGGAGAGCTTCAGGGGTAAAGTAACCGGAGAGGTTACAGTAAAAGAAGGTAGTTTCTAACTACTATAGAAACTTGGTTGTCCATTTAAACTCTATGGTATGCTGGAACAGCATTAATATGGACAGTAACAAATCTTTCAGAGTGAGATATGTAAATTTATATAAATATATAGATATAGATATATATCTATAGAGAGACTCAATAACAAGAAGGGGTAAGACCTGCTTGAGAATATGCATAGAGGATCCCTTACTGATTACACATGGAAGAACCATGAAAAGGTTACATGGAAACCAGTGGAATGTTCTTACTCAGAAGGATAGGTCTAGATTTCTTTAAAAATTATAGACTTTGAATAACCAGAAATGGAAATCTACGTGAAGGGGTGCAGAGAAAATCCTTAGTCTTAAGATAACAAGTCTGGATCCTTCTATAATTTCAGTGTGGAGAAAAAGACGCAATATAAGGAAATACCATATTTGCCCGTTTATGAGGGCAATATGAGTATAATGTGTTCTTTGTTCAGCATAAGCTCCAATGAAGTATTGGGAATTAGAAGGAATGCAGTAGACAAGGATCGACTGCAGTGAAAAGAAATGCATCCCTGTTGGAAGAGTTCCACTGGAGATGTGGAACAACTCAGGGAATTAAGCAATTCTTTATGCTTTCATGTGATCTAAGCCTTGGTTCATTTTCCCTAAAAGGAAATGTTAAGGAAGATGGAAAGAGTAGGAAAAAACCGGTCATATGGGGCATGACTGAGCAAAGCCTTTTAACCAACTGAAAGTTACCCACCAGGAATGGCTCCGACGCTCTCTGGCAAAGGCCCATAGTTGCAAAGCTTCTTGCAGAATTGCAGAGAGCATGTTGTAGGTTGCTTAGGTGAGATCTGGCTGGTTAGTTGCCAGTATGCAACCTAATCTATTCTATCGGATCCAAAAGAATTGAAGATGGCTAAGAATAGTAGACAGGCTCGTTGCCTGCAATGATAAATTGTCCAAGTAGGTTTTGGAACCTCTCTTGGAATTATCTGTTATTAAGGCAGCAGAAGAGGTTAGGTCCTATAGATTGGAAAAGGACCGACAGACATAATTAGAAGTGATAAAACTCAATTATGGTCTGATAAGCTGTCTTAAAAGAAATATTTGAAAAGATTGCAAAGGGGAGAAACTCTGTATGGAAAATCACTTACTGGAGTAGGTATTGAAGACAATCCTACGGCTTAAAAGGTAAGCCCTCCAGTCAAATGGTATCACTCTTAGAGTGAACATTTCAACTAAGAGGGATAGAAAGTAATACAGAGTTGTGAAGACTTACAATTTGGTAAGTCTCTGAAAAAAGGTAAAGCTCCCCTGCAGTCAAAGGTATGAAATATCCTCGTACAGGACAACTGTCAAGGTGAAGGGCATAGCCTATCTTGTAATTAGTTGTTACTCCTCTTTTTACTTTAAAAGGAGAGGAGAAGCCTGTTACCTGTAGGGTATGATTATCCTTGATAGCTGTAAGAGCTAAAAGAATGGATTTCTCTTGGTAAGAAATTCATGCCTAAAGTCGAGGACTGAGGCAGAGTATCACTGACCTCTCAGTAAGGATGTCTGAAACTCAACAGGAAAAAATGAGAAAATATCAGAAACCCTGCAACTGCTGGGTTTTCTTAGCCTGGTATGATGTTGGCCTTCTTTGGAAACATCTGCATGATGGGTAGAGGATGAATAAAACTTTTTCCCCTTAGGGGGATAAAGTTTATTAGGAGATTTTTTACTAGCTGGGATAGAGGAACGTTTTAACAATCCTCTGAAAGCAACAATATCAGTGTTTAACTGATTAGCTTGGAATAAAGCATCCTTGTTAAAGAGATTTTCACCAGTACAAGGAGTATTTGCCAGCATATCTTGTACCCATTTGTCCAAGTCTGAAGCTTGGAGCCAGGCCATGCGTCGTGCTCCTATGGCTATAGCAGAGGTTCTGCTAATAGACTCAAAACAGTCCAGGGAAGCACGATTAAGGAATTTGGAGACATTTTGAGCATGACTGACTAATATGAAAAAGTCTGCTCTTTTATGTTCTTGAAGAAAAGGATTCAAAAGCTTTAAGTTCTTTGTGACCTCTTCAAGAGACAATCCCATATAGAAAATATATGAGATAATTCTTGCTGAAAGCATGGATGCCTGGAAGCATCGACGTCCAAAGTCATCTAAAGTCCTAGACTCACGACCTGGCGGGTAAGAAGAGTGCTTTTTTGCATTCTTAATACGCCTCATTGCTGATTCTACAACAATAGAATGATGAGGAAGTTGAGTCTTTTGAAAACCTGGAGAAGGTGACACCTTATACATAGTGTCAAGTGTCTTAGAATGTGGGGATACCGTTAAAGGAGTTTCCCACATTCTTAATAGTAGATCCTGTAAGATCTGATGCAAAGGAAGCATGATCACCTCCTTTGGAATCCAGGGGAATTGCAGAGTCTCTGAATCCCCTGGTAGGGATTCTTTAGCAGGTATAGAAATGGCAAGTAACTGTGCCATATCAAGCAGAAAAGCTTGGAAAGAAATCTCCCCTGAGGAGGACCCTCTAAAATGAGGGGTAAAGGCTAGACTTGTTGAAAATTCAGCCTTGGTACCGATGGATTTATCCCAGTCAACGGGATCGGATTTTCTTTAAAGTGATGTCTTCAATACCACCCGAGGTCGGTACCGAGACGAGTCGGTACCAAATCCTCCATGCTAGAGAGCGATTCCAGGCTCGGAATCGAAGGAAGCGAGTCTATCGAAGCAAGCATGGACAGTACCGACACCGATGCCGATGTCGATACTGGTACCGATACTAGAGGAAAGGTCTGCAGCAACTCTAGCAGTACCGAAGTAGCCAAGAGCACTAGACACGTTCATCGGTGAGGAGTATTTCATCCATCACCATAGCCGATGCCGGGATGTCGGTAGCACACGAAGCGGCCACAACCACAGAGCATGGCCCAGGTATGTTCACCAAGGTAGAGACCCCGGAAACAACCTGAAACCCCGTTAATGCTTTGGAGCCCAAAGACTCCCGCTGGGGCTTTATTGCCAATATGTCCTCGAGGGCAAGGCCAGAGGCATCTCGATGCTGAGAAGGAGATCTACCACTCGAGGACTGGCTAGTCTTTACAGACTTTTGTTTGGTTACCTGATACTGTGAAAAAGAAGAAATTCTAGCTGGTGACATCGAGAGCGATGTGAACCGGGTATCGAGTTGTGCTCGATTCTGAAGACTTCTTCTGTTTGAGCTCCAGCAGGAGAGACACTCCAGTGGGCAATGGTCAGGACCTAAACATTTTAGACACCAAGAATGAGTGTCTGAAAATATATCTGTACCGCCACACTTTGAGCATTTCTTAAGGATAGTGGCTGGCTTTTCCATAATGGAAGGATAGAGGCCTGGTGGCCTAGAAACCGTCAGGCACAAAACAGGAAAAAATTCCTAAAGAAAAGAAGAAATTTTTTTAGTAAAAGAAAGAAAAGCACCAGCGGTACCGGTGGCGTCGAGGGAAGGCAGACGCGACCACAAAAAGCTAAAAAATAAAAAAAAGAATTTTCTGCGGTGACAGGAATACGTCCTGCCGGCTCCGCGGAAAGCGGAAAACTGATGAGAGGGAAGTGAATGGGCAGGAAGGCAACGCGCATGCGTGTGGGATGCTCCCAAAGGCTTTCTTTTTGGACGCTGGGGAGCGTTCCCGCGCAGGCTCCATCGGTACCGACGTACCCATATGTGAAGACTCATTCCTGCTTGTTCCTGGAGATTAGAATAAACAAGTTGTAAAATTTGACACAATAGTGTGCTTCCTCTTAATATCTGCAGTCAGAATGATGTTATATGATATTTGTATTAGTGGTTGGGTGGTGTACATAGAAAGAGATTTTATGGGGAAGGGTCTGGGTAAGATTATATCACTAGCTCTGTGCATAAGGCTGAAGTGTCAGGAGATATATGTATCTGTGAAATATTTGGGGCAGGGGATGTGCATGCTGGGGACAGTTGGAGGTGTTGGGGAGAACAGCAGAGGTATGTAAGGAGAGAATGATGGTGAGTGTGCCTGAGGAGAGTATATGGTACATGTTTGCGTGCTTGCTCTGTGTGTGGTGAGGGTGACGAAGTTTGGGTGAGGAATGGAGAATGAATATGCATGGGAGTTTGGATATGGTGTGCCTGAAGAGATGGAAAGGTACATGTGTTTGAGGAGGGACATGAAGATCAGTGCGAGATAAGAGGTTAAAGGAGATGTATGTCTTGGGGTGGTGAATATACATGGGTATTACAATATCTCTAAGAGTGCAGGGATGGGTGAGTATGTGTGGTAGGGTGCGCGTGTGAAAAACGGGTGCTGCTGCAGGTGACAAATGCTGCTATAACAGTATTACACACTTTCTGCCTTCCACGTTCTACTTTATATTTATCAACCTCTTCACTCCTCCCTTCCAAACCTCCCCATGCCTTCTCACCTTTTCCCCATTATTTTCTTATAGCCCTCTTCCTCCCACTTCCCTTATCTCCTCATAGCCTCTTCTCCCCCTCCTCCCCTCAGTTCTCGTAGCCCATTGCTCTTTCACTTCTCCCCTTAACCCTCTCAACTCCTCACAGCCCCTCTCCCGCTTCCTCCCTTTTACACCCTCATCTCTTCACAGCCCATCCTCCATCCTTTTACACCCTGTCATCTCCTCACAGCCCCTTCCCGCTTCCCTCCCTTTTACACCCTCATCTCCTCACAGTCCCTCTCCCGCTTCCTCCCTTTTACACCCTCATCTCCTCACAGCCCCTCTCCCGCTTCCCTCCCTTTTACACCCTCATTTCCTCACAGTCCCTCTTCCGCTTCCTCCCTTTTACACCCTCATCTCCTCACAGCCCCTCTTCAACTTCCTCCCTTTTAAACCCTCATCTCCTCACAAAGCGTAGTTACTCACCTGTAACAGGTGATCTCTGGGAACAGCAGGAATTTAGTCCTCACATATGGGTATCGTCGGTACCGATTGGGCCTGCGCGGGAACGCTCCCCAGCGTCCAATGGGAACGCTTTTGGGAGCAACCCTCAGCACATGCGCGCTGCCTTCCCGCCTTTCCAACTGTCCCTCTTCAGTTATGTTTGTAGCTGAGTGAAAGGATAGAGGGAGAGAGGAAAGAGACAAAGAGATAGAGAGAGAACTCCTAGGGGAGGTGGGTGGGTTGTGAGGACTAAATTCCTGCTATTCCCGGAGATCACCTGTTACAGCTGAGTAACTACGCTATCTCCAGGAACAAGCAGGAATGTAGTCTTCACATATGGGGACTCCCTAGCTGAAGATGCCAGGGAGACAGCCCCAGGAAGGTGCCACCGAAGGTGAGAATCCTTCCTCCCATGGATCTCTGGCATCCCACCAGGGTTGGTGCGTAGGAGTTGGTTTAGGTTTGAAAGATATTTTGAAGAACAGCTTGGCCAAAGAAGGCATCCCGATGGGAGACTATCTAGGCAGTAGTGGGCTGTGAAGGTGTATACCGAAGCCCAGGTGGCTGCTCGACAAATGTCATCGATAGACACAAAGTGGAGATTAGCCATAGAAGCTGCCATCGCTCTCACATTATGAGCTGCGACATGGTCCTGAAGAGGAAGACCCTTACTCTCATAAGTAAAGGATATGCATTGGGCAATCCATTTAGATAAAGTTCTTTTGGAGACTGGAAGTCCCAAATGACTAGGGTCAAAAGCTATAAAAAGTTGTGAGGACTTTCTATGTTGCTGTGTTCTTTGTATGTAAAAGGCCAAGGCCCTTTTACAATCCAAAGTATGAAGGTTTCTTTCTGCATTAGAGGCGTGAGGCCTCGGAAAAAATACAGGAAGGTAAATTGATTGATTTAAATGAAAAGGTGAAACCACCTTTGGCATAAAATGTGGGTGAGTTCGAAGAACAACCATATCATGATGAAACCTAGTATAAGGAGGATCAGCCACTAAAGCTTGCAATTCACTGATGCGACGGGCAGAGGTGATTGCAATTAGGAAGATGAACTTCCAGGTCAAAAACGTAAGGGCTACAGTGGCTAAAGCCTCAAAAGGCGGCTTCATGAGCTGCCCGAGAACTAGATTTAGATCCCATGCCACCGGTGGTGGCTTAATGGGAGGTTTAGTCAATAAAAGGCCTCTCATAAATCATGATAGGAGTGGATGAGAGGAAATTGGTTGTCCATTTAGAGGCTTATAAGAAGCTGCAATTGCACCAAGATGGACTCTTACCGAATTGGTCTTTAACCCAGAATTCGATAACTGAAGGAGATACTCTAGTATCGATTCTAAGGGTATGACCAAGGGGGTTCAATCCCCTCTTGGAGCATCATATAGTAAAACATTTCCACTTGAAGGCATAAGATCTTCTTGTGGAAAGTTTCCTAGAAGCCTGAGGATATCTTTTACCTGCTCGGACAGATTGACATCATGGCGGTCTAAGCCTTCAGCAACCAGGCCGTGAGGTGCAGGGACTGGGGGTTCGGGTGCCATAGCATCTCGTTCTCCTGGGAAAGGAGATCTGGAGCATGTCCTAACTCCAGAGGTACCGCTTGAGAGAGATGCAGAAGCAGGGAATACCACGATTGGCATGGCCATCGAGGTGCTACGAGAGTCATATGACCCCTGTCTTTCTGAAGCTTGAAGAGTGTTTTGGGGATGAGGGGAATGCATAAAGGAAGTCCTGACCCCAGTGAAGGAGGAAGGCATCCCTTGCCTGACAGTTGTGTGCCGGAATACTGGAACAGAACCGGGGAAGTTTGGCACAGAGGTCTATGTCTGGAGTGCCCCAGAGATGAAATATCTTTGCCACCTGGTCTAGGTGGAGTGACCACTCATGAGGTAGCAGTACTCGACTGAATTTGTCTGCCCAAAGGTTTTGAATGCCTGGAAGATATACCACTAGAAGGTGAATTTGATGCTCTCTGGCGAGGGCACATAGTCGTAAAGCTTCGTTGCATAATGACAGAAAGCCCGTTCCACCCTGCTTGTTCACATACAGCATGGCTACCCGATAGTCCGTCTGGACTAGGAATGTCTTGTCGCTGAGCTGGGCGTGGAACACTCGAAGAGCGAAATAAATTGCTCTTAATTCCAGGAGGTTTATGTGTAAACCAACCTCCTGTGGAGTCCAGGTGCCCTGGGTAGAGAGATGATTCAGGTGTGCTCCCCAACTCACCTGTGATGCATCTATTAGGGTGGCCTGAAAGAGGGGTTGATGGAAAGGAGACCCCACTGTCAGATTTTCTAGTGATTGCCACCATTGGAGGGACAAAATTAGTCGTTGAGAGATTGTTATTTTGTCCGACAAATGACCCGTGGCCTGTATCCACTGTGTGGAGAGGGTCCATTGAGGTGCTCGCATGTGGAGGCGAGCATATGGGACTACATGAACTGTGGATGCCATGTGTCCCAGTAACTGCAGTAGTTCCCGAGCAGTGAGGGAAGATTTGCCTGCTGCTTGGGAAGCTAGCTGCATAATGCAAAGACACCGGGCTTGTAGAAGGAAAGCCCTTGCCTGTCTGGTATCCAGACAGGCTCCTATGAATTCTAGGCACTGGGAAGGAACTAGTTGAGGCTTCGGGAAGTTTATTTACAATCCCAAGTATTGTAGGATTCGCATTGTAAGGGACAGTGCGCAGTGCTGGCCTCTACAACTGTGGAGGCTCAAATGAGCCAGTCATCTAAGTAAGGGAAGACAAAAATCCCCAGGGTTCGTAGAAATGCCGCTACTACTTCCATGCATTTCGTGAAACACCCTTGGTGCTGAAGCCCGACCATAAGGAAGAACCCTGTACTGGAAATGTCTTCCCTTGAAAAGGAAACATAAGAATTTCCTGTGATCTGGATGGATGAGAATGTGAGTGTATGCATCCTTTAAGTCTAGAGAGCAAAGCCAGTCCTGGCTTTGAAGGTATGGCAGAAGAGTTCCCAGAGAAATCATTTTGAATTTCTCTTGAAACAGATATTTGTTCAATTCTCTGAGGTCTAGAATGTGTCTGTGTCCCCCTTGTTTTCTTTGGAATAAGAAAATAGGGGGAGTAGAACCCTGTCCCCTGCTGAAAAATGGGTACTTCCTCTATTCCCTCTTGGGCAAGAAGTGTGGAGACCTCGTGATCTAGCAGATTGTCTGCAGAGGTTTGTGAATTGAATTGCTTTAGAATTGTAGGAGGGGGTATGCTGTGAAAATGAAGTTTGTACCCCTCTCCTACAATGGACAAAGTCCAATCTTCTGTTATCTGATGCCATCTGTTGACAAAGTGGCATAACCTGCCCGGAATATTGGGGGGTTGGGGACCCCTCAGAGGCAGGAAGGCAAAGCTCTCTAGGATGGCGTCAAAGCCCTTAAGGGGGCTGAACCTGGAGAGCTGGTTGGGCTCTCGGGCCTTTTGGTTTCTTTTGCTGTCTAGTTTGTCCCTTTTGGGCAGCCTGACCTGGAGTCTGACTCTGCTGGGTATAGGAAGGATAAAACTTCCTCTTTTCGCTAAAAGAGGTTTTTTTTATAAGGCTTCCTTTTGGCTGGAGTGGCTGTAGACTGACAATCTATCTAAGGTAGAATTGTCAGCATCTAACTCGTTAGCCTTTTCCTACCAGTTCTTGCCGAAGAGATTCTCCCCCGTGCAAGGAATGTTGCCTAACTTGTCCTGTACCCAAGTCTCCAAATCTGATGTCTGTAGCCAGGCAATCCGTTGTGCGCCAATGGCAATAGCAGAGGTTCTGCTGATGTATTCGAAGCAGTCAAAGGCTGCACGATTGACAAACTTGGAGACATCTTGAGCATGCTTAACTAGAGCAAGAAAATCTTGTCTCTTATCATCTGGGAGAAATGGGCTCATAAGTTCCAAGTCTCCTGTGATTTCTTTGAGGAACATTCCTATATATAGGATACATGAACTGATCCTAGCTGAAAGCATGGAAGCTTGAAAAGAGTCTTGCATTCATGACCTGGAGGATTGGATGCATGCCTCTTTGCACTTTTCATCCTACGCATGGCTGATTCCACTACCATTGAATGGTGTGGCAGCTGAGTTTTCTGAAATCCAGGACATGGTGGAACTCAATACATAGTATTAAAGTCTCCTAGAGCGAGGAGAAGTAGTCAGAGGTGTCTCCCACATTCTGAGCATCAAGCTATGCAGAATTTCATGGATAGGCAGAGTAGCTGCCTCCTCAGGAGCTTTAGGATATTGGAGGATTTCTAATTCCTTTGCTCTGGGTTCCTCTTCAGGAGCTACTGTGATTGAAAGACCTTTGGCCATATCACGGATGAAATCCTGAAATGACATGTCCTCTGGAAGTGACATTCTGCGTTGGGGAGAAGAGGGATCTTCTAGGAGAAACCCTCTAGTGCCAGCAGAATTGTCAGAGTCTTCGGAATCGGAGGAATCAAAGTATTCCTGACCCCGATGCTCTTGCTAAGCACGATCCCGGTACCAATCGAAGTCGGTACCGAGGTGACCCGGTACCGCTTTGTCCACTCTAGCCAGAGATGGCATGGGAAGAGTTGGTACCGGCATCGCCGGTGTCTGTACCTGCATCGGTGTTGGCACCGGTGCCCTTGGGACCACCGGTACCGCAGCCAAAAGAAGAGCTGCAATGCTGCGCTCAATAGCGAGGAACCTCTGGTCTATCGACGCTGCCGATGCCTGGGTGTCAGTACCGGAGAGGGCGGCCGGAACCCCTGAGCAATGCACAGGTAGTTCTTGCAAAGTTGAGGCCTCGAGAACATCCTGAAGCCCCATCGATGCTTTGGAAGACGAAGCCTCCCGCCGGGGCTGTTTTGCAAGTGTGGTTCCCTCAAGGGCAATGCCAATGGCCTCTCAATGCTTAGCAGGAGAACTACCCTTTGAGGACCGGCTTTTATATTTAGTTACCTGAGATTCATGGGAGGAAGAAGAGGCCCTTGACGATGTCGATGCAATGAATCTGGCATCTGAAGAAAAGAGGGTACCGAGCTTTGCGGCCCGGTTCTGTCTTCCTCTTTTGGTCATCCCCATGCAGGAGAGGCATTCAGTTGGAGAATGAGCAGGTCCTAAACATTTTAGACACCAATCATGGGTGTCAGTGACGGAAATTGTACCGCCACACTTAGTACATTTTTTAAAAGCACTAGTTGGCTTTTCCATTATTTAGGAAAATGGGGCCTAATGCCCAAAATGGCGTCTAGCACCAAAGAGGAAAGTTTCTGAAAAAAAAACAGTCTAAGTTTTTTTTTTTGAAAAGAAAAGAAAAGAATAGAAAAGAAAACTGGCGGTACCGGTAGGTGTCGTGCGGTAGGCAAACGCGACCACAAGAAAGAAATTTAAAGATGGAATTTCTGCGGTGACAGGGAATAGGTCCTGTCGGCTCCGCGGAAAACGAAGAACTGAAGAGGGACAGTTGGAAAGGCGGGAAGGCAGCGCGCATGTGCTGAGGGATACTCCCTAAAGCGTTCCTAATGGACGCTGGGGAGCGTTCCCGCGCAGGCTCCGTCGGTACCGACGATACCCATATGTGAGGACTACATTCCTGCTTCCTCCCTTTTACACCCTCATCTCCTCACAGCCCCTCTCCCGCTTCCTCCCTTTTACACCCTCATCTCCTCAAAGCCCCTCTCCCGGGAGGTCACGTGACACATGGGCAAGTGAGGACATTTTTCACTTGCTCCGGGACCACCGCGGCAAAATCGGCGTAAAAACGGCGTTTTGAGCTCCTGGTGATCGGTGCCGATTGTGGGGAAAGTAACTTTAATATAGCCCCTATACTCTGCTGCCTTTTGGTGTTCCTGGATGCCGCTCCCGGTGCGGAGAGAGAGGGAGAAGGAGAAGGCGCCCAAATCTCGGGCCACAACAGCGTCGGAGATGCACCCCTCTTCACCGGGCGTGGAGAGTGGAGACTCGGCGTCAGAAGATTTGGCAAAGGAAGTGGCCCGACATTTAAACCCTAAGTTCGACCAAATCCTCACCAAATTGGAGGCGATGGGGGAGACCATGGCAGTACAGGGCCAGCGAATTGAAGAATTGGAACACTGTGTGTCAGCGATCGAAGATGATGACGGCCGGCAAGAGAGAATGCACGCAGATACACATGCACAGCTCTTGGCGCTGCAAAACAAGGTGGATGACCTAGAAAATCGTTCCCGCCGGAACAATCTCCGGCTGGTGGGCATCCCCGAAGCAACAACTGACCTTCAGCTGCTGCCGCTCATCGAAAAATGGCTCCCGGAAGAGCTGGGCCTACCCACGTTGGTTGGAGATCTGAAAGTGGAGCGCGCCCATAGGATCGGGCCTTGGTCCGAGACCAGAGCCAGACCCCGAGTGGTCATTGCTAAAATTCTGAACTTTGCTCATAAGGAGCGCCTTCTCAGAGCCTATCGACAGCATGAGGGTCTGCTATGGCACAACTCCAAAATTCTGCTGTTTCAGGATTACTCCACTGCGGTGTCTGCGAAGCGCAAGGAGTTCTCCCAGGTATGCACGGCTCTATTTGAGAGGAAGATTCGCTTCTCCCTGACCTTTCCGGCGACGTTAAGAGTTCACCATCAGGGCCGTAATTTGACATTCGCGACCGCGGGAGAGGCCAAGACCTTCTTAACGCAATTGCAAAAGGAGCAGCCGGCTCAGGCGGCGGCGGGCACTGCGGACTCAGTGCAATGAGCTCGCATGACCCATGCTGCTAAAACTGTTGGTATCAGCTATGTGGAAGCGGCACATCTCCGAGAGAGAGGTGATCTCTCCAGGGAAGGTAGCTACCGGGACCTGATGCCATACTCCAACAACCTCCTGGAAGTTTGTGCCTCATTGGACCATAGGAGCCTATTGCCATGTTGCCATATTGCTATATTTTTTGCCTTTACTGTAAAAAGTACGTTTTGTCATCGAATTTCCTAAGGATCGTGGGGTAAAGTGAGTATGTGAGACCTACTCCCGGGGAAGCGGTTCCAACTAATTCTCTTAAGGGGCTATTCCCCATTCCCCTCACCACTGTGGTCCTTTTCCTATCCCCTTCTTGGATGGCCGGGGTGGGGCTGGGGGAGTTAAGAAGGATTTGCAGCAATTTGTATAAGCCAATATCCGTCCCCAGCAGCCAAGCCGATTAGCGTGTGGGGGGGGGGGCGGGGGGGGGCTTCGGTGGGTGGGGTGACCCCGGGATTAATAGTAAGCACTGGGGCTAGATGTATCTCCGCGGTGGTCCCGCGGTGCTCAGAGGTGACCTTACTCAGTTTTAGACTGAGGTGGGATGTGCGTTACTCAGGGGGGAAGGTTGTATGGAGGGGGGGAGAGGAGGACGGGGTGGCTGAGAGAGTGGGAGGGAAGGGGAGTTGGGGAGAAGGGGGGTGGGCGGAGGGTGGGGGGAAGAGGGGGGGGGAATGGGGGGGTTCTTACGGTCACACCCGGGCAAGACAGCCTCTTGTTAGGGGGGGAATCGGATACTGGAGATGGGGGGCGTCCCAGGCTGGGGGGACCCTCTCCCAACCATTGGCATTGATATGGGTGAAAATGTTCTTTAATATTGTATTACTCTGAAAATTATTTCTTGGAATGTCTGTGGGCTGGGGAGTCCCATTAAAAGATCCAAAATTTTGCAAGCTTTGGCCCGGCAGAGAGCAGATATTGCCTTGCTCCAAGAAACCCACCAGACAGAGGAAGAGCATCGCAAACTCCAACGAGGCTGGGTGGGGCAAGTCTGGGGGGCCCCTGCTGTGGGTAGGAAGGGGGGCGTGGTGGTACTTATTCACAAAAATATCCGCTTTGAGGTTCACCAACAGATCCTAGATCCTACAGGGCGTTTCATTGTGTTACATGGCCTATTGGGGGGGCAACCGGTCCTTCTCGGTAACCTCTACTGCCCTAATGTTTTGGATGCAGCTCTGTATTCTCGCCTGGCATCACGAATTGAACAACTTCCAGAGCTGCCTTTGATTTTGGGTGGCGATTTCAATGGAGTAATGGATGTCGTGCTGGATACCTCGCGGGAAGGGGGTCCCAGGGATCGCCTTTACTCGGCCCGTGCACTCCAGCGGCTGTGCATCCGCTTGGGGTTGGTTGATCCCTGGCGGCTTCTGCATTCGTA
This sequence comes from Ichthyophis bannanicus, assembly GCA_033557465.1. Classification (NCBI taxonomy): domain Eukaryota; kingdom Metazoa; phylum Chordata; class Amphibia; order Gymnophiona; family Ichthyophiidae; genus Ichthyophis; species Ichthyophis bannanicus. The sequence continues at coordinate 549,300,482 of CM066035.1, forward strand.
GGAAAGGGATTATACGCACCAGTCCCGTGCACATGGGACCAGCGCCAGAATCGATTATTTACTGCTTTCTAAAAGTCTGTTTGCCAAGGTGACTGATGCGGATAGGCCCCACGGAGATTTCTGACCACGCTCCGATCTGGCTAACGTTACAGGGGGAGGGTGACAGTCCGGGGGCGCGCATCTGGCGTTTTCCGCTGGAATTATACAGGGATACCCAATTCCGTCAGTTTTTGGTCCGCCGTTGGCAGGAGTTTGAGTCCGATCACGCCGGACATCAGGCTGAACCCGAGCTTGTATGGGAGACGGCTAAGGTGGTCCTAAGGGGCGATATCATTGGCTACATGGCTCGAAAGCGGAGGCTCCGGGCCGACGAACAAATTATCCGACTTGAAAAACTAGTTACGAAGCTTCGCCGACGGCATGCCTGCACCCCAAGTCTGGCTCTTAAAACACAGCTGTGGGAAACACAAACGGCCCTGAATGAACTCCTGCACCAGCGGGCTAAAAAGTCGGCGCTGTATTATCGCTACCAACTATACTGCCAAGGGGACAAACCGGGCAAATTGTTGGCACGCTGCCTGCGGGGCCCCCGAGGGTCGCGCATGATAGCGGCCGTTAGGGATGACCAAGGGACCCTTCATAGGGACAATTTGCAGATTGCCCAGGTCTTCCGTTCCTTTTTTCGGACTCTTTATTCAGCGGATGAGGGCTCCCCGGAACGGATGGTGTCATATCTACAGGGCCTAGATTTGCCGCGGTTGAGTGAGCCGGAGAGGGCGCTCCTAGATCAACCGCTGACTCTCCAAGAGGTGCAGCAGGCTATTGCTAAGGCGAGCTGTTACAAGTCTCCGGGTCCAGATGGACTGGGGGCGGAGATGTATAAGATCCTCAATAACCATATTTCCCCTGCACTGGTGGCCCTTCACACTAAAAGGACAGAACAGGGCGGCTTCCGCTGGGGGGGGAACCAGGCCTATATTACGCTCTTCCCTAAGCCTGGGAAAGACCCCTTACAGGCCGCGTCTTATCGTCCCATTTCACTACTCAACTTTGATGTTAAGCTTTTGGCTAAGATCTTGGCGGATCGCCTGGCAGGCGTGTTAGGTCAATTGGTCCATGAATCGCAGGTGGGCTTTGTCAGGCAGCGTCACGCGGTCCGTAATCTCCGTAAAATCCTCTCCTCGCTGGAATGGGTGAGCCGACGACGGCTCCCCTCGTTGTTAGTAAGCTTTGACGCGGAGAAAGCCTTTGACAGGGTGGATTGGAAATATCTCAAGTTCTTGCTCCCGTATTATGGCTTGGGGCCTGTTTTTTGCAAGATGGTTCACAGCTTATATGCGGATCCGACGGCGGCCATTTATTGTAACGGGGTCCTATCTGATCCTTTCTCCTTATACCGGGGTACCCGACAAGGATGTCCCCTGTCTCCCTTACTGTTTGTGCTCTCCCTGGATCCCTTTGTACGGAGCGTGGAACAATCTCTGGAGATCAAGGGCATCCGTATGGGTTCTCACGTGTTCAAACTGTCGGCCTTCGCGGACGATTTGTTGGTACATTTATCCTCCCCCCAGGTCTCTCTTTCATCCTTGCTACAGGAATTTCACCGCTTTGGACGCTTTGCAGGTTTAGCTATTAATATGGAGAAATCCGAGGCACTCGATGTGTTGGGCCTTTTGAAGGCTGGATGGCAGGGGGTATTTCCTCTCAGATGGGCCGAGGAGTATTTCACGTACTTAGGTATTCGGCTAACGTGCCAACCGACTCGGTTGTATCGTTGTAACTTAGAATGGACGTTGAGTAAACTGCGGGAGCAATTGTTGGCCTGGAAATCTCTCCCCCTATCCTTGTCAGGGAAGATCGCGGTGATTAAGATGGTCATTCTGCCATGGATCCTTTACTGGATGCAAACTCTACCGGTATGGCTACAGAGGGGTGACCTCCGGAGGATTGAGGGGGTGATCCGGGGGTTCCTATGGAACGGTAAGAAGGCGCGGATACCTTTTAGTCGGCTAGTGGGGAAATGGGAACAGGGTGGGATGGGTCTCCCGGACTTAGAGGCATATGCCCTGGCTTGTCAATCGCGCCACTTAAGCGACTGGCTGGGGGGCACGGAAGTTTATACGCCGGTGGCCTTGGAAGAGGCGCTGGCGGCTCCAAATGCTTTGCTGGCTCTGTTGCATTTTGACAATCGGTTGTGTTGGGGCAAAGTTGAAGACAGTGTGCTTTTGGGATCGGTTAGGCGGACTTGGCGGCGGTTTGAATGGGTACTGGGGGGAGAATTGGCGAATCTCCAGTTGGCTGCCGCTGAAGGGCAATGCGCAGTTTACTCCGGGGTCTGACACGGGTGCGTTCTCGGTATGGATTCGACAAGGTATAGGTAATGTAGGCCATGTGGTCGACCTTTCGGGGAAATGTAAACAATTCCGGACTCTGAGGGAGGAATATGGATTACCGTCCGGACACTATTTCGCCTATCTGCAGCTCTCCCACTACGTACATTCATTATCGGTTATGGATCTCCGGGCGGAGCGCTCCGCGAGAATTATTGAGTTCTTCGGGTTGGGGGGGGAGGAACCGCCTTCCATTCGTGGGTTGCGGAATAGGGTGGCTCCCTTTAGGCCGATCGCTGATTATAGTTCGGTGGAGCTTGCCTGGGCGGCGGAAATGGGCAGTGCGGTTCCTCCTGGCGCAGTGCGGGCGGCTTTACAACATCTTGCAGAGCTGGCTGTGGGGGCTCGCTGGAGGGAAATACAATTTAAGTGCATCACTAGGGCACATTTTTCTCCCCGACGGGCCCTCCGCAGTCACCTTACCACCGATGGGAGCTGTCCACGCTGCTCCGAGTCTCTTGCTACGCTGTTCCATATGTGGTGGGGGTGCCGCATCATACGGCCATATTGGGCAAAAATCTGTACCTTTTTGGTACACTTGTTAGGGCAGCGGGTATGCTGGGATGGGTCTTTAGTGGTGTTAGATAGACTATGCCCCACCCAGCCCAAAGGGAAATGGGAGCGTTTGCTGGTGCGTAAAGCCTGTCTGGTGGGTAAGGGTCCTCTTCTGCGAAAGTGGAGGGAACCACATCCGCCCTCCTACTGGGAATGGCGCAACGCCTTCCATCAATTGATGCTTTGGGAATGCCGCCGCGCTCGGGGCAGTGTGCGACGGTGGCCGGCCTTTCAGAGGCTCTGGGACCCCTACTTTCAAATGTTGAGCCCTGGCGTTCGCAACGAGATTTTGCAAATGGGGTGTTAACCCCCCCCGTAGATGGTTCTTTATGGGTCGGGTCAGTGACTGTAAGGTGGGTGGGGGGGGGGGGAGTGGGGGACGGTTGGGGATGAATATCAAAAATTTACACCTGGCTGTTAATTCTGCTCTGAAGGGGGATCAGAGTCCACCCCTCTCGGAGCTAGTTATTGTTGTGATTTGTTTGTCTCCTGGTGTTTCAAAATAAAGTTTATAAAAAAAAAAAAAGCCCCTCTCCCGCTTCCTCCCTTTTACACCCTCTCATCTCCTCACAGTCCCTCTCCCTCCTTTACATCCTTTCATCTCACAGCCCCTCCCGCTTCCTCCCTTTTACACCCCGTCATCTCTTCACAGCCCCTCCTCCATCCTTTTACACCCTGTCATATCCTCACAGCCCCTCTCCTGCTTCCTCTCTTTTACACCCTCTCATCTCCTCAGTCCCGCTTCCTCCCTTTTACACCCTCTCATCTCCTCACAGCCCCTCTCCCGCGTCCTCCCTTTTACACCATCTCCTCACAGCCCCTCTTCCACTTCCTCCCTTTTACACCCTCTCATCTCCTCAGCCCCTCTCCCGCTTCCTCCCTTTTACACCCTCACATCTGCTTACAGACCCTCTCCCGCTTCCTCCCTTTTACACCCTCTCATCTCTTCACAGCCCCTCCTCCTTCCTTTTACAACCCGTCGTCTCCTCACAGCCCCTCTCCCGCTTCCTCCCTTTTACACCCTCACATCTCCTCACAGCCCCTCTCCCGCTTCCTCCCTTTTACACCCTCTCATCTCCTCACAGCAACTCTCAACCCTCCTCACAGGCCCCCCCTCATCCTCCCAAACCCCCTTTTGTAAACTCCTACTTCTCTAACTCCCTTCCCCTTTCCGCTTCCTCTCATAGGCACCTGACTCCTCTCCTGACAAAATACCTGTCACTATCCCATTCACCTTTCTTTTCTTTTTTCCCCGACCTACACTCTCCTAGCTCCATTCCCTCCTCTACTGTCAATGACTTTAAATGGGCTTTTGCCCTTTACTCTTCAGATGCCAGGATCACAACTCTCCAGCATCCTTGGCGTTCTCTGTCAGCTGCACCCATAGAAGTTACTTTTTCTGGTTGCTCTTAAGTGCTATACTGCCAACTCCAGACTGATACTTTCACCTTGCTGCTCCTTATGCCTGGAACTAACTACCTGTTTCTTTAAGTCACATTTCATCCTTCCCCCTTTTCCTATCTATGCTAAAGTCTCATCTCTTTCTGTCTGCTTTTGGATCTTAATCTTTTGTTTTCGTTCTGTCTCCTTAGCCTTCCCTACTGTACCCTTGTTCTCATTTATTGTACTGTCTGTCTTGATTAAATTGTAAGCTCTGATGAGCAGGGAATGTTATTATATGTGTCTGTACAGAGCTTCATATGCCTTGTAGCACTATATAAATGATTAGCAGCAGTAGCAGTTGCAGGAGGAGGAGTTCTTCTTGTGCCATAGGCACTGGGATCCCTATGGCACAGTAAAGTTAAGACTGCCAGGACTCTCCTCTATCCCCACAGTCCTGGTTCATCTTCGGGCAGTGAAGCCTGGCTTTCCCACCACTCATGAGCTCACTTTCATCCGTCATATTTTTAAACTCACAATGCATCCGCTTATTTGCACATGCGCAAACAAACCAATGCATGCTGGCTGATGGACAATCAGGCAGGAGTGGCCCTCAACAGGCACTTTCTCTTTTAGAAAAAAACCCTAAAATAGGATCTAAATGATTTAAACAGGATTAATTTATTTATTGTAATGTTTTACTAATGTAATGGGTTAAGTACCTTTGCTCAGTCTCCAAACATCACAATTTGGTATGGATAAACCAGAGGCTAAAGTGCTTATCATGTGTGTATCAGACCTTGATGCTATTACAAATGGCTACTGTTGCTGCCGTTTACAGTCATGTCACTCCTATCTACAGCTGCCTTTGCAAGCAAAATATAACCCCAATCAGCAAACAACTACATGTTAGATATTTTACATAAAGCTCTTAAATTTAGCAAGCATGCATGTCATATAATCATAATACAATGTAACTCATTATAAAACAGGATTCTTTTCTTCACTTGGGAATCTCCCCTCCTGCTCTGTTGTGCTTCCAATTCATTCAAAAGTACCCAGGGAATTTTTCCCCTGATATTTATATTCCTTCCCAACTTATTCTCGCCAATCATTGCAGCAATACTACTCAGCCAGGGACCATTCACCAAAGTTCCTTCTGGAACCTTGCAATCATGGGTCCTAAACTATTGTGCGATCACAGTCCCTGAAGCGAAGGGAGTTTGTTAATACTGCCTTGAGAGTATCCCTAGCTACAGCTAATAAGCTGGCCAGCATATCTTTTTTCTTTACCTGAAAGAAAAAAAAGGCCAAATAGCCAATCAAGTGAAACAAAAAAAATAAATAAATAAAACCGATGAGAATAAAATTATATTTAAATTATTTAGAATATACTCAAAATATATGCCCAAACCCCCTCAAAACTTTGTTAATTAATGAGCCATTAGTGGCGGAGCTGAACTTTTCACTACACCATCCTCCAAACATAACAACTCAAAATTAAAGTGTCCCACAATTCACTTGATAATCTTAAATACTGCATTATAATACAAAGAAAATCATTCATTTATGTAAGGCAACAAATACGTAACCTGAACATGAGCTAAACGTCACAAAATAAGCTAGCAAAGGTCCTTCCAGCATCTGGAGCTAGCTAACAGGCTGAAGAAACCACCAGAAAGAGAGAAACTAAACTTGGCAACAAAATCAAAAATACAAAGTGCACCTAACACAGTCCGTGTTTTAGAGAAAAAAACCTCCATTTTAGGGGCTTATGAAAAGTATTTAAAACATTTTGCAACAATTAATTCTTTAACGGCACACTGGCTTCACAATCATAACCATCTTCATTTGTTTTAAACTACAGCAGTCTTTAAGCACGTAATTTTTGCCTTACACGAATGCTATTCTTCATATTATTATAATGAACGATACCTAAAGGTTATCAAGTGAACCGTGGGACTTTTGGACTGAAGGAAGTGAGGTTTAGAGGTTGGTCTGGTCAAAGGTTCAAGCACCGTCACTGGTACTCACTAATAATGTTAATACTTTTGGGGGGGGGGGGGTTGGGCACACATTTAAGAATATCCTAAAATTTTCAGAAGATCACAAAAAGAGAAACACAAAAGAATACCGGAAAAAGCATAAAGATGCAAAGTGAGACATCAAGATGTGAAGATAGGTGACAAGACTTTTTTCAGGTATACTGAGGAAAGGACAAAGGCCAGAGGTGGAATTGCAAGACTCGAAGATGCTTAGGACCGATTTGTGAACAGTGATAAGGGAAAAGCAGAATGGAAAACCAAATATTTCTATGTTCACAAAAGAAAATACTGGAGGGCAGCGTATGACTGACAAAGGTAACAAAGAGAACGAGGTAGATGTAACACCATTCACAACTATATGACTGGATCAAATACATCCCAGGATACTGAAGGAGCTCAGGGAGGTTTTGGCAGGACCTTTAAAAGATGTTTAGTTTAGTTTAGTTTAATTTATGTATTTAATAGAACCCTGGAGACTGGGGAGATACCGCAGGATTGGAGAAGGGTTAACGGTCTCTCTTCACAAATGTGGCAACAGAAAAGAGGTGGCATACTACAGGCTGGTAAGCCTTACCTCAGTGGTGGGAAAAGTAATGGAGATGCTACTTAAAGAAAGGATGTTGTTTTTTCTGGAAGCCAACAGACTGTGAAATCCCAGGCAACATGGCTTTACCAAGGGAAGATCATGGCAAACAAATCTGATTAATTTCTTTGACTGGATGATCAGAGAATTAGATAAAGGCTATGCAATGGATGTGGTCTACTTAGATATTAGCAAAGCTTTTGATACTGTCTCTCATAGGAGACTTGTGAATAAACTGGGCAGCCTGGGGAAGGATCCCAAGGTAGTGAACTGGATCAAGAACTGGTTGATTGACAGACTACAGAGGGTAGTGGTGAACAGAACTCACTCTGAAGAAAGGAAAGCGAGTAATGGAGTGCCTCAAGGATCGGTCCTGATACCACTACTGCTCAATGTTTTTGTGGGTGATATTGCCCAAGGATTAAAAGGAAAGGTTTGATCTTTTGCAGATGAGACAAAGATTTTCAACAGAGTGCACACTTTGGAGGGAGTAGACAACATGAGAAAAGATCTACAAAAATTAGAAGAATTGTCAAATGCTTGGCAATTGAGATTTAATTCAGAGAAGTGCAGAGTGATGCACATGGGATGCAGAAACCCAAAGGAGCTGTATGTGACAGGGGACAAAAAGCAGATGATACGGACGAAGAGAGGGACTTCAGGGTCATAGTTTCTGAGGATCTCAGGTGGCAAAGTAGTGTAAGAAGGTGGCGGCCAAAGCCAGAAGGATGTTAGGTTGCATTTTTTTTTTTTTTTTTTTTAGTGCCATCAAGTCAGTGTTGACTCTTGGCGCCCCAACTACCTCTGGGTTTTCTTGGCAACGTATCACTGGAAGTAGATTGCCAGCCTTTTCTTCTGAGGCAATGAAGGGTAAAGTGACTTGCTCAAGATCACAAGGAGTGCCAGTGGGAATCAAACCCTTGATCTTCTGGGTACTAGGCAACTGCTCTAACCACTAGGCTACTCCTCCACTCCATAGGTTGCATACAGAGCGGAATAACCAGAAAGTCAGAAGGTGGTGGTATTAGTGCCCCTGTATAGGTCGTTGTCAAGGTCTCACTTGGAGTAGTGTGTACAGTTTTGGAAACCATATCTTACAAATGATATAAAGAGACTTAAAACAGTTCAGAGGAAGGCGACTAAGACAATATGTGGTTTGAGCCAGACAGCATATGAGAAAAGACTTTAAGATCTAAATCCAGCTGCCCCGGACCAGCATCCAGCACAGGGAGCGAGCCGGAGACTCCTCCTGCTCCTTGCACTGAAAGCCAGACAATCGGGCTGCACGTTCTGCACTTTAAAAAGAAGCGTGAAAGGCAGGCCCATGCCTGAGGGCCCTTAGGCGTGGCCCATGAGCGGGGCACTTGAAAGGGCACTTAAGATACGCATGAACTGCCTACCTATATCACATCCACCTGCCTGAAAACACCAGCCCTCTGAACAGGACACAGTCGGCAACTAATGTGTAACCACAAGCTACAGAACCTGACTGCAACATGCCAGCAAGCCGTGTTATCCACACTGAGAAAGTGCTCAAACGCAGAACAGTATCTTTTCTTCCCACCGACTGCACCACTAAGCACGAGGTAAGCTTCTGGCACCTAGCATCCCCCCCTCTCCATTACCCTCCTACCACATCTTATCCCCGATCAATCACCAACGCCTCAAGCTCTCTGAAGTGCACTGTGGTGCCCTCCGAATGCATACTTTGAGTAACCATCCTCTTCTCTTATAAGTCTTGCCTTAATTAATCTGCACGATGTCTGGATGTCTGTCTTGCAGTTATGCTGCATCTCTTCTGCCTAGCCCAACTTATCTAATGGGCAGGCTCATTCATACAACATCATGGCCTAATCCCCACCATGCAAACACTGGGACATAGAAGCCATTAATGATTCTCCTCACTCCAGAAGACCACCTTCTTCTGCAAACCATCACCAACTGATACATATAATCTGCCAACCTCTGGCGAAAACCAAGAGACGCAAGTTTCCACACTTGGAAAGCCTGAACTGCATGCTAATTAATGCTCGATCCATCCGCAACAAATGGCCTGTCCTTACTGACTATGTCAAACATAGGAATCTGGACCTGTTCTTCATCACTAAAACATGGTTAACTGACACGGACACAATCCTCGCTAACTAGCTAAGACTTCCTGGATACAACCTCTTTAATGTCCTAGAATGAAGTGAAGAGATGGGGGGGAGGGGGATCCTCTTAATAGCTAGAAGCAACCTCCAATTCTAGTGCAACTTAGCCCAGAGTTCAACTAATCTTGACAACATCCTTAGCAGTTTGCCTCTTTTACCGTCCACCATCTTCAAACACCAATGATCTGGCCACAATCCTTGACCTAGCATGTAACCGTAATACCCAGAGGAAACAACTCTGGCTTCTAGGTGACTTTAATCTCCCATCATTCCCTACCAAGTACTCCACGGCACTCCTGGATGCAATGTCTGCACTGGATTATTACCAACTTGTACACACACACACCCACACTAGAGGTAACATCCTGGACCTCATTTTTGCCCCGCCACCCTCCCACACCTTATGCAACCAGATCTCTCCACTTGTTCTCCCGGCCCCCTGATCTGACCATAATGCCATACTTTTCTACACACCATATGACATAGAAGAGCAGCAGTTCTCCCTATCAAATCCTTCTGTCCTCCGCCGCTTCAGATACTTCAATAAAGAAATATTCCTCAGTGACATTCTGCATGGCCTCAACTCGGAAACCAATGATCTGGATAAGCTACTACTACTATTCAGCACTTATGCAGCACTGCACAGGTAACCTACAAGAGGTAGCCAACATATAAGAGACAGTCCCTGCCCGTCAGAGTCATGCTCATCGGAGCTTACAATCTAGTTGAGATATGGAACAGCAGCCTCTCCAGGGCTGCGCTCCTACCACCCTCCATAAAACCAACCCACAAGAACCACACAGCCGTGTGGTTTACTGCTGACCTTCGAGAATCATTATTACACCTCAGAAAACTTGAACGCAGCTGGCAACGCTCTAGGCATCTCAACGACCACATTGCATACCTGAGTAATTATCAAAAACACATTGCAATTATTATCAACTCATCAAACTTAAAAAATCAAATTCAAAAAAATCCCATGGTAAATAGAACATTTACTGAACTCAAGAGATCGACATGGATTCATTAAGTATGTAAATTCAAAATTTATTAGATACAGAAAAATATATTACATGATTCAAATATAAACAGCAGAGAAGTGATGTGGTATAGAGTTTCGTTGATAATTGCAATGTGTTTTTGATAATCGGATTGTATTTGCAATTTGGTGGTTCCATTTGTGTTCATACCTGAGTAATTTGCAGAAACAGTGAAGAGCAGTAAACTAAAAGAGAAAATACCACCGCACCAACACCCTCATGCGCTCCCTTAAACCTCAGGAACTCTTCAGCCTCATTTTCGCCTGCCCAGCACTCCGGCTCAACATCGGCTCTCCCAGGAGGGGATAGAGCCGCTGGAGCACCAGAGAGCAGCGTCGGACCACCCGGAAGTGAGATCTGCCCAATCGGGGCAGATCTCCTGCTTCAAAAAGAAGCGCCATCGGGCGCGCCCGCGCCTTTGCGGGCCTGTGCCTGAGGGCTTCGCCAGAGGGCCCTTTGGCGCGGCCCTTAGGCGGGGCACGATAGACGAGAATCAATCTAATCCCCAAGCTCGCACAGAACCAAGACCTTGAGTGACACATGCTCCATACTCAAACAAGTCCTTCTCGACGGATGAAAACCCGACGGACCCAGTCCCAGCAAACACCAACAACCTCCCAGCGCAAAGAACGGTTTGAATCAGCAATGTCCCGTTCACAAGATCCTCCTATCAAGCACCCATTAACAGTATGACTAGATACTTCGTCCTACAATGTTAAGAATTTAGCATGTTTAGATTACTATGTATGACTACTGAATAGCTTACACTGCAACCACTACAATTAATTATTTAGCTAGCTAGCCAGCATTTTCATAGCAAGTTGCTTATTATCTCTGACACTTCCTGTCTAGCCTCACAACCTAAAATCCTATAATTTTTGTCTGCCAGTACCTTGATTCTACTATCACCAGGAATTTGTAGCTATAATTGTAATAATTTAAGTCATCAGCTACCAGTGCTCAGCTACCATTCTCGCAATCATATTGTTACCATTGCTGAATTATTCAACCACTACTGTTAGCTGTACTCTGTCTCTATTGTTCCAGTATCACAAATCCATTGCTACTGTATTTGGCTCCTTCGTTACCACCTCCACAGTTACTATTGCATCTGTGCACTAACCCACAAACTCAAAGGGCCAGGTCCAACTAGTCAAAGCAGGAATCACATAAATAGCCTGACAGACTACTCCCTCAATTAATAACAAGGCGTCTAATTCATCCAAAACAACAGTCTCCTTCAACCTGTCCAGATAGAGAATCAACCCAAAACGATACCCCCCTTCTCCTAAATATACAAGGATACCAGAAAGATGCATACACTCATAGCATTACTTTTCACCTATCTCCTCTTTGCACTGCCTAGACCCTCAAATGCCTTCAATAGTGACACTAACTCCATACCAATACTAAGGAGCAATTGGAAGAGATGGTCAGACAAGACTCAAACATACCCAACAAACTCCAACCACACGCAACATCCACACCTGCTTCACATTGCCCTCCAACTCACTAAAAAGTCTCAGACCAAGGAACAACAGCACCAATGTCCACTGAGATGCGCCCTTATCAACTCCAGATCCATCCGTTCAAAGTGGCCAGTGATCACCGACCTTATAACACTCCACGATCTAGATATCCTGATGGTCACAGAGACCTGGTTATCAGATTGCGACAATGTCATTCTCAACCAGATGATACCCCCCAAGTTCTCAATTTATACCTCCCACAGAACCAACCAAAGAGGAGGCGGAGTACTCATCCTTGCAGAAAGCCAGCTACAATTTCAGTTGAACAATACCATCAGCACAACCCATCTAAACACGATCTCCATATCAAACAATTCATGCTCAATCAATGTAGTCTACAGAGCACCCACAACCATACCAGATGACCTTGCCTGCAACACAGATAAACCAAGATCATCGAACTGGATATTTGGCGATTTCAACCTCCCCACCCTACACGAAACCCAAATCACAGCTTTTCTAGAAGCACTTGACGATCTTGGATACAGTCAGTTAGTCAGAGAACCCACGCATGTGAAGGGAAACCCGCTAGATCTAATTTTCGCCCCAAAAGCGGCCATAGAAGCTGACTACAACTTTGCACTATCTATAACCCCAGTACCCTGGTCTGATCACAACTTGATCTTACTCCAACTACCCACTCATCACAATAATTGCTACACTAACGTCATACATCCTAAACCACCAGCAAGGAGGTTTCGCTCCTTTGACAAAGAAGATATAATCAATAATGCCCTTCCTCTACTAGACACCTCAAAACCCGATCTAGACGATTTGATTAACACATGGGATAATACCTTGAGATTCAGCTCGCAACTACCGGACACGTTTAAAAGGACCAGCTACCGAGTTCATGCAACGTGGTACTCAAACGAATTAAGGACATCACTTCTCCATCTTCGCAGGCTCGAGAGGCGCTGGCGCCGTTCCCGTTCTACTGAAGCTTATACGACATACTGCTCACACCTGAAAAAACATCGCCAAGAAATAGCAGAGAGAAGGAAACAATTCCATACAAGCCTCCTGAAGCGATCGGTAAATAAACACCATGATCTGTTCAACATAGTAAAATCATTGGCATGTGAACCAACCCCACAACAAACACAAACAATACACCCTCAGGACTACGCTAACTACCTAAAATCAAAGATGATGCAAACAGTTAAAATCCATTGTCCCACTGACCCCCCTATCATACCCAAGCTGTCACAACCAACTACATTGACCAAATTTAGCACGATACCACCCAAGGAGATCGAAAACATCATTGCATCTATCAACGCCACTACTGCTCCAAACGATCCTTGCCCAGCCTCCTGGATAAGAGAACTTCGCTGTGAACTAAGCCACTTCCTAAATAAAATCCTAGATCAATCATTTGTAATGGGAACCTTTCCTCAAAGTCTAAAACACACCTCTATTAGACCACTATTGAAGAACAACAAATTGAATCCACTAAGAGTAGAATCGTACAGACCAATATCCAGCATCCCATTGTTAGCCAAAATAATTGAAAAGGTAGTTCAACACCAAATTCAGCAACACATAGACACTGAAGCACCGCTTGACCCGTCCCAACATGGTTTCAGGGAAGCACATGGCGTAGAGACCCTCCTTATTACCCTCTTCAATACTCTAATCACAGGAATAGACGACACCCGGCAAGGCTTCATCCTTATTTTCATGGACATCTCGGCTGCATTCGACTCTGTAAATCACCAAATACTGATCAATCGTCTCAAGGAAAAAGGAATCCATGCCTCCACGCTGAACTGGTGTAAGTCATACCTACCTAACCGATGGTAACAAGTGAGGATTGGTGACACAACATCAGACCTATTTCTACAGGAACAGGGTGTACCTCAAGGATCTTCGCTTTCAGCATTAATGTTCAACATATACATTCAACCTATTTGCGATCTAATCCGCTCTTTTAATGTTGACTGCTTAGCTTATGCAGACGACATTCTCCTGTATATGCCATTCGCTATCAACCAACCCGATCTTTCCCCTCTGGTGAGCTGCTTCGAAGCAGTTGAAGAGTGGCTCCTCACACAGAACTTACGAATCAACCACAACAAGACTGACGTAATGTTCATCACGAAGAACCAGGACTTCATACCCCCAGCCACAATAAAGATAAAGGACACAGAACTGTCAGTTAAACCCACTATTCGATACCTAGGCATCACCCTTGACCATCACTTAGACATGAAAACACACATAAAGAATACAACAAAATTGATATACCATAAAATACGTACACTACGTCATTTACGACCATTACTTGAACCCACGGATTTCAGAGCCATCTACCAAGCTCTGGTGATGCCACACCTCGATTTCTCAAATGTAATTCTACATGGACTTCCACAAGCAACCTTAAACCCTCTCCAACTGGCAATGAATACAACTGCCAGAGTACTCGAAGGAATATCGAAGACAGACCACATCACGCCAATCCTCAAAAGACTACACTGGTTACCGATCAACGCCAGAATACAACATAAGATCATAATCACAACTTTCAAAGCATTAAACAACCAGTCACCCACATCCATCACTGAGCTAATACACACCCCACCCCCCAATAGAATCAGGAGATCCGCAGCAATAAACACCCTAACTGTCCCGAAAGAGATAGCGAGATGCACAAAAGCAACATCGAAAAGAGCCTTCAGCATGTATGCCCCAAAAGCATGGAACGCCCTCCCTCCAGACCTTAGAGCTACAACTAGCTTAACCCAATTCAGAAAAAAAACTCAAGCACTACTTATTTTCAAGCTACTTTCCAGTTTAGATTCTCAAAAGCAAAAACACCCACCATCTACATAACCAGAGAGCTTTGACTATGTGAATAATTGTAAATAGTTTACCCCTGTTCATCCAAGTTTTAACTCCTGTTCATTGTAAAATACACTACAGTTTCCTGTATGTATATGTTATGTTCGATGTAAACCATGCTGATGGTAAGAGTGCGGTATAGAAGAAATGTTATATACAATAAATAAATAATAAATAAAATGCCTCACAAAGGATGCATCCACGAATGAACCAACGAGTACTCCTAGCCCAGAGACCTTTGCTGCATACTTCCAAAGCAAAACCAATTCGACAATATCCTACTCAGATTGGACTGACCTTGAAAACTCATCCATACACCTTCCTCCTCCTGGTGACACTCATACCCATGCTGGAGGTCTTTTACTCATACTCTCCTGAGCAAATAGAAAAGATCACCTGTGGGATTAATACCACCATCTCACCAGCTGATCCATGTCCAGCATTCTGGATTAAGCAAACACAATCCAACCTCAGCTCAATCATTGCAAGAATCGCTCACCTCTCACTGTCTAAAGGCTTTCTTCCACTGCCCCTCAAAACCACCACCAGCAGGCCACTGCTAAAGAATGACAAACTAGATCCATCAGATACCAGCTCCTACAAACCCATATCCAGCCTCCCTTTCCTGACTAAAATATTAGAAAAAATTGTCCACCAACAAATCTAGGATCACATTGACTACTATGCACCTCTTGACTCACAGCAGCACGGGTTCCGCCAACAACATGGTGTGGAAACCCTATTGACGACTCTACTGGACAGACTCTACCCGGGCTTAAACAAGAACAAATAAGGATTCGTCCTGATATTCATGGATATTGCATCTGCCTTCAACACGGTCAGTCAATCTTCTACTCATCCACTTGCATCAAAAAGTTATAAGGAACCTAGCCCTCAACTGATGCAAATCATACCTGACTGATCGCCAGCTACAAGTCTGCATAGGAACTCATTCATCCAGTACTTTTCATCAAATGCAAAGAGCCCCACAGGGCTCATCCCTCTCCGCTCTGTACTTCAACATCCATCTACAGCCGATCTGTGCCATTATACAATCCTTCAGTATCTACTATCACATTTATGCTGATGACGTCTTACTCTAAACCCCTTTCGCCATAGACAACGACTATTCTTCCATCACAGGATGCTTCAACGCGGTCTCAGAATGGCTCTCTCCACAACCTGATGGTTAATGGCAGAAAGTCAGAGGTCTTATTCATAACCAAAGACCAAACTTTCATCCCACCAACTTCTCTGAAGGTGAAAGACTTTGAGCTCATGGCTAAGCAGGAGGTAGGTTATCTAGGAGTCACCTTGGACCAACATCTGAACTTATTTATTTATTTCACATTTCTTATATACCGCCTTTCATGATATCAAGGCGGTTTACATTGAACAAATTGAAACTACAATGAATAGGGCATTATAACTTGGAGATAACTATTTTACAGGGAACATGGGCAATGGACTGTAGCTCTGTGTTTTGTCTTGACTAGATTGTAAGCTCTGACAAGCAGGGACTGTCTCCTACATGTCTGTATAACGCTGCGTATGACTGGTAGCGCTATATAAATGCTCAATAGTAGTAGTAGTAAGTGGCTTGCCCAAGATCACAAGGAGCACTTGTGGGAAGCCCATGTACAAAATGTCATCAAGACAGTCTACCATAAAATAAGGACCCTCCGTCACCAACACCCCCCTCCTTGAGCCCTCAGATTTTCGCACAGTATTCCAAGCTCTCATATTTCCTCACCTGGACTATGCCAACATCATTTTCCTTGGCCTGCCGATGCACACTCTCCAGCTATTACAATTGGCCATGAACACAGCTGCCCGAACACTCCTCGGTGCATCCAGATTCAAATATAATCACACCCCTCTTGATTCAGCTACACTGGCTTCCTTTGACAAGTCACTTGATATACAAAGCCCTTTTACTTACTTTTAAGTCTCTTCATGGCATGTTTGCAACCTCCCTTGCAGCACTCATACAACGTACCCCTGAAAACAGAATCAGGAGTTCAGGCATGGTGAACTCACTTGTCACCCCCTTCAACAATAAGACATGCACCCAGGCTACTAAGAATCGTGCCTTTTCCTCATATGCACCAACCCTATGGAACGCCCTAACTCCAGCAATCCAAGCCGTCTCAGACCAGTCATCCTTTAGGAAGGCCTTAAAGACATACTTGTTTCAACTAGCTTACAACCATCCACCCTAAACAAGGCCTGGTGCTATGACTCTACTATCCAGCTTGTTATTAGTTCTCCCCCTTGCACATTCCAAGTTCATTTCCCCATTTAACAGTTTAATATTTTAGCAGCCTTTTCTTAATACTTGTATAATACCTGTTCCATGTTTCTCAGTTCTATGTAACTACCTGTTCTATGTAAATTGTTTACTGTTTTCATGTTATATGTAAACCACACTGATCCTAGAGTGCAATATATAAAAGCAAATAAATATGTATACCCCTAGAAGAAAGAAGAGACAGGGTGTGGGGGGGGGGAATATCACACAAACCTTTAAATGAAGGGTATTAATGAACAAACAAACCTTGTTCAAAGACAGGGACACTGTAGAACTAGAGGACATGACAAAGCCACAAGGAAGTAAACTTAAAAACAACATCAAGAAATACTTTTTCACAGAAAGAGTGGTGAATGCCTGGAATGCCCTCCTGAAGGTGGGAGAAATAAAAAGGCATGGCACAGAAAGTTTGACACTTCACCTCAGATTATCAGCATGCCATTTTAATATGTGCAGTTCATTTGTCTATAATTTAAATACACTTGGCGTTACTGTGCACGCTTTTGCTGTTTACACATGCGTCAGTCTCTTTTCTGCATTTGACCAGTCGGAACTTGTGCTTATAAGTTGCATTATCTTTACGGAAAAGGCGCGTTGGTCTTTCTGTATCGGCCCGAGAGTAAAGTAGCCTGCCCAGAGTGGCTGATGCAACTCTACAACTCTAGCCATCTTATTGGGTAGACTAAATGCACCATGCTAGTATTATCTGCTATCATTCATTCATTCACTAGTTTTATTTTTACCACAGTTGGCTTTTGTTTGCTTTCTCCTCTTTCTTTTTGACATAAGATACACACTGTCACTTTCATGTTAGTTTAGTTTATTGAAAAATCTGATACAGCACTTTTGAGGTTAAAAGGCACAAAAATATGATACACATCAGCTTACAGAATGATGCAGAAAGCCGGTGCTGAAGTCAAGTATTCTCAACTCCGTACAGCTCTTTACAGTGCATCAATAGCGCATGACTTCAGCGCTGGCATACAGAAAGAGGCTCATATACGCATTAGGCACGCATTAAACTTAGTGCAAATGTCAGTGTTAATCTAGGAGAGCAAGCCAAACGCATGTGCACAGAAGTTGGCAGAAGTTTGGCATGCTCTCCCAGAGAAACAGGGGCACCATGTGGCTAATCTGCATAAGCGCCCTGACAGTATTTTGATGGCACTGGGGGCTTTCCCCAATGCCTGGATCATCTGAGGGGAAGTGTCAAACTTCCCTTCCAGATTGATACAGGCATCAGGGAAAGCCACCGATGTCATCAAAATCGCTGGTGGCCCGGGGCCCCAATGTCCCCACCCACCAAACTAAAAATAAGCCTGGTGACTTAGCAGCCCTGAACCTCGCACCCCCTTCCTGGTACCTTCACTAAGGAGTGGGAGCACTGCCCACATACTCCTGTGCCATCATCTTGAAAAATGGAAGTGCTTGGCCCTGCGCAGTGCATCCTGGAACTTCCGCTCCTTTCTGAGGCCATCAGGCTTATTTTTAGTTGGGCGGATGGGGGGTGAAATCGGAGCCACTGGGTCACCAGGGATTTGTTTTGACACTTCCCCTCAGATGATCAGGAATCAGGGAAAGCCCCCAATAACGTCAAAATACTGTTGGGGGCACGCATAAAACATTTAAGTCACCTCAAGACCAGGCGTAGGGATATTGGCAGTAAGGCTGGTTACAAAATCCTCTATGTGCTTCTCTGCATCAGGCAGAGACAATATTAGCATGCTCTTTTATTACGGCCATTTCATTTGCCTATAATTTAAACACTCTTCGCATTAATTGTGCGCTAGTGTTTCCTTTGCTATCTATGAGCACATCCCTCTCTTTTCTGCATTTGACTGTGGCAGCAATTTGTTTCTAAAAGTGGAATTATTTGCGCTTAAAGGCTGCACTAGTTTTCTGCATTGGCCCGTTAGCAAGTACTAAATTAGTTTTCTAAAAAGATGCCATAGTAGAATAAATATGAATAAATATAAATAAATTATATATACAGGGTGGCCCAAAAAAAGTGAGAACATCTCATAAATTAAAAGCTTAAATAGTTTACTTATGTTTATTGGGAACTTAATAGACCACCCATCACAATAGCGTCTGAGCGGTTTACAAAATACAAAAGGCTGCTTAGAAAATTAGGAAAGGAACACCATAGTGTGATAGGAAAGAAGAGAGAACAGTAAAAGGTCGAGGCTAGATTATAGTAACAGAAACAAGGGAAAACAACATCTTGGGGGTGGTGAGAAGGGGCGCGGGGGGGAAGAGAGGCCAAAAGCTAGACAGAAGAGATGGGTTTTTAGATTTGCCTTAAATGTTTTAAATGAGAGTTCCAAGCGGAGGTCTGTGGGGAGTGAGTTTCATAGGCGGGGACCAAGGAAGTAAAAGGCAGAGGAACGGGTGGTTTCTAGGTGGGCCTGGGATCGGGAGGGAAAGGTTATGCGGTTCATGTGGATGGTGCGGAGGGAACAGTAGAGAGTGTGGAGGTGGATCAGGTCGGCAAGGTAAAGGGGTGTGCCAGTATGAATAGACCTGTGAACAAAAAGAAGAAATTTATACTGAATACGGAAGGAAATCGGAAGCCAGTTCAGGCGAAAGAAGAGACGGGTGATATGGTCGAAACGGGAAGAGCAAGTGAGGATACGGGCAGCAGTGTTGTGGACTCGTTGCAGACGTTGAAGTTGGGATTGGGGGAGACCAGCTAAGGAGACGTTACAATAATCGAGGCGGGAGATGAGGAGGGTGGACATAGCGGAGAAAGAGAGGAAAGGGCGTACAGATCGGAGTTGTTTTAGGGTGAGAATGCAGCGCTGAACTACAGATGAGTTATGTGCTTTGAACGACAGGGAGGCGTCGAGGGTCATACCAAGGTAGCGCAGAGAGGTGACGATGGGGATTGGAACGGAAGAGAGCAGTGGAATGAGGGAAGGGGCAGGGCTACTGGCAGTGAACCAGATGGCTGAGGTTTTGGAGAGATTGATATGCAAGAAGTTGGAGGAAAGCCAGGATGCTACTGAGGAGAGACAATTGTTGAAGGGGGTATTATCGGGGGAGACAGAGTTAGTGTGATAAAGAAGAAAGATATCATCAGCGTAATAATATGCGGAGACACCGTGTTGTTGGACTAAAAGTGCGAGAGGAGCCAAAAAGGCATTAAAGAGGAGGGGAGCAAGGACAGAGCCCTGGGGGACACCGCAGGGAAGGGGAGTGGAGGGTGAAGAGAGAGAACCGGTGGAAACTGAAAAGGAACGGCCAGAGAGAAAGGAGTGAAACCAATGAAGAACTGTGCTGGTGATGCTGGCATCTTGGAGGCGTGAAAGGAGAGTGCGATGATCAACAAGGTCGAATGCGGCAGAGAGATCCAGAGAGACAGCGAGAGTGACAAGGCCATGATCGTGAGCGGTGTGTAGTTCATTTAGAAGAGAAAGAAGAGAAAGAAGAACAGACTCCGTCCTGTGCCTGGGGCGGAAACCTGATTGTCGAGGGTGAAGGGTGAGAGAAACTTCAAGGTGTGATGATGACAATTGAGTGAAAACAAGCTTTTCTAAAAGCTTGGAGAGGAAAGGGAGATTAGAAATGGGGCGCCAGCTAGAGGTGGAAGAGTGATCTAGTGAACCATGCTTCCAGGGAGAGGGGAAGACACCTGTGGAGAGACTAGAATTAAAGATAGAGAGAATGTGGGGGGAGAGAGCTAGAGAGGGATCTAAGAGCCAGCGGGAGGGAATGGGGTCAGAAGAGAAGGTGCAGAGCAGAAGAGCTATATAACGTCTTTATTTCGACAATTTCCGGTTGCCATCTTTGTTTTTTTAAATAACGTATATGCTATAAGATGGTCTCACGTTTTTTGGGCCACCGTGTATGTGTGTATGTGTATATAGATATAGATATATAGATATATATAGAGAGAGAGACAGTTAAATAAGCTAGTTGCATTCTTCTAATGACAAAACAGAAAGCTTAAAACAAGCAAAACTTTAAATAAATAAATGTAATAGCTCATAGTAGTTATGGTTTTCGTTTTATAGAGATGCTATTTTTTTTTAATTCTCTACACTCACCAGAGGCTCATTACTGCTGGCAATACATGCTTCCTGCTGTTCCTGGGCGCTGCAGCTGCTCATCCTTTTCAGTAATGTTTTATGCCAAAAATCTCCAATTTCCAAAAAAGGGAAAGCAGGAGGTGGAGTAACTGTTTTCAGAAATCCTCTGAAAATACTGAGCTGTGGCAGCTAGCAGCAATAGAATGAAACCCGTGCTTCTGACAACAGGGTGCCTCTGGTGTGCACAGCTGATTAAAAATGAAACCAAAACTATCTATGCTCTTCAAAGATTATACTTACTTCTAATCTGCTTCAGAGTTGGTTTTAATAGGTCCAACCAAACCTAAAATCAATACAAAACAATAATGTTAATAACAGAAGAGTAATTACTGAAAGAGAAGTTATGCATGACTCTCAAAGGTATACAGCATAATCACTCTCCTGTGGAATTACTCGGATTCATAAAAAAAAAAACACTAGCATCTCAAAATATAAGGTCCCTTTTACTAAAGCATAGTGGGTTTTTCATGTAATGCAGGGTATGTGCAAAATTGTTACACTCGGTATGGTTAAAAGCCATGCAGTAAATTCCAGAGGCATGCCCAGCAGGTGCCATGCACTTTCAGCACAGAAATGTCCCTTACCATGCGTTAGGTTCATTTGAAATTAGCACAGGTACACAATGCCTCCTCCTGAGGTGGCGTTGTGCACCTGCATTAACTGCAACATTGACAGCGTGTAGTAATTAATGCACGTTAACCGCAATGTGCAGCACATACCCACCTTCCACCCATAACCTGCCTAAGTCCTGTGCCATATCACATTGAGCAGTTAAGCGTAGTTACTCACCTGTAACAGGTGATCTCCGGGAACAGCAGGAATTTAGTCCTCACATATGGGTATCGTCGGTACCGACGGAGCCTGCGCGGGAACACTCCCCAGCGTCCAATAGGAACGCTTTTGGGAGCATCCCTCAGCACATGCACGCTGCCTTCCCGCCTTTCCAACTGTCCCTCTTCAGTTAAGTTTGTAGCTGAATGAAAGGATAAAGGGAGAGAGGAAAGAGACAAAAACAGTGAGACACAACTCCTAGGGGTGGTGGGTGGGTTGTGAGGACTAAATTCCTGCTGTTCCCGGAGATCACCTGTTACAGGTGAGTAACTACACTATCTCCAGAAACAAGCAGGAATGTAGTCCTCACATATCGGGACTCCCTAGCTGAAGATGCCAGGGAGATAGCCCCATGAAGGTGACACCGAAGGTGAGAAGCCTTCCTCCCATGAATCTCTGGCATCCCACCAGGGTTGGTGAGTAGGAGTTGGTTTAGGTTTGAAAAAGATTTTGAAGAACAGCTTGGCCAAAGAAGGCATCCCGACAGGAGGCTTTATCTAGGCAGTACTGGGCTGTGAAGGTGTGTACCAAAGCCCAGGTGGCTGCTCGACAAATGTCATCGATAGACACAGAGTGGAGATTAGCCATAGAAGCTGCCATGGCTCTCACCATTGTGAGCTGCGACATGGTCCTGAAGAGGAAGACCCTTACTCTCATAAGGATATGCATTGGGCAATCCATTTAGACAAAGTCTTTTTGGAGACTGGAAGTCCCAAATGACTAGGGTCAAAAGCTACAAAAGGTTGCGAGGACTTTCTAGGTTGCTGTGTTCTTTGAATGTAAAAGGCTAAGGCCCTTGTACAATCCAAAGTATGAAGGTTTCTTTCTGCATTAGAGGCGTGAGGCCTCGGAAAAAATACAGGAAGATAAACTGATTGGTTTAAATGAAAAGGCGAAACCACCTTTGGCGTTAAGTGTGGGTGAGTTCGAAGAACAACCATATCATGATGAAATCTAGTATAAGGAGGATCAGCCACTAAAGCTTGCAATTCACTAATGCGACGGGCAGAGGTGATTGCAATCAGGAAGATGACCTTCCAAGTCAAAAACCTAAGGGCTGTAGTGGCTAAAGGTTCAAAAGGCGGCTTCATAAGCTGCCATAGAACTAGATTTAGATCCCATGCTACTGGTGGTGGCTTGATGGGAGGTTTAGTTAATAAAAGGCCTCTCAAATCTTGATAGGAGTGGATGAGAGGAAATTGGTTGTCCATTTAGAGGCTTATAAGAAGCTGCAATTGCACTAAGATGGACTCTTACCAGAATTCGATAAGTGAAGGAGATACTCTAGTATCGATTCTAAGGGTATGACCAGGGGGTTTAATCCCTTCTTGGAGCACCATATAGTAAAACGTTTCCACTTGAAGGCATAAGATCTTCTTGTGGAAAGTCCTAGAAGCCTGAAGGATATCTTTTACTGCTGGGACAGGTTGAAATCCTGGAGGTCTAAGCCTTCAACAACCAGGCCGTGAGGTGCAGGGACTGGGGCTTCGGGTGCCATAGCATCCGGTTCTCCTGGGAAAGGAGATCTGGAGCATGCCCTAACTCCAGAGGTGCCGCTTGAGAGAGATGCAGAAGCAGGGAATACCACGTTTGGCATGGCCATCGTGGTGCTATGAGAATCATGCGACCCCTGTCTCTCTGAAGCTTGAAGAGTGTCTTGGGAATGAGGGGAATGGGTGGGAAGGCATAAAGGAAGTCCTGACCCCAGGGAAGGAGGAAGGCATCCCTTGCCTGACAGTTGTGTGCCGGAATTCTGGAACAGAACCGGGAAAGTTTGGCATTCAGTGGACTTGCAAAGAGGTCTATGTCTGGAGTGCCCCAGAGATGAAATATCTTTGCCACCTGGTCTAGGTGGAGTGACCACTCATGAGGTAGCAGGACTCGACTGAGCTTGTCTGCCCAAAGGTTTTGAATGCCTGGAAGATATACCACTAGAAGGTGAATTTGATGCTCTCTGGCGAGGGCCCATAGTCTTAAAGCTTCGTTGCATAACGACAGAGAGCCTGTCCCGCCCTGCTTGTTCACATAGAACATGGCTACCTGATTGTCTGGACTAGGACTGTCTTGTAGCTGAGCTGGGCGTGGAATACTCAAAGAGCTAAATAAATTGCTCTTAACTCCAGGACGTTTATGTGCATACCAACCTCCTGTGGAGTCCAGGTTCCCTGGGTAGAGAATTGATTCAGGTGTGCTCCCCAACCCACCTGTGATGCATCTGTTGTTAGGGTGGCCTGAAAGAGGGGTTGATTGAAAGGAGACCCCACTGTCAGGTTTTCTAATGATTGCCACCTTTGGAGGGGCAAAATTAGTCGTTGAGAGATTGTTATTTTGTCCGACAAATGACCCATGGCCTGTGTCCAATGTGCCGCTCGCATGTGGAGGCGAGCATATGGAACTACATGAACTGTGGATGCCATGTGTCCCAGTAACTGCAGAAGCTCCCGAGCAGTGAGGGAGGATTTGCCTGCAGCTTGGGAAGCTAACTGCATTATGCGAAGACACCGGGCTTATGGAAGGAAAGCCCTTGCCTGTCTGGTATCCAGACAGGCTCCTATGAATTCTAGGCATTGGGAAGGAACTAGTTGAGATTTTGGGAAGTTTATTACCAATCCCAAGTATTGGAGGATTTGCATTGTATGAGACAGTGCAGCACTGGCCTCTGTCACTGTGGAGGCTCGGATGAGCCAGTCGTCTAAGTAAGGGAAGACAAAAATCCCCAGGGTTCGTAGAAATGCAGCTACTACTGCCATGCATTTCGTGAATACCCTTGGTGCTGAAGCCAGACCAAAAGGAAGAATCCTGTACTGGAAATGTCTTCCCCTGAAAAGGAAACGTAGAAATTTCCTGTGATCTGGATGGATAAGAATGTGAGTGTATGCATCCTTTAAGTCTAGAGAGCAAAGCCAGTCCTGGCTTTGAAGGTATGACAGAAGAGTTCCCAGAGAATTTCTCTCGAAACAGATATTTGTTCAGTTCTCTGAGATCTAGAATGGCTCTGTGTCCTCCTGTTTTCTTTGAAATAAGAAAATAGGGGGAGTAGAACCCTGCACCCTGTTGAAGAATGGGTACTTCCTCTATTGCCCCTTGGGCAAGGAGTGTGGAGACCTCGTGATCTAGCAGATTGTCTGCAGAGGGTTGTGAATTGAACTGCTTTAGAATTGTAGGAGGGGGTAAGCTGTGAAAATGAAGTTTGTACCCCTCCCCTACAATGGACAAAGTCCAATCTTCTGCTGTCATTTGATGCCATCTGTTGACAAAGTGGCATAACCTGCCGGGAATATTGGGGGGTTGAGGACCCCTCAGAGGCAGGAAGGCAAAGCTCTCTAGGAAGGAGTCAAAGCCCTTGAGGGGGCTGAACCTGGAGCGCTGGTTGAGCTCTCGGGTATTTTGGTTTCTTTTGTTGTCTAGTTTGTCCCTTTTGGGCAACCTGACCTGGAGTCTGAGTCTGGTGGGTATAGAAAGAATAAAACTTCCTCTTTTTGCTAAAAGAGGGTTTTTTATAAGGCTTCCTTTTGGCTGGAGTGGCTGTAGATTTTGACAATCTATCTAAGGTAGAATTGTCAGCATCTAACTTGTTAGCCTTCTCCTGCCAGTTCTTGACAAAGAGATTCTTTCCTGTGCAAGGAATGTTGCCTAACTTGTCCTGTACCCAAGTCTCCAAGTCTGATGCCTGTAGCCAGGCAATCCGTCGTGCACCAATGGCAATAGCAGAGGTTCTGCTGATGCATTCGAAGCAGTCAAAGGCTGCACGATTGACAAACTTGGAGACATCCTGAGCATGCTTAACCAGAATAAGAAAGTCTTGTCTCTTATCATCTGGGAGAAATGGGCTCATAAGTTCCAAGTCTCCTGTGATTTCTTTGAGGAACATTCCCATATATAGAATATATGAGCTGATCCTAGCTGAAAGCATGGAAGCTTGAAAAGTTCTACGTCCAAAAGCATCCAGAGTCCTACATTCACGACCTGGAGGATTGGATGCATGTCTTTTTGCATTTTTCATCCTACGCATGGCTGACTCCACTACCATTGAATGGTGTGGCAGCTGAGTTTTCTGAAATCCAGGACATGGTGGGACTCGATACATAGTATCAAGTCTCCTAGAGTGAGGAGAAGTAGTCAGAGGTGTTTCCCACATTCTGAGCATCAAGCTTTGTAGAATTTCATGGATAGGCAGAGTAGCTGCCTCCTCAGGAGCTTTAGGATATTGGAGGATTTCCAATTCCTTTGCTCTGGGTTCCTCTTCAGGAGCTACTGTGATTGAAAAACCTTTAGCCATATCACAGATGAAATCCTGAAATGACATGTCCTCTGGAGGTGACATTCTGCGCTGGGGTGAAGAGGGATCTTCTAGAAGAAACCCTCTAGTGCCAGCAGAATTGTCAGAGTCTTTGAAATCGGAGGAATCGAAGTATTCCTGACGCCGATGCTCCTGCAAAGCACGATCCCGGTACCGATCCAAGTCGGTACCGAGGTGACCCGGTACCACTTTATCCACTCCAGCCGGAGGTGGAATGGGAAGAGTTACCATCGGGGCCGGTACCGTCGGTACCGGCATCGTCGGTGTCGGTACCAGCGTCTGTACCGGTGTCAGTACCAGCATCGGTGTCGATGTCGGTACCGGTGCCCTTGGGACCACCGGTACCGCAGCTGAGAGGAGAGCTGTTATACTGCGCTTAATAGCAAGAAATCTCTGGTCTATCGACGCTGCCAATGCCTGGGTGTCAGAGCCAGTAAGAACGGCCGGAACCCCTGAGCATGGCACAGGTAGTTCTTGCGAGGTTGAGGCCTCTAGAACATCCTGAAGCCCCATCGATGCTTTGGAAGCCAAAGCCTCCCGCCGGGGCTATTTTGCCGGTGTGGTTCCCTCAAGGGCTATGTCAATGGCCTCTCGATGCTTAGCAGGAGAGCTACCCTTTGAGGACCGGCTTTTGTGTTTAGTTACCTGAGATCCATGGGAGGAAGAAGAGGCCCTTGACGATGTCGATGGAATGGATCTGGCATCTGAAGAAAAGAGGGTACCGAGCTTTGCGGACCGGTTCTGTCTTCCTCTTTTGGTCATCCCCATGCAGGAGAGACATTCAGTTGGTGAATGATCAGGTCCTAAACATTTTAGACACCAATCATGGGTGTCAGTGACGGAAATTGTACCGCCACACTTAGTACATTTTTTAAAACCACTAGTTGGTTTTTCCATGATTTTGGAAAAATGGGGCCTAATGCCCAAAATTGTGCCTAGCACCAAAACAGGAAAGTTTCTGAAAGAGAACAGTCTAAGGGGTTTTTTGGGGGGGGTTTAGGAAAAGAAAAGAACTGAAGTTTAAAGATGTAATTTTCTGCGGTGACAGGGAATAGGTCCTGTCGGCTCAGCGGAAAATGAAGAACTGAAGAGGGACAGTTGGAAAGGCAGGAAGGCAGCGCGCATGTGCTGAGGGATGCTCCCAAAAGCGTTCCTATTGGACGCTGGGGAGCGTTCCCACGCAGGCTCCGTCAGTACCGACGATACCCATAGGTGAGGGACTACATTCCCGCTTGTTCCTGGAGATGCATGCAAATGAGTGCACACTAAATGGCTCAGGCCCGCAGTAGCTGTTAATGCAAGCTAATTTGCGTATTTACTTACTGCACTTCAGTAAAAGGGCCTTTCAGTAAAATGGCCTCATGGAGTAATATACATGTTAAAATGAGTAAAACCAGTCAAAACTCCTCAAAGGGGAAGCATTTTCTGCATATAAACATGTGGAAAATGGCTCATAAAGTAGCATGGCCAAATATATATACACACACACACACACATACATACAAATGCATGTGCCAACAAGATGACAACAATGTATACACATAAGTGCAGACATTTATTGATGTAGAGGTCTGGGAGAAGCTGCAATGTGCACATTTTATAAGATGTGCGAGTACATGCTTAGAGTAGATGTTAACATTTACACTATTTCGTAGCAGGAATTTATGAGAGAGAATTTATGCATTAATAAGGATAGCACTGGGAACCTGTTTTAGAAAGGCATATAGGCAACTATGTTACCTTTATAATTTAGGCACTTTATTGGACATTTCACATAGGCACTCGTTAGAACATTACCCCAAGACTGCAGGAAATAAAAGATAACCACAAACTTGATGAATGTCCTAACACTGGATGCTGAGCTATATGCATTTAATTACTGGATTTATTGAGTACAGGCTATGAAAATAGTGGTGTTACAATCAACAGAGACAGGAAGAGATACAGCTAAGTTAGAGTTCTGTTGTACTTTTAAACAAAAAAATTACAGTTACATCCTTTCAGCTTCACCACAGTTAAAATCTAAAACATATAAAAGGAGAGAAATAGCTGACTAGAAAACATCATAAAATATAATTATACAAAATGGAATAACTGGTTTGTTAATTTAGCAATAAAGGTAATTTTTTTAAAATAAAGAAAATGGCGACGGTAATGTTGAATTTCTCTCTTTCAAAAATCATGGTGTTCTATTTCATAAATCACATCATCAATATAACTAATCAACTTGAAGGTGAACCATTTAGAAATGAAATTGAATATTTATGTTCCTTTCATACTATGGAGAGATTCCAAGTAGATTGCGAGTGTAGCCTGGATCAGTATGATTGACTGACCTATACTAAGTGATTATTCAAACCATACTTAAAATCAACCTCTCATGACCTGCTTTAACTTTAATTAATGAATAATCACAGTGGAATACATTTGAAAAGTTTTGAGTAAGGGAAATCAGGTGTGGTTAACATAGGTCTCCATAAGAACATAAAATATACCATACTGGGTCAGACCAAGGTCTATCAAGCCCAGTATCCTGTTTCCAACAGTGGCCAATCCAGTTCACACTTACCTGTCAGATTCCCAAAAGGTAGACAGATTCATGTTGTTTATCCCAAAGGTCAGTGATTCATTCCCTCAGTCCACTTTAATAATGGTTTATGGACTTTTCCTCCAGGCACTTGTCCAAAACCTCTCTTAAATCCAGCTACACTAAAGCGTAGTTACTCACCTGTAACAGGTGTTTTTCCAGGGACAGTAGGAATCAGTCCTCACTTATGGGCGACATCGACACTGACGGAGCCCACGCGGAGCAATTCCCCAACTTTCAAATAAAGCTTTTGGGATTGCTGCCATGCATGCGTGGTCCTCTTCCCGCCCAAGAGTGCCATCTTGCTCAGTCAGGACCCTTAGCTCGAGCCCTACCAAGCAGATGGGAAGGGAAGGACAAAAATCCTGCAACTCATCAGGGGAGGTGGGAGGGTAGTGAGGACTGATTCCTGTTGTCCCTGGAGAACACCTGTTACAGGTGAGTAACTACGCTTTCTCCAGGAACAAGCAGGAAGTCAGTCCTCACTTACGGGGATCCCCAGCTACAGGCTACTGAACCTGTAACCAAAAACGCCTCTACGAGGTCGTAAGCAGAAGCCGATGCCTGAAGGAGCCCGGAGTCCTCGGGTCTTTGAGGCGAAGCCCTCGGTAGCCATGAAGAAGGGTCAGAGGACAGGAGTTGTTTATACCCCGAATAGATTATGGAGTACAGCCTGGCCGAAGGCGCTGTCCCGGCAGGACTCCCTCTCCAGGCAGTAGTGTGCAGTGAAGGTATTCGTGGAAAACCAGGTCGCTGCCTGGCAGATGTCCATCAGGTGCACGGAGCGCAGCAAAGCCACCGAGGCCATTATGATCCGAACCCCATGCGCGGTGACCTGACGGTCTAACAGGGCACTCGCCTTCGTGTGAGCAAAAGCGATGCAGTCCACCACCCAGAGAGGGTGCGTTTGGCAACTGCCTGCCCCTGTCAATTGGGATCGTAGGTCACAGAGTCGGCCAGACTTGCAATGATTCTGGTGCGCTGCAAAAAGAAGGCGAGAGCCCTTCTACAGTCGAGGGTATGAAGAGCTGCTGACGCCTGCTCGGCGTGGGGTCTCAGGAAGAAAGTTGGCAGGACTAGCTCCTGGTTAAGATGGAAATCCAAGACGCCTTTAGGCAGGAATTTAGGGTGGGTATGGAGGACCACCCTATTCCTATAGAACCTTGTGTAAGGAGCATCAGCTAGGAGAGCCTGAAGCTCACTGACTCGGCGGGCTGAGGTCAGCACCACCAGGAAAGCCACCTTCCAGGACAGATGCCGAAGCGAGCACATTGCCATCGGCTCGAAGGGTGGACGTGAGAGCTGCATGAGCACCACATTCAGGTCCCATTCCGCCAGGGGAGGTTGGATGGGTGGCTTGGATAGCAAAAGACTCTGCATAAAGCGGGAGACTAATGGCTGCCCTGAGAGGGGCTTTCCCTTGACAGGGAGGTGGCTCGCCGAGATGGCACTCAAGTGTACTCTGAGTTTGACTTCAGACCTTCCCTCGAAAGATGTAGGAGATACTGGAGGACCTATTGAATGGGACATGAGAATGGGTCGATCTGGAGCCCTGAGCACCAGACTAAGAAGCGCCACCACTTGAAGGCATAGGCTTGTCTAGTGCAGTCTTCCTTGACCCGAGGAGGACCTCCTCTGGGAGAGCCAGCGAAGCTAGAAAAACCCGTTCAGCCTCCAGGCCACGAGGGATAAGGAGATCAGGTTTGAGTGCTGCACCTGCCCCCTCCTCCTGTGTCAGCAGACCCGGGGCAAAGCCCAGGGGAACAGGGGGCTCCATCAACAGTCTGAGCAGAAGCAGAAGCAGGAACCAGGGCTGCCGAGGCCACAAGGGAGCTATGAGGATCAACAATGCCCAGTCCCACTGGGCCTTGAAGAGGGTTCTCGCAATGAGAGGGATGGAAGGGAATGCATAGAGTAGGCTGGATGACCAGCTCAGAAGGAATACATCCGGACTCTCCCTACTCGGGTGCGGCACCGGCCCGTAAAAGCGGGGGAGCTGCACGTTCTGGGGACTGGCGAACAGGTCTATCACCGGCGTCCCCCAGCAAAGGAACAGCCAGCCCGCCACCCCAGGATCCAGCTGCCACTCATGAGGGCAAAGGATCCTGCTGAGCCTGTCCGCCAGGACATTCTCCTGGCCCGGAAGGTAGGCTGCCTTGAGGGACATCTTCCAGACAGTAAAGGAGCAAAGGACCACTGCTTCCCAGCAGAGGGAGCGTGATCCGGTGCCTCCTTCCTTGTTGACATAGAACATCGCCACGCAGTTGTCGGTCTATACCAGTACCGACCTTCCCTTGAGGTGGTTCTCAAAGGCCCTCAGGGCCCACTGAATCGCCCAGAGCTCAAGCAAGTTTATCTGCTGCTGAGACTCCTCAGACGACCACTGCCCCTGCATGCACAACGGCACGCAGTGGGCTCCCCACCCTAACAGGGAGGCATCCGTTGTTAGCACTGTGTTGTGCTGTGGGGCCTGGAAGGGCGACCCCCAGAGGAGACTGCAGGGGTTTTGCCATCAACTCAGGGACACCAGAAGGCAGGGGAGGACCCGGACGGGGTCCTGGAGGTGACCAATGGACGGGCTCCACTGGCCGCTGCGGCACCACTGAGCTGTCCACATGTGCAGGCAAACATGAGGGACCACCTCGACGGTAGAGGTCATGTAGCCCAGGATGCAAAGCATAGTCTGAGCTGTGACTCAGGAGGTGCTTTAGAACTGAGCCGCCAGGGCTTGGAGCGGTCGGAGCGATCCGCTGGCAGGAATGCGGTCGCCTGCTGAGTATCAAGGTGTGCCTCGATGAACTCTAGTGCCTTCACTGGCTGGAGGTGAGACTTTGGGTAGTTGATCAAGAACCCCAAGCTTTCCAACAGGAGGATTGTGAATGACATTGCTCACTGGGTTTCCTTGACCGAGGATCCCACAATGAGTCAGTCATCAAGGTAGGGAAAGACTGGCATGCCCTGACGCCTGAGACATGCGGCGACCGTGGAGAGGCATTTCATGAAGACCCATGGGGCGAATTAATAGCAAATGCAATTAAATGGGGGGGACATTTTTCAGATATGTTAGTGAGAGAAGGAAGTGCAAAAGTGGTATTGTCAAACTCAAGGGAGAAGGCGAGGAATATGTAGAAGCTGATGAAGATAAAGCCGATTTGCTTAACAAATATTTTGTTCTATGTTCACAGGAGCAGAACCTCAGAAAACTCCCACAAATTGGAGCAGAAGTGAACAGGACACTTGAACACTTTTCAGGACTGTTCATGAGGAACTAGCTAAACTAAAAGTAGACAAAGTGATGGGGCCAGATGGGATACATCCAAGAATACTGTAGAACTTGGGGATGTTCTAGCAGCTCCAATGACTGACCTTTTCAGTGCTTCTTTAAAGTTGGGAGTTGTCCCGGTGGACTGGCGAAAGGCACGTGTGATCCCTTTACACAAAAGCAGAAGTAAGGATGTGGTTGACAACTACAGGCCAGTTAGGATGACTTCTGTGGAGAGTAAATTAATAGAAATGCTGCTACAACAGAGGACAGTAAGGTTTCTGGAGTCCAGTGGATTGCAGGATCCAAGGCAGCATGGGTTTACTAGACGCACATCTTGTCAGATAAATCTGATTGATTTCTTTGACTGAGTGACCAAAGAGTTGGACTCAGGGAGAACCCTAGATGTGGTGTACTTGGATTTCAGTAAAGCCTTTGAAATTGTTCTATACAGGCAACCTAAGAATAAATTGAGCACCCTAGGGATGCACCCTAAGGTGACTGACTGGGTAAGAAATTGGTTGAGTGGTAGGCGACAAAGTATACAGGTAAACTGTGCTCACTCTGAGGAGGAGGTGGTTACTACTGGTGTGCCGCAGGGATATGTCCTTGGTCCGATTCTTTTTAACATCTTTGTTTAGTGATATTGTGGAAGGGCTGCGGGTAAGGTTTGCCTTTTTGCAGATGATACCAAAATCTGCAATAGGGAGTAGACACCCAGGAAGGAGTAAATAACATGAGGGGGGATTTAGCTAAGCTTGAAAAAGTCTAGAATTTGGCAGCTGATATTTAATGCTAAAAAGTCCAGGCTTATGCATTTGGGCTGCAAAAATCCAAGGGAGCGGTACAGTGTAGGAGGCAAAGTACTTCTGTCCACGAAAAAAGAGCAGGACCTTGGCGTGACTGTTTCTGATGATCTTAAAGTGGCTAAACAGGTACAAAAAGGGATAGCGAAAGCCAGAAGGATGCTTGGGTGAATAAGGAGAGGAATGGCCAGCAGAAAAAAGGAGGTGTAAGTCTCTGGTGTGACCTCATTTGAAGTATTGTGTGCAGTTCTGGAGACTTCACCTTCAAAAGGATATAAACAGGAAGGAGTCAGTACAGAGGGTAGCTACTAAAATGGTTAGACCATATGGGGACAGACAAAGATCTTGATATGTATACTTTAGAGGAAAGACTGAATAGAGGAGATGTTATAGAGATGTTTAAATACCTCTGTGGCATAAATGCACAAGAGAAGAGCCTCTTTCAACTGAAAGTAAGCTTTGCAATGAGGAGGCATAGGATAAGGGTGAAAGGAGATAGACTCAGGAGTACTATGCGCAAATATTTGTTTATGGAAAGAATGGTAGGTGTGTGGAATGGTCTCCCAGTGCAGGTAGTAGAGACGAGGACAGTATCTGAATTCAAGAAAGCATGAGACATACACAGAAGATCTCTAAAGGTAATAAAGGGACTATAGTAATTGATATGGAAGAGCAGACTAGATCGGCCATATGGTCTTTTTTTGCTGACATGTTTCTATGTTTAAAGAGGGGGAAGGGCAAGGGACAAAGTGTAGTATAGATGGCAAAGAGCTTTAGGAAGGGAGACTTGTTGATTTTGTGGGAGCAGAAGGTAATTTGTTGAGACTGCCAAGCGCCTTTTATTGTAAGATGATGCCATTTGTAGTCTGCTTTTTTTTCTTCTATTTTTGATATAGCTAATATTTTGTCCATTCTCGAAGGAACACCATACTTTCCACATTCTGTTGCAAGTACATCAGATGGAAAGAAATATCTATCTGGAGCACAGTATAAAAAAGGGAAGTTGCTCTCTCAAAACAAAAAGGAGCCATTCTAAAATGTGTTACAACTGTAGCATCTGATACCCAGCATGAAGAATCTTCTGAGAGAAAATTCTTAACAAGGACAACACAGAATAGCTCTTGCAGATCTTCCAGAAAAGCTATCTGTCACTACATCCACTTCAACATCTCAGATGGATGAAGCTATGCATGTTGCCCGATAAAGATCCTGCGGCATAAGTGAGTGTTGTGGATCCAGAGGTTACAATTGCCTCAGAATCCAATCTATTAGAGATGTGGTCAGAAATATGCAGTAAACAGAAAGACAGACAACAATGGCAAGTAAAGATTATATGGCCTATCTAGGGTGGTCAACCGGCTCCAGATGTACCAAACAGGCTTGATCCAGTCCTGGCTTTATCCCATTGCATGCAGAGACTTGTAGTCTTGCTTTTCTTATGGAGTACAACAGAGAAATCAGAACTACATATCCCTGCATGTGAGTAAACCCAGGACTGGATTAAGCTTGTCAAATGCAACTGGAGTCAGTTGGCAACCTTAGGTCTATCCAGTCTCACCAAACTACCTAACTCTACAATCTCTTCTTCTCCCTTAGAGATCCTCTGTCCTTGTCGCATGCTTTCTTCAATGCACATACTGTCCTCATCTCCACCACCCTTTCCATAAAGAAGGAGAAATTAGACCTTACCTGCTAATTTACTTTCCTCAAGTCCCTCCAGTGCAGTCGTGTAGGTTGTCTCCCCTCATCAGCAGCTGGAGACTGAACATGTCAGATTCTGGTGATGTCATGCTAGAAGGGGACTGTGCACCAATCTCAAGATCAGTATCCTAATATCAAAGCAGACTCCAAAAAGTGCAAGGTTAAATACAACACAAAACAACTATCTTATCTCATGAAACAAATGTGTAGGTTTGTTTGCTTTTTTTTTTTTTTTTTAAAGTAGCCTGTTTTTGTTTTTTTTGTTTTTTTAAATGAGGCCTGAAACCACCACAGCAGAGCTCAAGAGAAACACAACCCCTGCCAGACAGAAACACATCATACGCCATCCAACAAAGGAGTCCCCCAGCCTGGGAAAACCTAGACACCCCCACCCCCCAAATAGGAGAGCAAGACGATCTTAGTTATGAGCCCAACGCTATGAAAGGAGTCATCTCTGCTGAGCTAGGCTCGCTTTCCACTGACAATGGGAGGATCCTGGTCTGGAAGGGCTCAAGGCGTGTAAATTAGTAAGTGAAGTCTAACTTCCCTTTCCATTTAGTCCCTCCAGTCCAGTCCAGTCCAGACGTATGGGATGTATCAGAGCAGGAATCATACACAGGTGGGAACCGCGAGCCTGGCCTGCAAAACCCCCACTCCAAAACGGGCTTTCCTCCACACCTGCACATCTAGGCAACAGTGCCTCACAAAGGTATGTAGTGATAACCAGGTCGCCACTCAATAAATATCCGGAGGAACCAGGCCAGCTCTGCACAGGTAGTCGCCTGCAACCTCCTCAGAGGAGTCCAAAACTTCACAGAGTATGCCAAAGAATTTGCCTTCTTCAACCACTGCGTCACAGATGCTTTAGAAGCTGCCTCCCACTTTCGTGGACCACCATGCAGCACAAAAAGATGATCAGACTTGTGGAAGGCCCTCGTGCATTTCAAATATCATCTCAGAACCTTTTGGATGTCCAAGAGACACAATTGCCTATCCTCCTGAGAATCACTTTGAACCAGAAAAACCGGAAGAGAAAGACTGATCGACATGGAATGACAAAAGAACCTTCGGCAGGAAAGAGGGAACTGGGTGTAATACTACCTTCTCATTAGTAATCAGTAGGGACCAACCAAATTCACAATTTCACAGCCATGCATTTTCCATGAATTTGGCTGTCTTCCGTGAAAAATGTGACATTCCCGCGAAGGTGGTGAGAGCCGGTTCGGGAGCTGCTGACCTGTGTGTGGCAGCCCTTCTGACGTCATCTCTGGGCCCCGATAAAAGAACTGCGCATGGTGCTTCAATTTGGGAGCGTTTACTTACAGCCTGATTCCCGCAGAGGGGTAAGAGAGCTGGTTCGGGAGCAGCCCTTCTGATGTCATCTCTTGGCCCCGATAAAAAGAACTGCGCATGGTGCTTCAATTTGGGAGCGTTTACTTACAGCCTGATTCCGCGGACGGGTAAGAGAGCCAGTTCGGGAGCAGCCCTTCTGACATCATCTCTTGGACTCAATAAAAAGAACTGCGCAGGGTGCTTCAATCTCTTCTACCACCAACTGAGCTGCTGACCTGTGTGTGGCAGCCCTTCCAAAGTCATCTCTGGGCCCCGATAAAAAGAACTGCGCAGGGTGCTTCAATTGGGAGCGTTTACTTACAGCCTGATTCAGGTAGTCCACAGTATACACGGTATTCTTTGCCACCACCATAATTTGAAGGCAGGGTGCTTCAATTTGGGAGTGTTTAGTCTGAATTAAAAATTGAATTATGTCAAAGTGCATCAATGATGTCGATAATGAAAAAAGCTGAACATGTCTCTTGTGCAGAACGAGCTAAGCAGTATCCAAAGAGAACTTTACATGCCGATTCTGGAAAATTATTTTGTTCGTACTGTAACGTTACTGTTGATCACACCAGGAAAGAAGTATTGACGGGCACTTGGAATCGTCAGTTCATGCTTCCAAAAGAAAAGCAGCAGAAGCAGCACTGGACAGAAAGGCAAAAAAGCAGGCGACTGTTACGGGAATGTTTTTACGCAGCATGGAAGCGAGGGATGCGCGCAATATGGCTGTATTTGAATTGGTTGAAGCATTTACTGAAGCTAACATTCCTTTGGAAAAAATAGATCATCCCACCTTGCGCTACCTACCTACAAAACCACATCCCAAACCTCGGGCTGTTGCCTGCTTAACACCACCTGCGAACAAACTTACAACAGAAAGTTTTTTCCAACCACAAACAATTGAAAGAACTTTTGTCAGCTGCACCATCCATTGCGATTGTTACTGATGAAGCCAGCGATTCTCAGGACCGGTTTTGTTTGCATATTTTGTTTGTTACTGAAGTTAAAGCGTCTGCAGCTCGTCCGACTGCTTATTTAGCTGACGTCATTTATCTTGAAAAGGTAAATGCAGTTACTGTTAGCAAAACTGTACTTGCCTGTGTGGCTAACATGGGAATTTCTTACAATAACGTTAGTGCTTTCGTAACTGATAATGCGTCACACATGTCCAAAGCGTTTGAGAAAATAGCAGCAGTGCTACCGAACGCTGGTCACTGTACATGCAGCACGCACATTGTTAGCCTGGTTGGGGAGACCCGGCAAAAAAACTTCAAAAACGTTGATCGTCTGGTGGCATTGTTCAAGTCCATTTTTATTTACTGCTCCGCTAGGAAGCGCAGATACAAGGAGTTCTTGGCTGTGAAAACTGAAACAGAAATGCCGCTGCCTCCTATCCCAGTAGTTACCAGGTGGAACAGCTGGTTTAAAACTGTTATGCAACATGCCAAATTCAGCAGTTACTTACCTGTAACAGGTGATCTCCGGAACAGCAGGAATTAGTCTTCACATATGGGTACGTCGGCGCCGACGGAGCCCGCATGGAAATGCTCCCCAGCATCCAAACAGAAAGCTTTTGGGAGCATCCCTCGCGCCTGCGCGGTGACTTCCCACCTTTCCCACTGTCTCTCCCCAGTTGAGTTTCATAGCTGAGACAGAAGGAGAGAAAGAAGAAAGGAAATAGATAGATACAACTCCTAGGGGATGTGGGTGGGTTGTGAAGACTAATTCCTGCTGTTCCGGAGATCACCTGTTACAGGTAAGTAACTGTGCTATCTCCAGGAACAAGCAGGAATGAGTCTTCACATATGGGGACTCCCTAGCTGTGGGTGCCAGGGGAGATCCCATAAAATGCGCATCCCTGGAACAGGACGGCATTTCCCAAACCTGGATCTCCGGCATCCCCTGGGGGATGGAGGGTAGGAGTTGAATAGAGCAGAGCTGTAGAGGAACAGCAAATCTAAAGATTACAGGGAAAAAAGTCTTTAGAAGGTATGTCAAGTATCATCAAAATATTTAATGAACTAGCACAATATAGAGCTTACCTACTGGATTGTAGGAAGTAGACTGTAGATGCAGTAGCGGAATCTTCAAGGTGACTCCACAGCAGCGAGAAAGAAGTTCCAACCTGGAATGGGCAGGTGACCCAGGTGTCAACCGGGACAGGAGAAGATCGGCAGGTCTCCAATGAAAAGATTTATGGGAAAGCTGATAACTCAATTAGGTACAGAGTCATAAACATTGAGGACTAAAGAAGACTGACCGATCTGGAAAATTAGCCCAGTCCGGAAGGGAAGAGAGGGTATGTAAAAAAGCCCCTATTCCCAAGGAGAACAGAAGTGTACTCAGGAACACTGAAGGTGTACACTGTCCTTCCTAGCTGTTAAGCGATAGGAAGACATAGAAGTTTGAGACTGCACACATAGGGAGATGTATAACAAAAATAGAAGCTGTTGACGTCACAGCAGCAATAGTTAGTATAACCTGTCCCAGTCACTGAGCCGTGATAATAGGCAAGCTGACTGTCCGGACCCCATAAGAAAATAAAAACCTAAGCACCGACAGTCAAGGAGATAGGTAGACATAGGGTGCTATGGACATCTCCCAATATGCGTATGCCTATATACATATATATATATATATGTATATCCGGAAGACATACATATCTATACCTATGAGAATATATGTATGTAGACAAGAATTTTTTTTTTTGATATACATATCTACATATAGACATGTAGATAGACATATGTATAGGTAGAGTTGGGATGGCTGACGCCCACCCAGGGTACAAAACATGTATGCCCCCATACATAAAAATAATGTTTCAGAATACATGCCTGCAACTGAGCCACAGAAGAAAGACATTCACATGGGGAATGTGATGGGAAAAAATTCACCCAATAATAGGGGGCGAACCCACCTGATGAAATATAGAGAATCGATTTCTGTGGAGCAGGAATGTAGGTCAGTGGAAGAACCAGTATGGTTGCGTGAAAAACAGAGGATAACAGTAGTCTGGCAAGAGTACTCAGCAGTACCTTAGGACTCTGATCCGTCCAAAGGACAAGAAGAACGCATAGACGAAGATACCAGAGTGACCCCCCAAGGGGTTCAGGGGTATCATGTACGATAGAGGAGTATGCGTTGTCCAGTGGAGTAGAGGAACATAATGCCAAGCTGTAAGGAACAGGAGTATATTCCGGTCAGATTGGGAACTCCGTGGACATTCACGCAGAAAAGCTTGTCTGCTGTACATGAAAGACCCTCAGAGACAAAGGTCAATGCTCTGTGGTGAGGGCCCAGAGTAGAAGCTTCTCTGAAGGTTGCCGAGAGCATTGTGCAGGAGAATGATAAGATAAAAACTGACAGAAGTCAGGCGTGTTGCCACATCCGAGGAAAGGATATGGCTAGAAGAAGATAAGCTGCAGTGAATAGTATTATGCAAGATAGTTGCAAGCAGCTTGCAATGAGCATTAAAGTAATCACTGGAACTCCTGCATATACAGCAACTGAACAAACCGACAGAGGGGATTCTCCTGTAGAAAACAGAGAGAAAATAGACCAAGGCAGCGGAGAGCCTCTCCGTCCCTGTCCGATGAGTTGTTCAGAGCACGCAGGGAAGGAAAAACAAACAGGCTACACTGGAAGAAAAAAAGCGTTTCAGTATGGCACCAACTCAAGCAGGGGAAACCCTGGAAGAAGGGGGGGGGGGGGGGGAGTGACTTACCCTAGGGTAAGGCAGCTGAAGGAAAAGATGTCCATATGGGGACAGAAACTATCATGGGATAGTTGTGACCTCCCTTCGTGGTAGTAAGAATGGGAGAATTCTGCAACCCATGGACAAAAGTATCCGAGGGCATAGCATACTGGAAAAGAAACCAGTGTAGAGTTTGAAGAATAAACTTCTGCTAAGGGGAAGTTAACTGTAGATTGCAATACACAGGAACCTATGGTTGCTGGTTATGAGCAGACTGGGTAGAGTCTGGAGACTTCAGACTAGGATGAGATGTCCCTTGCTTGGGTACACCGGGAGGATGGGCAGAAGAAGGATGAAACTTTCTCTTCTTCGGGAGAGAGAAGGTTTGGCAGGACATTTCCCACGTCCTGGGGAAAAAGAGGGCTTAGGATGGTTTCCAGAACTAGGAAAGTCAGTGGAGCAATGAGCAACCTGACGTAAAGCTTCTCTATTAAAAAGATTGTCTCCAGTACAAGGAGAATAACCCAGTGTATGTTTTGCCCATCTGCTCAAGTCTGAAGCCTGCAGCCACGCTGTACGACGCGCTCCAATGGCAATAGCAGAGGATCTGCTAACAGACTCAAAAGAGTCTAGAGAAGCGCGAGAAAGGAACCAAGAGATATTCCTGCTATGATTAAGAAGCAAGGAATAGTCAGAGGCCTTGGGTTCTGACAAAAAAGGAGACAAAAGAGATAACTTCTCTGTGACCTCCTGAAGTGTGAGACTCATATAAAAAAATATATGAAATAATTCTTGAAGCCAACATAGAGGTTTGGAAGGTTTGACGTCCAAAGGCATCAAGTGTTTTAGATGCATGACCTGGTGGGAAAGAAGAATGTTTCTTCTTGCTTCTGACCTTCCTCATTGCTGAGTCCACTACAATGGAATGGTGCGGAAGTTGGCTTTTCTGAAACCTCGGAGAGGGAGGCACCTGATACAGAACATTCATGGCTGTAGAAGGCGCAGGAACCTTTAAAGGTGATTCCCAAATCCTCAGAAGGTGGTCCTGCAAAGACTGGTGCAAAGGAAGCATTATGGTTTCCTTTTCTGCAGGATCTTGGTCAAGAGTAGGACCAGGAATAGGAATGGCAAGAAAGGCTGCCATGTCAAGGAGAAATGCCTGAAAAGAAGGATCTCCCAGAGGAACTATTCCTGGGCAGGCTGAGGTTGAATGAGCAGCGCAAACACCAGAAGACCTACTGGACTGGTGCATAAAACGAATCCTGCTAGATGGAGAACGATACTGACAGTTCTGATTTGAGGCAGTTAGTACTGCGTCGTCGGTTCCCGGTATCGATTCCAAGCTAGGCATAGAAAGGATCGATGGCACCGATGGAACTGCAGGAGACGACGTCGACACCGGTACCGGCATCGGGGACGGTAATGCCATCATAGCAGGTATCGGAGGTTGCCGAAGCGGTACCGAGGTAACCAGAGAGCTTTGGTGATCATCCCCGGTACTGCATAGTCGGAGGCAACATGGATCGGCTCCGAAACGCGTCGGGACCAAGTCATCTAGACTGGATATGGATTCCAGACTGGGCATCGAAACGAGCGTCAGTAGTGGAATCGGCGATGCCGCTACCTGAAGGTCAATCGGAATCGTATCGATCGGTACCAAAGGCACCGAGGACGTCCGAGGACGACGCCCGGTGAGGAGAGGAACACTCGACACCGGCGCCGATGTCGGGGTATCGGTACCGCTCGAAGCCGGTACCCCCCCCAAAACTGGCGCAGATAGAGGAAAGCCCATCCGGGGCGCATCGGTCGGTCCCGAAGGTACCCAGGGCACCAGATGACGATCCCCGGTGAGGAGTGGAGCACTCGACACCGATGCCGACGCATCGGTACAGCTCGACGCCGGTATCAACCCCGCGGTTGGCTGGGATACAGGAAATCTAGACTGGGTAGTATCGATTGGCCCCGAAGGCACCGAGGGCTCCTGACGACGATCCCTGGTGAAGAGCGGAGCACTTGACACCGGTGCCGATGCCGGGGGATCGGCACCGCTCGAAGCCGGCACCAACCCCGCGCATGGCTGGGAAGCAGGAAAACCAGTCCGGGTCGGGTCCATCGGTCCCGAAGGTACCGAGGACACCAGACAATGACCCCTGGTGAAGAGTGGAGCACTCGACACAGGTGCCGATGCCGGGGGAGCGGCACCGCTCGAAGCTGGTGCCAACCCCGCGCATGGCGGGGACACAGGAAAGCCAGTCTGGGTCGAGTCGATCGGCCCCGAAGGTACCGAGGACACCAGCTGACGATCCTCGGTGAAGAGTGGAGCACTCGACACCGGTGCCGATGCCGGGGAATCGGTACCGCTCGAAGCGGATACCACCCCCGAGCATGGCTCAGGTATGTTCTGTGAGGAGTGAACCCCAGGAACAACCTGAAACCCCGTAAATGCTTTGGAGCCCGAAGACTCCCGCCGGGGTCTTACTGCCAATGGGGTCTTGAGGGCAAGGCCGGAGCCGTCATCATGCTGGGCATGAGACCTACCCATCAAGAATTGGCCAGTCTTAACAGACTTTTTGTGGGTT
The DNA here is from genome assembly GCA_033557465.1 of Ichthyophis bannanicus. Classification (NCBI taxonomy): domain Eukaryota; kingdom Metazoa; phylum Chordata; class Amphibia; order Gymnophiona; family Ichthyophiidae; genus Ichthyophis; species Ichthyophis bannanicus. Next base: position 549,342,504 of record CM066035.1, read on the forward strand.
ACCTGATCCTGGAGAGAAGAATAAACCCGTGTCCTCACCTCAGGAGGAAAAACGGCATCGAGGGATACCCGAAAAAGAGAAGGTCTTCTCCCGATGCTAAAGCCTGATGGACCCATGGAAAAGGGGTCAGGACCCAAGCAGGATAGACACCAGGCACTGGAGTCTAAAAAGAAAACTAAGTTTCCGCAGTGAAGACACTTCTTAGGGGAAGAAGGCTCCATGTTGGAAAGGCCTGTTAGGCCTCGATTAGATAAAAGAAAAAACCGAGGAGAAGTTAATTCTCTAAGTTTGAAAGAAAAGAATAAAGCACCGGCGGTGCCGGTATCGGCGGGAAAGACAGCCGCGACCACAAGAAAACAAGAAAAAAAGGGATTTTAAAGAAAAAGGTTTCTGCGGTGACAGGAGGTACGTCCTGTTGGCTCCGCGGAAAAACGAAAACTGGGGAGAGACAGTGGGAAAGGCGGGAAGTCACCGCGCAGGCGCGAGGGATGCTCCCAAAAGCTTTCTGTTTGGATGCTGGGGAGCATTTCCGTGCGGGCTCCATCGGCGCCGACATACCCATATGTGAAGACTCATTCCTGCTTGTTCCTGGAGATATCCAGTTCTACAAAGATTTCATTGCTGAAGAATTGCAACTGAGAGATGCAACAAATGCATTGACTGAATTGTACAAGCTTCTTGATGATCCTGCTGTCGTCGTAGAAGATGTGAACTTCATTGCTGCTAATGCAGTGAAGCTTGTAGACTTGCTCACATGGTTTGAGTCCACCGATGTTCGCATACATCTGGCATACAACAAAGTGACAGACGTTCTGGCTTGGGCAGAACACGAACCAAGTATTGCCATTGTCACCAAGTACAAAAAGGCCTTTGAAGATACGGCTGACAAGCTTAGTCAATACTACAAACTTATAGGTCGTCAACGATTCTCCCAGCCAGGGCTGAACTTCTTGAAGTCTGTCAGAGTGTTTGACTTTACGCAGGTCTTGCTTTTGCAATGTGATGAGTTGATACAGAACATACCTGGAATAGATGACCGTCATCTCTTGGCTGAATTTGCAGCTGTAGATGTTCCCGCAGAAACGTCTGTCACATCATTGTGGTTTGCAAGCACTGGCAGATTCCCGCTGTTGAGCCGGTTGGCGCTACGATACTTATCAGTGCCCACAAACAGTGTTGATGCTGAAAGGAGTGTGAGCCAATACACGACTGTCAGTGCACCGCAGCACCAGAGACTGTTGATGAGCAATTTGACAAATCAAGTGATTATTGCAAAGAACTCAAAACTGTGAATGCCTGAGTATTTGTTTAATTGTGTCTTCTTCAATAAAGTTCTTTTCAAATATTCCTTGTGTTGGCCGTCGTTTTTGTCCTCCATTCTGACAGTTGACAGCAATTACTTGAAATAGACACTAACTGCTAGTTAAGATTCGCATAAAACATTGAAATAAAGGCCCGTGAATTTTCCGTGAAATATGTTGAAGTTTCAAAGACCTCCCATGAAATAGCACATTTTTTCCCGTGAATTTGGTTGGTCCCTAGTAATCAGCAAGACAGGCTCCCTGCATGACAAGGCTTGTAGCTCTGACCCAAACATGCCGAACAAATAACCACCAGAAAAGCATGGTTACTCACCTGTAGCAGGTGATCTCCGGGAACAGCAAGAATGTATTCCTCACATATGGGTATCGCCAGTACTGACGGAGCCTGTGCGGGAACGCTCCCCAGCGTCCAATTAGAAAGCTTCTGGGAGCATCCCACAGCGCCTGTGTGCTGCCTTCCTGCCTTTCCCAACTGCCTCTCTCCAGTTGAGTTTTAAAGCTCAGACAAAGAGAGAGAGAGGGAAAAAGAAAGAGATAGAGAGATACAACTCCTAGGGGAGGTGGATGGGTTGTGAGGACTAAATTCCTGCTGTTTCCGGAGATCACCTGTTACAGGTGAGTAACCATGCTATCTCCAGGAACAAGCAGGAATGTAGTCATCACATATGGGGACTCCCTAGCTTTAGATGCCAGGGAGAGACCCCAGAAGTTGTGCATCCCTGAGAAGGGCTCCTCTTCCCCCCATGGATCTCTCGCATCCTACCAGGGATGGTGAGTAGGAGTTGATTAGGTATGGAACAGGTGTTGGAGAACAGCCTGACCAAACAAGGCATCCCGGCGGGAGTCCTTGTCCAAGCAGTAATGGGCTGTGAAGGTATGAACCGAGGCCCAGGTGGCTGCTCGACAGATTTCGTCGATAGACACACAGTGCAGATGAGCCATTGAAGCTGCCATGACTCTCACATTGTGAGCTGTGACATGGCCCTCCAGAGGAAGATTCTTACTCTGATAGGGAAAAGATATACACTGAGCAATCCAGTTAGATAGCGTTCTCTTGGAGACTGGAAGTCCCAAATGAGAAGGGTCAAAAGCAACAAAGAGTTGAGAGGACTTTCTATGTTGCTGTATTCTTTGTAAATAAAAGGCTAAAGCTCTTTTACAGTCCAAAGTATGAAGGTTCCTTTCTGCATTTGATGCATGAGGCCTTGGAAAGAACACAGGTAGGTAGACCGCTTGGTTTAGATGAAAAGGCGAGACCACCTTTGGCATAAGAGACGGCTGAGGGGAGATATGATAGAAGTCTATAAATTAATGAACGGAGTGGAACGGGTAAACGTAGATCGATTGTTTACCTTATCAGAATATAGAAAGACTAGGGGACATGCAATGAAGCTACAGGGTAAACTATTTAAGACTAATAAAAGAAAATATTTTTTCACTCAACGTGTAATCAAACTCTGGAATTTGTTACCGGAGGATGTAGTAAAGGCTGTTAGTGTAGCTGGGTTTAAAAAAGGTTTGGACAAGTTCCTGGAGGAAAGGTCCATAAACCATTATTAAGAAGGGACCCAGGATATCAATGCTTGAACCAATACAAGCATTGTGGAACCTGTGTCCCTTGGGGAAACTGCTAGGTACGTATGACCTAGATTGGCCACTGTTGGAAACAGAATACTGGGCTTGATGGACCTTGGTCTGACCCAGTATGGCATATCTTATGTTCTTATGTTCTTATAAAAACATGGAGGAGTCTTAAGGACTACCTTGTCATGATGGAACCTTGTATAAGGTGGATCAGCCACTAATGCCTGCAACTCACTGATGCGACGTGCTGATGTGATTGCAATGAGAAAAATAACCTTCCAAGAAAGGAATTTCAATGAGGTAGTAGCTAAAGGTTCGAAAGGTGGCTTCATGAGCTGACCAAGAACCAGGTTTAAGTCCCATGCCACCGGTGGTGGCCTAATGGGAGGCTTAGTTAGAAGAAGGCCTCTCATAAATCTTGCTATAAGAGGATGGGAGGAAATAGGTTGTCCATTTAGAGCAGGGGTCACCAACCTGCGGCCCGCGAGGTCCCTTTGTGAGGCCCGCGAGGCTCTACCCCGGTTAACATTACGTGCGGCCCGCCAAGGATTCCCGCCATTGTATCCACGTGCTCGCAGCTCACCGACGACCACCTGCAAGCGTCCCTTCTCCTGTCAGTGTCATCTGTGAAGCCGGACTTTAAGCGTTTGTCTGCTAGCATGAATCATCAGCCATCTCATTAAATTCAATAAAGGTGATCAGCCATTGTTTTCATAATTTTGCGTTTGTTGTTTTTTTTCGCGGGGGCGGGGAGAAGGGGGGTGCGGCCCGCGAGGCCCGCGAGGTGACCCCAGATTTAGAGGCTTGAAAGAAGCTGCAATAGCACTCAAATGGACTCTTACTGAGTTAGTTTTAAGTCCTGCATTGGATAAATGAAGGAGATACTCCAGTAATGATTCCAGAGGTATCGCAAGGGGGTTAAGACCCTTCTGCAAACACCATATGGTAAACCTTTTCAACTTGAAAGCATAAGAGCGTCTTGTGGAAGGCTTCCTGGAAGCATAAAGGATATCATTTACTTGCTGAGGAAGGTTAAGATCATGAAGATCTAAGCCTTCAGCAACCAAGCCCTGAGATGCAGAGACTGGGGATTGGGATGCCATAACATTCCGTCCTCCTGAGACAGGAGATCTGGAGAAGACCCTAACTCCAGGGAGGGAGCTTGAGAGAGAAGTAGAAGCAGAGGGTACCACACTTGCCGTGGCCAATGTGGAGCTATGAGAATCATATGGCCTCTGTCTCTCTGAAGCTTGAACAGGGTTTTGGGAATTAGGGGAACGGGTGGAAAGGCATACGGGAAGCCTTGACCCCAGTAAAGGAGGAAAGAATCCCTGGCCTGAGCCCCCTGAGCCGGGGTTCTGGAACAGAACCCGGGAAGTTTGGCATTCCACGGACTTGCAAAGAGGTCTATGTCCGGGGTTCCCCAAATTTGAAAAATCTTGGCTACCTGGTCTGCATGCAGAGACCACTCGTGTGGAAGCAGAACTCGACTGAGTCTGTCTGCCCAAGACGTTTGTATGCCTGGAAGATACACCACCAGGAGATGAATCTGATGCTCTCTGGCGAAGGCCCATAGTCGCAAAGCTTCATTGCAAAGCGACAGAGAGCCTGTTCCCCCCTGCTTGTTCACGTAGAACATGGCTACTTGATTGTCCGTATGAATGAGGACTGTCTTGTAGCTGAGCAGGGTGTGGAACATTCGAAGAGCAAGGAAGATTGCTCTGAGCTCCAAGAGATTGATATGTAGATGAGTCTCCTGTGGAGACCAGGTGCCTTGGGTAGAGAGGTCTTGCAGATGAGCTCCCCAACCCATCGGAGAAGCATCTGTTGTGAGAGTTGCCTGGGGTAAGGGTTGTTGAAAAGGGGAACCCAGCAACAGGTTTTGAGTGGACTTCCACCACTGGAGGGACAAAATAAGGTGGCTTGTGTTTGCTATTTTGTCTGATAGGCATCCTGATGCCTGGGTCCATTGAGTGGATAAAGTCCACTGGGCTGCCCTCATATGTAGGCGAGTATAGGGAACCACATGCATGGTAGATGCCATGTGGCCTAGTAGTTGTAGCATTTCTCGGGCAGTGAGATGAGGCTTTAGCACTGCTTCAGAAGCTAACTGCACCATGCGAAGGCAACGGGCCTGTGGGAGATAGGCCCTTGCCTCTCTGGTATCCAGCAAAGCTCCTATGAAGTCTAAAGACTGAGTGGGAGTTAGACTGGATTTTGGGATGTTTATTACCAGATCCAAATACTGAAGGATACGCATTGTGCAGGATAGAGAAGTCCTGGCCTCTGACTCTGTTGGGGCTCGAATGAGCCAGTCATCTAAGTAGGGGAAGACGAATATCCCTAAAGTGCGGAGAAATGCTGCTACCACAGCCATGCATTTTGTGAACACCCTTGGTGCTGAGGCCAGGCCAAAAGGAAGCACCCTATATTGGTAGTGCTTTCCTTGAAAAAGGAACCGAAGGAATCTTCTGTGAGTTGGATGGATGAGAACATGGGTGTACGCATCCTTGAGATCTAGAGAACAAAGCCAATCCTGACTCTGAAGGTATGGCAGCAGAGTTCCCAGAGAAATCATCTTGAATTTCTCTTTGACAAGGAATTTGTTCAATTCTCTGAGGTTCAAGATAGGTCTGTATCCCCCTGTTTTCTTTGGGATAAGGAAATAGGGGGATTAAAACCCTGTACCCTGCTGATAGATGGGTACTTCTATTGCCCCTTGGGCAAGAAGCATAGTGACCTCCCGACCTAACAGGTTGATGAGAGAAGTCCAAGAATTGAACTGCCTTATCATTATGGGAGGGGGCATGCTCGAAAAATGAAGCTTGTACCCTTCTTTTATGATGGAGAGTGTCCAATGCTCTGCTGTTATTTGCCCCCATCTGGGGGCAAAGTGACACAACCTTCCTGGAATGGTGGAAGGCTCTGGTCCAACGAGAGCCAGGAAGGCCAAGTTCTCTAGCTGAAAGTCAAAGGCCTTGTGGAGGCTGAGACTGCTGGGACGGCTGAGGCTTAGCAGTCTTTGCTTTTCTTTGTTTGGGTGGTTGCTGACCTTTCCTGACAAGCTGACCTGCAGAACGTCCCTGCTAAGAATAAGCAGGATAATATCTTTTCTTTTTAGAAAAGAATGGTTTCTTGAAAGATTTCTTGCTAGCAGGATCAGCTGTGGACTTGGATAATTTATCCAAGGTGGAGTTGTCAGCATCCAACTCATTGGCCTTTTCCTGCCAATCTTTACCAAACAGGTTCTCACCAATACACGGGATATTTCCCAATTTGTCTTGTACCCAGAGCTCCAGATCAGATGCCTGGAGCCAAGCAATTCTACGTTCACCTATGGCAATGGCAGAGGTTCTGCCTATGCACTCAAAACAGTCAAAAGCTGCACAGTTGACAAATTTAGAAACATCTTGGGCATGTTTGACCAATGTGAGAAAATCCTGTCTTTTATCCTCAGGAAGAAGAGGACTTAAAGCCTCTAAATCACCTGTGACCTCCTTCAGGAACATTCCCATGTATAGACTATAGGAACTGATCCTGGCAGAAAGCATGGAAGCTTGGAAGACACGACGTCCAAAAGCATCCAAAGTCCTGCACTCACGTCCTGGAGGATTAGAGGCATGCCTCTCTGCACTCTTGATCCTTTTCATAGCTGATTCCACTACAATAGAGTGGTGAGGAAGCTGAGATTTTTGGAAACCAGGACAAGGAGGGACTCGATGCAAAGTATCCAGTCTACGAGAATGAGGAGAGGTGGTAAGAGGTGTCTCCCACAATCTTAACATGAGATCATGCAAGATCTCATGGATGGGCAAGGTAGCTGCCTCTTTAGGAGTTTTGGGATATTGTAAAATTTCCAACTCCTTTGCTCTGGGCTCTGTTTCAGGGGCCACAGTAATGGACAGACCCCGAGCCACCAACTTGATAAAATCCTGAAAGGAAATATCCTCTGGAGGAGACATCCTGCGCTTAGGGGAGGAGGGTTCCTTTGGGAAAAGCATTCCTACATCGACAGAACTGTCAGAATCCTCAGATTGCTCTGAGGACTCGAAGTACCGTCTGTCCGTATGCTCCTGAAGAGCCCGATACCCGTACCGACCAAAGTCGGTACCGGGAGTAATCGGAACCCGACGGCATCGGATGACTGGGTGCCGGTAATGCAGACACTGATGTCGATGTTATCGGTACCGGTACTGATACCGGTGCCAGAGTAAGTGCCGGCACTGGTTGAATTGTCTGACGCGGTTCCGAGGGCGTCGATGCCGCAAGGAGAGCCGCCAGACTGCGCTCAATGGCCAGGACTCTCTGGTCTATCGACGCTGCTGATGCCTGGATATCGGTACCGGAGAAGACTGCCGGTACTCCAGAGCATGGCACCAGTAGTTCTGCCGAGGTCGAGGCCTCAAGAACATCCTGGAGCCCCGATAATGCTTTGGAAGCCGAAGCCTCCCGCCGGGGCAATTTTGCCGGTGCAGAATCCTCAAGGGCATCGCCAGAGGCATCTCAATGCTTAGAAGGAGATCTACCCTTTGAGGACCGGCTAGACTTATGTTTAGTTACCTGAGATCCACGGGAGAAAGATGAAGCCCTGGAAGACGTCGATGCCACCCAAGCTGCATCAGAGGGAAACAGGGTACTGAGCTGGGCAGCTCGGTTCTGTCGATCTCTCTTGGACATCATGGCACAGGCCATACATTCCGAAATGGAATGGTCAGGACCTAAACATTTCAGACACCACTCATGGGTGTCTGTGACGGAGATGGTACCGCCACACTTGGTGCACTTTTTAAAACCCGAAGAGGGTTTTTCCATTATGGAAAAAATCTTGGGCCTAAAGCCCAAAATGGCACGTGCACCTGGAAAAAAATGGGAAAAAAAAATACTAAGAATTTTTATTTTTTATTTTTTAAAAGAAAAGAAAGAAAAAACGGCGGTACCGGTAAAGCGTCGAGGAAGGCAGACGCGACCACAAAAAAGGAAAAATTTTCTGCGGTGACAGAAACATGACCTGCTGGCTCCGCGGAAAACAAAGAACTGGAGAGAGGCAGTTGGGAAAGGCGGGAAGGCAGCACGCAGGTGCTGTGGGATGCTCCCAAAAGCTTTCTAATTGGACGCTGGGAAGCGTTCCCACGCAAGCTCCGTCGGTACCGACGATACCCATATGTGATGACTACATTCCTGCTTGTTCCTGGAGATTACTACTTTCAAGGTGAGATCTTTCAGTGTGGCCTCCATCAGAGACTCAAAGGGCCATCCCGTTAAGACCAACAGGGCCAAATTAAGGTTCCACAGTGGGATCAGCGACCGAACCAGTGGACGGACCTGCTTAACCGCCCAGAGGAAACGAGCGATATCCAGATGGGCAGCCAAAGAAACTCCCTGCATACTGCCTTGATAACAGGTGAGAGCCACCACTTGGGCTCTTAAGAAATTCAAGTTGAGTCCCTTTTCTAACCCTGCCTGCAGAAACATGAGCATGTCCAGTATCGATGCCCCCAGAGCATGACAGCCCTGGCTGGAGCAACAGTCCTCAAAGATTTGCTGGGTCAGAATGTAAGAAAGCAATGTAGACCATTTGCGCGCCTTCAACAAGGTGGAAATGACTTGCAACAAATAGACCTTCCTCTTCAGTCAAGATCTCTCAAGAGCCAGGCCTTAAGCAAGAATCAAATCACCTGAGACATAAGGACAAGGCCTTGCATGAGCAGGTTGGGCATTGCCAGAAGGCACCATGGAGCAGTGACCAGCTATCGCAGATCTGCATACACAGATATGGCCAATCTGGAGCAATCAAGATCATTAGGCCCCTGTGCACCTCAATCCTCTGAAGGAGACACCTATTAGCACCCATGGAGGAAAGGCATACAAAGAGACCCTCTGATGGCCACGGCTTGCCAAAGTATCCAGCCCCTACAACATCCGCTCTTGCTGTCTGCTGAAAAAAACGATTTGCCATGGCATTGTTGGCCGTCACCATCAGAACCATGATGACAGGAACCTCCCAGAGCTGTACCACACTGCAGAATACCTTTGTATCCAAAATCCACATGACTGGATCCAGGCAATGCCAAATGAGGAAATCGGCCTGCACATTCTCCTTGCTGGCCACGTGGGCCACTGAGAGCACTAGAAGAGTCACCTCCGCCCAGATCAAGAACGGTCCGACCTCAACGGCCAGAGGCATACTTCCTTTTCCTCCCTGCCGGTTGATGTAGGCCACAGCCATGGTATTGTAAAAGAACACTCGCATGGCCTTGTGGTAGAGCAGAGACTAGAAGGACTGCACAGCCAGGAACACCGCCCACAGCTCCAGGCGATTGATTGGCTCCTCTGCCATCCACTGCCCCTGGGCTACCTGCATCTCGCAGTTCACCCACCAGCCAGAAAGACTGGCATCTGTTGTCACTACCGTCCACACTGGAGGTACCAGTAGCATCCCCGCCAGTAAATTCTCCAGACTCAGCCACCAGTGTAAGGACACCCTTGTCTCTGTCGGGCAAGGTAACTGCTTCACCAGCACATGGTGCTGTGGTGACCAGCAGGAGAATAAGGCCTATGTAATGAATACACGTGCACCCTGGCCCATGGGACCAACTCCAGCGTTGCTGTCATGGACCCGAGGACCTGAAGGTAGTGCCAGGCCGCAGGCGCCATTATCCTAAGGAACAACCATACCTGATCTTGCAACTTCTGGGCTCACTCTGCGGTGAAGGGACACCAGGCCCTGGGCAGTCTGGAATCTCACCCCTAGATATAGCAGATCTTGAGTCGGTTGCAATGTGCTCTTTGCAAAATTGACTACCCAGGTGTGATGTTGGAGAAAGTCCACTACTCATAGTAGCCTTGCGACTTTCACACTCTGACTTTGCCCTGATCAACCAATCTAGACAGTGGTGTACCAGGATCCCCTCTTGTCGCAGCACCGCCGCCATGACCAGCATTAACTTCGTAAAGGTGTGAGGAGCTGTGATGAGTCCAAAGAGCAGTGCATGAAACTGGACGTGCCCACTGGCATTGCAAATCGCAGGAAGCACTGATGATCCAGACGAATGGGAATATGGAGATAAGCCTTGGTGAGGTCTAGAGCTGCAAGGAATTCTCCCTTCCATAAGGACACTATTACTGACCGTAACATCTTTATATGAAAATGCGAATTTGCAGCAAGCGGATCACATGCTTGAGATTTTAAATGGGTCAATAGGTGCCCTCCTTTTTAGGTACCACTAAATAAATGGAGTATCAACCGTAACTTAATTAGTTGGAGGGCACTTGTACCACCACCTCTAGCTGCAATAAGAACATAAGAACATAAGACATGCCATACTGGGTCAAACCGAGGTCCATCGAGCCCAGTATCCTGTTTCCAACAGTGGCCAATCTAGGTCATACATACCTAGCAATATCCCCAAAAGACACAGGTTCCTCAATGCTTGTACTGGGTCAAGCATTGATGTCCTGGGTCCCTTTTTAATAGTGGTTTATGGACCTTTCCTCCAGGAACTTGTCCAAACCTTTTTTAAACCCAGCTATACTAACAGCCCTTACCACATCCTCCGGTAACAGATTCCAGAGTTTGATTACACGTTGAGTGAAAAAATATTTTCTCTTATTTGTCTTAAATAGTTTACCCTGTAGCTTCATTACATGTCCCCTAGTCTTTCTATATTCTGATAGCGTAAACAATTGATCCACGTTTATCTGTTCCACTCCATTCATTAATTTATAGACCTCTATCATATCTCCCCTCAGCCGTCTCTTTTCCAGGCTAAAGAGCCCTAACCTTTTTAGCCTCTCTTCATAGGAGTAGCCTTCCATCCCCTTCACCAATTTGGTGGCTCTTCTCTGTACTTTTTCTAATAACGCTATGTCCTTTTTAAGATACGGTGACCAGAATTGCACACAATATTCAAGGTGCGGTCGTACCATGGAGCGATACAGAGGCATTATAATATCCTTTGTTTTATTCTCCATCCCTTTCCTTATGATACCTAGCATTCTGTTTGCTTTCTTGGCCGCCGCTGCACACTGGGCCGAGGGTTTTAACATGTTATCCACGATGACTCCTAAATCTTTTTCCTGGGTGGTGGCTCCTAATGTGGAGCCTTGCATCGAGTAACTATAGTGTGGGTTGTTCTTTCCTAGGTGCATAACTTTACACTTGTCCACATTAAATTTCATCTGCCATTTGGATGCCCAGTCTTCCAATTTATCCAGGTCCTCCTGCAGTTTTCCACTATCCTCTTGGGTTTTAACAGCTTTAAACAGTTTTGTGTCATCTGCAAATTTGATAACCTCACTCGTTATTCCCTTTTCCAGGTCATTTATGAATATGTCAAAAAGCAGCGGGCCCAGTACAGATCCCTGGGGTACTCCACTATTCACCTTTTTCCATTGGGAATATTGGCCATTTAGCCCTACCCTCTGCTTTCTATCTTTTAACCAGTTCCTGATCCACAATAGTACACTGCCTCCTATCCCATGACTTTTTAGCTTTGCCAAAAGTCTCTGATGGGGGACCTTGTCAAAAGCTTTCTGAAAGTCCAGATACACTATATCAACCGACTCACCTTTGTCTACCTGTTTATGCACACCTTCAAAAAAACATATCAGATTAGTAAGACAAGATCTTCCTTGTCTAAAGCCATGTTGGCTGTCTCCCATTAGGCCATGACTATCTACATGCTGTGTAATTTTGTTCTTTATGATGGTTTCTACCATTTTCCCTGGTACTGATGTCAGGCTCACCGGTCTGTAGTTTCCCGGGTCACCCCTGGAACCCTTTTTAAAAATTGGTGTTACGTTGGCGACCCTCCAATCTTCAGGTATTACAGATTATCAAATAGTTGTAATATATCTTCCCGGTGTAGCGATATTTCTCTCAATTCCTCTGCAGTATCACCTTTAAATACCACTTCAGTCTTGGGTAACATCCCTACATCTTCCTCAGTAAAGACCGAAGCAAAGAATTCATTCAGTCTCTCCGCTATAGCCTTGTCTCCTGTTACTGCCCCTTTTACCCCTCTATCATCTAACGGTCCAATTGACTCTCTCACAGGCCTTTTGCTACGAATGTACTTGAAAAAGTCTTTATTTCGTGTTTTTGCTTCCGTAGCAAGTTTCTTCTCAAATTCCCGCTTTGCCTGCCTTATCAATGCTTTGCATTTAACTTGCCAGTGCTTGTGCTGTTTCCAGTTTTCATCATTTGGCTCTTTTTTCCATTTCCTGAAGGTTGCTTTTTTGGCAGCAACAGCCTCTCTGACCTCACCTTTAAACCATGCTGGCAGTTTTTTGGACTTTCTCCCACTCTTCTTAATGCGTGGAATACAGCTGGTCTGGGCTTCGAGGATAGTAGTTTTAAATAACGCCCAAGCTTGCTGTAAGTCTTTAACCTTTGGAACCGCTCCTTTTAGTTTTTTCCTAACTATATTCCTCATTCTATCATAGTCTCCTTTTTGAAAGTTGAAAGGTAGTACTGTGGATTCCTTTACTATTTGTCCTCCAGTAATTAAATCAAACATGATCATATTATGATCACTATTGCCAAGTGGTCCCAACACCCTTATTTCTTGCAGCAGATCTGACGTTCCAGTAAGGACTAGGTCCAGTATGGCTTCCCCTCTGGTCGGTTCATGAACCAGCTGCTCCAAGAAGCAGTCATTTATTCCATCTAGAAACTTTATCTCTTTAGCTTGTCCTGCCGTGACACTGACCCAGTCGATACCGGGGTAATTGAAATCACCCATTATTACTACTCTGTTGTGACTTTTGTTAGCTTCTGTGATTTCTTTGAGCATTTCATCATCCATTTGTTCATTCTGGCCAGGCGGTCGATAGTATACTCCCACTGCCATTACCTTCCCCTTCATAAGTGGAATTTCAATCCATAGAGATTCTATAGCAAATTTTGTTCCCTGCAAAACTTTAATCCTTTCTGTCTCAATGCCCTCTCTAACATAGAGCGCAACCCCTCCACCAATTTGATCAGCTCTATCATTACGATATAGTTTGTATCCAGGTATCACAGTGTCCCACTGGTTATCCTCCTTCCACCATGTCTCAGAGTGCAATCATATCTAACCTCTCATTTAGTGCCATATATTCTAACTCTCCCATCTTATTGTTTAGACTTCTAGCATTGGCATACAAGCATTTTAGAGACTGTATTTTATTCATATTAATCTGGCTATTGGTAGGCATGGGTAATTTGGAATCTTTATGCTCTGTCTGCTCCTTACTCAAGGGCATTTCGGCTACTATACTCCCTTTTGGAACCTCACTGCTTTTGGTAGTATCCTTCAAGGATACCTTTGTCCGAACCATGCGCTCCTGGGTGACTGTCGGCTTTCCCCTATTCTTTAGTTTAAAAGCTTCTCTATCTCCTTTTTAAAGGTTAATGCCAGCAGTCTGGTCCCATCCTGATTAAGGTGAAGCCCATCCCTTCGGAAGAGCCCCCCCTTTCCCCAGAATGTTCCCCAGTTCCTAACAAATCCAAACCCCTCATCTTTGCACCATTGTCTCATCCACGCATTGAGACTCCGGAGCTCTGCCTGTCTTTTGGGTCCTGCACGTGGAACAGGAAGCATTTCGGAGAACGCTATCCTGGAAGTTCTGGATTTCAACTTCCTACCTAAAATCTTAAATTTAGCCTCCAGAACTTCCCTACCACATTTTCCTATGTCATTGGTACCAACATGTACCAAGACAGCAGACTCCTCCCCAGCACTATCTACGATCCTATCTAGGTGGTGCGTGAGGTCCGCTACCTTCGCACCAGGCAGGCATGTTACCAGGCGATCCTCACGTCCACCAGCCACCCAGCTATCTACATTCCTAATGATTGAATCACCAACTATAACAGCTGTCCTGACCCTCCCCTCATGGGCACGTGGCCCTGGAGAAACGTCCTCGGTGCAAGAGGGTTTTACATCACCTGGAGGACAGGTCCTAGTTACAGGATCAATTCCTGCCACACCAGGGTGATGCTCTCCTGTCACGTGACCTCTCTCCTCCATGGCAACAGGGATGCTGCCAGACTGGAGGTGGGACTTCAGGACTATATCCCTGTAGGTCACGTCCATGTACATCTCTGTCTTTCTTATGTCTTCCAGGTCTGCTACTCTAGCCTCCAGAGAACGGACTCGTTCCCTGAGAGCAAAGAGTTATTTGCACTTAGTGCATATGTAAGACCTCTCACCAACTGGGAGAAAATCATACATGTGACACTCAATGCAAAAGACCGGAGAACCCCCATCTCGTTGCTGGACTTCTGTCTGCATCTTAGTTTAAAGCTTGTGTTTAGGTCTTTTAAATTCTGTATATATGAAGGATTGGTGTAGATGCTTATACCAATAAAAGTGTATCTAATACCCCTAATACACCCTGTGTACCTGAAGCTTAATTAATTAAGCTCAGATCCTCCGTGTATGACTGATGTGGATAACAAGCTGCACCTGAGAGCAGCCCCTTTCCTCTAAGATGTGCAAGTACCTATAAAAGTACAATTACCCCAGGGGTGGGTGGGTGCTGGGGAGGGAGGGAGGGAGATAAGTCCTATTAAAGAGGGCAGTTACAAGGTACCCTGTCCTGAAACCTCAGCAGGGGGGAGGGGGGTACCACATAAAGCCCAGTTAGTTGAGAGAGGCAAGGTAAGTTACAGCTGAGAAAGGGTAAGAGAAAGTTTTAAAGGTAAACCTCTACAGCAATGGAGTGGGTAAGGAACTCAACTATGGACAGATAGAGAGCTATGTGGAGACAAACAGATGCACAGGTATTTGGACACTGAAGGGTGTCTCTGACCACATGCAGCTTGTGCAGAGATGCACAAGGTGACTGCAGGAAAGCGTGAGGAATGGGTCGTACCAAATCCAGAAAGTAGCCTTCTCGAATCACCTCCAGAACCCACTGGTCGGAGATAGTATGGGCCCAAATGAAGTAAAACTCTTGTAGCCGATCTCCTACAGGAATTGTGTCCACTTGGGGCCCTTTTGCTTCATTGTGGCTTCTTAGCATTGGGGCTGGCCCCAGAATAAGAGCCACGGCCCGCTCCTCTCTTGCCATGAAAGGACTGACCCTGCGCAGGGTACCAGCCTTGCTGATATGGAGCAAACCGGACAGCCCTAAATCGGCAGAAGTACCAAGCCTGTCCACATCTGTCCACAGTAGGCTTACCACCTCTTTGCTTGTCCTCAGGAAGATGGGCCCCCTTGGCCTCCCAAGTCCTTCACCAACTTCTCCAAGGCCTCCCCGAAGAGAAGCTTGCCCTTAAAAAGCAGCTTACTGAGGCACATCTTGGAAAATACATTAGCTATCCAATTATAGAGCCACAGGAAATGCCATACCATTATAACCGAAGCCATGCTCTTTTCCAAGGCCTGAACAGAGTCATAAAAGGTGTTGGTGAGATAAGCAGAGCTGGACTCCAACTTCGCTGCATCAAACATGGGCTCTTGCAGTCCCCCCTATGGTAAACCCGGTGTCCATCTCAAACATGTCCAAGCCAAATAGGCACCATTTTATTTATTTATATTCTCTTATATACCGCGCTATTCTGCATCAGTGCGGTTTACATTGAACAAACTGAAATTACATTGAACAGGGCATTATAACTTGGAGATAACTATTTTACAGGGAACATGGGCTATGGAGGGTTAAGTGGCTTGCCCAGGACCACAAGGAGCACCTGTGGGACTAGAAACCCCAGTCCTTCCAGCCCAAGGTTGCTGTCCTCTAGTGGGATTTGAACCCCCGACCTTCTGGCCTGAAGTACCTTGCCCCAACCACTAGGCCACTCCTCCACTCCATGTATTGAAGCCTGTAGTGGTAGGGCATTAATCTCATAGGACTGCTTCAATAACACTTCCAGCTTTTGGTCCTGCAGTTCTTTCAAAGCCACTCCGCCTTCTACGGGGATGGTCGTTTTCTTAGCAACAGCTGCCACCAAGGTATCTACCTTCGGAAGTTTCAAGATCTCCTTCTCCCCAGTCGGGAGGGGGTACAGGCGAGCCATCATCCTACCGCCCCACAAGCCAGCCTCCGGTACCTCTCCCACTCAGGCTCTATCATCTGCTTAATGATTCGAGGGACAGGAAATGTTGCTTGTCGTGCAGACACTCTGCAATAGAGATCTTCTAAGGGCTCGTCACTAGGTAGAGACTCTGTGTGAGAGATTTCACTATGAAGATAGCTCTTCTTACCGGAAAATGCAAACAATATTGGGGTCCTCCTCTAGTTCCGTTGCCCAGGGTCCTCCCAAAGACCCAAGAAGTCCTCTAAGGGGTCCTCAGACCTCCCCAAATGGACCATACCTTGATCCATCCAGATATCCACCTCCATGCGCCGTTTCTTGGTGTGTGGATGGGACTTCTAGCTCCACCAAGACCCTCTGAGGGGTCAATGTCCATGGCTTGTCTCTCTGCAAGCACCCCCTTTTGCCCCCACACTGTTTCCCAGCTCCTGGCACAAACAAAATGACTGATGCATTAACAAAACAAAATCAGAGGAAAAGGGGGGCTGCCGGTGACAGAGATCCATAGAGGGAGGAGTGGCCTAGTGGTTGGGGCAAGGTACTACAGGCCGGAAGGTCGATGGTTCAAATCCCACTAGAGGACAGCAACCTTGGGCCAGAAGGACTGGGGTTTCTAGTCCTGCAGGTGCTCCTTGTGGTCTTGGGCAAGCCACTTAACCCTCCATTGCCCATGTTCCCTGTAAGTATTAGTGTATGTGTCTCATATCCCCTCGTGTTAAATGTATCCCCCAACCGCTTTGACCCGGTGAAAAGCGGGATATAAATGCAGCTAAATAAATAAATAAATAAAACTAAATAAAATAAATAAATAAACCCTGCTGCTGATAAGGGCCCGGGGGCATGTAATCCCTGCATTTGAGCAGTCTGCCAAAGCTGGCAGAGACGAGAAGTGATGGCTTAAAATGACAATTCCCACCAAAACTAAATGGTGGTCTACAGCTAGCATTTGTTCCACCAATGCTGAAGGTACCTCTCCCATGGCTCCCGGCATTGATACAGCACTTCAGCAGCGCTGCCTCCCTCTCAATGCCATGGCAAAAACTGTCAGCTGAGAGGGATCCATGGTGGCTGCCACATGCAGCACATACCAGCTTGTGAGAAGGCATCAGAAAACAAAACTACCACTGCAAGAAACCACGAAAATAAAAATAAGGGCAAAGGAACATAAACAGAGGTAAAGCACAATGCCAACGAGCTGTTAACATTTTTTTATTTAACTGGCCAGAAGGCAATCAGAGGAAAATGGACCTGAATAGCATCTGCTGAGTTGCTGATGCTGCAGAGTCGGGAAACCTATGTGCTTGAGCAGGAGGAGGAGGAGGAGTACCACGGAGTTGGATGGGGGGGGAGGGACCTGGACCACCTGGTATTGCACCCCCAACAGTACCAGACGGACTCAACTGTCCCAGAACTGAAAGGAAAGTCAAGAAACATCTGAGTACTTTGCTGATGCCAGCTTCCACATCCCACATCCTCCAAAGTTTTTTTATTTTTGTTGTTTTTTTTTTAACTGGCTTAACCTTGCTCCTCCTTAGTCACCTCTCCAAAATTACCACCTGAAATATTCCAAAACTTATTTCTCTATCCAGCATAGTCACAGAGTGTACTGAGAAACTGATCTTGGGATTGGTGCACAATGCCCTTCTAGCATGACATCACCAAAATCTGGTATGCTCAGCTACTGGTAAGGGTAGACAACCCATACGTCTGCATTGGAGGGACAATATGGAAATATTGCTTTATATTATTCCTGAAGATATTCCCCTTTCACCCACTTGTTGTCATTTCTCAGTAGTGCTCAACAAAAACATCTTGAGGTCTGATTTAAAATCTTTGTAAGTAGAGGCAAGGTGAAGATGGGAAGGGAGATATTTTTGGAATCTTTGTCAAGTAGGAGGGTTTGGGTAGCAGCCCCAACCTGGAAATAATCGTTTTGTTTGAATTTTTACCCTATTCTGTTTTGAGTGGTGTTCCTCCTGATCACCTTTTTTGTGTATGTATTGGTTGTCTTATGTCTCAAGTTGTTAGAATGTGTGTTTAAATTTTAAATGTAAAATATTTTAGCATTTTACACTGTAAACTGTTCTGATTGTACTTTAAGAGCAGTACATCAAGTTTTTAATAAATCGTATCCCATATCCAACATATATGTCAAACCAGTTGTTTTTTCTCTCTATCTCAGCAAAATTTGTTCTTCCTCTCAGAACAAACTACGGAGACCCTTATCTACTCTCACATCACCTCCCATCTAGACTGTTACTGGTCTCTCATGAAATCTCTCTCCCCTTCAATCCATTCAAAACTCATCTGGAGTGGATGAACCTGGAGACCAGAGAGACTAGGATTCAAATCTCACTGGTACTCCCCTTGTGGCCTTGGGCAAGTTGCTTAATTCTCTATCGCCTCAGAAACAAACTTAGATTGTAAGCCTTCTCAGGACAGGGAAATATGTATTATACCTGAATATAACTCACCTTCAACTACCACTGGAAAGGTGTGAGCTAAATACTAATAATATTCCATAATGAAGGGAAAATTTAAAAAAAAAACTACAGCATGTCCTGTCGTTTCATAACATGTTTTGGAAGGAGGTGGAATGAAGAAGCGATTACCATGAATTGAACCGAGCACATGGATAGGAGCATAAAGAGAGATAGAAACATAGAAACATGATGACAGAAAAAGACCACATGGCCTATATAGTCTGTCCTTCCATAACAACTACAAGAGTCCACTTTTTACCTTTAGAGATCCTCTGTGTTGGTCCCATGCTTTTCTTGAATTCAGTTACTGTCCTCATCTCTACCACCTCCACTGGGAGACTATTCCATGGATTACTCTTTCTGTAAAGAAATATTTCCGCATATCACTCCTGAATCTATCTCCCTTCACCCTCATCCCATGTCCCCTCGTAGCAGAACTTGCTTTCAATTGAAAGAGGCTCTCTCCCTGAACATTTATACCACAGAGGTATTTAAACATCTCAAACATATCACCTCTATCCCGCCTTTCCTCTAAGGTGTACATATTAAGATCCTTACGTCTGTCCTCATATGCTTTATAATGAAGCCCGTTAATCATTTTAGTAGCAACCCTCTGCACCGACTCCATCCTGTTCACATCCTTTTGAAGGTGCGGTCTCCAGAATTGCACACCATACTCCAAATGAGGTCGCACCAAAGACTTATACAGAGGCATTATCACCTCCTTTTTTCTGCTAGCCATTCCTCTCCGTATGCACCCAAGCATCCTTCTAGCTTTTGCCGTCGCCTTTTCTACCTGTTTAGCTACTTTAAGATCATCAGACACAACCACGCCTAGGTCCCGCTCTTCTTTAGTGGACAAAAGTACTTCACCTCCTATACTGTATTGCTCCCTTGGATTGCTGCAGCCCAAATGCATGACCTTACAATTTTTAACATTAAATCCCAGCTGCCAAATTCTAGACCATTCTTCAAGCTTAGCTAGATCCCTCCTCATGTTATCTACACCTTCCTGGGTGTCTACTCTATTGCAGATTTTGGCATCATCCGCAAAGAGGCAAACCTTACCCGACAGCCCTTCTGCTATATCACTAACAAAGATGTTAAAAAGAATCGGACCAAGGACAGATCCCTGGGGCACACCACTGGTAACATCCTTCTCCTCAGAGTGAGCTCCATTTACTTGTACTCTTTGTCGCCTCCCACCCAACCAATTTCTAACCCAAGCAGTAACTTTAGGGTCTATCCCTAGGGTGCTCAGTTTGTTTATAAGTCGCCTGTGAGGAACAGTGTCAAAGGCTTTACTGAAATCTAAATACACCACATCTAGAGCTCTCCCTCGGTCCAACTCCCTGGTCACCCAGTCAAAGAAATCAATCAGATTTATCTGACAAGACCTGCCTCTGGTGAATCCATGCTGCCTCGGATCCTGTAATCCGCTGGACTCCAGAAACCTCACTATTTTCTCTTTCAGCAGCGTTTCCAATAATTTACTCACCACCGAAGTTAAACTAACCGGCCTGTAGTTTTCAACCACATCCTTACTTCCGCTTTTGTGTAAAGGCACCACATGAGCCTCTCTCCAGTCCTTTGGCACCACTCCCGACTCCAACGAGGCATTGAAAAGGTCAGTCAGTGGAGTTGCTAGAATGTCCCCAAGTTCCCTCAGTATTCTAGGGTGTATCCCATCCGGTCCCATCGCTTTGTCTACTTTAAGTTGAGCTAGTTTCTCATGAACACAGACTTCTGAAAATTGTTCAAGATGTCCCTCGCTTCTGTTCTTATTTGTGGGTGTTTTCTGAGGTCCTGCTCCTGGTTCTTCATCTGTGAACACAGAACAAAAATATTTGTTAAGCAATTCCGCTTTATCCTTATCAGCTTCTACATATTCCCCCCCCCCCCCCCACTGCACCCTTGAGTCTGACAATACCACTTTTGCCCTTCCTCTTCTCACTAATATATCTGAAAAATGTCTTATCCCCCCATTTTATTGCATTGGCTATTTCCTCCTCCTTTTGAATCTTTGCCTTCTTGACTACTTTGCTAGCTTCTCTAAGTTTTTCCAAATACAGATGCCTGTCTTCCTTTCTCTGTGATCTCTTGTATTTCATGAAGGCCTCCCTCTTTTTCTTCACTTTTTCAGCTACTTCCTTCGAAAACCATAGCTGTCTCCAGTTCCTTTTGCCTTTATTTACCATTTTAACAAAAAGGTTGGTTGCCTTTAAAATACCCCCTTTCAGTTTTGCCCACTGTTTTTCTACATCCCCCAGCTGTTTCCATCCCACTAACGACTCCCTAAGGTATTGGCCCATCTTCGCAAAGTTAGTCTTCCTAAAGTCTAAGATCCTCACCTTGGAATGGATTCTAACAGCCCTAGTCCTAATACTGAACCACACCATCTGGTGATCACTGGATGCAAAATGATCTCCCACTACAACATCAGAAACACTTTCACCATTGGTAAGCACTAAGTCCAGTATGGCCCCTTCACGTGTGGGGTCTGTTACCAATTGCCTGAATAGTTCTCCCTGTAGAGAATCCAGGATCTCCTTACTTCTAGATGATACTGCAGCAGGAATGTGCCAATCAACATCTGGCATATTGAAATCTCCTATCAGTAGCACTTCCCCTTTCCTAGCAATGCTGCGTATGTCTTCAATTAACTCCCTGTCCACCTCTTCCTCTTGTGAGGGAGGTCTGTATATCACACCAATGCAAATAGATTTCTCTTTCCCTCTTTCTAGTTTAACCCACAATGCCTCCTCTCTCCCTTTTAAGCTCTGTAATTCCAAAGCTTTAATAGTAGTTTTTACATATAGTGCCACTCCTCCTCCCCTTCTTCCTACCCTGTCCTTTCTGAATAAAGTATAGCCAGGTATAGTTACATCCCAGTCATGGTTTTCTGTGAACCATGTTTCTGTAACTGCCACTAAATCCAAGTCAGCCACTCCCACCAAAGCTTCAACTTCAGGGATGTTATTTCCCATGCTACGGGCATTAATACACACTGCTTTTCACATGTTACCCCTGTTACCCATTTCCATAAAGGTATTTAATGTATCACCTACCTGGGGGCTTTCACTTACCTGGGGGCTTTCTTCACCCATCCCCAACGAATCAAGTTTTAAGCCCTCTTCAGTAGATTAGCCAGTCTACTACCAAAGATGCATTGACCTTTCTTTGACAGATGGATGCCATCTCTGCTCTGCAACCCTTGGAACAGCATCCCGTGGTCTAGGAAACCAAAACGCTCTCGATGACACCATCCACGCAGCCATGCATTCATCTCCAGGATGCGAGCCTCTCTGCCTTGGCCTTTACCCTCAACAGGGACGATTGAAGAGACCACCACCTGTGCACCTAACTGCTTCACCCTCTGTCCCAGAGCCATGAAGTCACTTTTGATACGTTCCGAGGTATACCTGGCAGTATCATTTGTTCCAACATGGATTAGCAACATTGGGTAACAGTGGGCTTGATGAGTCTCGGCAAACTCTCCGTAACATCTTGGATTTTGGCACCAGGCAGACAGCATACCTCTCTGGACATCAAGTCTGGTCGGCAGATGGACGCCTCAGTACCCCTCAGAAGAGAGTCTCCAACCACCACTACCCTTCGTTTCCTTCTGGTCGCTGATTCCGCAACTTTGGGGTACTTGAACTCTGGTTCTTCGCTTTCCAGGTATGCTTTCACCTCCTCCACTTCCAGGGCTGCATAATGGTTCTTCAATTCAAGGGCTGGAGAAGTTGGATTGGTGATTTTGCAGGCCCTGGTGACTTGTGTCCAACCATCGACATTCTGTTGGCACCCATCTTCTCCTGTGCTGGAGAGCCTGGTTGCTGCAAGAAGCATCTCATCAATGTACTTCTCACTGTCTTGAATGCTCCTCAGCCTCGCCACCTCCTCTCTGAGTTCCTCCACTTGTTTCCTCAGAGCTTCAGCATGCAGGCACCCTGCACATGGAACCGGTCCTTCAACTGGCATTAGGACCTCTGTCTGGACCGAGGCAGAATCTGTAACGGGGGCAACAGCTTTAGCAATACGATTTTTCCCAGCCATTTTTCTGTTCGTGGAGCTTAGGTATCTGTTAAAGCAAAAGAGAGATCTACCAAGTTCCAGCCGGTTTCGCAGCTGTCCTTTCAGAGAAAAAGCAGTTAAATCTCTTTAATTATATACAAATGTGCTGGTCCAATTCACTGTGATTTGTTAAATGGGGAGGTGCCCTAAAAAGCAATACTGCTCACTAGGGGTGGGTGGGAGTCGGGGTGGGTAGGGAGGGAACTAACACCTGATTAGGTGTTAGCAGTTTCTAAACCTGAGGAGGTTACTGGAGTTCAGCAACCTACTGTGCTCAAGGAAAGTTCCCCTAAAACAGCAAAAATGAAAGTAACCTTGCTTTAAAAAATATACACAAAACCCTTTTAAGAGCTCCCAGTCAGAGAGCTAGCAATGTAATATAAGAGAAGAAGGCAGGAGCTTCATTGTGGAGTGCTTTATATGTGAGAATTAAGGTCTTGAACTGAAAGACAACGGTACTCGATCAACAAAGGTGCTATATGATCAAATTTACATGCATTGCAAAGATGACGAATGGCTGTATTTTGAAGGACCTAGAGTCTTTCGATCTCATATTCAGGCAAATGAGAATAAGTGATGTTGCAGTAGTCCAGTCGAGATATTGCAAGGCTCAAAATAACTTTTTTGTACTGGGAGATCAAGAAACTGGCGAATGGCACAGAACCGGTGGAGGATACTGAAAGAGGATGTCACAAAAGTACAAATTTGTTGTGAAAAGGGATGACAGCGGAAGAGATAGAGCTTAGTAGGTAGGATGCAGTGACTTAGGAGAAGGACAGATGTGATGCAGTTTCATGCTCACTGACTTTAGAAAAGGAAGAAAGGGTAGCAGTGGATATAGGGAGAATTTGAGAATGAAGAGGGGGAAGGGGGAGC
Organism: Ichthyophis bannanicus; assembly: GCA_033557465.1. Lineage (NCBI taxonomy): Eukaryota > Metazoa > Chordata > Amphibia > Gymnophiona > Ichthyophiidae > Ichthyophis > Ichthyophis bannanicus. Next base: position 549,365,870 of record CM066035.1, read on the forward strand.
CTGTAGAGAACTCAAGATTAATCTTGTGAACCTTATCATGGAAGTAGTCATCCTACATCTGGATAGAAAGTGAAGAAGGGGTTGGAGGCAGAGGCACTTTGAGGAGATAGTTGAGCAGAGCAAATAGTGAGAGTCTGAGGCAAGAGAGTCTGTGAGATGAATACTCTTGCTTGGCAAGTGCTAAAGTAGATTGGAAGGAGATTAGAAAGAATGTGAAATGTATAAAGTCAGCATGAGCATGAGATTTTAGGCACTCAGCAGAGCAAGTACAGGAATGTAGATAGCAGATTTTGGGGATCAGCCAAGGCTGAGGTACAGTTTACTTCTTTCTTGTGTTAAATTATACGATTTGAAAATAGTACTATCATAATTTTACTATTAATGAATTGATCTTTTGAGACTGTTCCAAAATGTGGCAGTTATAGATAATTGAAAATATGGAGGAAAATATATATTTTAGAATATACGTAACACTGCTTAATGCACATTCATTTATTTTGGACAACTTAACCACAGGCAAAGTTATACAAAATATTGACCCGGCTACCATTATATTCAGATATTCATCTGCTTTCTACAGATTTCAGCTACAATACTGGTCCAAAATGAATAATACTTCACATTTATGTGAATCCAGTGTTTACAGGCAAAAAAAATACTTAAGACAGGACGGAAAATTGTTTCACATACCATGACCTTCTGGTGATCCTGAAACTCAAGGCCAAAGTAATCGCCTTCAATCAAATTCAGGTGATTGCAGACTGCATCCATCAGAACTTTTCCAGGAGCTCTGTGCTATAAAAAGAAATTTTAAAAATGTAAATACCCATGATTCTATAATTTAAACCAACAAACCAGAAATTTTTTCTTGTGTTTACAAGAACACACACACAGGCCAATATCCAAAAGCACTTATTCACTTAGCAAGGCCTGTTAACCAGATAAGTACTGGCCAGTGTGATATTCAGTGGTGCTTTCTGAATAATGCTGCTGAGCATTTCCTCTGACTGCCTTAGCACTATCCAGATAATGCCGGGGTAGTCCATGGACAGAGCAAAGCTGGAGTTTTGAGTTACCTAGTTAGGGCAATATTCAGACCATCAATCAGATAAACCTCAAAGTTAGGTCAAATAAAAGCAGGCTAACTTTATGCAGTTTTGCTATCCAAATATCGCCGTCAGTCGGTGGTGAAACCAGATATTCAATGCCAGAGAATACATAGGGTGCCGAATATCCAGTTTCATTTTTAAATGCAAACCATGGAGTTTAAATACTACCCCAAAATTTATATGTTAAAATCCTGACCCGATGTGGTTAATACTTCAATAACTTTCTAAAACCTTTGGTGGAAAAATGATGAGACATTTACAGTTCTATCACATATAAATGTAAATGTTTATGGAAAACACATGTAGCAGGAATGTGCCTTCCATATCTACTAGGAGGAACATCCTGGAAACTTCTTCCTTGGCTTCCTCTAGAAGGAAGATATGGGGCTCCCTTTTACAGTTTCTGTAATTTGGAGGTGTCCTTAATTTCAACTCTCTGCCTAAAAGTCTAAATTTAGTTTCCAGAACCCCTCTCAGACATTTTCCCGATGTCACTGGTACCAACATACCAAGACAACCGGATCATCCTCGGCACTGTCTAAAATCATATCTATAATATACATGAGGTCTGCTATCTTCCCACTAGGAAGGCAAGTGACCAGACAATCCTCACACCCACCAGCCACCCAGCTATCTACATGCCTAATGATCAATTACCAGTTAAGACTGCCATCCTAAACCTCCTGGGCAGAAGCCCCTGAAAGGCACATCCTCGATGTGAAAGGATATGGCATCCCCTGTACTCTAGTATCTAACAAATTAATTTCTCTTTCTTTATAAACAAAAGAAAAAAATAAAAAGCTTAAACACAACTATATGTATCAGGGGCGGCCCAAGGGGCGTGCGGGGCAATGTGCGGAGACTCGGTGCGGGGCCTCATTTGCATAAATATTTGCATAATGTTACCATATACTAACTTTTAGTAAACATGCCTCTTAATGAGTGTATGGATAAAGAAAGACTAAAAGATTTCTACATTACTATAATCCAGTGCCAACCACCAGACACATTAGGAACTACTACAAACACTGCCCATTTAGAACCCATAGCAAACCCGCCGTATCCTAACAGCACTACCAGGACTCACAAAGCACCATACCCTACCTATCAAAAGGAAACATGCAAATATTAAACCAATACATTTCAGAGAACAACAATACATGACCTACTGGGGAAAGAGAACAAGTGGCAATGTCAAATAGGAATTACATAAACAGAATACCTCAGCTCAGTTACACATGCAGAACATAGACCATCACGAAACAAGGAATCACAATTTAGAAACAGGAAGACAATAATTAAACTGGGAATCCCAAAAGCCAAACTTGGAATGTACAACACTGTAGAAATAAAACTATACATTAATTTGCTCTTGTACTAAACAAAGCGCAGACGTTAATGATGCACATTTACAAGAGCTGACATATTCCAATTAATAAATTCAAAATAAAGAGATATTTTTCTACCTTTTGTGCATTTTTTTTCAGCAGCAATTGCTCCAGCCACTTTCTTTTGGTTTCTTCGTGTCTTCTGCTAACTCTCCATCGTCTGCTGTCCATTTGTCCTTTCTTCTCTCTTCTAGTTTTTTTCCATTCTCTCTCTACATCTGCTTTAACATACTAATCTTTCTCCTTTTGCTCTTTCCTCATTCCTATTTCATCCACTCAAATTTTACCCCTCCATCCTCAATCCCCACCTACTCTCCCAATACCCGGCCAATTGTAGATTTTTTATCCCTCCCACACAAAATATTTTTCCCCTCTCCATTTTACTCTCCCAGCCCCATCCCATTCTAATCCTCCCCCAACATCAGCTCCCTGCTAGTTCCAGCCTCACCCAGCATCCATTCCCTTCTAGTCCCTGCATCAGCCCATTTCCAGTCCTAGCCCCCCATCAGCCCATTTCCAGTCCTAGCAACCCCCCAACCCAATACCAGTCCTAGCCCCCCCATCAACCCACTTCCAGTCCTAACCCCCCATAACCCCATTTTCAGTTTAAGGCCCCCCTATAACCCATTACCAGTCCTAACCCCCCCATCAGCCCACTTCCAGTCCTAACCCCCATCAACCCATTTCTAGTCAGCCCCCCATAGCCCATTGCCAGTCCTAACCCCCCCCATCAGCCCACAGCCCATTACCAGTCCTAACCCCTCCCCATCAGCCCATTTCCTGTCCTAGCCCCCCATAGCCCATTATCAGTCCTAACCCCCCCATAGCCCATTACCAGACAGCCCCCATCAGCCAACAGCCCATTACCAGTCTTAACCCCCCCAAAGCCCATTACCAGTTCTAACCCCCCAACAGCCCACAGCCCATTACCAGTCCTAACCCCATCAGCCCACCTCAAGTCCTTTCCCCTCCCCATCAGCCCATTTCCTGTCCTAGCCCCCCCATAGCCCATTATCAGACCTAACCCCCCCATAGCCCATTATCAGTCCTAACCCCATCAGCCCACCTCCAGTCTTAACCCCCCCATCAGCCCATTTCCAGTCCTAGCCCCCCATAGCCCATTAACATTCCTAACACCACCCAACAGCCCACCTCAAGTCCTAAACCCTCCCCATCAGCCCATTTCCTGTCCTAGCCCCCCATAGCCCATTACCAGTCCTAACCCCCCCAACAGCCCACAGCCCATTACCAGTCCTAACCCCATCAGCCCACCTCCAGTCTTAATCCCCCCAACCCATTACCAGTCCTAGCCACCCATAGCCCACTCCCAGTCCTAATCCCCCATCACCCAATTTTTAGTTTAAGCCCCCCCATAGCCCATTACCAGTCCTAACCCCCCATCAACCCACTTCCAGTCCTAATCCCATCAGCCCATATACAGACTTATCTCCCCCATAGCCCATCACCACTCCTAACCTCCCCCCAGCCCCCCCATAGCCCATCACCACTCCTAACTCCTCCAGCCCATCACCACTCCTAACCTCCCCCCCAGCCCATCACCACTCCTAACCCCCCCCAGCCCATCACCACTCCTAACCCAGCCCAGCCCAGCCCAGCCTAGCGAAATTTTTTTTAAAAAAAAGCTGTCTGCTGCCGCTGCCGGGGCTGCCGCGGCAGAATCGAGTGTGCCGCGGAGCCCCCCTGCCCAGCAGAGCCTGCCCTCCCCTGCCCAGCAGAGCCTGCCCTCCCCTGTATCACCTCTCTCTTTACAGCTGCAGTCACACGCGCCAGCTTTCAGAGTGCGAAGGAACTAGTTTCTCTTTCGCGGCTCTGTTAAGCCCGCGGGGGCTGATGGGAACTTCCCATCAGCCCCCGCGGGCTTAACAGAGCAGCGAGGGAGAAACTCTCCCCTCGCGCTCTGAAAGCCGGCGCGTGACTGCAGCTGTAAAGAGAGAGGTGATACAGGGGAGGGCAGGCTCTGCTGGGCAGGGGAGGGCAGGCTCTGCTGGGCAGGGGGGGCCCCGCGGCACACTCGATTCTGCCGTGGCGGCCCCGGCAGCGGCAGCAGACAGCTTTTTTTTTTTTTTTTTTTTAATTTTACTTTTAGATCAGAATGTTTTTTGCGCGGGGCCCCCTGAAACGCGGGGCCCTGTGCAAAAAAGCGTAGTTACTCACCTGTAACAGGTGTTCTCCAGGAGCAGCAGGAATCAGTCCTCACATATGGGTGACGTCGGCGCCGACGGAGCCCTCGCAGAGCAATTTTCCCCAGCTTTCAAAGAAAGCCTTTGGGAATTGCAGCGCGCATATGCGGTCTCCTTCCCGCCCAAGGGTGCCATCTTAGCCAGTCTGATGACATAGCTAAAAGACAGCATAAAAACTTGCAAAAAAAAACTTAAGCAGATGATTGCAACTCCAAGGGGAGGAGGGAGGGTTGTGAGGACTGATTCCTGCTGCTCCTGGAGAACACCTGTCACAGGTGAGTAACTACGCTTTCTCCAGGACCAAGCAGGAAGTCAGTCCTCACATATGGGACTCCCAAGCTTAAGGCTACCGGAGACCCTAAGCACAAAAATGAGCTCCCTCTAGCTCAGCGGCACAGAAGGAAGGAATCTTCACTGAATTATTACCCACCGGTAGCCCCCATCCGGGATGGAGGGTAGGAGTTGCTCAAACCTCGAAGAGATTTCGGAGGACTGCCTGTCCGAAAGCACTGTCCCTGCGGGACTCCCTCTCGAGGCAGTAATGGACCGCAAAAATCTGGCTCGAAGACCAAGTAGCGGCCCGGCAGATGTCTGCCAGCGGAACAGAGCGGAGGTAAGCCACTGACGTAGCCTTCGCCCGAACACAATGAGCCGTGACTCGACTTTCTAACGAGAGTCCGGCTGCCCCATAAGCCCAAGCGATACAGTCAGCAACCCAGATGGACAGAGTACGCTTGGAGACCGGGAGCCCCAATTTATTGGGGTCAAAAGACACAAAAAGCTGAGCAGCTTTACGGTGCTCCCGCGTACGGTCAAGGTAGAAGTTCAATGCCCTTCTACAGTCCAGGGTATGCAGGACCATTTCAGCTCGGCTGGAGTGTGGCCTGGGAAAGAAGGTCGGAAGTACCACCTCCTGATTGATGTGAAAAGGGGAGACCACTTTTGGAAGAAACTTTGGGTGAGTCCGTAGGACTACCCTATTTTTGAAGAACCGAGTGTAAGGGGGATCAGACACGAGGGCCTGCAATTCACTTACGCGTCTAGCGGAAGTGAGGGCTATCAGGAATAAAGTTTTCCAAGAAAGAAAACGGAGAGAACAGGTAGCCATAGGTTCAAAAGGCGGACAGGTGATCCGCTGTAAAACCACATTCAGATCCCAGTCAGGTGCTGGCGGGCGCAGAGGTGGTTTAAGTAGAAGGAGACCTCGGAGAAACTTCGCTACGAGAGGGTCGCTGGAAAGAGGTCTGCCGTCCACCGGCACATGATGTGCGGAAAGAGCACTGAGGTGAACTTTGACGGAGTTGGACTTAAGTCCCAGATTAGAGAGGTAGAGCAAGTACTGCAAGATCACCGACACCGACTTGATTGTCTGTCTGGACAAGGACGGACTGGTGAGAAGTCAGGTGGGAGAAAGCCTTGAGAGCCAGACGGATTGCTCTGAGCTCCAGGAAGTTGATCTGCTGAGCAGACTCCCACGTGGTCCAGAGACCTTGAGTACATGCCCCTTGGCAATGCGCTCCCCAACCCAGGAGAGAAGCATCGGTCGTCAGCACTTGAGCCGGCTGAGGCGACTGAAAAGGCATTCCGAGCACCAGGTTCGGCCGATGAAGCCACCACTGTAGAGAAGAGGCCAGCGGCCCGGAGACGCGCACTAAGTCGGCTAGGCCGCCCGTGGCTTGTTGCCACTGCTTGCGAAGGCACCATTGAGCAGGCCGCATATGCAGGCGGGCATTGGGGGTCACGTGGACGGTGGAAGCCATATGGCCGAGTAGTCTCAGGAAGCGCCTGGCTGAGACCAGGGACTGGCTGCGAAAACGGCCGGCTAGGTCCATGAGCCGTTGAGCCCTGTCGAGAGGCAGGAAAGCTCGGGCCTGAGGAGTGTGCAGTCTTGCGCCGATGAACTCGAGATCCTGTGAGGGGAGCAAAGTGGACTTTGCGAAGTTTATGACAAAGCCCAAGTACTGCAGAAGAGTCACAGTGCGGTGTGTGGCATTGGTGACTTCCGGAGAGGACGATGCTCTGATGAGCCAGTCGTCGAGGTACGGAAAGACATAGAGGCCGTGAAGCCGGAGATAAGCCGCCACCACCGCGAGACATTTTGTGAAGACTCGCGGTGCGGAGGATAGGCCAAAGGGCAGTACTCTGTACTGGTAATGATTTCCTGCCACCACAAACCTTAGGTATTGGCGGTGGCTTGGGTGGATGAGGATGTGCGTGTAGGCATCCTTTAGATCCAAGGAGCATAGCCAATCTCCCTGCTGGAGGTAGGACAGAAGGATTCCAAGGGTAAGCATCTTGAACTTTTCCGTCACGAGGAACTTGTTGAGGTTGCGCAAGTCCAGGATGGGTCTGAGGCCTCCTGTCCTTTTTGGTATTAGGAAATACCTGGAATAAAAGCCTTGACCTCTCAGGTGGTGGGGCACTGGTTCCACAGCCTGTTCCTGAAGAAGACTTGCTAACTCCTGAAGGAGTAAGTCCCTGTGCAGAGGGAGTCGTGGAGGTTCTCCCGGGAAATAGGAGGGAGGGACCTGGTGGAAGTGGAGAAGATAGCCTTCTCTTACGACTTGAAGCACCCAGGCATCTGAAGTGATGTTGGACCACCTGTGGGCGAAGTGAACCAGCCGGCCTCCGGTGCTGGGAGGAACCAGCTGAGGGGGAGAGGCTATGCTGATGAAGTCAAAAACCCCCACCCTGCTGAGCAGGGGCCGGTGGTGCAGGCTTGGGGGCTTGCTGCCTACAGGACCCGTTACCCCGTCCCTTGGCCTGCTGGCCCTGTTGGGGAGCTGCGGAGGCCTGATATTGAGGGTAGTGTTTATAGGCAGCCGCCTTTCTCGGGTAAAAGGACTTCTTTCCCGAGCCCTTCTTTTTCTGGGAAGGGGCGGAGGTCTTCCTAGAAAGCCTGGTCCTGGTGAGAGTCTCCGTCTCGATTTGTGCAGCCTTTTCAGTCATGGGCTTGCCAAAGAGGTTCTCACCTCGGCAGGGGACATCGACCAACTTGTCCTGCACCCAGGGTTCAAGGTCAGATGACTGAAGCCAAGCCTGTCGGCGGGCACCGATGCCGGCTGCGGCCACTCGAGCCGATGCTTCAAAGCCATCATAGGCTGCTCGGGACATGAATTTGGAGCATTCCCGAATACCAGTTGTCAAGGCCAGGAACCTCCGCAACAATCCGGCTATCTCTTTAGCCAGGTCTCGGAGATACATGCCCATGTAGAGCTGGTAGGTCTGGACACGACAAGCAAGCATAGAGCCCTGGAAACACTTCTTACCAAGGCCATCCAGGTTACGGGCCTCCCTGCCAGGAGGCACCGAGGAGTGCATCTTCTGGCTCTTAAGCCTATGCATGGCCGATTCCACTACCATGGAATGGTGCGGTAGCTGTGCTTTTTGGAAGCCAGGACTCTTGCGGACTCGATAGATGGAATCGACCCGCTTGCTTAATACCGGCGACGAGGCCGGACTCTCCCACATGCGGAAGAGTAGTCGTTCCAGCATGGGAGGAACCGGTACAGTAAAGTGTTCCCTGGCGGGAGAGTCATACTGAAGGGCGTCGAGCTCTTCGGCTCGAGGCTCCTCCTCGGGATCCGCAGGGAAGGCCAAAGCCTTGGCCATATCCCTGACGAAGTCCGAGAACCGGGCATCCTCCGGAGGGGACTGCTTCCGAGGTTCGGACTCAGGTGAGTCCGAGGGGACACACCGAGTCCGAAACGAATCAGGTGACTCTTCCTCTTCAGACTCCCAGGCCGACTCCGAGGAGGAATCGGTGGGGTCGGCTCGGGCAGGCGGAGGCGTCGGCCGCCCCGACACCGAGGGAGTCGGCGTCGACGACCTCGGTCCCGAACGGGAGGCCGAGGGTGACCTCGACCGAGGATCGACTCGAGTTCGCATGGACTCGAGGATCGGCTCGGTCTCCGGGGTCGACTTAGACGTCGACGTCCCGGCGGTCGGGGCAGTGGCGCCAGCGAGGCTAGCGATCAGCGCCCGCTGCTGGTCCATGAAGGCAGATAGTCTGCTCTCCAAGGCCGTCAACCTGAGTCCGACCTCAGGTGACCCAGCAGCCCCCGACTCGGGCCCCGACGGCGTCGGGCCCGACGTCGGACCTCTCGGAGGCGAGTCCAGGAGGACTACAGGACTTACCCGAGCAGGCAACTCCGACTCCAGACGAGGTCGCTTCGGGAGGTGCTCCTTCTCCAAAGACCCAGGACGGCTATCGGGGCTATGCGACCTGGCCCTCGCGGAGCCAGGAGCGTCCACCGACGCCGCCCTCGCGGGTTTTACCTTCCGTCGATGGTCCCCGGAGGGAGAACCCCTGTCGGAGGAGCTTCGGCGATGGTCAGAGCTGGAACCTCTGGACGCCGAGGCCTCCGACGAGGTCCGGGTACGGCCGGGGTCAGGGAAGATTCTTTCCCGCTGGTGCCGCCGACTCCTTAACGCTTTGGAGGACATTTTGCCACAGGCCCCACAGATCAGTTCTTCGTGATCCGGGCCCAGGCAGCGGAGGCAATTATCGTGTGTGTCAGTGAGTGACATATTTCTGTCACACTGGACACACCGCTTGAAACCACTGGCAGCCATCGGGGGAAAAAGGGCCCCTGCGAGGTCAAAGGACCGGGCTGCCAGCGAAAAACCGAAAAACGAAACTGACCAAAAATCAGAAAAACCGAAAAATAAGAGAAGGACTCGCAACGGCGTCGCGAGTCCGGGCAGGAAAAAGCGAAGGAAAAAAGATGAAATAAATCACCAAAATCAACTTTTTCAGCGGGGACACGACGGGTATGTCTGTAGGGCTCCGCGGAAAAAAGAAGACTGGCTAAGATGGCACCCTTGGGCGGGAAGGAGACCGCGCATGCGCGCTGCAATTCCCAAAGGCTTTCTTTGAAAGCTGGGGAAAATTGCTCCGCGAGGGCTCCGTCGGCGCCGACGTCACCCATATGTGAGGACTGACTTCCTGCTTGGTCCTGGAGAAACATTCTCGCTCAATGGACGGGCCGGCCCTGATATGTATACTATGCCAGAAATATAGAAAAAATGGTGTGACATATATAATTAAGAATGAACTTGCAAGAACTATAATGAAATGCCCATTAACACTATTATTCAGATATATGCCCTAACAGCTGCAGAAAAGAAGATGTTGATCAGTTCTATGAACAAGTAACAAGCTGAAATTGACAAGAGCATGCAAAACAGAATAGCCTGACAGTCATGGGTTACTGGAATGCAAAAGGCGGTAAAGAGGTTGGAAAATACGGACATAACAGAAATGAAGTTAGAGAAAGGCTGACAGAATTTTGCAACAACAATCTCTTCATCTCAAACAGCTTCTTCGAGCAACACAAGCAGAGTCTGTACACATGAATGTCACCTAATGGATCCTACAAAAATCAAATATACTACATCTGTGGAAGGCAATGATGAAAAAGCTCAATAACATCAACAAAGACAAAACTTGAAGCCGACTGTGATACAGATCACCAACTACTAGTATGCAAACAAGCTAAAGCTCAAAAAGAGCAAACCACTCATGAATGCAGCAAAATATGAACTTGAGAATATACCACTGGAATTTAAAGACTGCCTGCAAAGTCAATTTGCTGCTTTGAATACAAGTGACAGAGCACCAGAAGAGCTATGAGATGACATCAAAAAAGTTGTGCTCGTAGAAAATGAGAAGTTTTATAAAAAGTGAAAAAGCAAAAACAGCCAAAATAGAAAAAGAAACTCTGAAAATTGTTTGGAAATGCAGAGACGCTAAAGCCAGAGAAAGGGAGGCAATCACAAACTCAAAGATTTCCAATGTGCAGCAGGACAAGACAAGGAGAAGTACTACAATGATGCATGCAAGGAAATAGAAATAGAATCAGAAACTATTAGAGGAAGAGCAAGATCAGCTTACCGAAAGCTATGAAAGTAAAAGAGAAAATGCCAGCCTCAAATTGGAATGCTACAAGATTCTCAAGGATCCATGTTGAATGATGCTGAGAAGATCAAGAAAAGATGGAAAGAATACACAGTCATCATACCATAAAGATCAAGTGGACCAACAGCAGTTTCAACCTGTACCTTATGATCAGGAACTAATGGTGATGAAAGAAGTCGAAGCAGCATTGAAAGCCTTACCAAAGGACAAAGCACCGAGCATTGATGGTATTCCCATTGAAATATTACAGCAATCAGATGTGGCTGTTACCATACTTACAAAGGCTCTGCAAGGAAATTTGGAAGGCAACATAATGGTCAGCTGAATGGAAAAGATCTGTATTTATACCAATACGGAAAAAAGGTGATCCAAAAGACTGTGAATATTATCGCACAATTGCTCTGATTCGACATGACAGCAAGTTTCTACTCAAGATCATTTAGCAGAGACCATACCTGGAACAAGAACTGCCTGAAGTGCAAGCAGGGTTTAGGAAAGGACAAGGAACCAGAGACATCATCATGGATGTGAGATGGATCCTTGAAAAAACACTAAAAAACCACCAAAGAATACCAAAAAGGATGTCTATATGCGTTTTATTGACTACAGAAAGGCTTTTGACTGTGTAAACCATGAGAAACTCTGTGCCACATTAAGAAACATGGGTATAGTAGAACACCTGATAGTTCTCTGGCATAACTTTTACACTGATCAAGAAGCAACAGTTTGAACACAACAAGGAGAAACACAATGATTAAAAAATCAGCAAAGGTGTACAACAAAGCTGCATATTTTCCTCCTACCTCTAACTGGCAAGATAATAAGTTCATCGTTGATGAAGAAGAAATGTAAATAGTGGACATCCTTAATCTGCTTGATCAATCAGTAAAGAAATGACAAGCAGTCAAGAAATCCAACAATGAATTGTTCGACAGAATGGCTATGAAGGGCCTAGACAAGATTCTCAAGAGCAGAGATGTCTCTCTCCATACTAAGATTCGACTTATCCAAGCCATGGAATTTTAAACATCATATGAAAGCAAAAGCTGGACAGTGAAAAAAAATAGACAAGAAGAAAATCAATGCCTTTGAGTTATGGTGCTGGCAAAGAGTACAGTACTGTGCATACCATGGACTGCGCGAAGAACAAACCAATCGGTACTAGAGGAGATGAAACATCAAGCTTTGTTTAGAAGCTCAGATGACAAGACTTTGGACACATCGTGCAGAGAGAGAGAGAGAGAGAGAGTACAGCAGAGAGAGAGTACAGAAAGATATCATGCTTGGCAAGGTTGAAATTAAACGTAAAAGAGGAAGGCCAGCAATGAGATGGGTCGATACAAAAACAGCAGCTATGGATGCCACCATCAACAATGAGCTGCCTGACTGAAGACAGAACACAGTTTATGTAAGACAACTACCCAGAGGGTAGCCATGAGTTGACAATGACTCTGCAGCACTTAACAAGTGGTATTTCAACAGGTCTCTCTCCACATTCCGATTGTGGAATGCAGATCGCTGCATTTTCATTCTTAGAACAAAAGTGTTTGCTATTTTAGAGACTAAACAATGCTTCATTAATAATATGTAGTGTCATCACAGTTTTCAGTGCTTGCTAACATTATATCTTTTTTTAAAACAAAGTGTGATATTTAGTTTATCTTGGGCACAGAAGTGTAAATAAAAATTGATTAGTGTGCTATATATTTGAAAACGGTGCAAGTTCTATGATTATAATTTCCAAATATCACCTCCATTTGACACTCTGTCATGGAGATTAAAATACAGTTATTAATATTTTTTATTTATTTATTTATTTTTATTTAGCATACATTTGTATACCGCTACTTCCAGCGATCAGTAGCGGTTTGATTACAGATATGAATTTGTCGAATCATGACAGAAATTTTGCGGTATACACACATTGATTTGGAGGGGGAAGCACAGCACACGGGGAGAGGTCATATGTAGAGGAGTCAGACATTACATATTTACATAAACTGCAACCATGTTTCATTGGGTGGTATCATTTATACCCCTGGGATTATATCAGATTGTATTGACACTGGAAAAGATGTGTCTTGAGTTTCTTTCTGAATTCCATAAGGTCTTTAATAGCTCTTAGCTCTGGTGGAAGTTGGTTCCAGAGGGACGGGACTGAGTAGGAGTATGCTCGTTGGCTAGTAGTGGCAGTTACAGATCTGATATCAGGGGGAACGTGGAGTATATTTGAGTGGATTGTTCGCCTGCTTCTGTTGGGTGGTTGCATGCTGATAAGGGTGGAGAGAAAGGATGGCGCTATTTTATGTATGAGCTTGAAGGTGGTTATTAGTGTTTTATATTTTATCCGGGCTGCAATGGGGAGCCAGTGTAGCTCGATTAATACAGGGGTAATGTGATCAGTAAGGTTTTTTTTCATGATGACCCTAGCCGCTACATTTTGGGCCATTTGGAGAATGTTGAGGGTTTTCTTTGGAAGGCCCTGTAGGATGGCATTGCAGTAGTCAAGGTGTGGCATAATTAGAGCTTGTGCAACAGATCTGAAATCGTGAGGTTCAATGATGCTCCGTAGTGGTTGTAGGACTCTAAGTTTGTGGAAAACGGCCTTGTTGGTTTTGTGGAGGTGCTTTTCCATCTTTAGATTGTTGTCAAGTGTTACACCCAGATATTTTATTTCAGTCTTCGTGTTGTATGTATTGTTACATAGGGTGACTGACGCAGGAGGGTCAAAGTTTGGTTTTCTTGAGATATACATGACTTCAGTCTTCTTATGGTTGATCGCCATGTTGTTTTGCTGTATCCAATTTAACATCTCGGTGAGGCATGTTTCAAGCTGAGTATAGTTAGGGTTCTCGGTATTCAACTGTGTGTAGAGCATAATATCATCCGCATAAATGTGGTAGTTGATATTGTGTTGTTGGAGAATATTACAGAGGGGTCGCATATAGACATTGAAAAGTAGCGCCGAGAGAGCGGAGCCCTGAGGTATGCCTTGCGTTTGCGGGAAAGCTTCTGCTTCTTCGCCATTGAAATGAACCTGTGGCATTCTGTTGGTTATGTAAGAAGAGAACCATTTCAGGGGGGTTCCCAATATTCCTATTGATTCAATCCTTTGTAGGAGGGTTCCATGATGGACTGTGTCAAAGGCGGCAGAGATGTCAATGAAAATGAGTATAAACATTTTCTTTTTGTCTTCAAGGCCCTTGAGGAGGTTGTTAAGCAGTGCTATCAATAGCGTTTCCACCCCATGACGTTGTCGGAAACCGTATTGCTGTTCATCTAGGGTTTCATGTTCATCCAGATGGTCTTGTAGTTGTAATAGAACTGCCTTCTCAATGATCTTTGCCAGGAAAGATATGCTGGAGATGGGGCGGTGGGAGGCTGGGTCGTCCTTGTTGAGTGAGTTGTTCTTTAGGATTGGCCTTATTATCGATTTCTTGAGTTGTGTGGGCATTATTCCTTGTTGCAGCGATTGGTTCACAATATGTGATACTTGTTTCGCAATATCTTGTTTTGCCGCCTTAACCCAAGCAGTTGGGCAGGGATCTAGCGGGGAGGTGGTGGTACGGATGTTTGTTATTATGTTGGCAATTTGCTGGACATCAATGTTGTGAAAGTTGCTCCATGTTTTTTCCTGGTCTATATTGGTCATCTTGCTTAGGCGATGTTCCAGGTAGGTTTCGTTCAAACAGCGAGTGGGTGTGGTTGCAGTGAGTTTACTTGCGTAATGGTCTGCCAGGGTTTGGGGTTTGATTACGGTACCCCGGTGGTCTTCCAGAGGTACTTTTGTCAGTGATTTTACTAGTTCGAATAGCTCACGAGGCTTATTGATAGCTTTGTTTAATAAGTTGGTGTGATGTGTCCTTTTCGCAGAGTTGATCTCGCCTTTGTATTTTGTGAGGTGTTTGAGGTATTCATTCTTGTGTTCAATGGATTTGTTTCGTCGCCATTTTCTCTCCAGTCTTAAAATTCAGAAGTTATTCAATTATGCTATTACATTAACTGTTGTCCAAATTTCTTATGCAGAGACAAGCTGCACAGGAGAATCGCCAGCTGAGCACTTCAACTTTCTCTTTTGCTTCCTCTTTTCAACTAAATAAATAATGCAGCACACACAGATAGAACCAATGATTCTTTTCTTTCTATTCCACTAACAAATATAGATCCAACAAGGGGGAAAGCATGGCTCATGGAACTCCTTCCAACCCCATCTATGTGCATGCCCTTATATCTGTGTTGCCTGCATGTGTGGGCCGGGGTGGTTTGAATGGAGCAGTACCAAAAATTCAGTTATCTGGAAAGATCACTAAAATGTAAAAGAGTGATAATATATTTAACAGTTAGACGTCACTGGCACAAATTTCAGCCAGATGTTTTTTACAATTTAAAACAAAGCATACCACCATCCCAAATCGACAGGTATTGCTGTGCTTTTTCACTTCTGTGGCAACATACCTAGCAATCTTTAAGAAAATTAAATAACTACATAAATAAAATATCTGGCTTTTTCATTGGGTGTTACCATACAGAGCTACTATTAAGAAAGGTATATTGTTCAGTCACTAGTTGGAACCATATATATCAATCATTAAAAGTTTTATAGTTCAGCCACTAGGCTTCACAGCAGACCTTACAACAAAGAAAATAGGAAAAATGTCTGTGAATATTGAAAGTACATCTAACTTACTGAGTGCCTTAAGGCAATTTTTGGAACTGGAGCTAAATTTGAGTTTGATATCACAAAAGGAGTGAAGTCATATGTAATCTAGACATTTTGGTTTCTTATTCTTCACATAGAAAATGTTGGTAGATAACGGCCATATGGCCTATCCAGTCTGCCCATCCATACCAATTTCAAAGCTATACAATCCTTTCCTCTCTGAGACCTCTTCTGCTTGCCCCATGCTTTCTCAAACTCAGATACTCTTCTCATTACCACCACCTCCATTGGGAGGCTATTCCATGTATCCACGGAACTCCTGTTCCATAAGGAAGTGTTTCATTAGGATTACCCCTCATTCCAGAGCTTCCTTTCAACTGAAAGAGGCCCACTTTCTCTTAATTTATACCCGGGGGGGGGGGGGGGTAATTAAATGTCTATATCATCTTCTTTCCCACCCATTTTCCAAAGTACACATATTGAGATCTTTAGATCTGTTCCCATATGCTTTATGAAGACCACTGACTGCCAGAGTAGCTGACTTCTGGACTGTTTCCACAGTTTATATCCTTTTGAAGGTGTGGATGTCATAGCTGCACACAGTCCAAATGAGATCTTGCCAGAGACTTATAAAGAGGCACTATCACCTCATACTTCCCCCGTTGGCCAATCCTCTTCCTATGCACTCAAGACTCCTGTCTTTTTGTTGTCACCTTTTCTACTACTACTAATCATTTGTATAGTGCTACTAGGCATACACAGTGTTGTACATATACATGTAAGACACAGTCCCTCCTCATGAAAGTTTACAATCTAATCAAGACGAAAAAAACATCTAAGTGTTTGAGCATTTTAAGATAATCAGATACAATCACCTCAGGTCTCGCTTCTTTTTCATGTAAAGGACTACTTCATCCCCACACTGTATTACTCCCTTGGAGTTTTGCAGCTCGAATGCATGACCTTGCATTTTTTAGCATTAGGTGACAAATTCTAGAGCACTCTTCAGGCCTGGCTAGATCATCACTCATGTTATTTATATCTTCCAGAGTGTATACCCTGCTGCAGGTTTTGGTATCATCCACAAATAAGCAAACCTCTCTCATTAGTCTTTCCACAATATTGCTTACAAAAACATTACAAAGAACTGGATCAAGGACCAATCCTTGTGGCATACCACTAGCGAAATCATTATCCTCAGAGTGAACACAATTTGCCAGTTCCCTTTGTCACCTCAATCGCATTTTGACTTAGTTCACATTAGCACCTATACCAAGGCCATTTCATTTATTTATAAATCACCTATAGAGACATGATAGCTTTTCCTCAACATGTCTGCCTTCTAACCCAAAGGTCACTGAAATGAGGCCAGTCTCTGAATGTGAGGAAAAAAAGTCAGGTTTTCTTTCTTTTTGTATGGGGGCCTAGCTCAGTGGTTAAGAACATAAGATATGCCATACTGGGTCAGACCAAGGTCCATCAAGCCCAGTATTCTGTTTCCAACAGTGGCCAATCTGGGTCATACGTACCTAGCAGTTTCCCCAAGGGACATAGGTTCCACAATGCTTGTATTGGTTGAAGCATTGATATCCTGGGTCCCTTCTTAATAATAGTTTATGGACCTTTCCTCCAGGAACTTGTCCAAACCTTTTTTAAACCCAGCTACACTAACAGCCTTTACTACATCCTCTGGTAACAAATTCCAGAGTTTGATTACACGTTGAGTGAAAAAATATTTTCTTTTATTAGTCTTAAATAGTTCACCCTGTAGCTTCATTGCATGTCCCCTAGTCTTTCTATATTCTGATAAGGTAAACAATCGATCTACGTTTACCCGTTCCACTCCGTTCATTAATTTATAGACTTCTATCATATCTCCCCTCAGCCGTCTCTTTTCCAGGTTAAAGAGCCCTAACCTTTTTAGCCTTTCTTCATAGGAGTATCCTTCCATCCCCTTTACCATTTTGGTGGCTCTTCTCTGAACCTTTTCTAAAATCGCTATATCCTTTTTAAGATACGACGACCAGAATTGCACACAATATTCAAGGTGCGGTCTCACCATGGAACGATATAGAGGCATTATATCATCTTTTGTTTTGTTTTCCATTCCTTTCCTTATCATACCTAGCATTCTATTTGCTCTCTTGGCCGCCGCTGCACACTGGGCCGAGGGTTTTAACATGGTATCCACAATGACGCCTAAATCTTTTTCCTTGGTGGTGGTTCCTAATGTGGAACCTTGCATCGTGTAACCATAGTTTGGGTTGTTCTTCCCTAGGTGCATAACCTTGCACTTGTCCACATTAAATTTCATCTGCCATTTTGATGCCCAGTCTTCCAATTTATCAAGATCCTCTTGCAATTTTCCACAATCCTCTTGGGTTTTAACAACTTTAAATAGTTTTGTGTCATCTGCAAATTTGACAACCTCACTCGTTATTCCACTTTCCAGGTCATTTATGAATATGTCAAAAAGCAGCAGACCCAGCACAGATCCCTGGGGTACACCACTATTCACCTTTCTCCATTGGGAAAATTGGCCATTTAGCCCTACCCTCTGCTTTCTATCTTTTAACCAGTTCCTGATCCACAATAGTACACTGCCTCCTATCCCATGACTCTTTAGTTTTGCCAAAAGTCTCTGATGAGCATTTGACTGCAGATCAAGAGGTTCCTGGTTCAAATCTAGATGCCCACTTTCTGTCCTTAGTTACACAATGAAGGGTTCCACATTAGGAATCACCACCCATCAAACAGATCTGGACATCACTGTGAATAATACATTGAAACTTTCTGCCCAGTGTGTGACCGCACTTTGAATATTGTGTGAAATTCTGGTTGCCATATCTTAAAAAAGGATATAGCAGAATTGGAAACAGTACAGAGAACACTGACCAAAATGGTAAAAAGGATGTGAGGATATCCCTACGAGGAACGGCATAAAAGGTTTGAGCTCATCAACTTGGAAAAGAGACTGTTGTGGGGAGATATGATAGAGGTTTATAAAATAATGAACGGAGTGGAACGGGTAAACAGATTGGTTGTTTATTTCTTCAAAAAGTAGAAAGACTAGGGGACATGCAATGAAGCTACAATGTAGCACTTTTAAGACTAATTGGAGAAAATATTTTTTCACTCAATGTGTAATCAAAGTCTGGAATTCATTACCAGAGGATATAGCAAAAGCTGTTAGTGTAAATGGATTTAAAAGAGGTTTATTTATTTAACATTTTTCATATGCCGCCTTGGAGGAAAGTCCATAAATCATTATTGAAGAGGACTGGGGAAACCCACTGCTTACTCCTAGGATAAGCAACATGGAATCTTTTGGGAACCTGACAGGTACTTGGGTCCTGCACATGGAACAGGAAGCATCTCAGAGAATGCTACTACCCTGGAAGTTCTGGATTTCAACTTCCTACCTAAAATCCTAAATTTGGCCTCCAGAACCTCCCTCCCACACTTTCCTAGGTCATTGGTGCCAACATGTACCAAGTCAGTAGACTCCTCCCAAGCACTATCTAAAACCTTGTCTAGGTGGCACGTGAGGTCTGCTACCTTTGCTCTAGGCAAGCATGTTACCAGGCAGTCCTCACATCCACCAGCCAGACAGCTATCTACATGCCTAATTATTGAACTGCCAATTATAACAGCCGTCCTAACCCTTCCCTTCTTTAAAAATACTGCTATGTCATTGACTTTAATAAGAAAAGGCAAAGAGGAGACTAGTCTGTAATACAACAGCTATGGGATCTTTGTAACCTTTTTTAAGAATAGGTCTAACAGAAGCTAACTTCTAAATAGGCAGGATCTCACCGGAACAGGGACTACTATTGACTATGGACAGAATGCCTGGGTATAAGGGTTGCAGATCATTTTTAGTAGTTTATGAAGGGATCTAAAAGAGAGTTGGGGAGATTGAGCTGTGCAAGAATTTTAAACTAGGTGAATGTGTGAGATGAGATTTAATGAAGTCCACAAGTTAGAATTTGATGGCTCCATATTAGTGGGATTAGCAGTAGTATTGTGATTAAACCATGACTGTAATTTTGTTCTTTATAATGGTTTATATCATTTTGCCCGGTACAGACATTAGGCTCACCGGCCTGTAGTTTCCCGGATCACTCCTGGAACCATTTTTAAAAAGTGGCTTTACATTGACCATTCGCCAATCTTCAGGTACTACAATGTCCCTGTTTAATGTACATTACCAAGTTTAAGTTTCAATGTAAACCGCTTTGATTGAAATGATAAAGCGGTATATAAAACCTGTTAAATAAATAAATACAGATGATTTTAATGATTGCAAACCTACTATTAGTAATTGGTGAATTCTCTCATATTTTAGTTCGTTCAACACCTTTGGATGTATATCAATCTGGTCCAGGTGATTTGCTACTCTTTAGTTTATCAAATATTTCTAATATATCTTCCCAGTTTATCAGTATTTCTTTCAATTCTTCCGATGCATCACCTTTAAATATCATTTCAGTCATGGATAACATCCCTACATCATCTTCAGTAAAGACCAAAGCAAAGAATTCATTCAGTCTCTCTGCTATGGCTTTGTTCCCCTCTTAGCGCCCCTATTATCCCTCTATCATCTAATGGTCCAACTGACTCAATTCTTTTTGCTACAAATGTACTTCAAAAAATCTTTATTTTGCATTTTTGCTTCCACGGCAAGCTTCTTCTTGAATTCTCTCTTTGCCTGCCTTATCAGTGCCTTGCATCTAACTTGCCAGTGCTTATGTTATTTTCAGTTTTTGCCATTTGGCTCCTTTTTCCATTTCCTGAAAAATGCTTTTTTGGCTACAACAGCCTCTCTGACCTCACCTTTAAACCGTGCTGGCAGTTTTTTGGACTTCCTTCCACTTTTCTTAAAGTGTGGAATACATCTGGTCAGGGCTCCCAAGATAGTATTTTTAAACAATGCCCATGCTTGATGTAAATCTTTAACCATTGCAGATGCTCCTCTTAGTTTTTTCTTAACTATTTTCCTCATTTTATCATAGTCTCACTTTTGAAAGTTAAAAGGCAGTACTGTGGATTTCCTTGTCATCTTTCCTCCATTTATGAAATCAATCATAATCATTCTTTGATCACTATTGCCAAGTGGCCACAACACCCTTATCTCTTACCCCAGATCTTGTGTTTCACTAAGGACTAAGTCCAAAATGGCTTCCCCTCGTCGGTTCATGAACCAGCTGCTCCAAGAAACAGTCATTTATTTCATCTAGAAATATCACTAAACAATGAAGATGTATTACAAGTACAGTGGTACCTCGGTATACGTCATTAATCTGTTCCAGATCTTGGACTTATACCAAACTGGACCTATACCAAACAAACACTTCCAATAAGAAATAAAGGGAATGAATCCGTTCTTATAAAAAAATCCTATTGTTATTATTATAACACTGCTTAATACTAAAATACAAATGCAGTGGGTGAAATATATACTGTACATAAATGAAAATTTACCAAATTTATTTATCTCTTTTCTGTCTCTTTTCTTCTGTCAGGTCCCTACTTGGACCTGGTCGAGGATCACCAGGTCTGACCTTTACTAAAAATCTGTCCAAAGAACTTTGCTTCTGCCTTCTCCTCAGAATGTTTCAGAAATGTGACATTGTTTGATCATTCCAGACAATGCTATTATGGCTTGTTTGAGCTTTGTTGGGATGGTACTTCTCTGCAAAGTTTTTGACATCCATCCAGGGTGCTGACGCTCATGGGCAGTCGTAGCATTGTCTCAAAAGAGGTAAACAAGGTTAGTGCACGCAGTTGTGACTCATCAAACTCGAGTTGTATTCCAAACAAATATTGGTATACCAAACAAAATTTTTCGCATCCAAACAGGACTTATATCAAGTTGGACTTATTTTAAAGCAGATGGATACCGATGTACCACTGTATTTGATAAACTGAAGAGTAGTAAATCACCTGGACCAGATGAGAATGAAAGATGAGATTGCAGACACACTCATCTGTGAACTAACATTAAAATCATCTGTAGCACCCGAAGTCTGCAGAATGGCCAATGTAACGCCAATTTTTAAAAAGGGTTCCAGGGGTAATCGGGGAAACTACAGACCGATGAGCCTGACATCAGTCCAGGCAAAATGGTAGAAACCATTATAAAGAGTAAAATTACTGAACATGTAGATAAGTCATGGTTTAATGATAGAAATCCAACATGGATTTAGCCAAAGAAAGTCTTATCTTACTAATCTGTTATATTTTTTGAAGGTGTGAATAAACAGGTACACCAAGATGAGCCGGTTCATATAGTGTATCTGACTTTTCAGAAAGTCTTTGACAAGGTCCTGTATGAGAGACTCTTGGCCAAATAAAAAGTCATGGGATTGGAGGCAGTGTACTATTGTGGATTAGGAACTGGTTAAAAGATAGAAAGCAGAGAGTAGAGCTAAATGGCCAATTTTCTCAATGGAAAAGGGTGAATAGTGGAGTACTCCAGGGATCTGTGCTGGGCCTGTTCTTTGTAACATATTCATAAATGGTCTGGAAATGGGAACAACAAACAAGGTGATCAAATTTGCAGATGAGACAAAATTAATCAAAGTCAATAAATGCAAGAGGATTGTGAAAAATTGTAAGAGAACCTTGATAAATTGGAAGATTGGACATCCAAATGGCAGATGAAATTTAATGTGGACAAGTGCAAAGATATGCACCTAGGAAAGAACAACCCAAACTGTGGTTACATGATGCAAGGTTCCACATCAGGAATCACCACCCATGAAAAAGATTTAGGCGTCATCGTGGAATCGTAAGGAAAAGAATGGAGAATAAAACCAAGAGATATTCGCTCCATGGTGTGACCACACCTTGAATATTGTGTGCAATTCTGGTCGTCATATCTTAAAAAGAATATATCGGAATTAGAAAAGGTACAGAGAAGAGCAACCAAAATGCTAAAGGGGATGGAAGGATACCCCATGAGGAAAGGTTTAAAAGGTTAGGGCTTTTCAACTTGGAAAAGAGATGGCTGAGGGGAGAATATGATAGAAGTCTATAAATTAATTAATGGAAAGGAACAGATAAAAGTAGATCGGTTGTTTATGCCATCAAAAAGTAGAAAGACTAGGGGACATGCAATGAAGCTACAATATAACCCATTTAATACTGAGAAAATATTTTTTCATTCAACGCATAATAAAACTCTGGAATTTGTTACCGGAGGATGTAGTAAAAGCTGTTAGTGTAGCTGGGTTTAAGAAAGGTTTGGATAAGTTCCTGGAGGAAAAGTCCATAAACCATTTTTGAGGACGACCAGGGAATTCCACTGCTTGCCCTGAGGCAAACATTGTGGCACCTCTGTGCCTTTTTGTGAACCTGCCAGGTACTTGTGACCTGGATTGGCCACTCTTGGAAACAGGATACTGGGCTTGGTGGACCTTGGTCTGATGCAGTATGGCATTTCTTATGTTCTTAATGACAAGCGTCCCGAGACTCCCGGGAGTCCAACCACCGCACCCACGAAGAGCGGGTGGAGGCAGATGGAAAAGGGGCTCCAGTCTGCTTCACAGGTCCCTAGGACCTATTCTCCGGAAGGCGGTAAGATGTCGTCTCATCCAGGTCCTTTCACCAGCTTCTCAAAATCTGATCCGAGAAGCGTCCCTCTAAGGTCAGTTGGGCAAGTTGAGTCTACTGTCCTATGTCAAAGCTAAGCCAACACCATGTCACCATTGATAGGATACAGTCCTTGGTCTCTAGATGTACTAGGTCATACATGGCATCAGAAAGGAAGGCTGTAGCAGACTCCAAGAAGCAGGGCTTGAGATATCAGGCCTGCAGATATCGCAACTGAAGAATAACAGCCACCGCAACAAACTGTTTCTTTAACACAAAAGTGCCTTTCAGTCCAGGGTATCCTTTAAGGCCAATTCCACAGGAATGGCAGTCCAACTGGTAATCGCCATGACTTGTGCATCCACCTTGGAAGTATCAAACCACACAGCGCACTCCTTCTCTGGGAGAGCGTGCATTTTCTTATATACTATTAGTCTCTTAGACAAGGAGTCTAGGGAATCCCACTCTGATCCGAACAGGCCCTTAAGCACCTCCAGGAACGGAAAGACTATAGTGGATGCCGGAGTGGATGCATCTTTGGTTCCTGCTCCATGCCTGGAGGATCCGCCAAGCTCAAGGTGGATAAGACCCTGGGAATCAACGCCTTCAGTTTCTCCTTCCAGAACAAGTGGATAATATCAGCCTCCTCACAGTCTTCTGAAGGAGAGAATACTTTTTCACCCACAGACATCTGAATCCAAACCATAGTCCAAATCGCGGACAGATCCCAACTAATCCTCATCTCCAGGGGGGACCCTTTGCCAGGGACTCTTAGCCATATGCAATTGAACGAGGCTTCCACTCTTTGCCTGCTCCTCATGAAACTGCGCTTGGAGGGACCCAGATGCCGCAAGGCCTGAATTTCCACTCCAGAACGACCAGGCCTGTGGTAAAAAGGAAAAGAATACTGAGGAGGACAATCCAGACTCTGGAAGCTCTCCCCACAGTTGAGAGTGTTAAACTGCAGCAACTTCAGAGATTACAGACCTTCTATCAAGCCGCGATTCAAAGGGATAGGCAAAGTTGCAGGATTAGTTCTTAACATTGCCTATATTACCAATACATTTATCCATAAGGCAAAGGGTAAAAAAAAAACAACAAGTAAAGCATGGCTGAGTTATGGGTCAAAGGCTCAGGCCAGTGTGTCTCCTTTATTTCTCATTTTTATTTACTTTCCCAACAAAAAGGTTTGTAGCTCTTATAATCTTTTTCAGTTTTCCCCACTGCTTTCTCCAGATGTTGCCATCCAGCTGACAACTCCTTGAAATATTCCACCATTTTGACATTACTTTTCCTAAAGTCGAGGGCCTTTGCTTTACAAATGCATCATCTCCACCCATGTCCTTTACTTGCAAAATGATCAGAAACACACTTCCATTTGTAAACATCAGGTCCAGTATTGCCCCCTCCCACATGGGTTCTGTTACCAGTTCTCCCTGTAGAGAATGCAAGATCTCCCCAATTTCAGATGTTACCACAACCAAAATGTCCCAAACAGCAAATTGAAAATCACCTATCAATATCGCCTTCTTTTCACAGCAATGGTGTAAATGTCTTCAATTAAATCCCTATTTCTTCTACTGTACATATCCAGAACATCTGTTTCTTTCCTTCTTTCCAAATTAACTCACAGTATCTCCTCCTTTTCTCAAACGCTGCAGTTCTGTTGCTTTAAATATTTTGTGTAAAAAAAAAAAAAATAGCACACTCCTCGTCACCATCCTGTTCTTCCTGAATAAATTACAAACTGTTAAAAACTATGAGCATGTAAAAACAAACGTTTACTTTAATGCATTTTGAACTAGAAAGTTCATGCGTGTGAAGATTTTTGAAAAGCACTGTATTTCACTTCTTAGTACTTTCTTCCAATCTTGCTCTCATCACTTTATGCTTTTCAATAACTTGGCTCTCTTGAGTTACAAACGGGCTATTTATTTATCCACACAAAACAGAATTCATGTTCTAAGAAACATTTTGTCTGTCACTTTAAGTATGCTACTGTCTGTCTTAGTTTTCTCTTTCTGATCAGAATGAAGCATAGCTGTCTTTAAAAAAATGACATTTTAATTCCTTCATTTACAATAGGCCTTTCCTCCTCCTCCTATTCTTTCCTAGTCAGATTTATTACCCATTCAGATTAATAACTTTTTGCCATCTTTGCAGCAGTCTCAACCCAGCAAAACAAGAGCAGGGGCCAATGTCAGGAATTATATTCGGACCTTGCATATCTCTATGCAGCAAGAAGGGTTATAAAATAGCAAATTCCATCTTTATCATGGGCTTAATTAGCCACACAAAAGAAAAGCCCTGGCTACTGCTTTGGGTGTTGAAAACAAGTCACTAAGGTCAGGCTGACCTTTTAACTTATGAAATGTGCTCTAGCACAATAGACAATGATTTGAATCTCTTGTCCAACAAGGCCAGCATGTCTCAGGTGCATCATGGAAGTGACACAAGTGTTGCTGCAACAGGAAGGGACATAAAGAGTTCATCTGAAGGAAGACATCTCCTCTAGCCCTCCGTAACGCAGGGACTTTAGTCTCTGGGTAATGACACCTACAGAAGAGTATGTAGAAGTCATAGAAACTTAGGAATGGAATTTTAAAAACCCTCCTTTCATGCCTTAAGCAGCTTAGAGTAAATATAATGGTTTGTCTTGTTCCCAGAGAAAGACTACATATCTTGTTCTGACTACAGTCGCATCTGTGGTGGGTGCAGTGATGATCGTGCTAGTATTACTATATGTAAAAGTGATAGTAGCACATCTCCGCCTGTTCACCTTGTATTACAAAAGCGTTTTAAATGCGCAGGTAATACCCTGTCAAAAAAACCTGAGATGGCCTTACTTTTGCAAACCAAGAGAAGGGCATATTATGAAATAAATTCTTACCGCATCACACCTGCTTGCTTAATTGCAAGTCCCCAGTTACTAAAATATCAGTTTATCTTAAACGCGCTATTATATGGCAGTAACACATTGTGGTGACCCATTATCAGCCACAAACATATTGGAACTACAGTGGAACCTCGGTTTTCGTGATTAATCCGTTCAAAAAAGTCTGACTAAAACCGAATGTATGAAAACTGAAGCAATATTTCCCAAACAGAAATAATGTAAATCCAATTAATCTGTTCCAGACACCCAAAAATATTAACAAAAAAATACATTTTATAGAGAATAACTATATTTTTACATACAGAAAACAATGAGAAATAAATATAAATGACTAATGAAATGGATAAATGAACATTTAACATCACTTTTACCTTTATTGAAGACTCTTGTTGGCATATGGAAGACAGTCAATCAGCAAGAGAATCAAAATAAAGAAAATCCCACTTCTGGCCACAAGATGGTGCTCCATTTTCAACTGTACGAAAACCGAGACAATGTACGAAAAATGGGACAAGATCTTGACGAAAAAAGTCAACGAAAACCGAATCGTACGAAAACTAGGGCATACAAAAACCGAGGTTTGACTAAATAAAACTGTACCTCCCTGCTACCTCTATCCAACCCCCTGCCCCATCCCTTTATGTTTTTTTTTCGCTTGATATGCCGCTCCTTCGAGGCAACAGGGCGGTGTACAATTAAAATGGCACAAAAATAGAAGAAAGGAATGCAATTTTTAGGATAGGAAAGATATTCATTCAGGAAAGAAGTAGAGAAGACAGAACAGAGGGAAGGGGGAGATTTAGGGGTTGGATTGTGGAAGGCCAAAGGCAATGTGGAACAGACGTGTCTTGAGTTTAGTCTTGAATTTCAGATAGGAAAGACTAAGGCAAATGTCTAGGGATAGGGAGGAGTTTCAGAGGGCAGGGCCAAGAAAGTACAAGGCAGATGATCAGGTGGACTCCAAACAGACCTGAGAAGCAGAGTGTAAGTGAAGGAGATTGGCATGTATAGTACAGAGAACTCTGTGGGGCATGGAGGGGGGCATTGAGGTGCAAGTTGTCATTGAGAAAGGTAGGGGTGGTGGTGTGAAGAGCCTTATAGATGAGGGTGAGAAGTTTGACATGAGAACAATACTTGAGGGGAAGCCAATGGAGTTGAAACAGAAGAGGGGTGACATGGTCAGAACGGGTGACATGTGTGATGATGGGCAACGGTATTCTGTACAAGTTGCAAACAATGAATCTGGTATTGAGGGAGACCAAGGAGTACGATGTTACAATAGTCTAATTTAGCCATAACTAGTCAGAAGAAGGGTAGTGGGCAAATAGCTTGAATGTGACAAAGAGAGAGGAAACGACAAAGAGAGAGGAGTCTAGGATTACCCCAAGATAGCGGATGCAATCAATTATAGGAATAGAATAAGTTGGAAGAGAAGGAGCCAATGAGGGGGAAGGGCCAGCAGAAGGGAACCATATGGCTGCAGTTTATGAAGGACTGAGGTGAAAGAAATTCTTAGAGAGCCAAGTAGCAATGCAGGAGAGACAGGTGTCCAACAGTAGAAGATCAGGGGCAGAGGGATTAGTGTGGTGTAAGAGAATATCATCAGCATGGTTAACTGTAATGGCAAAGTAGACAGCCTCATGACTTCTCTACTTAACAATTGAGGAAAGCAAGAAGAATACGGCTCATGGAACGCTTTCCATCTGTGTACGCATATTTGTATCTGTTTTGCCTATCTGAACTTGTGAATGTGTGGGTGTGGTGGGAGGGTCTTGTATGCATGTGTGGTATGTGTCTGTATTCTGTCTGTGTGTCTCTCTGACCTGGAAGCAATATGGCATGGGAAGTTAAAATGAAACCAGTGAAAATATATTTAATTATATATCACCGTCAATAGATTGGAAAAGATGGATTTTACCATTTAACAACAGGGTATTACTGCCCAAGGCAATAGGCAATTCCATCACTAGGAGTCCATACAAATATCAACTAGTACCAATCTATGTGGTTCAGTTAGTAGGTGTCACTGTACACAGTAAGCATTAAGTCACTAGGTTTAAAAGTAGAATTTATAACAAAGAAAATGAAACACACAACTGGGACAGCAGGGACAGGGGAATATTTGGAGACAGGAGAAAGACACATAGTGGGAAAAGAATGCACAGCCTGCCTCATGGAATTATTTCCAACCTATCCATCTCTTGTGTTTGTAGGGGTATAGATATTTGTGTGTATGTATACTGTGATAAGAAAGCTTATCATAGTTCAGGAAGAAATAATACAAGAGGTGAATTGGCTCTGAATAAGCAACCTGTGCTGGCTGGTAAAAGCATTAAAACAGAGTGTTTACCTAAAAGACTATCAGACCCAGAATGCACTGGTTTACAAAAAACCTCTAGGAGAGCTGAAGTAGGGAAATGTGTGCCTAATCAGAGAAGCAATGATGTAATCCCTAATCACACATCTCCGAGGGCAGGGCTTAATTCAGAACACCTGGAGTGCGCTAGGGTGGAGCGGCCATCTAGGCACTTTAAAGCAGGGGTCTCAAACACGCGGCCCAGAGAACATTGTGCGGCCCGCGACGGAGGGAAAGAAAAAAGCCTTGCTTCTGCTTCTGCCGTTGCTGCCGTGGCAGCGGCAGAATCGACTGTCAATTTTTTTTTTTTAAACCTGGCTTCTGCTGCTCAAGCAGCAAAATCAGCTGTGCTGCGGTCCCTTCCTCTCTGCCCGGAGATCCCTCATTGTGCTCCATCAGCGTGTGCTTTTCAAGCCGCGAAGAGAGTATTCCCCTCTCGCGAGGCTTGAAAAGTGAATAGGATTAAGCCGCGCGAGAGGGAAATACTCTCTTCGCGGCTTAAAAGCACGCCGCTGATGACGCACAATGAGGGATCTCCGGGCAGAGAGGAAGGGGCCGCGGGACAGCTGATTTTCTGATGCAGCAGCAGAAGCCAGGTGTTTTTTTTATTTACCGGGGGGGGGGGGTAGGACTGGAAATGGGCTATTGGCAGGGGGGGCTGTAGGACTGGAAATGGGCTATTGGCAGGGGGGGTAGGACTGGAAATGGGGTATTGGCAGGGGGGTTATGACTGGAAATGGGCTATTGGCAGGGGGGGTGTTGGACGGGAAAGGGGCTATTGGCAGGGGGGGTTGTAGGACAGGAAATGGGCAAATGGCAGGGAGGGTGTAGGACTGGAAATGGGCTAATGGCAGGGGGGTTATGACTGGAAATGGGCTATTGGCAGGGGGGTGTAGGACTGGAAATGGGCTATTGGCAGGGGGGGGGGTGTGTAGGACTGGAAATGGGCTATTGGCAGGGGGGTTATGACTGGAAATGGGCTATTGGCAGGGGGGGTTATGACTGGAAATGGGCTATTGGCGGGGGGGTTATGGAGTGTAAAGGGCAAATGTGGGGGCTAGGACTGGAAATGGGCAGGTTGGGGTAAGGAAGGACTGGAGGTGGGCTGATGGGGGAGTTAGGACTGGTAATGAGCTATGGAGGGGCTGACTGAAATGGGGTAATGGGGGTTAGGGCTGGAAGTGGGCTATTGGCAGGGGGGGTTATGACTGGTAATGGGCTATGGTGGGGGCTAGGACTGGAAATGGGCAGATGGGGGTTAGGACTGGAGGTGGGCTGATTGGGGGGTTAGGACTGGCGGTGGGCTGATTGGGGGGTTAGGACTGGTAATGGCCTATGAGGGGAGGTAAGACTGAAAATGGGGTGATGGGGGTAAAACTGGAAGTGCGCTATGGGGAGGTTAGGACTGGTAATGGGCTATGGGGGGGGTTAAGACTGAAAATGGGGTGATAGGGGGTAAAACTGGAAGTGCGCTATGGGGAGGTTAGGACTGGTAATGGGCTATGGGGGGTCTAGGACTGGTAATGGGCTGGGGGGGGTTGCTAGGACTGGAAATGGGCTGAGTGGAAGGGGGGCTTGAACTGCAAATGGCTGATGGGGAGGGGGGCTTGGAATGGAAATGGGCTGTGAGGGGAGGGAGCTAGGATTGGAAATGGGCTGATGGGGGGCTAGGATTGGAAATGGGCTGATGGTGAGGCTATGATAGGACTGGAAATGGACTGATGCAGGGACTAGAAGGGAGCGGATGCTGGGTGGGGCTGGAACTAGAAGGGAGCTGATGTTGGGGGAGGATTAGAATGGGATGGAGCTGGGAAAGTGAAATGGAGAGGGGAAAAATATTTTGTCTAGGAGAGAAGACAAATCTACAATTGGCCAGGTATTGGGAGAGTAAGTGGGGATTGAGGATGGAGGGGTAAAATTGGAGTGGATGAAATAGGAATGAGGAAAGAGAAAAAGGAGAAAGATTAGTATGTTAAAGCAGATGTAGAGAGAGAATGGAAAAAAAACTAGGAGAGAAGAAAGGGCAAATGGACAGCAGACGATGGAGAGTTAGCAGAAGACATGAAGAAACCAGAAGAAAGTGGCTGGAACAATTGCAACTGAAAAAAAATGCACAAAAGGTAGAAAAATCTCTCTTTATTTTGAATTTATTAACTGGAATATGTCAGCTCTGGGAAATGTGCATCATTAATGTTTGCGCTTTGTTTAGTACAAGAGGAAATTAATTTATAGTTTTATTTCTACAGTGTTGTTGTACATTCCAAGTTTGGCTTTTGGGGTTCCCAGTTTAATTATTGTCTTCCTGTTTCTAAATCTTTTAGTCTTTCTTTATCCATACTCATTAAAGAGGCATGTTTACTAAAAGTTAGTGTATGGTAACATTATGCAAATATTTATGCAAATGAGGCCCCTTATGCAAATGAGGCCCCGCGTCTTATGCGGCCCCCGGGTTACTTTACAAGTCCTCATTTGGCCCTCAAAGCAATTTGAGTTTGAGACCCCTGCTTTAAAGCTAGAAGAAAATCATCATACAGACAGCAAGGAGAGAAAAGACAGCAACGGGAGTTGGAGAAGGAGAGACTGATCATGAACAGAAGGAAGAACAGCAAGACGTCCAGGTCTAAGAAAGGAGCCCAAGGCAGTATGTATGCTGGGAGAGATTCCTGGGGCAAGCATTCTTCATTGGACTGGAAGAAGCCAGAGGCTTGGAGATATACAGCCAGGAACCCTCGGACAGCACCTGTAAGGGAGACAGCTGCATCTACAGAAAGAAGGAGCTCTAATACCTATTTAAGGAGATATGAGAAAAGAGACCTAAAGTCCAGGGATTCTGACTGGAGAGCTGGGCACAGAGGTTTTGCTACCTACTGGCCAAAATACCCAGAGAGGAAACCTAATGGCAACGTGATCTCAGGTATGAACTCTGATCTGTTCCCTAGCTTTGCACAAGGAAGACAGCAGGGAAACAGTTTCTATCCTGGTAGAGATCAGTTAGAGAAATCCTCTGAGCCAGTGTATGAAAGTGATCCTATGATATTTCAAGAGCAAGGGGAAATATCAGATGAGGAAGTTGAATGTATGGATTGTTCTCTTTCTAAGCTGCTGTTCTAAAGTAATCCTCAGATAAGGATCAAACACCAAAAGGAACTGTATTGTTTTTTTTTAGCTTCCCAGAAAAGTTTCTTTGAGAGAAAGCTTTGGGGAAAGTTGGAGCCACGTGGAGAGTGGACCAGCAATGGTTTGCAGCTGGTTAAGCACCTGTGATTAGAGCAAGGCACAAGTGCACGTTGGACTTTGGAAAAAGCTTCTTCTCTGTGTGAAAGGAAGAAAGCTGTTTTTTTTGATAAAAAGAATTTTCCTTTTGGGTTTATTTTTCATTCCAGCACTGCTAAGAAAGTTTATTAGCAGGGGCTAGAAGAAAGACCTTTTCTGTTCCATCAAGGTCTTTACTAAGTTGTTGCATAAATAATTCAGTTGCCTTATTTGTTTTGTTTCCTGAATAAAACTCCTGAAGAAATTATCCTGTTGATGTTACCAAGCATATCTGTGTGAGGGAATAACACCCCATAAATAAAATCTGATTTCTGCTTTACACTCGAGCAACTACAATTCTTTATTCTTGTTAAACGGCTAGTTTTGTGTGATTGAACTACAACCCCCACAATCCTTTGCAAGTCAAGTAAATTCATGTCCTTGCCAAGATTGTGGAACTTTCACAACAAGCACCCCCGATTACAATACATGTGGGTATCTGTGGCCAAGAGAAGAGATGAGAGGATAGGGCAGTTTGAAAGGCACAATTCACTATCCAGTGTTAACAGCGCATAAGAACATAAGAACATAAGAACATCAATGTTTATATTCTGCAGATCCAGAAAGCGTAGTTACTCACCTATAACAGGTGATCTCCGGGAACAGCAGGAATTTAGTCCTCACATATGGGTATCGTCGGTACCGAAGGAGCCTGCGCGGGAACACTCCCCAGCGTCCAATAGGAACGCTTTTGGGAGCATCCCTCAGCACATGCGCGCTGCCTTCCTGCCTTTCCAACTGTCCCTCTTCAGTTAAGTTTGTAGCTGAGTGAAAAAATAGAGGGAGAGAGGAAAGAGACAAATAGAGTGAGAGACAACTCCTAGGGGAGGTGGGTGGGTTGTGAGGCCTAAATTCCTGCTGTTCCCGGAGATCATCTGTTACAGGTGAGTAACTACGCTATCTCCAGGAACAAGCAGGAATGCAGTCCTCACATATGGGGACTCCCTAGCTGAAGATGCCAGGGAGATAGCCCCAGGAAGCTACCACCTATAGTAAGGTGGGCCATGCTTCCTCCCATGGATCTCTGGCATCCCACCAGGGTTGGTGGGTAGGAGTTGAATTAGGTCTGAAAGAGATTTTGAAGAACAGCTTGGCCAAAGAAGGCATCCCAACGGGAGGCTTTATCTAGGCAGTAGTGGGCTGTAAAGGTGTGTACCGAAGCCCAGGTGGCTGCTCGACAAATGTCATCAATAGACCCAGAGTGAAGGTTAGCCATGGCTGACATGGCTCTCACATTGTGAGCTGTGGCATAGCCTTGAAGAGGAAGACTCTTACTCTCATAAGCAAAGGATATGCATTGTGCAATCCATTTGGATAAAGTTCTCTTGGAGACTGGAAGTCCCAAATGACTAGAATTAAAAGCAATAAAAAGTTGAGAAGACTTTCTATGTTGCTGTGTTCTTTGTAGATAAAAATCCTTCCCCCCATGGATCACTGGCTTCCCACCAGGGTTGGTGGGTAGGATTTGGTTTAGGTTTGAAAAAGATTTTGAAGAACAGCTTGGCCAAAGAAAGCATCCCGACGGGAGGCTTTATCTAGGCAGTAGTGGGCTGTGAAGGTGTGTACCGAAGCCCAGGTGGCTGCTCGACAAATGTCATCGATAGACACAGAGTTGAGATTAGCCATAGAAGCTGCCATGGCTCTCATATTGTGAGCTGTGACATGCTCCTGAAGAGGAAGACCCTTACTCTCAAAAGTAAAGGATATGCATTGGGCAATCCATTTAGACAAAGTCCTTTTGGAGACTGGAATTCCCAAATGACTAGGGTCAAAAGC
The DNA here is from genome assembly GCA_033557465.1 of Ichthyophis bannanicus. Classification (NCBI taxonomy): domain Eukaryota; kingdom Metazoa; phylum Chordata; class Amphibia; order Gymnophiona; family Ichthyophiidae; genus Ichthyophis; species Ichthyophis bannanicus. Next base: position 549,399,084 of record CM066035.1, read on the forward strand.
TACAAAACGTTGCGAGGACTTTCTATGTTGCTGTGTTCTTTGAATGTAAAAGCCTAAGGCCCTTTTACAGTCCAAAGTATGAAGGTTTCTTTCTGCATTAGAGGCGTGAGGCCTCAGAAAAAATACAGGAAGATAAATTGATTGATTTAAATGAAAAGGCGAAACCACCTTTGGCATTAAGTGTGGGTGAGTTCGAAGAACAACCTTATCATGATGAAATCTAGTATAAGGAGGATCAGCCACTAAAGCTTGCAATTCACTAATGTGACAGGCACAGGTGATTGCAATCAGGAAGATGACCTTCCAAGTCAAAACCTTAAGGGCTGTAGTGGCTAAAGGTTCAAAAGGCGGCTTCATAAGCTGCCCTAGAACTATATTTAGATCCCAAGCTTCCGGTGGTGGCTTTATGGGATGTTTAGTAAATAAAAGGCCTCTCATAAATCTTGATAGGAGTGGATGAGAGGAAATTGGTTGTCCATTTAAAGGCTTATAAGAAGCTGCAATTGCACTAAGATGGACTCTTACCGAATTGGTTTTTAACCCAGAATTCGATAAGTGAAGGAGATACTCTAGTATTGATTCTAAGGGAATGACCAGGGGGTTTAATCCCTTCTTGGAGCACCATATAGTTAAACGTTTCCTCCTGAAGGCATAAGATCGTCTTGTGGAAAGTTTCCTAGAAGCCTGAAGGATATCTTTTACCTGCTGGGACAGGTTGAAATCCTGGAGGTCTAAGCCTTCAACAACCAGGCCATGAGGTGGAGGGACTGGGGATTCGGCTGCCATAGCGTCCCGTTCTCCTGGGAAAGGAGATCTGGAGCATGTCCTAACTCCAGAAGTGCCGCTTGAGAGAGATGCAGAAGCAGGGAATACCACGTTTGGCGTGGCCATCGTGGTGCTATGAGAATCATGCGACCCCTGTCTCTCTGAAGCTTGAATAGTGTCCTGGGGATGAGGGGAATGGGCAGGAAGGCATAAAAGAAGTCCTGACCCCAGTGAATGAGGAAGGCATCCCTTGCCTGACAGTTGTGCGCCAGAATTCTGGAACAGAACCGGGGAAGTATGGCATTCAGTGGACTTGCAAAGAGGTCTATCTATGTCTGGAGTGCCCCAGAGATGAAATATCTTTGCCACCTGGTGGTATAGGTGGAGTGACTACTCGTGAGGTAGCAGGACTCGACTGAGCTTGTCTGCCCAAAGGTTCTGAATGCCTGGAAGATATACCACTAGAAGGTGAATTTGATGCTCTCCGGAGGGCCCATAGTTGTAAAGTTTCGCTGCATAACGACAGAGAGCCTGTTCCGCCCTGCTTGTTCACATGGAACATGGCTACCTGATTGTCCGTCTGGACTAGGACTGTCTTGTAGCTGAGCTGGGCGTGGAATACTCGAAGAGCTAAATAAATTGCTCTTAACTCCAGGAGGTTTATGTGTAAACCAACCTCCTGTGGAGTCCAGGTGCCCTGGGTAGAGAATTGATTCAGGTGTGCTCCCCAACCCACCTGTGATGCATCTGTTAGGGTGGCCTGAGAGAGGAGTTGATGGAAAGGAGACCCCACTGTCAGGTTTTCTAATGATTGCCACCATTGGAGGGACAAAATTAGTCGTTGAGAGATTGTTATTTTGTCCGACAAATGACCTGTGGCCTGTGTCCACTGTGCCGCTCACATGTGGAGACGAGCATATGGGACTACATGAACTGTGGATGCCATGTGTCCCAATAACTGCAGTAGCTCCCAAGCAGTGAGGGAGGATTTGCCTGCTGCTTGGGACGCTAACTTCATTATGCGAAGACACCGGGCTTGTGGAAGGAAACCCTTGCCTGTCTGGTATCCAGACAGGCTCCTATGAATTCTAGGCATAAGGAAGGAACTAGTTGAGATTTCGGGAATTTATTACCAATCCCAAGTATTGGAGGATTCACATTGTACGAGACAGTGCAGTGCTGGCCTCTGTCACTGTGGAGGCTCAGATGAGCCAGTCGTCTAAGTAAGGGAAGACAAAAATCCCCAGGGTTCGTAGAAATGCAGCTACTACTGCCATGCATTTCGTGAATACCCTTGGTGCTGAAGCCAGACCAAAAGGAAGAACCCTGTACTGGAAATGTCTTCCCCTGAAAAGGAAACTTAGAAATTTCCTGTGATCTGGATGGATAAGAATGTGAGTGTATGCATCCTTTAAGTCTAGAGAGCAAAGCCAGTCCTGGCTTTGAAGGTATGGCAGATGAGTTCCCAGAGAAATCATTTTGAATTTCTCTCGAAACAGATATTTGTTCAGTTCTCTGAGGTCTAGAATGGGTCTGTGTCCTCCTGTTTTCTTTGAAATAAGAAAATAGGGGGAGTAGAACCCTGCACCCTGCTGAAGAATGGGTACTTATTTTATTTATTTATTTGGTATACATTTGTAAGCCGCCACTTCCAGCGATCAGTGGCGGACCAATGGTGTAAAATACAAGGGAGTAAATTATAAAATCAGTTGAAGGTACAGAATGATTTGGGGGAGGGGTTGTCAGACGGCTGCCTGGGTGAGAATCTTCACATTCTTGGCAAGTGCATATATCTATATGTTTTGCAAGGGATTGTGGGCAATGCAGTTCATTCACACCAGACACAGCTGCTGACAATAATTTAGTTGTGCTCAAGTGTTAAAGCCAATAAGAAATTTATTTATGGGGTTATTTCTCCCGACACAGATATGCTTGGTAGCACATAAATCAGGTTACTTGCTTCCAGTGTTTAACTTGGAAAAACAAAATCAAAATCAGGAAAACAACATTCAAACTTGTCAGGCATTAGCTAATGTTTTCTTAGCATATATCAAACAACAAACGAAAAGCCACAAAGAAAGAAAAAAACGGTTCTTTTCAGGTTAACTTCTGATAACTTCCCACATAGATTCAGAAGTGATTCTCTCCTAGCTCACAAGCAATTAGGTAAGGCTCAATTGCTAGTAGTTATCCAGCTGAAACCCCTTAGCTGGCTTGCTTTCTACAGCGTGGCCAGAAATCCTACACAGGAGCTTTTCTGAGTAGATTAAAGAACAAGTTTGTATTTCTTTGTGATGGTTGCTGTACTTTATAACAGAAAATCACCAAAGGAGTTTGGACAGAGAGCAGTCCATATAAACACATTCTTCATCTGCAATCATTCCCCCTTCTTCAACAAGCATGGGTTCAATATCATGGATTGGCACAGATGAATCTCTCAATGGAGCACTTTCAGGAGAATACTTGTTTCCCTGCTGTCTTTCAAGGTTATAGCTAGGGCATAGATCAGCGTTCATACCTGAGCTTCCACTGCTGTTAGAGTTCCTCTCTATATAGCCTGGCCAGTATGTAGTCCAGTTCTTATGTCCAGCCTTCCAATCCAGATCCCTGGACACTGGATCTCTCTTCACATACCTTCTGGCACAGGTCTTAGGGTCCCTTCCACGTGCAGCCGTCTCCCTCACAGGTAGCGTCTGGTGATTCCTAGCTCTGCAGCACCATTCCTCTGGCTTTCCCCAGTCCAATGGTGTATGCTGGCCCTTGGAATGCCTCCCAGTATACGTACTGTTCTGGACTCTTCTAGACCTCTTAAAGGCTTTTCTCCTCTTTCTTCCAAAGGGTTTCTTTCCCTCTCTGTCCGTCCGGTTTGGCTTCTGCTTCTGATGATCCTCCTGATGATGAAGATGATCAAGATCAAGCTGATTCTCAGGATGAGGATAATTCTCTGTAGAATAAACTCTAGCCTTATTCTGCTTAGATGAGTGCTCCTCCCTAACACAGCGCAGCTGTGCTGAATCAGGCCCTGCCCTTTGAGATGAGTGCTTAGGGATTACCTCATAGCCCTCCTGATTGAACACACGTTTCCCCACTTCAGCTCCTCTAATGGCTGTTGGAAACCTGGTGCATTCTGGGACTGGTAGTCTTTTATGGGAAAATTCTGTTTTCTTATTTCTACCAGAACTGACAGGTTGCTTGTTCAGAGTCACTTCACCTTTCCTATAGCTCCTTCCTGAGCTATGATAAGCTTCCTTATCACAGGGTACACCACCAACACACAAAATTACCAATAGACATTACATTTTGCTCACCCAGGTTTGAGCCACAAATAAAAATATACATTTGATTGAACAGATTATAAATATACACTTGATTGGTCAGAATAAATATACATTTGGTTTACCGTATGAAAATTACAGTTTTATCAGTCAGTTTGAGCAACTAGTTAATTTACAGGTTTATCAAGAATATAGATAGTTGTAAGGTATATTGCCAGTTATGGAGTCTTACTAACATTGACATTGGAATCTATTTCCTGCTTCTTGTGCTTCAGGGGGTTAGGCAACTTGGGTACGGGGGGAATGATTGCCTCTGTTGCCCCTTGGGCAAGGAGTGTGGAGACCTCGTGATCTAGCAGATTGTCCGCAGAGGGTTGTGAATTGAACTGCTTTAGAATTGTAGGAGGGGGTAAGTTGTGAAAATGAAGTTTGTACCCCTCCCCTACAATGGACAAAGTCCAATCTTCTGCTGTTATTTGATGCCATCTGTTGACAAAGTGGCATAACCTGCCAGAAATATTGGGGGGGTTGAGGACACCTCAGAGGCAGGAAGGCAAAGCTCTCTAGGAAGGAGTCAAAGCCCTTGAGGGGGCTGAACCTGGAGAGCTGGTTGAGCTCTCGGGCCTTTTGGTATCTTTTGTTGTCTAGTTTGTCCCTTTTGGGCAACCTGACCTGGAGTCTGAGTCTGGTGGGTATAGGAAGGATAAAACTTCCTCTTTTTGCTAAAAGAGGGGTTTTTTTTATAAGGCTTCCTTTTGGCTGGAGTGGCTGGAGATTTTGACAATCTATCTAAGGTAGAATTTTCAGCATCTAAATCGTTAGCCTTCTCCTGCCAGTTCTTTCCGAAGAGATTCTTTCCTGTGCAAGGAATGTTGCCTAACTTGTCCTGTACCCAAGTCTCCAAGTCTGATGCCTGTAGCCAGTCAATCCGTCGTGTGCCAATGGCAATAGCAGAAGTTCTGCTGATGCATTCGAAGCAGTCAAAGGCTGCACAATTGACAAACTTGGAGACATCCTGAGCATGCTTAACCAGAGTAAGAAAGTCTTGTCTCTTATCATCTGGGAGAAATGGGCTCATAAGTTCCAAGTCTCCTGTGATTTCTTTGAGGAACATTCCCATATATAGGATATATGAGCTGATCGTAGCTGAAAGCATGGAAACTTGAAACGTTCTGCATCTTAAAAGCATCCAGAGTCCTACATTCACGATCTGGAGGATTGGATGCATGTCTTTTTGCACTTTTCATCCTACGCATGGCTGACTCCACTACAATTGAATGGTGTGGCAGCTGAGTTTTCTGAAATCCAGGAAATGGTGGGACTCGATACATAGTATCAAGTCTCCTAGCGTGAGAAGTAGTCAGAGGTGTTTCCCACATTCTGAGCATCAAGCTATGCAGAATTTCATGGATAGGCAGAGTAGCTGCCTCCTCAGGAGCTTTAGGATATTGGAGGATTTCCAATTCCTTTGCTCTGGGTTCCTCTTCAGGAGCTTCTGTGATTGAAAGACCTTTAGCCATATCACGGATGAAATCCTGAAATGACATGTCCTCTGGAGGTGACATTCTGCCTTGGGGTGAAGAGGGATCTTCTAGGAGAAACCCTCTAGTGCCAGCAGTGTCTTCGGAATCAGAGGAATCAAAGTATTCCTGACCCCGATGCTCCTGCAAAGCACGATCCCGGTACCGATCGAAGTCGGTACCGAGGTGACCCGGTACCACTTTATCCACTCCAGCCGGAGGTGGAATGGGAAGAGTTACCATCGGGGCCGGCATCGTCCGTGTCGGTACCGGCATCGGTACCGGTGTCGGTACCGGTGTCCTTGGGACCACCGGTACCGCAGCTGAGAGGAGAGCTGTGATACTGCGGTCGATAGCAAGAAATCTCTGGTCTATCGACGCTGCCGATGCCTGGGTGTCGGTACCGGTAAGAACGGCCGGAACCCCTGAGCATGGCACAGATAGTTCTTGCAAGGTTGAGGCCTCGAGAATATCCTGAAGCCCCATCGATGCTTTGGAAGCCAAAACTGCCCACTGGAGCTGTTTTGCCGGTGTGGTTCCCTCAAGGGCAATGCCAATGGCCTCGCGATGCTTAGCAGGAGAGCTACCCTTTGAGGACCAGCTTTTGTGTTTAGTTACCTGAGATCCATGGGAGGAAGAAGAGGCCCTTGACAATGTCGATGCAATGGATCTGGCATCTGAAGAAAAGAGGGTACTGAGCTTTGCGGCCCGGTTCTGTCTTCCTCTTTTGGTCATCCGCATGCAGGAGAGACATTCAGTTGGAAAATGATCAGGTCCTAAGCATTTTAGACACCAATCATGGGTGTCAGTGACGGAAATGGTACCGTCACACTTAGTACATTTTTTAAAAACCACTAGTTGGTTTTTCCCTGATTTTGGAAAAATGGGGCCTAATGCCCAAAATGGCGCCTAGCACCAAAACAGGAAAGTTTCTGAAAGAGAACAGTGTAAGGGTTTTTTTTTTTTGGTTTTTTTTTAAGGAAAAGAAAAGAACCGGCGGTACCGGTAGGCGTCGTGCGGTAGGGAAATGCGACCACAAAAAAGAATTTTAAAGACGGAATTTTCTGCGGTGACAGGGAATAGGTCCTGTTGGCTCCGCGAAAAACGAAGAACTGAAGAGGGACAGTTTGAAAGGCGGGAAGGCAGCACGCATGTGCTGAGGGATGCTCCCAAAAGCATTCCTATTGGACGCTGGTGAGCGTTCCCGCGCAGGCTCCGTCGGTACCGACGATACGCATATGTGAGGACTACATTCCTGCTTGTTCCTGGAGATTTGTGTTTCCCTTAGAAATTCACTGGGCCATATTTTTTGGGCTTCATTTTTTTTTTTTGAATCTTCAGGCTAATCTAGTCCATTTTCGAACTTGATGTGTCTTAGTTCCGCCTGCCCCTCCCCCATAAATTGTTGGAGGGTTATGTCCCCAGAGAAAGAAAGTGTCCAACACAGAGCAAGAAGCCACGTCAGATGAAGCACACAGTCAGAGAACGTGGTAAGGAACAACCAAGGAATAAATTAAGTGAAAAAACCTTTATTTGAACAGAAAGTGAAAGTGCCCTGCTAGCCCATTGGTACCGTGCTTGCTGAATTGTTTCTTTCATCGCAGTTTGGTACAAGAACTTGCGAAGGAGTTTGAAACTGCAGCCTTCAAGTACAGGAATTGCATTCCATCGATGAGTATGCCTTTTACCCTGAGGAAGTTTTTTAATGAAACACCGCCTGTGTCGGGTTTTATTGGCAAACCAAATAAAGTTTTTTTCACTTAAATTATTCCTTGGTCGTTCCTTACCACGTTCTCTGACTGTGTGCTCAGAGAAAGAAAAGACATTCTTTTGACCCCTTGTGGGGATAAGGAGCTTCATGTACATGCATGAATCATGGCATATTAGTAGTTTATACATGCTAATATACACTTACATACATACTTCAGGCAGTCACTATTCTGTAAGTATGCAAGAATGCACAGTCTGATAAACACTGTGGGCATGTACATGGGTGAAAAATGGGCAGAGCACAAATTTACATGTGTAAATTATAAAATACTATAATTTACGTGCATCATTGCAAAATCGAGGTGCAGACATTTACAAAAGGCATAGGACAAGCATAAGTGCTCACACCTAGTTTAACACACATTTTCCACTGCTTACACCCCTATTTTTTATTTATTTATTTTATTTAACATTTCTTATTTATTTATTATGTTATTTACATTCTCTTATATACCACACTATTCTGCATCAGTGCGGTTTACACTGAACTGAAATTACATTGAACAGGGCATTATAATTTGGAGATAACTATTTTACAGGGAACATGGCCTATGGAGGGTTAAGTGGCTTGCCCAAGACCACAAGGAGCACCTTTGGGACTAGAAACCCCAGTCCTTCCGGCCCAAGGTTGCTGTCCTCTAGTGAGTAACTTGCCCCAACCACTAGGCCACTTCAGGATATCAAGGCGGTTTACATTGAACAAAATGAAGTTACATTGAACAGGGCATAAGAACTTGGAAATAACTATTTTACAGGGAATATGGGCAATGGAGGGTTAAGTGGCTTGCCCAAGATCACAAGGAGCACCTGTGGGACTAGAAACCCCAGTCCTTCCAGCCCAAGGTTGCTGTCCTCTAGTGAGTAACTTGCCCCAACCACTAGGCCACTCCTCCCTCCTCTAAGTAGGGGTGAAATACATACATTTAAACTTGCATTAATTATGCAGAACTTTAAAATTACCCTCTACATGTCTAATTTATTTCCAAGCTTCTGTTGAAGTAAAAAGAATAAGAAAATATCAAAGCTGTACTGCTTCTTCACTGAACTGATGAAGTCAGCATAGCTCTCAAAAGCTATGAGTAAGTCTAATAAAACCACATAACCTACAGCTTGCTTTTGATCTTTATTCTTGCATGACCCATAAACCATACAATCAGATCTTGAATCTCCTCAATAAAATCTGTCTATTTTTATTGTATGTGCTCTCAAAGGCATATATATGTATTCTACATTTTATCATCTTTCTTGCCTCTCTCTCTGTATCTATGTAGTAAAAATTCTCATGCTCCTGAGGACCAAATTACAGTACCCATACAAAAACTCATGTTATATGACCATTTCATTTATAACACTCATTTTATTTTTATATAGTATTTACATTTCATGCAAAGATGTACAAGTATGAAACAATCAATAACGACAAGCCCCGTTACCCAAATAGATTATAATCTATATTATTTCATTTAGTAATGATTTTTTATGCAGAATCACATGCCTTTTATATTTCAATGACAGTGCTTAGGCTAACATTTATTAGATCACCACATACATTCTGCAGTGATAATTAGTGCATTACAAGTCCGAACCACACCAAACTTTCAAAAATCAACCAGGAAAGACTGAACTTTCAGTAAAGCGTAGTTACTCACCTGTAACAGGTATTCTCCGAGGATAGCAGTAATCAGTCCTCATATATGGGAGACGTCGGCACCGATGGAGCTCTTGTGGAAGCATCCCCCCAGCTTTCAAAGAAAGCCTTTGGGAGATGCCACCATGAATGCGTGGTCACCTTCCCGCCCAAGGGTGCCATCTTGCTCAGTCAGATGACATAGCTAAAAGACAGCAAAAAGAAAAGATGGTAAAGGAGCAACTCCAAGGGGAGGAGGGAGGTTTGTGAGGACCGATTCCTGCTGTCCCCGGAGAACACCTGTTACAGGTGAGTGCACTTTCTCCGGGAACAAGCAGGAAGTCAGTCCTTGCATACGAGACTCCCCAGCTACAGGCTACCGAAAGCCCATAGGAAAAACAGGACTCCCTCAGGAAGAGCCGCAAGCGGAAGCAATTAAGTCTTTGCCCACAGACTAGAGTAGGATCCCTGTGTCCAGTGAAACCAGCACTCCAGTAGCCTGAACACAGAATGGTCAGAGGGTAGGTGTTGCCTAGACCCCCAAAAAGGTTACAGAGGACAGCCTGGCCAAAGGCACTGTCCCGTTGGGACTCTCTTTCCAGACAGTAATGGGCTGCGAAGTTGTGGACTGAAGACCAGGTGGCGCCTCGGCAGATGTCCACTATCGGGACAGAGTGCAAGTTTGCCATCAAGGCCAGCATAGCCCTGACACGGTGCACCATAACGCAGGCTTCCAGCAACTCCTGGTTGAGATGGAAGGGCAACACTACCTTCGGCAGAAATTTGGGATGCGTGCGAAGCACCACTCTGTTCTGTAGAACCTGGTATAAGGCACCTCTGCCACAAGGGCCTAAAGCTCGCTAACTCTGCAAGCAGAGGTAAGTACAACCAGGAAGGCCACCTTCCAAGAAAGGTAGTGAAGGTGGCAGGTGGCTAGAGGCTTGAAGGATGGGCGAGTGAGCTGCCCCAACACTACGTTGGGGTCCCATTCAGTTGCCGGAAGGCGAACCGGGGGCTTCAATAAGAACAGGATCCAAAGGAAACAGGCCACCAATGGCTGGACCAAGAGGGGCTTATCATCCACCGGATGGTGGTGTGCTGCCAGGGCACTTAGATGGAGTTAGACTTGAGCCCAGACTGAGAGAGGTGGAGAAGGTACTGTAATACCAGAGTCACCAGGCAGAAAAAGGAATCAGCCCTGTGTTCGGTGCACCAAACAGAGAACCTGCATCATTTGAGGGCATAAGCCTTTCTAGTAGAGGCCTTGCAAGAGGCCAACCGGATCTCCTCCACCTCAACCGGAAGGTTGAAAGGGGCCAGTCAACCTCTCAGAAGCCACGCTGTCAGCGACAGGGACCCCAGGTTGGCGAGCAGAAGAGAGCCCCCCCTCCTGAGATAGGTATCCCGGGGCAGTCCCCAAGGGGATGGGGCCTCCACCATTAACTGCAGAAGCAGCAGGAACCATGGTTGCCTGGGCCACCAAGGAGCTATCAGGATGAGTAAGGTCCTGTCATGGAGGGTCCTGAACAAGGTCTTGGCAATAAGCGGCGTCGGAGGGAAGGCGTACATGAGGCTCTCCGACCATGAGACCAGCAACGTGTCTGTTGCCACCCTGGAGGGGTAGGTCTGCAGAGAGCAGAAGCGGGGCAACAGAAAATTGCCCAGACTGGCAAACAGATTCATCAGAGCTTCCCCCAGAGCCAGAAAAACCGACTGGCTACACTGGGGTCCAGCTGCCACTCGTGCGGCTGGAGTACTCTGCTGAGTCTGTCGGCCAGCAGCTTGTCCTCCAGTCGCACGAGTGGGTAGGTGGATACCCTGTTGGATCGCATACGAGCAGAGGACCAGTGCCTCCTGACAAAGGTTACGAGACCCCATACCCCCCTGTTTGTCTGAACCAGCACCGGCTGGTGATGCAGATGGTGACAGAAGACCTTGAGGGCTAGATGTATGGCTCGGAGCTCCAGGAAGTTGATCTGCTGGGTGCTCTCATCCGGTGACCAGTTATCCTGCGTGTGCAGATCTCCTCAGTGGGCTCCCCAGCAGAGCAGGGATGCATCTATGGTGAGGAGGACCCTCGAGGGGTTCGGGGCCTGAAAAGGCATGCCTGCCTCAAGATGCTGGAGTGACTGCCACCAGGCCAGGGAGTCCACCAATTGGCAGGTCACAGTAACTCTGTCCCAGAGGTGGCCCGTGGCGTGAGACCACTGGTCCCAGAGACACCATTGCGCTGCCATCATATGGAGGCAAACATCCGGGATGACGTGGACTGAGGCCATGTGCCTGAGGAGGCGCAGGAGAAGCGAAGCGGGCACCGAGGGACAGTACTGCATGTCCCGAGCTAGGATCCGGAGACGATCGGCTTGATCCCTGGGCAGAAAAGCCTTCGACTGAAAAGTGTCGATCTTTGCCCTAGTGAACTCCAGACACTGTCAGGAGGAGGTGAGACTTGGGGGTAATTTATGACAAAGCCCAGCTGTTGTAGAACCTGGATGGTGTGTGTGGTGGCCGGCTGTGCCTCCCTTTATGAGCCAGTCGTCCAGGTAAAGATCCCTTGGAGCCGGAGGAAAGTGGCCACGACCGCCAGGCATTTTGTGAAGACTCTTGGGGCAGAGGCTAGAACGAAGTGGAGCACCCTGTATTGAAAGTGCCTGCCTCCCACTACGAACCACAGGTACTGCCTGTGGTTAGGATGGATGAGAATGTGGGTATAAGCATCCTTAAGGTCTAAGGAGCATAGCCAGTCTCACTGCTGGAGGTATGGCAGTAAAGTTCCAAGGGAGAGCATCTTGAACTTCTTCCGCACCAGGAATTTGTTGAGTGGGCCTTGGCCCCCTGTTCTCTTTAGCACAAGGAAGTACTTGGAGTAGAACCCCTTGCCCTTGAGGTGGTGAGGCACTGGTTCTACCACTTTGTCCTCGAGAAGACCTGTCAACTCGTTCAAAAGAAGGTCCCGGTGGAAGGGAGACCTGAGGGGCTCTCCTGGGAAATAAGGGGGAGGTATCTGGGTCAGGTGGAGGAGGTAACACTCCCTACCCTTAGTGCCCAGGAATCGGTGGTGATGGTCACCCACCTCTGGGCATAGGGGGCCAGACATCCCCCTGTGGGCTGCTGATCTCCTTGGGGTAGAGAGGCTATGCTCAAGGAGTCAAAAGCTTCCCCTGTGGCTGGGCCAGAGCTGGTGCCTGGGGTTTTAGAGCCTTCTGCTTATGCGGGCCATGCCTATGTCCCTTGGCCTGCTGACCCTGTTGGGGAGCAGGGGAGGCCTGATAAGGTGGGTAGTTTCTGTAAGCAGCTCCCTTCCTTCGGTAGGAGGGCTTTTTACCTCAGCCCTTCCGTCGGGGAGGGGCAGCGGTCTTTTTAGAGAGCGTGGTCCTCGTCATGAACTCGAACTCCAGCTCGGCAGCCTTGTCGGTCATGGGTTTGCCGAAGAGGTTCTCTCCTTGGCAAGGGACATCGACCAATTTGTCCTGAACCCACAGCTCAAGGTCGGATGACTGTAGCCAAGCTTGGCAGCGTGCACTGATGCCAGCTGCCGCTACTCAAGCCACCAACTCAAACCAGTCATAGGCCACCCGAGACATGAATTTGGAGCATTCACGGACTGCTTTGAGCAGTTTCTTGAACCGCTGCAAAGGTTCCTTGGAGAGACCAGCTGAGAACCCAGCGAGTTCCTTTGCCAGGTCTCTCAAGTACATGCCCATGTAAAACTGGGAGGCATGGATGTGGCAGATGAGCATAAAGCCCTGGTAGCATTTTCTGCAGAAGGCGTCCAAGGTGTGGGCCTCACTGCAGGAGGGCAAAGGAGTGTCTTTTCTGGCTTTTCAGTCGACGCATGGCTGACTCCACCACCGTGGAGTTATGCACAGCTGTGACTTCTGGAAGCCCGGGCTCCAGCAGACTCGATACATCGAGTTGAGACGTTTGCTTACCACCGGCACCGAAGCCGGTGTTTCCCACTTTCAGAGCATAAGCCGTTCCAGGATGGGAGGGATGGGTACTGAGAGCGATTCCCGCGGAGGGGCCTTGCACTGGAGTATTTCTAACTCATCCGCCCGAGAGTCCTCCTCCACCTCGGTCTGGAATGCTAGGGCCTTAGGTATGTCCTTGACAAAGTCCAGGAAGCCCATGTCCTTGGGTGAGAGCCACCATCAAGGCTCCAAGATGGGAGAGTCAGAAAGGACATCGTGGTGGCGACGGGTATCGGGGGACTCCTCGTCCTTTGTCTCCCACTCGGAGTAGTCCGTCGAGGACTCGGAGAGCTGCTCCGTGGGCCTCGAGGCTCCCGATGCCCTGTGGCCGGCAAACTCGACGGGGATGACCGCGATTCCCATATGTTCAGTCTGGGGATAGCTGGCTATTGATAACCTTTCATACAGTAGAAAGGGTAATTTTATAACAGGGCACCTATGTGGTACCTGTTTTATACAGGCAGCAAAGAGTAATTCCATAAACTCATGCGTATTTTACTTTACAGAATAGGGGTATACTGATGCACCTGAGCCTAATTGTGGCAATTGCATCTGCTCTGGAGCAGGTGTAAATGCCTCTGCCTCAATTTAGTAGAAATATGTATAGGTTATACTATCCTATAACTTGTGTGTGTAGATTTTGGCCCTGCTTCTGCTCTGCCTCTAACTGAAGGTGCATGTGATGGGATGCATGTGATGTGATGCATGCGTGCTTACAAAATAGCAACCGCCTAAAGCATGGGCATAAGTTTATTAGAAAAGGGACTTACGCGCATTTCTAGCACATGCCTTTTGGTATGCTCTTTATAAAATTACCCTCTTAGGAGGTAATTCTATAAGGGTCACCTAGATTAATATACATTTCAATGCATATATTTTGTCCCTATTTTATAAAGTAAGGTACATACTTTTTCTTTATAAAATAAGGGTGTATATTTTCAAAAGGCACATTAAACTAGGTGCAAGCAGTTACAGCCTCCTCTATGGCTAGTGTAAATGCCCGCACCTGTATTTTTCTAGAATGCATGTACATTATAGTATTTTGTAACTTAAATGCATAAATTTACACTCCACCTGTGTACATGCCCACAATGAATGTACATGCAATTGGTCCAATGCATATACTTACAGAACAGTCCCCAAATATATTTTGGGGGCCATACTGGGTCAGACCCTCACTTGGTTTGCAGCTTGTCGTGCTGTGAGGGCTTGTGTGCATCAGTGATGCTGAGAGCTAAACTATCAGTAGTTTAACTACTGGCAGGGTCTCCCAAGATGGACAGGTCTCAGCTGAGGTGCCAGACCAAGACAAACCACCCATCTGGGCAGAAGCAGAATAGGATAGTGTTGACGGCGGAGGATCACATTTCTGTGACAACGGCAACACCACCAAACTTAAACTGCGCGGAAGAAAGGCCCGGCAATCTACTTCTGTATCTTGCCATGAAAACCCAATGAATAGTTACAACAAAACAAATTGTGCTGTAGTGCTGGAAGATGAGACCCCCAGGTCGGAAGGCACTCAACTAGCTACTGGGGAAGAGCTGAAGACTTTTCAGAGTAAAGCCAGCATTTATGATGTGGTTGGATCAACGCCCTCAGGATGTCTGACTGCTGATGTAGCTGCGCATGAAATGAGAGTCAGAAGCTGTAAAGATGTCTTACACATTGGAAAATGGAACGTACGAAGCATGAACCAAGGGAAGTTGGAGATGGTCAAGAATGAAATGGAACGTGTACTACTTGATCTGTTGGGTGTCAGCGAACTGAAATGGACTGGCATCGAGCACTTTGCATCAGATGATCACATGGTCTACTATGCTAGAAATGAAAGACAAAGAAGAAATGGTGCTGCATTTATAATAAAGAAGAAACTTGCAAGAACTGTAATGAAATACAATGCAGTCAGCGAACGCTTAATCTCTATTCGTCTACGAGGAATGCCTATCAACACAACTATAATTCAAGTATATGCCCCAACAACAGCTGCAGAAGAGAATGAAATTGAAGAGTTCTATGAACAAGTACAAGCTGAAATTGACAAAACATGCAAACAGGATATCCTGATAGTCATGGGTGAATGGAACGCAAAAGTTGGCAACAAAGAAGGCGACAAAGTAGTTGGAAAATATGGACTTGGCAACAGAAATGAAGCTGGAGAAAGACTGATAGAATTCTGCAAGACCAACAATCTATTCATCTCAAACACCTTCTTCCAGCAACACAAGCGGCAACTGTACACATGGACTTCACCCAATGGATTGTATAAAAATCAAATTGACTACATCTGTGGAAGTCAACAATGGAAAAGCTCTATAACATCAACAAAGACAAAACCTGGAGCTGACTGTGGTACAGATCATCAACTACTAGTATGCAAACTCAAGCTAAAATTGAAAAAGAGCAAACCACTCATGAATGCAGCAAAATATGACCTTGAGAATATACCACTGGACTTTAAAGACTGCCTGCAAAATCAATTTGCTGCTTTAGATACAAATGATAGAGCTCCAGAAGAGTTATGGAATGACATCAAGAAGGTTGTGTTGGAAGAAAATGAGAAGTCTCTACAAAAGGTGAAAAAGAAAAAACAGCCAAAATGGATGATGGAAGAAACTCTGAAAATTGCCCAGAAACACAGAGAAGCTAAAGCCAGAGGAGAAAGAAAGACAATCACAGAACTCAACAGATTTCCAACATGCAGCAAGACAGGACAAGGAAAAGTACTACAATGACGCATGCAAGGAAATAGAAGCAGAAACTATTAGAGGAAGAACAAGATCGGCTTTCCTAAAGCTACGAGAGCTAAAGAAAAAGTTCCAGCCTCGAATTGGAATGTTACAAGATGCTCAAGGTTCTATGTTGAATGATGCTGAGAAGATCAAGAAAAGATGGAAGGAATATACTGAGTTTTTATATGATAAAGATCAAGTGGACCAACAGCTGTTTCAACCTGTACCTTATGATCGGGAACCATTGGTGATGAAAGAAGAAGTTGAAGCAGCATTGAAAGCCTTATCAAAGAACAAAGCACCAGGCATTGATAGCATTCCCATAGAAGTATTACAGCAATCTGATGCAGCTGTTACCATACTTACAAGGGCTCTGCCAAGAAATATGGAAGACAACATCATGGCAAACTGACTGGAAAAGATCTGTGTTTATACCAATACTAAAGAAAGATGATCCAACTGACAGTGGAAATTATCGCACAATCGCTCTGATCCCACATGCCAGCAAGATTCTACTGAAGATTATTCAAAAGAGACTACAACCATACCTGGAACAAGAACTACCTGAAGTGCAAGCAGGGTTCAGGAAAGGGCGAGGAACGAGAGACATCGTTGCGGATGTGAGATGGATCCTTGAAAAGACTAAAGAATACCAAAAGGATATCTATTTGTGCTTTATAGACTATAGCAAAGCTTTTGACTGTGTAAACCATGAGAAACTCTGGGCCACATTAAGAAGCATGGGTATACCAGAACACCTGATCGTACTCTTGAACAATCTGTACATTGATCAAGAAGCAACAGTTCAAACGGAACAAGGAGAAACAGAATGGTTTAAAATAAGTCGACTCCGATTCGACGGCACTTAGCAACAACAACAACTACTGGGTCAGAACAAGGTCCATCAAGTCCAGCATCCTGTTTCCAATAGTGGCCAATCTAGGTCACAAGTACCTGTCAAGTTCTTAAAAACATACACAAATTCCACATTGCTTATTCCGGGGTAAGCAGTGGATTTCTCTAGGTCTCTTTAATAATGGTTTAGGCACACAAAAAGTTTTAGATTCTGCTTTTATCCTGTTTTTTCTCTTTTTGGGGCTTCTATTTGATTTTCACTTCCTTTCAATCTTCATTTCTTAAGTCTCTACAGTCATTTAGAATGTAAGGATCCAACTATGCAACAATTAGATAAATGCTGCACTGATGCATCTACTGTGGAATGTTCTCAGCAGGGATCTACCACAAATCCATCAGGCTATCAAAAAGCTGTTTAAAGAACAAACGGAATAATTCAGAAAGACCAACATGTCCTGTGCGCGAACACAACACAACGTAAAAGCTCACATTCCGAAAGGCCAAATGCAGAAAAGAAACCTACTCACATGTAAACAGAAGCCCTGAACGCCCTACCTTCCTCCCAGTACCTTTACAAAGAAGCAGGAGTGTTTCCCACAAGGTCCCGCTCCTGCGCCATCTTGAAAAATGGAATAGGAGCAGGATGCATGACGTTGGGCCAGGCGCAGCCATTTTTCAAGATAGCAGTGCAGAAGCGGGAGTGTGTGGGCAACGCTCCCGATCCATTGTAAAGGTACAACACAGATTATCATACTGGGCTCCAAGATGGCAGCTAAGCTTGTATAGAACATGAACTCTAAATAAATATTCTTCAGGAATGCCATTGTAGAAGACACAATGGGTGAGGATTAAGTCCTTAAATATAATTCTAAATGAAACGCATAGTCAGTGCTGCTCTACTAAGAGTAAAACAGCATTATCATATTTATGGATAAAAAAGCCAAGTGAGAAGGGGAAGGGAATGGGAATATCAGTCTTACTACCAGCCATATGGTCAGAATGAACAAACAAATGATGAAATGCTAACAAAAAATTAGAGAAGCTAACCAAACTGTACTAATGCAAAGGTTAAGAGTTTACATCTGGCCTAGACACTGTTTAAAAAAGCATCTTGAAAGCATAGATCAGATGTATTCCAAGCTTTTAAAAAGGTGGAAGGAAGGTCAAATGACTGCCGACATGGTTTAAAGGTGAGGTGAAAGATGCTGTTATTGCCCAAAGAAAATCCATCAAAAAACAGAAAAAGGATCCAAATAAAGAAAAGAGGAAAAAGCATAACCACTGGCAAGTTAGATCCAAGGCATTGATAAGGCAATCAAAGAGAATTTGGAAGGAAGCAAAACACATTAATAAGAACTTCTTCAAAGCAAAAAGCCTATAAACGAGTCACTTGGACCATAGATAATAGAGGGGTAAAAAGGGACACTAAGGAAGGACAAAGCCACAGCAAAGAGACTGAATGAACTCATTGCTTCAGACTTTGCTGAAAAAGATGTAGGGAAGTTACCCACGGAAGTGGAGGAGTAGCCTAGTGGTTAGAGCAACTGCCGAGTACCCAGAAGATCAAGGGTTCGATTCCCACTGGCACTCCTTGTAACTTTGGGCAAGTCACTTTACCCTCCATTGCCTCGGAAGAAAAGGCTGGCAATCTACTTCCGGTGATACACTGACAAGAAAACCCAGAGGTAGCTGGGTCACTATGAGTCAACTGACTTGATGGCACTAAAAAAAAAAGTTACCCACAGGACCATACCTAGCCCTGTGCGAGTGGTGCAGCCACACAGGGCACAAAGGCTTAAGGGGTGCATTTCAGCTGTCTGCCATTGCCTGCCGCCACCATTTTTTTTCTCTCAGCAGCGGCAGGCAACACCAGACTGCTGAAATGCATCCCTTAAGCCTTCTCGCGGCACGCTAAGCAGATCTGTCCCTCTCTGCTCTGACGCCATGTCAGAGCAGGGAGGGACAGATCTGTATAGCGCGCCGGCGACTTACACATTGGGCATGCTTCTTCTCTCCCGCCGCGGGGGGAGCGCATGCCCAATGTGCAAGTCGCACAGGGCATGACTCACACTCAGTACAGCCCTGGTTACCCATGCCAGAAATGGAATTTAAAGGTGATGTATCGGAGGAACTGAAGCAAATCTCGATAAACTGGGAAGATGTAATATAGCAATTTGATGATCTAAAGAGCAGCAAATCATCTGGGCATCCCAAAGTACTGAAAACTAAAAAATGAAATTGCAGAACTACTATTAGAAATTTGTAAACTATCATTAAAATTGTCAATAGCATCTTAAGATTGTATATTAGTCACATTTTCAAAAAAATCCAACAGATTAGCGATAACTTTCTTTGGCTCAATCTATATGATCTATTCCCCACTCGTTGAGTGAATCTTCAAGTGACTGACACCTTTAACAATTACTATTTTTTTGTCTGAAGTTTTTGCCTTGAGAGATTGCTCCCTCCTGAAGCGTAACTTCCCTTTTAATCAAGTATTTGGTAACCTAAGCACCGTGTAAAATATTGTGAAATAACCGCATTTAAACATTAATGCTATATCACAATAACCCCAAATCTGCAGATCATATCGAACACAGTACTGCGTTTAGAGCCGCACTCCTATTTCAGGCCCTGTTTCAACGCTTAAAAATCTGCCAACTTTCTGTACTCATCTGGTTTGAGCGTCCAATCCCCGGGAGCTTCAACGTCTGGCTTTTATAGCTTAACTCTTTAAATTGCTTTTCCGAAGAAATGGCACCGTTCGTTCTCATCTTGTGATGGACCACATACTTGATTAAAAGGGAAGTTACGCTTCAGGAGGGAGCAATCTCTCAAGGCAAAAATTTCTCACAAAAAAATTGTAATTGTTAAAGGTGTCAGTCACTTGAAGAATAGTTTATAGATTAGAGTGAAGGGTTTTGAGATTAGTATAGTACAATCTATATGATCAGCAATTTTGTTCTTTTATAATAGTTTCCATCATTTTTGTAGTTTTCTGGATCATCCCTCCAACCTGTTTTAAAAATTTGTGCTACGTTGATCAAACAGGTCGATAAAGATGAGCCGATTGACAGTGTATTTGGATTTTCAGAAAGCCTCTAATTTCCTCAAGAGCCTCTCATAAGTCATGGGATAGGAGGCATGGGTACTTGCTAAAATATAGAAAACAGTTTGGCTACATGGACTTTTTTTCAATGGAGAAAGGTGAATAATGGAGTACCCCAGGGATGAATAGTAGCGTACCCCACGGATGTGTGCTGGTTTTTAACATTTCTAAATAACCCGGAAATGGGAACGAGTGAGGTGATCAAATCTGCAGATGACAAATTATTCAAAGTTGTTAAATCGCAAGAGGATTGTGAAAAATTGCAAGAAGACCTTAAGAAATTGGGAGGCTGGGCATTTGAATGGCAGATGAAATTTGGACAAATGCAAAGTTATGCATTTAGGGAAGGACAACCCAAATTACAATTACATGATGCAAAGTTCCACATTAGCAATCACCACCCAGGAAAAGGATCTAGGCTTTATCATGGATAATACCTTAAGACTCTGCTCAGTGTGCAGCAGCGGCCAAGCAAGCAAATTGAATGCTAGGAATCATGAGGAAAGGAATGAAGAATAAAACCAAGGATATTATAATGCATCTGTTCCATGGTGCAACAGCACCTTGAATATTGTGTGCAGTTCTGGTTGCCTTATCTAGAAGAAAGAAAAAAAAAAGGATATAGCAGATTTAGAAAAGGTACAGAGAAGAGCGACCAAAATGATAAAGAAGATGGAAAGATATCCCAACAAGGGAAGGCTTAAAAAGTTAGGGCTCTTCAACTTGGAAGAGAGACAGCTGAGGGGTGATATGATAGAGCACTATAAAATACTGAGTAGAATGGAACAGGTAAAAATTGATTGGTTGTTTACTCCTTCAAAAAGTAGAAAGATTAGGGGGACACACAATGAAATTATGATGTAGCACATTTAAGATAATGAAGAAGAGGAGGATGGCCTTTGGTCTGCACATGACTTTCTCTGTGCTGAAGCATCCATGGCACAGCTGCATGATCTACACTGATTTTCATGGACTTCGGCACTGAAGACTGCACTAGAATGATGTCAATAGATTTTCTTTGATAACAAAGGCAGCAATCTGCTTTGTTTTGATGCTGTGCCAAGCTTGTATCCCTTGTCACTCCTTCACAACATTACGATGTTTTTGTATAGATCAAGTTATCCAAGAAGAAAAAGGTAAATCCAAAGACCAAACATTGCTACATCGAGAACAAAAATGGATTTTCCAGTTAAGACACGTAAGCCCCAAAGGCTTAAATACATCCATCGAATGGGGTGCTTGTTAATAAAGTTCCACCAATGAATGGAGAGTATTACTTCACATGATCTTTTCAGCAGAAATTTAAATCCCCTTACAGGGCTCTATCCCGCATGCGCAGCGTTTTTAGAGTTGAAAACCTACCGAAGAAAGCCGTAAGTAACTTCCATTCACGGGTGTTAGTATTATGACTGAACTATGGATTATATTAAGTTTCTCTCACTCTAACACATTGAGATATTTGATAGATGCTTTTGTTTCATCAAGGCATTCCCCTGAACAAACAACACTTATGAAACGCTACGGCGCCAAGATTGTGCGTTGGGAGTACCGTTTACAGTTTTGTAACAAGAAGAGATAAGCACTGCTTGAGATACAATACGAAGTCCCGCCACCCAGTTTAGTCCAGTGGACAAGAGAAAGTATTGTCTGCGGTGCAATCAGTAATTAAGATAAGTAATCTTTACGATAAAAATTTGAATGCTTACAGCAACTTGATATGGTATTAAGCCGACAAGGCATAAAAATGAAAAATACGTTTAGCGATAAAAACGGGTCATTGATGTACTAACAGCATTTTCCACTGCACCATACAAGAAGGTCCAGTGAATAGCCATGATAAGTCTGAGACCCGGTCGCTAAGAAAATATCAATTGCATTCAGTTGAGTTCAATAGAGAGGTGCTATAGGCATCATCAGTCATAACTGCATAAGGTTAGAAGTAGAGCTGACCACATTTGTAGCTACAAAGCTTGTATCCCTTAGCACTTAAGTGGCAATGTGGCATGTTGCTTCTGCTCTGACTGGTGGACCAGACAGGTGCTCTGTACTGACTGTCAAAATATCTCAGCTGAGATACATGCCTGCTTTGAAATACCGCACACCCTTTTTTCATAGTGAAATTCTTTAGGCCAGTGTTTCTTAAGCTATTCCTGGAGTGCTCCCTAGACACACTGGTTTTCAGAAAATCCATAAGGACTAGGATGCATGAGATGGGTATGAATGCAATTCGGGCAGTGCATGTAAATTTCTCTCATACGTATTCATATTGTGGATATCCTGAAAATCAGACTCGCCAAGGAGTACTCCACAAATGGCTTAAGAAACACTGCTTTAGGACACAGTGTCAGGGGATGAAGGCAATACCCTACAGACAAAGATTTACACAAACAAATGGCTATATCTCTATTGTAAATAATACCGGTAACTCAATTATGTTGTGATGACCTGTACATAGTTTGAATAGTGTTATTCTAGTTAATGTTCAAAACATGTTCAATGTAACTAAACGTGTACATAGTTAACACAAGTTCCATGTAAAATATACAGAAGTATATTGATTTTTGTTCGATGTGAACCGCCCCTGATCTCTGGAAGGGGCGGTATATAAGAAACTGTTAAATAAATAAATAAATAAATAAAATAAATATCCAACAAAGATAGCCTGCTGACTGTGCAGAGGGAGGGACTACTGTGCCAAAGACTTATTTTATTTTCTTGAGCCATTCTTCTGCTTCATAATGCTCTCCAACACCCACCCACAGTCCCAGCAGTCCTCTTGTTGAGTTGGTCCCAGGCAGATGATATCTCTTGTAGGTTATCATTTTTGGCCATTTTCTGTCAGAAGTTGGACAAGCCCTGAAACATGGCTTAGCCTGTGCTACGGCTTTGCAATAAGGCAGCAGCAACTATAGAAATTAAAACAAATTTCAAGAGTAAAAATGCTTTTTCTTTTTAGAACTACTTTAATGGGGAGGCAAGATGGCGGACACGTGTTAATCGCTGCTCTGCGGTTTCCATGCTACACCTTCCTTTTCCTCTTTTCTTTACCTTGAAAATGCTTCATAAGCGGAAGGCTAAAGGATGGCACTTACCAAAGAGCACGGTTATGGCAAAGGGTCCTCTCGATGCTTTCGTGAGGCCCGCTGGTGACAGTGTACTCCGGAGCAAAGCTTACTTGGGGCATCAAAAGTGGAAGGAGGCTTGCTGTGCCCTCTGAGCTACAGGTTACTCTTAGCCCAAAAGCACAGACCCCTCCAGCTCCTCCCGCACTCCACGGCTTGGGAACAGCGGAGGCAGAATCTCGTGATGTAGAGAGATTCAGGACAGGCACACCAGGGTTGGCAGGGAGTTCCACGGCAGAGGTCTTCATGGCTGTGGATCCAGCTGGATTGGTGGAGAGCTCAGCTGTAGTTGGAGAACCCTTGTTGTCCATGGAATCTGAGGATGGGTCGGGTGTTCGCTCATTCACTGTTACCGGTACACAGGAGGTAAAGCCAGTCAAGTCTGTACTTGTTCGTCCAGCGGTTGTTACCTTGGATTCTCTTTGGGAAGGATTATAGGCTTTGGAACTCTCTTTTTCATCCAGTTTGTTGCCCTCCAGAGTGCCCTAGCCTCTATGGTTCAGTCTGTAGACCAGAAGAAACAGGAGGTGGCCCATGTATCCTCTAAGGTGGCCCAGTTAGAAGCTAAAATGGAGGACACTAACCTTTTCAGGTACTGTTTCTAAAGCTCTGTTATCCATGGGAAGATTGAAATGTTAGAGAACTCTGTTAGGAAGAGAAATATGCGCTTGTTGAATTTTCCTCGTGTTCCAGCTGTTTCGCCGAAGGATTTGTTTAATTCTTATGTCACGTCTATTCTTAAAATTCCTCTGGAGTTAGTTCCTCCTTTGGCCAGGATTTTTTATTTGCCAACTGCCAAGCATAAAGACCATGGAATTTCTTTGCCTGCACATTCTCCACCAATGGACTCTGGATTTAACTGGGTTTCTAGAGACTACAGATCCGGGATTTATCCCGAGGGCTACTTTAATGCTGACCTTAGTTCTTGAGCCTGATCGGGATTTACTTTTGAAATTATATTTCAAGGCTAGGAATGAGCCTTTTATGGGGGGGATAATTAGGATGTTTCCTGATGTTTCTAAAGCTACCCAGAAACATAGGCAATAGTTTCTTTTGTTTCATCCTCAGGTTTTGCAGTTGGGTGGACTATGCTTCCTGCCGTTATCCGTGTAGACGTTTAATTAAATATCAGGGTGTTAGTTATACCTTTTCCGAGCCAGCACACTTAACTCAGTTTGTTGCGGGTAAAGGTGTTGCTCCGTCTTAGCAGCTTATGACTACTCCATTCACCCCATCTACTTTGTGGCAGGGAATTTGGGTTTGTGAATAGTAATATTCTGCATTAGTCTTGTGTCTTATTCTTGAACCTTTTCCTGTGATTGTCTCTTGCCTTCCCCTCTTTTTTTGCTTTTGTGGGTTAGTGAATGTTAGTTCTTCATGTCGGGTGTAAGAATAGGGAAGGTTGTCCATTCATTCTTTTTTTTTTCCTTTTATAGCATTCTTTTCTGTAACAAGTTGTTATACCTTGTGTAAATTTGAAATTGCATAAATAAAATATTTAAAAAAAAGAACTACTTTAATCAAAAAAGGATGAAGAGAATGACAAGAACTGCATAGGGGAAACACAAAGAAGAGATTTTTCAATAAAATTTCTGGGAACAGAAATATCAAATATGAGGAGATGGAGGGGACTGCTGCACATGGGAAAGGTTGCACATGCTCAGAACTTTATGATTTTTAAATCCTAATTCCTGTTTTAATTTTCCTGTTTCACCATCTTCCCCCAGTTACTATAATTCTTGGATCTCGTCCCTTTTTGTTGTGGACTATTTTCATTCTGTGGATGCTTTAGTTTTGGTTGGTTTGTGTTTCTTGTAATTATGTGATGCATGATGGAATATATTCTTCCTATACCAAGGGTTCCCCCCCCCTTTGGTTTATTGTAAAATTCAATAAATATAAAATTAAGAAAAAAAATAGAACTTCATGCTAGTTCTTTACTCATCCCAGCACCATCACCCACTTGGGTGCCCAGTTCAATCCTGCTTCATAATAAATTTTTAAAAAGTGTTCATAAATAGAACCATATGAATCCTGATTAATATAAAGGGCCTATACCTCTGCTACCACTAAACACCAGAGTCGATAACCAAAACTGACACGAGGGAGGGAGGTATTGGGTCCAGTCTCTCATCTGGTTGTAACAGTAAGTAGTAACTGCTGAATCTAAGTTAAAAGATATGTACTTGCAGCCCCCTCACACCAATGGATGCCAGGAGGAAGAGGGGTCAGAGCACACATCAGCTGTTTCACTAGGCCTAGATTTACCCTGGTCCCCCAGATGTTGTGCGGTCTGTCTTGATTAGATTGTAAGTTCTCTAGAGTAGGGGCCATCTCTTACTTATATATGTACAGCACTGCATATGCCTTGTAGCGCTATACAAATAAGTAGTAGCAGTCTCAATTATCTTAGTTTCCGTGATTGATGCATGCTGCTATTCTTACCACCAGGAATGGAGACAGGCAACAGTGATGAGAGGTGATTTTGGTAAGCAGCAACAAGCACGCCTAGATGGTCTGGGTCCACACATTACTGTTTTTCAGGTATTCTGTGGAAACCTACCTGTGTAAAAGCTAGCTGTTTTCATGAAAAGAATATCATCCCTCAAAAATCTCTCTCACAAGCTTGCAAGTTTCAAGTGGTATTCTGCAAAAGCAGTCAGATACGTATTTTGCAAATGCAGTCAGATACCCCATCATTGGGATGTGGGGGCCATTTTTCTATAGAGTTATGAGCAACATTCTAGGGGACACAGAACAGTGAGCTAGCATATGAATATAGTTAGTCCCTTTGACAACTCCAGCTTTCCCTTGAGTTTTCTGGTTGCAAAGGATACCCATGGGAAATAGGGGTAGGACTGCCACAGTGACTCTGCACGTAACTTGAGTCATACTCCCACAGTGACCTTACAAGGCACAGCATTGTTCTGCACGCAAATGGCAGGATGCCAATTAGCTGTACTGAGGAGCATTGATGGAGGAGAGAAGTTTAAGTGGCACCTGGGACTATGAAGGGATTAGGGAGTTGTAATAGAAGCAGCAGCAGCCGCCTAGGAAAGGGAAGGTGCTACTGAAAGCATGTGGCTTGCAAGTTAGGCCTGTTACAAATTTTTGACAACCAATAATTGGAAATCAAATTATTGGTAGTGTAGATGGAATCAGATCATTTCTGCAAAAGAAAAAACGTTGTTAGAAGCAATAGCTGAAAATTCATTTGGAAGTGGCTTTCTTTGAAAAGGAACAACAACTTTTATAATATATGTAACAGTGAGATTTCTTTTCTTCCAAATTCTAAAAAATATTTGTTTTACACATACATACATAAACTAACAGGTTAAAAGGAACAGAAAAAGCCCATCTAAATTACTTAAGTGGGGGTATACAGTTCATTTTTTCAAGATTTAAGTATTTTTTTGGCTTACCTGGAATCCATTTTTTTTGTTTTATTTTGTTTGGTTTTTTTGTTTGTAACTGACAAGTGAGTAAAGTGTTTTTAGAGTCATTTTCTGTTTTCCTGGAGAATGACCATCTGTTTTCTTTGGGTTTCCTATTTTTAACTATGGTTGCTAGCACACCCAGGTCAAACTAAAGAAACTGATACAAGCTTTATTTTGCCAAACTGAGTGAATTTCGCTCAGACTTCCCTAAAAAGCATGACTATATATCCATATACACATGCATGAACTAAGAATCTGAACTTAATCAGCCTCTTTGGTTTTGTCTAGATGAGCTAACAGCCACAGATGCAAGGGCTGTTAGGTTAAAATGATTTCACATGCTGTAAGTTCATACACATTTAGCTCCCAATAGGGTCAGAGTCATGAGAAAACATACAGTAGGTGCCAGCTAGGCCTGCTGCCAGGGACCAGAGTCCACATAAAGTAAGCAGCAGGAGAAACATTAAAATGTAGCGAAGGTATAAATGGCAATTGTTATTATGGAGTAGCAGCTGTGGAAGTAGGTGGGCGGATGACCCAAGGAGTGACTTCAAGTAGAAGGGTATCCAAGGAGCACTAGCAGTGTAAGAGACGGGGATAGAAAAACTGTGGCGTGGTGCAATTGGGAGACAAATTATGCTTGGAAGTGTCTAGGAAAGCAGTAGACTGTGAATGAAAGCAGACTGAAAGGCGGGTGCACTATTGAGCTCCAAAGATGATGGAGGCATAGTCCATTTGCTCTTCTTCACCTGCTACAGAAAGTCGCAGACTCCCACTCTGCTTGGTTTTCCTCTAAAATCTATCCATGAACTTGACTGCTGGATACATGGCTACAATCATTCTAAATCAGTCGCTGTTCTCAACTGCATCAGGTCTCAAATGTACAAAGCAAGAATTATTTCCACATAAAACAGCATCAGAGACTGAGCTTATACTAGATTTGATACTTGAACTTCACTCACTGTGCACAATTGTGAATGCTAATCATGCTGCTAGCTTAGAGATTAAAACACGTGGTCTGATTGAGACCTCTTGGAAATCCTGCTTAACTTGCATTAATTCTCAATTCCCACAACAGCAGTAAGAGAGGAATTTAAAGCAGCCAAAGGAGGAGGTGGTGGTCACGCATCGCCAGCCATTCGCTGCACAGGGCCAAGCAGGATCGCAGACACTGCTGGAATGCCCTCTTCACCTCTCCACACCAGTGTGCTCATCAATAGATCATCGGGAAGCACGTCTCCAGCATGCGCCAAACTTGTGTGTCACGGTGGGGGGGGGGGGGTGCTGCTCCAGGGACAGTCATATCCAGTCAGACGGGTGCCTGGGTGAGAATGTTCACAGTCTTGGCAAAGGCATATATTAATATGATTTGCAAGGGATTGTGGGAAATGTAGTCCATTCACACCAGACACAGCCGTTCACAATAATTAGTTGTGCTTGAGTGTAAAGCCAATAAGATATTTATTTATGGGGTTATTTCTCCCAACACAGATATGCTTGGTAGCACATAAAACAGGATACTTGCTTTCAGTGTTAAACTTAGAAAAACAAAATCAAGAAAACAACAGCTGAACTTGTCAGGCAATCAAATCAAAAGAATAAAGACCTGGTTGGTAACAGAATGGTCTTTTCTGTAGGCTCTAGCTAATATTTTCTTAGCAGTGCATCAAACAACAAGCAAAACCCACAAAGAAGGAAAAAACTGTTCTTTCCAGGTTAACTTCTTATATCTTCACACATAGACTCAGAAGTGATTTCCTCAGAGCTCACAAGCAATTAGGTAAGGCTCAATTGCTAGCAGTTACCCAGCTGAAACCCCTTAGCTGGCTTGCTTTCTACTGCGTGGCTCAAATCCTACTCAGGAGCTTTTCTGAGTAGATTAAAGAACAAGTTTGTATTTCTTTGTGATGGTTGTTGTACTTTGTAACAGTAAATTACCAAAGGAGTTTAGACAGAGAGCAATCCATGTATTCACAGCCTGTATCTACCACCTCTTCCCCTTCTTCAACAATCATGGGTTCAATATCATGGATTGGCACAGAGGAATTTCTCAATGGAGCACTCTCAGGAGAATACTTGTTTCCCTGCTGTCTTTCAAGGGTATAGCTAGGGCATAGATCAGTGTTCATAGCTGAGCTTCCATTGCTGTTAGAGTTCCTCTCTAAATAGCCTGGCCAGTATGTAGTCCAGTTCTTATGTCCAGCCTTCCAATCCAGATCCCTGGACACTGGGTCTCTCTTCACATACCTTCTGGCACGGATCTTAGGGTCCCTTCCAAGTGCAGCCGTCTCCCTCACAGGTACCGTCTGGAGATTCCTAGCCCTGCAGCACCATTCCTCTGGCTTTCCCAGTCCAATGGTGTAAGCTTGCCTTTTGAATGCCTCCCAGTATACGTACTGCTCTGGACTCCTTTATAACTCCCAAATGCTTTTCTCTTCTTTCTTCCAAAGGGTTTCTTGCCCTCTCTGTCCGTCTGCTCTGGCTTCTGCTTCTGATGATCCTCCATATGATGAAGCTGTCCAAGATGAATCTGAGGATAATTCTCTGTAGAATAAACTCTACCTTTATTCTGCTTAGATGAGTGCTCCACCCTAGCACAGCGCAGCTGTGCTGAATCAGGCCCTACCCTTTGAGATGAGTGCTTGGGGATTACCTCATAGCCCTCCTTATTGAACACACGTTTCCCCACTTCAGCTCCTCTAATGGCTGTTGGAAACCTGGTGCATTCTGGGACTGGTAGCCTTTTATGGAAAAATTCTGTTTTCTTATTTCTACCAGAACTGACAGGTTGCTTGTTCAGAGTCACTTCACCTTTACTATAGCTCCTTCCTGAGCTATGATAAGCTTCCTTATCACAATCCTTGATGCGCTCAGGACCAAGATAGATTAACACCCAGCCCTGCCAAAAGATACCACTCTGGTCCCCTAAGTGAGGAAGCCACAAGAATCCAGCATCCACTGAGAAGTCGAGATGAGAGCAGCTGAGCATGAGGGTAGGCCAGCTTGTTTCCTCTTTCTACGCCTTATAACAAGGGGAGCAGAAGATAAAGGCTCCTAATCAGTTGACATGTCAAGGCACAGTCCTGCCGCTATCTTGCCCCCCCCCTATGCTTACCTTCTTAATCAAGTTTCTACCAAAGTTCTATGGAGTGTCTTTGAACAACCCTTTGAAATCGAAAGGGCCCACTGGGTGCAGTCTCATTACTAAAGCCTTTTCTATGCATGACTGAAAAAAGGGTAAAATCCCATAGCCTGTGGTGTTTAAATTACTGCATTATTAAAAAGCCCTCATACTTATTTCCGTGACAAAAGAGAAAGGCCCAGGACTGAAATTTCTCCTTGTGGCTGATCTAGTTAAAAATATAGCACTTCGACAGAAATATTTTCTTGCACTCAGGCCTAGACAAATTCATTGGAGCAAAGAACGGTCTCAAATACGCATGCTTCGAGACTGACGTGCCTGTTAGCCTGTATCTGTAAACTGCTTTGATACACACAGTAAAGAGCGGCATATATCAAGTGCCTAAAACCATAAAACCACTGTAGACACATTTAAACTTGTATCTGTATTCTAGAGAAAATATTCCTCAGTGCAGTCTGGTAATAATTTAAGAAAGGCTTCATCTGACAGAAGACCATTATTAAATCTCTAAAACCATTCCTATGAGTCTATCAAGTCTTCTGCCACATACTTGCCAGCTATAAGATCTTTCATTTTAGTTTATATTTCTGCAACATTAACAAGTTGTTTTTTTGGTTCAAAGACACATATTTTCCTGATTTGTCTAGGTCAATGCAGAAGAGAGGACAGGATTTCCTGGCGCTACGACCGAGGGTTTTTGCCCTTGGTCTTACTTTTGCTTTACGATTTCCTTGTATGTGTGTGGCTATATTTGAGGGTAAAACATTTGTGTTTTATGAACAGAGACAACTTAATGATTTTCTTGTGGCAAAAGAGGGAGCTAATGTGTAGATGGCATCCCAGTGGCACACTGTGACTTGCTGGAGGTGGCCCTTTGGGGGAGGTGTTAGACCTGGTAATTTTTTTGTTTTGTTTCCTATGAAAAAGTATTTTATTTCCTTTCTTGGATCCCTATTTGTGGTCTTAAGAGGTATATTGTTATATTAGAGGCTTGTTTAATATTTTTGATTTAATGAATTTCTAAATTTCCTCACTTGATTGTATATTGAAATGAATTGTATAAAGTGATAAATAAATAGATTTTAAAAAATTGTAAAGTGTCCGTTTATGTGGATATCTTACTTTATGACTCAGACTTAAAGGTCCCTCCCAGCCCTACTTCAACTGATACAAGAAACGCAATCTCACGATACAACCTAAACATTGGAAGTACTGAGGTGATGCCCTTTAATGTTTACTGCTCACCAGTGTCTACGCTGATGATGGTCCCCAGGGCATTAAATATTTAGGCATCATTTTCCACAGGGAATCGATGACATGCTTACTTTAAAAAAAATCTAATTTAATCTATATCTCAGGATCTTCTAGATCATTGGTCGCCTCTCCAAAGACATAGCCAGAGAAATGTCACCTTTTTCCCAGGAAACATGAACCTCATTAAGAACAGAAAGAATAGTTTTGGTACAATGACCCCATCTAAATCCAGACTGCTGAGGATGAAGATGATTGGATTTTTCTAGATGATTAGAGAGTTGAAGAAAGACCAACTTTAAGATTTGAGAGAGGAATGGAAGATTAGAGACTGGACGAAAGTTGGCATTAATAGAAGGATCAAGACTAGGATTTTTCAACAAGGGCCGAACAACTGCTGATTTCCAGCAGTGAGGAAATGTACCAGAGGAGAGGCTAGAGTTAAATAGAGTCAACATAGAAGGAAAAAGGGCCAAGGAAGGTTCTAAAATCCAAGTTGAAGGAATAGGGTCCTGCAGAGATGTAGTTTTTGTGGAAGAGGAAAGAACTTTGGAAAGGATTGTCATAGTGACAGGATTAAAATATGTCCATGTATGGGAAAAGGAGTGATCATGAAAGGAGGCTATATCCTCAGCAGAGATCTTTGGAAGAGGAGGATTAGATAAGGGGAATTGAATAAAACCCCTCTGAAGTGTCTGAATCTTATTTGAGAAATACTGAGCAAGTTGTTCAGCAGTAAGAGAAGACAGAGACGGAGAAGGTGTCTTAGAAGAAGAGAAGAAAAGATGAGAAACAATAGAAAACAGACGCTTCGGTCTATTTTGAGCTGTCAAAATTAAATGCCCATAATAATTTTGCTTAGCGGTTAAAATAGCATGACTGGAGTTGGTATGTGCATCCTGAAAGGTAGCACGAGAAGAAGCAGTCCTATGAAGCCGCCACTGGCGCTCTGTATGGTGTAACTGATGCCACAGAAAACGCAATCCTGCATGGAACCAGGATTGAAACTGGGGCCTATCGGGGTGTGAATTTGCTGAGGGCGAAGTTAGATCATTCAAGGCCCTCTCAAGAACAGAATTCCAAGTAACAGCCTGGTAATCAACTGAGATCAAATCAAAATCATCTGGAAAGAGCTGATCAGCAAATGAAAAAAACTTGTAAAAGTGCCATGGAGAAATGAGGATTCAAACCATGAGTGCCTTGGAGAAATCCAAAGCCTGAGGGATGAAAACGAGAGAAGAGAACAGAGAGGTAATCTGTCCAAGGATGCAGAACACCCATCAAACAAGAGAGAGAAGCCAGAGAAGAGGATGTCAAGAGTATGGCCAGCTACGTGAGTTGGAAATGGAACATGATAAACCAAGCAGAGGTCAGAAAGATACTCCAAAAATGTTTATCTTTTGGGCGAGAGGGCTGATCCACATGAACACTGAAGTCCCCAAGAATCAAGAGATCAGAATAAGTAATAGTAAGATCAGCTAAGGTCTCAAGAAGAGATTCAGACAGTTGGAAGGAAAGGGGGTACATAAATCAACAATATGAGGCATGGATGAAGCCAGGGAAATCGCACTAGAAGCGACTCAGGATAAAATGAAGGACACAAAGATATCTCCTGAAGATTCAGAGAGTCATGTTAGATAATAACCACACCACCCTTAGATCTTGAGGAGCAAGATTTAAAGAGGGCAGAATAACCAGGGAGCAGGTAGTGGGGGTACGGGATCTCTAGAATATATGCTAATCTCTTTTCAACTCTTGCAACTATTTTGGACTCTGTATGGCATAGAATCTCCAAGATTTTATCCCTAAACTTGCATATAAGCTATCCATCTTTCAATCAGCTCTCTCTCTGTTGTATTAAGCCCCCAAGGCAACATCTTTTGGGCGTACTGTTAGGGGGTGGATCGCCATAAAATTTTGTCAATTTTTTTGCATGTTGATTTCAACTACTGGTGGAACTCTATATGTATGATGTGTAAAATTGAGTCAGTCAGGACTGAACAATTGATGGCTAATTCTGGGCTCTACTAGGTGTGGGAACCTGTAGATGCCTATCTTACTTTGTCTATTTAAATTTGTACAGTGGATGTCTCATTATACAAATTTGTTACTGCTTGTTTCTGTATTTACAATTAACAAATAAATAACTATATGAACTTAAAACAAAGCTGACTTGAAGACAATGGTGGCTATAAGAATTGAGAGGACTAGGAGAACAGTAGCTGAAGATAGATAAGGGCATGAAGTGAGAAATGGCAACTAGAGGAAGCAAAGAGGCAGTGGCTGGAGGCATCTGCTACTATGATCAATTAATATAGCTATTAATACTGCAGCAGAAGTAGCTACATGCAATCCAATACAATGTGAGCTGATTTTGAAATTCTGCGGGGGCAGTAAAAAAGACAAAGGAATGTAAACAAAATGTTGAGTTCTTCAGATAGACTGCAGACTGACTCACAGACTGAAGATGCAAGAGCACTCTGATGTCACAGAGGAATGCATCAGTGGAAAAATGAAAACAAGATGGAACAGAGTATGATAATCTCAAGGCTTAGAAAAACTCATTTTTTTTAGAAACCTGTACAACAGAAAAAAAGAACAAAGTATGCTGTTTGCAACTCCTACAAATGCATAGAGAACAGTAGGTAAAAATCAATGCAAATATTTGTCCTTCAAAGTAAAGTTTTGGCTATTCTTTGCCACCTTGTGTTTCTCTCTCAAAATGTTCCATTTTCCAAGTTTGTGTTCACATAGACCAAAAATGCCACATGTAACACTAATCCTAGTCTAACAAAAGAAAGTTCTAAGAATGAGTTCAGCAACTGGTTGTGGAAAGTAATTGCAGTGTCTAAGTGAAGTATCAAGTAAACAAATGCCAAGAGTAAATAGGTTTTGCCAGGAAACTTAACATAAAAGAACAGGCTATTAAAAACACATGCAGTTTCAACTAATTCAAGGTTTCACAGATGGAGGTGAAATTAGAACAAGTTATTATGATCATGAGCATGAGCAAACCAGCCTGAAAGATGAACTCCAGAAGGTGTTGTCAAGCAAATTTGTAACTGATACTTGGACTTTAAAAATTTAAAGTTTTCAATTTGATGATGTAGATACAATGATGAGAGATCTAACAAAGCTTGAAGAATGGTTGAGAATTTGGCAACTAAGATTTAATGCTAAAAAAAAATAAGGTCATGCATTTGGGCTCCAAGAGTCATACAGTATAGGGTGTGAAGTACCTAAGGGTGATCGTATTGGACGATCTTGAAGAAGCCAAACAGGTAGAAAAGTTGATGGCAAAAGGCAGAAAGAAGTTTGGTTGCATAGGGAGAGGAATGGCCAGCAGGAAAAAAGAGTGTGATACTGCCTTTGTATAAGCCTCTAGTGAGACTTTGTTTGGAGTACTGTATACAATTTTGGAGATTGCACCTTCAAAAGGCTATAAACAGGATGAAGTCCGTGCAGAAGGTGACTACTAAAAAGGTCAGTGGTCTTCATCACAAAGCATATGGGATCGATTTAATGATCTCAGTATGTATACTTTGGAGGAAAGAACAGCGAGGAGATTTATGGTAGGCCTAAATAGTACAATTAATAAGCTCTACCACCTTACTGGATTCCTCAATTTATGTTATATATTATACACACACAAAAAGATGCGGCAAAACATGTTGAGGGGGTGAGGTTAGATGGTTTCTCTGGTTCAGTGCCTCCAAAAGGGTTTTGTGCATACAATGACCATGATGAGCCTCGCTCCTAAGCTAGGATATGTGGAGTATGATCTCATGGGCCGATGCAGAAGCCCTGCTCTGAAGCACAGCACAGGGTTTCCTAACACGAGCCTAAAGCAGATGTTTTGCCTTCCAATGCTTTAAGGAAACAGCAAGTAAATTTGCAAAAAAAAAAAGTCTGCACTGAACATGGAGAGTAAGTCAAATATGTACCAGGCCATGGTGATAAGTGAAGCAAAAAATGAAGTTGACTCCAGTGCAGCTATAAAGGGCCACTGGGGATGACGGGATGGGGATGAGGAGTGGGACCACTACCTTCTGCTGGCACTGTGCAGTGGCACATGAAGGGCCTGATTTTATTAAGATTTCTTTTCTTATAGAAAATTGAAAAAAAAAACCCTTAGTAAATCAGACCCTAATAAAGAAACTGCAATACACCTTTTTTTTGGGGGGGGGGGGGCTGCACACTGTGACCCAAGTCTTAGCTGTAAGTTCCTAAATTTGTCAAGGCCTGTGATAGAGACTTTTAAATCCTCTGTGGTAAAAAAGCACAGGAGGCGGACCTCTTCCAGTTGAAAGGAAGCTCTGGAACAAGGGGTCATAGGATAAAGATGAAAGGGGATGAACCCAAGAGTAATCTGAGGAAATATTTCTTTACAGAAAAGATTATGGATGAGTGGAACAGCCTCCCAGTGGAGATAGTGAAGATGAGAACTGTATCTGAATTCAAGAAAGTATGGGACAAGTACAGCCAATCTACGAGAGAAAGGAAGGGATTTTAGAACTTAATAGCACTTATTCATGGGCAGACTGGATAGGCTGTACTATCTTTATCTGCCGACATTTTCTATGTTTCTGTGTTATATTTTCTCCCACTGCTCTCAATGGAACTGAGAAACTCAGTCACCATATAATCCAAAGGAGAATACAGGAATTTGATCTCTGCTGCCTTGTCTTGCCCCCAAGTGCCACTCAGTTTAGTCGCAAAGACCTTGGACAACCCATATAATATTCCTGTTTGGGGGTAGGGGGGTTTGGTGACAGTCAATAGTCCATAAGGAGGAAGATCAGAAAGTAGAACAGGAATTTATTTTATTTATTTATTTAAAAGCTTTTCTATACCACGCTCTTTATTATCAGTGCGGTTCACAATTAACAATTCTCGAACAGTCAAGGCAGAATTGTAAAAAGGTAGGTTTGGGTAAGCTGAATTCTGCCCCTCTTTGGTGCAGGTGAGAGAAAATGAAGCATTCCAACTGGTAGGAAAGAATGACCGACCAGGAAAATGTTATTCACTCACCTGGCATTTATCAGACCTATATTTCTAGGTGATGGCCTGAATGTGGGAGAGGAGTGTCTATGTGAGTTTAATCAAGGAGGTTGTTGACCTCTTTCTTTAACCTCCTCTGTGGTTGAGAATGAGCATAGTTAACCCAAACCACTTGGATCTAGGTGAAAAACATTGGTCCCCAGGACCTAGGCACATTTCAAAGCATGAGTAAAGAGTTCTGCCACACCATGGAGCCTAAAGCAAAGAATCTGGACTGTATTTCGGGGCTGAGCCCTGAAAATGGGGACTGGGACCAGAAAATTGAGAGATTACACAAAGATCAACAGCATCATCAGGATAATGCCATCCAGGTGGTTGGTAAAATAGTTGCATGGATTTCAGTTTGCAAGAACATAAAAGAGCACGCCTTTCAGCTTCAAGTCTGCAGGTGGGGAGACCTGCTTCTAGCCAGAACCTTTAAAGAGGGAAGGTTGACTGCTATAAATGGAGAGTGGCATTAGCAGAGCCCCTGAGGCCTGTTACCATAGGTACAGAAGAGCAGTGTAAGTTGGGTGGAAGCCCTCAGAAAAGCTAGGATGCTGGTTCCACCCACTGCTCTCATCTTGTCCCAGATATAGTGCTATGAAGCCTCCAACACAGATCTTTTTGGTCCCTTAAGTGGGCAGGCCGACTGCTGCAGGTGATGTCACTATGTTATACAGGCTAGACTTCAAAGAAACCAATTATACAAGAATGTACACCATCATGTTTATATATGCTTCACTACCTTTGGAGGCCGAAATGGAGATTTGTCAAGGACTTGTCAAGCGGGTGCACTACAGTATAAGTCATCTTGGACACAGATAAGTTGGTATGAGAGCACCACAATAACTTTAAATGCTTGGTAACATGTTGAGCTGCAAGAGGCTTGGTTTAGTGCACAATGTAATTGTTTGGAACTTGGGGCAATGATGACATAATGGCAGGCTGAAATTTTGTCACCAGTAAGACTGCCCATCGAGCCCCTTGATGTCTCTTTAAAGTGTTGCATTGATATAACAGCAGGGGCCATAATGTACATTATAAATTTAAACTTTTTTTTTTAATTTAAGCTCTCTGAATTAATGACTGAACTCCGAAACTATGTGACTAAAAAGAAGAAATAAGCATATTCAATTTAAAAGAAGAGAAGATAGGTTTTGTTGAAGTATCCTTTTTGTCCACATTATTTGGATAGTGAAGTTTTGACAGTGTTTGTGGCCTTTTTTTTTTTCAGTGTATAAGATTATCTTTATTGAACTGCCTTCAAAGTCTCTGTACCAAAGGCCGTGTCCACCGCATGGATGTCCAAACAGTAATGCTTGGGAAAGGTCAAGAGAGATGACAAAGTTGCAGCCCTACAAAGTCAATATAGGGGAGACCAAATTGTGTTCTGCCTAATCCCTCTGGGACAGTTCAATTATGCCACAGATAGGCTGAGGCTACAGCCTTCTTTATCCAATGTGCCAAGTAGCCTTTGAAGCTGCTTCACCCTTAAGCAGACCTGCTAAGAGCACAAATAACCCCTCAGACTTTCGGAAAGAATTTGTGACCTTCAGATACCCGGGAAGCATCCTTCGTGCATCAACTACAATTAAGATCGTTGTCTTTCCCTTTACACTGCCCTGCCAAAAAGGAAGGTAGGCAAATCACCTGATTGAGAAAAAAAGTGGAAACTACCTTAGGCAAGAAAGAAGGGACTGGCCAGATAGAAACAGCCTCTTCAGAAGGATGGTCTTAAGGGACAGATCCTTAAGCACAACAGACCACAAAAGAGAACTCAAGTGGCATACTCCCCAAGGAAGCAGGCACTTCCAGGTGACATAGGCAACTAGCTCTCAACAGAATGATAGTCCGCAACCAGAAATCTCAAGGGACTAAGGTACAGGCCCTTATCAAATCCATCTTGCAGAAAGGCAAGCGAGGACAGCAACTCCACATTACGAGGGGCCAGATAATGCTCTTAACACCATACTCCAGCATAGGAGAGGCAGGTGGAAACATGCTTTGCCTTCAAGAGAATAGAAACCAAGACCGATGAGTAGCCTTTGTGTGCTAAACAGTCTCTCAAGGATCTAGCCAGAAGCAAGAAGGGAGCAGGATTGCCCAACCAGATAGACCTTGGCACAACAAATCCCAGGACTTGCAGGAGTCCCCCCTCCAGGAGACACAACAGATCCACATGTCAGGGTCTCCGTAACCAAACTACCACCACCAGAATCACTAGGTTCGGGAGATGCCCTAGCCAATGAATCATTCGCTCCAGACATAGCCATGGCAGGAACACACATAAGAGAGGCTTTCAAGGCACAGACACCCTAGGAACTGAACACTCTGCAATGACTAAAGAACCATTCTACCTTGGCACTGGTCTGAGCTGCCATCAGACCCATCCAGGGAATGCCTCACTGGTAAAGGACCTGATAGGATGCAATGGAAATAGCTCCCACCCCATGGGATCAGGGTTGTGGTGACTAAGAAAATCCACCTCTTTACTGTCCACACTCATAATATGCAGGGCCGAGAGCACTGTAAGATT
This sequence comes from Ichthyophis bannanicus, assembly GCA_033557465.1. NCBI lineage: Eukaryota > Metazoa > Chordata > Amphibia > Gymnophiona > Ichthyophiidae > Ichthyophis > Ichthyophis bannanicus. Next base: position 549,437,239 of record CM066035.1, read on the forward strand.
CCACTCTGTCCATGGAAACAAGAGGCCCATTCGCAGGGCTACTCCCACACAGGGGGAGTAGCAGGGGAGTAGCCCTGTGGGGTCCTTGTCTGTTGACATATGTCACTTCCATGGCATCGTCCAAGAAGGCCGGGACCAGAAGGTAAAAGTGCCAGAGAACCAAGTGAATGGCATGCACTTTGAGGAGATAGCTGTCTCAGGCCAACTTGCAACCTGATCAGTGTCCCTGAGCCTACTGGCCTTGCAATAAATCCCACCAGCCAAACTGACTGACATCCAATGTCAAGAAGAGTCACTGAGGATCATCCAAGTGCATGCTCTTGTGAAGGGCTGAAACTACCAAAGCTAGCTAGATGCTTCATATGGCAGAAGGGGAAGCGTGACTTCGAAGACTTGTGAGCAAATCAACATGACAGAAGAACTCTTTGGAGCAGCCTCATATGAGCCCTGCCCAAGGAACTAACCCAGGAGCTTGCTCACTACTGTTGGGAGGACATCAACTGTGCTAGAACTTGGCCACTCTCTCAGCAGTCACTAAGACTCTGCTGGACCGAGTCTTGAAAAAGGGACTCAAGGCACATCCACAAATGAAGGGCTTGCAGATGACTCTTGCTGATAAGAGTACTGCACAGAGACCTTCCAGAAATGGGACCACTCTGGCTGTCACCCTAACTGCTTCTGACTGAGACTTGGCCCAGATAAACCAGTTTTTAAGATAAGGGTGCATACAGCTGCCCTCATGCCGCACAGCAGTGGCTCTGACCGCCATGAACTTAGAGAAGGCCTGGGGGCTATGGTGAAGTCACAGGACCATGCACAGAACTGAAAGAAAGTGCCCAGAATGGCAGAGAGTAGGGACCTTTGTAGATCCCGCTCCCTCCCTGAAGGGAATGTGAAAGCGCTTTTGCCAAATCCAGAGATGTTAGCCTCTCCCCACTTCCTCTCCTGGAATAACTGATTATGGTGCCTCCATCCAGAATAGAGAACCTTTTATGGAGTCATTGATGTCTTTTTGATCAAGAATGGACCTGAAGGAACCATCCTGCCTTGGCCTGTCAAGTAGATGGAATACCTTCCACTGCCTCTGAGCGGGGGAAATGAATACCATGGTCTGGAGTCATACCATTTTCATCAGAGTAAGCCAAACCGTAGCCTTCTTGGTCTTGGAACCGTGCTGAACAACAGAGATCACCCAATGATCAACTGTTACCCCAGCCCATTGGGAGGAAGGGTCACTGGACCTGTGGTGCCCACAAAAGAGGGTTGAGGCCTGGTACAAGAGGTGGAAAATTACTAAATTGACTTCTTTGGTTAGCACTGCCAGAAGTCCCAGAACTGGATGCAAGGAATACGTGAGGAAGGGTAAGGCGGCGGCAGCAGCATGTGCTCCCAAGGTTCCCTGGGCTTATCCAGTAAGCACTGGGACATGGACTCTGCCAGATCTTTCATAAGCTTCTCAAGGGGAGATACTGGGGCATGGATTTTACTAGGTCCTTCCTGAGCTTCACGAAGTCCATGTCGAACAGGAGTGTTTCATTTAAGGCAAGCTTGGACAACCCAGACTTCAAAGCCCTGTCCGTTGTCCAATATAGCAGCCAAGTCACCTTCTTGCCTCTTTGGCAACTGTTAATTCCTTAATTGCTGGCTGGACAAGACAACGCATGGTATTGGCTAGATAGGCCACAGCCGACTCCATCTGAACCAAAGCATCTTCCAGGGGTGACAGTATCCATTGGAGAAGGGCCTGTGCCATCCATCCTCAACAAACTGCAACCTGAAGAATAAAGACAAAGGCTGAGGATCCAGATTAAAGTAGTTGCTCTACCTTATGATCCAGCAGACCTATAAAAACAGCTCCACCAGGATGTTAGAACAACTTGCAATGGTAGCAAAGTATGCGTCCACTCTCAGAAAAGCATAGTCACTTATCCAAATCCTGCTGAGAGAGTACAAGACCCATTCCACCAAAAAACTTCCTTAAGGACCTGTGAAAAAACAGAAAGGCTTTAGAGCTACTGACCTCCTGACAGAAGAGGTATCCCAGAAGTTCTTTGATGGCAGCAGAAACATATGAAAGCTGTAGGGAGGAGGCCACCTGAGAGACCAGGGCTGCCACTTCATCTCTTTCAAATAGGTGGACATTTTGGGAATCTTTCCTCTAATTTTCCAGTGGAGGGGAAGCTGCAGGCTGTAAAAAGAAAGGGTCTTGATCCAGTAGAATCTGCTCCATAACACGGCATACAGCTAGCATGTGATTTAGCACACTGTCATGCCAGGACAGAAATATCTACCATACTTGTATGCTAACTGGCATGCCAATGGGAAGCCTAGTTTGCATACTAACTGCTTAGTGCACTTTAACATATCCCTAAGTTTGCATAACTAAGCACATATCTTTCAACTCTATTTCAACCTCTAGGAATACCTATGCATATATCATCAAAAGTACATGCCATGTATTAGAAGCACATACTTTTATGCATCTATGCTCCCAACCAATATTATAAGTGCCTATTTAAGTGCATAAAGCACAGTTACTTACCTGTAACAGGTGATCTCTGGGAACAGCAGGAATAAGTCTTCACATATGGGTACGTCGGTACCGACGGAGCCTGCGCGGGAACACTCCCCAGCGTCCAATCAGAAAGCCTTTGGGAGCATCCCACAGCGCCTACATGCTGCCTTCCCGCTTTTCCAACTGTCTCTCCTCAGTTGAGTTTTATAGCGGAGACAAAGAGGGAGAGAGAGGGAAAGGGAGAGAGATAGAGGGAGGGAGAGAGATAGAGAGAGAGAGAACTCCTAGGGGAGGTGGGTGGGTTGTGAAGACTTATTCCTGCTGTTCCCAGAGATCACCTGTTACAGGTAAGTAACTGTGCTATCTCCAGGAACAAGCAGGAATGAGTCTTCACATATGGGGACTCCCTAGCTTTTGATGCCAGGGAGAAAGCCCAGAAGTTGTGTGACCCTGGGACAGGGCTGCACTTCCGCACCTGGATCTCTGGCATCCCATGAGGGATGGTGGGTAGGAGTTGATTAAGTATTGAACAGGTGTTTGAGAACAGCCTGACCAAACAAGGCATACCAGCAGGAGTCCTTGTCTAAGCAGTAATGGGCTGTGAAGGTATGAACTGAGGCCCAAGTGGCTGCTCGACAGATGTCATCGATAGACACAGAGTTCAGATGAGCCATTGAGGCTGCCATGGCTCTCACATTGTGAGCTGTGCCATATCCCTCCAGAGAAATGTTCTTGCTCTGATAGGCGAAAGAAATACATTGGGCAATCCAGTTGGAAAGAGTTCTCTTGGAGACTGGTTGTCCCAAATGAGAAGGATCAAAAGCAACAAAGAGTTGGGAAGACTTTCTATGTTGCTGTGTCCTCTGTAAGTAAAAAGCCAGAGTTCTTTTACAGTCCAGGGTATGAAGATTCCTCTCTGCACTTGATGCATGAGGCCCTGGAAAAAAGACAGGTAGGTAGACCTCTTGGTTGAGGTGAAAGGGCGAGACCACCTTAGGCATAAAGTGTGGATTAGTCCTAAGGACTACCTTGTCATGATGGAACCTTGTGTAAGGTGGATTAGCTACTAGTGCTTGCAATTCACTGATGCGGCGTGCTGATGTGATTGCAATGAGAAAGATAACCTTCCAAGAAAGGTATTTCAAGGAGGTAGTAGCTAAAGGTTCAAAAGGCGGCTTCATAAGCTGACCAAGAACCAAATTTAAGTCCCATGACACCGGTGGTGGTGGTCTAATGGGAGGCTTTGTTAAAAGGAGGCCTCTCATGAACCTTGCTACAAGGGGATGAGAGGAAACAGGTTGTCCATTTAGAGGCCTGAGGGAAGCTGCAATAGCACTCAGATGGACTCTTACTGAATTTGTTTTAAGGCCTGCATTAGAGAGATGCAGGAGATACGCCAGCAACGATTCCAGAGGTATTGAGCGGGGATTAAGACCCCTTCCAGAACACCAGATGGTAAACCTTTTCCACTTGAAGGCATAAGAACGTCTAGTGGAAGGTTTTCTGGAAGCATAAAGAACATCTTTCACTTGTTGAGAAAGAGGAAGATCCTGAAGATCTAGGCCTTCAGCAACCAAGCCCTGAGATGCAGAGACTGGGGATTGCGATGCCACAACTTTCCATCCTCCTGTGAGAGGAGGTCTGGAGCAGACCCTAACTCTAGGGAGGGAGCTTGAGAGAGATGTAGAAGCAGAGGGTACCACACTTGCCATGGCCAATGTGGAGCTATGAGAATCATGTGGCCTCTGTCTCTCTGAAGCTTGAACAGGGTTTTGGGAATCAGAGGAATGGGTGGAAAGGCATACAGGAAGTCTTGACCCCAGTGAAGGAGGAAAGCATCCCTTGCCTGAGCCCCCTGAGCTGGAGTTCTGGAACAGAACCGGGGAAGTTTGGCATTCCACGGACTTGCAAAGAGGTCTATGTCCGGGGTTCCCCAAATTTGAAAAATCTTGGATACCTGGTCCATATGAAGGGACCACTCGTGTGGAAGCAGAACTCGACTGAGTCTGTCCGCCCAAGAGTTTTGAACACCTGGAAGATAGACTGCCAGAAGATGAATGTGATGCTCTCTGGCGAGGGCCCACAGTCGCAGAACTTCGTTGCAAAGCGACAGAGAGCCAGTGCCCCCCTGCTTGTTTATGTAGAACATGGCTACCTGATTGTCCGTGTGGACAAGGACTGTCTTGTGACTGAGCAGGGTGTGGAAAACTCGCAGAGCAAGGAAGATTGCTCTGAGTTCCAAGAGATTGATATGTAGAAAAGTCTCCTGTGGGGACCAGATGCCCTGGGTGGAGAGGTCCTGAAGATGAGCTCCCAAGCCCATTGGAGAAGAATCTGTTGTAAGAGTTGCCTGGGGTAGAGGCTGTTGAAAGGGAGACCCCTGCAACAGGTTTTGAGGGGACTGGAGGGACAAAATGAGGCGACTTGAGTTTGCTATTTTGTCTGACAGGCAGTCTAATGCCTGGGTCCATTGGGTGGATAAAGCACAGTTACTTACCTGTAACAGGTGATCTCTGGGAACAGCAGGAATTAGTCCTCACATATGGGAATGTCGGAACCGACAGAGCCTGCGCGGGAAAGCTCCCCAGCTTCCCAGAAAGGAAGCTTTTGGGGCCTCCCACAGCGCATGTGCGCTGCCTTCCCGCCTTCCTGACCAACTCTCCTCAGTTCGAGTTTAAAGCTGAGACAATAGAGAGAGGAAAGGAAAGAGAGAGAGAGAGAGATACAACTCCTAGGGGAGGTGGGTGGGTTGTGAGGACTAATTCCTGCTGTTCCCAGAGATCACCTGTTACAGGTAAGTAACTGTGCTATCTCCAGGAACAAGCAGGAATAAGTCCTCACATATGGGGACTCCCTAGCTAAGATGCCGGGGAGATCCACCCTCTAGGGTTCCTCATCTTCCTATGGATCTCAGGCATCCATTCAGGGAAGATGGGCAGGAGTTGTTTAAGAATGGAACAGGTGTCTGAGGACAGCCTGACCAAACGAGGCATCCCGGCGTGAGTCCTTGTCCAAGCAGTAATGGGCTGTGAAGGTATAAACCGAGGCCCAGGTGGCTGCTCGAAAGATCTGATCGATGGATACAGAATGAAGATGAGCCATAGATGTGGCCATGGCTCTCACATTGTGAGCTGTGACATGGCCTTCCAGAGAAAGGTTCTTACTCTGGTAAGCAAAAGATATACACTGAGCACTCCAATTGGACAGTGTTCTTTTTGAGACTGGAAGTCCTAAATGAGAAGGATCAAAAGCAACAAAAAGCTGAGAAGACTTTCGATGTTGCTGTGTCCTGTGGATGTAAAAGGCGAGAGCTCTTTTACAATCTAACGTATGTAGGTTCTTCTCTGCACTGGATGCATGAGGAGCTGGAAAAAAAGACAGGTAGATATACCTCTTGATTAAGATGAAAAGGTGAGACCACTTTAGCATAAAGTGAGGATTTGTCCTAAGGACTACCTTATCATGATGGAACCTTGTATAAGGTGGATTAGCCACTAAAGCCTGTAGTTCACTGATGCGGTGAGCAGAAGTGATTGCAATAAGGAAAATGACTTTCCAGGAAAGAAATTTCAAGGAGGTAGTGGCTAAGGGTTCAAAGGGTGGCTTCATAAGCTGACCAAGAACCACGTTTAAGTCCCATGCCACCGGAGGAGGCCGAATGGGAGGTTTAGTTAAAGTTAGACCTCTCATGAATCTTGCAATAAGAGGATGAGAGGAAACAGGTTGTCCATTGATAGGCTGAAGAGATGCTGCAATAGCACTCAAATGGACCCTTACAGAATTTGTTTTAAGTCCTGCATTGGAAAGATGCAGGAGATATTTGAGTAAAGAATTCAAAGGTAGTGCTAGAGGGTTAAGACCCTTTTCAGCACACCAAATGGAAAATCTTTTCCATTTAAAAGCATAAGAACGCCTGGTGGAAGGTATCCTAGATGCATGGAGGATATCCTTCACCTGTTGAGAAAGATTGAAGTCTTGAAGGTCTAGGCCTTCAGTAACCAAGCTCTGAGGTGAAGGGACGTGGGGTTTGGGTGCCACAAAGTCCCCTCCTCTTGAGACAGGTGGTCTGGAGCAGCTCCCAGATCCAGGGAGGGTGCCTGGGAGAGATGCAGAAGTAGAGGGTACCACACTTGGCGTGGCCAGCGTGGAGCTATGAGGATCATAGATCCTTGATCCCTCTGAAGTTTGAACAGAGTCTTGGGAATCAAAGGAATGGGTGGAAAGGCATACAGGAAGGCCTGACCCCAATGAAGGAGGAAGGCATCCTTGGCCTGAGCTCCCTGACACGGAATTCTGGAACAGAACCGGGGAAGTTTGGCATTGCACGGACTTGCAAACAGGTCTATGTCCGGGGTTCCCCATTTCTGAAAGATTCTGAGTACCTGATCCATGTGCAGGGACCATTCCTGTGGAAGCAGAACTCGACTGAGTCTGTCTGCCCAAGAGTTTTGGAGTCCTGGGAGGTATACTGCCAGGAGATGGATTTGATGCTCTCTGGCGAAGACCCACAATTTTAGAGCTTCGTTGCAAAGCGACAGAGAGCCAGTCCCTCCTTGTTTGTTTATGTAGAACATGGCTACTTGATTGTCGGTATGAACAAGGACTGTCATGTTGATGAGGAGGGTATGAAAGACCTTGAGAGCAAGGAAAATTGCTCGCAGCTCCAAAAGGTTGATATGAAGGGTGGTCTCCTGTGGAGACCAAGTGCCCTGAGTGGAGAGGTCTTGGAGATGAGCTCCCCAACCTGTTTGGGAGGCATCTGTAGTGAGAGTTGCTTGGGGTAACAAAGGTTGGAAGGGGGCCCCCAACAACAGATTTTGATTGGATATCCACCATTGGAGAGACCAAAAAAGACATTTTGAGGTTGCTATTTGGTCTGAGAGAGCTCCTGATGCTTGGGTCCACTGGGTGGACAAAGTCCATTGAGCTGCTCTCATATGTAGGCGAGCATAGGGCACCACATGAACTGTGGATGCCATGTGGCCTAGCAGTTGTAGCATCTCTCTGGCAGTCAGGTGGATTCTGGACTGAATTTGAGAGGCCAAGTGCACTAGACGGTGTCAACGGGCTTGAGGAAGATAGGCCCTTGCAGTGGTGGTATCTAGCCAGGCCCCTATGAATTCTAGGGACTGAGTAGGGGTGAGTTGAGACTTTGGCAGATTGATGACGAGTCCCAGATACTGCAGTATGCGTCTGGTGTGGTCCAGGGAAGTCTGAGCCTCGGACTGAGATGGAGCTCGGATGAGCCAGTCGTCCAGGTATGGGAAGACAAAGATTCCCAGAGTGCGTAGAAATGCAGCTACTATTGCCATGCATTTGGTAAATACCCTTGGAGCAGAGGCTAGACCAAAGGGAAGTACTCTGTATTGGAAATGTTTTCCCTGGAACAGAAACCGTAGGAATTTTCTGTGGGATGGATGGATGAGTATATGTGTGTACGCATCCTTTAGATCTAGAGAACAAAGCCAATCCTGACTGCAGGTATGGAAGGAGAGTACCTAGAGAGAGCATCTTGAATTTCTCCTTGCATAGAAATTTATTCAATTCTCTCAGATCCAGAATGGGTCTGTATCCCCCTGTTTTCTTGACAATGAGAAAATAAGGGGAGTAGAAACCTGACCCTTGTTGAGGAAGAGGAACCTCTTCTATTGCCTTTTGGGCGAGAAGAGTGGTCACCTCCTGACCCAACAGGTACAGGAGAGATGGGGGAGAATTGAATTGTCTCACCATGGTATGGGGAGAAAGGCTGGAGAAATGTAGTTTGTAGCCCTCTCTGATGATAGAGAGGGTCCACTGTTTTGATGTGATTTGTTCCCATCTGGCAGCAAAATGAGTTAACCTTCCTGGAATGGTGAGAGGCTCTGGTTGTTGCAGAGCCAGAAAGGTTAAGTTCTCTAGAATCAAGTCAAAATCTCTGAGGGGGTTGGGACTGCTGGACTGTAGCAGCCCCTGTAGACTTTGTTCTGGCCTGTTTAGATTGCTGACGCTTAGGAGCAAAGTGAACTTGGGAAGATTGCTGGCCAGCATTTGTGGAAAATCTGGTCTTTTTATAGAAAGGCTTCTTAAAAGGTTTTTTCTTGGCAGGGGTAGAGGTAGACTTAGAAAGTTTATCTAAAGCAGCATTCTCTGCATCCATTTGAGTGGCTTTGATTTGCCACTCCTTGCCAAACAGATTTTCACCTGTACAGGGCAGATTGCCCAAGCCTTCTTGTACCCAGGGTTCCAAATCAGAGGCCTGGAGCCAAGCAAGTCTGCGAGCAGTTATGGCAATGCCGGAGGCTCTGCTAGCTCCCTCAAAAGAGTCAAAGGCTGCTCTGTTGGAAAACTTTGAAACATCTTGAGTTTGCTTTAGCAAAAGAAGGAACTCCTCCTTTTTATCCTCTGGGATAAAGGGGAGAAAATGACGTATCTTCAGTGCAATCTCTTTCAAAAACATACCCATATAGAGGCTGTATGAATTGATTCTGGCAATAAGCATGCTAGCTTGGAAGATTTTTCTGCCAAAAGCATCCAGAGTCCTACATTCTCTTCCTGGAGGGGTAGAAGAGTGCCTTTTGGTACTCTTCATCTTTTTCATAGCAGACTTCACCACAATAGAGTGGTGAGGGAGCTGAGTTTTTTGAAAACCAGGAGAAGGAGGAACCCGATACATGGTGTCCAAACGTCGAGAATGTGGAGATAGGGTGAGAGGAGCCTCCCACAAGTCCATCATGTGTTCTTGAAGAATTTCATGTATGGGTAAGGTGGCTGCCTCTTTGGGAACCTTAGAGTATCCTAAAATATCCAATTTTTTTTTGCTCTAGGTTCCTTTTCAGAGGTTACAGATATGGAGAGTCCTTTAGCTACTTCAATAATGAAGTCTTGAAAGGACAAATCCTCTGGAGGAGACATTCTCCTTTTTGGAGAAGAGGGGCTCCTCAGGAAGAGTAAAAGAGACATCAGCAGAATCATCTGAGGTATCAGAATCTTCAGAAGATTCAAAGTACCGCCTATTAGCTCCCAGAGATCGATACGCATACCGACCGGTATCGACATCGGGCGTACCGGGAACCGGATCGGTATCGAGAAAATTTTCGTAACCGGAACCGGAATAATACCGGAAGTAGATGCTCTGGGTACCGGTATCGGTTGTGGTACCGGAACCGGAGTCGGAACCGATTGTCGCGGTACCGAGGGCGTTGCAGCGTTAATGAAAGCCAGTATGGCCTGCTGCATGGATTGTACCGTAGTACCCATAGACGCCACAACTGCCTGGATGTCGGTACCGGTGTTAGCCGGTACCCCAGAGCAGTCTAATAGGTGATCGGTCGAGGCCGTGCCATCGATGTCTACCTGTAACCCCATAGGAGGAGCTTTGGAAGCCGGAGCTTCCCGCCGGGGTTGTTTGGCTGGGGCAGGGTCCACAGGGTCAAAGCCAAGGGCCTCTCGCTGCTTAGAGGGAGATTTGCCCTTTGAGGACCTGCCTGAAGAATGTTTGGTTACCTGAGATCCATCAGGAGAGGAAGACCTGGAGGATGTTGATGCTGGAGTATCCGCAGAAAACAGCATATGAAACTTGGCTGCTCTGTTCTGTAAGCCCCGTTTGGACATCAGAGAGCAGGATGGACAATCCGGAATGGAATGGTCAGGCCCCAAACATTTAAGACACCATTCATGGGTATCTGTAACTGAAATAGTACTGGTACACTTGGTGCATTTTTTAAAACCAGAGGCTGGTTTCTCCATGAGGGAGAATCTGAGAAGGCCTAGAGGCCTCACAGAATAAACACACCAAGTGAGGAAAAAGTAATTATTATTTTTTTTTTTTTTAAGAAATAAATGAAAAAAGACAGGCGGTACCGGTCCGGAATCGGGGAAGGCAGACAAGCGGTCAAAGAAACAAATTAAAATAACAATTTCTTCAGCGGTGACAGGAACACGACCTGCTGGCTCCGCGGAAAAAGAAGAACTGAGGAGAGTTGGTCAGGAAGGCGGGAAGGCAGCGCGCATGCGCTGTGGGAGGCCCCAAAAGCTTCCTTTCTGGGAAGCTGGGGAGTTTTCCCGCGCAGGCTCCGTCGGTTCCGACGTACCCATATGTGAGGACTTATTCCTGCTTGTTCCTGGAGATAGTCCACTGAGCTGCTCTCAAGTGCAGGCGAGCATATGGTACCACATGGACGGTGGATGCAATGTGGCCTAGCAACTGTAACATTTCTCGAGCAGTTAGTAGGGGTTTTGACTCTGCTTGAGAAGCTAACTGCATCAAGTGAAGGCAGCGGGCCTGAGGAAGATAGGCCCTTGTCTTTGTGGTATCCAGCAGCGCCCCTATAAACTCCAGGGATCAAATTGGATTTTGGGATGTTTATTACCAGCCCTAAATATTGAAGGATACACATTGTGCAGGTTAGAGCAGTCTTGGCCTCTGATTGAGTGGGAGCTCGAATGAGCCAGTCGCCCTTATAGGGAAAGACAAATATTCCCAGGGTGCGCAGAAAAGCAGCAACCACTGCCATGCATTTCGTGAACATCCTTGGTGCAGAGGCCAGGCCAAAGGGGAGCACTTTGTATTGATAGTGCTTCTCCTGGAAAAGGAACCGAAGGAACCTCCTGTGAGTTGGATGGATGAGAACATGAGTGTACGCATCCTTGAGATCTAGAGAACAAAGCCAATCCTGACTGTGAAGGTATGGCAGCAGAGTTCCTAGAAACATAGGAACATAGAAATATGACGACAGAAAAAGACCACATGGCCTATCTAGTCTGTCCTGCCATAACAACTACAATAGTCCCCTTTTTACCTTTAGAGATCCTCTGTGTTTGTCCAGTGCTTTTTTGAATTCAGTTACTGTCCTCATCTCTACCACCTCCACTGGGAGACTATTCCACGGATCCACTACTCTTTCCGTAAAGAAATATTTCCGCATATCACTCCTGAATCTATCTCCCTTCACCCTCATCCCATGTCCCCTCGTAGCAGAACTTGCTTTCAATTGAAAGAGGCTCTCTCCCTGAACATTTATGCCACGGAGGTATTTAAACATCTCAATCATATCACCTCTATCCCGCCTTTCCTCTAAGGTGTACATTTAAGATCCTTCAGTCTGTCCTCATATGCTTTATAATGAAGACCACTAATCATTTTAGTAGCCACCCTCTGCACCGACTCCATCCTGTTCACATCCTTTTGAAGGTGCGGTCTCCAGAATTGCACACTATACTCCAAATGAGGTCGCACCAAAGACTTATACAGAGGCATTATCACCTCCTTTTTTCTGCTAGCCATTCCTCTCTGTATGCACCCAAGCATCCTTCTAGCTTTTGCCGTCGCCTTTTCTACCTGTTTAGCTACTTTAAGATCATCAGACACTACCACGCCTAGGTCCCGATCTTCTTTAGTGGACAAAAGTACTTCACCCCCTATACTATATTGCTCCCTTGGATTGCTGCAGCCCAAATGCATGACCTTACATTTTTTAACATTAAATCCCAGCTGCCAAATTCTAGACCATTCTTCAAGCTTAGCTAGATCCCTCCTCATGTTATCTACCCCTTCCTGGGTGTCTACTCTATTGCAGATTTTGGTATCATCCGCAAAGAGGCAAACCTTACCTGAAAGCCCTTCCGCTATATCACTAACAAAGATGTCAAAAAGAATCGGACCAAGGACAGATCCCTGGGGTACACCACTGATAACATCCTTCTCCTCAGAGTGAGCTCCATTTACTTGTACTCTTTGTCACCTCCCACCCAACCAATTTCTAACCCAAGCAGTAACTTTAGGGTCCATCCCTAGGGTGCTCAGTTTGTTTATAAGCCGCCTGTGAGGAACAGTGTCAAAGGCTTTACTGAAATCTAAATAAACCACATCTAGGGCTCTCCCTCGGTCCAACTCCCTGGTCACCCAGTCAAAGAAATCAATCAGATTTGTCTGACAAGACTTGTCTCTGTTGAATCCATGCCTCTGGTGAATCCTAGAGAAACCATCTTGAATTTCTCTTTGACTAGGAATCTGTTCAGTTCTCTGAGATCTAAAATGGGCCTGAAGCCCCCTGTTTTCTTTGGGATAAGAAAATAGGGGGAGTAGAACCCTGTGCCCTATTGTTGAGAAGGCACATCCTCTATTTTCCCCCTGGGCTAGAAGAGTGGCAACCTCCTGCTCTAACAGGCTGAGGAGGGAGGTTGGAGAATTGAACTGGTGCACTCTTGTGAGAGGGGGCAAGCTGGAAAAATGAAGTTTGTACCCCTCTCTTATGATGGAGTGTCCAATGCTCTGCTGTGATTTGCCCCCATCTGGGAGCAAAGTGACATAACCTTCCTGGGATGTTGGAGGGCTCTGGTCCTTCTAGAGCCAGGAAGGCTAACTTCTCTAGCAGAGAGTCAAAGGCCCTGAGGGGGCTGAGATTGCTGGGCTGGAGCAGGCCTCGCAGCCTTTGTCTTGGTCTGTTTGGAAGGAAACTGAGCTGCAGAAGATGCTCTCTGACTATAAGCAGGATAGGATCTTCCCTTTTTAGAAAAAGGTGTTTTCTTGAACCTTTTATTAGCAGGAGCAGCAGTAGATTTGGATAGTCTATCCAAAGCAGAATTTTCAGCATCCATTTGACTGGCCTTTGCTTGCTAATCTTTACCAAACAGATTCTCACCTGTACAAGGGATATTTCCCAATTCATCTTGGACCCAGGTCTCCAAATCAGATGCTTGAAGCCAAGCAATCCTACGTGCACCTATAGCTATAGCTGAGGCTCTGCTTACGCATTCAAAGGAGTCGAAAGCTGCACGGTTGGAGAATTTGGAGATATCCTGGGCATGTTTGAGCCCAGAGAGAAATTCTGGCCTTTTACTGTCCGACATAAAAGGACTTAAAGTCAGCAAATGGTCAGTGACTTCTTTTATGAACATTCCCATGTAGAGACTATAGGAATTAATTCTCGCAGCCAGCATGGAAGCTTGGAAGATTCTTCTACCAAAAGCATCAAGGGTTCTACATTCACGTCCTGGAGGATTAGAGGCATGTCTCTTGGCACTTCTAATCTTTCTCATTGCAGACTCAACCACAATAGAGTGGTGAGGAAGCTGAGTTTTATGGAAACCAGGACAAGGAGGGACACGATACAGGGTGTCTAACCTGCGAGAATGAGGAGAGGTGGATAGAGGTGCTTCCCACATCCTTAACATGAGATCATATAGAATCTCATGAATAGGCAGGGGAGCTGCCTCTTTAGGAGTTTTAGGCAGGACTGACTCGAAGGCACACATTGCATTGCAGAATATCTAACTCCTTAGCTCTAGGCTCTGACTCTGGGGCTACTGTAATAGAGAGACCCCGAGCCACCTCTCTGATAAAGTCTTGAAAAGACAAATCCTCTGGAGGAGACATCCTACGTTTAGGAGAGGACTCCTCCTGTGGAAGAAGCATCGCTGCATCGACAGACTCTTCAGAATCCTCAGAGTCATCAGAGGAATCGAAGTATCGTCTGTCGGGATGCTCTTGCAAAGCCCGATACCCATACCGACCGGGATCGGTATTGGGAATAATCGGTACCTTGGTATCGGTACTGGAGGGCTGCAGAGGGCAGAGTACCGGCATGGCTGACAGCGATGCCGATGTCACCGGTACCGGAATCGGTGCCGATGGCGATACCGGAGCCAGTACCTGCAGAGTAGTCTGTTGCGGTACCACGGGCGTCAATGCCACAAGGTAGGCCGCCAGACTGCGTTCAATGGACAGAATCCTCTGATCCATCGATGCTGCCAATGCCTGGAAGTCGGTACCGGTGGAAGCCACCGGTACCCCAGAACATGGCACCAGGAGATCTGTTGAGGCCACGCCATCTAGATCGTCCTGGAACCCCGATGATGATGCTTTAGAAGCCGAAGCATCCCGCCGGGGTAATTTTGCCGATGCAGAATCCTCAAGGGCAAGGCCAGGGGCATCTCGATGCTTGGAAGGAGATTTGCCCTTCGGGAACCGGCTGGATTTATGTTTAGTTACCTGAGATCCATGTGAGGAAGAAGCAGCCCTGGAAGACGTCGATGCCACCGAAGCTGCATCAGAGGGAAAAAGGGTACTGAGCTTGGCAGCTCGGTTCTGTCGACCTCTCTTAGACATCATGGAACAGGACACACAATCTTTAATGGAATGGTCAGGGCCTAAACATTTGAGACACCAGTCATGGGTGTCGGTGATGGAAATAGTACCGCCACATTTTGTGCACTTCTTAAATCCTGAGGCAGGTTTTTCCATATTTAAGGAAAAGGTTTTGGGCCCAAGGCCCAAAACTGAAGTACACCTGAAGAAAAATAAAAGGTCTTTTTTTTTTTTTTTTAAGAAAAGAATAAGAACCGGCGGTACCGGTATAGTGTCGAGGAAGGCAGACGCGTACAGAAAAGAAATAAAGAAAAAAATAAGGAAATTCTTCTGCGGTGACAGGAACACGACCTGCTGGCTCCGCGGAAAAAGAACAACTGAGGAGAGACAGTTGGAAAGGCGGGAAGGCAGCACGCAGGCGCTGTGGGATGCTCCCAAAGGCTTTCTGATTGGACGCTGGGGAGCATTCCCGTGCAGGCTCCGTCGGTACCGACGTACCCATATGTGAAGACTCATTCCTGCTTGTTCCTGGAGATAATGCTATTTCATGTGCAAAAAGGCCTCTAGAATTATCTCCTTTGTGATTAGAGATGGTTCTTTGTGTATAAGCAAAACCAAGTTCTCCAAAGTTTGATATGACAACCATGCAGGGGACTTTGAGAAAGCAGACAGACATTCTCCACAGTGGATTTTACCATGACATGATTTATTTTTGGCTCCAGCATTTAAAACTTAACAGATCAAATGTCAGCTTTTCGTCTTTTTGATACTATATTCCCGTCTCATATTTGAAACTTATTTGGCCTTCACCATCACTATTTCAATGAGAGCAAAGAGTTACATTTTCAATAATATGTCAAAAACATCCACTTCTGAGCACACACATCTTTTAGCATCCTAGAATGTAAACTTTCCAATTCCCATGGCAAAGATCAAGGATCAATCGCAGATTTATTATGTGATTTCAGTGAAGATAATTGGATTAGTCCTGCTGAACTGTAGGAATGCAGTCTATTTGCTCTCAGGCAATAATAGATTAACAAATGCTTTAGTTTTATAGCCAGAGTAGATAGCCGTCTCATGCCAAATCTTCTTTTGAACCCCATTACATTAGGCACCTTGACCACATCCTCCAAAACCAGACTCAACAGCTTAAATAATGCCTTTTTAAAATATGCTTTTAATTCCATTTCCAGCTACAAATCGAATAGTAAGCATATAAACAGTACCCAGCAAAAAGAACAAAAAGCAGATAAACAGTGCATAGCAGAGAGACACATTCTCATACAAGCCATTATCCCAAACAAAAGAAAAAAAGTGGATCCAAGTAGTAATTAAACAAGAAAAAATGATCTTCGATATTCAAAAAAGTAGCCTAATGGTTATAGCATTGGCTTGGTAAACAAGGGTTCGATTCCCACTAGAACTCCTTAAGGCCTTAGGCAAGTCACTTAATCCTCCATTGCCTCGGAAGAAAGGCCTGGCAATCTACTTCCAGTCACGCTCCCAAAAAAATACAGAAGCTGCTGGGTCGTCGGGAGTCAGCACGGACTCGAAGGCACACACATGCTATTGTCAAATCAGCCTGACCAACAAATTAAGCTTCCACATTTTACTCATATACTTCATTATGTGAATCCAGTTGTGGCACATGAGACAAAAACTCAGAGTTGCTCAGGCTCCGGGAAAAGCTACCCCTTCCCCGATATATCTTTGTACATTTACATGATATTGTAATGTGAAAGAAGCTCCATTTCAAGAACTTGAGATCTAAAAGGCTAAAAACGTCTTCCTGCGATTGAGTCTCCCAGGCTAAATTTGGGTAGATTCTGATAGGTCTGACAAACCACAAGCAGAAGCAATTAAGTCTTTGCCCACAGACCACAGTAGGAGCCCTTTGTCCGATGAAAATCAACACTCCGGTAGCCTGAACAAAGAAGGGTCAGAGAGCAGGAGTTGCATAAATCCCGCAACGGTTACGGAGCATAGCCTGGCTGAAGGCATTGTCCCTTTGGGACTCTTTCCAGGCAGTAATGGGCTGCGAAGGTATGGACTGAAGACCAGGTGGCGGCCTGGCAGATGTCCACCATCAGGACAGAGCACAAGTTTGCTACCGAGGCCGCCATGACCCTGACCCAGTGCGCCATGACACGCCTTTCAGCGGGAGCCCCGCCAGCTCATAGGCAAGGGCGATACAGTCCACCACCCAGGTGGACAGCATATGCTTGGTTACCGCCTCCCCCAGCCTACTGAGGACTTAGGAGATGAAAAGCTGAGTAGCTTTGTGATGGCTCTGAGCATATTGGATATAGAAGGATAAAGCCCTCTTACAGTCCAAAGTGTGCAGGACTGTCTCCCCCCAAATGGAGTGAGGTCTTGGAAAGAAAGTAACATAGTAAATGACGGCAGATAAAGACCAGTATGGTCCATCTAGTCTGCCCAGTACGATGGCAAGAGTAGGTGCACCTGCCGCTCTGTGCAGGCTACCCCTCCCCATGTCTTTGTTTTTGTTTAGGGGTGAACCCACCACTCCATGTAGGACACCCCTATTTGTTGAGAAATTAGATAGTTCAGTTTATTTTGATTTTATCCTGTTGCTGTAAAGGGATCCACTGTGTCTGTCCCATACCATTTTGAATTCCGTCACCGTGTTTGCCCCCACCACTTCCATCGGGAGGGCATTCCAAGCATCCACACACCCTTTCTGTGAAAAAGTATTTCCTGACATTGCCTTTCAATTTACCACCTTGCAGCTTCCTGTTATGCCCTCTAGTTTTACAGCTTCCCCGTCTTTGGAAAAGGGTTTGTTTCTTCATTATTTCCCTTTAAGTATTTAAAGGTCTGAATCATATCTCCCCTGTCCCTACTCTCCTCCAAAGTGTACATGTTTAGGTCTTCAAGTCTCTTCTCATAAGGCTTATGACGCAGGCTCCAAATCATTTTGGTCACTTTCCTCTGAACAGTTTCCAGTCTTTTTACATCTTTTGCAAGATATGGTCTCCAAAACTGAAAACCGCATTCCAAGTGAGGCCTCACCAGTGACTTGTACAGTGGCATAAGTACCTCTTCCTTTCTGCTGGTAATTCCTCTTTGTATGCAGCCCAACATCCTCCTTGCTTTTGCCACCGCCTTGTCGCACTGTTTTGCCACCTTGAGATCTTCAGAAATAATCACACCGTCTTTCTCCTGATCCGTGCACACCAACCTCTCGCCCCCTATTGTGTACATTTCCCTTGGATTTCTGCTACCCAAGTGCATTACTCTGCACTTCTTTGCATTAAATCTCAATTGCCAAGCATTAGACCATTCTTCCAGCTTTTGTAGATCTTCCTCATGTTAACCACTCCCTCGGGGGAGTCCACTCTGTTGCAAATTTTTGTGCAATCTGCAAAAAGACAGACTTTTCCATTCAGTCCTTCAGCAATATCACTCACAAATACATTGAACAGTGCTGGGCCCAGGACTGACCCCTGGGGCACCCCGCTAATCACCTTGCCTTCACCCGAGTGAGCTCCATTTACCATCACCTTCTGTCATCTGTCAGTCAACCAATTTCTGATACAATTTACCATCTTGGGATCTATCCCCAAGCTACTGAGTTTATTGATAAGACTCATATGAGGAACAGTATCAAAGGCTTTGCTGAAATCCAGGTAGATGACATCCATCGCATGCCCCTGATCTAGTTCCCTGGTCACCCAGTCAAAAAACTCTATCAGATTTGTTTGGCATGATTGTCCTTCGGTAAAACCATGTTGCCTTGGATCTTGCAACCTGTTGGTTTTGAGAAAGTTCACTATTCGCTCTTTCAGGAGCGCCTTCATTACTTTTCCCGCCACTGAGGTAAGGCTCACGGGTCTGTAGTTTGACACCTCTTCCCTGTCACCACTTTTGTGTACAGGTACGACATCAGCTATTCTCCAGTCCTGAGGAACCTCTCCTGTTTCCAAGGATCTGTTGAAAACATCCTTTAACAGCCCTGCAAGAACCTCTCTGAGCTCTTTCAGTATCCTGGGATGTATCCCATCCGGTCCCATGGCCTTGTCCACTTTCAGTTTTGCAAGTTGTTCTAACACTTCATCTTCTGTGAATGGTGTGGTATATACTTCATTCCCATTTTTATATTTGGGAGTCACAGGTAGTCCTTCTCCAGGACTTTCTTTAGTAAAAACAGAGCAGAAGTATTTGTTTAGCAATTTCGCTTTTTTCAATGTCACTTTCCACGAGTTAATTCCCAGCACTTCTGAGTCCTGCAATTCCACCTCTGATCTTCTTCCTTTCCCGAAAATACCTGAAGAAAGTTTTGTCGCCACACTTCACATCTTTAGCCATCTTTTCCTCTGTCTTTGATTTTGCTATCCTTATATCTCTTTCTCTCCAAGTTTGATCCTGTATTCATTTCTGTGTTCCTCTGCTTGTAAGCTGTTGAATTTTGCGAAAGCTAGGGGGTTTTGCCTTTATTTGAGCAGCCACTTCTTTGGAAAACCAAATAGATTTTTTTCTCCTCTTGTTTTTGTTTACTTTTCTTAGATATTTATCTGTTGCCCCTTTTATTGCCACCTTTAGTTTAGCCCATTGCAATTCCACTTCCCATATCTCCTTCCACCCTGTCAGCTCCTCCTTTAGGTACTCGGCCATTTTATTGACGTTGGTGTTTTTGAAGTTTAGGATTTTAAGCTTGCTATGATTGGCCTGCACCATGGCTTATCTCAAA
This sequence comes from Ichthyophis bannanicus, assembly GCA_033557465.1. NCBI lineage: Eukaryota > Metazoa > Chordata > Amphibia > Gymnophiona > Ichthyophiidae > Ichthyophis > Ichthyophis bannanicus. The sequence goes on from CM066035.1 coordinate 549,456,532, forward strand.
CCACACCGTGTGATGATCGCTGCTGCTCAGAGGGGCACTCACGCAGACATTCAACATGCTATCACCGTTGGTAAGCACTAAATCCAGCGTTGAGCTTTCCCTGGTTGGTTCCATCACCATTTGTCTAAGTAACGCATCTTGGAGAGCATCCGGAATTTTTTTGCTTCTTTCCAGATGTGCAGAAGGAGTAATCCAGTCCACATCAGGTAGATTAAAGTCACCCAATATGATCACTTCCCCCTTTGTGGCTATCTTGGCAATATCTATAATCAATTCGTTCTCTCTCTTCAATTTGTGTCGGAAGTCTGTAGACTAAACTCCTACAGACAGATGAGCTACAGAATACAGTTATTCAAGAATCAACTTGTCAAAACACCTTATCTTCACTGTCTGCACCCTCAGCTAAACAAATTGAAGACACAATCTCCTCACTCAATACCTCCACCGCTCAAACCGATCCTTGCCCAGCCTTCTGGATAAAGGACCTTAGAAGTGTATTCAGCCCATTCATTGCAAGAATCATGAACCTCTCTTTCTCAACTGGATCATTCCCATCTGCTCTAAAGCTCACATCCATCAGACCATTATTAAAGAATTCCAAATTAGACCCTAAAAGGGCTGACTCATACAGGCCTATCGCTAGCATTCCCCTCCTTGCAAAAATTTTTGAAAAAGAGGTGCAACGCCAAATTCAAGACCACATAGACTCCACAGCTCCTCTTGACTACTTTCAACATGGCTTCAGAGAACACCATGGAGTTGAAACACTCCTCACCACCCTCCTCAATAACATACTCACCAATATAGACAACATCCGCCAAGGCGTCGTGCTAATCTTCTTAGATATAGCAGCAGCGTTTGATTCGGTAAATCACGAGATACTCATTACACGATTGAAGGAAAAAGGCATCGGTAGTTCAGCGCTGGAATGGTGCAAATCTTACCTGGACACCAGAATGCAATATGTAAAATCTGCAACAGGAGAATCAAATCTTTTCCACCAAAAACAAGGAGTACCGCAAGGGTCATCTCTTTCATCTCTCATGTTTAACATCTACATGCAGCCCATCTGCAATATCATCAGATCTTTCAACGTGGAAGGTATGATATATGCAGATGACATCCTACTTTATATGCCATTTTCTACAATGCAATTGGATCTACTTCCCATAATAAATTGCTTCAATGCCGTATCAGAGTGGCTCCTCTCACAGAACCTCCGCATCCAACATAAGAAAACTGAGGTTCTCTTTGTTACAAGAGACCCTAACTTCATTCCACCAGCACAAATAAGCATCAAAGGAGCTGATCTATCCACCAAGGAAGCAATAAGATACCTTGGAGTCACACTGGACCACCGTCTCAATATGAAATCACACGTTAACAATATAACAAAGGCTGTATACTTCAAGATACGCACGCTCAGGCATCTACGCTCATTACTGGACCCAGACGATTTTAGAACCATCTTCCAAGCACTCATCCTACCACATTTCGATTTCGCAAATTCAATTCTACAAGGTCTCCCACAATCCACCCTAAGTTCTCTTCAACTTGCCATGAACACTGCTGCAAGGGTTCTACAAGGAGCATCCAGGAGTAATCACGTGACACCAATTCTCAAACATCTTCACTGGCTCCCGATACAAGGCAGAATCATATTCAAAACCCTAACTCTCATATACAAGGCCATACATGGCTTATCTGCAAACTCTCTAACTGATCTCACACAAGTTTTACCTCCAACTAGAACCAGAAGAAGAATAGCGACAAACACCCTAATAATGCCGAAGGCCATAACAACCTGTAGCCAAGCAACAGCGAATAGAGCCTTCATGTTTTGTGCACCAAAACATTGGAACTCCCTACCACCCGAAATTCGTGCCATAACAGGCATAGTCCAATTCAGAAAGGCCCTCAAACATAACTTATTCATCAAATACTACCCCACATAAAGTGCATAATATTCACCACTAACTTAACAGAATCCCCTCCTTTTCCAAACATTATTGATAATATTACATAAATACTTCTCTCATGTGATCGAATTAGCAGATCAATATCCTATGTATATAGTTCAATGTATATAGTTGTACCCCCATATTATCCATGTTTATCTTATCCAAATTTATTTTCCTGTTTTATGTAATACCGAGCAGCCTGTTGTTCTGGTCTTTGGTTCTCTGTAAACCGCGCTGATTGTAAATAGCGCGGTATATAAAAAATTGAAATAAATAAATAAAATACAGCGGTATGGATGACAGTGCCATCTTCTCTTTCCAACACAATCCAGAGCGCTTCTTTTCTCCATGCACCCTGCATTTCTGCAGCTTTAATATCGCTTTTGACATACAAGGCTACTCCTCCTCTTCCATTTTCTCTGTCTCTTCCGAGTAGATTATAGCCAGCTATGGCTATATCCCAATCATGCGATTCATTACGCCATGTTTCTGTAATTGCCACAATATCCAAATCCCTTTCCACCATTAGGGCTTCCAGGTCCGTAACTTTGTTGGCTAAGCTTCGAGCATTTGTGCTCACTGCTTTCCAGCATTTAACTGGCTTGTGTGTATTTTGCATTGACTTTGTTCTGCCCACATCTTCCCACTTGTTTTTGATGTGTGGTTTAAAAGTGTGGCTGTTTCTGATTTTAATTTGCTTTTGCAGGCAGTGATGTCCAGAGCTTGACCTTCCACATCTGTCACCCCCTTTTCCTAGTTTAAATGCATATCCACATACAGCTTGAATTTTCACTTAGAATTCTTTTCCCTGCGACAGAGAGATGTAGTCCATCAGCACAGTATAGTCTCTTGTTGGTCCATCTGTTACCCCAGTCGCCAAAAAATCGGAATCCTCCTTGTTTGCACCAGGTCTGGAGCCATGTATTAAAGCTGTTAATGTAATACAGCCTTTTTGCCCCCTTACCAAGAACAGGTAGAACCTCTGAGAATGCAACAGTGTTAACAATGGGCCTGCGTTTCCCTCCCAGAGATTGGAAGTCCTTTTGGACTGTAGAGGCACTGTTTCTAGCCAGGTCATTTGTGCCCAAGTGGATAACATCAAGTTTGGAGTGTTCACTTTCTGCGCCAAGTACTTCAATAACTTGGTTTGTATTCCTGCTGGCTGAAGAGCCTGGGAGGCACTTGACTATCTTCTCTCCTTTGAACTGTGTTCCCAAGTTGGTGCCACTGATGATGGAATCACCAAGTAGAAGTAGTTTGCTGTTTGGTGAGGTTTTCTTCATATTTGGTCCTTTAGCAGGAGATTGGGCATTGTCTGTCTCATTTAAGGGCCCTTCAGTTTCTTTGGATTGGGCATCCTCATTTGCCAAGGCAGAGAAAGCATTATGCAGGGATATCTCCTGATGCATAGGATGTCTCTGTGTCACAGGTCGCAATCTACCAGAACCCACTGTGATCCATTTGTTCCTGGGGTGTTTGATTCTTTGTGGAAGCGGTGGTGGACATTGTTCAGTTTGTATCCTAGAAGAGGTGCGCTTCATTGTAGCCAGTTCCTCCCTCAGTTCCTTTTCCTCATTAGCCAAGGCAGAGAAGGCATTATGCAGGGATATCTCTTGATGCATAGGATGTCTGTGCGTTACAGGTCGCAATCTACCAGAACCTACTGTGATCCATTTGTCCCTGGGGTGTTTGATTCTTTGTGGGAGCGATGGTGGACATTGTTCAGTTTGTATCCTAGAAGAGGTGCGCTTCATTGCAGCCAGTTCCTCCCTCAGTAGGGTCACCTCTTTATGCATGACAGCTAGGTCTTCCCTTAGTAGAGTCAGTTCTTTATAAATGGCAGCTGACCTGAGTACAGAGGACAAGCTCTTAGGTTCCAAATGATTCATCTTGGAATGAATGTACTGCAGTTATTGCACTGACATGCTCAATAAGCAGTCCTAGAAGGAGAAGAGGAAGAAGAAAGGAAGAAGAAGATGTGGGCTTTAACCCAAGTTAAAAGGATAGATGGCAACGTATGCAATCACTATATAGGCAATGCGGTCCCTGGGGGGGGGGGGGGGGGTGAGGGGTAGGATGGGCAGGAACCTAAGTGTCTCTGGCCAGTAGGCTGTTCCTGAACTGGGGGCACCCACAGATATCTGCTCCAAGGCTACCCAGGAAAGCAGTCAGTCAGAATATCCCCAAGCTTAATGTATAACCACAGTTAAACTTTATATTAGCAATATCCCCAAAACAGACAGTTAAACTCTATATTGGCAGCTAGAAACCTGCAGACATAAGTGCTTCCTGATTAAGATGAAAGGGCCATACTACGTTCAGAAGAAATTAGGGGTGTGTGCAGAGCACCACTCTGTTCTTGTAGAACCTGGTATAAGGCGCCTCCAGCACTAAGGTCTGAAGCTCACTAACTCTGCGAGTGGAGATGAGCGCAACCAGGAACGCCGCCTTCCAAGAGAGGTAGCAAAGGTGGCAGGAATAGCCAGAGGCTCGAAGGATGGACAAGTGAGCTGCCCCATGTTGAGGTTCCATTCGATTGCCAAGGGCTTCGATAAGAGCAGGCCCCTAAGAATGCGGGTCACTAAAGCCTGGACCGAGAGGGGCTTGCCATCCACCAGGTGGTGGTGCGACGCCAAGGCACTAAGGTACACCCGGATTGAGTTAGACTTGAGCCCGGACTGCGAGAGGTGGAGAAGGTACTGTAATACCAGTCCCACTGGGCAGGAGAACGAGTCAGTCCCGTGCTCGGCACACCAGGCCGAAAACCTGTGCCATTTGAGGGCATAAGCTTTCCTAGTAGAGGCCATGCGAGAGACCAGCAGAATCTCTTCCACCTCAACCGAGAGGTTGAAAGGGGCTAAAATCACCCTCTCAGCAGCCAGGCTGTCAGAGACAGGGACCCCATGTTGGGGTGCAGAAGAGAGCCCCCTTCCTGAGACATGAGTCCCAGAGAGGTCCCCAAGGGGATGGAGTCTCCACCGTCAAGGTTTTAGCAATCAGCGGCGTGGGAGCGAAAGCATACATGAGTCCCTCTGACCATGAGACGAGGAACGCGTCCACCGCCACTTTTGAGAAGTGGGCTACCGGAAACAGAAGCGGGGCAACTGGAAGTTGTCCAAGATGGCAAACAGGTCCATCACAGGTACCCCCCAGATCTGGAAGAGCCGGTCAGCAACCCTGCCACTCGTCCAGCTGTCCAGCTGCCACTCGTGTGGCTGGAGGACTCTGCTCAGCCTGTCTGCCAGAAGGTTGTTCTGGCCTGGTAGGTACACTGCCCACAGGAGGATACCCTATTGGATTGCATACGAGCATAGGACCACTGCCTCCCAACAGAGGGCACAAGATCCTGTACCCCCTGTTTGTTCACATAGAACACTGCCACCTAGGTGTCCGTCTGGACCAGCACCAGCTGGTGATGCAGGTGGAGGCAGAAGGCTCACAGAACTAAGTATATCATCCGCAGCTCCAGAAGGTTAATCTGCTGGGTGCTCTCACCTTGTGACTAGTTGACCTGGGTGCGGAGCTCCCCACAGTTGGCACCCCAGCCGAAGCAGGTGAGGACAAAGACCCTCTGGAGATGGAGGAAGGTGGCCCTTCTGCCCGGTAATTTTTGTGAAGACCCTTGGGGCAGAAGCTAAGCCGAAAGGGAGCACCCTGTACTGAAATTGGCATGGGACAAACACAATGGATTCCTTTATAGGAAGAGGATGAAATCAAAGCAAACAAATATCTTTTAATAGAGGGGGGCTGACCTGCACGCAGCTGCAGTCACAACCATACTGGTCTTTATCTGTCGTCAAATACTACTATTACTACTACTGAGCATTTGTTTAGCACTACAATACGTACGCAGCACTGCACAGACAAGTAAGAGACGGTCCCTACTCATCAGAGCTTACTATCTAGTCAAGACAGACAACACAGGAGATGTAGACAGAGGCAGGTAAGCAGACACCGCTGAGGGTCAGCAGCAGAAAACAAAGATTTTGTTGGAGTTGGGCTTTCTGCGCTCCTGCTGGGCATCCTGGTGTCATGGCAACACGACACCACGGCACCAGCACACCAGCAGGAGCATAGGGCGGGCTGGACGGTATTGTATGTATGTATGTATGTATGTATGTATTGTAAACCGCCCAGATGCTATTTTGTATTGGGCGGTATATAAAGTTTTAATAAACATAAACATAAACATAAACATAGACATCCTGCGCTGCTGAATCAGGGCCAGCTCAGGCCATCTAAGTACCTGATTCTGCAACCGCAGAAAGTTCTGGCTCCCCCGATTGCAGAATTGAGTCCAATTTGGGCCCGTCCATTTTTTTGACGGCCCCCGATTGGAATTGGCCTCCACCTGTTTTCATTATTATAGACTCACCACTGTGATAATAACTGAACTCTTTCGGCTTACTGACTTCTCTATATCCTACCTTGTTTCTCTTTCTTTTAGAATTCCTCTGTTTGCACTCTCTCCAAAACATGGTTTTAAGCTCTGTTGCATGGACATTACTTTGCCACCTTACTACTATACTGGACAACTGATTGGAGCTTTTAACATTCAGTGAGTCCTTTTAAATAGAGTGATAATTGTTACACCGCATGCGCGGCGTTTTGGAACACAACCGGTAAAAAGCAATTGCGGCATAACGTGGGCAGCATGAGCTAAAAAAAATAAGGTAAATAAGGTAGTCCACTGCTTATTTTATAGTTCGAGTTAATAATTGGGATATGTTTGACCCACGTCCTAATTTGCAATGTGAGATGGGAAAGCACAGTTACTTACCTGTAACAGGTGATCTCTGGGAACAGCAGGAATTAGTCCTCACATATGGGTACGTCTGTACCGACGGAGCCTGCGCGGGAAAGCTCCCCAGCTTCCCAGAAAGCAAGCTTTTGGGAGCCTCCCACAGCGCATGCACGCTGCCTTCCCACCTTTCCTAACCAACTCTCCTCAGTTCGAGTTGAAAGCTGAGACAATAGAGAGAGAGAGGAAAGGAAAGATAGAGAGAGATACAACACCTAGGGGAGGTGGGAGGGTTGTGAGGACTAATTCCTGCTGTTCCCAGAGATCACCTGTTACAGGTAAGTAACTGTGCTATCTCCAGGAACAAGCAGGAATAAGTCCTCACATATGGGGACTCCCTAGCTAAGATGCCGGGGAGATCCCCAAGGGTATGAGACCCTGAAAGGTTCCTCGCCTTCCTAGGGATCTCAGGCATCCATTAAGGGACGGAGGGCAGGAGTTGTTTAAGAATGGAACAAGTGTCTGAGGACAGCCTGACCAAACAAGGCATCCCGGCGGGAGTCCTTGTCCAAACAGTAATGGGCTGTGAAGGTATGAACCGAGGCCCAGGTGGCTGCTCGACAGATCTGGTCGATGGACACAGAATGAAGATGAGCCATAGAGGCGGCCATGGCCCTCACATTGTGAGCTGTGACATGGCCCTCCAGAGAAAGGTTCTTACTCTGGTAAGCAAAAGAAATACACTGAGCAATCCAATTGGACAGTGTTCTCTTAGAGACTGGAAGTCCTAAATGAGAAGGATCAAAAGCAACAAAAAGCTGGGAAGACTTTCTATGTTGCTGTGTCCTGTGCAAGTAAAAAGCAAGAGCTCTTTTACAATCTAGAGTATGAAGGTTCCTCTCTACACTGGATGCATGAGAAGCTGGAAAAAAGACAGGTAAATATACCTCTTGATTAAGATGAAAAGGTGAGACCACTTTAGGCATAAAGTGAGGATTAGTCCTAAGGACTACCTTATCATGATGGAACCTTGTATAAGGTGGATTAGCCACTAAGGCCTGCAGTTCACTGATAAGGCGAGCAGAAGTGACTGCAATAAGGAAAATAACCTTCCATGAAAGAAATTTCAAGGAGGTAGTGGCTAAGGGTTCAAAAGGTGGCTTCATAAGCGGACCAAGAACCAAGTTTAAGTCCCATGCCACCGGAGGAGGTCGAATGGGAGGTTTTGTTAAAATTAGGCCTCTCATAAATCTTGCAATAAGAAGATGAGAGGAGATAGGTTGTCCATTGAGGGGTTTAAGGGATGCTGCAATAGCACTCAAATGGACCCTTACTGAATTTGTTTTAAGGCCTGCATTGGAGAGATGCAGGAGATATTCCAATAGAGAATTCACAGGAAGTGCCAGAGGGTCAAGACCCTTTTGAGCACACCAAATGGAAAATCTTTTCCACTTAAAAGCATAGGAACGTCTAGTGGAAGGTTTTCTGGAAGCATGGAGGATATCCTTCACTTGCTGAGAAAGATTGACGTCTTGAAGGTCTAGGCCTTCAGTAACCAAGCTCTGAGCTGAAGGGACTTGGGATTTGGATGCCACAAAGTCCCTTCCTCCTGGGACAGAAGGTCTGGCGCAGCTCCCAAGTCCAGGGAGGGGGCTTGGGAGAGATGCAGAAGTAGAGGGTACCACACTTGGCGTGGCCAGCGTGGAGCTATGAGGATCATAGATCCTTGATCCCTCTGGAGTTTGAACAGAGTCTTGGGAATCAAAGGAATGGGTGGAAAGGCATACAGGAAGCCCTGACCCCAATGAAGGAGGAAGGCATCCTTGGCCTGAACTCCCTGACACGGAATTCTGGAACAGAACCGGGGAAGTTTGGCATTCCACGGACTTGCAAAGAGGTCTATGTCCGGGGTTCCCCATTCCTGGAAGATTCTGAGTACCTGATCCATGTGCAGGGACCATTCGTGTGGAAGCAGAACTCGACTGAGTCTGTCTGCCCAAGAGTTTTGGATTCCTGGGAGGTATACTGCCAGGAGATGGATTTGATGCTCTCTGGCGAAGGCCCATAATTTTAGAGCTTCGTTGCAAAGCGACAGAGAGCCAGTTCCTCCTTGCTTGTTTATGTAAAACATGGCTACTTGATTGTCCGTATGAATGAGGACTGTCTTGTAGCTGAGGAGGGTATGAAAGACCTTGAGAGCTAGGAATACTGCTCGAAGTTCCAAGTGGTTGATATGAAGAGAGGTCTCCTATGGGGACCAAATGCCTTGGGTGGAGAGGTCTTGCAGATGAGCTCCCCAACCTGTTTGGGAGGCATCTGTTGTGAGGGTTGCCCGGGGCAACAAAGGTTGGAAGGGGGACCCCAGCAACAGATTTTGAGTGGACATCCACCATTGGAGAGACCAAAAGAGACGTTTGGAGGTTGCTATTTGGTCTGAGAGAGCTCCTGAAGCTTGAGTGCACTGGGTGGACAAAGTCCATTGAGCTGCTCTCATGTGTAGGCGAGCATAGGGTAGCACATGTACTGTGGAAGCCATATGGCCTAACAGCTGTAGCATCTCCCTGGCAGTTAAATGGCTCTTTGACTGAATCTGGAGGCTAACTGCACTAGACGTTGACAACCGGCCTGAGGAAGGTAGGCCCTTGCAGAAGTGGTGTCCAACCAGGCCCCTATGAATTCCAGGGACTGAGTAGGTGTGAGCTGGGACTTTGGGAGGTTTACCACAAGTCCCAGGTATTGCAGAATGCGCCTGGTGCGGTTCAGGGAGATCTGAGCCTCTGACTGGGTTGGAGCTCGGATGAGCCTGTCGTCCAGGTATGGGAAGACAAATATTCCCAGAGTGCGTAGAAATGCAGCTACTACTGCCATGCATTTGGTGAACACTCTTGGAGCAGAGGCTAGACCGAAAGGAAGCACTCTGTATTGGTAATGTTTTCCCTGGAACAGAAAACGTAGGAATTTTCTGTGAGATGGATGGATGAGGACATGAGTGTACGCATCCTTGAGATCTAGAGAACAAAGCCAATCCTGACTCTGCAGGTATGGAAAGAGAGTGCCTAGAGAAAGCATCTTGAACTTCTCCTTGCATAGGAATTTGTTCAATTCTCTGAGATCTAGAATGGGTCTGTATCCCCCTGTTTTCTTTGGAATGAGAAAATAGGGGGAGTAAAACCCTGACCCCTGTTGAAGAAGAGGAGCTTCTTCTATGGCCCCTGGGCCAGAAGGGTAGTCACCTCCTGATCCAGAAGGTCGAGGAGAGATGTGGGAGAATTGAAGTGTCTCACCATGGTGTAGGGAGAGGAAGGTCTGAGAAAGCACAGTTACTTACCTGTAACAGGTGATCTCCGGAACAGCAGGAATTAGTCTTCACACGTGGGAGACGTCGCCGACGGAGCCCGCACAGGAATGCTCCCCAGCATCCAATCAGAAAGCCTTTGGGAGCATACCCGCGCCTGCACAGTGGCTTCCCGCCCTTCCTACTGCCTCTCCCCAGTTGAGTTTCATAGCTGAGCCAGAAGGAGAGGAGAGGAAGGAATAGAGAAAATAGAGATACAACTCCTAGGGGAGGTGGGCGGGTTGGGAAGACTAATTGCTGCTGTTCCGGAGATCACCTGTTACAGGTAAGTAACTGTGCTATCTCCAGGAACAAGCAGGAATGAGTCTTCACACGTGGGGACTCCCTAGCTAAGGATGCCCGGGGAGATCCCATAAGCGCAGCCCAGGACGGGATGGCATTTGCCCAGCCTGAATCCCCGGCATCCCCTGAGGGATGGAGGGCAGGAGTTGAATAGAGGAACAGCGAATCTAAAGACTACAGAGGGAAGTCTTTAGAGTGCAGAACAGGTATCATTAAGATACAGCAAAAAAAAAACCCAGGCTACAGGAAGAGTAGTCAGAGGGATGCATAAATAGTATCAGTAAGCATTTAATGAGTAAATGACCTAGTACCATATAGAGCTTACCGGCCATTAAGTTTTAATGAATTAATGGTGTGGAACCCTGTAGAGCTTACCTACCGGGTTGCCGGAAGCGGACCTGTGATGAAGGCACCGTAGACGCAGTAGCGAAGTAGTCAAGGAAACTTCGCCGCAGCGAGGAGGAAGTTCCAAATCCGGAAGGCTAGGAGATCCAGGCGTCAGCTGGGTCAGGAGAAGAACGGCAGGTCTTCCAGGAGGCTTAGTGCAAAGCTGAGCACTCCCTTAGGAGTAGAGTCCAGAACTCAGAGGACTAACAGTAGAAGACTGGCCGAACCAGAGAGCCCATTCCGGAGAAGAGTAGGGGTGTACCCCGGAGCAGAAGGAGTACACGGGCTACCCTAGCGAGAGATAGGGAGACGAGGGTCCGAACCCCCGGGAGGAGGACCTAACTGAAAAGGGAGCTGTAGACTTCACAGCGGTAGAGTACCACCAGTCCTCGGCCCGATCGAGGAATAGGCAGGCGGACTGGCCGGACCCCGGGGGGGGTGGGCGTGAGTACCGACCATAGGGAAATTAGGCGGTAGAACACAGGTACTGCGGGCATCCCCCCAATATGCGCCTATCGCGCAAGTGATATCTAGTATATCTAAGCCGGTGGGCATGAGGACGCCCACTCCGGTACTAACGCAGGTATGCCGAGGGGCCTACCTCCCTGAGCATCACCCTGGTAAGGCGGATCTGCCATTGATCCACAGAACGTCCACCTGGGAAGGTGGCAGCAAGATCCGTCAGTAGAGGGATCTATTCCGGAGGACAAGGGCAGATCGGCGAACCAACAGCGCGGTAGCGTGGGGGATGGAGGATAGCATCAGTCCAGTAGAACGCCACAGGGGCTGGAGGCCCTATGTGTGTCCCCAGGACCTGCACGCAGAAAACTCGCCCCCGCACAGACGGGGGACAGGAGGAGAATTCCGGTACGGAAGCAATCAGCAGGGGGATACTGGCTGAGAAGGGTTCGGAGACGTACCGAAGGGTAATTAAGTTGGCCGTGGGCCATAGCTATCACGGAATAGAGGTGGTCTCCCTTCCAAACGGAAGGAGAATACCTGAACCCCTAGATAAGCCTCCGAACCATTTGTCAACTGAACGAGCCCCAGAGTAGAGCTCAATTTTTAAACTTCTGATAAGAGGGTTAAGTGCAGGCAGCCGCCCGCCTGAGCCTAAAAATGCTTAGTATGAGAGTCCTGGCGCGGGCCCGGGGGCATCAACCCGGGGTGAGAGGTCCCTTGCTTGGGCGCGCCTGGAGGATGGGCGGAGGGCTGATATTTCCTCTTCCTAGGAAAGGGGGGTCTGGAGAAACGTTTACCACCGCCGGGGGGCCGGGCCATAGGCTGGCTGCTAACTCTGGGAAGGATAGCGAAGCACTGTGCGACCTGACGCAAGGCTTCGCTATTGAAGAGGTGATCTCCGTCGCAGGGAGAATTACCCAGGTTGTGCTGTGCCCGTCTACACAACTCGGACGCCTGCAACCATGCTGTACGGCGTGCTCTAATGGCAACAGCAGAGGCTCTGCTGACCGACTGGAAGGAGTCCAGCGAAGCACGAGAAAGGAACCCGGAGATATTCCTGCAGTGATAAAGGAGCAGGGAATATTCAAAGGCCTTGGTTGCAGATACGAAGAGGGATAACCGAGACAACCTCTCGGTGACCTCCCGGAGCGACAGACTCATATAAAATATAGATGAAATAATTCTGGCCGTCAGCATAGACGTCTGGAAGGCTTGACATCCTAGAGTATCTAGCGTCTTTGAGGCGCGGCCTGGGGGGCGAGAAGCATGCTTCTCCTTGCTTCCGGCCTTCCTCAGCGCCAATTCCACCACAATGGACCGATGTGGAAGCTGGTGCTGCCGAAAACCCGGGGACGGAGGCACCCGGTACAGAGCCTGCATCGCAGTCGACAGTGCCGGAACCCTCAAAGGCGACCGCCAAGCCCCCAGCAGGAGATCCTGCAGGGAGGGATGCAGAGGAAGCATCACGGCTGCCTGTTCCGCAGGGCCCGGGCTCGGGTCCGGGGTAGGGATGGCCAGCAAGTCCGCCATGTCAAGGAGGAAATCCTGAAAAGGTGGCTCTGCCGGAGGAGTTATGGCGGGGGAGGCTGCCAGGGCACACAGAGGCCGCTCGGCAGAGGAGGGGACCAACCGACCCAGATCGGGGCAGTCCCCATGGTGTCGTCGGCTCCTGGGATTGATTCCAAGCTAGGCATCGAAGGGGTCGATGGCACCGACGGCGCCTCAGGAATCCGCCTCGGCCCCGAACCCGGGGGTGGCGCTGCTCCCGGCGATCGAAGCGGTTCCGCGGCCGCCGGAGGGCAGGGGCCAGCGGTCTCCGCTCTGCGTCGCGGGAGGGGACAGGGACAGGGACCGATCCCGAGACATGTAGTGTCCAGGCTTTCAAGGTTGGATACCGACTCCAGGCTGGGCATCGAACCGAGCGAGGAGATGACTCCCTTCTAGAGGGCCCCGGCGGGGGCGACCGCGCCGGTGGTGGAGATCCCGGAGCGCGGATCGGAACCGCGCCGATCGGTGCCGCGAGCATCAGGGGTCCCCGAGGGTGGAGCTCGGTGGAGAGGGGGTCATCTGACGCCGGCGCCGATGTCGATCGGCGGGCACTGCCCGATGCCGGGCTCCCTCTCAAACCCGTCCGACCCGGAGAGAAATCCTTCCGGGGCATACGGCCCGTCCCTGAGGGGACCCCGGTCACCCGACGACGAGTCCCTGCGGGGGGGGGGGGGGGGAGGGCAAAGCCCCTGCGCCGACGTCGGGGTACTGTTGCGGGGCGGCGCAGATCCAGATTGGGTCGAAGCGGTTGAAGACCCCGAGGCCCCTTCTCTAGGAAAGGGCGGGGCCCTCGACGGCCGCGTCGATGCCGGGGAGTCGCCCGTGCGCTGGCCGACAGACCCCGAGGTCCCCGGGGAAGTTCGATGGCGGTCTCTCGTGCTCGACGCCCCTGCCGTCGCCGGCAGAGCGGCGCCGCTCGAACCCGGTACCACCCTTGCGCAGGGCTGGGATACCGGCGACCCGGCGCGGGTCGAAGCGAGGGGAGGGAGGCCAGATGACCATCCCCGGCGCGGGGCGGAACCACCGACGCCCACGCGCTTGAAGCGGGTACTACCTCCACGCATGACCGGAACGTAAGGCCGTCAGACAGTGTCAAGTCGATCGGCCCCCGAGGTGCTGAGGGCAGCGGCTGGCGATCCCCGGTGGGGAGCGGGTCACTCGACACCGACGGGTCGGCACCACCCAAAGCGGATACCACCCCTGTAGGAACGCCATACCGGCGCGAGTCGGTCGGCCCCGGAGGCGCCGAGGACCGCAGCCGCCAATCACCGGTGAGGAGCGGAACGCTCGACACCGACGCCGAGGGGTCGGTACCGCCCGAAGCGGATACCGCCCACGCGCATGGCAGGGATGGAGGAACGCCAGGCTGGACCGAGTCGATCGGCCCGGGAGGCGCCGAGGACAGCAGCCGACGATCCTCAGTGAGGAGCGGAGCGCTCGACACCGACGCCGATGGCTCAGTACCGCCCGGCAGCTACCACGCCCGAGCATGGCTTGGATGTAGGGAGGTCAGACCCGGTCGAGTCGATCGGCCCTGAAGGCACCAAGGACACCGGCTGACGATCCCTGGCGAAGAGTGGAACACTCGACGCCGATGCCGGGGAATCGGCACCGCTCGAAGCGGGTACCTCCCTCGGGCATGGCTCGGGAATGTTCTGTGAGGAGCGAACCTCAGGAACATCCCGAAACCCCGTAAATGCTTTGGAGCCCGAGGACTCCCGTCAGGGTATATCAGCCAAGGAGGACTTGAGGGGTTGGCCGGAGCCGTCGCCGTCGCCATGCCGCGCATGAGACTCGCCCCTCAAGACTCGGCTAGTCTTAACAGACTGTTGTGTGGTTACCTGATCCTGGAGAGAAGAACAACCCGACGACCATGCCTTGGTCGCAAAGACGTCGTCGAGGGATACCCGAAAGAGGGAGGGTCTTCTCCCGACACTGTAGCCCGGGGAATCCGGGAAAAAGGGGTCAGGCTCCAAACAGGAGAGGCACCAGGCATTGGAGTCCACGTGGAAAATTAAGTCCCCGCTGTGAGGCTGGGGGGAAGAAGGCTCCATGCCCCGGTCCTCAGCGCCCGGAGGGGGCGACGAAAATTAAATGAAAAATAATTAAAAGAAAGAAAGAAAAGGGGGGGCACGGAGGTGCCACCGTCGGCGGAAAAGCCGCGACTACAGAAAAAAGGAAAAATTTCTGCGGTGGCAGGAGGGACGTCCTGCCTGCTCCGCGGAAAACGAAAAACTGGGGAGAGGCAGTAGGAAGGGCGGGAAGCCACCGCGCAGGCGCGGGGTATGCTCCCAAAGGCTTTCTGATTGGATGCTGGGGAGCATTCCCGTGCGGGCTCCGTCGGCAACGTCTCCCACGTGTGAAGACTCATTCCTGCTTGTTCCTGGAGATATGAAGTTTGTAGCCCTCTCTTATGATAGAGAGGGTCCACTGCTCTGATGTGATTTGCTCCCATCTGGGAGCAAAATGAGCTAACCTTCCTGGAATGGTGAGAGGTTCTGGCTGTTGTAGAGCCAGAAAGGTTAAGTTCTCTAGTATCAAGTCAAAAACCCTGAGGGGGTTGGGACTGCTGATTTGTAGCAGCCCCTGCAGGTTTAGGCCTGGCTTGTTTAGGTTGCTGACGCTTAGTAGGGAGATATGATAGAAGTCTATAAATTAATGAACGGAGTGGAACGGGTAAACGTAGATCGATTGTTTACGTCATCAGAATATAGAAAGACTAGGGGACATGCAATGATGCTACAGGGTAAACTATTTAAGACTAATAAAAGAAAATATTTTTTCACTCAACGTGTAATCAAACTCTGGAATTTGTTACCGGAGGATGTAGTAAAGGCTGTTAGTGTAGCTGGGTTTAAAAAAAGGTTTGGACAAGTTCCTGGAGGAAAGGTCCATAAACCATTATTAAGAAGTGACCGAAGATATCAATGCTTGACCCAGTACAAGCATTGTGGAACTTGTGTCTCTTGGGGAAACTGCTAGGTACATATGACCTAGATTGGCCACTGTTGGAAACAGAATACTGGGCTTGATGGACCTTGGTCTGACCCAGTATGGCATATCTTATGTTCTTATGTTCTTAGTAGCAAAGCGACCTGTAGAAGATTGTTGACCAGAAGTGGAAGGAAATCTGCTCCTTTTGTAAAAAGGCTTTTTGAAAGACTTTTTCTTGGCTGGAATGGAAGTTGACTTAGAAAGTCTATCCAGAGCAGAATTCTCTGAATCCATTTGAGTGGCTTTTATTTGCCACTCTTTGCCGAAGAGATTTTAACCCGTACAGGGCAGATTTCCTAAGCCATCCTGAACCCTGGGTTCTAGATCAGAAGCCTGGAGCCAAGCAATTCTGCACGCAGCTATGGCAATGCCTGAGGCTCTGCTGGCACCCTCAAAGGAATCAAAGGCTGCCCTGTTGGAAAACTTTGAAATATCTTGAGTATGCTTAAGCCAAAGGAGGAATTCATCCCTTCTATCCTCTGGAATAAAGGGGAGAAAGTTGTGCAGCTTTTGTGCAACTTCCTTTAGAAACATACCCATATAAAGGCTATATGAGTTGATTCTGGCAATAAGCATACTGGCTTGGAAGATTTTCCTACCAAAAGCATCCAAGGTCCTGCATTCTCTTCCTGGGGGAGCAGAAGAGTGTCTTTTGGTACTCTTTAGCCTTTTCATAGCTGACTGCACCACAATGGAGTGGTGAGGAAGCTGAGTTTTCTGAAATCCAGGACAAGGAGGGACACGGTACATAGTGTCCAATCTGCGAGAATGAGGAGAAAGGGTGAGAGGAGTCTCCCATAAGTCAATCATATGTTCATGAAGAATTTCATGAATTGGCAAGGTGACTGCCTCTCTGGGAGCCTTAGAGTATCCTAAAATATCAAATTTTTTTTCTCTAGGCTCTGCTTCAGAGGTTACTGAAATAGAGAGTCCTTTAGCCACTTCTATTATGAAGTCTTGAAAGGACAAATCCTCTGGAGGAGACATTCTCCTTTTTGGAGAGGTAGGCTCCTCAGGAAGGGTAATGGATACTTCGGGAGACTCATCTGATGAATCAGAATCATCAGAGGAATCGAAGTATCGTCTGTACCCTTCAAATGATCGATAGGCGTATCGATCGGTACAGACATCGGGCGTCCCCGGTACCGGATCGGTACCAAGGGATAGCCCTGGACAAGGAAGCTGAGTCGGTATCCTGACCGATGTCGATGCAGTCGGTACTGGTATCGGTACCGGTACCGGCGCCGGTACCGACAACGGGACTCGTTGCGGTACCGACGGCGTCGCAGCTTGAATAAAAGCCATTATAGCCTGCTGCATGGATTTCACAGTGTGATCCATGGACGCCACGACTGCCTGGATTGTCAGTACTGGGAGATTGTGCCGGTACCCCAGAGCAGTCTAACAGGTGATCGGTCGAGGCCGTACCATCGATGTCAACCTGTAACCCCATAGGAGGAGCTTTGGAAGCCGGAGCTTCCCGCCGGGGTTGTTTGGCTGGGGCAGGATCCTCGAGGGCAAGCCTGGAGGCATCTCAATGCTGAGAGGGAGATTTGCTCTTCAAGGACCTGCTAGGTTTATGTTTGGTTACCTGAGACCCATCAGGAGAGGAAGACCTGGAAGATGTCGATGCCACTGCCGGTGCATCCGTGGGAAACAGCACATGGAGCTTGGCTGCTCGGTTCTGTAACCCTCTTTTAGACATTATGGAGCAGGACTGGCAATCCGGAATGGAGTGTTCAGGACCCAAACATTTAAGACACCATTCATGGGTATCTGTAACAGAAATTGTACCGCTACACTTAGTGCATTTTTTGAACCTGGAGGCTGGTTTTTCCATGGGGGAAAATTTTCTTGTGGGCCTGTAGGCCTAAGAAGAAAAATACACCAAGTGAGGAAAAGTATAATTTTTATTTTTTTTTTTTGAAAGAAAAGAAAAGACCGGCGGTACCGATCCGACGTCGGGGAAGGCAGACACGCGACCAAAGAAATAAATTAAAATAAAGAACTTCTTCAGCGGTGACAGGAACACGACCTGCTGGCTCCGCGGAAAAAGAAGAACTGAGGAGAGTTGGTTACGAAAGACGGGAAGGCAGCGTGCATGCGCTGTGGGAGGCTCCCAAAAGCTTTCTTTCTGGGAAGCTGGGGAGCTTTCCCGCGCAGGCTCCGTCGGTACCGACGTACCCATATGTGAGGACTCATTCCTGCTTGTTCCTGGAGATACACACTAATTGTGAGATTTATTTTATGATAGCAAAAAAATTTGCAAGACGCTGAACATGATAGATTGAGTGATCCCCTGATGAAATCAGTGTGAAACGTACGAATGGTACTTGGGAAGAGCATCGGGATCTCTTATGTTCATACCAGCGGGGATAAGCACATAAGATAAGTACGATTTACTACAACCATTTAAGATTGATAAGAATTTTGGTGTGCACCCTGACTGGGGTTCCCTGAGGCCGCTGATGCAAAAGGGCAATCTGCTTTTACGAAGACGTCAGTCCAAGTAGCAGAGCCATAAAAGTCTGAGGCCTCATTAGTTAAATATTCCTGGAATGATTAGAAGAAGATTTCTCAAACACATTTCTTAAACACATTGAGTGATTTATGAACGACTTTTTATATTGACTCATCTGTTTGGGCAGCTTCTCTGTGTGCGGGTGACTGCCGAGCGTCCCAGCTCGACCCTGATCGATCGGGGGAGCTGGTTGATGCTTCCGGCTGCTGCCGATATGCCTGATGGTGCTCCTCTTTAAATTGCTGCTTGTCTCGTCTTCCCGGCTCGACCCCAATCAATTGGGGGAGCTCGTTGGTGTTTTCAGATGCTGCCGATGCGCCCGAGAGAGGAGCGTCATTGGGCGCATCGAGAGCAGCCAGAAGCACCAACGAGCTCCCCCGATCGATTGGGGTCGAGCCAGGAAGATGAGCCAAGCAGCAGTTTAAAGAAAGGAGCGCCATCGGGAAACCTCTTCTGCAGCACCCGCCCCCTCTGACATCACTTCCTCGGGCACTGCAGAAGGAGTTTCCTAGGACGACCGGTGGGCTTCTCACAGGTTTCTTTACCTTTTCCTTTTAACGTTATTGCAGCCGCTGCTCTGTGAAAAGCAGAAGCAGCGGCTGCACAGGGGCAAACGAGCACAAGGGGGGGGGGGTGCTCACTACAATCTCCAGCAAACATTTTTTTAAGTTTCAAGCCTTTCACAATAGGGGTGCGCATTAGATTCGATGGCGCATTAGACTCAAGTAAATACGGTAATTAATTTTTGACTTTTTTCTGTCAATTCTCCTTTTCAACTCCTTTGCTTGGTAATTTTAATACTGTACTAATCTAATCACTTATATCTCTGTCATTTTCTACTGAATGCTTTCAATCTTCCTGTTCATCAGCCCAACTAGGTACCGTACTGTTAACTAGCGGACGTGTAAAATATGAAAAACTTTTATTACTTTATTCCACCTCAGCCACTGGCCCGACACTGGCCGTGTTTCGCAAAACCTTCCTCAGGGGCAATAATGGCTAAAACACATAAAAGACACATTAAAACTCAAAGATAATATAAACCAAATATTAAAAAAAAATAATATAAAAACCAAATATTAAAAAAGAACAGAGAATGAACTAAAACATATAAACTGAAATTTACCAATGTGGAACATATATACAGTACAACCAATATGCGGAGCTAAATCAAATTAAAATATAAATATAAATGTAAAACATGATGAAGTAATAAATATAAAATCAACTTGACAGATAAATGTATAAATGAAACATAAGAATAATGAATAAATATGTAAATACATAAGTAACTAAACACCAACCAATATCCAATGTATTGGCCTTAGACCAGGGGTCTCAAACACGCGGCCCGCGAGAGCATTTTTTGCGGCCCGAGACGCTACGGAGTATTGTCCTGCTTTACGTTGCATTTTTGTCCTCCTGCTGTTTCTATATTTTTTTTACCTCGCGTGATTCCCGGGGCTGCATGGTGTTTCTCACGTCCGCGTCACACGCCTGCCCTCCACCAATGAGCGACAGGCAGGAGGAGGAGAAAAAGGAGGGGGGGGGGCCCGGGCCCAGAAGCAGTCTGAATAGCCACGAGGTACCAGCGCCTTGAAGAATCGCCTGCTTGGATCGCTTGGAGGATCGCCAGGGTGCACAGCTCTCCACGGCAGGTAAGGAAGCAGTCTGCCCAGCCCTGCCTCCCTCAGTCCCTCTCCTCTTCGGCTTTCAGAGCCGCGAAGGGAGAGCTTCTCCCTCGCGACTCTGTTAAGCTCGAGGGGGCAGAGGGGAAATTTCCCATAAGCCTCAGCCGGCTTAAAAGAGTCGCAAGGGAGGAACTCTCCCTTCGCGGTTCTAATCCGAAGAGGAGAGGGACTGAGGCAGGGAGGGAGGGAGGGAGGGGGGGGCCTGCCTGCCTGCCTGCCTGTGATTTTTGCCAAGGAGGGGGGGGAGGGGGGGCCTGTGATTTTTGCCAAGGAGGGAGGGAGGGAGGAGGGGGGGAGCCTGTGATTTTTGCCAAGGAGGGGGGAGGGGGGGGCCTGTGATTTTTGCCAAGGAGGGAGGGAGGGGGGGGGCCTGTGATTTTTGCCAAGGAGGGAGGGGGGGCTGTGATTTTAGCCAAGGAGGGAAGGAAGGAGGGAGGGAGGGGGGGGCTTTGATTTTTGCCAAGGAGGGAGGGAGGGGGGGGAGCCTGTGATTTTTGCCAAGGAAGGAAGGAGGGAGGGAGGGAGGGAGGGGGGGGGCTGTGGGCTGGGGGGTTTAGAGCTGGTAATGTGCTGTGGGCTGGGGGGGGGTCAGAACCATTACCTGTTCTGACCCCCCCCCAGCCCACAGCACATTACCAGTTCTAAACCCCCCCAGCACATTACCAGTGTGCTGTGGGCTGGGGGGTTTAGAGCTGGTAATGTGCTGTGGGCTGGGGGGTCAGAACTGGTAATGTGCTGTGGGCTGGGGGGGGGTCAGAACCATTACCATTAATTTATAGTTTTATTTCTACAGTGCTGAGGTATTCTGTGTAATTTCTATTTGACATTGCTACTTGTTCTCTTTTCCCAGTAGGTCATGTATTCTCTGAAATGTATTTTTGCAGTGTTGCCTTTTGATAGGTAGGGCCTGGTGCTTTGAGAGTCCTGGTAGTGCTGTTATGATACGGGGGGTTTGCTATGGGTTCTAAATGGGCAGTGTTAGTAGTAGTTCCTAATGTGCCTGGCGGTTGGCACTGGATTATAGTAATATAGAAATTTTCTAGTCTTTCTTTATCCATGCACTCATTATGCAACATTATGCAAATATTTATGCAAATGAGGCCCCTTATGCAAATGAGCCACCCGTGTCTTATGCGGCCCCCGGGTTACTTTAGAAGTCCTCATTCGGCCCTCAAAGCAATTTGAGTTTGAGACCCCTGACATAGACTAATTCAGTTGGAGGTAGTGTTTCCAGTCCTGGTCCCCTCCCCTCCCCCCCGACCAACTAGGTCAAGGTCGCTACTTCATTTACAACATGGTTTCCAAGAAGGAAAGATTGTTTTGTCCTATTCTGGATTTAAAGTATGCTAACAGGGCCCTCCGAGCACCTCACTTTCATATGGAGATGCTGCATTCTGTGATTATAGCAGTATGAAAGGGAGAGGTTTTGACTGCGCTCGATCTTACTGAGGCATACCTACATATTCCCATACGTTCATTTCATCATTTTCTCAGGTGCCGCTAGGGTATTTTCAGTTTTGGACTTTGCCCTTTGACTAGACGACGGCTCCTCCGGACCTTTACAAAGGTCATAGTAGTGGTAGCGGTGGCTCTTCATCGAGAAGAGGTTTTCATTCATCCTTATCTGGATGATTAGTTGATCCGAGCAAAATCTGTGATGGAAAGTTGCAAGGTGATGCAGCAAATTATTCAGTTTCTCCAAGACATGGGGTGGGTGATCAACTTTACCAAAAGCAAAATGACTTACACCCAGGATCTGCTTTATTCTCTGCGCTTGTTTCAACACTATCAATGGCCTGGTATCTCTCCCAGTGAATCGAGCCATCGAGGTGCGATTGCAAGTTTGGCATTTTCTGTAGATGCGAGCGCCCTCAGCATGGCATTATCTTCAGCTCCTGGGATCCAAGGCAGTGACCTTGGATGTAGTACATATGTGACCTCTCAGCAGTTTCTTATCCCGCTGGTCTCCGCAGTGCCAGGCTCTATCAAAGTTTCTTCCATGTCCGATGAAGCTGAGCTTGTGTTGGTTGCTAACGTCTGCAAATCTCTTAGTAGGAATGCTGCTGGAGCAACTCAATTGCATAATAGTAACCACAGATGCCAGACGCTCCGGATGAGGAGCTTATTGTCTGTCTCAAGTAGCCCAGGGCCTTTGGTCCCAGGAGGAGAGCTGGTGATTGATCAGTTGCCTTGAGATCCACGCAGTCTTTCTGGCTCTGCAGTTCTTTCTCCCTCTCCTGCAGGCAAGGGTGAGAATGTGCTCCAATGATGCCATCACAGTGGCGTATATCAATCTCCAGGGAGGCACGGGGAATGTGGTGTTGGTCGAGGAGGTGACACTGCTCCTACATTGGGCGGAATCCACTCTTCAGTCGTCAGCAGCACACATGGCAGGAAAAGACAACATGCAAGCTGACTTCCTCAGTCGTCATCGGTTGGATCCGGGCAGTAGACTCTCGGTGTTTCAGAGCATTGCCTGTCAGTGGGGCACACATGGATCTGATGGCATCAACTATAAATGCAAAAGTAAGTCTGTTCTTCAGCCGTCGGAGAGAGAGAATGTCCAAGGGGCTAGATGCCTTAACGCAACCTTGGCCTTCAGATGGTTGTCTTTATGCATTTCCTCTGTGGAGGATTGGGAGACTTCCACAGTAGGTAGCTCATCGGGGATGCATAATCCTTGTGGCGCTGGATTGGCCTTGGATCTAATAAGACTTACAGCAGCGGGACCATGGTGGCTTCCAGCGCGGAATGATCTTCTCTCTCGGAGTCCTGTTCTAATGCCACAGGTGGATCGATTCTCGTTTACGGCTTGGCTCTTGTAAAGGGTCAATTGTTGAAAACAGGCTATTTGGCTGCAGTGATTTCTACCCTCTTAAGGGCAAGGAAGCGTTCCATGTCTTTATCATACATTCGTGTGTGGTGGATTTTTGAAGATTAGTGCATGGACACAGAGCACTAGGCCTTGTCTGCTTCTGTGCCGCAAGTTCTCGCTTTTCTACAAGAAAGGCCTCGTGTTAAATTCTTTGAGTGCAAGTGACTCCTCTGACGTGTTACTGGGGTCAGGTGCAAGGTCAGTTCTTGGCCTCTCATCCAGACATAGTGTGTTTTTTGAGGGCAGTCAAGCAGGTGTGTCCACTGCTATGGCCGCTCGTTCCTCTGTAGGATCTGAATTTAGTGTTATCAGCTCTGACTAGTCCTCCTTTTGAGCCACTTTCTGGTGCAACCACCAAGAAAGGTGTTTTTTTTCTGAAGCCATCTGTTCGAAGGATCTCTGAGATTCAGGCTTTATCCTGTAGGGAGCCTTTTAGTGCTGTCAAAGGAAAAAGTAGTCTTGAGGCCAGTTCCTTCCTTTTTGCTGAAAGTTGCAGGTCTCTTGTCTTCTCATCTTTGGGGAGACAGCGCGGAGGAAAGACTTTTACATTTTTGGATGTGAGACAGGTGCTTCAGTGGTATCTGAAACAAACTAAGCCTTTTTGCAAATCGTATCATCTTTGTCCTTTTTGGCAGACCGTGTAAGAGAGAAGCGGCTTCCAAAGCTTCAGTAGCTCATTGGCTAAAGGAAGACATCTCCTCTGCTTATTTGTTGAAGCATAAACCTCTTCCAGAGGGGTTACGTGCTCATTCTACTAGGGCCCAGGCAGTTTCCTGAGAGAAGTGTGCTCTGGTGCTGCTACTTGATATTTGTCAGGCAGCTACCTGGTTATCTGTGCACGTCTTTGTGCATTACTACCAGCTGGATGTGCAAGCTAGAAAGGATGCTCAGTTTGGTGCTAGTTTGTTATAGGCTCAGCTCAGAAGTCCTGCCCGGTTGTAATTACTGCTATGGTACATCCCACGCGTTGGGACTAGACTGGAGGGACGATATGGAAGGATAAATTAGACCTTACCTGCTAATTTGTTTTCCTTGAGTGCTTCCAGTTCCCATCTATTCTCAGTCTGTTTTGCCTGTAAATTTAAGAAGGCCTTCAGGGCTGGCTATATCGTGCATTTTTTTTTCTGGGGTCATTAGTGGTGGTGGTTTTCAAAGTATTGCTTTCATGTGGATTTTGCTAGAAGACTTTTTCGGCACTTGAGGGTGGGTTTTTAGCCTCCTCAGAGGTGTTGCTTGCTTTTTCTCCATGTACCTCTTGGGTTACAGTTGTTTGACTGTTCAGAAATAAAATATGTTCTATAAGCTGAATTATATGTTGGTTCTACATTCTAACTTTGCTCTTCTTGGAGTCTGTTTTGTCAATAGAGATACTGGTTTGAGGCGGTCTGCATGGGATCCTTATAGCTTGACATCATCAAAAGCCTGTCATGCTCAGTCTCCATCTGCCAGCAATGGGTGATAACCTACGCGTCTAGATTGGACTGGAAGGACTAAAGGAAAATAATGGTCTAATTTATCCTTTTATTTTAAAAATTGTAATTGGAATACATCAGTTTTGGGAAATGTGAATCTTTGATGTATTTATTTGTGTATTGCTCTGTACAAGACAAAATGCATTTCTGTTTCTATTTTTCTTAGTGTTACACAACATGCAATCTTGCCTGTTGGGGTTTTCAGTTTAGTTTTTGTCTTCATATTTCTATTTCTAATCTCTAGTCAACTGCACTTTGTTGGGGGGTTTGTCTTTGTTTTGCTGAGTGATTCTGTTAGCATGTAATTTCTGTATAGAAATCTATAGCACTTCTGTTTTTTCCAGTAGGAGATATGATACATTGATGATCTAGATCATTGATGTTTCCTGGTAAAGGGGATAGAAGGTTAAAAAGGTTAGAGCTCTTCAATCTGGAAAAGAGATGGCTGAGGGGACATATGATAGAGATCTATAAATTAATGAATGGAGTGGAACGGGTAAACGTAGATTGATTGTTTGTCATCAGAATATAAAAAGACTAGGGGACATGCAATGAAGCTACAGGGTAAACTATTTAAGACTAATGAGAGAAAATATTTTTTCACTCAACGTGCAATCAAACTCTGGAATTTACCAGAGGATGTAGTAAAAGCTGTTAGTGTAGCTGGGTTTAATAAAGGTTTGGACAAGTTCCTGGAGGAAAGGTCCATAAACCATTATTAAAAGGGACACGGAATATCGCTGTTTGACCCAGTACAAGCATTGAGGAACCTGTGTCTTTTGGGGAAACTGCTAGGTACTTATGACTTAGATTGGCCACTTTTGGAAGCAGGATACTGGGCTTGATGGACCTTGGTCTGACCCAGTATGGCATATCTTATGTTCTTAGATCAGTGGTTCCCAAACCTGGGGTCACATCATCAGTGGATGGGGTCACAGAAATATGGCCATTTTCCCATATCTCTGGATTTTCACTGTGACCTATGCAGTCAGCAGGTGGCCTTTGAGCTAGTGAACATTCATAGGCCCTTGCCCTTCCTGGGTAAGCTTCCTGTTAGAATGGAAACCCATGCCAAGTATTGGGGTCTATAAGAACACACTGCACACTGACACAGGGGACCCTGTGCTCACTGCAGCTGCTTCCTTCTTGCTTTAGATGAGTGGAGGGAGGAGGAGGAGGAGGCTGGAGATCTGCTATTTGATTTCATCATCTTTTGGGGTCATGTGAATTTTCAGTTGTTAATTGGGGTCATAATGGGCTAAAGGTTTGAAAAGCACTGTTCTAGATCCTGATGTAATATTTGCAGTGCTGCCTTTTCATAAGTAGAGTTGGTACTCTGTTATGGCATAGCAGGTTTGCTGTAGGTTCTGAGTAATCTTTTGCAGGGTTTTCTATTATTTCACAATATATGGACAGTTTGCAGTAAAGGGAAGTTGTTTAACTGTTACTGAGGTGACAATAAAATGGTAATATTAAATGGTAAATTAATACTTTGGGTATGATGTCCAATTATGTGTTTTTAGAGGATCATTCTTGGGTGGAGGCTTTCTGAGCCTGGGATCTAATTCTCTTAACTAGGGCCTTGATGCCTCTGCCCACTGCTCATAGATGCATCCATCTCTTCTCTGTTCTCACCCACTTCTCTAGTCCCCTGCTCATAGTCTTCCATCCGATATCTGCTAGCAAGAGTGTGGAGTTGGTAGCATGGCAGGCCAGATACTTCTCTATCTTTTTTCCCTGTTACCAGCATCTCTTCCGGTGTGCAGTGGAAATCTGCAGAGCACCAGGCAGGTCAAATGGATGATCTGAGTTGTGAACCATATAGGCAGAAGAGGCACCAGGCCTGCCACAAGGGCCGGCCCAAGGGTTTCTGCGGCCCTAGGCAGACCCTCCATGCCACCCCCTGAAGATTGCAATGCAATCATGTTGCCTCCCTCCCCCCCTCCTGACATCCATCTTCTCACCTGGAGGGAGGGAGAGAGCATGGTGATGCCTCCATTGCATCAGGCTTTAAAGGGCCTGTGCTATCATGCTCATGGCCTGCGTCTCCTGCCCTCCTCTGATGCAACTTCCTGCTGCTCCTGCCCCCTTGTGTCAAAGAGGGGCAGGAGCGGCAGGCCATGAACGTGCTAGCACAGGCACTTTACAGCCCAATGCAGTGGAGGCATCACCATACCACTCCCTTCCCCAGGTGGGGGCAGTGATGAATTGTCTCTTTGCTGTGAGGAGAGGGGCTGATACTGCCCATCAAGGCCTGCCACCATAGGCGCCCACCTAGTTCGTCTAGTTGACAAGCTGACCTTGCCTGCCATACTACTAGCTGTCCTGTCCTACTGGGATTGGATCACCTAGAGAGAGGGAGGGGCCGAAGGTGCTATGTGTATGGGGGGAGGAGCAAATGTGAACTTTGGTCCCCAGGTGCTTGAGACCCATGGTATATCATGGTTTGATACTGTTACTCACAGGAAGCGCATGAATAAACTGAACAGCTATGGATTAGATCCTAAGGTGGTGAACTAGATTAGAAATTTGTTTTGTTTTGCATAATCATATGTCTGTGAGCATTTATCCTGGTATTTAACATTTGGCTTGTCTCTCTAGCCTAGCAACCCTTTGTACATTTCCTGCATTGAATCTTACAAACTACTTTGGAGAAGCAGCATGCTTATGCATCTGCTGTTGGACAGCACTTCACAGGGCCAGAGGATTTTATGGTGAGGGTCCTGAAAGAGAGACTGAAATCTATCCAGGACTGTAACACTTCTGAAATTAAAATAAGATACTTTGAATCAAACCAGACAAGACTCAATAACGACATTGGCTTCTTGTCTCATTATAATCTATAATTCTCCAGGACCAAGCAGGAAGTCAGTCCTCACATATGGGTGACGTCGATGGAGCCCCTGTGCGGAGCATTTCCCCAGCTTTCTAAGAAAGCCTTTGGGAATACTGCACGCATGCGCGGTCCCCTTCCCACCTAAAGGTGCCATCTTGCTTTGTCTTTCTTTTTCCGTGGAGCCCAGCGGACGTCTGTCCGTGTCACCCGGAAAAGTTGACTTTTTTCTTGCGATTTCTTCGTTGTTCTTCTCCGGTTCGACGCCGGTTCCCCTTCCCGCCGGGTTCGGTACACCGGTATCGAGCCCGTCTTCTGTTTTTCAGTTTTTGCCCTTCGTGGCTGGCGTTCGCGCCCTTTTGTTCTTTTCCCTGGAAGGCTGGTCCTTTGACCTCGCGGGGGTTCTTTTTTCCCCAATGGCTTCCAGTGGTTTCAAAAAGTGTGATCGGTGTAAGAAACTGATGTCTCTCACTGACACACACGACTGCTGACTTCGATGCCTCGGACTGGATCATGATCCTAAGGTCTGTGTCCCGTGTGGCAAAATGTCCACCAAGGCACTCCGAAGCCGCCAGCATCAGAACGAACGGATTTTTTCTGACTCTGCCTCCGGCCGGGCCTGGACCTCATCTGAGGCCTCAACGTCGTGGGAGTCTGACCCCGAGCATCGCCGGGGTTCCTCGGACAGGGGGTCCCCCGATCGGGAATGTAAGAGGAAGAAGCGGCTCGTGAGGGCGTCGTCGGAGGAGGTCCCTGGTTCCTCGGGGGCCAGGTCTTGGACCCCTGACCGCCGCCCCGGGCCCTTGGAGCAGGAGAAGCCATCCAAGATACCTCGCGTGGAGCTGGAGTCTGCCGGGCACGTAAGTCCTGTTGTCCTCGAGGACTCTCCTCCTAGGGAGCCGACGTCGGGCCCGGTGCCGCCGGGGCCCAAGTCGGTAGCTGCTGAGTCTCCTGAGCTTGGACTCAGGCTGACAGCCTTGGAGTGCAGATTGCCTGCCTTCATGGATCAGCAGCGGATGCTGATGGCCAGCCTCACTGGTGCATCTGCCCTGATCACCGGGGCATCGACGTCTAAGTCGACCCCGGAGACCGAGCCGATACTCGAGACCATGAAGGCTCGAAGTCGTCCTCGGTCACGGTCACCCTCGACCTCCCGCTCGGGACTGAGGGTGTCGACGCTGGTGCCTTCGGCGTCGGGGTGGGTACCATCGAGGCCCGCACGGTCGGAGCTCCCCGACGACTCTTCGGATGAGTCCGCATGGGAGACGGAGGACGAGGAGTCCCCCGACACCTTTCGGACTCGGTGCGTCCCTTCGGACTCACTGCAGTCCGAGCCCTGGAGTAGGTCCCCCCCCCCCCGGAGGACACCCGGTTCTCTGAGTTCGTCCGGGATATGGCCAAGGCTTTGGCGATTCCTGCGGACCCCGAGGAGGAGCCTCGAGCCAAAGAGCTCGAGGCCCTCCAGTATGACTCTCCTCCGAAGGAGGCCTTTACTGTGCTGGTTCCTCTGATGCTGGAATGGCTCCTCTTCCAGATGTGGGAGGCACCGTCCTCGGCACCGGTTTTGAGCAACCGGGTCGATTCCATCTATCGACTCCGTAAGAGCCCATGATTCCAGAAGGCGCAGCTGCCGCACCATTCCATGGTGGTGGAATCAGCCATGCATCGTCTGAAGAGCCAGAAGATGCACTTTGCGGTGCCTCCCGGCAGGGAGGCCCAGGACCTGGATGCGCTCGGCAGAAAGTGCTTCCAGGGCTCGATGCTTGCTTGCCGTGTCCAGTCCTACCAGCTGTACATGGGCATGTACTTACGGGACCTGGCGAAGGAAATTGCCGGGTTCTCTGCTGGCCTCTCCGGGGAACCTTTGCAGAGGTTCAAGACCTTGTCCTCGGGAATCCGGGAGTGCTCAAAGTTCATGTCCCGAGCGGCCTACGATGGCTTCGAGGCTTCGGCCCGTGTAGCGGCAGCCGGCATCGGGCCCGACGCCAGGCATGGCTGCAGTCATCGGACCTCGAGCCCTGGGTGCAGGACAAGTTGGTCGATGTCCCTTAACGAGGTGAAAACCTTTTTGGCGAGCCCATGGCCGAGAAGGCTGCTGAGCTCGAAACCGAGCACCTGACTAGGACAAGGCTGTCCAGAAAAACTTCTGCCCCTTCTCATAAGAAGAAGAGCTCGGGTAAGAAGTCCTTTTACCCGAGGAAGGCAGCTGCCTACAAACCTTTCCCTCAGTACCAGGCCTCCCCAGCAGGGTCAGCAGGCCAAGGGGCAGGAACATGGGACCCGTAGGCAGAAGACCCCCAAGCCTTCGGCTCCTGCTCTCACTCAGCAGGGAGGGAGGTTTTGACTCCCACAGCATATCCTTTCCACCTCTGCTGCCCCATACCTGCACAGGAGGTCATCTAGCCCTGTTTGCCCACAGGTGACCACCCATTACAGGAGATGCTTGGGTATTGAGCATAGCCCACAAGGGCTATATGCTCCATTTCCAGCAGTTGCCTCCTCCCTACTTCCCAGGAGAGCCTCCAAGACCTCCTCTGCACACAGACCTCCTCCTTCAAGAACTTCAAGGTCTGCTTCTAGACAAGGTGGTGGAGCCTGTACCTCCCCGCCTGCAAGGTCACGGTTTCTACTCCAGGTACTTCCTCGTACCAAAGAGAACCGGTGGCCTCAGGCCTATTCTCGACCTCAGGAATCTCAACAAGTTCTTGGAGAAGGAAAAGTTCAAGATGCTTACTCTTGGAACACTTCTGCCCTACCTCCAGCAAGGAGATTGGCTATGCTCCTTAGATCTAAAGGATGCGTACACTCACATCCTCATTCATCCAGACCACAGAAAGTACCTCAGGTTCATTGTGGGAGGAAACCATTACCAGTACAGAGTACTGCCCTTTGGCCTACCCTCCGCCCCAAGGGTCTTTACAAAGTGCCTGGCAGTGGTGGCGGCCTACTTGATGAATCAAGGTGTTTTTGTCTTCCCCTACCTGGACGACTGGCTCATCAGGGGTCAGACTTACCAGGAGGCCAGGCAAGCCACCCTCCAAATTGTCTCCCTCCTTCAGCACCTAGGCTTTGTCATAAACTTCGCAAAGTCCATTTTGCTCCCCTCCCAGAACCTGGAGTTCATAGGGGCGCGGCTGGACTCCCTGCAAGCAAAGGCTTACTTGCCAGAAGGCAGGGCACAAAGGCTCATAGACTTGGCAAACCAGTTTCTAAGCGTGCCACGGGTTTCCGCCAGACTGTCTGAAGCTCCTAGGCCACATGGCATCGACAGTGCATGTGACCCCCAATGCCCGCCTCCACATGAGACCTGCACAGTGGTGCCTCAGAACTCAGTGGAAGCAAGCCACAGGAAGCCTCACAAAGTACGGGTGTCCAAACCATTCCTGAAATCCCTACAGTGGTGGCTACACCCTCCCAACTTACTATAGGGGGTGCCTTTTCAGGTGCCTGTTTCCACAGTGGTGTTGACGACAGATGCCTCCTTGCAGGGCTGGGGTGCACATTGTTTGGACAGGTGCACCCAGGGCCTGTGGTCTCCATGGGAGGCCACGCAACAGATCAACCTACTGGAACTCCGGGCTATTCGCTTAGTCCTCAAAACCTTCTCTCACACCTTGGCTCATCAGTCTGTTCTGGTACAGATGGACAATCAAGTGGCCATGTTCTATGTGAACAAACAGGGAGGTACTGGGTCCAGGCTCCTGTGTCAGGAGGCACAGGCCCTTTGCTCTTTTGCGCTCAGGCACAACATGTTTCTCAAGGCTGTTTATCTCCCTGGCCAGGAGAACTTCCTGGCAGACAGGTTGAGCAGGGTTCTGCAGCCCCACGAGTGGCAACTGCACCCATTAGTGGTTCAAGAAATTTTCCTGAAATGGGGACTTTCATCCATAGATCTCTTTGCCAGTCCCCTGAACCGGCAGCTACCCAGGTTCTGTTCCAGGCAACCGCATCCCCTGAGGTTAGCAGTGGATGCCTTCCTGATTTCTTGGTCCCAGGGCCTCTCCTGTATGTGTTTCCTCCCACGCCTCTGGTGGCCCGAACCTTGTTCAAGATTCTAAGGGACAAGGCCTCGGTACTTCTGGTAGCCCCCAGGTGGCCGAGGCAGCCCTGGTTCCCCCTTCTGCTTCAACTGGCAGTGGAAACCCCACTACCTTTGGGGTTGCAACCCGATCTTCTCTCTCAGGATCAGGGTTCCCTTCTGCACCCCAATCTCAAATCTCTCAATTTGATGGCCTGGAGGCTGCAAGGGTAGTGTTGGCTCCCTGGGGCCTGCCTCAGGAAGTGGAAGAGGTGGTCTTGGCCTCTAGAAAGCAATCCACCAGGAAAACCTATGCCCTGAAGTGGAGAAGATTCTCCTTGTGGTGTCAGCAACGCAAGGAAGATCCTTTCTCCTGCACTGTGCCAGTAGTGCTTCAGTACCTGCTGCACTTGTCCAATCAGGGCCTTAAGTCCAATTCTGTTCGGGTCCACCTCTCTGCTCTGGCAGCTCACCACTCACTGGTGGAGGGACACTCTTTGTCGGTTTACCCCTTGGTGTCCAGGTTTCTCAGAGGCTTGCTCTTGCTCAAGCCTCCTCTTCGTCCACCGGCCCCTGAGTGGGAGTTGAATGTGGTCTTGCAGCAACTGACTCGCCCACCTTTTGAGCCGATGGCTACATGTCCTCTCCGCTTCCTTTCTTGGAAGACTCTATTCCTAGTGGCCCTGACCTCGGTCAGGCGAGTGAGTGAGCTTCAAGCCCTGGTCTGTGACAGGCCATACACTTGCTTCTATAGGAACAGGGTAGTCCTTAGGACTCATCCTAAGTTCCTTCCAAAGGTTGTCTCCTCTTTCCATCTCAACCAGGAGGTGGTTCTTCCAACGTTCTTCCCTAGGCCCCATGCCAGCTGTGCTGAGACAGTCCTGCATACCCTGGACTGTAGAAGGGCCTTATCCTTCTACATTGAACATACGCAGGGGCATAGGAGGGCTACTCAGCTCTTCGTATCTTTTGACCCTAATAACATGGGGTTACCTGTCTCCAAGCGTACCTTGTCCATTTGGGTGGCTGACTGTATCACCTGGGCTTACAGGGCAGCTGACCTTCCCTTGCAGGGTCGGGTCACGGCTCACCGTGTCAGGGCAATGGCTGCCTCAGTAGCTCATCTCCGCTCTGTACCGTTGGCAGACATCTGTAGGGCTGCAACTTGGTCCTCAAGCCAGACATTTGCGGCCCATTACTGCCTGGAGAGGGAGTCCCGTAGGGACAGTGCTTTCGGTCAGTCAGTGCTCCGGAATCTCTTCGAGGTTTAGGCAACTCCTACCCTCCAGCCCTCTGGTTGGGCTACCGGTGGGGGTATGTTTCAGTGAAATCCTTTCTCTGATGCTGCGGCTAGAGGGAGCTCATTTTTCAGCTCTGGGTCCCCTGGTAGCCTGAAGCTGGGGAGTCCCATATGTTAGGACTGACTTCCTTCTTGGTCCTGGAGAAAGAGTAGTTACTCACCTGTAACAGGTGTTCTCCAGGAGCAGCAGGAATCAGTCCTCACAATCCTCCCTCCTCCCCTGGGAGTTGCAGTTGTACATAGTTCATTTTTACATTTTTTTTGTGCTGTCTTTTAGCTATGTCATTTGACTAAGCAAGATGACACCTTTAGGCGGGAAGGGGACCGCGCATGCGTGCAGTATTCCCAAAGGCTTTCTAAGAAAGCTGGGAAAATGCTCCGCACGTGGGCTCCATCGACGTCAATGTCACCCATATGTGAGGACTGATTCCTGCTGCTCCTGGAGAACACCTGTTACAGGTGAGTAACTATTCTATATTTGCAGCCTGATCACCAACAGGACTTACATGTATTTATTATTTTCTATCACTCTATATAGATTTACAGCTTGTTCAATCTCTGATCAACTATCTAATCCCCCAAATCTATGTAATGCTGTATTTATTCCTGAATGTATTTTGGTATCAACATCATTTGCTACTTCTGTCCTGACATGGGGAAGAAGGGTTTACCTTGAAAAGCTAGTCTACAAATATATTTAGTTAGTCCAATAAAAAGGTATCCCCTTAGTTTTCTTTTGTTTTTTCCTTTTTATTTAACTACCATTATAGTGGACTAACAAGGCCTTCACACGTCTGGATCATAAAGAAGGAATTATTCATATGTTGGATACAGTATTAGATTAATTTAGTCAGACTGAGATCCAACCTTGATAACTTCTTGCAACAAATGTAAAAAATGTTTTCTTTTTAGTCCATGTACGTCTAGCAATATCCAGCAGAAAATGTGAATTTTCTTGCCTAATAAAGATTGGGGTTTCTTCTGGAGAAGCAATTTCACAATCTAATTTCTATCCCAAGTCCAGAAAAAGGACTCTAAGTGTTAGTAATGTGCACTTTCATGTTACTGAGTGCTAATGCCATTAACACATTAAACTAGATATTAGGGGAAAGCCGAAAGATTCCAAATTACCCATGTCTAACAATAGCCAAATTAATATGAATAAAATACATTCTCTAAAATGCTTGTATGCAAATGTTAGAAGTCTAAAAAATAAGATGGGAGAGTTAGACTATATAGCACTAAATGAAAGGTTAGATATGATTGGAATATCAGAGACATGGTGGAAGGAGGACAACCAGTGGGACACTGTGATACCTGGGTACAAACTATATTGAAATGATAGAGCTGATCAAATTGGTGGAGGGGTTGCTCTCTGTTAGAGAGGGCATTGAGTCAGAAAGGATTAAAGTTTTGCAGGAAGCAAAATCTGCTGTAGAATCTATATGGATTGAAATTCCATGTAAAAGGGGGAAGGCAATGGCAGTGGGGGTGTACTATCGAGCGCCTGGCCAGAATGACCAAATGGATGATGAAATGCTCAAAGAAATCAAGGAAGCTAATAAAAGTCACAGCACAGTAATAATAATGGGTGATTTCAACTACCCCGGTATCGACTGGGTCAGTGTCACGTCAGGACATGCTAGGGAGATAAAGTTCCTAGATGAAATAAATGACTGCTTCTTGGAGCAGCTGGTTCATGAACCGACCAGAGGGGAAGCCATATTAGACCTAGTTCTTACTGGAACACCAGATGTAGTTCTAGAGATAAGGTTGTTGGGGCCACTTGGCAATAGTGATCATAGCATGATCGCCTTTGATTTAATTAGTGGAGGAGGGATAGTAAGGAAATCCACAGTACTACCTTTTAACTTTCGAAAGGGAGACTATGATAAAATGAGGAAAACAGTTAAGAAAAAACTAAAAGAAGCAGTTGCAAAGGTTAGACGTACATCAGGCTTGGCTGTTGAAAAATACTATCTTGGAAGCCCAGACCAGCTGTATTCCACGCTTTAAGAAAAGTGGAAGGAAGTCCAAAAAACTGCCAGCATGGTTTAAAGGTGAGGTCAGAGAGGCTGTTGCCAAAAAAGCATCTTTCAGGAAATGGAAAAAAGAGCCAAATGACGAAACCTGGAAACAACACAAGTACGGGCAAGTCAAATGCAAGGCATTGATAAGGCAGGCAAAGGGAGAATTTGAGAAGAAGCTTGCTGCGGAAGCAAAAACGCGAAGTAAAGACCTTTTCAAGTCCATTCGTAGCAAAAAACCTGTGAGAGAGTCAGTTGGTCCATTAGATGATAAAGGGGTTAAAGGAGCACTAAGAGGTGACAAGGCGATAGCGGAGAGACTGAATGAATTCTTTGCTTCAGTCTTTACTGAGGAAGATGTAGGGATGTTACCCATGACTGAAGTGGTATTTAAAGGTGCAGAAGAATCGAAGGAAATATCGATACATTGGGAAGATGTATTACAACTATTAGATAAACTGAAGAGTAGCAAATCACCTGGGCCGGATGGTATACATCCAAGGGTGTTGAAAGAACTGAAATATGAGATTGCAGACCTGCTATTAGTAATCTGTGAGCTATCATTAAAATCATCTCTAATACCTGAAGATTGGAGGATCGCCAATGTAACACCAATTTTTAAAAAGGGTTCCAGGGGTGATCCAGGAAACTACAGACCGGTGAGCCTGACGTCAGTACCGGGAAAAATGGTAGAAACCATCATAAAGAATAAAATTACTCAGCATGTAGATAGTCATGACCTAATGGGAGACAGCCAACATGGCTTTAGACAAGGAAGATCTTGTCTTACTAATCTGTTATGTTTTTTTGAAGGAGTGAATAATCAGGTGGACAAAGGTGAGTCGGTTGATATTGTGTATCTGGACTTTCAGAAAGCCTTTGACAAGGTCCCTCATCAGAGACGTTTGGCAAAACTAAAGAGTCATGGGATAGGAGGCAGTGTACTATTGTGGATCAGGAACTGGTTAAAAGATAGAAAGCAGAGGGTAGGGCTAAATGGCCAATTTTCCCAATGGAGAAAGGTGAATAGTGGTGTACCCCAGGGATCTGTGCTGGGTCCGCTGCTTTTTGACATATTCATAAATGACCTGGAAAGTGGAATAACAAGTGAGGTTATCAAATTTGCAGATGACACAAAACTATTTAAAGTTGTTAAAACCCAAGAGGATTGTGGAAAACTGCAAGAGGATCTTGATAAATTGGAAGACTGGGCATAAAAATGGCAGATGAAATTGAATGTGGACAAGTGCAAGGTTATGCACCTAGGGAAGAACAACCCAAACTATGGTTACAAGATGCAAGGTTCCACATTAGGAACCACCACCACCCAGGAATAAGATTTAGGCGTCATTGTGGATACCATGTTAAAACCCTCGGCCCAGTGTGCAGCGGCGGCCAAGAGAGCAAATAGAATGCTAGGTATGATAAGGAAAGGAATGGAAAATAAAACAAAAGATATTATAATGCCTCTGTATCGTTCCATGGTGAGACCGCACCTTGAATATTGTGTGCAATTTTGGTTGCCGTATCTTAAAAAGGATATAGCGATTTTAGAAAAGGTTCAGAGAAGAGCCACCAAAATGGTAAAGGGGATAGAAGGATACTCCTATGAAGAAAGGCGTAAAAGGTTAGGGCTCTTTAACCTGGAAAAGAGACGGCTGAGGGGTGATATGATAGAAGTCTATAAATTAATGGAGTGGAACAGGTAAACGTAGATCGATTGTTTACCTTATCAGTATATAGAAAGACTAGGGGACATGCAATGAAGTTACAGGGTAAACTATTTAAGACTAATAAAAGAAAATATTTTTTCACTCAACGTGTAATCAAACTCTGGAATTTGTTACCGGAGGATGTAGTAAAGGCTGTTAGTGTAGCTGGGTTTAAAAAAGGTTTGGAGAAGTTCCTGGAGGAAAGGTCCATAAACCATTATTAAGAAGGGACCCAGGCTATCAGTGGTTGAACCAATACAAGCATTGTGGAACCTGTGTCCCTTGGGGAAACTGCTGGGTACATATGACCTAGATTGGCCACTGTTGGAAACAGAATACTGGGCTTGATGGACCTTGGTCTGACCCAGTATGGCATATCCAGATGACTTGAGATCATCAATGGACCTTAAAGACTTCCGTAAGCAGCTGAAAACATTGCTTTTCATCGAATATTATGGTCCTGTCACTTAATCGTTTGATCTACGTACTCACCCCTTCAAAACCTATTAAGTACTTTACATTGTCCCATGATATTTTTAATTTATATAACTTTGTAGTTTAGCTCACGTGCTGTAATGATTAATGTGCTGTGTTTTAATGATGAATGTTTATACTTCGTTACATTTTAATAATTTATACTTTTACTTAGAAATCTATTAACTTCTTTCACTGTATATCTATTACTCTCACTAATTTTGTCTGTTTTGTTGTTTACACCGCCTTGATTGTATGATAAGGCGGTATAGAAATACAGTTAAATAAATAAATAAATAAATATCTTATGTTCTTAACACATTATTAATAGCTAAGTCCCATTGTATAAAATGAGATCTAATGGGACATAGTTGCTAAGAGGTGCACTGGTAGCATGCGTTTGACCTGCAAAACTGGTGTGGAGGCTTGTGCTAATTTTAGGGGGTGTGGGCATCCATCCCCCTGCTGTTAGCGTGTTGCCAATATGTGGCACCACACTGGCACACGGGTGCTATTGAGGTGGCATTAAGTGCGCACATCATAATGGCAATATTCACAGTTACTGCACACCCAGAGTGCCCATGTTAACCACAGTGTACTTAAACCTATATGCATACATTTATCTGCCACTCCTTTAATTTGCAGATAAAACAGTCCATCAAACTAAAGGTTATTGCTCAATGCTAAATTTGTCAATTGTGTGAGAAGGAAGGTAGGGAATCGCTTAAATCTATCTTCTCTCTGTAAAAAAAAAACATCTTCCAACATAAGCAATGCTTCTGTCTGGGGTATATTCATATCTCCAGGAACAAGCAGGAATGTAGTCCTCATATGGGTATCGTCGGTACCGACGGAGCCTGCGCGGGAACGCTCCCCAGTGTCCAGTAAGAACGCTTTTGGGAGCATCCCTCAGCACATGCGCGCTACCTTCCTGCCTTTACAACTGTCCCTCTTCAGTTCTTTGTTCTACGCGGAGCCAACAGGACCTATTCCCTGTCACCGCAGAAAATTCCATCTTTAAAATTATTTTTTGTGGTCGCGTTTGCCTACTGCACGACGTCTACCAGTACCGCCGGTTCTTTTCTTTTCCTAAACCCCCCCCCCCAAAAAACCTAAACTTTCACTGTTTCTTTTTAGAAACTTTCCTGTCTTGGTGCTAGGCGCCATTTTGGGCATTAGGTCCCATTTCTCCAAAATCATGGAAAAACCAACTAGTGGCTTTAAAAAATGTACTAAGTGTGGCGGTACCATTTCCGTCACTGACACCCACGATTGGTGTCTAAAATGTTTAGGACCTGATCATTCTCCAACTGAATGTCTCTCCTGCATGGGGATGACGAAGAGAGGAAGACAGAACCAGGCTGCAAAGCTCGGTACCCTCTTCTCTTCAGATGCCAGATCCATTGCATCGACATCGTCAAGGGACTCTTCTTCCTTCCATGGATCTCAGGTAACTAAACACAAAAGCCGGTCCTCAAAGGGTAGCTCTCCTGCTAAGCATCGAGAGGCCATTGGCATTGCCCTTGAGGGAACCACACCTGCAAAACAGCCCCGGCAGGAGACTTCGCCTTCCAAAGCATCGATGGGGCTTCAGGAGGTTCTCGAGGCTTCAACCTCGCAAGAACTACCTGTGGCATGCTCAGGGGTTCTGGCCGTTCTTTCCGGTACTGACACCCAGGCATCGGCAGCGTCGATAGACCAGAGATTTCTTGCTATCGAATGCAGTATCACAGCTGCTCTTTCAGCTGTGGTACCGGTGGTCCCAAGGGCACCAGTGCCGACATCGACACTGATGCTGATTCCGACACCAGTACAGATGCCGGTACCGACGGTACCGGCCCCGATGGTAACTCTTCCTATTCCACCTCCAACTGGAGTGGATAAAGTGGTACCGGGTCACCTCGGTACCGACTTCGATCGGTACGGGGATCATGCTTTGCAGGAGCATCAGAGTCAGGAGTACTTCGAGTCCTCCGATTCCGAAGACTCTGACAATTTTGCTGGCACTAGAGGGTTTCTCTTAGAAGATCCCTCTTCTCCCCAACGGAGAATGTAACCTCCATAGGACATGTCATTTCAGGATTTCATCCGTGATATGGCTAAAGGTCTTTCTATCAAAGTAGCTCCTGAGGAGGAACCCAGAGCAAAGGAATTGTAAATCCTCCAATATCCTGAAGCTCCTAAGGAGGCAGCTACTCTGCCTATCCATGAAATTCTGCATAACCTGATGCTCAGAATGTGGGAGACACTTCTGACTACTTCTCCTCACTCTAGGAGACTTGATACTATGTATCGAGTTCCACCATGTCCTGGATTTCAGAAAACTCAGCTGCCACACCATTCAATGGTAGTGGAGTCAGCCATGCGTAGGATGAAAAGTGCTAAAAGACATGCATCCAATCCTCCAGGTCGTGAATGCAGGACTCTGGATGCTTTTGGACGCAGATCTTTTCAGGCTTCGATGCTTTCAGCTAGGATCAGCTCATATATCCTATATATGGGAATGTTCCTCAAAGAAATCACAGGGGACTTAGAACTTATGAGCCCATTTCTCCCAGATGATAAAAGACAAGACTTTCTTACT
Source organism: Ichthyophis bannanicus (assembly GCA_033557465.1). Taxonomy (NCBI): domain Eukaryota; kingdom Metazoa; phylum Chordata; class Amphibia; order Gymnophiona; family Ichthyophiidae; genus Ichthyophis; species Ichthyophis bannanicus. Next base: position 549,495,769 of record CM066035.1, read on the forward strand.
CTTTTTAAGTATGCTCAGGATGTCTCCAAGTTTGTCAATCGTGCAGCCTTTGACTGCTTTGAATGCATTAGCAGAACTTCTGCTATTGCCATTGGCGCATGACGGATTGCCTGGCTACAGGCATCAGACTTGGAGAATTGGGTACAGGATAAGTTGGGCAACATTCCTTGCACAGGAGAAAATCTCTTCGGCAAGAACTGGCAGGAGAAGGCTAACGAGTTAGATGCTGACAATTCTACCTTAGATAGATTGTCAAAGTCTACAGCCAGTCCAGCCAAAAGGAAGCCTTATAACCCCCCCCCCCCCCCCCGCTTTTTTAGCAAAAAGAGGAAGTTTTATCCTTCCTATACCCATCAGACTCAAGCTCCAGGTCAGGTTGCCCTAAAGGGACAAACTAGACAACAAAAGAAACCAAAAGGCCCAAGAGCCCAACCAACTCTCCAGGTTCAGCCCCCTCAAGGGCTTTGACTCCTTCCTAGAGAGCTTTGCCTTCCTGCCTCTGAGGGGTCCTCAACCCCCCAATATTCCCGGCAGGTTATGCCACTTTGTCAACAGATGGCATCAAATAACAGCAGAAGATTGGACTTTGTCCATTGTAGTGGAAGGGTACAAGCTTCATTTTCACAGCTTACCCCCTCCTACAATTCTAAAGCAGTTCAATTCACAAACCTCTGCAGACAATCTGCTAGATCACGAGGTCTGCACACTTCTTGCCGAAGGGGCAGTAGAGGAAGTACCCATTCTTCAACAGGGTGCAGGGTTCTGCTTCCCTTTTTTTCTTATCCCAAAGAAAACAGGGGGACACAGACCCATTCTAGACCTCAGAGAATTGAACAAATATCTGTTTCGAGAAAAATTCAAGATGATTTCTCTGGGAACTCTTCTGCCATATCTTCAAAGCCAGGACTGGCTTTGCTCTCTAGACTTAAAGGATGCATACTCTCACATTCTTATCCATCCAGATCACAGGAAATTTTTACGTTTCCTTTTTAGGGGAAGACATCTAAAAGTACAGGGTTCTTCCTTTTGGTGTGGCTTCAGCACCAAGGGTATTCACGAAATACATGGCAGTAGTAGCTGCATTTCTACGAAACCTGGGGATCTTTGTCTTCCCCTACTTAGACGACTGGCTCATCCGAGCCTCCACAGTGACAGAAGCCAGCACTGCACTGTCTCGTACAATGCAAATCCTCCAATAGTTTGAATTGGTAATCAACTTCCCAAAATCTCAACTAGTTCCTTCCCAAAGCCTAGAATTCATAGGAGCCTGTCTGGATACCAGACAGGCAAGGGCTTTCCTTCCACAAGCCCAGTGTCTTCGCATAATGCAGTTAGCTTCCCAAGCAGCAGGCAAATCCTCCCTCACTGCTCGGGAGCTACTGCAGTTACTGGGACACTTGGCATCCACAGTTCATGTAGTCCCATATGCTCGCCTCCACATGCGAGCAGCTCAGTGGACCCTCTCCACACATTGGACACAGGCCACAGGTCATTTGTCGGACAAAATAACAGTCTCTCAACGACTAATCCTGTCCCTCCAATGGTGGCAATCATTAGAAAATCTGACAGTAGGGTCTCCTTTCCATCAACCCCTCTTTCAGGCCACCCTAACAACAGATGCATCACAGGTGGGTTGGGGAGCACACCTGAATCATCTCTCTACCCAGGGTACCTGTACTCCACAGGAGGTTGGTTTACACATAAACCTCCTGGAGTTAAGAGCAATCTACTTAGCTCTTCGAGTGTTCCACGCCCAGCTCCAGCTACAAGACAGTCCTAGTCCAGATGGACATACAGGTAGCTATGTTCTATGTGAACAAGCAGGTCGGGATAGGCTCTCTGTCATTATGCAACAAAGCTTTACGACTATTGGCCCTCGCCAGACAGCATCAAATTAACCTTCTAGTGGTATATCTTCCAGGCATTCAGAACCTTTGGGCAGACAAACTCAGTTGAGTACTGCTACCTCACGAGTGTTCACTCCACCTAGACCAGGTGGCAAAGATATTTCATCTCTGGGGCACGCCAGACATAGATTCTTTGCAAGTCCACTGAATACCAAACTTCCACGGTTCTGTTCCAGCATTCCGGCGCACAACTGTCAGGCAAGGGATGCCTTCCTCCTTCATTGGGGTCAGGACTTCCTTTATGCCTTCCCACCCATTCCCCTCATCCCCAAGACACTCTTCAAACTTCAGAGAGACAGGGGTCGCATGATTCTCATAGCACCACGATGGCCACGCCAAATGTGGTATTCCCTGCTTCTGCATCTCTCTCAAGCGCCATCTCTGGAGTTAGGGCATGCTCCAGATCTCCTTTCCCAGGGGAACGGGATGCTATGGCACCTGAATCCCCAGTCACTACACCTCACGGCCTGATTGTTGAAGGCTTAGACCTCCAGGATTTCAACCTGTCCCAGCAGGTAAAAGATATCCTTCAGGCTTCTAGGAAACTTTCCACAAGACAATCTTATGCCTTCAAGTGGAAACGTTTTACTATATGGTGCTCCAAGAAGGGATTAAACCCCCTGGTCATACACTTAGAATCGATACTAGAGTATCTCCTTCACTTATCAAATTCTGGCTTAAAGACCAATTCGGTAAGAGTCCATCTTAGTGCAATTGCAGCTTCTTATAAGCCTCTAAATGGACAACCAATTTCCTCTCATCCACTCCTATCAAGATTTATGAGAGGCCTTTTATTAACTAAACCTCCCATCAAGCCGTCACCGGTAGCATGGGATCTAAATCTAGTTCTCGGGCAGCTCATGAGGCTGCCTTTTGAACCTTTAGCCACTACAGCCCTTAAGTTTTTGACCTGGAAGGTCATTTTCCTAATTGCAATCACCTCTGCCCGCTGCATTAGTGAATTGCAAGCTTTAGTGGCTGATCTTCCTTATACTAGATTTCATCATGATAAGGTTGTTCTTCGATCTCACCCACACTTTATGCCAAAGGTGGTTTCGCCTTTTCATCTAAACCAATCAATTTATCGTCCTGTATTTTTTCCCGAGGCCTCACGCCTCTAATGCAGAAAGAAACCTTCATACTTTGGGTTGTAAGAGAGCCTTAGCCTTTTACATTGAAAGAACACAGCAACATAGAACCAACCGGAGTCTGCTCACATAATTAGGTTTTCACGTGTGTCCTATGCTATCTCTATAATTATCCTAAGGCATTCATTTAATTATATTTTAACACCCATGTTTTATTGTATTTATCTTTTGCAATAAGTTTGGTGCCTCTTTCATGGCCACTCCACTGCCTTCTCACCAACAGTGATTTATGTTACTTTTTAAAATCTTGGGTTCTCCTCCTTTTTGCCAATGGATTTACAATTTTCATTCCTTCTTCCTTTCCAAATTGTCCTGTTTCCTTTTCTTCTTATATTGCCTTTCAAGGCTCTTTTTACCAGTTTTCATTATGTTCTGTCTTTAGTGTTTTATTCTGCACTCTCAAGTACCATTGATATATGTCCATTTCAACTCATCTGTTGATAAGGTACTGTATCATTGTTTATCACTACCACTATGTTTTATTTATTTATATATATATATATATATTTGTTTTTTTGTACCTTTTATTCTTTCCTGTTGCATGCAGCATGCTCTTTGTTTGATTACTATGCTTTTAATTTTTAACAATTATCTATTAGATAATGTTTTTATTTTTTATTGACTTTGTTGTGTTTAATTATTTATATGTATAATTTTGTATCATTTAATTCTGTACATTCAGAAGTCATCAATGCTCGTTTATTAATTTATCTATCATATGTTTTTACGTGTTTTTATGTTTACTAGTGGTCACAGTCCCCTGAAGAAGGCTGGTGTGGCCGAAACACGTTTAAGGCTGACCCTGTCAAACTTTGTTCCTGCCAAGGGTCTCTTGTTGCCTGCTACCTTTTTTGTGTGCTGTTTTTCTGCAGGTGTGGTGCTTTTTTTGTTCCTGAGAAAGATTTGCATACAGTGGAAACAGTGCGTGCAAATCTATCTTGTGCCTTTTCATTATAGTTCTGAAAAGTTGACTGTTAGGTGTGTCCTGAAGACTGGGTTGAGAACCACTGCTTTAGATGAAGATGCCCTCATGCAGAAACTACAAACCTGTCCATTGGACTTGAAATCAGATCTTTCTTTTTTTAAGTTTTTTTTTTTTTAAATCAAAATAAATAAATAAAATTGTTTTGAGTGTTCTTTGTATCTATCATCTTAGCCAAAAGTGAAGTTTTCAAATCTTTGCATTTACTGCTGGATTTATTTTCTGGTGCTTGCTGTTCAGTTTCATTTCTCTCTCTGCCTTTCCTCTTTGGTCTTTCTATAAACAAGAAGTGAAGATGTATTGTCATTTCCTATTTTTGCTCTAGCCAAAACTGAATTATTTAGATTGGATTGAACAAGGCCTATTTTGATGAGGTTTGAATTTCTAGCCACGTTTTGTGCTAGCAAGTGCAAATAAAGGATTGTGAAAGAAGACAAATTTGTAAACAGGAGATAAGAGGTAAGGCTGAGGCAGAACGAGGGAAAACTGTGACTGTTTTGTTATTGAAAAACTGGGCAAGATCCACAGTTACGTGATTAGCAAGGAGAAGGAATTATAAGAATGTGCAGAAAAACTAGAAAAAGAGCTCTTGATTTTGAGCTATTGGAAGCTATTTTTAGCAGAGAGAACAGTGAAAATATTGACAAAGTAGTAAATGTTCACAATTTTGAACATAAAACTCTGTTCTTAGCAGGAAAAGGATCCACTATGGATGAGGAGGGGATGGAAGACCATACAAGAATATAATTGGTTTAAAAAAGAAAAGAGAAGAAAAGAGTTGCTGTAGCTACATTTACACGAGCAACCAAACTAAGAGGGTGTCTATATGGTAGATCCAGGGGAGAAAGGAGGACTGACAAACATCTGACAAATGAAGGAAGTAGTAGTGGGAAAGAGTAATAATAAATGATAAAAGAAAAGAGAATGAGTGAGAGTACTGTAGCTGAAATCAGGATAGTTACCAGTACGGGGGTCCAACAAACCAAGCACGAATCCAGGTGCACCGAAAAGCCCAGTCACAAAACGTGGAATGCAACAAAAGGATGTGTAAAATATGAAAAACGTTTATTACTTTATTCCACTTCAGCCACTGGCCCGACACTGGCCGTGTTTCGCAAAACATTCCTCAGGGGCAATAATGGCTAAAACACATAAAAGACACATTAAAACTCAAAGATAATATAAACCAAATATTAAAAAAAGATAATATAAAAACCAAATATTAAAAAAGAACATAGAGAATGAACTAAAACATATAAACTGAAATTTACCAATGTGGAACATATATACAGTACAACCAATATACGGAGCTAAATCAAATTAAAATATAAATATAAATGTAAAACATGATGAAGTAATAAATATAAAATCAACTTGACAGATAAATGTATAAATGAAACATAAGAATAATGAATAAATATGTAAATACATAAGTAACTAAACACCAACCAATATCCAATGTATTGGCCTTAGACCAGGGGTCTCAAACTCAAATTGCTTTGAGGGCCAAATGAGGACTTGTAAAGTAACCCGGGGGCCGCATAAGACGTGGGGCCTCATTTGCATAAGGGGCCTCATTTGCATAAATATTTGCATAATGTTACCATACACTAACTTTTAGTAAACATGCCTCTTAATGAGTATGGATAAAGAAAGACTAAAAGATTCAGAAATAGGAAGACAATAATTAAACTGGGAACCCCAAAAGCCAAACTTGGAATGTACAACAACACTGTAGAAATAAAACTATAAATTAATTTCCTCTTGTACTAAACAAAGCGCAAACATTAATGATGCACATTTCCCAGAGCTGACATATTCCAGTTAATAAATTCAAAATAAAGAGATATTTTTCTACCTTTTGTACATTTTTTTTCAGTTGCAATTGCTCCAGCCACTTCTGGTTTCTTCGTGTCTTCTGCTATCTCCATCGTCTGCTGTCCATTTGTCCTTTCTTCTCTCTTCTAGTTTTTTTCCATTCTCTCTCCCTACATCTGCTTTAACATACTAATCTTTCTCCTTTTGCTCTTTCCTCATTCCTATTTCATCCACTCAAATTTTACCCCTCCATCCTCAATCCCCACTTACTCTCCCAATACCTGGCCAATTGTAGATTTGTCTTCTCTTCCAGACAAAATATTTTTCCCCTCTCCATTTCACTTTCCCAGCTCCATCCCATTCTAATCCTCCCCCAACATCAGCTCCCTTCTAGTTCCAGCCCCACCCAGCATCTGCTCCTTTCTAGTCCCTGCATCAGTCCATTTCCAGTCCTATCCTAGCCTCACCATCAGCCCATTTCCAATCCTAGCCCCCCATCAGCCCATTTCCAATCCTAGCTCCCTCCCCTCACAGCCCATTTCCATTCCAAGCCCCCCTCCCCATCAGCCATTTGCAGTTCAAGCCCCCCTTCCACTCAGCCCATTTCCAGTCCTAGCAACCCCCCCAGCCCATTACCAGTCCTAGACCCCCCATAGCCCATTACCAGTCCTAACCTCCCCATAGCGCACTTCCAGTCTTACCCCCCATCACCCCATTTTCAGTCTTACCCCCCCCCATAGCCCATTACCAGTCCTAGTCCCCCCCATAGCCCACTTGCAGTCGTATCCCCCATCACCCCATTTTCAGTCTTACCTCCCCTCATAGGCCATTACCAGTCCTAACCCCCCAATCAGCCCACCTCCAGTCCTAACCCCCATCACCCCATTTTCAGTCCTAGCCCCCACCATAGCCCATTACCAGTTATAACCCCCCCAGCCCATTACCAGTCATAACCCCCCCCTGCCAATAGCCCACTTCCAGTCCTAACCCCCATCTGCCCATTTCCAGTCCTAGCCCCCACCATAGCCCATTACCAGTCATAACCCCCCCCCTGCCAATAGCCCACTTCCAGTCCTAACCCCCATCTGCCCATTTCCAGTCCTAGCCCCCACCATAGCCCATTACCCGTCATAACCCCCCCCCCCCCCCCGCGACAGAGGAAAACAAAAAAACCCCAAAACCCTGGCTTCTGCCGTTGCCGCCGTGGCAGCGGCAGAATCAATTGTCAAATTAAAAAAAAAAAAGACTTCTGCTGCTCAAGCAGCAATATCACCTGTCCTGCGGCCCCTTCCCCTGTGCCCGGAGATCCGAATCTGCTCTATCAGCGGCGTGCTTTTCAAGCCGCGAAGAGTATTCCCTTCTCGCGCGCGGTTTGCCGTGCGAGAGGGGAATACTCTTCGCGGCTTGAAAAGCACGCCGCTGATAGAGCAGATTCGGATCTCCGGGCACAGGGGAAGGGGCCGCAGGACAGGTGATATTGCTGCTTGAGCAGCAGAAGTCTTTTTTTTTTTAATTTGACAATTGATTCTGCCGCTGCCACGGCGGCAACGGCAGAAGCCAGGGTTTTGGGGTTTTTTTGTTTTTCTCTGTCGCGGGCCGCACAAAGTTGTCTCGCGCGCGGGCCGCGTGTTTGAGACCCCTGGTCTATGTAGTGTATGAAACCGCTTATAGTTTTTCTGGAGCCCTGTAGGGGGACAACATGAAAGCATCGGCCAGCGGACACACCAATTCCAGAGCATAACCTTCTCGAATTAACTCTAATACCCACTGATCTGAGGTAATCTGGACGAGGTATAATAACTCTGAAGCCGACCCCCTGCCAGCACCTCCGTCGCCTGGGCCCCTCTTGCTTCATTGTGTCTTTTTGGACACTGTGCTGGCCCCCCGAATAGCAGCCTCTTCCTGCTCCTCTACTCTCTCAAAAGGAATGACCCCAAGCGGAATAGCGAGCACACTGATAAGGGGCAAAAAGCACTGCACAGAACTAATGGAAATCTTTGAATTTTCCGCACCCCGCAGGAGGCGACTTAGAAGATTTAGGCTTATCCTCTGGAAGCCAAGCCCCTTTAGATCCTTAAGCAACTTGTCCAACACCTCACCAAAGAGCAGCTTCCACTTTAAAGGGCAGCTTAATGAGACAAGTCATGGAAAAAAACATCTACTGGCCAACTGCATAACCAAAGAAAGCGCTGAGCCGCAATTACTGAAGCCATGCCTTACAGCAAGCTCTAACCAGATCACAGAAGACATCTGCCAAATATGCTGAGCTAGATTCCAACCTATCTGCCTCCAATCCTGCTTGTTGGGAATCTGTCCCTGATTACTGAGACTGCCCTTAGAGCAAGCTTTAAGCAGATTATAGAAGGCATCTGCCAAATCAGTCAAGCCAGATTCCGACCTAGCCACCTCCAGTCCCACTTGCTGGGAATCTGTCCCCAACCTGGACACATTTTGGGACCACCTCAAACAGGTTTGAGCTACCTATGCCCTGCAAATGGAGGCCTGCTGTGCCAGCGCATTAATTTCAAAGGCAGTCTTTTTGGAAACTGCCGTAACTAGTGCATCCACTCTAGATACATTGGATACAGATAAGTGGAAATTCTAAAATGGAATCATTATAGCCCTGAAGCAGAATAAGTCGTGGTCGGCAATGTTGAAGAGGGAGGAGTGGCTCAGTGGTTGGGACATGTTACCTCGGGCTGGAGGGCCAGGGGTTCAATTCCCAGGTAGGGACAAGTAACTTCAGGCCGAGGGACTGGGGTCACTAGTCCCATGGCCACTCCTTGTGGCCTTGGGCAAGCCACTTAACCCTCCATTGCCTCAGGTACACTCCAATTGTGAGCCCTTCAGGGACAAGGGAATAAAAAATGCCTGTTAGCATATATCTGTAAACCGTTTTAATCCGGTGAAAAGCGGTATATAAGCGCAACTAAATAAATAAGTTTCATGATTAAGATGTTAGACTGAAAGATTGAGTTTCCTCTTGAACTTTTTTGTTTATAAACTTACAAATTAGAAGTGCTGTTATGTCTTGGCATGGTTTGTACTATGTATTGGTGAGTTTTGTCCCAATAAAGATATATTAAATATATAAAGTCTAAAAATTTAAAAAAAAGTACTTTTGATTCTAATAAAATTAAAAAGGACTAATGAGCTAGAAGCAGCTGATCATAGCAGCTTTTAATAAAATAGTCCAACAAATAAGATAGTGAAAAGCACTGAGCTTTAATATACAGGATTTATTGATTCCATTGATGAAAATTGTGTCCTGTAAAGATTCAAATTAGGTGCAGTTGGCAATATGTGTGCAAAATTATTTTTCCAACAGGATAAATATTGATATCTACATTAAGACATATGCTTCCTTGTCTGCTGGTGACAATTTAATAGGTAGCGATCAGACCAGAGTATCTATTCAATCGAGACCAAGGTAATATTCTCTGCACTAAACTTAGTAGGCATCAACATCAAATGAAGATCATGTCCACCGCTATATGTGTGACTGTTTGCAATAAGCTGATGATCAAAAGCTTCCATTGCATCAAGAAAGTACATACATAACCGAGATGGAGCAGAAAAATCAATCGATATGTTAAGATCACCCAATATTATGTAATCCCCAAAGTACTCAATCAGCCAGAAAAGGTCAATTGCAGACCGTGGGGGCGGGGGCACTATAGTAGTAGGCAAATATCTCACACCCAAAAGGATAGCAGGAGCTCACATCGTTGTAAAGAGTCAAGATGTACCCATGAGCACATACACGTATTCTTCAGTCAAATCAAATTCCCCCACCCATGGGTAGAATTCAGGAAGAGTAAGTAGGAGGACATAATTGGTTTAAAACAGTGGTTCTCAACCTTTTTTGTACCGTGACCCCTTTTACCATTGGTCAACTTGTGGTGACCTCCAATGATAAAATCAAATGCGTCTCTCTTCCTTTACCGTTAACGCATTATCGCTGTAATCATTTGTTGAATTATTAATATATTATAGGCCTTTGCAATATGATTTTATTTATAAAATGTACTTATTTAAACCACAATAATTAATCACAACAAGTAACAATATTTGATTTCAAAATTATGATTTTGTAGTCAAATCACTAATATGAAATAAAATTATTTTTTCTACCTTTGTTGTCTGACCAATTTATTCTCTGATCATGCTGGTTCTGATCTGAGGCTTCTGCTTTCCTGTCTTCGTTTAGCTCTCTTCTGTGGTCTCTGGTCCATCTGCCATTTCTTATCTCTTCTTTCGTTTTCTTCACTTCTTTCCATCAGCCTATTTCCAGTCCAAGTAACCCCTCCCCAGTATCAGCCCCTTTCCAGTCCTCACTCCCAGTTCCTTCCAATGTCAACTTGCATTCCCATGACTGCCACTGGTGTCCATTCCCTTCCAGTCCCCCTCCTTCCCCACTGACCAGTCCCTTCTAGTACAAATAACATGGCAGCCTCTCTCAGATCCACTCCCTTCCAGTTCCATTCTCCCACCCCCTCGTATCAGCCCATTTGTAGCCTTAGCCCCCAGTTTTCTTCCAGGGCCAGCAGATTTATCCTCCCCTCCACACAAGCAGCCCATTCCCAGTCAAAGCCCCCCAATCAGCTCACTTCTAGTGCTAATCCCACCTCAACCCCATTACCAGTGCTAGCCTCCCCTAATCAGCCCAATACCAGTCCTACCCCCCCATCAGCTCATTACCAGTCCTAGCCTCCACTAATCAGCTCATTACCAGTCCTAGCCTCCACTAATCAGCTCATTTCCAGTCATAGCCCCCCCTCGATCAGCTCATTTCCCATGCTAGCCTCCCATCAGTCCATTACCAGTCCTACCCCACCCCATCAGCCCATTACCAGTCCTAGCCTCCCCTAATCAGCTCATTTCCAGTGCTAGTCTCCCCCCTCAACCCCATTACCAATGCTAGGCTCCCCTAATCAGCCCATTACCAGTCATGCCCCCCTATCACCCATTACCAGTCCCAACCCCCCCTTGATCAGTCCATTCCCAGTCCTAGCCTTCCCTAATCAACCCATTACCAGTCCTAGCCCCCCCATCTGCCCACTACCAGTGCTAGCTCCCCCATCAGCCCATTATAATCCTAACCCGCACTGTCTCTCGCCTCTATCCAGCATTTATCCCGTCTGTCCAGTATGTCCCCTTGTCTCTCCCCTTTGTCCATGCCAGCCCCCCTCCCTCCCTCCATCCATATCAGCTACATCCATCCATATCAGCCCCCTCCCTCCATCCATCCATCCATATCAGCCCCCTCCCTCCATATCAGCCCCTCCCTCCCTCCATGTCAGCCCCCCTCCCTCCCTCCCTCCATCCATATCAGTCCCCCCTCCCCCCCTGTCAATGTCAGCCCCCACTCCTGTCGATGTCAGCCGTGTTGCAGGTTCCCTGCCCCCTCATCACCTCTCCCCATGTCTGCCTCCCTTCTACTGCAGCCGCGGCTCCCTGCCTCTTAGGGAACCGCAGCTGTGCCTGTAAAATTGTTGCGGAGCCTCCCTGTCTCTCGACGGGCTCCGTGCAGCACTGTCCTGCCTCCAAAGGAAGGTCTTTACCACTTCCTTTGGAGGCGGGACAATGCTGCACAGAGCCCATCGAGAGACAGGGAGGCTCCGCAATGATTTTACAGGCACAGCCGCGGTTCCCTAAGAGGCAGGGAGCCGTGGCCACATCAGAAGGAAGGGGGTGAGTTTGCCGCTGCCGAGAAGCAGACTCGGCAGCGGCAGCAACTTGTGCACGTTTTAATTTTTTTTTTTTTTTTTAACTTGGCGGAGACGAGGCAACCCACGCTAAATCCTGTGGCAACCCCATGGGGGTCGCGATCCACAGGTTGAGAACTGCTGGTTTAAAACAAAAACATCCGACTCGAAAACCCCATGACTCTGATGCAAAACACATTTGGCTCCTGACTCAGACTACAGAATCTCATATTTGTTAAAAAGGTCAGAGACACAGGGCACACATGCTGAAGTCTGAACACAACCAACTCACTGAATACAAGGTAATGAGCAAGTAGCAGCAGAATGTCCACAATCCATCACCACAGGGATAGGAGCAGACCAGACAGAAAATAGAATAGGACTAAATAGTCCATATTCCCAATAAAAAAGGTGAATAGTGTAGTGCCCTGGGGATCTGTTCTGGGACTGATAATTTATAAATATGTTAAAAATATCTAGAAATGGGAGTGAGGTAATTCAATTTGCAGATGAAAAAAAAATTATTCAAAGTTTTTAAATCACAAGCAGATTGTGAGAAATTGCTTGAGGACCTTGCAAGACTAAGTAGCCAAATGGCAGATGAAATTTAATGTGACAAATGCAAAGTAAAGCAAATAGGAAACCCAACTTGTAGCTACACAATGCTAATTTCTACATTAGAAATCACCACCTAGGAAAAGGATCTATGCGTCAAGGACAACACGTTGAAATCCTCTGCTTGGGGCATGGTGGTGGCCAAAAAAACAAACAGAATGTTAGGAATTACTAGGAAAGAAATGGATAATAAAGCAGAAAACATCATAAAGCTTCTGTGTTGCTATATGGTGCAATTACAACTTCGGTACTGTGTAAATTCTGGTTGATGCAACTCAAAACGTATAAGGCAAAATTGGAGAAGGTACAGAGAGGGGATGGAATGATTGCACTTCAAGGAAAGGCTAAAGAAGTTATGGCCCTTCAGCTTGGAGAAGAGACAGCTGAGTGGAGATATGACAGAGTTCTATAAAATCAGCAGTGGAATGAACAGGTAAATGCAAATCAGTTGTTTCAATAATTACAAAGACTAGGGAGCACACTAAGGGGCTTGTTTACAATTCAGGCCGCAGCTCCGATATCGAGTGGAAGCCGCTACCACGGCTTTGTAAACAAGCCCCTAAGAGTAAATAAGTAGCACATTTAAAACATACCTGAGAATTGTTTTTCACTCAGCACATACTGTAGTTAAGCTCTGGAATTTGTTGCCAGAGAATATGGTAAAAGCAGTTAACTTAAGTGGGCCTTAATGTTTTGGACAAGTTCCTGGAGAAAAGTCCATAAACTATTATTAAAATAGACTTGGAAATCCACGGTTTATCTTCAAGGACAAGCAATATAAAGTCTACTTTTTTTTTTTTTATCCTGCCAGGTGCTTGTGACCTCATTAACCACTGTTGGAAGCAGGATACTGGGCTCGATAGACCTCTGGTCTGACCTAGTATGGTAATTCTTCTGAGCTATATAGAAAGAACAGCAGTGGACCGAGGAAAAGGAGAAAGAATACTGATAATGCACAGAGACTACATTTGGAGTATTGTTGCCAGTTGTGGAGATCTTACCACTGGAAGGATAATTGACAAGTTAGAAAAAGGTTGAGAAAAGGACAGTCAACATAATATGGGATAGGAAACAAAGGGTGGAAACAATCTGTGATTTTAAAATTGTTAAAGATTTTTTTTTACATTTTCTTAAAATGTTATATGTAAAACAAAATAGTTTAAAGATATCACAAATAATAATCACAACTTCTAATTATAGTCTAGAACATGCATGTTAACAGTAGCATAGAGAGAGGAGAGCCATAAGACAAGCAAATCAACAAATCAAACTCACCTAAACAAACATTTTAGAAAGGTAAAGATATAAAATAGACTAAAACCAAAAATAAATCACAACAAATTAAGTACCAGTAAAACAAAGAAAAAAAAACGACAGCAATCATCTTGGGTAAGGAGCAATATCTTACAAGTCAGTCAGGCTCTATGAGTGGTAGCTGCAACATATCTTTGTTAGAGCAGACAGAACCAACAAGGCAGTGTGATACACCAGATGGTCTTTCTATTGCCATCTGCTATGTTACTATGTTAAATTTCATCAGTGATATTCTCTAGTTTGCAGATCCTCAAATAAAAAATATTCAATGGGTGAGCAAGTCTGCTCTCCACAATCAATCCCCACACACAGTCTCCCCCACTTTTTTCCCTGCTACATACTCTTTCCGTCCCATCCTAGCTAGTCTCAATGCCCATCTCTACCTCTTTCCCCTCTGGGCCAGCTCTCCCAAGTTCATTAATCCCTCTCTGCTTTCTCTGGAGGCTTGCTACCAGTGCTGCCTCTGAAAATGCTATTTTGTTTTTTTGGCAACGTTTAGTTTTCAGGGCATTTGAGCCTACAGTATCCAAATGTGCTATTCTCATCAGAACATTAGACGAGTGCATAGGGCACCATGTGGCTCAAATTTGCTGAGAACCACACAGTGCAGAAGGAAATAAAACTGCTTTTCCAGATCAAGTACTGGCAGCAAGCCTGCAAATAAAGTGAGTGGAGAATGTGTATAAGAAGAAGATCAGGAAGCCACAGTTAGAGTCAATGGGAGACGCAAGTGACTCCTGGGCATTATGAGAATACTGGGGCAGAAAATGGGGATGGGGGGCAGAACACTAGGGGGGAGGGGGAAGAGGGGAGAGAGACACTGGATAGAGCATTGAGGTGGAAAAGGGAGGTAAAAGACACTGGGCCACACACAAGGGGAAAGGTGGAAGACGAGAGAGAGAGAACCTGACACAGAGGAAAGAGGCAGTGTATGCTAAGTAGGTAAAGGTAACATCATTAATAGTGGCGACAACCTTTTAAGTGTTGCACAGCTTTAAAAAAAATATACTCTTTGGCACAGTGCATTTTGGTTTCTTGGCTTATGAAAGGTTGGCCACCCCCGAGCTAGAGAGGTTTGAAGGTTGACAAAAAATATTTATTCATTTCCTGTACATTTGAATTTACTAGAAGATTTAAAAACTGTTACACATTCTTTTGTAGCAGCTGCTGCCAGGAAAAATTCAGAGCAAAATATTCCTTTGTTCTTGTGAATCAAGGCTACCTCTCTGCAAGTTCCTGTCTCTACTGAGCATGTTTAAGTAATAAATGTGTGTAATGTAAGGATGAATATAGCAAGGCTCTGCAAAAAGTATGGCGTTATTTCTCAGCATATGGTACTTTGGCCTTCAACCATAATGAGTGTAAGATGTGCTGACGTCCTACTATGCCATGCCATGTTCCAATAATCCTGATACTGTTTTCCTCCAGCACTGTATGTAGTTTTACCTTATAAAATCAGGCATGTGGTCTTAGAGCTAGAATCTCAATTACAAAATCCTGTTTTCTGCAGTAAATATTTCATGGTCATTCTTTTCTCGTAAGTTCAGACCATTCTGTTATACTAAACAGCATTTAGGTGATTTAATAAAATCATTTTATAGTGTAAAAGTATGCTTTGACATACGTGCAAAGGCATATACACTGCCAGTAGGGATAGCAGAGAGCATGCTCTGAGCAGGCAGAGCATACATGCATGCGCGTAGATTATAAAACATCTACATGTGTATGTGTAAAATAGCCAAGTAGCAATTTTTTTTGAGTTGGGCTTAGCAAAGCAGCCACGATATTATAATCACGGCTCGTGTGAACCTCGATGGGCTTTTGAGATTCAAACACGAGGAGGGATCTAGCTAAGCTTGAAGAATAGTCTGGAATTTGGCAGCTAAGATATTGTTAAAAAATGCAAGGTCATGCATTTGGGCTGCATCAATCTAAGGGAGCAATATAGTATAGGGGGTGAAGTACTTCTGTCCACAAGAAAAAAGCGGGACCTAGGCATGATTTTGTCTGATGATCTTAAAGTAGCTAAACAGATAGAAAAGGTGACGGTGAAAGCTAGAAGGATGCTTGGGTGCATAGGGAGAGGAATAGCCAGCAGAAGAAAGGATATGATAGTGCATTTGTATAGGTCTTTGATGTGATCTCATTTGCAGTATTGTGTGCAATTCTGAAGACCGCCCTTCAAAAGGATATAAACAGGCTGGAGTCTGTACAGAGGGTGGCTACAAAACCGGTTAGTGGTCTTCGCTATAAAGCATATGAGGATAAACTCCGGTTCCTGAGGCAGCAAAAGAGCCCCACAACATTATGGAACCTCCACCATATTTAACTGTAGGAAAGATGTTTTTCTGTATAAGCTTCATTTCTTCACCTGTAAATGTATCACTGGTCTGCATTGTCAAAGAGCACCACAGAATATTTTCCCAGAAGCATTGTGGTTTTTTAAGGTGGGTTTGGGCAAAGATCATGCGTGCCTTTTTATGTCTGACTTTGAGCAGTGGGGTCTTCCTTGGCCTTCGCCCATGAAGTCCTTCTTTGCTTAGTGCACAGCATATGGTGCAGGTTGAAACCACCACGCCAGATTGCTCCACGTCAGCTTTAAGCTCTTTGGATGTTATACATGGTGTTTTTTCAACTGTTCGCACTAATCTTCAAAGATTTCTTGGGTTAATTTTCCTTTTCCCACCACATTCTGGGAGGTACCTGACAATTCCATGAATAGAAAACTTCTTAATAACATTGTGAACTGTAGACACAGGAATCCCAAGGTCTTTGGAGATGGCCTTGTACCCCTTTGAAATTGGATGTTTGGTCATAATGGCTTTTCTGTCTGAGGCAGCTCTCGTCTTCACCATTGTGAACATGGAACAGGGAGTGAATGTGGTTATTTTAAAAACTAGAGCCATCATTCATTGGTAGATTCAAGTCATGTAACTACTGACAACTGATCACAAGTGCACCTAATTTTACTGCAATGGAAATGTGGTTCTTCTGTTCAAACTGATTTGAATTGTTTATAAGGGTGTCAATAATCAAGTCCTGGCAATGTCCTGGTTTTTATACCATTTCCTTTTTTAATTGGTATTCTTTTATTTGATTATTTTATGTGTCAAAAATGTGTGCATATATTGTCCAAAGCCATTTCACTGGCCATTTTTTTAAGGAGATATTGGACATTAAGGGGGGGTTGAAGTGCAAGGGTGCCAATAATGTTGACCACAACTGTATCTACAAGTGATGACGTCACTGAAAGTTGCTCTGGTCTCCCTCCAACTGCTTGCTGGGAAGCATAACCTACTTGGCCTGGACTGTTCTAGCAGAATCATAAGGAAGCTAATATTTTATAAAGACAAGCAATCATCCATTATAAAACTACCCTCTTTATGTTTTAAAGCAGTTTTTATTTTGAAACTAAGTAGTGAATAATTATATATGAGTGAATAAAAAAGTCATGGCAAAGAGCCTTTTTTCCTATACCAAGCAGATTACTGCCAAACCAGCAGTTTCCTTTTGGTATTTTGAATCAAATGTCATGTACTTATTCTCTCCGCCATAATACATACAGGTGTTTTCCTTTATTGCACTTATTCCATTCATTACTCCAATACTACATAGCAATGGAGTAAATAACGGCAGATAAAACCCATTTTTATTGTAAACTGCTTTGATTGAAGATGGCATAATAAACACCTAATAATAAAAATAAAGATTCCATCTAACAGAGCTTACATGCTTACATGACATAACCTTTTTTTTGTTTGTTTTTGTTATTAACTAGATGTTTTGCTAGGATCTTCTATGCATATGCATAACTTATGTGTAATGTTCTGGAGCCTCTTCAATTATTTTAAGTAAATTGTTCCTGCCATAATTTTTCCCACTTTCATTGTGTTTGTATGCATGGACTTTGTTTTGGTTTTTTTTTTTGTTGTTTTTTTAAATTAAATTTTAATAGGATTACAAAAGAAAACACACACACAATACTGTGCATATATACACATATACACACACACACACACACATATATATAGCATAGTTACTCACCTGTAACAGGTGATCTCCAGGAACAGCAGGAATTTAGTCTTCACATATGGGTATCGTCCCTTTTGCGAGCACCATATGGTAAACCTTTTCCACTTTAATGCATAAGAGCGTCTTGTGGAAGGTTTCCTGGAAGCATGAAGGCTATCCTTTACCTGCTGGGAAAGGTTAAGACCGTGAAGTTCTAGGCTTTCAGCAACTAGGCCCTGAGATGCAGACACTGGGGATTGGGATGCCCCAGCATCCCGTCCTCTTGAGAAAGAAGATCTGGAGCAGATCCTAACTCCAGAGGCGGAGCTTAAGAGAGATGTAGGAGCAGAGGGTACCACGGTTGCCGTAGCCAACGTTGAGCTATGAGGATCATATGACCTCTGTCTCTCTGAAGCTTGAACAGGGTTTTGGGAATTAGGGGAATGGGTGGAAAGACATACAGGAAGTCCTGACTCCAATGAAGGAGAAAAGAATCCCTGGCCTGACAACCTCGAGCTGGAATTCTGGAACAGAACCGGGGAAGTTTGGCATTCAGTGGACTTGCAAAGAGGTCTATGTCTGGGGTTCCCCAAATTTGAAAAAGTTTGGTCACTTGGTCTGTATGGAGAGACCATTCGTGTGGAAGCAGAACTCGACTGAGTCTGTCTGCCCAAGAGTTCTGAATGCCTGGAAGATACACCGCAAGGGGATGAATCTGATGCTCTCTGGCAAGGGCCCATAATCGCAAAGCTTCGTTGCACAGCGACAGAGAACCTGTTCCGCCCTGCTTGTTCACATAGAACATGGCTACCTGATTGTCTGTTTGAACTAAGACTGTCTTGTAGCTGAGCTAGGTGTGAAATATTCAAAGAGTAAGCAAGATTGCTCTGAGCTCCAGGAGGTTGATATGGAGATAGATCTCCTGTGGAGTCCAGATACCCTGGGTAGAGAGGACGTGCAGGTGGGCTCCCCGCCCCACCTGTGAAGCATCTGTTAAGAGCGGCTTGGGGTGGGGGTTCCTGAAAAGGAGACCCCACCAGAAGGTTTTTGGGTGACTGCCACCATTGGAGGGACAAAATAAGGCGATCTGAGTTTGCTATTTTGTCTGACAGGCAACCTGACGCCTGAGTCCACTGTGTGGATAAGGTCCACTGGGCTGCCCTCATATGGAGGCGAGCATAAGGAACCACATGCACGGTGAATGCCATGTGGCCTAGCAACTGTAACATTTCCCGAGCAGTGAGGTGAGGTTTTAGCAGTGCTTGGGAAGCTAACTGCACAATGCAAAGGCAGAGGGGCTGTGGAAGGAAGGCCCTTGTCTGTCTGGTATCCAGAAGAGCTCCTATAAACTCTAGGGATTCAGTGGGAGCAAGGTTGGACTTTGGGAAGTTTATGACAAGTCTCAAATACTGAAGGATGCGCATTGCGTGAGACAGAGCAACCCTGACCTCTGGCTCTGAAGGGGCTCGAATGAGCCAGTCGTCTAAGTAAGGGAAGACGAATATTCCCAGGGTGCGGAGAAATGCTGCTACCACAGCCGTGCATTTTGTGCACACCCTTGGTGCAGAAGCCAGGCCAAAAGGAAGAACCCTGTATTGGTAGTGCTTCCCTTGAAACAGAAATCGAAGGAACTTTCGGTGAGTTGGATGGATGAGAACATGAGTGTACACATCCTTGAGATCTAGAGAACAAAGCCAATCCTGACTCTGAAGGTATGGCAGCAGAGTTCCTAGAGAAATCATTTTGAACTTCTCTTTGAACAGGAATTTGTTCAATTCTCTGAGGTCTAGAATGGGTCTGTGTCCTCTGTTTTCTTTGGAATAAGGAAATAGGGGGAGTAAAACCCTGTACCCCGTTGGGGAATAGGCACCTCTTCTATTGCTCCTTGAGAAAGGAGCATTGTGACTTCTTGACCTAACTGGTCATTGGGAGAGGTCTGAGAATTGAACTGTCTTACCATTGTAGGAGGGGGCATGCTGAGGAAATGAAGCTTGTACCCCTCTCGTACAATAGGCAAAGTCCAATTTTCTGCTGTTACCTGACACCATCTGGGGCAAAATGACATAACCTTCCTGGGATGGTAGAGGGTTCTGGGCCGTTCAGGGCCAGGAAGGCAAAGTTTTCTAGATAGGAGTCAAGGCCCCTGTGGAGGCTGAGTCTGCTGAGCCTTAGCTGCTTTTGGCTTCCTTTGTTGCCTAGGTTGTTGCTGCTGTCCCTTTTGGGCAGACTGACCTGCTGGGTATAGGAGGGATAAAACTTCTTCTTACTGAAGAATGGTTTCTTAGAGGATCTTTTCCTCGCAGGATCAGCTGTAGATTTGGACAATCTATCCAAAGTGATATTGTCAGCATCTCTCTCATTAGCTTTTTCCTGCCAAAGAGATTCTCTCCTGTGCAAGGTATATTCCCCAGTTTGTCCTGTACCCAGATTTCTAAGTCAGATGCCTGGAGCCAAGCCATTCTGCGTGCACCTATGGCAATAGCAGGTGTTCTGCTTATGCACTCAAAGCAGTCAAAGGCTGCACGATTCACAAACTTGGAAACATCCTGAGCATGTTTAACAAGAGTAAGTTAATCTTGCCTTTTATCATCAGGAAGGAGCGCGCTCATAAGCTCTAAATCTCCTGTGTCTTCCTTAAGGAACATTCCCATATACAAGATATAGGAACTGATCCTAGCAGAAAGCATGGAAGCCTGGAAGGATCGATGTCCAAAGGCTTAAAGAGTCCTACACTCACGTCCTGGAGGATTAGATGCATGCCTTTTTTCACTCTTCATCCGTCTCATGGCTGATTCTTTTTCAGGAGCCACTGTGATGGAAAGACCTCGGGCCACATCCCGGATAAAATCTTGAAAGGACATATCCTCTGGTGGTGGAGACATCCTACGCTGAGGAGAAGAGGAATTCTCAGAAAGAAGTACTCTGGTATCATCAGAGCCTTCAGACTCATCCGAGGATTTGAAGTATCTCCGATCCGGGTGATCGTGCAAGGCACGGTACCGGTACCGATCGAAGTCGGCATCGGAGTGGTCCGGTACCAACTTGTCGATGCCGGATAGAGACGCTTGACTCAGTCCCGGTAGAATACCTGCTGATGTCTATGCAGTCGGTGCCGGTACCAGTTGAATTGTCTGAAGCGGTTTCAGGGGCATCGAGGGCGTGAGAAGAGCCGCCAGGCTGCGCTCAATAGCCAAGAATCTCTGATCTATCGACACTGCCGATGCTTGGGTATCGGTGCCGGTTAAAGCGGCCGGAATCCCAGAGCATGGCACCAGTATTTCTGCCGAGGTTGAAGCCTCGAGAACATCCTGGAGCCCCATTAGTGTTTTGGAAGCCGAAGCCTCCCGCCAAGACAATTTTGCATGTGAAAGTCCCTCAAGGGCAACGCCAGAGGCATCTCGATGTTTAGAAGGAGATCTACCATTTGAGGACTGGCTAGATTTATGTTTAATTACCTGAGATCCATGGGAGGACGATGAAGCCCTGGAGGACAGCGATGCCACGGAGGCTGCATCAGAGGGAAAAAGGGTGCTGAGCTTAGCAGCTCGGTTTTGCCAGCCCCTTTTTGACATCATTCCACAGGCAACACACTGTGAAATAGAGTGGTCAGGGCCTAAACATCTGAGGCACTACTCATGGGTGTCGGTGACGGAGATGGTGCCACCACACTTAGAACACTTTTTAAAACCCGAAGCGGGTTTTTCCATTTTGAGGGAAAAATTTGGGCCTAGTGCCCAAAATGGCGTGTGGCACCCGAGAAGAAAACCACTGGAGAAAGACTCCAGAAACAAAGTTTTCTGGGGTTTTTTTTAGAAAAAAGAAAAGAACCACCGGCAGTACCGGTATAGCGTCGAGGGAAGGCAGACGCGACCACAAAAAAGGGGGGAATTTTCTGCAGTGACAGGATGTGTGACCTGTCGGCTCTGCGGAAAACGAAGAACTGGAGAGGGACAGTTGGGAAAGGTGGGAAGGCAGCACGCAGGTGCTGTGGGATGCTCCCAAAAGCTTTCCTATTGGATGCTGGGGAGCGTTCCCGTGCAGGCTCCGTCTGTACTGATGATACCCATATGTGAAGACTACATTCCTGCTTGCTTCTGGAGATATATATATACACAGATGATACATATAGAAAACAAGCCCACATCAAGGAGAGTGCTCCACACCCCAAAACAAAAAGAAAAACATCCCTGCCAAGGATCCCCGGAAAAACAAAGCAAGTCCCCTTAATCTAAGTCAAGAAAACAATAAATGTAAATTAAACCACATATTCCTTGCCCTTAAATTCTTAAGAACATGCCATACTGGGTCAGACCAAGGTCCATCAAGCCCAGTATCCTGTTTCCAACTTGGTCAACCTCAAAAAACACATACTTCTTACCCTGAGAAAAGATATGACATTTGCAGGGAAATTTCAAATAAAACAAAGCACCAAGAACCAATATACATGACCTGATCTCTAAAAAAGCTTTCTGGCACCGCTGGGTCGCCCTGGAGACGTCAGGAAAGACTTGAAGAAGCTGACCATAGAAATTCACAGGCTTCTTAGAAAAACATGCCCTCAAAACTCTATCCTTATCAATTTCAGAAACAAATGTGACCAGTAGAGTGGCTCTAGATGAAATATCTTCCTGCGAGGACTCCAAAAACAAAGAAATACCCAACAAAAGATAACTGATCAAACTGTTGATCCACACCCGCATTGACTCTAATCACTTTCCCCTTACGGACATAATAAATCTGAGATAGACAAACAGAATCAGCATTTGAAAGTAATAAAATGTCCTTAAGATATTTATAAAAAATAATTTGTGGGGAAAGATAGTGGGTCTGGGGAAGGACAAGAACCATAAATTTTTAGAACAGATAGAATTCTCCAAAGATTCATCCTGACGATGAAGCAAAAGAGAATCCTGTACTGAAGAGGCTAAAGCAGCTTGACAAACTGATATCCGAGATTCAAAGTTAAAACCCCTCCTTCTGTCCGTCATGATCCTCAAATTTATCTACAACCTCTTTAGAAAATAAAGAAACCTTTTGAAGAGAAAAATGAAGGACTGATTCCATACATTAAACAGTCCATATGTCTTTTAAAGAAACTTCTTGAGGCGGAGCCTCTGCTTCCCCCACAAGTTTAAAAGTAATTGCTGAAGGCAAAGGAGAGGTTTTGCGTCTGAAAGCCAGAGGAATGTCTCAGCTGGGCAGACTGGGTAGACAATCATCGTAAGGGAATGCCATACTTAAATAGGAAAAGGGTATAGGAATCAAAACAGAAAGTGCCCCAGGTCCTAGCACCTGAACAGCTGGATAATGCAGGTCCTCACCAACCTGCTTGTCCTTGGAGCAGCAATTTAACAACTTTAAACAATTGCGTCAGCATGCACCATGAGAAATACTTGCCCACATTACCTGGTTCGACCACATCACACCCCTACTTATCCAGCATCACTGGCTAACAATATCTTTTCATATACAGTTCAAAATTCTCATCATAGTTCACAAGATTATACACACATGCATACATCATTACTTTGCTACCCACATTATCTCCCATGCCCCCCATAGTGTCCTTCGCAATATACATGCAAATAATCATCTTCCCGCTGCATCATTGGCAAGGCTTAAATCCACCAGTCATTCACTCAACTTTCTACTTACTTGGACACAGTCTCTGGAATTCTCTCCCATCTGAAATCCATCTAGAACCCTCCTTTCATAAATTCAAATTACTCCAAACTCAACCTGTGATCTTCCACCCTGAGTATAACTTAGAATAATCACACCCTTTTGACCCTTTCCCCTTTCAATCCTATGCTTCTACCTTACCCTACTTTACCTTTTATTGTAGGATGATTTTTATTTAACTATCCTAATTTAATTGTAGTTCCCTTATTATCTACTTTATCGTTTGTAAATCACTTTGATATGTAAATGAGAGGCAGTATATCAAGTTTTAATAAACTATAAACATGTAAAAAAGAGCAACAAACTATGCAGCCGCCGGGGATGGCAGATTCTGGGTGGGGTGGGATACGGTGGAATTGGATTGGGTTGGGGGGAGAGGCACAAAAGAGCAGCTGCAGTCAAAACACAGTAGGTTCAGTCAGCTGCACAATCTCTAAAGGAACAGCAGAACATAATTTAATTCACAAGAAGGGTAGGCAAGCAATTTTCAAATAACTCACTTGCCCACATAATCGCTTTTGGAAACATAGAAACATGACAGAACAAAAGGACCATAAGGCCTTATCCAGTCTGCCCCTCCATACTAACTACTATAATCCTAATTTTTCCTTTAGAGATCTTCTATGTTTGTCCCATACTTTCTTGAATTCAGATACAATCCTTGTCTCTACTACCTCCACTGGGAGATTATTCTATGCATCTACCACTCTTTCCATAAAACAATATTTCCACATATTGCTTCCGAGTCTATCCTCTCTTATCCTTTATTCTATGCCCCCTTGCTGCAGAGCTTTCTTTCAGTTGAAAGAGATTCTTCTTCTGTGCATTTATGCCATGGATTTATTTAAAACATCTATCATATCTCTGCCTAGGGTCGTACTGAGCGTGAATCGTGCCCTGTGTGACTTGTACATCGGGCGCGTCCCCCCCCCCCCCCTCCGCACCTCCATCCAGCCACTTTCTGGACAGCAGCGGGAGAGAAGAGGTGCGCCCGATGTGCAGTCGCCAACAATCTAAGCAGATCTGTCCCTCCATGCTCTGACGTCGTGTCAGAGAAGGGAGGGACCAGACCTGCTTAGCGTGCCACAAGAAGGCTTAAGGAGCACATTTCAATTGCCTGCCGTTACCTGCCGCCACAGAGAAGAAAAAGTGGCGGTGGCAGGCAACGGCAGACAGCCGAAATGCATCCCTTAAGCCTTTGCACCCTGTGCGGCCGCACTGCTCGCAAAGGGCTAGGTACGATCCTGTCTCTGCCTCTCCCACCTTTCCTCCAAAGTACTCATATTGAGATCTTTAAATCCGACACCATATGCTTTATGACAAAGACCACTGATCATTTTGATAGCCACCCCTTCCACAGACACCATCCTGTTTATATTTTTTTGAAGGTGTGGTCTCCACAATTGCGCACAATACTCAAAATGAGTTCTCACCAAAGAGTCACTATCACCTCTTTCCCACTGGCCATTCCTCTCCCTATGCACCCAAGCATCCTTCTGGCTTTCACCGTCACCTTTTCTATGCCCAATCTCCTGCTAAAGCACCAAATATGAAGAAAACCTCACCAAACAAAAAACTACTACTACTTGGAGATTCCATCATTAGAGGTACCAACTTGGGAACACAGTTCAAAGGAGAGAAGATAGTCATGTGCCTACTAGGCACTTCAGCCAGCAGGAATACAAACTAAGTTGTTGAAGTACTTAGCAAAAAAAGTGAACACTCCAAACTTGATGTTGTTATCCACTTGGGCACAAATGACCTGGCTAGAAACAGTGCCTCTACAGTCCAAAATGACATGATTGTCCTGTGGCACTGAAGGCGCTCATTCTGGAAAAGTTGGGTACTAGAAGGTAGCAGTGAATTTATCAAGCATTATAAAACATTTTCTCTCACTCTTCATTGAAAACATATAAAAATAAGGGTTAATAAACAACAAACAAGTGTGGAAAGCAGAGCATGGCTCATGGAATTCTTTCCAACCCCTCTTTGTGTATATGTGCATCTGTATTTCAATCACAAAAAATGCTACCCATAAAGTATTTTTATTTTTCAAAATTATTCACAGTCTATAAAAGGAATAAGTAAAAAATTATGTGCATGATTTAAGCAAGCATGCTCTCTAAAAGAGGGGTAAAGACCTTAGAAATTCAAACCAAAGAGTATTTAATGCACACAGCACTATATCCGGTTTTCAAAATCAACCGCCATCACTGGTCAGAAAAAAACCATCAAGTGTGCTTTCTCATTTTGATCTCACACTTTTTTATATATTTAATTGTTATTCATAAAAATAAAGGGAGGCTTATCAATACTCAACTCTTATGTGCACAGTTATCACATCTTATAAAGATGATTTCCCTTCTTCCACTTTTTAGGTTCACTTCCATTCACTTATTCAACCTTTCTTATTCAAAGCATACTGTGGTAGCCACGTTTCTTGTTCCAGTGTCTGCCAAGTCAATCACCTAGAGCAGCGATGGCGAACCTATGGCACGCGAAGGCCTTGCAGCTGGCACGCGTGAAGGTCCGCAAAAAAAGAAAAAGCGGGCTCTGGCTGCTGCCGCGGACGCGGCAGCATGCAGTGTCCCGCGGGGCCCCCTCCGCCCGCTAAGCCCCTCTGCAAGGGCTTTCAGATTCGCGAGGGAGACAGCGTCTCCCTCGCGTCTCTGTTAAGCCCGCAGGGGTTAATGGGAAATTTCCCATCAGCCCCTTTAGACGCGAGGGACTGATGGGAAATTTCCCATTAGCCCCTGCGGGCTTAACAGAGACGCGAGGGGGACGCTGTCTCCCTCGCGAATCTGAAAGCCCTTGCAGAGGGGCTTAACGGGCGGAGGGGGCCCCGCGGGACACTGCATGCTGCCGCGTTCGCGGCAGCAGCCAGAGCCCGCTTTTTCTGTTTTTAAATTTGCCGGGGGGGGGGGGGGGGGGTTGGGAAAGCTAATGGGGTGGGGGGGGGGGGTGAGGGCGGCAAATGGGCAGGGGGGGGGTTAGGACTGCTAATGGGCTAGGGGGGGGTTAGGACTGATAATGGGCTAGGAGGGGGGGTTAGTACTGCTAATGGGCTAGGGGGGGTTAGGACTGCTAATGTGCTGTGGGCTGATGGGGGCTTTCTGGAAATGGGGTGATGGGGGGTTAGGACTGCTAATGGGCTGGGGGGGGTTTGGACTGCTAATGGGCTGGGGGGGTTAGGACTGCTAATGGGCTAGGAGGGGGGGGGGTTAGGACTGCTAATGGGCTAGGGGGGGTTAGGACTGCTAATGGGCTGTGGGCTGATGGGGGCTGTCTGGAAATGGGGTGATGGGGGGTTAGGACTGGTAATGGGCTAGGGGGGGGGGGGTTAGGACTGCTAATGGGCTAGAGTGGGGGGGTTAGGACTGCTAATGGGCTGGGGGGGTTAGGACTGCTAATGGGCTAGGGGGGGGTTAGGACTGCTAATGGGCTAGGAGGGGGGTTAGGACTGCTAATGGGCTGGGGGGGGTTAGGACTGCTAATGGGCTAGGAGGGGGGGGGTTAGGACTGCTAATGGGCTAGGGGGGGTTAGGACTGCTAATGGGTAGGAGGGGGGGTTAAGACTGCTAATGGGCTAGGGGGGGGTTAGGACTGCTAATGGGCTGGGGGGGTTAGGACTGCTAATGGGCTAGGGGGGGTTAGGACTGCTAATGGGCTGTGGGCTGATGGGGGCTGTCTGGAAATGGGGGTGATGGGGGGTTAGGACTGCTAATGGGCAGGGGGGGGTTAGGACTGCTAATGGGCTGGGGGGGTTTGGACTGCTAATGGGCTGGGGGGGTTAGGACTGCTAATGGGCTAGGGGGGGGGTTAGGGACTGCTAATGGGCTAGGGGGGTTAGGACTGCTAATGGGCTGTGGGCTGATGGGGGCTGTCTGGAAATGGGGTGATGGGGGGTTAGGACTGGTAATGGGCTATGGGGGGGTTAGGACTGCTAATGGGCTAGAGAGGGGGGGTTAGGACTGCTAATGGGCTAGGGGGGGTTAGGACTGCTAATGGGCTGGGGGGGTTAGGACTGCTAATGGGCTAGGGGGGGGTTAGGACAGCTAATGGGCTAGGAGGGGGGGGGGGTAAGTACTGCTAAGGGGCTAGGAGGGGGGGTAAGGACTGCTAATGGGCTAGGGGGGGTTAGGACTGCTAATGGGCTGGGGGGGGTTAGGACTGCTAATGGGCTAGGAGGGGGGGTTCGGACTGCGAATGGGCTAGGGGGATTAGGACTGCTAATGGGCTAGGAGGGGGGGTTAGGACTGCCAATGGGCTAGGGGGGTTAGGACTGCTAATGGGCTGTGGGCTGATGGGGGCTGTCTGGAAATGGGGTGATGGGGGTTAGGACTGGTAATGGGCTATGGGGGGGTTAGGACTGCTAATGGGCTAGAGAGGGGGGTTAGGACTGCTAATGGGCTAGGGGGGGGGTTAGGACTGCTAATGGGCTGATGGGGAGGGGTTAGGACTTGAGGTGGGCTGTTGGGTGGGGTTAGGACTGGAAATGGGCTGATGGGGGGTTAACACTGGAGGTGGTCTGATGGGGTTAGGACTGGTAATGGGCTATGGGGGGGTTTAGGACTGATAATGGGCTAGGGGGGGGCTGGTACACGAAATGGGCTGCTGGGGCGGGGTTAGGACTTGAGGTGGGCTGATGGGGTTAGGACTGGTAATGGACTGTGGGCTGATGGGGGGGTTAGGACTGGCAATGGGCTATGGGGGGCTGACTGGAAGTGGGGGGTTAGGACTGGTAATGGGTTATAGGGGGGGGGGGCTTAAACTGAAAATGGGGTGATGGGGGGTTAGGACTGGAAGTGGGTTGATGAGGGGGGGATAGGACTGGTATTGGGTTGGGGGGCTGCTAGGACTGGAAATGGGCTGATGCAGGGACTAGAAGGGAATGGATGCTGGGTGAGGCTGGAACTAGAAGGGAGCTGGTGTTGGGGGAGGATTAGAATGGGATGGGGCTGGGAGAGTAAAATGGAGAGGGGAAAAATATTTTGTGTGGGAGGGATAAAAAATCTACAATTGGCCGGGTATTGGGAGAGTAAGTGGGGATTGAGGATGGAGGGGTAAATTTTGAGTAGATGAAATAGGAATGAGGAAAGAGCCAAAGGAGAAAGATTAGTATGTTAAAGCAGATGTAGAGAGAGAATGGAAAAAAAAAACAAGAAGACAGAAGAAAGGACAAATGGACAGCAGATGGAGAGTTAGCAGAAGACACGAAGAAACCAGAAGAAAGTGGCTGGAACAATTGCAACTGAAAAAAAATGCACAAAAGGTAGAAAAATATCTCTTTATTTTGAATTTATTAACTGGAATATGTCAGCTCTGGGAAATGTGCATCATTAATTTTTGCGCTTTGTTTAGTACAAGAGGAAATTAATATATAGTTTTATTTCTACAGTGTTGTTGTATATTCCAAGATTGGCTTTTGGGGTTCCCAGTTTAATTATTGTCTTCCTGTTTCTAAATTGTGATTCCTTGTTTGGTGATGGTCTGTTCTGCATGTGTAACTGAGCTGAGGTATTCTGTTTATATAATTCCTATTTGACATTGCCACTTGTTCTTTCCCCAGTAGGTCATGTATTGTTGTTCTCTGAGATGTATTGGTTTAATATTTGCAGTGTTGCCTTTTGATAGGTAGAGTATGGTGTTTTGTGAGTCCTGGTAGTGCTGTTAGGATACGGCGGGTTTGCTATGGGTTCTAAATGGGCAGCGTTTGTAGTAGTTCCTAATGTGCCTGGCGGTTGGTACTGGATTATAGTAATGTAGAAACCTTTTAGTCTTTCTTTATCCATATACTCATTAAGAGGCATGTTTACTAAAAGTTAGTGTATGGTAACATTATGCAAATATTTATGCAAATGAAGCACCTTATGCAAATGGGGCTTTAATTGACGTGCTGGCACTTTGAGGAAATTCTTTGGTTTTGTGCGGCAGTTTGGGCACTCGGGCTCAAAAAGGTTAGCCATCACTGACCTAGAGGCTGATCAATTCACGTATTCAAAGCACAACCAGCAATGCAATACTTAGCTCCACACTCCACACAATGTTGTCCCACGATGGTTCGTGAGACTTTGGCCGGGGAGGGAAGAACTGCTGGGCCTGGAGCAGAGGCAGCATGGCAAGCCACCCACCACATTAAGGTAGGTTTGCTATGCTGGCTCCACCATTTGGCCTCTGTGGGGGTGTTCATCCCTCCTGATTGGCACCCAGAACAGACTGCCCCCACTGTCCCCCACCCTTGGTACGCACTGGTCACAGTCTTAGCTGCATCTCACTGGCCAGGTCCCAGAGCAGCAAACTGGGAGCTGACCAATGAGATGTGACTGACTAGACTATGATAATCATTCCCATCCTATCAGGGAAGGGGAGGGTTGAGCTATGTGGCAGGGTGGGCATAGCCACACCTGATGGACTGCAGGACCAGCCAATGGTGGAAGGGGAGGAGATGGCCAAAGGTGAGTCACGATTTGGGCTATTTTTTTTAACCCACTTCAGGCTGGAACTTTTGAGATCATCTAGCAACACTGGCTCACTCACACGGGAAGCGATTAGAGAACTGCAGATAGAGGTTTTAAAATATGAAAAATGTTAGCCATCTTTCTAGCTTTCAGACGTGAATATACAAATCAGCAGAATGCCAAAAAAAGCTGGACTGTTATCAATCCTCATCTTCTGAGTACAGAGCATATTTAACAGGTCCCTTCCCGTAAACTTTGAAACATAGGCATGTTACTAGCTTGCCAGTTTGCTAGTCTAGTCCCGCCCATGGAACAAAATTATTTGCCAGTACACATAGCAACCAATAGGAAATCAGGAGTTAAAAAAAAAAATCAGCCAGCTTTCACAGTAGAACTAACAGCAAAGAAAATTAAATATATATGCAAAGAATTTAAAATGCAGCACATCCCAGCTAGGGAATTATTAGCAATGCCTGCACTGCTGTTCTGTTCTGTGCGCATTGTGCATGTGTTATGCCAGTGGCCAGGGTAGCTGAGGGTGGTGAAGTATTTGCGAGTTACTTAGTTTTGCTTATGGCGAAGATGCAGAGAGATAGTTTTGGAGGTGAGGATAGTTTGCAGGATGGCGTGGCAGTTGTAGGGAAATAATTTTTAGAGGTGGGGTAGTTTGCAGTGCAGTGGGACAGTTGCAGGGTAGTTTGTGGATGGAAGTAGACTGCAGCACACTGAGGTATTTGCAAGGGTAAGTTGCAGGATAGTGAGCAGTTGTGGTGGGATAGATTGGTGGGAAGTATGGCTGCTGAGGAGGGGTATTTTTGGGGGTGAGGTAGTTTTTCCCTTTTATATAATCCTTTCCAACTACTGCCGAGTTGGAAAGAATAAAATTAGCCCAATAAAAAAGTATGGTGTTATAACATTTCTTCAGAAAATTTCAGGAACCAGCACCCCATTCCCCTCAGGTCCAAAGCGAATGAGCAAGAGAGCAAATATACATAACATATATAGTATATCACAGAATCATAAAGAGTATGTAAGAAGGAACTGTATTAGTAAATAGTGCAATAAAAAAAACATTAATATGGGCACTAAAGTTCTTTATCATGGACTTTAGTGAACGGCCCTCACAAAAGGTGAGGAAATAAATGAATCGATGCTTTAGTCTGATCAACCTTATTACCCTTACTTTTTAGTTTTTGCTTTCTAATTTATCAAGGTAAATTCCTACTTAAACAGCTAGACATCACACAACCCAAAATCATTTAGAATATTATAGTTTTCCCAAGGCACTGATATGCCACCATTAACTATTCTATCAGTAAAGCTAATACACAGTGTGACAAATTGAAAGAATGATCCCAGCTCTTTGAAAGCCTCCACACCTCTCACATTTATATCCCCCCCCCCCCATTTCCCCACCCATGGGTATAGGGAGACAAAGTTGGTAGCACTGTACTACAGAGTAATTCAGTGGATATTAAAGGGAAAAATGTTACAAAACAATTGTGTGTTGTAGTCACCATTCCGTCATCTGTGGTATGCATTCAAATTACAACTTTCTGAGTAATATTGGTTTCATTACTATTTAATTTTATATCAATATTTATATATGTATTGTTTTATGATAAACACATATTCTAGCATATAAAAAAATTAACACTCCTTGCATTTTGTTCTAAAACTATTATTTTTTAACTTCTAAGTGTTTCTTTTTTTAGGTCAGATCTCTAACATAGATAATTGCCGAATCATGGCTGTGTTGGGTGGTTTTTAAGAAAATGGAATCTGATAATCCATACCTTTGTGCTTTTTTGTATGGTCTATGGCTCCTTCCATTCCTGTTACTAAATACTGTATCTGGATACTGCATTCAGGGGCGGCCCTATCCATATAAGCAATAATATTCAGCTATCATCTAGATAGGCTTTAGTACCTAAAGTTAAAAGACCCAAAAGGTTGTCCTAACTATCTGCAAACTTATTTGCATAGTGGCTGAAAATTGCTGCTATCTGGACAAGTCTGGTCTCCTCCCCAGCTCTGCCCTGGACTACTCCGGCACTATCCAGGTAGTACCGAGGCAATCTATTAAGCCGTTCAGCAGCGCTCTCTGGATTATGCTACCGAATAACTCTCTGCACACTTATCTGGATAACCACCGCTGTGGCTATCCAGATAAGAGCTTTTTTTTAATATTGGCTCCTGATTTTTTTTGTATGCTTAAGTGGAAGGATTATGTATAATATCATTCTGCACTCAATGTCTTAGAGGCCAGTAGGTTATTGTAAATGGTCTCTGTATTGAATTGCTAGCTATTCTTTAAACCACTGGCTTAACTCTTGACACCAGCTCACACTACAGTATAGTTATGCAGATAATGGGACTGAAGATATTTATTTATTTATTTAGCGTACATTTGTATACCGCTACTTCCAGCGATCAGTAGCGGATTAGATTACATGTCGGAGCTGTCTGATCAGGACAGAAAAATTTTAATATATACAAAGTGATTTACAGGATAAGCACGTCACACAGCAGTTAGGTAAATTGATTTTCCTTCCATAAGATGGGAGGAAATTAATTACATATATACATTTTTTACACATATGTACATCTTTGGTTCTGTGGGTAGCAAGGGTTAGTTCTCATTGTCTAGGTCATGTTATAATGAATCTGAAATAGGTGAGTCTTGAGTTTTTTCCTAAAGTCCATCAGGTCGTTGTTGGAGTAACTTAAAAGTACTAGAAATTAAAGTCAGAAAGACAAGCCAGAGAAATTAGGACATTATCCAGATTAGTTCAGTTAGCATGCTTGCCACTGTAGCATTAGTGGAAACATTTTGTGGGGCGGTTCAGTGGCTCTGCCATGCTGAGGGACCAAATTAGAAGTTAGCTGATGCTTTCTGCTCCCTGAGTTGGCTTAAAATGTACAGAAGCAATGTTCATAGTCCCCTGGTGGGGTGGATGCTGGGGGGAAAGAAGGGAAAGCAGGTGGTCATAAAGCCATGGCGACACCTTGTGGTGGTTTCAGGGTCCATGATTCCAGGCTTCTGGAAGGTGCAACTGGTACATGACTCCCGGCTGAGGAGTGCTACTGCAAATACTGGACTAAAAAAAAATTAGGAAGGGGTATAAAATAGGGGATCAAATCTTCAGTTGCTTGTGAACGAAAACTCAAGATGCCAAATCTCCAGCCCCGATTCTGATTGAGCTGGGAACGTAAAGGAATCTGAAGAACTTGTATGTATACTGAAGCAACCATTATGGTACCTATTGAGGCTACCTAAATATGCTACTTAATATGTCTATTATGAAGACCTATAAGAATGATAGCTGGCAATCAAAATAATGAAATTGTATCACTTATACAGTCGTGGTCAATATTATTGGCACCCTTGCATTTTAGGTATGTTGTGTACAATATATTGAGAAATAATTGGGCATATTCCAACTGTAATGTCATCATAATATTTTAATAGTATGTTCAAAGGTATACAACAAAAAAAGATGTATGTGCAACTTAGACATAGTAATTTCTGAGGGGAAAAAAAAACAAAACTAAAAATATGGCCTGGACAGGATTAACGGCACCCTTCACTAAAATTCAGTTGCACAACCCTTGGCAGTGATGAGAGTCTCCAAACATTTCTTATAGTCATCTATAAGTTTTGCACATCTGTCTGCTGGTGATTTCTCCTACTCTTCAACTGATTTGTTCTAGCTCATGAACGTTTCTAGGATTCCTTTTACCAGTGGCAGATTTCAGTTCTTAACAAAAATTCTCGAATGGATTGAGATCAGGACTCATTGCTGGACAGTTTAAAACAGTCCATTTGTTCCTTTTTAACCATTCTTTTGTACTTTTGGATGTATGTTTTGGGTCACTAACCTTCGACCCAGACCTAACTTTCTGACACTACGTAGCACATTTCACTCCAAAATACCTTGGTAATCCTCTGATTTCATGATTCCTTTAATACATTTTAGGCATCCAGTTCCAGAGGTAGCAAAACAGCCCCACAATATTATGGAACCTCCACCATATTTAACTGTAGGAAGGGTGTTTTGTTTTCCTTGCAAGCCTCATTTCTTCGCCTATAAATGTATTGTTGGTTTGCACTGCCAAAGACTCAAGTTTGGTTTCATCTGTCCACAGAACATTTTCCCAGAAGGATTGTGGTTTCTCAAGATGGGTTTGGGAAAGATCAGATGTGCATTTTTATGTCTGTCTTTGAGCATTAGGGTCCTCTTCTTGGATTAATTTTACTCTTCCCATTATCATTGGGGAGAGATAATGCGTTCGAGGAAAGTTAATAAAACGCAGATTCTTAACCCTGGAAACATTTTCCAGGGATTCTAACTGATGATTAACTATTAAACTTTCTCTGACATTAGAGGAAATATTAGCCTGCGCAACATTCAGCTGACCTTCAACCTTAACAGCAATCTTACAAACAGCCATGCCATCCTCCAACTCAGTAAGCTTAGAAATGACATCTGTAGAAAATTGAGAAATTTGTGAAAAAGCAGAGCGAACTGAAAGTTCAGTCCGTGTCACAACAGTCCAGATATCACTCAAAGTTACATTCTCAGGAGCAGGCAAAGTCTCCACAACTGGAGCAAAACGAAGGGGAGCAGGCATATTTAAGACCAAGTTACCAGGTTGAGAAGACGACGGTTGAAGAGGTAATGAGGCAGGCTGGATCAGGTCAGTCAAACCTGAGGCTGCACCTACCTCAGCTAATCCCTGTAAGCTGGGCGGGGTTAGACCCAAAATGGAGGAGTTGTTCACACCGGAGCTGACGGTCTCAGATGATACGTTTAAGCCGTCCAATTTAGAAGTTGCAGGTACAACTTGCAGATGACAATCCATTGGACCGGCGGTCTTCACGGTCTTAGCCGCCGCAATTGGCTGAGACCGCTTCTTTCGTTTCCCCATACAGTTCCGCAATAGACTCCTCTAGACTCCGAAGGGGCTCCAAAGGGGCAAAAATATTTTAAAGAAATATTGTTGATTTCAGATGTGGATGCTATTAAGTTATCAAATGTGTACTATCTTCCTTCTGGGGTACGGTCCCAGGTTTCTTCTCAGGATGAGTCCTTACCTGCGGCTCCTCCAGCCTCTTTAGACCTTTCTGCTTTCTTGGAAACCTCATCAGAAATCATCTCACAACGTGCTACTTTAATCGTTTCTTTTTTATTGTTATCTGATAAGAATTTAGTATTGAGGCTTTACTTTTCTAAGAAAAGCGCTGAGTTTTGTGG
This sequence comes from Ichthyophis bannanicus, assembly GCA_033557465.1. NCBI lineage: Eukaryota > Metazoa > Chordata > Amphibia > Gymnophiona > Ichthyophiidae > Ichthyophis > Ichthyophis bannanicus. The sequence continues at coordinate 549,530,670 of CM066035.1, forward strand.
TTTTCCAATACAGATTTTTCCAGATGTTTGTAGAGTTACCCAGAAACGCAGTAAGGATTTTTTGGCATTAAAGCCTTGGACCTTGGCCCTGGGTGTTACGTTTTTTTTTAAATATCCTTGTAAGTGCCTTGTGCATTTTCAACAGGCTAGGTATGTTTTTTTGGAGCCTTCTCAGTTAGAGGCTTTTGTTTCTGGTAAGGAGAATGTTGGTTGAAGGTTTCTATTTTGTTCCTTTTTTATAACTGTCTGCTTATGTATATGGGGTTAAATTAATTAATCACAATTTTGTCTCTTAGGGCAACGGTAGAAATTACGGAATAGTTTTGTGTTGTATCTTTATTTTCCAGCTTTTCCCATTAATGTGGTCTTGGACAATTTGTCCTTATATATTTCTTTTGCTTTTTTTTTTTCTTGAATGTATTTGGACAGTATTTGTCTTTCTGTACAAGATACTGTATTCTTGGATTTATGTTTAAATTTGAAAATAAATAATTTAAAAAAAAATTTACTCTTCCCACCATGTCCTGGGAGATTGTTGACAATTCCATGAGCAGAAAACATTTTAACACTGCAAATGGTAGACACAGAAATCCCAAGGTCTTTGGAAATGGCCTTGTACCCATTTGAAATTTGATGTTTGGTATTTATGATTCTTCTGACAGTCTCCGGCAGCTCTCACGTCTTCACTATTGTGAAAATGGAACTGGGAGTGAATGTAGCCATTTTAAACATTAGAGTCATCATTCATTGGTTGATTAAAGTCATGTGAATACTGACAATTGATCACAGGTACATCTAATTTTACTGCAATGGGAACGTAGTACTTCTGTTCAAACTGATTTGAATTGTTTATAAAGGTGCCAATATTCATTCCTATTGGAGGGGGAGAAAAGGATCTCAGTACCCATGGGCTATCATGTCTCAGCTATCAATACAGGCCTGAGACTGGCACATTAACATCCCTAAAAAACTCCCCCATCATATCAAAGAGCATATAACCTCGCAAAAATCTCTCAGTGCTGTAAACTCAGCATGCTCATCTTGCAGTTTATCAAATCAACTTATCTTATGCCAAATGCTATTTGTATGAGCATGGACTTCACCCAGCTGCACCCAACGCCACATAGGACACCCAAAGGCATTTTGACATTGCTTTATCAGGAGTCAATTTTTTCTATCATGTTGCAAATTCACACCAATCACACAAATGGCAGGATTTACACAAACTGGTGCATATGGAATGAAGTTTTTTTGATTGAATGGTCATATCTTTATTCTAAGAAATTGGACATTAATATATGGAAGTAATAAGCATGTTCTGGCAATGCCCCAGTTTTTATACTATTTCTTAATATTTCCTTTTTTAAATGGTCTTATTTTTTTCTTTTATGTGTATCAAATGTGTGTTAATATTTGGTCCAAAGCCAAGAGGGAGGAGTAGCCTAGTGGTTGGGGCAAGGTACTTCAAGCCGGAAGGTCGGGGGTTCAAATCCCACTAGAGGACAGCAACCTTGGGCCGGAAGGACTGGGGTTTCTAGTCCCATAGATGCTCCTTGTGGTCTTGGGCAAGCCACTTAACCCTCCATTGCCCATGTTCCCTGTAAGTATTAGTGTATGTGTCTCATATCCCACGTGTTAAATGTATCCCCCAATTGTGTTGTGACCGCTTTGATTGAAGGATAAGGCGGTATACAAAACTGTCTAAATAAATAAAATAAAATTTCACTGGCCACTTTTTTTAAGGAGATACTGGACATTAAAGGATTAAATTGCAAGGGTGCCAATAATATTGATCACAACTGAATGGGGAAAAATACCTTGGGAATCTAGGAAAAAGATAGTTAAAAAACAAAACATGAGACAGTTTTACAAATGTAATGAGAAATAAAATAATGAAAGATAAAATTAAGACCACACTAAGAAAAATGAAATAGTTCAATAGCTTTTCTTTAAAAAAACTAAATAAATTTTTGTAGCCAACCAATTAAACCAGTTTGCCATAGATGACAGATGGCTACTACTCTGAGATAGATAGAGAGATAGATAGAGAGATACAACTCCTAGGGGAGGTGGATGGGTTGTGAAGACTAAATTCCTGCTGTTCCCAGAGATCACCTGTTACAGGTGAGTAACTATGCTATCTCCAGGAACAAGCAGGAATGTAGTCTTCACATATGGGGACTCCCTAGCTTTAGATGCCAGGGAGAGATCCCAGAAGTTGTGTGTCCCTGTGAAAGGGCTCCACTTTCCCCCATGGATCTCTGGCATCCAACCAGGGATGGTGGGTAGGAGTTGATTAGGTACGGAACAGGTGTTGGAGAACAGCCTGACCAAACAAGGCATCCCGGCGGGAGTCCTTGTCTAAGCAGTAATGGGCTGTGAAGGTATGAACCGAGGCCTAAGTGACTGCTCGACAGATGTCATCGATAGACAGAGGGCAGATGAGCCATTGAAGCTGCCATGGCTCTCACATTGTGAGCTGTGACATGGCCCTCCAGATGAAGATTCTTACTCTGATAGGCAAAGGAAATACACTGAGCAATCCAGTTGGACAGGGTTCTCTTGGAGACTGGAAGTCCCAAATGGGAAGGATCAAAAGCAACAAAGAGTCGAGAGGACTTTCTATGTTGCTGTGTTCTTTGTAAGTAAAAGGCTAAAGCTCGTTTACAGTCCAAAGTATGAAGATTCCTTTCTGCATTTGATGCATGAGGCCTTGGAAAAAACACAGGCAGGTAGACCGCTTGGTTTAGATGAAAAGGCGAGACCACCTTTGTCATAAAAACGTGGATGAGTCCCAAGGACTACCTTGTCATGATGGAACCTTGTATAAGGTGGATCAGCCACTAGTGCCTGCAACTCACTGATGTGACGTGCTGATGTGATTGCAATGAGAAAGATAACCTTCCAAGAAAGGAATTTCAATGAGGTAGTAGCTAAGGGTTCGAAAGGTGGCTTCATGAGCTGACCAAGAACCAGGTTTAAGTCCCATGCAAATGATGGTGGCCTAATGGGAGGTTTAATTAGAAGGCGGCCTCTCATAAATCTTGCTATAAGAGGATGAGAGGAAATAGGTTGTCCATTTAGAGGCTTGAAAGAAGCCGCAATAGCACTCAAATGGACTCTTACTGAGTTAGTCTTAAGTCCTGCATTGGATAAATGAAGGAGATACTCCAGTAATGAACCCAGAGGTATCGCAAGGGGGTTAAGACCCTTCTGCGAACACCATATGGTAAACCTTTTCCACTTGAAAGCATAAGAGCGTCTTGTGGAAGGCTTCCTGGAAGCATAAAGGATACCCTTTACATGCTGAGAGAGGTTGAGATCATGGAGATCTAGGCCTTCAGCAACCAAGCCCTGCAAAGACTGGGGATTGAGATGCCATAACATTCCACCCTCCTGAGACAGGAGATCTGGAGCAGACCGTAACTCCAGAGAGGGAGCTTGAGAGAGATGTAGAAACAGAGGGTACCACACTTGCCGTGGCCAATGTGGAGCTATGAGAATCATACGGCCTCTGTCTCTCTGAAGCTTGAACAGGGTTTTGGGAATTAGGGGAATGGGTGGGAAAGGCATAAAGGAAGTCTTGACCCCAGAGGAGGAGGAAAGCATCCCTGGCCTGAGAGCCCTGAGCCGGAATTCTGGAACAGAACCGGGGAAGTTTGGCATTCAACGGACTTGCAAAGAGGTCTGTCTGGGGTTCCCCAAATTTGAAAAATCTTGGCCACCTGGTCTGCATGTAGAGACCATTCGTGTGGAAGCAGAACTCGACTGAGTGTCTGCCCAAGAGTTTTGGATGCCTGGAAGATACACTGCCAGGAGATGAATCTGATGCTCTCTGGCGAGGGCCCAAAGTCGCAAAGCTTCGTTGCAAAGCGACAGAGAGCCTGTTCCCTCCTGCTTGTTCACGTAGAACATGGCTACTTGATTGTCCGTATGAATGAGGACTGTCTTGTAGCTGAGCAGGGTGTGGAACACTCGAAGAGCAAGGAAGATTGCTCTGAGCTCTAAGAGATTGAGATGTAGATGAGTCTCCTGTGGAGTCCAAGTGCCTTGGGTGGAGAAGTCTTGCAGATGAGCTCCCCAACCCATTAGTGAAGCATCTGTTGTGAGAGTTGCCTGGGGTAAAGGTTATAGAAATGGGGACCCCAGCAACAGGTTCTGAGTGGACTGCCATTTGCTGTTCAATATATACATGCAACCTCTCTGCAACCTGATCCGGTCCTTCAACGTGAACTGCATGATATACGCAGATGACGTGCTATTATACATGCCTTTTGCAACAGAAAACCCAGACCTCTCACCAATAACATGCTGCATAAATGAAATATCCAACTGGCTACATTCCCAAAACCTCCGGATTCAACACAAGAAGACGGAGGTCATGTTCATTACAAGAAATCGTAACTTCACTGCGCCTACAGTACTAAAGGTGAAGGAAGCTGACCTCCAGATCAAATCCGCGATCAGATACCTTGGCGTCACACTAGACCAGAACCTAAATATGCAGGCGCATATAAGTAACACTGTAAGGGCAGTATACCATAAAATTAGATCCCTTAGATACCTACGATCTCTGCTGGAGCCTGATGATTTCAGGACCATCTTTCAGGCACTAATAATTCCGCATTTCGATTATGCGAATGTAATACTGCAAGGACTCCCCCAAACCACTCTGAACCCACTGCAAATGGCAATGAACACCGCAGCAAGAGTACTACACGGAGCATCCAGGAAAGACCATGTCACACCCATTATGAAACAACTCCACTGGCTCCCGATTCAAGGTAGGATTACATTCAAGACCTTGCTACTCACCTTCAAAGCCACCAATGGTCTCTCGTCAACATCACTAACAGAGATAGTCCAGAGGACGCCCCACAATAGGGACAGAAGGTCAGTAGCACAAAACACCTTGATAGTCCCAAGATCAATGACTCAATGCACCAAGTCAACATCCAGCAGGGCATTCAAACTTTATGCACCAATGATCTGGAACAGCCTCCCTCACAACATCCGAACAATCCCAGACATATTCCAATTCAGGAAGGCTGTGAAACACTACCTCTTCCTCATACATTACCCGGAAACCAATGAAAGCTCAGCACCAATTACTGAAACCTCACAAATCTCCTCTGTCTGAAACCATACGAACACATGACCACCCTGTAAATTGTATATATTGTTATTGTATATAGTTACCCTGTTAGCCAAGTTGAATTTCCTGTTCATATGTAAACACAAAGTACTATTGGAAATGTGTATGTTCGTTGTTTATTGTAAACCGCACTGATGCTGAATAGCGCGGTATAAAAGAGACTTTAAATAAATAAATAAATAAATTGGAGAGACAAAATAAGGCGATTTGTGTTTGCTATTTTGTCTGACAGACACCCTACTGCCTGGGTCCATTGAGTGGATAAAGTCCACTGGGATGCTCTCATATGGAGGCGAGCATAAGGAACCACATGCACTGTAGATGCCATGTGGCCTAGTAGTTATAACATTTCTCGGGCAGTGAGATGAGGCTTTAGCACTGCTTGAGAAGCTAACTGCACTATGCGAAGGCAACGGGTGTGAGGAAGATAGGCCCTTGCTTTTCTGGCATCCAGCAAAACTCCTATGAACTCTAGAGCAGGGGTCTCAAACTCAAATTGCTTTGAGGGCCAAATGAGGACTTGTAAAGTAACCCGGGGGCCGCATAAGACGTGGGGCCTCATTTGCATAAGGGGCCTCATTTGCATAAATATTTGCATAATGTTACCATACACTAACTTTTAGTAAACATGCCTCTTAATGAGTATGGATAAAGAAAGACTAAAAGATTCAGAAATAGGAAGACAATAATTAAACTGGGAACCCCAAAAGCCAAACTTGGAATGTACAACAACACTGTAGAAATAAAACTATAAATTAATTTCCTCTTGTACTAAACAAAGCGCAAACATTACTGATGCACATTTCCCAGAGCTGACATATTCCAGTTAATAAATTCAAAATAAAGAGATATTTTTCTACCTTTTGTGCATTTTTTTTCAGTTGCAATTGCTCCAGCCACTTCTGGTTTCTTCGTGTCTTCTGCTATCTCCATCGTCTGCTGTCCATTTGTCCTTTCTTCTCTCTTCTAGTTTTTTTCCATTCTCTCTCCCTACATCTGCTTTAACATACTAATCTTTCTCCTTTTGCTCTTTCCTCATTCCTATTTCATCCACTCAAATTTTACCCCTCCATCCTCAATCCCCACTTACTCTCCCAATACCTGGCCAATTGTAGATTTGTCTTCTCTTCCAGACAAAATATTTTTCCCCTCTCCATTTCACTTTCCCAGCTCCATCCCATTCTAATCCTCCCCCAACATCAGCTCCCTTCTAGTTCCAGCCCCACCCAGCATCTGCTCCTTTCTAGTCCCTGCATCAGTCCATTTCCAGTCCTATCCTAGCCTCACCATCAGCCCATTTCCAATCCTAGCCCCCCATCAGCCCATTTCCAATCCTAGCTCCCTCCCCTCACAGCCCATTTCCATTCCAAGCCCCCCTCCCCATCAGCCATTTGCAGTTCAAGCCCCCCTTCCACTCAGCCCATTTCCAGTCCTAGCAACCCCCCAGCCCATTACCAGTCCTAGACCCCCCATAGCCCATTACCAGTCCTAACCTCCCCATAGCGCACTTCCAGTCTTACCCCCCCATCACCCCATTTTCAGTCTTACCCCCCCCCATAGCCCATTACCAGTCCTAGTCCCCCCATAGCCCACTTGCAGTCGTATCCCCCATCACCCCATTTTCAGTCTTACCTCCCCTCATAGGCCATTACCAGTCCTAACCCCCCAATCAGCCCACCTCCAGTCCTAACCCCCATCACCCCATTTTCAGTCCTAGCCCCCACCATAGCCCATTACCAGTCATACCCCCCCCTGCCTATAGCACACGTCCTGTCCTAACCCCCCTCTGCCCATTTCCAGTCCTAGCCCCCACCATAGCCCATTAACAGTCATAACCCCCCCCTGCCAATAGCCCACTTCCAGTCCTAACCCCCATCTGCCCATTTCCAGTCATACCCCCCCCCCCCCCCCGACAGAGAAAAACAAAAAAAACCCAAAACCCTGACTTCTGCCGTTGCCGCCGTGGCAGCGGCAGAATCAATTGTCAAATAAAAAAACACAAAGACTTCTGCTGCTCAAGCAGCAATATCACCGGTCCTGCGGCCCCTTACCCTGTGCACGTAGATCCTAATCTGCTCCTCAGCGGCGTGCTTTTCCAGCCGCGAAGAGTATTCCCCTCTCACGCGGTTTCAAGCCGCGCGAGTGGGGAATACTCTTCGCGGCTTGAAAAGCACGCCGCTGATGAGCAGATTCGGATCTCCGGGCACAGGGGAAGGGGCCGCAGGACAGGTGATATTGCTGCTTGAGCAGCAGAAGTCTTTTTTTTTTTATTTGACAATTGATTCTGCCGCTGCCACGGCGGCAACGGCAGAAGTCAGGGTTTTGGGGTTTTTTTGTTTTTCTCTTTCGCGGGCCGCACAAAGTTGTCTCGCGGGCCGCATGCGGCCCGCGGGCCGCGTGTTTGAGACCCCTGCTCTAGAGACTGAGTGGGAGTTAGACTGGATTTTGGGATGTTTATGACCAGACCCAAATACTGAAGGATACGCATTGTGCAAGATAGAGCCAGTTGTCTAAGTAGGGGAAGACGAATATCCCTTGGTGCTGAGGCCAGGCCAAAAGGAAGCACCTGTACTGGTAGTGCTTTCCTTGAAAAAGGAACCGAAGGAACTTTCTGTGAGTTGGATGGATGAAAACATGAGTGTACGCATCCTTGAGATCTACAGAACAAAGCCAATCCTGACTGAAGGTATGGCAGCAGAGATCCCAGAGAAATCATCTTGAATTTCTCTTTGAACAGGAATTTGTTCAATTCTCTGAGGTCCAAAATAGGTCTGTGTCCCCCTGTTTTCTTTGGGATAAGGAAATAGGGGGAGTAAAACCCTGTACCTTGTTGATTAATGAGTACTTCTTCTATTGCCCCTTGGGCAAGAAGCATAGTGACCTCTTGATCTAACAGGTTGATGAGAGAGGTCTGAGAATTGAACTGTCTTACCATTGTGGGAGGGGGGCATGCACAGACAGTGAAGCTTGTGCCCCTCTTTTATAATGGAGAGTGTCCAATGTTCTGCTGTTATCTGCCATCTGGGAGCAAAGTGACAACCTTCCTGGAATGGTGGAAGGCTCTGGTCCATTGAGGGCCAGGAAGGCTAAGTTCTCTAGATGGAAGTCAAAGGCCTTGTGGAGGCTGAGACTGCTGAGATGGTTGAGGCTTAGCAGTCTTTGCTTTCCTTTGTTTAGGTGGTTGCTGACTCTTTCGGGTAGGCTGACCTGCAGAACGTCCCTGCTGGGAATAAGAGGGATAAATCCTCTTTTTTGAGAAGAATGGTTTCTTCCTTGCAGGATCAGCTGTGGCTTTGTATAACCTATCCAAAGTGGAGTTGTCAGCATCCAACTCATTGGCTTTCTCTTGCCAATTTTTGCCGAATAGATTCTCACCAGTACAAGGGATATTGCCCAGTTTGTCCTGCACCCAGAGCTCCAAATCAGATGCCTGGAGCCAGGCAATTCTACGTGCACCTATGGCAATGGCAGAGGTTCTGCTTATGCACTCAAAACAGTCAAAAGCTGCATGACTGACAAATTTAGAAACATCCTTGGCATGTTTAACCAGTGTGAGAAAATCCTGCCTCTTATCTTCAGGAAGGAGAGGGCTTAAAATCTCCAAGTCTCCTGTGACTTCTTTAAGGAACATTCTCATATATAAAATATAGGAACTGATCCTGGCAGAAAGCATGGAAGCCTGGAAAGTATGACGTCCAAAGGCATTCAAAGTTCTACACTCACGTCCTGGAGGATTAGAGGCATGCCTCTTTGCACTCCTGATCCTTCTCATAGCTGATTCCACTACAATAGAGTGGCGAGGAAGCTGAGTTTTCTGGAAACCAGGACAAGGAAGGACTCGATACATGGTATCCAGTCTGCGAGAGTGAGGAGAGGTGGTAAGAGGTGTCTCCCACATTCTCTACATGAGAACATGTAAGATCTCATGGATAGGCAGGGTAGCTGCCTCCTTAGGAGCTTTGGGATATTATAAAATCTCCAACTCCTTTGCCCTGGGCTCTGTTTCAGGAGTCACAGTAATGGACAGACCTCGAGCCATCTCCCTGATAAAATCCTGAAAGGAGATATCTTCTAGAGGAGACATCCTGCTTTTAGGAGAGGAAGGCTCTTCTGGGAGAAGTACTCCGGTACCGACAGAGCTGTCAGAATCCTCAGATTCTTCCGAGGATTCAAAGTACCTTCTGTCCGGATGCTCTTGTACAACCCGATACCCGTACTGACTGAAGTTGGTACCGGTGTATCGGTACCAGAAGGCATAGCATGACTGGGTGCTGGCAATGCGGACACCGATGTCGATGCTGTCGGTACTGGTACTGGTTGAGCTGTCTGACGCGGTTCCGAGGGTGTTGATGCCGCAAGGAGAGCCGCCAAACTGCGTTCAATAGCCAGGAACCTCTGGTCTATCGACGCTGCCTGGGTATCGGTACCGGAGAAAGCAGCCGGTACCCCAGAGCATGGCACCAGTAGTTCTGCCCAGGTCGAGGCCTCGAGAACATCCTGGAGCCCCGATAATGCTTTGGAAGCTGAAGCCTCCCGCCGGGGCAATTTTGCCGGTACAGAACCCTCAAGGTCAACGCCAGAGGCATCTCGATGCTTGGAAGGAGATCTACCCTTTGAGGACCGGCTAGACTTATGTTTAGTTACCTGAGATCCATGGGAGGAAGACGAAGCCCTGGAAGACGTCGATGTCACAGAGGCTGCATCGGAGGGAAAAAGGGTGCTGAGCTTAGCAGTTCATTTCTCTCGACCCCTCTTGGACATCATGGCACAAGCCATACACTCTGAAATGGAATGGTTAAGACCTAAACATTTAAGACACCACTCATGGGTGTCAGTGACGGAGATGGTATCGCCACACTTGGTGCACTTTTTGAAACCCGAAGCGGGTTTTTCCATAGTGGAGGAAATTTTGGGCCTAAGGCCCAAAACGGCGCGTGCACCTGGAAAAGAAAAGTTTGGAAAAAATACTATTTTTTTTTTTTAAGGAAAGAAAAAGAACCGGCGGTACCGGTATAGCGTCGAGGAAGGCAGACGCGACCACAAAAAAGAAGAAGAATAACGAAAGATTTTCTGCGGTGACAGGAACGACGACCTGCTGGCTCTGCGGAAAACAAAGAACTGGAGAGAGGCAGTTGGGAAAGGCGGGAAGGCAGCACGCAGGCGCTGTGGGATGCTCCCAAAAGCTTTCTAATTGGATGCTGGGGAGCATTCCCACGCAGGCTCCATCAGTACCAACGATACCCATATGTGAAGACTACATTCCTGCTTGTTCCTGGAGATAGGTAATTTCTGAAACATTTACCCCTTGCATTTTGTTCTACATTTTTCTTCCTTTTTAAATTTGTATATATTTGTTTATATGGTTTGTTTTTTTAAAATGAAGCCCTAATGCAGGCAGTTGCCAAAACACGGCCAATGTCAGGATGTTTTTAACAAACAAGAACCTTGATACTCCATTCCTTTACGCTCATTTGGCCTCTTCTGCTCCCGCTGCTGATCCAATCTAGTCTGCGGCTTGTCTCCTTTTCTTTGTTTTTTCCAGATACTAAGCTGGTGCCAAGTATCTGGATACCGGCACTGAATATCAGAGTACTGAAATTAGTGTGCGGTCCTATAAGTAAGGGCTGTTTCAATAACGGGTGGGCCCTCAGCTTCTTAAATTGAACATAAAATCATGGTACATTTTTCTTTTCTTTTTTAAAATGTATGCATAAGCAAACTACACATAGTCTATATTACTTCTTCAGGCAAAGCCTCCCTACTTGTAATTTCATCAATTTTTTTTGATACATTAACTTTGTATGCCGAGGAGATGCACCAGTTGGACAACTAGAATTAAGAACAAAAATAGAAACACAAAAACAATCTTGAGGCCAAATTAATAAAACTATTTACTAGAGTTCCATATCCCACAAATCCCTCCCTGCCTCCATGCAAGGATGAAAAACTATGCAGTGAAAACTATATGAAAAAACTCTGCTTCCTTCTGTTAACCACAAGTTGATTTAAAGGCCAAAGAGTTATCTAGGCATATCGGCCAGCTCTTTGATAAACAATCAGTGTTTAAACATTAAACTGGTAGCATATTTATAGTGAGATTCTAAATTGGAAATTGCAAATTTAAAAAAAATAAAATCCAATCTATAAACTTCCCCCCCCTCCTTATTAAATAAGGATGAACTGGAATGGGTGGCTGCCTATGACATTCTTATGTCTTTGAAGGAGCTGAAATTATTCAAAACACCAAAGCTTAACCTTGTGAGCTATTCTCCTCATTAAAAGTAACACCCAAGAAAGTAAATATATGGTCAACTGACTGTTGCTGATTTCAAGAAAATATTTATTTATTTATTTACATTCTCTTATATACCGCGCTATTCTGCATCAGTGCGGTTTACATTGAACAAACTGAAATTACATTGAACAGGGTATTATAACTTGGAGATAACTATTTTACAGGGAACATGGGCTATGGAGGGTTAAGTGGCTTGCCCAAGACCACAAGGAGCACCTGTGGGACTAGAAACCCCAGTCCTTCCGGCCCAAGGTTGCTGTCCTCTAGTGGGATTTGAACCACCGACCTTCCGGCCTGAAGTACCTTGCCCCAACCACTAGGCTACTCCTCCACTCTAAGAATTTCAATCTTTTGCAGAGCAGAAAAACATAGGTACTCACCTGTAACAGGTGTTCTCTGGGGACATCAGCAATCAGTCCTCACATATGGGTGATGTCAGCACTGACGGAGCCCATGCAGAAGCATCTCCCCAACTTTCAAAGAAAGCCTTTGGGATATGCAGCACGCATACATGGTCCCCTTCCCGCCCAAGGGTGCCATCTTGTCTCAGTCTAATGACATAGCTAAGACATCAAAATTAAAATACACTAAAGAAGCAATTCCAAGGAGAAGAGGGAGGGTTGCGAGGACTGATTCCTACTGTCCCCAGAGAACACCTGCTACAGGTGAGTAACTACGCTTTCTCCGGGAACAAGCAGGAAGTCAGTCCTCATATGTGGGACTCCACAGCTGCAGGTTACTGAGGACAAGTACAAAATGCCACGGGTGACCAGAGAAGGCAAGTCATGAGTTGCAGCAGTTGAGTTCCAACTAGGAGACTCTCGCAAGACCCAAGTGTCCGGCAAGGAACCACCACTTTGGTAGCCTGAACACAGAAGCGTCAGAGGGCAGGAATTGCCTATACCCCAAAGAGATTACCGAGTATGGCCTGGCCAAAGGCACTGTCCCATCAGGACTCCCTCTCCAGGCAGTAGTGAGCTGTGAAGGTATGGACAGAAGACCAAATAGTAGCCTGGCAGATTTGAAATGAAGGTAGCCATGGCCCTGATGCAGTGTGCCATGACCCGGTGGCCCAGTAAGATCCCAGCCTACTCATAGTTGAGGGCAATGCAGTACACCACCCAAGTGGGAAGAGTTTGCTTGATCACTGGAAGCCCCAGTCGATTGGGATCATAGGAGACAAAAAGCTGTGGCTTCTCTGCGGAGGCCCTGAGTCCGTTGCAGATAGAAGGACAGAGCCCTCTTACAAATCAGAGTATGGAGAAGGGTCTCTGCCTTGCAGCCATGAGGCCTCGGGAAGAAGGAGGGGAGCACCACCTCCGGCAGAAACCTGGGGTGTGGCGGAGCACCACCCTATTCTTGTAGATACTTGTGTAAGGAGATTCTGCCATCAGAGCCTGGAGCTTGCTGACACTGCGAGCTGACGTAAGTGCCATGAGAAAGGCAGCCTTAAAGGTGAGGTACCACAAGTAGCCAGGGGCTCAAACAGTGGCTTAGTGAGCCGTGAAAGCACCACATTGAGATCCCACTCTGTCTTTAGAGGGAGGATGGGGGGGCTTGGACAACATGAGTTAACGCAAGAAATGAGAAACAAGGGGCTGAGCCGAGAGGGGCTTGCCCTCAATAGAGTGGTGGTGCGCCACAATAGCGCTCAGGTGCACTCTGACTGAGTTGGACTTCAGACCCACCTAGGATAGGTGGAGTAGGTACTGGAGTACCAGCTGCACTGAGCAGGAGAACGGGTTTACCCGCCTCTCGGCGCACCACACCGACAATCGATGCGACTTGCAGGTGTACACCCTTCTGGTGGAAGCCTTGCAGGTGGCCAGAAGAACCTCCTCCATGCCTTGTCTAGAACTATCCTTTCAGTAGTCAAGCCATGAGCGACAGGGTCCCCAGGTTTGGGTGCAGGAGCGAGCCCTCCTCTTGTGAAAGTAGTCCTGGGGCGCGGCCCAAGAGAATCAGTGACACCGCCGACAGGTAGAGAAGCAGCAGGAAACAGGGTTGCCTGGGTCACTGGGGGGCTTATCAGTATCAGAGATGCCCTGTCGCACTGGACCTTGAAGAGGGCCTTAGCGATCAGCAGTGTCGGAGAGAAGGCGTAAAGAAGGCCTTTCGTCCACAGAATGAGGAATGCATCTGCCACCACCCGGTACTGGTGCAGCTGGCGGGAGCAGAAGCAGGGCAACAGCATGTTGTCCGGGTTGGCAAACAGTTCAATTAGGGGGACACCCCAGAGTCAGAACAGCCAGGAGGCCAATTCGGAGTCCAGGCGCCATTTGTATGGCTAGAGGACTCTGCTCAGTCTGTCTGCAAGGCATTGTCCTGGCCCGGGAGGCAGACCGCAGGAGCATCCCGTTGCATGTCGCATATGAGCAGAGAGCTACCACCTCCTGGCAGAAGGAGTATGACCCCATGCCCTTTTGCTTATTGATATAAAACACTGCAACTTGGTTGTCCATCTGGACCAGCACCGACTGATGCTGCGACTGGTGGCAGAAGGCGCAGAGGACCAAAAATATCGCCCGGAGCTCCAGAAGGTTGATCTGCAATTGGAATTCTGTCTGGGACCAACTGCCTTGCATGCAGAGGACCTCGCAATGAGCTCCCCATCCCAGCAGGGAGACATCTGTGGTAAGAACCCTCTGGGGGGGGAGGGTGCCTGGAAGAGCATCCTAGCCCAAAGGTTGCGGGGAAGCTGCCACCAGTTGAGGGAGTCCACCAGCTACGGGTCTCAAAGCCTGCCCGTGGCTTGTGTCCACTGGAAGCAGAGGAACCACTGAGCCGCCCTCGTTTGCAGGCGGGTGTATGGGGGGGGGTCACATGGACCATGGAGGCCAAGTGGCCTAGCAGGCGGAGGCGGCAGCGGGCAGGCACATACTGGTGGTGCTGCACCTCTGTGGCTAGTGCCCTGAGGTGTTCTGTCCTCTCCAGAAGGAGGAAGGCCTTAGCCTGGAGGATGTTTAGCTGAACCCCTATGAACTCCAGTCACAGGGTCGCAGAGAGGTGGGGTAGCTGATGATGAATCCCAGATGCTGCAGGATGTGAGTGGTGCACTCGGTGGCATGGTGCACCACTGCAGCTGTGCCTCCACTTATAAGCCAGTCATCCAGATAGGGAAAGATGAATGACCCTTGGAGACGAAGGTGGGCTGCAACCACCACTAGGCACTGGGTGAAGACCCTTGGCGATGAGGCCAGCCGGAAGGGTAGCACCCGGTATTGATAGTGACCTCCCACCACGAATTGGAGGTATTTTCTGCGCTGCGATGGATCAGGATGTGCGTATAAGCATCCTTCAGGTCTAAGGAGCAAAGCCAATCTCCCTGCTGCAGGTATGGCAGCAATGTTCCAAGGGAGAGCATCGTGAACCTTTCCCGCACCAGAAATCTGCTCAGGTCTCGCAGGTACAGGATGGGCCTGAGGCCCCCTGTTCGTTTGGGAACGAGGAAATACCTGGAGCAGAAGCCTCTATTCCAGAGATGCTTGGGCACGGGCTCTACCGCCTTGTCCTCGAGAAGGCCTGCGAGCTTGGTGAGGAGCAGAGTATGGTAAAGAAGAGGCCTTACGGGTTCTCCTGGGAAGAATGAGGTGGAGGAGGTAACACTCCTTGACTACTTGCAGTATCCAGGAATCGGTAGTGATAGAGGCCCACTTGTGGTTAAACAGGGCTAGACACCATCCTTTGGGCTGCTGAGGGCCTCCTAAGAGAGAGGAGGCCATGCCCAAGGAGTCAAAAACTCCCTCCCAGCTGAGCTGGGGCCGGTGTCTGGGTCTTAGGGGTTTTCTGCTTGCGAGAGCCGTGTGCCCTTGCTCCTTAGACTGTTGTCCTTGCTTTGGGGTAGAGAAGACTCGATAATGTGGGGCATTACCAAAAAAAACTCTCTCAGGAAGACAGACTTCTTCCCAGGGGTTTCTTACGGGGATGCACAGAGGTCCTTTTAGAGAGTCTGGTCCTGGTTAGGAACTCCTTCTCTACCTCTGCAGCCTTGTCTGCCATTGGTTTCCTGAAGAGGTTCTCTCCGGTGCAAGGGACATCAATGAGCTTGTCCTGGACCCATTGCTTGAGGTCAGACGACTGCAGCCATGCCTGGCCCCGATGTCCGCAGCCACTATTCTGAGGACTCGAAGCCATCGTATGCTGCTCGAGACAGGAATTTCGAGAACTCCTTGACTGCCGAGGCCAATGACTTGAACCACTAGAGAGGTTCCCCGTTGAGGCCTGCAGAGAAACCGGCGAGCTCCCTCGCCAGTTCCTTGAGGTACATACCGATATACAACTGGTAGGAATAGACTCGCCAAGCTAGCATCGAGCCCTGGAAGCATTTTCGGCCAAAGGTGTCCAGGGTCTGGGCCTCCCTACTGCGGGGCACAGAGAAATGAGTCGTTTGGTTCTTGAGTCACCACATGGCAGACTCCATGACCACAGAGTTGTGAGGGAGCTGGGTTTTTTGGAATCCCAGGCTTCGGCAGACTCAGTACATGGAGTCGAGCCGTCTGCTCACTATGGGCACTAATGCTGGTGTTTCCCACATACAGGAGGCGGTGGCACTTGAGGATTGGAGGGACGGGCACCTGAGGGCCTCCTCTGGAGGGGGCCTCATACTGGAGGACCTCAAGTTCTTCCATACAGGGGTCCTCCTCCACTTCGGTCTCAAATGCAGGGGCCTTTGCCATGTCCCACATGAAGTCAAGGAAGGCAATGTCTTCGGGCGGGGATCATCACCAGGACACCAGTGGAGATGGGTCTGAGGGCACATCTCAATGTCACCGTGTCTGGGATCTCCTCGGCCTCAGTCTCAGTCTGACTTGGCCAAAGCCTGAAGGCCCGCGAACCCCAGAAGACCTGAAGTCCGAGCTGCGTGCACTCACCAGAGAGGACCGGTATCCCGAGGAACAGGACCGCGACCTTGTCCGATGGCTCTCTCAAGGTCAGAGGTGATCGAGGATTGGCTCGACATCCAGGGAAGCCCTTGATGTCAAGGGTCCAATTGTCAGGGCAGATGAACCAGAGAAAGCGGACATCAGCGCCCACTGCTGTGCCAGGAGGGCAGAGATACTTCACTCCAAAGCCACCATCCTGGTCTCCAAGCCATTTGGCTCCGTAGCCTTCGATGCGGGTACAGATGGCTTCGAGCCCAGCATCAGTCCTGTCGAGATGGAGTCCTCAACTGGGATGGCTTCGAGGGTCTGAGGCCGGTCGCCCAATGCAGACTACTCCTTCCGGGGCACCCTGTGAGGCCACTCCCACTCCTTGGACTCATGCCAGGGACTGCGGGGCCTGGGGTGGGATTTACCCGCTTTTCCACACCCGTCCTCCAAGGTAGCCTTTGAGGTTTTCGAGCTCTTCTTGCGTTGCATCTCTGGGGGATTCCCTCTCTGAGAACCCTGTCTCCGAGGCAGCTTGGCATCACGGGACACCAAGGTACCCAAGGGGACCCTGGAGCGTGGTGTCACTGGGGACTCCAGCACAGAGTCAGAGGCGACAAAGGGTGCAGGTAAACAAAGCTCACTCTGAGGAAGGAGATGATCAGTGGTGTGCCGCAGTGATCTGTCCTTGGTCAGATTCTTTTTAACATCTTTGTTAGTTATACACAGAAGGGCTATTGGGTAAGGTTTGCCTCTTTGTGGATGATATCAAAATCTGCACTACAGTAAACACACAGGAAGGAGTAGATAAGAAGAGGAATAGAGCTAAGTTTGAAGAATGGTCAAGAATTTGGCAACTGAGATTTAATTCTAAAAAGATGTATGGTCATGCAAAAATCCAAGGGAGTGGTACAGAGTAGGGACCTGGGCGTGATTGTGTCGGATGATCTTAAAGTGGCTAAACAGGTAGAAAAGGCGACGGTGAAAGCCAGCAGGATCTTTGGGTGCATAGGAAGAGAAATAGCCAGCAGAAAAAAGGAGGTAGGTAATAGTGCCTCTGTATAAGTCTCTGGTGCAACCTCATTTAGAGTATTGTATGCAAATCTGGAATACTGCACCATTAAAAGGATATAAACAAGATGGAGTCAGTTCAGAGGATGGCCACTAAAATGGTCAATGATCTTTGTTATAAAGCATATGAGGGCAGACTTAAAGATCTGAATATGTATGCATTAGAGGAAAGGGAGGATAGAGGCGATATGATAGAGATGTTTAAATACCTCCGTGGCATAAATGCACAAGAGGAGAATCTCTTTCTATTAAAAGCAAGCTCTGCTATGAAGGGTCATAGGATGAGGGTAAAAGGAGATAGATTCAGGATTAATATGCGGAAAGATTTCTTTATGGAAAGAGAAGTAGATGCATGGAATAGTCTCCCAGTGGAGGTAGTAGAGACGAGGACAGTATCTGAATTCAAAATAGCATGGGACAAATACAAAAGATCTCAAGGAAAAAAGGGGACTATTGTAGTTGATATGGAAGGGCAGACTAGATAGGCCATGTGGTCTTTTTCTGCATCATGTTTGTTTCTAGGAGCCAGTCCTGTGGCTGAGACCTCTCTCCCCAATGCCTCCCTGTCTCCCACATAGAAGATTCAGCTGCGCCATCTTGGCCCTGTTTGGAGATTTTATATTTATATAACCTAGATTTTGCTTGGTCTCCTTTTCAGAGCTTGGTCTTCACCTTGCTAACGTTGCCTTGTGCTTTTGATTCCTCACCATGATCCTTTTACATTCCAGTACAAGTTCCTCGATGCAATCAGGTCCTGTTCCTATGCTGGGAACCTTTTGGTGAGTATCAGTACACTCTATACTGGACTCCAGTTTCATGCAGTTAAAGCCTGGTGGCTCCCAGCACCACAGGGTTCAACTCAAAGGGAAGACTGTAGCAACAGGCAGCTCACGCCCTCTGTCCCAGACACAGGGGTTGCTAGTTTTGTCTGTAGACTTCAGTCTGCTCACTTTCTCTGAGGCCCTCTTGTCAATGAGATCAGACACACTGCAAAAGCAGTAAGCAGATCATGGACACCCTTCAAAAGGTTCTGCTCAGACAAATGGTGATGGAAACTATGTAGATAAAGCAAGACTGAACCTAGCAGTCACAGAGATGTATTCATTAATGTCCAGCAGTTGCCCACCTGTGCATCAGTTATCATCAGATAGTTTAGACTGGTATAACAACTAAGAGACAAAAAGCTCAAAGTCCTGGATTTCAAAAATACTGACTAGTCAAACAGAGTAAGTACCTTAAAAAGAAAGTGGCATATTCTGAAGCAACAGGTGAAGTGGAAGAACAGTGAGTTAAACTAACAAGCATGTAATAATGGGAAAAACTTTTATGTAAGGAAAATAAACAAGAAAGTAAAATATGGGTCTCTCAAGGTGGCTGAAAAGATAAAGGCAAAAAGATTAGCTTTCAAAAAATACAAAGAATCTCTAAATGATTAACACAAGAAAGAATATTTTGTAAAGCTATATCAGTATTAGTAGGTCTTGAACAGCAGTGCTACATTAGTGCGCTGGGATTATCGAGTTGAGCCATAACTCAAGCCAAGACTGCCTGACAGTCTTTTGCTCTCATCCTGCGGCCCCAGCTCTAGTTCCCCCACCCTCCTCTTCTCTCCCTTCATGTCTATCCCGCACTCTCTTTCCACTGCCCAGCAGTTGCCTCCTGCCACAGACTTACTGCCCTCCGACTTCCTTTCCTTATCCCCTAACTCTCAAGCGTCTACCTGGTCCTCCTCTCTCTCTGCCACCCTCGATCGTATTGCTCCTCTTCACCCACGCCCAGCCTCACGCCGCCCTTCACAGCCCTGGTATCATACTGGTCTATTCCTCCTCCGCTCCCAACTACGGAGAGCTGAAAGGCTATGGTGTAAGTCCCCCTCTCCAACCACCCTATCTATTGCCACTTTCAGTATCGATCCGAGGTTCACCTTGCCAAGTCCTCTTACTTTTCTGCTGCCATTGCCAATGCCCCTAACCAGACCCGGCATCTCTACTCTACCCTTAGATTCCTCACTTCCCTTCTTCCTACCTCCTCTGCTGTGGCCGCACATCCCACTCCCCCCCCTTCCCTTCTTGCTTCCGCCTTCAGTAACAAAGTCTCTACCTTAAGAGCCTCCCTACCTACCCTCCCCCCACCAATCTCCTCTCCGCCCCCTGTTGCCTCCCCCCCTCCCACCTCCCAACTGTCTCACACCTGGTCCTCCTTCTCCTTAACTACCACAGCTGAGCTTCACCACCTCATCTCCTCATCCAACAAGACCTTCTGCCCTCTTGACCCTATCCCTTCCTCCTGGTTGCTCCTTCCTTCTCTGTCTTTCCTTCCATATCTTCTAGCCATGCTGAACTCTAGTCTTTCCACGGGCACTTTCCCCACCTTCTGGAAGCACGCACTTATCCGCCCGATTCTTAAAAAACCTTCTCTTGATCCCCTGGACCCTGCCAACTACCACCCAGTTTCTAATCTGTCCTTTCTTTCAAAAATTCTGGAAAAGATTGTCTTCGCACAGCTTTCTCACCATTTGGATTCTGTTAATTTTCTTCACCCTCGTCAGTCTGGCTTCCGTCCTGGGCACAGTGTAGAAACTATTCTTCTTGCCTTCACCAACTCTCTGCATACTGCACAAGATCGAGGTGATATCTCGGTGGCGGTAGCTCTCGATCTTTCTGCCGCCTTTGACTTGGTTGATCACTCCCTTCTTCTGTCTCGTCTACGCGAAGCTGGCCTCTGTAGCACTGTATATCGATGGTTCCACTCTTTTCTTTCTTCTAGATCTGCTGCAGTCCTTTCCCTCCTCTCCATCCGTTCCCCCCTCAGACCCTTTTCCCCTTCCCTGCGGAGTCCCACAGGGCTCCGTTCTCGCACCTTTGCTCTTCAACCTCTTTCTGACTCCTCTCACCTTGTTGATACAACAGTTTGGGATCACGGCCTTCTTTTATGCAGATGACATTCTTCTTCTCTATCACACCTCCCCTGTTTGTCCTGATCTTGCCCCCCTAAACCTGTGTCTAACTGCTGTCTCCGACTGGTTAACTAATAACTGCCTCCATCTCAACACCTCCAAAACTACTGCTATTTGGTTTTCCCACGGTCATCAGCCCCCCTCTCTGGCCCCCTCTTTCTCTGGTTCACCTATCTCTCTTGTTCCTACTTTTCGTTATCTTGGTGTACTTTTCGATTCTGACCTTTCCTTTTCAGCTCACATTTCCCATATCTCCAAAACCTCTTTCTACTACCTCCGTCAGATCCGGGCAATTCGTCCTTTTCTTTCTCCCTCTGCTCTTACTACTCTGCTTCTATCACTAGTTATTTCTCGCATTGATTTCGCCAATTCCATTTTCACTGGTCTCACCAAGCTCCAACTGTCACGTCTTCAACGAATCCAAAATACAGCCGCTCGACTCGTGTCCCACTCCTCCCCCAGAGACCACGTCACCCCCCTTCTTTTCCGCCTTCACTGGTTACCAATTTCCTTCCGCATTCAGTTCAAACTACTCACCCTTGTTCATAAAGCACTTCATACCTCCACTCCTCAATACCTGGCTGACCTCATCCACTTTCACACTCCCAGACACACTCCCTTTCATCTCAACCGTCTCACACTACCCCCTCCCTCCCTAGCCCACCTGCACTCTACCCGTTCCTCAGCTTTTTTTTTTCTAGGCCCTGCCCTCTGGAACTCCCTTCCCACCGCCCTCCGCCTGGAACATCATCACCCTACCTTCAAGCTGGATCTAAAGACTCACCTTTTCTCCCTTGCCTTTGGCCCTCCCTCCTTTCACCCCTAACCTTTTTTCCTATACCCTTTGATATCAACCTGCTCTTCCATTTTCTCTCTACAAAGTAATTGTAACTTTCTTTCTACTTTTCCGGCCTTGTGCCTTGATGTTACTGTAATATTTTATTATCTTTGTAAACCGCTCTGCTATTTTGAAGGGCGGTCAATCAAATCAATAAACATAAACATAATTGTAATGGTCTAATGGACTGCTGTTTTTTTTTTTTTACTCTATAGATACTGAGTGTATTGACATGTTTGAAGAAACCCTCAATGGTCCAAAGGGAGAAATGTCTCTGAAGACCAACCCCATTTAAACAAAAAGCTAGTGGAATCTTTGCTAGCACAAGCCAAGTAGAGACAATGAGATTCCAATTCCTTGATTCCTGGCCAATTCCCATGCTTGTATCCAGCTTTGCTCACCTGGACCATCATTTTCGTTTCTCTTTGTTCCTTGAACTGGACTGCCAAGTGCTATCTTGAACCTCTCTCTTACAGCTATGAACATAAAATAGAGTTTACTAGTCTGAATTCAAGAAAGCATGGGACAAACACAGAAGGCCTCTAAAGAAAAAAAAAGGGACTATAGTAGTTGATAAGAAAGGGCAGACTAGATAGGTATGATCTTTTTCTGCCATCATGTTTCTGTGTTTCTATGTTTTACCTCTCAAAAATTATGCTGTATCTTTAGCTTTCCCTGCATCATCTAAGTCGTGTTCTAGTTATGTTTGTCATGTGCTTGGTTGATGAAAGTCCCTTTGGAATACAGACTTGCAATAACCAATTCTTGATCACTATACTGCCATGCCTGATCAAGGATTTACCTTTCAAGGTCCATGGAACCACCCCCTAAGTCCACCCATGCCCTATCAGTCTCCAACAAAATGAAAGAGACAAAGAAAGAAATCGGTATGAAAAAGGCACAAGATGAAGAAGGGAATGCTAAGAGGTAAAGTGGGGTTGTTGTTGTTAAGTGCCATCGAGTCGGAGTCGACTCATGGCGACCCTCTGGATAGCTATCCTAAATTGTGTTCGGTCTTGAGTCAGGCGGCTCATTGTTGACAGACTGGTACCCATAGCTGCTGTTACTGTATCGTGAAGTGGAGTAACAAAACATTTTTCAGGTATTTAAGGTAAAAGGAGGAAGGCCAGAAATCAAACTAAGACATAAAAGGTACTGAGGAGCGAAGTGTGGAAGATAATGAAAAAGACAGACATGCTAAACAAATACTTCCTTTCAGTGTTCACTGAAAAGGACTTTGGAGAAGAACTGCAGATGGATGTGGATGACAAAGTGATTGTGGCTGCCTGTAGCTTGACATAGTTCAGTAATTATAATAGTATTTGTTGTCTGGGATAGGAGAGGTATTTTGAGTGGGGGATGGGGATGCTTTAATAGGGAAGTTGATATATAGAGAGTTTGCCATACAATTGTGGTTTATCTATTGCAACTCACTTCAAACAATGCATATGTGAGTTGGATAGAAAAATGGCAACAGATAAATACCATATGGCCTATTCAGTCTCTCCTTCCATGTACAATCCGATGGAAATTTAAAAATAAAATAAATGTTACCTGAGGTGCTGGGGAGTCATCAGGGAGCTGCAGACATTATGATGACCTGATGGCTTCCCACAGCTGTCGGTGGCGGCAGCAGTTTTTTTTTTTTTTTTTTTTTAAATAATAGTGGAAGTCAGAAAGCCATGATTGGCCTTATGGCAAGTCATGTGGCTTCGGGGCCGGGGGGGGCCACAAGGAGTAGCTGAGCTGGCAGCAGGGCTTTTAATTTTAAAGAAAAAATGTCAGGGCTACAGAGGAGCTGGCGAACCTTCTTTGTGCCGACTGGGGCCTGTCGGGTGATGGCCGGGGCTCATGGAAATGGGCAGCGGGCTGGGTCAGGTGTGGTTGTGATGGCCGCGGTTGTCCCCGATCCCAGCCTTGGGGCTCTTGGGAGAGCCAGGGAGGGCTGCAGACATTGTAGTTGCACTCCGGGGGAGGGGGGCAGTGAATCACAGACTGAATGAGATGAGAATTGTGGTTTGTGAAAGAGGGAAAAAAAAAAGGGTTTTTTCCAGCACGCTTGCTAATATTACTTTTTTTTTTTTTAAGATAATTTGAATTAGGGATATATAAAAATAGGCTTGATATTGGGTTTAAGGAGTCAGTACTAGGTTTAGTTTGATATTCAATTTCATCATAAAAGAGCAGGAAATCCAGAAGTAACCAGAAAGTCATCGTCTGAGGTTTCGGGCTTCACTTTGAGGTTCCTGCCTTCAGGAGAAGTCACCTGCAGAGTTCTGGGCCCCAACAATTGCAAGACTACAGAGGTTAAGTAGTGATACTTTAATAGTTCAGTGTTGATGTGTGTATTTGAGCTCAAATATAATTCAGATAACCTAGCAATTAGGGATTAAATGGAATGAGAAATTAAACACGGTGAAGGGGTAAAGAAGAGGAAATTTAATTACTGAGAATTTAAAATGTGAATGTAGTAGTTTACAGCACATTTGGGGTGTTGAAGCTTTGGCTTGGGAATTTTCTGGGAAAAATAGGACACAAAACATTGTTTTAGAATTTAAGTTTTATTACATTTTGAACACCAAGAACTGTGTTATCTTTTGTATCCATTTACGTGCAAATTGTTAAAACTACACACCACCTTATACTTTACCTTACAACCAGGACCTAAATAAAATCAATGTTACCATTCTGCTGGTCCAAAATCCTTATTCTAATTTAGTTTAATTTTTATTCCAGCTGTTGTTGTTCTTGAGAGGTATTCCAGCAAAATTTAGAGTTTGTTCCCTGTAGCCTCCCTCAGAGGAAAGCAATTTAACATAGCAATTTAACACGGCCTATTGCAACATGGTAGAACAACATAGAATAGAGCGATAGCTGGTGTCATGACCACCAAGCTGTACGTAGTGCAAGAACAAACCACAAGACCTCCATTGTCTGCAGATCTCTATTATGCATATTTATTGTGGTTGTCCTGAAAACCTGACTGGCTGAGTGTGTCCCGAGGACTGGGTTGAGAACCCCTGCCCTCTCACTTATCGTAAACAATCCCAACTCATTGTGGAGACATAGGGCATAGGGTTGATAAAGGGATAGTGGGAATCAATATTTCTCAATATTCGCACCCATAAATTGGAATTCACTCCCCCATGAAATCCGTGGCATCAAAAGTCTATTACAATTCTGAAAAGCCGTGAAGCATCACCTATTCACAAAATTCTACCCAGAAGTGATCATGGATACTCTCACAACCAACAGGCCTCCCACATACACCAGACACCTTAGCACCCTTATACAACCAGAAAATGGTTAGACTACACGGTAGCCCACAAGACTACCATCTACCCGTAACACCCACTTGAATACATGCACAATATCCATTCGAGCTTGAATTTTGTATATAGTTAAGTATATATATAATATAATGTTGATTGTACATAGTTATCCCTGTTATTCCATGTTATATATGCCCCGTTCTCTGTAAACTCAATGTTGCCTGTATGCATTGCAGCATATTTTGTTCAATGTAAACCGCGCTGATTTTAATAGCGCGGTATAGAAGAGATGTTAAATAAATAAATTAATTAATTAAATAAATAAAATAGCCATCAGCCAACTGTGTGACACATTTTTAAAGGGAAAGCAGATTGTATTGCTTCCTGAGACAGTGGTGACACATGCATACCAGCTACTAAGCTCTACAATCCCTTCCTCTCCCTCAGAGGTCTTCTGTGCTCGCGTTCCATGCTTTCTTGAATTCAGATACAGTTCTCATCTCCATCTTCTCTGCTGAGAGACTATTCCACACATCCGCCACCCTTACATAAAGAAATATTTCAACAGATTACTCCTGAGTGTATCCTCTTTCACATTCACCTTATGTCCAAAGCTTCCATTCAATTGAAAGAGGCCTGCCACCTGTGCATTTATGCCACAAAGGTATTCAAAGTAGTAATTAGGCCTTATCTGCTAATTAGTGTTCCTGAAGGAACTCCAGTCCAGTCCCTTTCCTCTGGGTTGTGCTCCCCTTCCAGCAGCTTGGAGACTGAGTACATCATCTTTTGATGACTGCAGGATATATATACCACTGGCACCTTCCACCAGCTCCAGTATCCTGTTGACAAAGCAGACTTAACAGAGAGACAATTAAGAAAAAGAACTAATAATCATAAACTTGAAACTCTAAACTACCCCTCCCCGGCAAGGGATGTCCCACCCCATCCCCCACACGGAAAGGAGGCAGCTTACCTGAAAGAGCAGATGCCCTGAACCTTCTGAAAACCTGTCTAGTCTGCCCCGCCACCAGAACCCTCAACGAAGAGCCTTCCGAACCGGCTTCCACAACTACTCCTTTAGCACTTCGGGCCAGTAACACGTCATACACGTTGAGGCACTGGGCAGAACCAGGGACTGGACTGGAGTTCCTTCAGGAACACTAATTGGCTGGTAAGGCCTAATTACTTCTTCCTAAGTGTCAATCCAGTCCAGTCCCTTTCCTCTGGGATGTAACAGAGCAATTCAAGCATGGGAGGAGCCTGCCAGACCAGACTGAAGCACCACTCCCCCAAAACCGGCATCTCCCGCCACCTGAACATCCAAGCGGTAATGCTTCGCGACAGTATGTAGGGAAGACCACATAGCCACTCAGCAAATATCCAGTGGTGGAACAAGACTAAATTCCGCCCACGAGGTCGCTTGAGCCCGAGTAGAGTGAGCCCGGAACCCCACCAGAATCTGCCTTCCCTTCTGGATGTATGCCAAAGAAATGGCTTCCCTGATCCATCTGGAAATGGAAGCCTTGGCCGCCGCTTCTCCCCTGCGCAGCCCCCCGAACAGAACAAACAGCCATTCAGACTTGCAGAAAGCCTTTGTACGCTTCCGATAACGCTTCAAAATCTGCGCACGTCGAGCAGGCACAACCGCGCATCGACCTCACCCTGCCCAACCTTGGCAAAAGAAGGGAGAGAAACTGGCTGATTCACATAAAAAGGAGAGACCACCTTGTGCAAAAAGGAAGGAACAGTCCGTAAGATAACCTTATCCTTGAAGAATGGCAGACGGCACGACAGAGCCTGCAGCTCCGAAACACGCCTAGCTGAACAGATAGCCACTAGAAAGACGGTCTTGAGAGTCAAGTCCTTCAAAGAGGCACATTCGACCGGTTCATATGGCTCCCCTGCTAGAGCATCCAGCACTAGATTGAGGTCCCAGGGAGGTACCGACGACCGCTGTTGAGGTTTCAGGCGATGCACGGCCCTGAGGAACCGAGAGACATCTGGGTGCTCACCTAACGCCTTACCTAGAATCTTGCCTCTGTAACAGGCAATAGCTGCCACCTGCACCCGCAAGGACCCTTCTCGAAACCTGCTTGCAAAAAATCTAATACCTCTGGAACAGACACTGCCAAGGGTCTCATCTGTCGGTCTTCACACCAGCTCTCGATAATACGCCACACTCTCACATAAGCCGGGCAGGTCGAATGCTTGCAGGCTTTCAACAACTACCGCAGAATATCCCCTCTTAAGCAGCCCTGCCCTCTCAATAACCAGGCCTTAAGCGAGAACCAATCCACCTGCGGCATGCGCCCTGGTCATCCATGGTGCCTTCTCTCAGCAGAAGGCGCCATGGATGATCCGCCAACAGTCGAATGAGGTCGGCATACCACGGCCGCTGAGGCTAGTCTGGGGCTTTCACAACCACCAACCCCTGATGAGCCTCTACCCGCTGGAGGACCCTGCCTATGAGTGCCTACAGCGGAAACACATGCAGAAGTCCCTCCGTGGGCCATTTCTGAACTAGCGCATCTAGGCCCTCCGACATTCTTTCCTTTCTTTTGCTGAAGAATCGGCTCACTTTGGCCAACTCCCATCGTGCCATCAGATCCATGACAGGAGACCTCCACCGGTGTTCCACCTGCTTGAAGATGTCCCGACAGAGCTCCCATTCACCCTGATCTACTTTGTATCTGCTGAGGTAATCTGCTGTGATGTTTTCTGCCCTGGCTGAATGCTGTGTTGAAAGGACTACCAGATGCACCTTGGCCCACTCCAGCAGGCTCTCTGCCTCCTCCTCCAGGAGAGGGCTGCTCGTGCCGCCCTGACGATTGATGTAGGCCACCGCAGTTACGTTGTCCAAGAACACTCAGACTGTCCTCCGGCAGATCCAATGCAGGAACGCTCTGAGGGCCAGGGCCACTGCCCATAACTCCAATCTGTTGATGGACCACAGGGCTTCCTGGGCGCTCCAGAGCCCCTGAGTAAAGTGAGCCCCCCAGCCGGACAGACTGGCATCTATCGTCACCTGCACCCACTGCGGGGACTCGAGAGGCATACCCCTCTCCAGGTTCCCCAGAGTGAGCCACTACTGCAAGGCCTCCCTGGCCGCTGGGGGACAAGGGAGCAACACCGACAAGGGCTGCCGCTAATGGGACCACCGATGGAGAAGCGACTGCTGGAGCGGCCACATGTGGGCCCTGGTCCAGGGCACCAACTCGATCACTGCCACCATGATCCCCAGCACTTGCAGATAGTGTCAGGCCGAGGGCGCCTTCATGGCTAGAAACTCGCGCACCAAACGCCTGAGCTCTTTTTCCTGATACGGCAAAAACACCCTGCCCATGCAGGTGTCAAACCTTGCCCCCAAATATTCAATCTCCTGAGCGGGAACCAATCTGCTCTTTGCCAGATTGATCACCCACCTCAAACTTCTTAAGAGTCCAACTACCCTGGCAGTTGCCTTCAGACTCTCCTCCTTGGACTTGGCCCGGATCAACCAATCATCGAGGTACAAGTGGACTAGAATACCTTCTTTGAGTAGCGCAGCGGCCACCACCATCACCTTGGTAAAGGTGCGTGATGCCGTTGCCAGGCCAAACGGCAATGCCTGAAACTGAAAGTGTCCTCGCGGAACTGCAAACCGCAAAAACTGCTGAAGCAACCCACGGACGGGGATATGTAAATACACCTCCATGAGGTCCAATCAGAAACTCTCCCTGACGCACCGCCACTATTACCAACTTCAGAGTTTCCATACAAAAATGAGGCACCAGAAGACAATGATTGACCCGCTTTAGGTCGAGGATCGGTCGAAAGGAACCCTCCTTTTTTGGTACCACAAAATAGATGGAGTATCAACCGCAGCTGCACTGGTCCTTGGGAACTGGCACAATGGGCACCCAATGCCAAAAGCCTTGTTAGAGTCTCCTCTACCGCTGCGACTTTGGTCAGAGACTTGCAAGGAGACTGCACGAACGAAGGAAGGACATGCCTCGCAAACTCTAGGGCATAACCTTCTCACACCACCTCCAAGACCCATTGGTCGGACGTGACCCAGGCCCAAGCAGAGAAGAACTGCCACAGACGTCCTTCCACCGGCAGAACTCCCACCTGGGCCCCCGCTGTCTCCTTGCGGTTTCCTAGGACCGGAGGCAGCAGTAGAGGCCCCAAAACCCCTTCCCGCTCCTTGAAATCCTCGGAAACCCTGCCCCCCAGCAAGGAAGAGACCCCTCTGAAAGGGCCCCGACCACACCGCCTGAAACATCCAGGCCTCCCGTGGCTGAGACCACCCTGGAGTGGGGATACGACTCTGCTTCGGCCTGTCCTCCGGAAGCCTGCCTCCCTTAGACTCGCCCAGCTCCTTTACTACCTTGTCCAAATCCTCTCCAAAAAGCAGCTTACCCAGAAAGGGGAGTCTACTGAGACGGGCCTTGGAAGAAGCATCTGCCGCCCAGTTGCGGAGCCAAAGTTACCGCTGAACCGCTACCACCAAAGCCATGTTCTTCGATAAACTCCTGATGAGATCATATTGGCTATCCACTAGGTAGGCCGCACGAGACTCAATTCTTGCCACTTCCACCTGCAACCCACTCGGAGTCTCACCAGACAGCTGCAGCTGTTGAGACCACCGCAGACAAGCCTGGGCTACCTAAGCCCCACATACCAACGCCTGGAGCGCCAAGGCACTGATGTCAAAGGCTTGCTTCAACAAAATGTCCAGCCTCCTATTTTGGGTGTCCTTGAGGGCTGTGCTGCCCTCCACCGGGATGATAGTCTTCTTGGTAACCGTCGATACTGCTGCATCCACTCTGGGCGACCTCAGCAACTCCTTATCCAACTCCGGCAAGGGGTAAAAGCACAACATCGACCGCACGCCCCTTAAGCCAGACTCGGGCTGATCCCAATCCTCTTGAATCATCTACCAAACCACCCGATGAACAGGAAATACCATCAGACTTCCTGACCACTTGAATTAATGGATCCTCCAGAGCTTCCTCCTCCGCTGGAACCTCTGTAGCAATATTGAGTATTTTCAAGGACTCTGTAATCAAGGTCGGCAACTCCTCTCGACGGAAGACGCAAACAATCCTAGCCTGCTCAACCTCCGGAATCTCTCTTTCCTCGAGTTTCTCCTCATCTTACCCCAATTCCCGATCTGAGACCTCTACTTCCAGCATCTCCGATGTAGGGGAAAGGGGAACCTCTTCTTGTGCAAGCCTAGCCCGCTTGGGCTGTACTTCCTTCTCCTTCTGAGACTTGGCCCCAGAGACACGCTTCACCCTGCGTTGTTGTCCGCCCGTGTTCCCCCTGCTGGCGCAGGCAGAAGGATTGTGCAAGAGCAACACGAATTCTGGGGAAAATCCCCCCCAGGTCCCCCCTCCTGTCCTACCGCTGCAGAGGAGGGCCCGGGCAGAGGCTGAGGAGGACCCGGCTGCTCTAAAACTGCAGAGGAGACTCTGTGCTGAGGAGTACCTCCAGGGGCTCTCACGAGTCCTAGGAGACAGACACACTGCCTGGATGTCCTGCTCCACCAAGGCTGCCTCAAGTGTGCAGCCCCTACATACGCAGGGCATCTGACACCGCTCCCCGCAGAGTCCCGCAGACAACACTACGGCCTCGCCAGCATGGTGACACTCCCTTATACACTGGTAAGGAGAATCACCCACGAATGTACACCCATAAATAACTATATAAATAGATATAGATATATAGATATAGACCTGCAAACAAAAGAAACACCTATATCTACCTACACACACAAGGATCTTTTTCCTTTTATTTTGTTTTTTGAAGAAACAAAGTGTAAAGGCCCCCACAGCGTTGACATTCTTTCCTTTCTTCAGAGAATGCCCAAGACCTCCTGGAAAAATGCCCCAGGCCTAGAACCCCGGCACGAAAAATGCGTGTGTATCCTGCCGGCAGCCGGCCTGAATTTCTTTTTCCTCGAAGAGGCGGCCACGTGACTCACCAGCGGTCCCCATGGCTCGCTGACTTGATTGCCATGGTTACCCCGCTCAGCCGCTTCCTTCCACGTGCTCTGCAATGGCTGGCTGCGTCTTCCCACCCTCGCACTCAGCCACCGAGAGGGTTTCGGCAGCGAGGTGGGAGAGAGTGTGGCAGGCCCTGCTCGCTGAAAATTACTTCTGTCGGGCTCCGAGCGCAGTTCTCTTCTTCGTCCTTTTTTTTTTTTTAAACGATAGCTCAGGCCGCACGAAGCCGCCTCCTGCCCCAACTCCTTCAATCAGGAAGGGGGGGGGACACCTCACCACCAACAGGATAAAACAAATCAATTACAAGGTAAACTAAGAAATAAAATAGAAAAAAAGTAGAGCAAAATCAAGCTCCCCTAACACCTAAGTGTTTCTCCAGTAAGCCTTTCCCTTTGCTTACTGCTCCCTCCAGCTGCTTGGAGACTAAGTATACTGGAGCTGGTGGGAGGTGCCAGTGGTATATATATCCTGCAGTCATCAAAAGATGACGTACTCAGTCTCCAAGCTGCTGGAAGGGGAGCATAACCCAGAGGAAAGGGACTGGACTGGAAGGACGCTTAGGAACATCCCTATCATATCACTCTTCTCCTGCGCTTCTTTCAAAGAACACATATTGAGATCTTTAAGACTGTCCCATATGTTTTATGACTAAGACCTCTGACCATTTTAGTACCTACCCTCTGCACGGATTCAACCCTGCTGATTTCTTTCTACAGATGTGGTCTCCAGAATTGTACACGATAGTGCCGCTTGTGAAACCACATTTGGAGTATCACCTCCTTTTTCCCTGTGCACTCAAGCATCCTTCTGGCTTTTGCCATGACCTTTTCTACTTGTTTGGGCCTTAAGGTCATAAGATACAAGCATCCTAGGTCTCACACGTCTTTCATCCACAAAAGTGCTTCAGTATATAGTGTACCACTCTCTTGGGTTTTTGAAGGCCAAATACATGACCTTGTATTAAATCGTAGCTACCAAATTCTAGACCATATTTCAAACTTCATTAGAACCCTCCTCGTGTATCATCTGCAAAGATCACAATGTATCAACCGAAACTAGCACTCAGTCAATGTAGCAAACAAACATGCAGGAACATCTGTTACTTAAAAACACAACTGGAGGAAAAAAAGACCTCAGTGAATCAAAGCAGACAACAGCTCACTGAAGGCAGCCAGAAACTTTTACAGGCTCAAAATCTGCTGTTAAAACACATCATAGGTCTCAAAAAAAACCCCTCAAGTATGCTCAATAAGAAATAATGTAACCAGACTGGACTTAAATAACTGTAATGTACAGAATTTTCATGGACTTAGATCATGCAAATGTAATTGTGGCAAATATTTAAATACTTAGCTTAGGCACAATTCAGAAAAAACACATTTCTACTCCTACGCTGGGCATTTCGCCAAAGCTGCATCAGGGAACTGGACCGTAAACCATGCTTCTACAGCCTCTGCAATATAGAAGAACCTGAGAAGTCAAACTTGCCAGTCAAAAACAAAAACCATTCCACATGTTTAAATGAACCAAAAATATAGGAGGCTAACATCAAACCCGACCTTATAAAAATGTTAGCGAGTGTGTATCAACTAAGGTGAGCTGGGACTCTTATCAAATAAAACCATTGTATACCATTTCAAAAATAAAAACTCACTGGCTAACCATCCCCATCCCGACCATGGATGTTCACACCAAGGCTGTTCTCTGAAGATAAAACATTTATTGACAACTGGAATAAGATTCTCAATAAGTGCACACTGGACTTTATGGTCCTAATTGTGGACACCACAAAGGAATTTATTGTGAAAACCCAGGAAGAGATCGATTTTAAGAAGGCTGCACTAAAATCTATGGAGGATGAAGACACGTACACCTTTCAGTTGCATAAACGTCAGCCACAGATGAGTGGTTTCGGGCTCACCTTAAAAAAAATTAAACAGGAGAAATAACACCATGAGTCGTCTAATTACACCTCTGTACATGTATTTATGAATAAGTCAGTGGGTCAGGACAAACGATTTACAGATGATTTTGTTTTAGAAAAAAGCAAACGTTCTTTGAAACAAAAGGGCAGGGGTCATTGGAGACAGGGAGACAGTCCCCCTCCACGGCAACCTTGGACCCGATCCCAGTGCCATCAAGACACTTAGTGGTGAATTTGTCCTCTCATCTTCTTACAGAATCACAAAATAAAGTTTTAAGTAGAGGTTTACAGTTTGTGCCCTACATTGGATATGATCCTCTCTGGTTTCTGCATAGATTTTGATAAATTTCTATGGAAGGTTCATCTTCAAACATTTTTTACTTCGTTGGAAGACAACTCTTCAGGAATATCTCCAGGATCATCTTCCACTAACCGTATTTCACTTCCTTTTCAATCCACTTGAACTCCTCCTACCCCTCCGCCTTCCACTGTTACAGGTTTCTAAAAACCTTGTACTGTGTGATATATATAACCTTGAGAATTCGAATAAACGAAAATCTTATCACAGCTTGTCCAAGGAGGAGCATGTAGCCTTGCAACAGTTGTGGAACAACTCTGATATAGTAATCAAGAAAGCAGATAAAGGAGGAGCCGTGGTGGTAATGGACTCTATTATCATAAGTTACGACAATTTTCTGATAATGATACCTATCGTTTACTTTTGAACTGATCTGACTGAACATTTATGGACAGAAATTAAACATATTACTTTAGACGCTTTGGAGTGTAAACTTCTTAATAAAAAAAAGAATATGATTTTTTTGAATGTTTTTGCTCCTAGAACCCTATGTCTTCATATTCTCCCCAGGACACATAAAAGTATGCAGAATCCTCTGGGATGCCCTATTGTTTCTTCACAAGAAGCCTTGCTGGAACCATTATTGATCTATTTGGACTCTTTTTTTGCATCCCTTGATGTCTGCTATACCTTTTTATGTTAAGGACACAACACATTTCTTGAATTTGTGGACAGTAGCTGAGGAAGTCTGCCTATCTTTGGCTAGTGACATTAGATGTGAACTTGCTCTATAAAAACATACCACAGGAAGGTGCATTAGAGCTTTCTGCAACTGCACTTAGAAGCAGGGGCAACATCAGACAGAAAGCAACAAAAAAATCAACTCACAGATATCCCCTCCATACTTCCTACACCAAGGAGTACCTCAAGGTGCTACACTCTCATCAATTTTATTCAATATATACATCCATCCACTATGCAATGTCATACAAGACTTCAAAATTCAATATCAAATATACGCTGACGATATCATAGTATATACTCCTTTCTGAATGAACACACCAGACTATTTGGTTATAAACAATTGTTTTACACCGATAACTAAATGGTTACAAGAGCACAACCTCAAAATCAACTACAATAAAACAGAGATCCTTCACAACACAAGAGACCCAACCTTCAAACCGCCGACCACTCAAAATGGACAATAAAGAAATATCACTCAAGACTGAGGTTAAATATCTAGGACTAATACTCAGTCAAGGACTAAGCTACAGGCACAAGTAAAACAAGCCACCAAATCAGTATATCACAAGCTCAGAATTCTAAAGAACCTGCATCGCCTACTAAACTCATCATATTTCCGCACAGTATGCCAGGCCATCATCACACCCATACTGAACTATTGCAACTCAATTTACCAAGGTCTGCCAAAACGCATCATATACCCTCTACAAACAGCTCAAAATACAGTAGTAAGACTCATATATGGACATCTTGGTGGACCCATGTATAAATTTGCTATGGATGGAGCTCCCCGATCACTCCAATCCTTAAATAGCTACACTGGTTGCCAATTGCCAAAGGATCAAATGCAAAGTAATTATCAATACATACAAAATCATAAATAATTAGTCTGCTGATGGTCTTTTTAACAGGAGTCGGAGACAAACAAACAATAGACCAAAAAGACATAACACAGCCAACCGATTGGAAATATCTTCCATCAAAGTCACAAAGAGCCAAAGGACATGTAACAGGGCCTTCTCTGTTTATGCAACGACCACATGGAATGCCATAACACCCCAACTAAGATTGGCAAAACAAAACGCCAATTTAGAATGAGACATTCAGAACATCAGAGTAAAACAAAACAAAGCAGAAGGGGCCCCACTGGTCCAAAACTCTACACAGGCTAACAATACATTGATGATCTGATATGTTTACCACTCAATTGCATTCCCCTATTTAAATAGGGTGGTGACCAGGACCACATTTTAGTCGAAACAGAACAATATTAGATCTTCTGGTTAGGTACTTTGAAACCGTGAGGTCTTAATGAATATGTAGATTGGAGAGTATGCTGTTGTTCAGAGATAGTTTGTTTTGATATATGGATAGTTGCGGGCAGTTTCTTTTTGAACCCTTAGCCTCTCCTTGTAATTCTTCAGACTTTTTTGTTCTAATTGTAGCAGGGATATTCAAATAAGTAGATGGTTCCCTTTACATTGGTTTATTTCAGCATACATAGAAGGGATTTCCTGGTTCACATAAGACATCATCAGAATGCCTGAACTTTAAACAGCACATGCTCAGCGTCTGTGGGACCATTTTAAAAACATTTCGGGCTGAGTGTTATAATGGCTGTGGCATGAGATTTGTGTAAGTAATTTTGAATTTTTCATGTTATGAACATCCATGGTCGGGATAGGGATCGTTAGCCAGTGAGTTTCTATTTTTGAAATGGTATACAAGTAGTTTTATTTGATCGGGTCCCAGCTCAGCTTAGTTGAAACACACTCACTAACATTTTTATAAGCTTGGGTTTGACATTAGCCTATTATAATTTTTTGTTCATTTAAAAACATGTGGAATGGTTTTGGTTGGCAAGTTTCTCCTTGTTCCATTCAAACTGCTGCTTCTTGATCAATGTAAAAGTTATGCAAGAGATCAGGTGTTCTCATATACCCATGCTGCTTATTGTGGTCCAGAGTTTCTCTGATTTACACAGTCAAGAGCCTTGCTGTAGTCAATAAAACTCATACAGATATCCTTTTGGCATTCTTTAGTCTTTTCAAGGATCCATCTTACATCTGCGATGATGTCTCATTTCTTGCCCTTTCCTGAACCCTGTTTGTACTTCAGGCAGTTCTCGTTTCAGGTATGGTTGTAATCTCTGCTGAATAATCTTGAGTAGAATCTTGCTGGCATGTGGGATCAGAGCAATTGTGCAATGATTTCCACAGTCAGTTGGATCACCTCTCTTTAGTATTGTTTTCCAGTCAGTTGGCCATGTTGTTGTCTTCCAAATTTCCTGGCAGAGCCTTGTAAGGATGGTAACAGCTGCATCAGATTGCTGTAATACTAAAATGGGAATGTCATCTATGCCTGGTGCTTTGTTCTTTGATAAGGCTTTCAATGCTGCTTCGACTTTTCATCACAAATAGCTCTGGATCATAAAGTACAGGTTGAAACGGCTGTTGGTCCACTTGATCTTTATCATATGACAACTCCGTATATTCTTTCCACTTTTTCTTGATCTTCTCAGCATCATTCAGCATGGATCCTTGAGCATCTTGTAACATTTCAATTCGAGGCTGGAATTTGTTCTTTAACTCTCATAGCTTTAAGAAAGCTGATCATGTTCTTCCTCTAATAGTTTCTGATTCAATTTCCTTGCATGTATCATTGTAGTACTTCTCCTTGTTTTGTCTTGCTGCACATTGAAAATCTCTGTTACGTTCTGCAATTGCCTCTCTTTCTCCTCTGGTTTTAGCTTCTCTGCATTTCTGGGCAATTTTCAGAATTTCTTCAGTCATGCATTTTGGCCGTTTTTGCTTTTTCACTTTTTATAGAGATTTCTCACTTTCTTCCAACACAACTTTCTTGATGTTATCCCATAACTCTTCTGGAACTCTCATTTGTATCTAATACAGCAAATCAATTTTGCAGGCAATCTTTAAATTCCGATGGTATATTCTCAAGGTCATATTTTGCTACATTCATGAATGGCTTGCTCTTTTTCAACTTTAGCATGAGTTTGCATACTAGTAGTTGGTGTGATCTGTACCAGTCAGCTCCAGGTTTTGTCTTTATTGACAATATAGAGCTTTTCCATCGTTGACTTCCACAGATGTAGTCAATTAGATTTTTGTACAATCCATTGGGTTAAGTCCATATGTACAGTCACCGCTTGTGTTGCTAGAAGGTGGTGTTGGAGATGAATAGATCGTCAGTCTTGCAGAATTCTATCAGTCTTTCTTCGGCTACATTTCTGTTGCTAAGTCCATATTTTCCATCCGCTTTGCCTTCTTTGTTGCCAACCTTTGCGTTCCAGTCACCTATGACTATCAGGATATCCTGTTTGCACGTTCTGTCAATTTCAGCTTGTACTTGTTCATAGAACTCATCAACTTCATCCTCTTCTGCAGCTGTTGGGCATATTCTTGAATTACAGCTGTATTGATGGGCATTCCTCGGACGAATAGAAATTAAGCATTCACTGATTGCATTGTATTTCATTACAGTTCTTGCAAGTGTCTTCTATATTATAAATGCAACACCATTTCTTCTTTGTCTTTCATTTCCAGCATAGTAGACCATGTGATCATCAGATGCAGAGTACCTAATGCCAGTCCATTTCAGTTCGCTAACACCCAACAGATCGTGTTGTACACATTCCATTTCATTCATGACCACCTCCAACGTCCCTTGGTTCATGCTTTGTTCCTTCCATGTCCCAATATGTAAGACATCTTTGTAGCTTGAGACTTATTTCATGTGCAGCTACATCAGCAGTCAGATGTCCCAAGGTCTTTGATCCAACCACATCATAAATGCTGGCTTTACTCAGAAAAGTCTTCAGCTCCTCCCCAGTAGCCAATTGAGTGTCTTCCAACCTGGGGAGTCTCATCTTCCAGCACTATAGTGCAATTTGTTTTGTTATGACTATCCACTGGGTTTTCGTGGCAAGATACGGAAGTAGATTGCCAGGCCTGTCTTCCACACAGTTTAATTCTAGTGTTGTTGCCATTGTTACAGATATGTGATCCTCCAACACCAACACCGTCCCATTCTGTTACTGTCCAGATGGGCGTAGGAGTAGCAACACCGTTTTCAAAATTGTGCCTAAGATAAGTATTTGCTTATTATTTTACCACAATTACATTTGCACTATCTGAATCCATGAAAATTCTGTACATTACAGTTATTTAAGTCCAATCTGGTTACATTATTTCTTATTGAGCATACACTGGAGGGGGTTTTTTTTTGGGCAACCTATGTTTTTTTGACAGCAGACCTTGAGCAGTTTCTGGCCTGTAAATGTTTCCAGCTGCCTTCAGTGAGCTGCTGCTTTGGCTTTGATTGATTCACAGAGGTCTTTTTTCCTCCAATTTTGTGTCTTTATAAACAGACGTTCCTGCATGTTTATTGTGTGCGTGTGCTACATTGACCGAGTGCTATTTCGGTTGATACATTGTGATTTATTCACTAGCCTCTTTGAGATTTGTCTACTATATAAGGATATCATCTGCAAAGAGGCAACCCTTACCTGACAACCCTTCTGCAACAGCGCTTACAAAAATGTTAAAAAGAACAAGAACGATGAGGGCCAAGATGGCAGCTTGAGCAGAGGAGTGTCTGGATGTGCTCTCTACTTGTCTGCTTACCGTTTCTTGATGCTGCAGATTCAAAGCAAAAGGAAGAGGAAGGTTACAGGGTATGCCTCCACATCAAATCCCAAAGCCCACGGTGCAGACTAAGTTGCAGTTTACTGTTCCAGCTTGCAGGGAGTCACTCCAACTTCAGAGTCCTCTGCAGTGCTGCCTGCAGAGACTAGTAACAATGCAGCTTCTCTGAGCCCTGAATTATGGCAGCAATCTGATATAGCTGCTTATGTTTGAGTGCCGCCATCTGAGGAGGCTCCTCTGGAGGCCATTCCAGCAGTCACTTCCTCCCCAGCATTGGCAGGGAGTAGATCGGGTCCTATACTGTTAGCGCCTGTGGCAATTTGACTGGCTGTAGTGACGCTGGAAACTTTGTGGAATGCTATAAAGTGTATGAACAACCTATGTTTTTTGGTAAATTTAAAGCAGATCTGAATTTGGTGAATATTAAGACAGTTGAGTATGAGATGGCTCTCTCTCAGCATGCTGAATCTGCTTTGAACGCTCTTCAGTCTGAGTACTGCCCAGATAACGGAGAAGGAAATTTTGAAAGGAAAGTGGATTACCTGAAAAATTGGGCTAGGAAGAATAATGTGAGGTTTTTAAACTTTTCCGTGTCCTATAATTGCTCCAATTAAAATGCTGCAGATATCTCTTTGTGAAATCCTGAAGAGGTGATTCCTACTATAGTTTAGGCCCAATACCTGTCTGTTCCTATCATTACTAGGTGGGGTTCAGCAAGGGGCTCCAGAGAAGGAATTTGCCAGAAGTTGTGAACTTAACTGCATTTCTTGAATCAACAATGGAACGAATAACTGATAGGACAACTCTAATGGCATGCTTTGCTTTGAGTCAGATAGAAACATTGTTTTACATTTGTATTTTTGTAAAATGTCAGCGCTTTTTCTTGGTACAGAAATTTCTGTATTTCTAGATGTATCATGAGATACCCAAAGAGAGCGCAGGGAATCCTTGGCCCTTCAAGAAAGGGTCATGAATCTCAGCACAACTATGAGGTTGTTTTCTTTGTAAACGATTGAATTCTTTGGATGGTAAACAGATTGTATTTTTTGAACCAATGCAATTTTTATTTCTGCTAGGGAAGAGATTCAGGTGTACTCATGTGGCGATCCCTGAAATTAATAACAGTTTGTCAGCCAGTTCCAAGTGATCCATGACTTCGCCACATGGACTTCTGATTTCCTTTCGGGACTGTTTTTTTCCTTTCTTGGTCCTTTTGGTGGGTTGATTTGAGGACTATTAGTTATTGCTTATGTTTTGTTTTCTCCAATTCTTTGGCAATATGCTGTGTATTTCCTCTGTATTCAACTATGTTTGAATGTATAATTAAAATTTTATAAAGAAAAAATATTTTAAAAAACAGAAAACACAGGACCAAGGACAGATTCCTGTGGCAATCCACTGGTAAAGCTTTTATCCCGACAGTGAACTTCATTTACCGCTATCCTCTGTTGCCTCCCACTCAAGCAGTTCCTATCATGGTCAGTCACTTTAGGGCCCATACTAAGGGCTCTCAATTTATTTATAAGCTGCCTATGTGGAACCATGTTAAAGGCTTTACTGAAACCACATCTAGTTCTCTCCCTCTAGAACGCGAGACAGGGGGACTTTTGCAGAGGAGGTCTGGCCTGAAGATATCCTTTCATAGAAAGTGAAATGACAGGACAATGAGACAATGAAAGCTATCAAGTAGAACATGGTAAACAGAAAACACTAGGATGCACTCTCATAAAGGGTGTCAGGAGTCTTTAATATAAGTGGTATGAACACAACAGTAAGGTAGTAGGTGGACACATTGCAGGATTGTGATTGTTGGCAAAAGTATGCCTAGACGACATTTTTGCAGGTAGCTATGAAGAACGTCTCGGATAAGCTCTAGTAAACCTAGAGCAGAAACTAGATGCTCAATTTCCATGGCGCAAGAGCTAAAGACTACGTTTGGAAGAAGATGGCCCTCTTGTTGAATGATTAATAGTTAAAACTCTGAGCTCAACTAGAGGTAGAACCTCTAGCTTTTTAGAATAGGAAACTAATACATCCGGTGTCAATATCGCACTATGAGAATCATGGTACTTGGTCATTGTTGAAATTTGTGGAAGGAAGGTTCTTCCTACACGAGGAATAAAGGGAAGACAGAAAGAAAAGATCAGGTCCATAGAATTGTAGGGGCAACCAGATCTAGATGCTCAGGGGAATGGAGCAGTATAGAGGAAGCTTCATGATTTTGCTTTTGCTGAAAAGGGTAAACGGAGTGCCCGCCATTCCCTGAAGATGATCTGAAGGAACTGCATATATAGGAACCACTCATGAGGCCAAAGAACTTGGCTGAGCTTGTCAGCTATATGGTTCTAAAATTCAAGAAAATAGGCAGCTTGTATTTGCATGCAATAAGCTATGGGATGGTATCAACTCTACTGGTTCTCAATACAGAGAACCTATCCATCCTTGCATTCGTATTCAATTAT
Source organism: Ichthyophis bannanicus (assembly GCA_033557465.1). Lineage (NCBI taxonomy): Eukaryota > Metazoa > Chordata > Amphibia > Gymnophiona > Ichthyophiidae > Ichthyophis > Ichthyophis bannanicus. The sequence goes on from CM066035.1 coordinate 549,571,210, forward strand.
CTGTCTGAATTAAGATTGTTGAACCCTGGAATAAATGGATGAAAACTTCAAGGGATAATAAATTGCCAGGAGTTCTAAATGGTTAGTGGAGAAGTTTCTCCGATTTTGACCACATCCCCTGTGGTTAAAAGTAACTGGTGAGGCCACAGAGCAAAACGTAAATGTGACAGAAAGATACCAAGTTATTTTCCATCGTGCTGGGTGCCTCAGGCTTAATTAAGAACAACTTCCAAGCACACCTTGATAAACTACACATATACAACAATCTTACAAACACCAGAGGGAAGCTTCTCTTTGGCACGATGCAAGTACTACACTGAGCATTAGCAGTAAATTTGCGAGAATGAGATCATACTCCACATTCACTGTCTTAGAAGTGAGGTTCATGACTGTCACGGTATGTACAAAACTGAACCATTTGGAGAAACTGCCCCCAAAAAGAAAACCTGCTGCCATACTGGATTTAGAGGTCCTGCACCATAGCATAGATTGAAGTCGAATCAGTGGATGAACTATTGTTGAGAGTCACTAAAAGAGTTGATTCCATTAGAACTTTGATGCCTCATTATGGCCACCTCACTTGCAGATGGACCAGGACAGACTAAATATACAACTGCAGCTATGTTACCCAGTATTTGGAAGCAAGTCTAGACTGTGACTCACGAAGCAGTTTGTACAGCTTGAACAGACGAAAAGAGAGTATGATTTTTGTATTCTCACAGAAAAGTTGTCTTGAACTTTTGCTAGAATGTGTGTATATAAAGGAAACTATGCTCATAGAGCACAAGATTTCTCTTTGAAAGGTCATAATGAAGCCCAGAGCATGAAGAAAATGAAGTGCTTCATTCCTTAGGGCTAAGGCTTGGGTTTTTGGAAGAGGACAGAAGCAGTCTTTGAGATATGGGGAAGAAAACAAATGAGCCTGCTCATGGACGTAGGCAGCTGCTGTCACAAGGCGAGTTTAATCTGGATTTGACTAGGAGCTAGAGAAGGAGCTTGACGTACTAGCTCAGGTTTATGGTTTATTTAAGATTAATATACCGATAAACACCAGCATAGAAACATAGAAATATGACGACAGAAAAAGACCACAGGGCCTATCAAGTCTGTCCTTCCATATCAACTACAACAGTCCCCTTTTTATTTTTAGAGATCCTCTGTGTTTGTCCCATGCTCTTTTGAATTCAGTTACTGTCCTCATCTCTACCACCTCCACTGGGAGACTATTCCATGGATCCACTACTCTTTCTGTAAAAAAATATTTCCGCATATCACTCCTGAATCTATCTCCCTTCACCCTCATCCCATGTCCCCTCGTAGCAGAACTTGCTTTCAATTGAAAGAGGCTCTCTCCCTGAACATTTATGCCACAAAGGTATTTAAACATCTCAATCATATCACCTTTATCCCGCCTTTCCTCTAAGATATGCATATTAAAGATCCTTAAGTCTGTCCTCATATGCTTTATAATGAAGACCACTAATCATTTTAGTAGCCACCCTCTGCACCGACTCCATCCTGTTCACATCATTTTGAAGGTGCAGTCTCCATAATTGCACACTATACTCCAAATGAGGTCGCACCAAAGACTTATACAGAGGCATTATCACCTCCTTTTTTCTGCTAGCCATTCCTCTCCATATGCACCCAAGCATCCTTCTAGCTTTTGCAGTCGCCTTTTCTACCTGTTTAGCTACTTGAATATCAGACACAACCATGCCTAGGTCCCGCTCTTCTTTAGTGGACAAAGGTATTTCACCCCCTATACTATATTGCTCCCTTGGATTGCTGCAGCCCAAATGCATGACCTTACATTTTTTAACATTAAATCTCAGCTGACAAATTCTAGACCATTCTTCAAGCTTAGCTAGATCCCTCTTCATGTCATCTACACCTTCCTGGGTGTCTACTCTATTGCAGATTTTGGTATCATCCACAAAGAGGCAAACCTTACCTGACAGCCCTTCAGCTATATCACTAACAAAGATGTTAAAAAGAATCGAACCAAGGACAGATCCCTGGGGCACACCACTGGTAACATCCTTCTCCTCAGAGTGAGCTCCATTTACCTGTACTCTTTGTCGCCTCCCACCCAACCAATTTCTAACCCAAGCAGTAACTTTAGGGTCCATCCCTAAGGTGCTCAGTTTGTTTATAAGTCGCCTGTGAGGAACAGTGTCAAAAGCTTTACTGAAATCTAAATACAACACATCTAAGGCTCTCCCTCGATCCAACTCCCTGGTCACCCAGTCAAAGAAATCAATCAGATTTGTCTGACAGGACCTGCCTCTGGTGAATCCATGCTGCTTCGGATCCTGTAATCCGCTGGACTCCAGAAACCTCACTATTTACTCTTTCAGCAGCGTTTCCAATAATTTACTTACCACCGAAGTTAAACTAACCAGCCTATAGTTTTCAACCACATCCTTACTTCTGCTTTTGTGTGAAGGCACCACATGAGCCTCTCTCCAGTCCCGACTCCAACGAGGCATTGAAAAGGTCAGTCAGTGGAGCTGCTAGAACGTCCCCAAGTTCCCTCAGTATTCTAGGGTGTATCCCATCCAGTCCCATCGCTTTGTCTACTTTAAGATGAGCTAGTTTCTCACGAATACAGTCTTCTGAAAATTGTTCAAGATGTCCCTCGCTGCTGTTCCTGTTTGTGGGTGTTTTCTGAGGTCCTGCTCCTGGTTCTTCATCTGTGAACGCAGAACAGAAATATTTGCTAAGCAAGTCCGCTTTATCCTTATCAGCTTCTACATATTTCTCCCCTGCACCCTTGAGTCTGACAATACCACTTTTGCCCTTCCTCTTCTCACTAACATATCTGAAAAATGTCTTATCCCCCCATTTTATTGCATTGGCTATTTCCTCCTCCTTTTGAATCTTTGCCTTCCTGACTACTTTGCTAGCTTCTTTAAGTTTTTCCAAATACAGATGCCTGTCTTCCTCTCTCTGTGATCTCTTGTATTTCATGAAGGCCTCCCTCTTTTTCTTCACTTTTTCAGCTACTTCTTTCGAAAGCCATAGCAGTCTCCTTTTCCTTTTACCTTTATTTACCATTTTAACAAAAAGGTTGGTTGCCCTTAAAATATCCTCTTTCAGTTTTGCCCACTGTTTTTCTACATCCCCCAGCTGTTCCCATCCCACTAACGACTCCCTGAAGTATTGGCCCATCTTGGCAAAGTTAGTCTTCCTAAAGTCTAAGACCCTCACCTTTGAATGGATTCTAACAGCCCTAGTCCTAATACTGAACCACACTATCTAGTGATCACTGGACGCAAAATGATATCCCACTACAACATCAGAAACACTTTCACCATTGGTAAGCACCAAGTCCAGTATGGCCCCTTCACGTGTGGGGTCTGTTACCAATTCCCTGAATAGTTCTCCCTGTAGAGAATCCAGGATCTCCTTACTTCTAGATGATACTGCAGCAGGAATGCGCCAATCAACATCTGGCATATTGAAATCTCCTATCAATAGCACTTCCCCTTTCCTAGTAATGCTGCGTATGTCTTCAATTAACTCTGTCCACCTCTTCCTCTTGTGAGGGAGGTCTGTATATCACCAATGCAAATAGATTTCTTTCCCTCTTTCTAGTTTAACCCACAATGCCTCCTCTCTCCCTTTTAAGCTCTGTAATTCCAAAGCTTTAATAATAGTTTTTACATATAGTGCCACTCCTCCTCCCCTTCTTCCTAGCCTGTCCTTTCTGAATAAAGTATAGCCAGGTCTAGTTAAATCCCAATCATGGTTTTCTGTGAACCATGTTTCTGTAACTGCCACTAAGTCCAAGTCAGCCACTCCCACCAAACCTTCAACATCAGGGATCTTATTTCCTATGCTACGGGCATTTATACACACTGCTTTCCATACGTTACCCATTTCCATAAAGGTATTTAATGTATCACCTACCTGGGGGCTTTCACCTACCTGGGGACAGTCTTCACCCATCCCCAACGAATCTAGTTTAAGGCCCTCTTCAGTAGATTAGCCAGTCTACTACCAAAGACGTGTTGACCTTTCTTGGACAGATGGATGCCATCTCTGCTCTGCAACCCTTGGAATAGCATTCCATGGTCTAGGAAACCAAACCGCTCTCGATTACACCATCCACGCAGCCATGCATTCACCTCCAGGATGCGAGCCTCTCTGCCTTGGCCTTTACCCTCAACAGGGAGGATTGAAGAGAACACCACCTTTGTACCTAACTGCTTCACCCTCTGTTCCAGAGCCATGAAGTCACTTTTGATATGTTCCAAGGGATACCTGACAGTATCATTTTTTCCAACATGGATTAGCAACATTGGGTAATAGTCAGTGGGCTTGATGAGTCTTGGCAAACTCTCCGTAACATCTTGGATTTTGGCACCAGGCAGACAGCATACCTCTCTGGACATCAAGTCTGGTCGGCAAATGGACGCCTCAGTATCCCTTAAAAGAGAGTCTTCAACCACCACTACCCTTCGTTTCCTTGTGGTCACTGAGTCTGCAACTTTGGGGTACTTGAGCTCTGGTTCTTCCCTTTCCAGGGATGCTTTCACCTCCTCCACCTTCCAGGACTGCATAATGGTTCTTCAATTCATGGGCTGGAGAAGTTGGATTGGTGATTTTGCAGGCCCTGGTGACTTGTATCCAGCCATCGACATTCTGTTGACACCCATCTTCTCCTCTGCTGCAGAGCTTGGTTGCTGCAAGAAGCATCTTATCAATGTACTTCTCACTGTCTTGAATGCTCCTCAGCCTCAACATCTCCTCTCAGAGTTCCTCCACTTGTTTCCTCAGAGCTTCAGCATGCAGGCACCCTGCACATGGAACCGGTCCTTCAACTGGCATTAGGACCTCTAACTGGACAGAGGCAGAAGCTGTAACGGGGGCAACAGCTTTAGCGATACAATTTTTTCCAATCATTGTTCTGTTCGTGGAGCTTAGGTATCTGTTAAAGCAAAAGAGAGAGACCTACCAAGTACCAGCCGGTTTCCCAGCTGTCCTTTCAGAGAAAAATCAGTTAAATCTCTTTAAATTATATTCAAAATGTGCTGCTCCAAGTCTCTGTGCTTTGTTAAATGGGGAGGTGCCCTATAAAGAAAGGCTGCTCACTAGGGGTGGGTGGGAAGGGAGGGAACTAACACCTTTTTAGGTGTCAGCAGTTCCCAAAGCTGAGAAGGTTACTAGAGTTCAACAACCTACTCTGCTCAAGGAAATTTCTACTAAAGCACCAGGGCAGTTAACAATAAAATAAACTGGCTTTAGAAATTAGAAAGGAACTACATATGAAAAAGAAAAAGGATAGAAAAGAATGAATAAAGCAGTCCAGTCCTTACTTCTCGCACTTCATCAGTTTCATGACCTCCATCCCTTCCTGAATTCGGTGGCCCAACATATATTTCACAGTTTCATCATCTCTCATTTAGATTACTGCAACTCCATTTAAGCAGGTCTATTTCAATCCAAGCTGAAAAGATTACAGACTATATAAACACGACAGTCTGTAATCTCCAAGAACAAGTAGGAATGTAGTCATCACATATGGGTATCGTAGGTACCAATGGAGCCTACGCGGGAACGCTCCCCAGCGTCCAATAAGAAAGCTTTTGGGAGCATCCCACAGTGCCTGCGTGCTGCCTTCCCGCCTCTCTCAACTGCCTCTCTCCAGTTCTTTGTTTTCCGCGGAGCCAGCAGGTCGTGTTCCTGTCACCGCAGAAAATTTTCCTTCTTTTTTGTGGTCGCGTCTGCCTTGTTCGACGCTTTATTGGTACCGCCGGTTTTTCTTTTTCTTTCTTTTCTTTAAAAAAAATAATAAAATTCTTAGTACTTTTTTTCCCCCTTTTTTCCAGGTGCAAGCGCCATTTTGGGCCTTAGGCCCAAGATTTTTTACACGATGGAAAAACCCTCTTCGGGTTTTAAAAAGTGCACCAAGTTTGGTGGTACCATCTCCGTCACAGACACCCATGAGTGGTGTCTGAAATGTTTAGGTCCTGACCATTCCATCTCGGAATGTATGGCCTGTGCCATGATGTCCAAGAGAGGTCGACAGAACCGAGCTGCCAAGCTCAGTACCCTGTTTCACTCTGATGCAGCTTCGGCGGCATCGATGTTTCCAGGGCTTCGTCTTCCTCCCGTGGATCTCAGGTAACTAAACATAAGTCTAGCCGGTCCTTAAAGGGTGGATCTCCTAAGCATCGAGATGCCTCTGGCGTTGCCCTTGAGGATTCTGCACCGGGAAAATTGCCCCAGCAGGAGGCTTTGGCTTCCAAAGCATTATCGGGGCTCCACGATGTTCTCGAGGCCTCGACCTTGGCAGAACTACTGGTGCCATGCTCTGGGGTACCGGCGGTCTTCTCCAGTACCGACATCCAGGCATCGGCAGCATCGATAGACCAGAGGGTCCTGGCTATTGAACGTAGTCTGGCGGCTCTCTTTGCGGCATCGACATCCTCGGAACCGCGTCAGACAGTTCAACCGGTACTGGCACCGACTCCAGCACCGGTATCGGTACCGAAAGCATCGGCATCGGCGTCCGCATTGCCGGCACCCAGCCATGCGATGCCTTCCGGTACCATTACACCGGTACTGATTCCCCTCGGTATCGATTTCGATCAGTATGGGTATCGGGCTCTTCAAGAGCATCCTGACAGAAGGTACTTCGAGTCCTCAGAGCAATCTGAGGATTCTCACAGTTCTGTCGATGCGGGAATACTTCTCCCGGAGGAACCTTCCTCCCCTAAACACAGGATGTCTCCTCCACAGGACATTTCCTTTCAGGATTTCATCAGGGAGGTGGCTCGGGTTCTGTCCATTACTGTAGCCCCTGAAACAGAGCCCAGAGCAAAGGAGTTGGAAATTTTACAATATCCTAAAACTCCTAAGGAGGCAGCTACCTTGCCCATCCATGAGATCTTGCATGATCTCATGCTAAGAATGTGGGAGACGCCTCTTACCACCTCTCCTCACTCTCGTAGACTAGATACTCTGTATCGAGTCCCTCCTTGTCTTGGTTTCCAAAAAACTCAGCTTCCTCACCACTCTACTGTAGCGGAATCAGCTATGAGAAGGATCAAGAGTGCAAAGAGACATGCCTCTAATCCTCCAGGACGTGAATGCAGAACTTTGGATGCTTTTGGACGTCGTGTCTTCCAAGCTTCCATGCTTTCTGCCAGGATCAGTTCCTATAGTCTATATATGGGAATGTTCCTGAAGGTAGTCACAGGAGATTTAGAGACTTTGAGCCCTCTTCTTCCTGAGGATAGAAGACAGGATTTTCTCACATTGGTCAAACATGCCCAGGATGTTTCTAAATTTGTCAACCGTGCAGCTTTTGACTATTTTGAGTGCATAAGCAGAACCTCTGCCATTGCCATAGGTGAACGTAGAATTGCTTGGCTCCAGGCATCTGATCTGGAGCTCTGGGTACAAGACAAACTGCGAAATATTCCTTGTACTGGTGAAAACCTGTTTGGTAAAAATTGGCAGGAAAATGCCAGCGAGTTGGATACCGACAACTCCACCTTGGACAGATTATCCAAGTCCACAGCTGATCCTGCAAGAAAGAAATCTTTCAAGAAACCATTCTTTTCTAAAAAGAAAAGTTATGATCCTGCTTACTCTCAGCAGGGACGTTCTGCAGGTCAGCTTGTCAGGAAAGGTCAGCAACCACCCAAACAAAGAAAGGCAAAGACTGCTAAGCCTCAGCCGTCCCAGCAGTCTCAGCCTCCACAAGGCCTTTGACTTTCAGCTAGAGAACTTAAGCCTTCCTGGCTCTCATTGGACCAGAGCCTTCCACCATTCCAGGAAGGTTGTGCCACTTTGCCCCCAGATGGGGGCAGATAACAGCAGAGCATTGGACACTCTCCAACGTAAAAGAGGGGTACAAGCTTCATTTCTCGAGCATGCCCCCTGCCACAATGATAAGGCAGGGTACAGGGTTTTACTCCCCCTATTTCCTTATCCTAAAGAAAACAGGGGGATACAGACCTATCTTGGAACTCAGAGAATTGAACAAATTCCTTGTCAAAGAGAAATTCAAGATGATTTCTCTTGGAACTCTGTTGCCATACCTTCAGAGTCAGGATTGGCTTTGTTCTCTAGATCTCAAGGATGCGTACACCCATGTTCTCATCCATCCAACTCACAGAAGGTTCCTTTGGTTCCTTTTTCAACGAAAGCACTACCAATACAGGGTGCTTCCTTTTGGCCTGGCCTCAGCTCCAAGGGTGTTCACGAAATGCATGGCTGTGGTAGCAGCATGTCTCCGCACTCTAGGGATATTCGTCTTCCCCTACTTAGACGAATGGCTCATTCGAGCCCCAACAGAGTCAGAGGCCAGGACTTCTCTTTCCTGCACAATGTGTATCCTTCAGTATTTGGGTCTGGTAATAAACATCCCAAAATCCAGTCTAACTCCCACTCAGTCTTTAGAGTTCATATGAGCATTGCTGGATACCAGAAAGGCAAGGGCATATCTCCCCCAGGCCCGTTGCCTTCGCATGGTACAGTTAGCTTCTCAAGCAGTGCTAAAACCTCATCTCACTGCTAGAGAAATGCTACAACTACTAGGCCACATGGCATTTACTGAGCATGTGTTTCCCTATACCCGCCTCCATATGAGGGCAGCCCAGTGGACTTTATCCACTCAATGGACCCTGGCATCAGGATGCCTGTCAGACAAAATAGCAAACACAAGTCACCTTATTTTGTCCCTCCAGTGGTTGAAGTCCACTCAAAACATGTTGCTGGGGTCCCCTTTTCAACAACCCTTACCCCAGGCAACTCTCACAACAGATGCTTCTCCGGATGGGTTGGGGAACTCATCTGCAAGACCTGTCCACCCAAGGCACCTGGTCTCCACAGGAGACTCATCTACATATCAATCTCTTGGAGCTCAGAGCAATCTTCCTTGCTCTTCGAATGTTCCACACCCTGCTGAGCTACAAGACAGTCCTCATTCATACGGACAATCAAGTAGCCATGTTCTACGTGAACAAGCGGGGGGGGGGGGAACAGGCTCTCTGTCACTTTGCAACGAAGCTTTGCGACTATGGGCCCTTGCCAGAGAGCATCAGATTCATCTCCTGGAGGTGTATCTTCCAGGCATACAAAACTCTTGGGCAGACAGACTCAGTCGAGTTCTGCTTCCACACGAGTGGTCTCTGCATGCAGACCAGGTAGCCAAGATATTTCAAATTTGGGGAACCCCGGATATAGACCTCTTTGCAAGTCCGTGTAATGCCAAACTTCCCCGGTTCTGTTCCAGAACCCTGGCTCAGGGGGCTCAGGCCAGGGATGCTTTCCTCCTTTACTGGGGTCAAGTCTTTCTCTATGCCTTTCCACCCATTCCCATAATTCCCAAAACCCTGTTCAAGCTTCAGAGACAGAAGCTGTATGATTCTAATAGCTCCACATTGGCCACGGCAAGTGTGGTTCCCTCTGCTTTTACATCTCTCTCAAGCTCCCTCCCTGGAGTTAGGGTCTGCTCCAGATCTCCTGTCTCAGGAGGACGGAATGTTATGGCATCCCAATCCCCAGTCTCTGCATCTCAGGGCTTGGTTGCTGAAGGCCTAGATCTTCATGATCTTAACCTTCCTCAGCAAGTAAAGGATATTCTTTATGCTTCCAGGAAGCCTTCCACAAGACGCTCTTATGCTTTCAAGTGGAAAAGGTTTACCGTATTGTGTTCGCAGGAGGGTCTTAACCCCCTTGCGATACCTCTGGAATCATTACTGGAGTATCTCCTTCATTTATCCAATGCAGGACTTAAAACTAACTCAGTAAGAGTCCATTTGAGTGCTATTGCAGCTTCTTTCAAGCCTCTAAATGGACAACCTATTTCCTCCCATCCTCTTATAGCAAGATTTATGAGAGGCCTTCTGCTAACTAAGCCTCCCATTAAGCCACCTCCTGTGGCATGGGACTTAAATTTGGTTCTTGGTTAGCTCATGAAGCCGCCTTTCGAACCCTTAGCTACTACCTCCTTGAAATTCCTTTCTTGGAAGGTTATCTTTTTCATTGCAATCACATCAGCATGTGGCATCAGTGAGTTGCAAGCACTAGTAGCCAATCCACCTTATACAAGGTTCCATCATGACAAGGTAGTCCTTAGGACTCATCCACGTTTTATGCCAAAGGTGGTCTCGCCTTTTCATCTAAACCAAGCGGTCTACCTACCTGTGTTCTTTCCAAGGCCTCATGCATCAAATGCAGAAAGGAACCTTCATACTTTGGACTGTAAAACAGCTTCAGCCTTTTATTTGCAAAGAACACAGCAACATAGAAAGTCCTCCCAACTCTGTTGCTTTTGATCCTTCTAATTTGGGACTTCCAGTCTCCAAAAGAACACTATCTAACTGGATTGCTCAGTGTATTTCCTTTGCCTATCAGAGTAAGAATCTTCCTCTGGAGGGCCATGTCACAGCTCACAATGTGAGAGCCATGGCTGCTTCAGTGGCTCATCTGCACTCTGTGTCTATCAACGACATCTGTCGAGCCGCCACCTGGGCCTCGGTTCATACCTTCACAGCCCATTACTGCTTGAACAAGGACCCCCGCCGGGATGCCTTGTTTGGTCAGGCTGTTCTCCAACACCTGTTCCATACCTAATCAACTCCTACTCACCATCCCTGGTTGGATGCCAGAGATTCATGGGGGGAAGTGGAGCCCTTCTCAGGGAAGCACAACGTCTGGGGTCTCTCCATGGCATCTAAAGCTAGGGAGTCCCCCATATGTGATGACTACATTCCTGCTTGTTCCTGGAGATAGCATAGTTACTCACCTATAACAGGTGACCTCCGGAAACAGCAGGAATTTAGTCCTCACAACCCAAAAGCTTTCTAATTGGATGCTGGGGAGCGTTCCCGTGCAGGCTCCGTCGGTACCGACGATACCCATATGTGATGACTACATTATTGCTTGTTCCTGGAGATTACAGACTGCCGTGTTTTATATAGTCTGTAATCTTTTCAGCTTGGTTTGAAATAGACCTGCATAAATGGAGTTGCAGTAAAGCACAGTTATTTACCTGTAACAGGTGATCTCTGGGAACAGCAGGAATAAGTCTTCACATATGGGTACGTCGGTACCGACGGAGCCTGCACGGGAATGCTCCCCAGCATCCAATCAGAAAGCTTTTGGGAGCATCCCTCGCGCCTGCGCATTGCCTTCCCGCCTTTTCCACTGCCTCTCCTCAGTTGAGTTTCATAGCTGAGACAAAAGGAGAGAAAGAGGAAAGGAAGATAGACAGATAGATACAACTCCTAGGGGAGGTGGGTGGGTTGTGAAGACTTATTCCTGCTGTTCCCAGAGATCACCTGTTACAGGTAAGTAACTGTGCTATCTCCAGGAACAAGCAGGAATGAGTCTTCACATATGGGGACTCCCTAGCTGGAGATGCCAGGGGGAGATCCCATAAAATGTGTGTCCCTGGATCAGGACTACAGTTCCCACACATGGATCTCCGGCATCCCATGAGGGATGGTGGGTAGGAGTTGAAAGGAGAGGACCTGTAAGAAAATAGCAAAGCTAAGGACTACAGGAGAGGAGTCCTTGGTATGTATGATAAGTATCATTAAAATTATTTAATGAACAAACACAAAAATGGATCTTACCTACTGGATTGCAGGAAGTAGAGAGCGTGATGGAGTCTACTGGAGATTCAGTAGAGGATCCTCAAGGTGACCTCACGCAGTGAGGGTGAAGGTCCAAATCTGGAATTGGCAGGTGACCCAGGTGTCAACTGGGGTAGTATAAGAACGGCAGGTCTTCAGTGGAAAGCTTTATGGAAAAAGCTGAAAACTCTTTTAGCTACAGAAGCATTGACAATGAGGAGTAAAAGAGGAAGACTGACCGATTTGGACAAGTAGCCCAGTCCTGGAGGGAAGAAGGGGTATGGAAAAAAGCCCGTATTCCCAAGGAGGACAGATGTGTGAAGGGCTGAAACCTCAGAACTACTGAAGATCTACACTCTCTTTCCTAGCTGGTGAGAGATAGGAAAGATATTGAAGCATGATGCTTCAGGGATAGCGAGACCTAGAGTAAAATGGAAGCTGCTAGTACCACAGTAGTGGTTTTGTGCATAACAGCCCCTATATACCGAGGGACAGTACGAAGATATGCAAATGCACTGTCTGGAACCTCTAAGAAGGTAAAAACCTTTATAGCGGAGACAGTTAGGGAGATAGTATGTAATACATATCTACCTATAAAGCATCTCGACAGATACATATATAGAGGTATATATATATATATATATGTGTGTGTGTGTATGTATATATATATATATATATATATATATATATATATATAGGGGCATAACCCATGCACACACAGCTTACAGACATATGTATGTATAGAAATAATAGAGATATATACATACATGAATATGTAAGTTTGAAGATATATGTCTGCAACTAAGCCCCATAAGAACATTCACATGAGAGATGTGAAGGAGAAAGATTCATCTAATAACAAGAAGGTGGAACCTACTTGAAAAGATATATAGAGAATCTATTCCTCCTGGGCTAAGAGGGTGCGGGAATGCTATCCAGTGAAATAACCAGGATGGTTGCTGAAAAAACTGAGGATAATATCAGTCTGTAGAGAGCAAGTCGTGAGTTCTGTAGAACTCTGACATGGTAAATGGACAGAAAACGCATAGAGGGAGATACCAGGATGACCCACTGGAGGGACACAGGGGTATCATGCATTACTAGTAGAATATGTGCTGTCCATGAGGAGTAGGATAGCATAAGGCCAAGCTGTAAGGAAAAAACAGCATATTCCTGCAGGATTGGGAAACTCCTTGGACATTCACGCAGAAAAAGCTTATATCCTGTATTATAACAGGAGACAAGAGGGTGTGGAGAACCCTCACAGTCATGGAAAATGACTGATAAGCCTTTTTTACTATATGGAATAGCCATCAGAGACAAAGTTCAATGCTCTCTAGCAAGGGCCCATAGTAGAAAGCTTCTCTGAAGATTGCAGAGAGCATTATGCAGGAGAATTAGGAGATAAAACTGACTGTAGGTCAGCTGTGTTGCCAAATCCAAGAAAATGGAGATGGCCAGAAAGAAGATAATGTAAGAAGCCTGAAGTGAGTAGGAGTATCCAAGATAGATGAGGACTATCTTGGAATCACTACTAAGGCTAGACAGACTGGAACTTGTGGAAAAGTACCAGTAGATGAATCACTGGAACTCCTGCATGAACAGCAACTAAAAGACAGCAGAGGGAATCTTCCTGTGAAAACACAGAGAGAAAAGACAAAGGGAGAGGAGTAGTCCTGTCCCTGTCTGATAAGCTGTCCAGAGAATTTATTCAAAGAAAAAACTCTACACTGGAATGAAAGGTGTACAGTATGGTACCACTCAATCAGGAGAAAACCTGGATGAGAGGGTAGAAAAACAGGAACTGAAGGGTGACTTACCATATGGTGAGTCAGCTGAAGAAAAAAATGTTTATGTTGGGACAGAAACTATCATGGGATAGTAGTTAACTTCTCTTCTTGGTAGGAAGAAGAGGAGAAATCTGTAACCCATAGACAAGAATATCCTGACAGTTCAGTACATCCTGAAGAAAGGAAGCCATGTGTAGAGCTTTAAAGAAAAAAACAGTGAACAAACTTCTGCTAAGAAGAGGTTAACTGTAGGTTGCAACCTTGAGGAACCTATGGTTGCTGGGTATGCTCAGACTGGCTAGAGTTTGGATTCTTCAGACCAGGACGAGGTGTCCCCTGCTTGAGTACATCTGGATGATGGGCAGGAGAAGAGTGAAACCTTCTTTTCTTAGGGAAAGAAGGTTTGGTAGGACATTTCCTACCTCCTGGGGAAGAAGGCTTAGGATGGTTTCCAGAACCAGGGAAGTCAGTGGAGCAGAGAGCAACCTGACGTAAAGCCTCCTTATTGAAGAGATTTTCTCCAGTACAAGGAGAATTACCCAGTGTGTGTTGTGCCCATCTGCTCAAGTCTGAAGCCTGGAGCCAGGCTCTACGACGTGCTCCTATGGCAATAGCAGAGGATCTGCTAACAGACTCAAAAGAGTCTAGAGAAGCACGAGAAAGAAACCAAGAAAGATTCTGGCTATGACTAAGAAGTAAGAAATAGTCTGCAGCCTTAGGCTCTGATAGAAAAGGAGTCAAAAGAGATAATTTCTTTGTGACCTCCTGGAGAGATAGACTCATATAAAAAATATAAGATAATCCTTGATGCCAGCATAGATGTTTGGAAGGTTTGACGTCCAAAGGCATCAAGTGCTCTAGATGCACGACCTGGCGGATAAGAAGAATGCTTCTTCTTGCTTTTTACCTTCCTCATTGCTGATTCCACTACAATGGAATGATGGGGAAGTTGAGTCTTTTGAAACCCTGGAGAGGGGGGCACCTGATACAGAACATTAGTTGCTGTAGAAGGTGAGGGAACCCTTAAAGGTGATTCCCATATTCTCAGATGATCCTGCAAAGAATGATGTAAAGGAAGCATTATATTTTCCTTTTGTGCAGGAGAGCCTCGAGTAGGATCACAGCCAGGGATAGGAATAGCAAGAAATATTGCCATGTCAAGGAGAAATTTATGAAAAGAGGGATCTCCAATGGGAACTATCCCTGGGCAGGCTAAGGTTGAAGGAGCAGCCTGAGCACCAGAGGATGTATTGGTCTGGTGCAGAAAAAGAACCCCACTAGATGGATAGTGGTACTGGTAGTCACGATTTGAGGCAGTCAGTACTGCATCATCCATGCCAGGTATCGATTCCAAACTAGGCATAGAGAGGATCGATGGTGCCGATGTAACTGCAGGAACCGACATCGATACCGATACCGGTAGCTGAGTCGGAATCGGAGACGGTAACGCCATCGAAGCAGTCATCGGAGGTTGCTCAAGCGGTACCGAGGCAAACCAGAAACGCTTGGTGAATATCCTCGGTACTGCGTATCCGGAAACGATAAGGGTCGGTTCCGAGACGCGTCAGTACCCAGTCATCTAGACTAGATATCGATTCCAGACTCGGCATCGAAGGGAGCGAGTCCATCGATGCATGTCTAGAGGGTACCGACGTCGGTGGTGGTATCGGCGATGTTGTCGATACAGGAAAGTCGATCTGGGTCGTATCGATCGGTCCCGAAGGTACCGAGAACGCCAGATGACGATCCCTGGTGAAGAGTGGATCACTCAACACCGGTGCCGATGCCGGGGTATCGGTACCGCTCGAAGCGGATGCCACCACTGAGTATGGCTCAGATACAGGAAAGTCAATCTGGGTCGTATCGATCGGTCCCGAAGGTACCGAGAACGCCAGATGACGATCCCTGGTGAAGAGTGAATCACTCAACACCGGTGCCGATGCCGGGGTATCGGTACCGCTCGAAGCGGATGCCACCACGGAGCATGGCTCAGGTATGTTCTGTGAGGGGTGAGCCCCAGGAACAACCTGAAACCCCTGAAATGCTTTGGAGCCCGGAGACTCCCGCCGGGGTTTTGATGCCAATGGGTTCTTGAGGGCAAGGCCGGAGCCGTCATCATGCTTGGCATGAGACCTACCACTCAAGAATTGGACAGTCTTAACAGACTGTTTGTGGGTTACCTGATCCTGTAGAGAAGAAAAAACCGGTGCCCGCACGCCGGGGGGGAAAACGGTATCGAGGGAAACTCGAAAGAGGGAAGCTCTTCTCACAGTTTCGCAGCCTGATTGTTCAGGGGAAAAAGGGTCAGGACCCAAACAGGTTAGACACCAGGCATTGGAGTCTAAAAAGAAAACTGTGTTTCCACAGTGAAGACACTTCTTAGGAGAAGGCGGCTCCATGATGGAGAGGCCTTGTAGGCCCAAAAAATTTAAGACAGAAACTGAGGGAAAAATTTCCCTGAGTTTAAGAAAAGGAAAAGAAAACCCCACCGGCGGTACCGGTGGCAGCGGGAAAAACAGCCGCGACCACAAGAAAACAAGAAACAAAGAATTTGAAGAAAAATGTTTCTGCGGTGACAGGAGGACGTCCTGCCGGCTCCGCGGAAAAATGAAAACTGAGGAGAGGCAGTGGAAAAGGCGGGAAGGCAATGCGCAGGCGCGAGGGATGCTCCCAAAAGCTTTCTGATTGGATGCTGGGGAGCATTCCCGTGCAGGCTCCGTCGGTACCGACGTACCCATATGTGAAGACTCATTCCTGCTTGTTCCTGGAGATTCTAAATGAGAGATGATGAAACTGTGTGCAAATATATATTGGGCCACCGAATCCAGGAAGGGATGGAGGTCATGAAACTGACGAAGTGCGAGAAGTAAGGACTGGACTATATGACTAACCTGCCTTTTAAAGGGTAGTTCAGAGTCTAGAAAAACACAAAGATATTTTGAGTATGGGTAGTGATGGATGGGATGGCCATCAAGGATCGGGGAGACTGAGGGGTATATACACACACACCTATATCTATATATCTATATCTATATATATACACATACATACATCTACATATCTATATCTATATATATACACAATATATCTATAGATAGATATTTTGATAATATGTATTATATATATATACACACACAAACACCTATAGCAGTTACTACCAGTAAGGAAGTGGCGAAAGTTTTAGAGATGTTAAGTCTTAACTGATTTTCCCTTAACTAGGTGGACACCCCATCAAGGCAACTGTTGTGCAGAGAGATACGGGAACCAAGAATCACTGAAGGCTACCAGGAGGAAGTCATCTGCATAGTAATAAACAGTAATGGGTGACTCGTGTATAAGGAGTGTAAGCGAGGCTAGAAAAATATTATATAGAAGGGGGGCCAATACTGAGCCTTGGGGGAACTCCACAAGTTAGAGTGTGAACTAGATGATCAGGACACAGCCGATACAGAGTAAGTGCGACCGGACAGAAAAAAGGAGAACCAGGCAAGGACAGTATTGTGAATACCAATAGCAGCCAAATGAGAGGGCAGGATGGAGTAGTTCAAGGGAAAATTCAAGGGAAGCGGCCAGGGCAATCCTTCCATTATCCAGGGCTCAGTGCACTTTGTTGAGTAGAAATGTCAAAATAGTTTCTGTACTATGCCTTGGATGGAATCCTGATTCTCGGGGATGGAGGGCATTGTTCTTTTCTAGATGATTCCAGAGTTGAGAGAACACAGTTTTTTCAGACTATTTTAGAGATAAAGGGCAGGTTAGAGATGGTTCAGTAATTAGCAGGTTCTGCAGGGTCCAGAGATTTGTGTTTAAGAAGAGGACGAATGATGGCATGTTTCCAAGGTGAGGTGACCAAACTGGCAGATAGACTATTATTGATGATCAAGAGAAGGATTGGCAAGAGGCCTAGCGAGACCTCCCCTATCAACTGTGAAGGAATGGGATCCAGCAATCAGGCTGTTTTCAAAGCAGTGGCAACAATTTGACCCTCCAATTTTCATACCTCAGTTCTTCGCTTATCTGATCATCATCTCCTAAGTTTCTCCCTTCATCATTGCCCACCTCAATCCTGTTCTGTCTCCTCACATCTTTTTAGGAATCTTAATACTATCGATCCATTGGCTCTTTCCACTATGGTCTCACCGCCTCTTCTTCCACCTTGTCTTCAAAATCTGTTGAGGCTATAGTTTCCTATAATACTGTCCGCTCCTCTGCTCTTGATACTCTTGTTCCACCCATCCCACTTTCTGTGAGACGCACTACACCCCAGCCCTGGTTGTACTCAACTTGCTGCTATCTCCACTACTGTGCATGTTCAGCTGAATGCATACGGCTTAAATCACTCCCTTTCTGACTTCCTTCATTTCAAATTCATGCTTACCTCCTTCCAGTGTGCATTAGCTCTTGCTAAGCAAAACTACTATATCCACCTAACTCTCTTGCCACTAATCCCAGCTGACACTTCTATTCTCAACTCTCTCCTAAAGGCACTCCCCACTTATCCCCCTTTCTCTATCTGCCCAAACCCTAGCTGATTTCTTCCACAACAAAATCTACAAGATTTCTCTCCAATTCCCCCCTAGAACAACTTCATTCCCTCCTCTCCCTCAATACCAACTTTTCCCATCAATCTCTATTAGCCTTTCTTCCTTTCCCATGATCTCTGATAATGAAATGTCTCATCTTCTTTCCTCCTCCAAACTTACTACCTGCTTTTCTAATCCTATCCCCATCCATCTCCTTTACTCCACTTACTCCGCTGTCATCCTTTCCATATCACATATTCTCAACCTCTCTCTTTCCACTGCTACTGTCCCTGCAGCCTTCAAGCATGCTGTGGTCATACTCCTACTCAAGAAACCTTTTGATCCTAATCTTCTCCTTCTAATTATCATCCAAGTTCCCTTCTTCCTTTTGTTTCCAAACTTCTTGAGCACACAGTCCTCCACCATTGTCTTAATTTTCTTTCTCCTCAAGTCCTTCTGGAACCTTTTCAATCTGGCTTTTGCCCCTTACATTCTACTGAAACGACACTTGCCAGTCTCCAGTGACTTGTTCCTCAAATCTAAGCACCTCTATTCTATCCTTATCCTTTCTTGACCTTTCAGCTGCATTTGATACTGTTGCTCATCACCTTCTTCTCGACAAATTGTCATCACTTGGTTTAGCATAGTTACTCACCTGTAACAGGTGATCTCCGGGAACAGCAGGAATTTAGTCCTCACATATGGGTATCGTCGGTACCGACTGAACCTGCGTGGGAACGCTCCCCAGCGTCCAATTAGGAAGCTTTTGGGAGCATCCCAAAGTGCCTGCGTGCTGCCTTCCCGCCTTTCCCAACTGCCTCTCTCCAGTTGCGTTTAAAGCTGAGACAGAAAAGAGAGAGAGAGGGAAAGAGAAAGAGATATACAACTCCTAGGGGAGGTGGGTGGGTTGTGAGGACTAAATTCCTGCTGTTCCTGGAGATCACCTGTTACAGGTGAGTAACTATGCTATCTCCAGGAACAAGCAGGAATGTAGTCATCACATATGGGGACTCCCTAGCTTTAGATGCCAGGGAGAGACCCCAGAAGTTGTGTGCCCCTGTGAAAGAGCTCCACTTCTATGTTGCTGTGTTCTTTGTAAGTAAAGAGCTAAAACTCTTTTACAGTCCAAGGTATGAAGATTCCTCTCTGCATTTGATGCATGAGGCCTTGGAAAGAACACAGGTAGGTAGACAGCTTGGTGTAGATGAAAAGGCGAGACCACCTTTGGCATAAAGTGTGGATGAGTCCTAAAGACTACCTTGTCATGATGGAACCTTGTATAAGGTGGATCAGCTACTAGTGCTTGCAACTCACTAATGTGACGTGCTGATGTGATTGCAATGAGAAAGATAACCTTCCGAAAAAGGAATTTCAAGGAGGTAGTAGCTAAGGGTTCAAAAGGTGGCTTCATGAGCTGCCCAAGAACCAGGTTTAAATCCCATGCCACAGGCGGTGGCCTAATGGGAGGCTTAGTTAGAAGGACTCTCATAAATCTTGCTATAAGAGGATGAGAGGAGATAGGTTGTCCATTTAGAGGCCTGAAGGAAACTGCAATAGCACTCAAATGGACTCTTACTGAGTTAGTCTTAAGTCCTGCATTGGATAAATGAAGGAGATACTCCAGTAAAGATTCCAGAGGTATTGCAAGGGGGTTAAGACCCTTTTGCGAACACCATATGGTAAACCTTTTCCATTTGAAAGCATAAGAGCGTCTTGTGGAAGGTTTCCTGGAAGCAAGAAGAATATCCTTCACTTGCTGAGGGAGGTTAAGATCATGGAGATCTAGGCCTTCAGCAACCAAGCCCTGTGATGCAAAGACTGGGGGGATTGGGATGCCATAACATTCCATCCTCCTGAGATAGGAGATCTGGAGCAGAACCTAACTCCAGAGAGGGAGCTTGAGAGAGATGTAGAAGCAGAGGGTACCACACTTGCCGAGGCGAATGTGGAGCTACAAGAATCATACTGCCTCTCTCTCTCTGACGCTTGAACAGGGTTTTGGGAATTAGGGGAATGGGTGGAAAGGCATAAAGGAAGTCTTGGCCCCAGTGAAGGAGGAAAGCATCCTTGGCCTGAGATCCCTGAGCCGGAATTCTGGAACAGAACTGGGGAAGTTTGGCATTCATGGGACTTGCAAAGAGGTCTATGTCCGGGGTTCCCCAAATTTGAAAAATCTTGGCCACCTGGTCCACATGTAGAGACCATTCGTGTGGAAGCAGAACTCGACTGAGTCTGTCTGCCCAAGAGTTTTGTATGCCTGGAAGATACACTGCCAGGAAATGAATCTGATGCTCTCTGGCGAGGGCCCATAGTCGCAAAGCTTCGTTGCAGAGTGACAGAGAGCCTGTTCCTCCCTGCTTGTTCACATAGAACATGGCTACCTGGTTGTCCGTGTGAATAGGGACTGTCTTGCAGCTGAGCAGGGAATGAAACACTCGAAGAGCAAGAAAAATTGCTCTGAGCTCTTAAGAGAATGATATGTAGATGAGTCGCCAGTGGAGTCCAAGTGCCTTGGGTGGAGAGGTCTTGTACATGAGCTCCCCAACCCATTGAAGAAGCATCTATTGTGAGAGTTGCTTGGGATAAGGGTTGTTGGAACGGGGACCCCAGCAACAGGTTTTGAGTGGACTGCCACCATTGAAGGGACGAAATAAGGCGATTTGTGTTTACGATTTTGTCTGACAGGCACCCTGATGCCTGGGTCCACTGGGTGGATAAAGTCCATTGGGCTGCTCTCATATGGAGGCGAGCATAAGGAACCACATGCACAGTAGAAGCCATGTGGCCTAGTAGTTGTAACATTTCTTGAGCAGTGAGATGGGACTTTAGCACTGCTTGAGAAGCTAACTGCACCATGCGAAGGCAACGGCTGTGAGGGAGGTAGGCCCTTCCCTTTCTGGTATCCAACACAGCTCCTATGAACTCTAGAGACGGAATGGGAGTTAGGCTGGATTTTGGGATGTTTATGACTAGACCCAAATACTGAAGGATACGCATTGTGCAAGATAGAGCTATCCTGGCCTCTGACTCTGATGGGGCTCGAATGAGCCAGTCATCTAAGTAGGGAAAGACGAATATTCCTAGAGTGCGGAGAAAGCGTAGTTACTCACCTGTAACAGGTGTTCTCCAGGAGCAGCAGGAATCAGTCCTCACATATGGGTGACGTCGGCGCCGACGGAGCCCTCGCGGAGCAATTTTCCCCAGCTTTCAAAGAAAGCCTTTGGGAATTGCAGCGCGCATGCGCGGTCTCCTTCCCGCCCAAGGGTGCCATCTTAGCCAGTCTGATGACATAGCTAAAAGACAGCATAAAAATTTGCAAAAAAACGTAAGCAGATGATTGCAACTCCAAGGGGAGGAGGGAGGGTTGTGAGGACTGATTCCTGCTGCTCCTGGAGAACACCTGTAACAGGTGAGTAACTACGCTTTCTCCAGGACCAAGCAGGAAGTCAGTCCTCACATATGGGACTCCCAAGCTTAAGGCTACCGGAGACCCTAAGCACAAAAAATGAGCTCCCTCTAGCTCAGCGGCACAGAAGGAAGGAATCTTCACTGAATTATTACCCACCGGTAGCCCCCATCCGGGATGGAGGGTAGGAGTTGCTCAAACCTCGAAGAGATTTCGGAGGACTGCCTGTCTGAAAGCACTGTCCCTGCGGGACTCCCTCTCGAGGCAGTAATGGACCGCAAAAGTCTGGCTCGAAGACCAAGTAGCGGCCCGGCAGATGTCTGCCAACGGAACAGAGCGGAGGTAAGCCACTGACGTAGCCTTCGCCCGAACACAATGAGCCGTGACTCGACTTTCTAACGAGAGTCCGGCTGCCCCATAAGCCCAAGCGATGCAGTCAGCAACCCAGATGGACAGAGTACGCTTGGAGACCGGGAGCCCCAATTTATTGGGGTCAAAAGACACAAAAAGCTGAGCAGCTTTACGGTGCTCCCGCGTACGGTCAAGGTAGAAGTTCAATGCCCTTCTACAGTCCAGGGTATGCAGGACCATTTCAGCTCGGCTGGAGTGTGGCCTGGGAAAGAAGGTCGGAAGTACCACATCCTGATTGATGTGAAAAGGGGAGACCACTTTTGGAAGAAATTTTGGGTGAGTCCGTAGGACTACCCTATTTTTGTAGAACCGAGTGTAAGGGGGATCAGACACGAGGGCCTGCAATTCACTTACGCGTCTAGCGGAAGTGAGGGCTATCAGGAATAAAGTTTTCCAAGAAAGAAAACGGAGAGAGCAGGTAGCCATAGGTTCAAAAGGCGGACAGGTGATCCGCTGTAAAACCACATTCAGATCCCAGTCAGGTGCTGGCGGGCGCAGAGGTGGTTTAAGTAGAAGGAGACCTCGGAGAAACCTCGCTACGAGAGGGTCGCTGGAAAGAGGTCTGCCGTCCACCGGCACATGATGTGCTGAAAGAGCACTGAGGTGAACTTTGACGGAGTTGGACTTAAGTCCCAGATTAGAGAGGTAGAGCAAGTACTGCAAGATCACCGACACCGAGCAGGAGAAGGGATCCTGAGACTGCTGGGCACACCAAGCGGAAAAGCGACTCCATTTAAGGGCGTAGCATTTGCGGGTAGAAGGTCGCCGAGAAGCTAGGACGACCTCTTCCACCTCTGCCGGCAGTAGAAGGGGAGCAAGGTTACCCTTTCAGCAGCCAGGCCATCAGATGTAGAGATCTGAGGTTGGGGTGTAGCAGGGACCCCTGATCCTGTGTTAGGAGATCCGGTTGAAACCCCAGAGGGAACGGATCCTCTACCGCTAATTGCAGCAGGAGTGGAAACCACGGCTGTCTGGGCCAGCGAGGAGCTATCAGGATCATGGAAGCTTTGTCTCGGAGAACCTTGAAAAGAGTTCGAGAGACTAGCGGGATGGGAGGAAAAGCATACAGAAGGCTCTTCGACCATGAGAGCAGAAAAGCATCCGCCGCTACTCGAAGGGGATGCGGCTGACGAGAGCAGAAGCAAGGAAGTTGCCGGTTGAGAGGACTGGCAAAGAGATCCATCGTGGGGAGGCCCCACTTCAGGAAAAGTTTCTGAACTACCAAGGGATCCAGGCGCCACTCGTGCGGCTGGAGGATCCTGCTGAGTTTGTCGGCCAGGCAATTTTCTTGGCCTGGGAGATAAACTGCCCTGAGAAGAATGCCGTGGCTGACGGCCCAAGAGCAGAGCTTCTGTGCTTCTCGACAGAGAAGGAAGGAGCCTGTGCCTCCCTGTTTGTTCACGTAGAACATGGCAACCTGATTGTCTGTCTGGACAAGGACGGACTGGTGAGAAGTCAGGTGGGAGAAAGCCTTGAGAGCCAGACGGATTGCTCTGAGCTCCAGGAAGTTGATCTGCTGAGCAGATTCCCACGTGGTCCAGAGACCTTGAGTACATGCCCCTTGGCAATGCGCTCCCCATCCTAGGAGAGAAGCATCGGTCGTCAGCACTTGAGCCGGCTGAGGTGACTGAAAAGGCATTCCGAGCACCAGGTTCGGCCGATGAAGCCACCACTGTAGAGAAGAGGCCAGCGGTCCGGAGACGCGCACTAAGTCGGCTAGGCCGCCCGTGGCTTGTTGCCACTGCTTAGAAACATAGAAACATAGAAATATGACGACAGAAAAAGACCACATGGCCTATCTAGTCTGTCCTTCCATAACAACTACAACAGTCCACTTTTTGCCTTTAGAGATCCTCTGTGTTGGTCCCATGCTTTCTTGAATTCAGTTACTGTCCTCATCTCTACCACCTCCACTGGGAGACTATTCCACGGATCCACTACTCTTTCCGTAAAGAAATATTTCCGCATATCACTCCTGAATCTATCTCCCTTCACCCTCATCCCATGTCCCCTCGTAGCAGAACTTGCTTTCAATTGAAAGAGGCTCTCTCCCTGAACATTTATGCCACGGAGGTATTTAAACATCTCAATCATATCACCTCTATCCCGCCTTTCCTCTAAGGTGTACATATTAAGATCCTTAAGTCTGTCCTCATATGCTTTATAATGAAGCCCATTAATCATTTTGGTAGCAACCCTCTGCACCGACTCCATCCTGTTCACATCCTTTTGAAGGTGCGGTCTCCAGAATTGCACACCATACTCCAAATGAGGTCGCACCAAAGACTTATACAGAGGCATTATCACCTCCTTTTTTCTGCTAGCCATTCCTCTCCGTATGCACCCAAGCATCCTTCTTGCGAAGGCACCATTGAGCAGGCCGCATATTCAGGCGGGCATTGGGGGTCACGTGGACGGTGGAAGCCATATGGCCAAGTAGTCTCAGGAAGCGCCTGGCTGAGACCAGGGACTGGCTGCGAAAGCGGCCGGCTAGGTCCATGAGCCGTTGAGCCCTGTCGAGAGGCAGGAAAGCTCGTGCCTGAGGAGTGTGCAGTCTTGCGCCGATGAACTCGAGATCTTGTGAGGGGAGCAAAGTGGACTTTGCGAAGTTTATGACAAAGCCCAAGTACTGCAGAAGAGTCACAGTGCGGTGTGTGGCTTTTGTGACTTCCGGAGAGGACGATGCTCTGATGAGCCAGTCGTCTAGGTACGGAAAGACATAGAGGCCGTGAAGCCGTAGATAAGCCGCCACCACCGCGAGACATTTTGTGAAGACTCGCGGTGCGGAGGATAGGCCAAAGGGTAGTACTCTGTACTGGTAATGATTTCCTGCCACCACAAACCTTAGGTATTGGCGGTGGCTTGGGTGGATGAGGATGTGCGTGTAGGCATCTTTTAGATCCAAGGAGCATAGCCAATCTCCCTGCTGGAGGTAGGGCAGAAGGATTCCAAGGGTAAGCATCTTGAACTTCTCCCGCACGAGGAACTTGTTGAGGTTGCGCAAGTCCAGGATGGGTCTGAGGCCTCCTGTTCTTTTTGGTATCAGGAAATACCTGGAATAAAAACCTTGACCTCTCAGGTGGTGGGGCACCGGTTCCACCGCCTGTTCCTGAAGAAGACTTGGAGTAAGTCTGAAGTCTGAAGGAGTAAGTCTCTGTGCAGAGGGAGTCGTGGAGGTTCTCCCGGGAAATAGGAGGGAGGGACCTGGTGGAAGTGGAGAAGATAGCCTTCTCTTACGACTTGAAGCACCCAGGCATCTGAAGTGATGTTGGACCACCTGTGGGCGAAGTGAACCAGCCGGCCTCCGGTGCTGGGAGGAACCAGCTGAGGGGGAGAGGCTATGCTGATGAAGTCAAAAACCCCCACCCTGCTGAGCAGGGGCCGGTGGTGCAGGCTTGGGGGCTTGCTGCCTACGGGACCCGTTACCCCGTCCCTTGGCCTGCTGACCCTGTTGGGGAGCTGCGGAGGCCTGATATTGAGGGTAGTGTTTATAGGCAGCCGCCTTTCTCGGGTAAAAGGACTTCTTTCCCAAGCCCTTCTTTTTCTGGGAAGGGGCGGAGGTCTTCCTGGAAAGCCTAGTTCTGGTGAGAGTCTCTGTCTCGATTTGTGCAGCCTTTTCAGCCATGGGTTTGCCAAAGAGGTTCTCACCTCGGCAGGGGACATCGACCAACTTGTCCTGCACCCAGGGTTCAAGGTCAGACGATTGAAGCCAAGCCTGTCGGCGGGCACCGATGCCGGCTGCGGCCACTCGAGCCGATGCTTCAAAGCCATCATAGGCTGCTCGGGACATGAATTTGGAGCATTCCCGAATACCAGTTGTCAAGGCCAGGAACCTCCGCAAAGGTTCCTCGGACAGCCCAGCGGAGAATCCGGCTACCTCTTTAGCCAGGTCTCTGAGATACATGCCCATGTAGAGCTGGTAGGTCTGGACCCGACAAGCAAGCATAGAGCCCTGGAAACACTTCTTACCGAGGCCATCCAGGTTACGGGCCTCCCTGCCAGGAGGCACCGAGGAGTGCATCTTCTGGCTCTTAAGCCTATGTATGGCCGATTCCACTACCATGGAATGGTGCGGTAGCTGTGCTTTTTGGAAGCCGGGACTCTTGCGGACTCGATAGATGGAATCGACCCGCTTGCTTAATACCGGCGACGATGCCGGACTCTCCCACATGCGGAAGAGTAGTCGTTCCAGCATGGGAGGAACCGGTACAGTAAAGTGTTCCCTGGCGGGAGAGTCATACTGAAGGGCGTCGAGCTCTTCGGCTCGAGGCTCCTCCTCGGGATCCGCAGGGAAGGCCAAAGCCTTGGCCATATCCCTGACGAAGTCCGAGAACCGGGCATCCTCCGGAGGGGACTGCTTCCGAGGTTCGGACTCAGGTGAGTCCGAGGGGACACACCGAGTCCGAAACGAATCAGGTGACTCTTCCTCTTCAGACTCCCAGGCCGACTCCGAGGAGGAATCGGTGGGGTCGGCTCGGGCAGGCGGAGGCGTCGGCTGCCCCGACACCGAGGGAGTCGGCGTCGACGACCTCGGTCCCGAACGGGAGGCCGAGGGTGACCTCGACCGAGGATCGACTCGAGTTCGCATGGACTCGAGGATCGGCTCGGTCTCCGGGGTCGACTTAGACGTCGACGTCCCGGCGGTCGGGCAGCGGCGCCAGCGAGGCTAGCGATCAGTGCCCGCTGCTGGTCCATGAAGGCAGATAGTCTGCTCTCCAAGGCCGTCAACCTGAGTCCGACCTCAGGTGACCCAGCAGCCCCCGACTCGGGCCCCGACGTCGGACCCCTCGGAGGCGAGTCCAGGAGGACTACAGGACTTACCCGAGCAGGCAACTCCGACTCCAGACGAGGTCGCTTCGGGAGGTGCTCCTTCTCCAAAGACCCGGGACGGCTATCGGGGCTATGCGACCTGGCCCTCGCGGAGCCAGGAGCGTCCACCGACGACGCCCTCGCGGGTTTTACCTTCCGTCGATGGTCCCCGGAGGGAGAACCCCTGTCGGAGGAACTTCGGCGATGGTCAGAGCTGGAACCTCTGGACGCCGAGGCCTCCGACGAGGTCCAAGTACGGCCGGGGTCAGCGAAGATTCGTTCCCGCTGGTGCCGCCGACTCCTTAACGCTTTGGAGGACATTTTGCTGCAGGCCCCACAGATCAGTTCTTCGTGATCCGGGCCGAGGCAGCGGAGGCAATTATCATGTGTGTCAGTGAGTGACATATTTCTGTCACACTGAACACACCGCTTGAAACCACTGGCAGCCATCGGGGGAAAAAGGGCCCCTGCAAGGTCAAAAGACCGGGCTGCCAGCGAAAAACCGAAAAACGAAACTGACCAAAATCAGAAAAACCGAAAAATAACAGAAGGACTCGCAACGGCGTCGCGAGTCCGGGCAGGAAAAAGACCGGCGTCGAACCGAAGAAAGAAATAGAAATAAATCACTAAAATCAACTTTTTCAGCGGGGACACGATGGGTACGTCTGTAGGGCTCCGCGGAAAAAAGAAGACTGGCTAAGATGGCACCCTTGGGCGGGAAGGAGACCGCGCATGCGCGCTGCAATTCCCAAAGGCTTTCTTTGAAAGCTGGGGAAAATTGCTCCGCGAGGGCTCCGTCGGCGCCGACGTCACCCATATGTGAGGACTGACTTCCTGCTTGGTCCTGGAGAAATGCTGCTACTACAGCCATGCATTTCGTGAACACCATTGGAGCTGAGGCCAGGCCAAACGGGAGCACCCTGTATTGGTAGTGCTTCCCTTGAAAAAGGAACCGAAGGAACTTGCTGTGAGATGGATGGATGATAACATGAGTGTACGCATCCTTGAGATCTAGAGAACATAGCCAATCCTGACTCTGAAGATATGGCAGCAGAGTTCCTAGAGAAACCATTTTGAATTTCTCCTTGAACAGGAATTTGTTCAATTCTCTGAGGTCTAAAATAGGTCTGTGACCTCCTGTTTTCTTTGGGATAAGAAAATAGGGGGAGTAAAACCCTGTACCCTGCTGAAGAATGGGTACTTCTTCTATTGCCCCTTGGGCAAGAAGCATGGCGACCTCTTGATCTAACAGGTTGATGAGACAGATCTGAGAAGTGAACTGTTTTACTATTGTGGGAGGG
Source organism: Ichthyophis bannanicus (assembly GCA_033557465.1). NCBI lineage: Eukaryota > Metazoa > Chordata > Amphibia > Gymnophiona > Ichthyophiidae > Ichthyophis > Ichthyophis bannanicus. The sequence goes on from CM066035.1 coordinate 549,599,050, forward strand.
GGCATGCTCAAGAAATGAAGCTTGTACCCCTCTTTTATGATGGAGAGTGTCCAATGCTCTGCTGTTATCTGCCCCCATCTTGGGGCAAAGTGACATAACCTTCCTGGAATGGTGGAAGACTCTGGTCCATTTAGAGCCAGGAAGGCTACGTTCTCTAGATGGAAGTCAAAGGCCTTGTGGAGGCTGAGACTGCTGAGGCGGTTGAGGCTTAGCAGTCTTTGCTTTTCTTTGCTTGGATGGTTGCTGACCATTCCGGACAGGTTGACCTGCAGAGCGTCCCTGCTGGGAATAAGCAGGATAAAACCTTTTCTTTTTGGAAAAGATTGGTTTTATGAAAGATTTCTTTCTTGCAGGATCAGCTGTGCCCTTGGATAATCTGTCCAAGGTGGAGTTGTCAGCATACAACTCATTGGCCTTTTCCTGCCAATCTTTGCCAAACAGGTTCTCACCAGTACAAGGAATATTGTCCAATTTGTCTTGTACCCAGAGCTCCAAATCAGATACCTGGAGCCAGGCAATTCTACGTGCACCTATGGCAATGGCAGAGGTTCTGCTTATGCACTCAAAACAGTCAAAAGCTGCACGGTTGACAAATTTGGAAACATCCTGGGCATGTTTGACCAATGTGAGAAAATCCTGTCTCCTATCCTCAGGAAGAAGAGGACTCAAAACTTCTAAATCTCCTGCGATTTCATTCAGGAACATTCCCATATATAAAATATAGGAACTGATCCTGGCAGAAAGCATGGAAGCTTGGAAAGTACGACGTCCAAAAGCATCCAAAGTTCTGCACTCATGTCCTGGGGGATTAGAGGCATACCTCTTTGCACTCCTGATCCTTCTCATAGCTGACTCCTCTACAATAGAGTGGTGAGGGAGCTGAGTTTTCTGGAAACCAGGACAAGGAGGGACTCGATACATAGTGTCAAGTCTACGAGAATGAGGAGAGGTGGTAAGAGGGGTCTCCCACATTCTGAGCATGAGATCATGCAAGATCTCATGGATGGGCAAAGTAGCTGCCTCCTTAGGAGCTTTGGGATATTGTAAAATTTCCATCTTCTTTGCTCTGGGCTCTGTTTCAGGAGCCACAGTAATGGAGAGACCCCGAGCCACCTCCCTGATGAAATCCTGGAAGGAGATATCCTCTGGAGGAGACATCCTGCGTTTAGGAGAGGAGGGGTCCTCTGGAAGAAGTGCTCCGGTATCGACCGAACTATTGGAATCCTCAGATTCCTCCGAGGACTCGAAGTACCTTCGGTCCGGATGTTCTTGTAGAGCCCGATACCCGTACTGACCGAAATCAGTACTGGGGGGTATCGGTACCGGAGGGCATCGGGTGACTGGGTGCCGGCAATGTGGATGCCAATGTCGATGCAATCGGTACCGGTACCGATACCGGAGCCGGTACCGGCTGAACTGTGACACGGTTCCGAGGGTGTCGATGCTACAAGGAGAGCCACCAGACTGCGTTCAATAGCCAGGAACCTCTGGTCTATCTGGCACTGCCGATGCCTGGATCTCGGTACCGGAGAAGACAGCCGGTACCCCAGAGCATGGCACCAATAGTTCTGCTGAGGTCGAGGCCTCGAGAACATCCTGGAGCCCCGATAATGCTTTGGAAGCCGAAACCTCTCGCCGGGGCAATTTTGCCGGTGCAGAATCCTCAAGGGCAACGCCAGAGGCATCTAGGTGCTTAGAAGGAGATCTACCCTTTGAGGACCGGCTGGACTTATGCTTAGTTACCTGAGATCCACGGGAGGAAGAGGAAGCCCTAGAAGATGTCGATGCCACCGAAGCTGCATCAGAGGGAAACAGGGTACTGAGCTTAGCAGCTCGGTTCTGCCGACCTCTTTTAGACATCATGGCACAGGACATAGAATCCGTGATGGAGTGGTCAGGACCTAAACATTTCAGACACCATTCATGGGTGTCAGTGACGGAGATGGTACCACCACACTTGGTGCACTTTTTGAAACCTGAAGCAGGTTTCTCCATTGTAGGAAAAGGTTTTGGGCCTAAGGCCCAAAATGGCGCGTGCACCTGGGAAAAAAAGGGAAAAATACTAAGTATATATATATATATTTTTTTTTTTAAAGAACAGAAAGAAAGAAAAAACGGGGGTACCGGTAAAGCGTCGAGGAAGGCAGACGCGACCACCAAAAAAAAAAAAAAAGTAATAATGAAGAATTTTCTGCGGTGACAGGAACGACCTACTGGCTCCGCGGAAAACTAAAAACTGGAGAGAGGCAGTTGGGAAAGGCGGGAAAGCAGCACGGATGCTCCCCCAAAAGCTTTCTAATTGGACGCTGGGGAGCGTTCCCGCGCAGGCTCCGTCGGTACTGACGATACCCATATGTGATGACTACATTCCTGCTTGTTCCTGGAGATAGAAATATCTCTGCATACTATGCCTGAGTCTATCCCCTTTCACCCTCATCTTATGTCCTCTTGTTGCAGCTTACTTTCAATCAAAAAAGGCTCTCCTCCTGTGCATTTATGCCACAGAGTTATTTAAACATCTCTATCATATCTCCTCTGTCCCACCTTTCCTCTAAAGCACACATACTGAGATCTTTAAGTTTGTGCCCATATGATTTATAGTGAAGACCACTGACCATTTTGGTAGCCACCCTCTGCACAGACTCCATCCTGTTTATATCCTTTTGAAGGTGTGGTCTCCAGAACTGCATGTCAACCTTCTGGATTTTAATGCCACATTTGAGGCAAGGTTTACATGCAGACTTTGGAGACTAATAAATTTAAACAAAATTAAAATGCAAATTTAACAAGTGGACAAAAAACATCACACTACTTTAATTAACAAAACAAAAAAAACTAATTTGTTGATACAGCTTTGTTTCATATCCAGTCAGCAGATCAGAAAAAAACACACATCTGAAGAGCTGAGACCACCATGGTATGTGGGAAGAGCTGCTCTTGCTCAGAACTTAATACTAAGTTCTGAACTCTGGGAAAACAGTTCCATCTCTGTGTCACTTGTGTGACGGACTCAATGCTGCTTGTCAATGGAAAAAGGATGTTAGATGCCTAGAATGCCATCCTGAAAATGATTAGAGACAAAAGCTAATACAATTCAGAAAGAATCCATTGAGGCTAGAGGATGGAAAGAAAGCACTAGAATAGCCTGTATGGAGGGACAGTTACAACCCTAAACACTTTACCGGGTAGACTAGATGGCCGTTTCACTCTACTTGTCATCTATGACACTTTGCCTAATTTCTATCCACCTTGCTAAGGAAACTGGTTGTGCCTACTGACATCTATTACTTTTACCTTGTCTACTCCAGTTATTTCTTGCAGGAAAGATGATATCTCATTACTGTACTACAAGCATTCAGGTCTATGAAGAAATGTCATAGTTACCCTATTTTACATTAGGTTGTCTGAGTATAGCTCTCAAAAACTAGTCACCGATGCATTGAGTTAAGCCAATAAAAGGTATTGCCTGCTACTTGTTTGCTGATCCTTATTTTACATATTCAAGTATACTAACATGGCAATCACAATACTTTTCGCAGGAAAAGGTAAACGATTGGAGGGGGGATTTTTTAGTTTGTGATTAGTGACTATATTTTAGCAATTTAATTATGTTTTGTCATGATCCATTAAACAACCCTCTCCCAACAAATCTTGGAAAACATCTAGATCATCCAAAAATAGGTTCATCTCCATTATATCATCACTAGCTTCCTTTATGTCACCAAGTGCTTCTTCTGTCTCCTTAGAACTGCTGCTCCATTTCACAGGGTCCTCAGTTTACAGCCGTGTATGCTGCCAATTTTTGCCTTCACTTTGGAACTATTCTTCTCTTGCCCTGCAATAGTAATAGGAATACAGCCAAAAAGCATTCACCAGCTTATTCTTGAAATAGATGCATCCAAGTTCCTTCCAAAGCACAACACGGATAAAACACAGACACATTTAGCAACTCAAGACTAACTGGAATCAAACAGAAGAGCTACAGGCATCTCATTTGTGCATGTTTCTTCTCCATATAGTCACATTCACTGCTTTTAAAAAATAAAAAATAAAAAAGCATTTTCACTTGCACTGAGAACAAAGAGTATAGAACATCTAACATTGTCAGACATCTCAACAATACTTGACTTCAATAAAAGCAAAACAGTAAGCTGTTCTAGAGTCTTTGCTTGTTTAACTGTTTACTAGCATTAAAAAATCAAACACATTTAAGCAAAATGAAAGTGGTGGAATAAAATAGGAAAATAATGAATTATACGTAGTCAAAGTGAACATAGAGGAACATAATTAAAAATATGTAAATTCAGTTCCATAAATTTCAGACTAAGGAGGTCATTTTAGAAGCCTTGTGAGGCAATTCTACATGTAAATCTCATATTTACGCATGCAGATTGCATGCATGTGTACTGATTTTAGAATGCATCTGTTTACATACAGAATTGCCACAGGATACACAGATTCAAAAGGAGTTTATGCTGGGTGGTAAAAAAAATGTATTTCCCACTTTGCAGGTATTTTTTTTTTTAATTTCACCATAGACATCTATACCTGCTTGAATGCATGCACTAGCATCAGCTACCTGCTCATTTGAACCTGGAGGCTCCAACAGTGACTGAAGAGAAAACTGTGCTGATCTCTGCAGTGTCTAAACATCACCTTAAATTTGAAAAGAAAAGTTATTTCACTCAGTTCCTTAGTTGGGTTGGTATGTATGTATGTATGTATGTATGTATGTATGTATGTATGTATGTATGTATGTATGTATGTATGTATTTTTAGTGCCGTCAAGTCAGTGCTGACTCCTGGCGACCCAGCTGCCTCTGGGTTTTCTTGGCAATGTTTCACCAGAAGTAGATTGCCAGGCCTTTTCTTCTGACTTGCCCACGGTCATAAGGAGTGCCAGTGGGAACTGAACCCTTGATCTTCTGGGTACTAGGCAATTGTTCTAACCACTAGGCTATTCCTCCACCCCATTATCCGTATACGTTTGTGAAATCTTGCACTTACATGTGTAAAGTCAAGTATGTTTCGTTGTGAATATCTATGCTCCTGGTATACGTGCCAGCAAATATCTAATGTCTAGTTCACACCTTTCCAGTAGTAGTTTAAGGTGAGTTAAAATCAAGTACATTAAGTATTACCCTATCCTTGGAGGGCTTACAGTCTAAAGTCTGTGTCTGAGGCAATGAAGGGTTAAGCGACTTGCCCAAGGCCACAAGGAGAGCCAGTGGGATTTAAACACTGGTCTCTTTGGCCATCAGGACTGCTGCTCTAATCTCTAGGCCACTCCCCTCCACTCCAAATACATGTATGTTTGCCAACATCCTTATACATGTGTTTAAAAAGGCTCCAGTTGTATCATGTTACTTCAACATGGTCTGGTAAAAACATTTTTAAACTCTCTTTTTAAATCCCTATATATGGCGTCTGCTGACTAACAGTGAAGCAGAGAGATTTCTCATGTTTCATGAATGCAAAAGTCTCCAACAGCGATAACATCACATTCCTTGGTTTCCAAAAATTGAAATTCCTGCCAGTGGGTCTCTCTGCATCTGACACACCGATATTGCTTGTGATATGAGAACACACTAATAAGCAAAACCACTGTTGTGTGGACCGTGAAGAGGCTAAATTGATAAGCATTCCAGGTTTAGTAAAGTAATTCTGCTCAGTGACAGTAATTTGTTTTATCTTACCAGTTTAACTCCCATTTAATCTAGTAAAGAAAGTCCCACTCTTTCCTGCACTTCTGTCTCTCAACACAGAGCTCTTCCCTATATTGTGATGCAATACTGCATCTAAAATCGATGTCTCCACAAAGTTGAGCTGCAAAAGAAAGGTGAATGGGGAAAAAGCATAGTTACTCACCTCTAGCATGTGTTCTCAATGGACAGCAGGAATAAGTCCTCATGTTTGGGTGACGTCACTGCACAGGAACGCTCCCTCAGCTTCATTTGGAAGCTTTTGAGAGGCTCCACCACACATGCGTGCCTGCTTTCCCCTCTTGCCATGGCGCCATCTTCCTCAGTATGATAAAAAAGCTGTAGCAGAAGACACCCCATCTGGGAGGTGGGAAGGTTGTGAGGACTTATTCCTGCTGTCCTTGGAGAACACCTGCTACAGGTGAGTAACTACGCTTTCTCCGTGGAAAAGAAGGAAGTCCTCACGTATGAGACTCCCAAGCTACAGGCTACTAAAAACAGAGGCGGCAAAAAGCCCAACAAGGGCAACGAAACAAGAACTGGAGAAACACAAGGTAGCAGAGGTAGTCCCCCAGGGTAACTCACCAATTCGAAATCCACATCATACAGCTCCATAACAGTGCTCTTGCTCTATAAGTAGTCTCTTTTTGGTAGCCTTGATGGACAGACGGGCCTTGGTCGGAAGGAGTTGAACCTAGACCCCAAAGAGATGCTGGAGTACAGACTGGCCAAAGTTGGTGTCGCGTTGGGAATCGCCTTCCAGACAATAACATAATGTGAATGTGTGGATCAAAGATCACACTGCAGCTCTGCAGATCTCTTCCATGGAGACAGAGTGCAAGCTGGCCACTGACACAGCCATGGCTCTGACATTGTGAGCTGTGACTTGACCATCAAGGCTCAAATCAGCCTGGGCATAAGCGAAAAAGATGCAGTCTGCTAGCCAAATTGGCAAAATGAGTTTGGAAACGGCAGCCCCAAGCTTGCTGGGATCAAAAGAGACAAACAGCTGGGTGGACCTTCAATGGGCCCTTGTCTGCTCAAGGTAGAAGGCCAAGGCTTGCTTGCAATCCAGTGTGTGCAATGCCGCCTCCACCCTGTGAGCATGAAGCCTAGGAAAGAAGCTGGGCAATACCACAGCCTAGTTGAGATGGAAAGCAGAAACCAACTTCAGATGGAAATGCGGATGAGTGCGTAAGACCACTCCATTATGGTGGAATCTGGGGTATAGGGCAAATGATCCACCAGGGCCTGGAGCAGAAATGGTGAGTCGAGGTAGCTGCCACCAGAAACAAGACCTTCTAGGTCAGGAACTTCAGGACAGGAAGCCAGCAGCTCAAAGGGTGCCAACATGAGCTGCGCCAAAAGCACATTGAGGTCCCAAGCCTCTGCTGAGGGCCTCAAAGGAGGCTTAGAGAGGCACAGACCTCACAAAGCGAACCACCAGAGGTTGAGCCAAGATGGACATTCCCCCCACTGAGCCAGAATGGTAGACCCTGATTGCAATCAGGTGAACCCAGACAGAACTGGACTTCAGATCCGATTCCGAGAGGTGAAGGAGGTACTCTAGCAATTTGTAGACAGAGCAAGAGAAGGGATCCAGAGCCTCATCAGCACACCAGACAACAAACCATTTCCACTTGAAGGCATAAGACCTTGGTCACCCAGTTGTCTTGAGTCAGACTCTGAAAGGAAGTCTACATATCGTTGGGACTCCTCCCAGCACCGTGAGGGGGAGCGTTGACCGGATCTATGCACCATCGAGTGTTTCCTGGGTTTCATCGGGACATCAGACCCCAACACATTCAATAGCGAAATAGCCATGGGAACAGGCACTGACTGTGATGGATGCCCCAACGCTGCCTCAGGTCTAGATCAGTTGAATGATATATGGTGACAATGCGGGACAGACACTACAGACAGCAGGTAAAAAAGCGAAAAAGGTCCTTGAAGGTGAAAAATGAAAGACATGTTTACTGTGGAAGTGTAAACACGTCTTAGGAGCTCCATCGAAAACTAAGACTGGAGAAGATGGCGCCGCAGCAGGCGGGAAGGCAGGCACATGTGTGGTGGAGCCTCCCAGAAGCTTCCAATAGAAGCTGGAAGTGTTCCTGCATGGGGGATCCGTCTGTGACATCACCCATACATTAGGACTTACTTCCTGCTTGCCCACTGAGAAACAGCCATTCATTTCTAAGAGGAGAGAGAATACATTTCTCTCCAAAGTTTTTTTCAGTACCTTATCATGGTGACTTCATTGCAAAAAGTGTATGTCAAATCTCAGCAAGACAACCACTACAACTGAAACATGGTAGGAAGGAAAAAGAAAATGTAATATTGACTGCACATCACTCAAGATAAGAAAGATAGTGCAGTGGTAGCAACGGAATCTCCAACTGAAAATACCACCATTGGTGCAGTTACATAGAAACATGACAGCAGAAAGAGACCATATGGTCTTATCTAGTCTGCCGTTCCATATCAACTACTATAGTCCCCTTTTTTTCCTTAAGAGATCTTCTGTGTTTGTCCCATGCTTTCTTGAATTCAGATACTATCCTCGTCTCTACCACCTCCACTGGGAGATTATTTCACACATCTACCACTCTTTCCGTAAAAAACTATTTCCGCATATTACTCCTGAGTCTATCCCCTTTCACCCTCATCCTATGTCCCCTCATAGCAGAGCTTGCTTTCAATCAAAAGAGGCTCTTCTCTTGTGCATTTATGCCACAGAGGTATTTAAAGATCTCTATCAAACCATGGTGAACATGTTTGTATATGCACTGCAGCAAGTGATTTCTCATTAATTTATGGTGTTTAAGAGGACTAACTACAGTCAAGTCGACTCCTCAAAATAAGGAGATAATAGGAGCCCATGGGTAGCAGCAATGGACACAGGGCAAGCTGTTGGTTCCAGGAGACATAGGCATACCTGAGTTCCAAGCAATGCTGGGCCTACAAAAAAGTAATTAGATCTTACCTGCTAATTAGTGTTCCTGAAGGAACGACAGTCCAGTCCCTTTACTTCTGGGTTGCGCAACCCTTCCAGCAGCTTGGAGGCTGAGCCCAACCTTTTTGGGGGATGGAGCGGTATAAATGCCACTGGAACCACCCACCAACTCCAGTAATCGAATGAAAAAGTAGACCTAACAAAGTTCCATTAACAACCTATATAACAACCATTAACAACCTATATAACCTAGTCTAGCCATATATAAAAATTATTATTATTTTTATTTATTTATTTTTTTATAAGGAATAGATAGACTGAGAGGAAAGATGGTCACGGGCGGAGGAGGTTTGCATGAGTCTGCCCGAGCCGACCTTCTCCCGCACCCCCTCACTCAGAACTGGCCCCACGCTCGGTCCGTAGCTTCCTTCGGCTGATAAGCCTTAACCGGGTGGGATCAGGGACTGGACTGTCGTTCCTTCAGGAACACTAATTAGCAGGTAAGATCTAATTACTTTTTCCTTATCGTCACTCCAGTCCAGTCCCTTTATTTCTGGGATGTAAAAGAGCAGTTCAATCCTGGGTGGGATCCGGCATACCGGACTGTAGGACCGCCAGACCAAACCGAGCGTCCGCTGAACTCTGGATGTCCAGTCTGTAATGCTTGGTGAAGGTATGCAGCGAGGACCAGGTCGCTGCCCTACAAATATCCAACGGAGGAACTAGGCTGAATTCTGCCCAAGAAGTAGCCTGTGCCCGAGTGGAGTGTGCCCGCAGACCCGCAGGTACCTGCTTCCCTTTCAGGATGTAGGCGGAGGCAATCGCCTCTCTGATCCATCTGGAGATGGAGGCCTTGGCCGCTGCCTCCCCTTTGTGAGGGCCTCCGAACTGGACGAATAGCCGATCGGACTTCCGGAAGGGAGCTGTGCGGGAGAGGTAACGTTTCAAGGTCCTCCGGACATCCAGGAGACGAAGTTTGCTATCCCTACCTTCAGACCCCACGGCCGAGAGGACCGGGAGGTTGACTGCCTGGTTCACATGAAAGGGAGAGATAATCTTGGGCAAGAAGGAAGGGACAGTTCGCAGAACCACCTTGTCCTTGAGAAATAAGAGGAAGGGGGGTTGAGCGGACAACGCTTGTAATTCGGAGACCCGCCTTGCCGAGCAGATCGCGACCAGAAAGACTGTCTTCAAGGTTAAGTCCTTTAAGGAGGCCCCCTTTACTGGTTCAAAGGGTTCCCTGATCAGGGCATTTAGCACTAGGCTGAGATCCCAAGGGGGGATGACCGACCTCCGTTGAGGACGGAGGCGTCTAACAGCTCTTAGTAACCTCGAGACGTCCGCGTGTGCCCCTAGGGACTTGCCGCGGACTTTGCCCCTATAGCATGCGATGGCAGCCAGCTGAACTCGCAAAGAGCTGTGCGCTAGGCCCTTGTCAAAACCTGCCTGCAAGAATTCCAGAACCTCAGGGACTGAGGCGGAAAGGGGTTTCCGTCGGTGCTCCGCACACCAAGCTTCGAAGATGCGCCAAGTCCTAACATAGGAGAGACAGGTCGAGCGCTTCTTAGCATTCAACAGTGTCGAGATGACCGCTCCTGAGTAACCTCACTTCAGGAGCCTCGCCCTTTCAATAGCCAGGCCGTAAGCGAGAATCGATCCACGTGAGGCATTCGAACCGGGCCTTGCCTCAGTAGGTCCCTTTTGCAAGGGAGCCGCCAAGGTTGGTCAGCGATCAATCTCACCAAGTCCGCATACCAGGGGCGGCGAGGCCAATCCGGAGCTATGAGGATTACGAACCCCTGGTGAGACTCCATGCGCTGGAGAACCTTTCCGATCAGCACCCAAGGAGGAAACACAGAGGAGGCCCTCCGAAGGCCACTTCTGTGACAAGGCATCCAGGCCCTCGGACATTCTTTCCTTTCGCCGACTGAAGAATCGGTCTACCTTGGCGGACGAGAACCTCGCCATGAGATCCATGACTGGGAGCCCCCAACGGGACACTATCTGGTCAAAGGTTTCCTGCTCCAGTTCCCACTCTCCGTGGTCTATCTTGCACCTGCTGAGGTAGTCTGCCGTGACGCTGTCCGTGCCTGCTACGTGCTGGGCTGAGAGTGCTTCCAACCGAACTTCTGCCCACTGGAACAGAGCGTCTGCTTCCTTCTCCAAGGCGGGGCTGCTGGTGCTGCCCTGATGGTTGATGTAAGCCACTGCGGTGACATTGTCGGAGAGGACGCGAATTGCTCTCTTTTTTACTAAGGTCTCGAGAGCCCTGAGTGCCAAGACGACGGCCCGCAATTCCAGCCTGTTGATGGGCCATTGAGCTTCCAATGGCGTCCAGCCGCCCTGAACGAACTGGTCCTCGCAGTGAGCTCCCCAGCCTACCAGACTGGCATCCGTCGTCAAAAGTAACCACTGATGCAGTTCGAGGGGCATCCCGCGATCCAGATTCCTTGGGCATCGCCACCAGCGGAGAGCCTGTTTGGTTCGCGGAGCACAAGGTAACTGCATTGACATGGGATGATGCTGGGGGGGCCATCGACGCAATAGGGCCCGTTGCAATGGCCGCATGTGGGCTCTGGCCCATGGCACTACTTCTATCGCCGCCACCATCGTTCCCAGAACCTGAAGATAATGCCACGCTGTGGGGTTTCGCCTGCCCAGGAACTGCGTGACTAGAAGTCTTAGTTCTCTTGATCGAGACAGAAACACCCTGCCTCTGCTGGTATCAAATCTTGCTCCGAGGTACTCGAGTTCCTGGGAGGGAGTCAACCTGCTCTTTGCTCGATTGATGACCCACCCCAACTCTTCTAGGACCTGAATGACTCTTGTCGTCACGGTGTGGCTTTCCTCTTCCGACTTCGCTCGGATCAGCCAATCGTCCAAGTAAGGGTGAACTAGGATTACCTCTCTCCGTAGGGAGGCCGCTACTACCACCATCACTTTGGTGAACGTTCTTGGAGCCGTAGCTAGGCCGAAAGGTAGGGCCTGGAATTGAAAGTGGCCCCTTGGCACTGCGAATCTCAGGAATTGTTGATGGGATGCCCTGACCGGGATATGCAAGTAGGCTTCGGTCAGATCGAGGGACGTTAGGAATTCCCCGCCCCTTACGGCTGCTATGACTGATCGCAGGGTCTCCATCCGGAAATGTGGAACCCTGAGACAGCGATTGACCTGCTTTAGATCCAGGATCGGGCGGAAGGAACCTTCCTTTTTTGGTACCACGAAGTAAATAGAGTACCGATCAGAGCCGCACTGGTCTGGTGGTACTGGGACGACGGCCCCGAGCGCTATTAGGCGTGTGAGAGTTGTCTCTACCGCCGCCCGCTTTGTAGAAGAACCGCAGGGAGACTGAACAAAGGCTGGATGTATTTGTTTTGCAAATTCGAGAGCATAGCCCTCTCTGATGACCTCTAGGACCCATTGATCGGATATGACCCGGGACCAGGCGGGAAGAAACTGCCTTAAACGTCCACCCACCTGCAGCTCCTCCCCCTGGACCCCCGCCATCTCATTGCTGCTTCCTAGGCCCCGAGGAAGAAGAGAAAGAGGCACCGAAACCTCTACCTGCTCCTCGAAACCCCCTAAAGCCTTGCCCCCTGGACGGGAAACGTCCCCTGGAAAAGGGGTTCGGCCTGGCTGAACGAAACCTCCGGGGGTCCCTGGGTTGACTATGCACCGGGGCCAGGGAGTGACCTTGTTTCGGTCTATCTTCGGGGAGCCTGCCGCCCTTAGACTCGCCAAGGTCCTTCACCAACTTGTCCAGATCCTCACCAAACAACAATTTCCCTTTAAAGGGAAGACGACTTAGGCGTGCCTTTGAGGAAGCGTCGGCTGCCCAATTACGGAGCCACAAGTAGCGCCTAGCCGCCACCACCGAGGCCGCCAAGAAGGCCGCTCCGGATTCCAACCTAGCCGAGTTGGCCTGTGCTTCCTCAGCGGTGCCTTCCGCTGCCTGAAGCTGTTGAGACCATCTCAAACAGGCTCGTGCCACCCAGGCCCCCGAAACGGAAGCCTGTAAGGCAAGGGCACTCACATCAAAGGCTTGCTTCAGGAGCGTGTCCAGTTTCCAGTCTTGTGAGTCCCTCAGGGCCGTGCTGCCCTCGACTGGGATAGTGGTCTTCTTTGTAACAGCTGAGACCGCCGCATCTACCCTGGGTGACTTCAGCAGCTCTTTGTCTGCCTCTGGGAGAGGGTATAGAAACATAGAAACATGATGACAGAAAAAGACCACAAGGCCCATCTAGTCTGTCCTTCCATAACAACTACAACAGTCCACTTTTTACCTTTAGAGATCCTCTGTGTTGGTCCCATGCTTTTTTGAATTCAGTTACTGTCCTCATCTCTACCACCTCCACTGGGAGACTATTCCATGGATCCACTACTCTTTCCGTAAAGAAATATTTCCGCATATCACTCCTGAATCTATCTCCCTTCACCCTCATCCCATGTCCCCTCGTCGCAGAACTTGCTTTCAATTGAAAGAGGCTCTCTCCCTGAACATTTATGCCACGGAGGTATTTAAACATCTCAATCATATCACCTCTATCCCGCCTTTCCTCTAAGGTGTACATATTAAGGTCCTTAAGTCTGTCCTCATATGCTTTATAATGAAGACTACTAATCATCTTAGTAGCAACCCTCTGCACCGACTCCATCCTGTTCACATCCTTTTGAAGGTGCGGTCTCCAGAATTGCACACCATACTCCAAATGAGGTCGCACCAAAGACTTATACAGAGGCATTATCATTATCAGCGAACCCCCCTAAGGCTTGACTCAGGTTGATCCCATTCTTCCTGGATCATTTGCCGAACCACTCTGTGGACAGGAAATACTTTCTGGGACCTCCTAATGGCCTGGATTAAAGGGTCCTCCAACGCTTCGTCCTCTGCCAGCGCGTCTGAGGCCACGTTGAGCACTTTCAGGGACTCATTGATTAGTGCCGGGAGTTCCTCTCGGCGGAAAACCCTAATTATACAGGAATGATCCTCCTCAGGGATCTCCCCCTCTTCAAGTTCCTCCTCCTCCTCCTCATCTAGATCCTTGTCAGAGCTCTCCTCTTCCGGGGTGCCCTGAGAGAGGGACGTGATTGGCTCCTCACTCATCAGCCGAGGGTGCTTAGGTGGAATCCCGGGGTTCTGACTGCTTGAACTCATTGGCCTGGCCGGCCCGCCTTCTGCCGTAGGGGCCGCCTCCCCTGGGCCCAACCCTTGCTTGCGCATACAATAGGCTCTATGGAGCAAGAGGACAAAGTCAGGGGAGAAGAGATCCCCTCCCCCCCCTCCCCTGCGGGGCCCAGGGGGGAAGGGGCAGAGGAGGATTGGGAAATTCTGATGAGGTAGGGGGAGGGAACTGAGACCCCCCCTTCCCCCACCAGAGGGTCCCCGGACCCCTGAGAAGTCTGAGCCATGGATAGGTTAATTTCTTGTTCCACGGAGGCGGCTACTGCAGCACAAGCCTTGCAGATCCCAGCCTCCGTAGCAGTACCTCTGCGAGTGCCACAGGAAGGGCACCGAGATTTGCCAGTCATGTCCTAGATAAGGAGGAACAGAAGTCCTGCTAGTGTCACCTAGGTCTACACCCCCCGCCTGCCCGAACCTGTACAAATCCGGACAAACAGATTTAAAAGTGCTCTCCCCCTTAGTGAAGGCTTAACAGCTACCCAGACCAGGAAATTAGACACTACTCCCCTTAAACCCAAGCTAAGGGAGAAACTAAGTTAAGTTAAATTAAATTAAATTAAAATAGAATAAAATACATAAACCCCAGAATTTAATCCGGTACTTGCTGTTTGGAGAGCTTCGTCTGCCGCGGTGCCCAGGCCCGACTCAGCGAAATCCAGCCGTTGGCTCCACACGTGGTAGGCCGCAACCACGTAGAGCCTAACGGAGGACTGCGAGTTGCCTTCCTTTCAAGGTCCTCAGAAGAGAATTAAAGGACCGCTAAATCAGTGCTGTGAACTGTCCCCCGCTCCGGTTTAAGCGGCGCCGCTTGAAAGGCGCTGAAAACAGGGCTCCCGCGCTCGACTCCGCTTCCCTCCGTACTGGGACGGGAGCGGCAGGAGGAACACAGTCGCGGCGTGCCTCAAGCGCTCAGCCGCCAGCGGGGCTTCGGCGCGAGGCAGGACAAGTTCCTGAAGAGGGTGCAGGAAACGTGCGGCTCAGCGGCGAGAGGAGAGCTGAACGATCCTCCTCGCTGCTGCAGGAAGCAATCACCTCCGGTACCCGGCCTGGCCAGGGAGGGAGGGAGGGAGGGAGGAAGAAGGGAGAGAGTAGGCAGGCGAAATTTAAAGGCACAGGGAATAAAAAACAAAAGTAAAGGTAACAAAAACTAGAAATCAATAAGCCAGGGACTTAAAACCTAAAAAGAGTAAATTTAAATTTAAAAGGAGAAGACTCCAGTAAGCCCTAGGCTTACGGAACCCTCCAGCTGCTTGGAGGCTGAGATTACTGGAGTTGGTGGGTGGTTCCAGTGGTATTTATACCGCTCCATCCCCCAAAAAGGTTGGGCTCAGCCTCCAAGCTGCTGGAAGGGTTGCGCAACCCAGAAGTAAAGGGACTGGACTGGAGTGACGATAAGGAATCTCAGTTACACAAGCCACAGGGCCATGCTCATGGCCAGAGAAGATAGGCCTATCTGCATTGCTGCACCAGTCCAATCACTGTCTTCTGTTGGAAACAAATACTGGTTTCTCTCAATGCTACAGCAGAGGATATACTGAGTGATGACATCACTGAAAACTGTTCAAGTCTGCCTCTATCTGCTAGCAAGGAAGCATAACCCACTCATCTGTACTGGTCTAGCAGGATAATAAGGAATAACGTGTTCCGCATATATTTGCATGCTGTGCATCTCATTACTATGTAAAGCATAGTTACTCACCTGTAACAGGTGATCTCCAGGAACAGCGGGAATTTAGTCTTCACATATGGGTATCGTCGGTACCGACGGAGCCTGCGTGGGAACGCTCCCCAGCATCCAATTAGGAAGCTTTTGGGAGCATCCCACAGCGCCTGCGTGCTGCCTTCCCACCTCTCCCAACTGCCTCTCTCCAGTTGAGTTTAAAGCTGAGACAAAGAGAGAGAGGGAAAGAGAAAGAGATAGATAGAGAGATACAACTCCTAGGGGAGGTGGGTGGGTTGTGAAGACTAAATTCCTGCTGTTCCCGGAGATCACCTGTTACAGGTGAGTAACTATGCTATCTCCAGGAACAAGCAGGAATGAGTCTTCACATATGCGGACTCCCAAGCTAAGATGCCTGGAGTCCCAGCATGTTATAGATTGGAACATGCTACACCTCATATCGCCAGGCATCTTCAGGATGGAGGGTAGGAGTTGAAACAGAAAGGTGCTGTAAAGACAGCTAACCTAGCATAGGACTGCAGGCAAGGAGTCCTTGTGTGGATGATAATTATCATCAAATATATTGAAATGAAATATTGCAATATGGACCTCCCCTAACAGGATTGCAGGAAAGTATGGAGGTTCATGGGATCTACTGGGGAATCCAGTAAAGGAATCTCAAGGAGGATCTCACTGTGAAGTGGAGATAATAAACCTGTAGGACAAAACAGTGGAGGTCAGAATCCTGAAAGGTGAGAGGTAACCCCAGAGATGAGCTGGGGTAGTACAAAAACGGTAAGCCTTCAGCGGAAGGCTTTATGAAAAAAGCCCAAACTCTTTTGGTTGCAGAGTGGCTCACTCTTAGGAGCAAAAAGAGGAAAGGCTGACCGATTTGGACAAAGCAGGCCTAGTCCTTGTGGGAAGAAGGGGTATGGAAAACCCTTGTATCCCAAAAGAAAGGACAAATGCCTGAGGCGTTAGAGCCTCTGATTAACTGAAGATCCGCAATGTCTCTCCTAACTGGTGTCAGCTAGGAGAGATACTGGAACATGGAGAGCTTCAGAGGTACCTAAACCTTAAGGTTATGGTAGAAAAGTTGTTAACTACCACAGGAAGTGGTTGTATGTGTAGAACCCCAAACATGCTGGAACAGCATAGGTATGGGTAGAGCCCATCTGTCAGGATCATATAGGGATATATATAGCTATATGATCATAGACAGTCAGATAGATAAGTATGCAGATACATATCTACCTAGAATGAAGAAATCTCAACAGATATATATATATATATATCTGTATGTATATATATAGATGTATATAGATAGATAGATAGATAGATGTATACATATAGATAGACATAAGAATACATCTATAGTGAGATATAGTAGGGCATAACATATACACACACCAAGAAAGACATATATGAGAATGCCTATAGAAAGAATATTCACATAGGATATGTGAAGAGAAAAGATTCATCTAATAACAAGAAGGTGAAACCTACTTGAGAAGATATATAGAGAATCTATTCCCCCTGGTTATGATGGAGGGAGTCAGGGGAAAAGTCTCCCTGACAAGGAACAGACTAGATTGCTGCAAGAATACTAGCCAGTGAAAAAACCAGGATGATTACGTGAAAAGCAGAGGATAATATCAGTCTGCAGGCAGCAAATCCCGAGTCCTCCAGAACTCTAGCATGGTAAATGGACAGAAGACGTATAGGAATGAGATACCACGTTGACCTACTTGAGGGGCAAAAAGGGTATCATGCGTTCTTTAGCTGAACAGCCTGTAGTGATAAAATTTCCCAAGAAAGATGAATCCACTGTCTTGGAGTCA
This sequence comes from Ichthyophis bannanicus, assembly GCA_033557465.1. Taxonomy (NCBI): domain Eukaryota; kingdom Metazoa; phylum Chordata; class Amphibia; order Gymnophiona; family Ichthyophiidae; genus Ichthyophis; species Ichthyophis bannanicus. Next base: position 549,616,388 of record CM066035.1, read on the forward strand.
CTACTAAGGTCAAAAGAATGTAGTGGAGGACAACTCTGGATGCTTGTGGAGAAGAACCAGTGGTCCAATCACTCGGGCTCCTGCATGAGCAGCTGCTAGTAAGACAGCAGAAAGAATCTTTCTGTTTAAAAACAGAAAGAATAGACAGAACAGGAGTAAGAAAACTCTGGACCTGTCTGATAAGCTGCCCCAAAGCAAAAATGAAGAAGGGAGTTAACTCAGAGAGGAAAACTCCACACTGGAATAGTGACAAAACTAGAGGGGCTGAGGAAGAAGCCCTCCAGTGTAATAGTACCACTCTTACAGAGGAAATGCTTGGTAAGAGGATAGAGAAGATGGAGCTGAATGGAGACTTACAAAGTGGTAAGTCTGTAGAAAGGAAAAATTCATGCTGGTACAGAAAACTATCATTTGATAGTTGTTAAACCTCTTTCCCTAACAGGAAGAAGAGAAGAAACCTGTGACCTATGGGTATGAATATCCTAAGAGCTCGTATAACAGAGAAAAAATGGATGTCTTTTGAAAAGAGATCCATGCTTGGAGTTTAGAATGAAGCAGTGGAAAGCTTCTACTGAGAAGAAGCCAACTGCAGGTTCAGAACCCCAAGAGGCACAAAAATATGATGATGATTAATCAGAAACCCTGCGGTTGCTGGGTTTGCTGAGCCTGGTGAGAGTTTGGATTCTTCAGACCAGGGCGATGTTTCCCCTGTTTGGGAACATCTGTATGATGGGCAGAAGATGAATAAAACCTTCTCCCCCTAGGGGAAGAAAGTTTGGTAGGACATTTCCTACCTACTGGGAAAGAAGAAGGCGTAGAACAGCCCTTAGAAACAGGTAAGTCAGTGGACCACTGAGTAACCTGACGTAAAGACTCCTTATTGAAGAGATTTTCTCCAGTGCAAGGAGTATTACCCAGTCTTTGTTGTGCCCATTTATCTAAGTCTGAAGCTTGGAGCCAGGCCCTACGTCGTGTCCCTATAGCTATAGCAGAAGTCCTGCTAACAGACTCAAAAGAGTCTAGGGAAGCAGGAGTAAGAAACCAAGAGATATTTTGAATATGACTAAGCAGTGAGGAATAGTCTGCACACTTGGGCTCTGAAAGAAAAGGAGTCAAAAAATGTAATTTCTTTGTGACCTCCTCAAGAGATAGACTCATAAAAAATATATGAGAGAATTCTTGCTGAAAGCATGGATGTCTGGAAGGTTTGACGTCCAAAGGCATCTAGTGTCCTAGACTCACGACCTGGCGGATAAGAAGAGTGCTTTTTCTTACTCTTCACCCTCCTCATTGCTGATTCCACTACTATGGAATGATGAGGAAGTTGAGCCTTTTGAAACCCTGGAGAGGGGGGCACCTGATATAGGAGATCAGTTGCTCTGGAAGGTGGGGGTACCCTTAAAGGTGCTTCCCACAGTCCTAGAAGGAGATCCTGCAAGGAATGATGCAAAGGAAGCATTATGTTCTCCTTTGCTTCGGTAGAAACAAAACCTTGTATAGGATCATGTCCAGGGATAGGAATGGCAAGTGATCTTGCCATATCCAGGAGGAAACTCTGAAAAGAAGGATCTCCAAGGGGAACCTCCCTTGGACAGGTTAGATCTAAAGAACTAGCCTGGGCACCGAAGGATCTATCTAAGTAGGTAGGAATATAAGATCCTGCATGGTGCAGTATGGGATCCTTAAAGGATGGTCGTTGGTACTGGAGGTCAGGACCAGCGACAGTCAGTACCACATGGTCCATGCCAGGTATCGACTCCAAACTTGGAATAGAAGGGAGCGATCCTGTTGAAAGAAGCATGGAAGGAGCTGGCCACGATGCTACTGTGGACACCTGTACCGATACCGCTGTCGGAACCGAACCGGACACCGACATCGAAGCAGCAATCGGTGACAGCCCAATCGGTACCGAGGTAACCGAAAGCCTTCGGCAGTCATCCTCGGTACCGAGCGTCTGGTACTGATAGGTGTCGGTACCAAGACGTGTCGGTACCCAGTCTTCCAGACTAGAGATTGATTCCAGACTCGGCATCGAAGGAAGCGAGTCTATCGATGCACATCTGGAGGGTACCGATGTCGGTGGTAGTATCGGTGCCTGTACCGATACTGGAAAGTCAGTCTGGAACGTGTCCACCGGTTCCGTAGGTACCGAGGACGCCAGACGACGATCCCTGGTGAGGAGTGTTTCATCCAACACCAGTGCTGATGCAGGGGTATCGGTACCGCTCGAAGCGGATGCCACCACCGAGCATGGCTCAGGTATGTTCTGTGAGGGGTGAACCTCAGGAACAACCTGAAACCCCACATGGGCTTTGGAGGCCAAAGACTCCCGCCGGGGTTTTGAAGCCATGAGACCTACCACTCGAGGGTTGGCTAGTCTTAACAGACTGTTTGTGGGTTACCTGATCCTGTGTAGAAGAAAAAATGGTCAGTGCCCTGAGGTTGGAAGGGAACCGTATGCCGAGAGAAACTCGATGCTGAAAACCTCTTCTCAGAATACCGTTGCCCGAGGGCTCCGGAGGAAAAAGGTCAGGACCCAAACAGGTTAGACACCAATTCTGGGAGTCTAAAAATAAAGTTGTACCGCCACAGTTTGAACATTTCTTGGAGGAAGAGGCTGGCGGTTCCATGAACAACATGGAGAGGCCTAGAAGGCCTGAAAAACCGTAAGACACTAAGAAGAAAAAAATATTCCTTTAAAAGGAAAAATTTTACAGAAAAGAAAAAAGAAAACACCGGCGGTACCGGTGGCGTCGGGGAAGACAGCCGCGACCACAAGAAAACTAAGAATTAAAAGAAGAATTTTCTGCGGTGACAGGACGACGTCCTGCCGGCTCCGCGGAAAAACGAAAACTGAGGAGAGGCAGTTGGGAAAGGCAGGAAGGCAGCACGCAGGCGTGGTGGGATGCTTCCAAAAGCTTTTTGATTGGACGCTGGGAAGCGTTCCCGCGCAGACTCCGTCGATACCGACGTACCCATATGTGAAGACTCATTCCTGCTTGTTCCTGGAGATCCTTGTATAAGGACAACTAAGAAAAGAGGAAAGGAAATGGAGACAATCAAAATCATTAATAAATCATGAGAATTACACTAAAACACTACAAATTTATAAACAAACAATAAACAACTCCAAGCAAAATTATTATTCTAATATAATATCAAGAGCCACTAATCGACCAAGAGAACTATTCTGTATAGTACAGAAATTAACAAACAAAACTCTAAATAATGATGAAATATCAATAGATATCTCCCCACAAGAATTAGCTCAATACTATAGCAACAAAACAAACCTACAAATAACACCATCAAATATTACTCAACCACAAATTAAAACACAATTAAAGCAAACTACAGTTGATAACTGGACCAACTTCAACTTAATATCAAAAACTACTCTCAAAACTACAATAACTAACATTAATACAACAACTTCATACCTTGATCCATGCCCAGTTGATTGGATAAAGAAGACTTTCCCAATACTCTCTTCTTTCATTCTACCTTTAGTGAATCTATCCTTGCAAAAAGGCTATTTACCACCATCCCTCAAACATGTTCAAATACGTCCTATACTTAAAAATAACACATTAGATAAACTATCCCCAAAATCTTACAGACCTATATCAAGTATTCCTTTTATGGCTAAACTTATTGAAAAAATTGTACAAATTCAACTACAAGATTTTATTGACACATTAAACATTCTTGATGAACATCAATATGGCTTTAGACCCTTCCATGGAGTAGAAACCTTACTAACGATCCTTTATGACACAATATTAAGAGGTATTGATAATACTAAACAAGCCTTTATTCTTGTTTTCCTTGACATATCAGCTGCCTTTGACAGTGTTGATCACTTAACAATGTTAAACAGACTTCAAAAAATTGGTATAACATCTACTGTTTATAATTGGTTCAAATCCTATCTATCAAACAGAACCCAAAATGTAAGAATCCACACCCAAATATCTAACACCTTCAAACAAACTCAAGGTCTTCCGCAGGGATCTGCTTTATCTGCACTATTATTTAACATTTACTTACAACCAGTTTGTAACATCTTTAAACGCCACAATGTCTTTTATCATATTTACGCCGATGATATAATGTTCTACCTCCCATTTGAAATCCCACACCCACCTCTCCAAAAAATAACAGAATGTTTTAATGAACTAACTGAGTGGCTCAAAGAACAAAATCTACTTATCAACTTTACTAAAACAGATATTTTATTTATCACTAAAAATCAAACATATATACCCCCAAACACGATTACACTAGATACTCATGAAATTAATATAAAAAAAGAAGTAAAATATTTAGGTGTGATACTTGACAATAATCTAAATATGGATTCACATATAAAATATTTAACTAAAAATATACATTACAAACTCAAAACACTAAAACAACTAAGACCTTTGATTCTTCTACAAGATTTTATTAACATAATTCATGCTATTATTACCCCACATTTCGATTTTGCAAATACAATACTTAATGGTATTTCGAAACAAAATATTAAAAAGATACAAATAACTCAGAACTTAGCTGCTAGAACGATTATGAATATAAGCCCACTTGAACATATTACACCAATTTTAGCTGAACTTCATTGGCTACCAATTTACTCCCGAATCAAATATAAAATTCTTGTCACTACATTTAAACTTATAAATAAACTTGCACCATCTGCACTAAATACACTGATTAACATTGACATTGATAAACGATCTCAAAGGAGCAGAAACATAAATACTTTAACAATACCAAAAGATTTTACAAAAGCCAGAAAACAAACCAATAAGAGAGCTTTCTCACACTCTGCTCCAATACTCTGGAACAATTTACCTGACAACATTCGCCTACTGTCTGACATAAAAGAATTTAAAAAAAAATTAAAAACTCACTTATTTACATTACACTATAATACACTCCCAAAACAGAATTCTCAAAGGGATACAGGCTAACATTTATTTTTAATATTATATACCCTATTTTCAAAAATAAACGACACTAATACACTAATTTAACCATACTACACACTCATTTACATGATGATTAATAATTTAACTAGCAATGTATATATGTTCTAATATGTTATACTTGTAATGTTACAATTTTCCTTGTAATTTATAATTATCTGTTCTATGTAAAATGTCCTGGTATATCTCATACCAATTAACCTACTGTTACATGTAAACCGCACTTGAAACATGGGAAAGAGCGGTATATAAATAACTGTTAAATAAATAAATAAATAAATAAATAAATAAGGTGGATCAGCTACTAATGCCTGCAACTCACTGATGCGGCGTGCTGATGTGATTGCAATGAGAAAGATAACTTTCCAAGAAAGGAATTTCAATGAGGTAGTAGCTAAGGGTTCGAAAGGTGGCTTTATGAGCTGACCAAGAACCAGGTTTAAGTCCCATGCCACCGGTGGTGGCCTAATGGGAGGCTTAGTTAGAAGAAGGCCTCTCATAAATCTTGCTATAAGAGGATGGGAGGAAATAGGTTGTCCATTTAGAGGCTTGAAAGAAGCTGCAATAGCACTCAAATGGACTCTTACTGAGTTAGTTTTAAGTCCTGCATTGGATAAATGAAGGAGATACTCCAGTAATGATTCCAGAGGTATCGCAAGGGGGTTAAGACCCTTCTGCGAACACAATATGGTAAACCTTTTCCACTTGAAAGCATAAGAGCGTCTTGTGGAAGGCTTCCTGGAAGCATAAAGGATATCCTTTACTTGCTGAAGAAGGTTAAGATCATGAAGATCTAGGCCTTCAGCAACCAAGCCCTGAGATGCAGAGACTGGGGATTGGGATGCCATAACATTCCGTCCTCCTGAGACAGGAGATCTGGAGCAGATCCTAACTCCAGGGAGGGAGCTTGAGAGAGATGTAGAAGCAGAGGGTACCACGCTTGCCGTGGCCAATGTGGAGCTATGAGAATCATACGGCCTCTGTCTCTCTGAAACTTGAATAGGATTTTGGGAATTAGGGGAATGGGTGGAAAGGCATAAAGGAAGTCTTGACCCCAGTGAAGGAGGAAAGAATCCCTGGCCTGAGAGCCCTGAGCCGGAATTCTGGAACAGAACTGGGGAAGTCTGGCATTCAACGGACTTGCAAAGAGGTCTATGTCCAGGGTTCCCCAAATTTGAAAAATCTTGGCCACCTGGTCTGCATGGAGAGACCATTCGTGTGGAAACTCAACTGAGTCTGTCTGCCCAAGACATTTGTATGCCTGGAAGATACACTGCCAGGAGATGAACCTGATGCTCTCTGGCAAGGCCCCATAGTCGCAAAGCTTCGTTGCAAAGCGACAGAGAGCCTGTTCCGCCCTGTTTGTTCAAGTAGAACATGGCTACTTGATTGTCCGTATGGATGAGGACTGTCTTGTAGCTGAGCAGGGTGTGGAACACTCAAAGAGCAAGGAAGATTGCTCTGAGCTCCAAGAGACTGATATGTAGATAACTCCTGTAGAGACCAGGTGCTCTGGTTGGAGAGGTCTTGCAGAGGAGCTCCCCAACCCATTGGTGAAGCATCTGTTGTGAGAGTTGCCTGGGGTAAGGGTTGTTGAAATGGGGACCCCAGCAATAGGTCCTGAGTGGACCGCCACCATTGGAGGGACAAAATAAGGCGATTTGTGTTCGCTATTTTGTCTGACAGGCACCCTGATGCCTGGGTCCACTGAGTGGATAAAGTCCACTGGGCTGCTCTCATATGGAGGCGAGCATAAGGAACCACATGCACGGTAGATGCCATTTGGCCTAGTCGTTGCAGCATTTCTCAGGCAGTGAGATGAGGTTTTAGCACTGCTTGAGAAGCTAACTGCGCCATGCGAAGGCAAAAGGCCTGGAGAAGATAGGCCCTTGCCTTTTTGGTATCCAGCAAAGCTCCTATGAATTCTAGAGACTGAGTGGGAGTTAGACTGGATTTTGGGACGTTTATGACAAGACCCAAATACTGAAGGATACACATTGTGCAAGATAGGGAGGTCCTGGCCTCTGACTCTGATGGGGCTCGAATGAGCCAGTCATCTAAGTAGGGGAAGACGAATATCCCAAGAGTGCGGAGAAATGCTGCTACCACAGCCATGCATTTCATGAACACTCTTGGTGCTCAGGCCAGGCCAAAAGGAAGCACCCTGTACTGGTAGTGCTTTTCCTTGAAAAAGGAACCGAAGGAACATTCTGTGAGTTGGTTGGATGAGAACATGAGTGTACGCATCCTTGAGATCTAGAGAACAAAGCCAATCCTGACTCTGAAAGTATGGCAGCAGAGTTCCTAGAGAAATCATCTTGAATTTCTCTTTGAACAGGAATTTGTTCAACTCTCTGAGGTCCAAACTAGGTCTGTATCCCCCTGTTTTCTTTGGAAAAAGGAAATAGGGGGAGTAAAACCCTGTACCTTGTTGATGAATGGGTACTTCTTCTATTGCCCCTTGGGCAAGATGCATAGTGACCTCTTGGCCTAACAGGTTGATGAGAGAGATCTGAGAAATTAACTGTCTTACCATTGTGGGAGGGGGCATGCACAGAAAGTGCAGCTTGTACCCCTCTCTTATAATGGAGTGTCCAATGCTCTGCTGTTATCTGTTCCCACCTGGGGACAAAGTGACATAACCTTCCTGGAATGGTGGAAGGCTCTGGTCCATTGAGGGCCAGGAAGGCTAGGTACTCTAGATGAAAGTCAAAGGCCTTGTGGAGGCTGAGACTGCTGAGACGGTTGAGGCTTAGCAGTCTTTGCTTTCCTTTGTTTAGGTGGTTGCTGACCCTTCCGGGCAGGCTGACCTGCAGAACGCTCTGCTGGGAATAAGAGGGATAAAACCTCTTCTTCTTTGAGAAGAAAATCTTCTTGAAAGATTTCTTTCTCGCAGGATCAGCTGTGGCTTTGGATAGCCTATCCAAAGTGGAGTTGTCAGCATCTAATTCATTGGCTTTTTCTTGCCAATTTTTACCAAATAGATTCTCACCTGTACAAGGGATATTGCCCAGTTTATCCTGCACCCAGAGCTCTAAATCAGATGCCTGGAGCCAGGCAATTCTACGTACACCTATGGCAATGGCAGAGGTTCTGCTTATGCACTCAAAACAGTCAAAAGCTGCACGGTTGACAAACTTAGAAACATCCTGGGCATGTTTGAGCAGTGTGAGAAAATCCTGCCTTCTGTCCTCAGGAAGAAGAGGGCTCAAAATCTCTAAATCACCTGTGATTTCTTTAAGGAACATTCCCATATATAAAATATAGGAACTGATCCTGGCAGAAAGCATGGAAGCCTGGAAAGTACAATGTCCAAAGGCATCCAAAGTTTTACACTCACGTCCCAGAGGATTAGAGGCATGCCTCTTTGTACTCCTGATCCTTCTCATAGCTGATTCCAATACAATAGTGTGGTGAGGAAGCTGAGCTTTTTGGAATCCAGGACAAGGAGGGACTCGATACATGGTATCCAGTCTGCGAGAGTGATGAGAGGTGGTGAGAGGTGTCTCCCACATTCTCAACATGAGATCATGTAAAATCTCATGGATAAGTAAGGTAGCTGCCTCCTTAGGAGCTTTGGGATATTGTAAAATCTCCAGCTCCTTAGCTCTGGGCTCTGTTTAAGGAGCCACAGTAATGGACAAACCACGAGCCACCGCCCTGATAAAGTCCTGAAAGGAGATATCCTCTGGAGGAGACATCCTACGTTTAGGAGAGGAAGGCTCCTCTGGGAGAAGTATTCCGGTACCGACAGAGCTATCAGAATCCTCGGAGTCCTCTGAGGATTCGAAGTATCTTCTGTCCGGATGCTCTTGAAGAGCCTGATACCCGTACCGACCGAAGTCGGTACCGGGGGGAATTGGTACCGGGGTATCGGTACTGGAAGGCATCGCATGACTGGGTACCAGCAAAGCCGACACCGATGTTGATGCTATCGGTACCGGTGCCGGTACCAGTTGAACTGTCTGATGAGGTTCCGAGGGCATCGATGCCGCAATGTGAGCTGCCAGACTGCGTTCAATAACCAGAAACCTCTGGTCTATCGATGCTGCTGATGCCTGGGTATCTGTACCGGAAGCAGCCGGTACCCCTGAGCATGGCACCAATAGTTCTGCCAAGGTCGAGGCCTCGAGAACGTCCTGGAGCCCCGATAATGCTTTGGAAGCCAAAGCCTCCTGCCGGGGCAATTCTGCAGGTACAGAACCCTCAAGGGCAACGCCAGAGGCATCTCGATGCTTAGAGGGAGATCTACCCCTTTGAGGACCGGCTGGACTTACGTTTAGTTACCTGAGATCCATGGGAGGAAGACGAAGCCCTGGAAGACGTCGATGCCACCGAAGCTGCATCGGAGGGAAAAAGGGCACTGAGCTTGGCAGCTCGGTTTTGTCGACCCCTCTTGGACATCATGGCACAAGCCATACGCTCGGAGATGGAGTGGTCAGGACCTAAACATTTAAGACACCACTCATGGGTGTCGGTGATGGAGATGGTACCGCCACACTTGGTGCATTTTTTAAAACCAGAGGCGGGTTTCTCCATGATAGAGGAAATTTTGGGCCTAAGGCCCAAAATGGCATGTGCAACTGGAAAAGAAAAGTTTGGAAAAAAAATAATTTTTTATTTTATTTTATTTTTTTAAAGAAAGAAAGAAGAACCAGCGGTACCGGTAAAGTGTTGAGGAAGGCAGACGCGACCACAAAAAGAAGAATAAAGGAAAAAATGTTCTGCGGTGACAGGAACATGACCTGCTGGCTCCGCGGAAAATGAAGAACTGGAGAGAGGCAGTTGGGAAAGGCGAGAAGGCAGCACGCAGGTGCTGTGGGATGCTCTTAAAAGCTTCCTAATTGGACGCTGGGGAGCGTTCCCGCGCAGGCTCCGTCGGTACCGACGATACTCAAATGTGAAGACTACATTCATGCTTGTTCCTGGAGATTGCGCATTACAATGCAAAATTGTGTGTTATGGTACAATAATCCATGCTTTATGCTGTAACATGCTTTATTTACTGCCACCCCCACCACCCAATCACTCCAATACAAAGCATGACCTGTAACTGTAGAAGAGGGGTAGGCAATTCAGGTCCTGGAGGGCCGCAGACCAGTCAGGGTTTCATAAGATCAATCTGCATCCACTGCCTTCCATTATATGGAAATAGGTCCATGAATATTCATTAGGGACATCATGAAAACCTGACTGGTCTGTGGCACTCCAGGACTGGAATTGCCCACCCCTGCTGTATAAGATTCTTCAGAGGATGTAGTTGCCCAGCCCTCAGGCTTTACCATTTTTCCTCTTATGCAAAAACATCTCCTGTACACCCACCCACACCCACTGCAGTCATCTGGAAATATTTTGCAGTTCCTCAGAACTTAATATCAATTGGTATATTTTTATTAGCAGACATTTTTGAATTCTTCTTTTTAAACAATGTGGGATCAGGGTAATATTGTTTCTTAACAAAAACATGTTAAGACATGGCTACAACAGTGAAGCATTTAATCATACCTCTCACTCTCAGAATCTAAACTCGTTATAAAAGCATGGCAGCAGTGCTACCGATATTTCATATAATGTCAAGAATATTTTTCAGGACTGGCCAAGAATTCTAAAAATTTTAGCTTGTGCAGTTTGTAAACTGAAGACCAGTTTCCCCTGGCTCACCCAAAGCTCTCTCTTCAGAGTACTATCCAGACAGACAACCAAACAACCAATTTTTGCCAGCAGGCCAGGTGCACACGACTCCACCTTACTACCCAAATCTGAATATTAAGTGAGAGGCAAGATGAACAGCAAGTGCACATCCTGCAGCCCTATCAGTCCCACAGGCACTTTCAAAATTCACAGGCCAGCGCTTCATGAGATCAGAAAGTACAAGCAGATTCTCCTTCTCCCCCTCCCCCCCCAATTAAGAATTTTTATTAAGGCACAGCAGTACAAAACTCATATGAAACAACCATTTCCAAAGTACAAAAAATGTAAATATACCACAGTGTCTTCTTTTATGCCCCCCTTCTCCCAACCCCTTACCAAAATTCACAGTTACAACTACCAAGCATCAATTCACAATCACATCAAAAGAAACTCAGAGCAGATCTCCCAACTAGAGGCCAGCCAGGATTACAAAAAAATAAGTCACCCAACCACCACAATGATTGTTTGCTAACCATTGACAATACTTCTGCCATGTGCGTGCAAACCAGTCAACCCTTGAATGTTTCAGGGCTGTAAGCTTATACATGAAATATGATGTGGCCCAGTTTTCCCTTCACTTCTCCCAGTGCTGGGGGCTCCACTTGTTTCCATGCCCAGGCTATAATCAACCAGACCGTCCCACATCCCATGTATATGAATACTGCCTCTTCCCTAGAAATTCCACCCCCAAAAGGACCACAGCCGGCCGGGCGCTTATTGTCAATCACAAGATAGAGCCCAATAACTGAAACACCTCCTCCCAGATATGGGAAATTTTTAAACAGGACCATCATACATGAAAGAAGGTTCCTTGGCTCTCCACATTGCCTCCAACAATATATAAAATCAAAACTGTGAAAAATACACTCTATACTTTCTTTATCTTCAACCTAAATACTTTTAATCCAACAATATATAGGCAAGGCCCCATAAATATTATGTAGCCTATCTGGAGTGAGGTACCACCTGTACATCATTTTTTAATTCTGTTCTAGTAAATTACTGGCCAAGGGACCTCTATGAAGGCTTTCAAAAATTTTCACCCTATATTGCACTTCCCAGACCACCCCTAAGTCTGCCTCCCAATGCCATTGAAACATAGCCCTTTCCTCACCCCCCCCCCCCCCCATCACCACTACTACTACTACTATTGAACATTTGTGTAGTGCTACAAGGCCTATGCAGCGCAGACACATGTAAAAGACAGTCCCTGCTCGTCGGAGCTTACAACATAATAGAGACAGACAACACAGTAGCTGTAGACATGGGATACAGCTAGGGGGAATGGTAAGGGGACATAAAGGACATCAGCGAAGAGGTGAGTTTTCAACCTGGATTTGAAAAGGGTCAGAAAAGATGCCTGGCATACAGACTCAGGTTGTTTGTGCCAGGCATGAGGAGCAGCAAGGTGAAAGGAGCAGTCTGGAGTTGGCAATAGAAGGGCACAGACAGAAGTAATTTGCCAGAAGAGCGGAGTTTCTGAGGAGGCGTGTAGGGAGAGATAAGAGAGGAAAGGTAGTGAGGAGCTGTAGAGTGAATGCACTTATAGGTCAGCAGGAGAAGTTTGAACTGGATGCGGAAACAGAAAGCCAATGAAGAGACTTAAGAAGGGTAACATGAGCATGTAAAGCCTAGATAATGCTCCCTTAACTACCCTCATAGTAAAAAGGGTCCTCTAATTGGGTTTTCTCAAAGTCCCGGTAGAATCCTGGATCTCAAGTAATGAACCACCTGAACATACGAGTAAAGGTCCATTTCCTTCAGTGAATAAGACTCACCAAGATCCTCAAAGGACAACAGAGACCCCATGTCCAAAATCTAGCCCGCCCTCGAGAGGGGCTGTAGCCGACTCCAACCGATAGCTATTCCCTTTCTCTGGAACCACAACAGGTAAAAATCTGTCCAACTAGCTTTCTGCATCCCTTTCACAACTTCAACTGAATGGGCATACATGGTTGAATCTGAAATAGTAAATTGCAATCCAAATGGATACAATCATTTATATCTGATGCACTCATTCCTCAAGCATCTTGTGACCAGACAAAAGTATCTTCTTTTCCTCACTGTGATAGCTGATAAGTCCACAAATACTTCCACTGGATGTTCTACCCACTACTACTTCCACTGGATGTTCTTCCCATTGCTATTTCCCCAGTTTTCCTGCTGCTATCATCACTTTTTCTTTGGTGGTATATTCGTGAAAGCATGCCACATTATCTCTTGGCCGCCCTTCTCTCCACGGCCCCAAAGCCCGATGTGCTCTGTCCACTTTAAAGCAGTACTGTCTCTGTCATCTCAGCTGCTTTAAGGATTGCTCTAAAAAATTGCTTTGTGAAGGCTTTGTAATCCAGCATCCCCTCAACCTCTGGGACCCCCCTGAGACGGATGTTGAAGCACCACAGCCTATTTTCCAAATCCTACAACTTAGTCCAAAGATCATCTTGTGCCTCTCTTGAGGTTGTTTGCTTTTTGGAGGGAATGGATCACCCCATCATGTTCCTCCAGCTTGCCTTCCACCTCCTCTACTCACAGAGCTCCTTTATCCAGGACGGGGCTTCCATCTGGATGGCTGCTGAATCACTGCAGAAAACTACTCCTTCAGCTCACTTCTCAAAGTTTCCAAGTCTCCCCCGCTCGTTTCAGCTGGTTCAGCACTCACTGCCCTGCCATTAGCTCCAGCCACTATCTTGAATTTTCCCACAGGGGTTCCCAAAGTGCTTTTAAACGCAAAGGTTTTCAAATATGTGCTGCCTCTTTTTTTTTTTTTTTTTTTTTTTTTTGAGCCATCAGCTCCCGTGGAGATCCACAATCGTTTCAGCCCCAAAGCATCCACAGTGGGGAAAGATGCAAGAATGCAGGGTTTCACTTGTAAAGTCTGAAGAGCCTTGCGGCTAAGCAGCCATCTTTGTCCAGTGACATCACTTCCTCCACGTGTCAGTAATTTTTTAACACACTTACAGTGCCAGAAGAATAAGGCAGAGCACTGGGACATACTTTCACCACTCAGGTAACAGAAGCAGGGAACAGGGTGCAGAAAAGGTAGTGGGTGAAAGTAGGGAGCAGATGGCTCCTCTTCCCCAGCATCAGCCCCTGCCTCTCCCTTACCCAGCACTTTAAGGGCCAAAGACGATACGCCCCCTCCCTCAAACTTTGAGGGGGGCCTCTCCCATCCAACCCCCTCAGTGATTTGAAATGTTTTGTGGCCACTCTTGTAACTATTTTAAAGCAGGAAATTCCCAAATATTTTGCAACTCCAAGAGTCATAACCATCTCATTTTCCCTTAAAAGATACATATCTGTTAATTTGGCTAGCTATTGGACCCAGCTAGTGACAAAATGAATATGGTGGGCCACAAAAGAAGTAAATGATTCAAGTTACTTAGGGGAACAGCATTTTGCTGATTTTTACCTGCACTAAAAATCAACATATTTTGCACAAGACGATTCCCTCCACCATCCTCCTGGTTTTTCCTTCTTATAATAACTAGCTGTAAATAATCTTCTGCAACTCTTAAGTTTCCTATAATAACGTGTCTCTGCCCTAAGCATCCATAGAGTGAGGTGACATTCAACTGTCGTTGGCTTGTGCCAAAGTTCAGTGACCTCGGGCCATTAGTAAGTTCAACTCCAGCTTCTGCTAGTCTCTCAAATGAATTAATTTGTAATCATAAACCAGTCAATTAGAATTAATCAGTGCATTTACAATATCAAATATTTAGGAGACTCAAGCTCTCCACTCAAAGCATCAGTGGGCCTGACCTGCAATGGAGTCTGCAGTATGTCTCCTTCTAACCTCCTTGAAATAAAGAGAGGACTGATGAACAGTCCCACATAGGAAGAGATGTTATTGACCACTAGAGATTTTTGGGAGGTAAGGGAGAGAGTGGTAAGAAAGTATTATAAAAGCAAGATGCAAGAAAGAAGGAAACAGGATGAAGTAAAAGAATACAAAAGGGAAACGGAGGATATTAGAGGGAGAGAGGTAGGGAAGTTAAGGGGAGATGAAATGATAATTGGGGGAAGGCAGAGAAGAGGATGATGTAAGGGTAGCTGGGTCAGAAGGATGAGATTGAGGAGTTGATGCAGAGAAAAGATGGAGGATTCCACTGGAAAGAATACACAACAGAAAAGAGAAGATTGAGGGGAGATATGATAGAGGTCTACAAAATGATGAGTTGAGTTGAACGGGTAAATGTAGATTATTTTCTTACTTATTCAAGAAGCAGATAAAGACTAGAGGGGACACAATGAAGCTACAATGTAGCACACAAGACTGATGACTTGTTGAGTGAAAAAAATATTTTTTCTCTGAACTCTGGAAATCATTGCAACGGTACCTAGTGAAAAATGATAAATTATTTACCAGATGTCCTCTCCTCGAGTCCTGCTAGACCAGGCCAGCCAAGTAGGTTATGTCCACCTACAAGCAGATGTGGAGACAGAGAAAGCTTCCAGATGCTTCGTTTGACATCAATATCAGCCAGAATCAATAGTGTGGAATCAATCATGTCTGCTGTCCTTAATGAGATCCATTCCTCACATGATCGTGGTGACATCTCAGAGGCAGTATCTCCGGACCTACCTGCAGCTTTTGATCTTGTAGATCACTCACTCGTGCTTTCCATACTGCGGGATGCGGGCCTCCAGGGTAATGTCTACCACTGGTTTTACTCTTTCTATACTCCAGGTCTTTTGCGGTCATCTCTGGTTCATCTACCTCTGATCCTAATCTTCTCCCCTATGGCATTCCCCAAGGCTCAGTTCTGGCTCTGCTTCTATTTAACATTTTTCTCACTCCTTTGGCTTTACTTATCCAGCAGTCAGGACTGTCGGCAAATTATTATGTCGACAATATCTTCATTCTCACCATACTGCACTTTTCCAGCCTGACATCTCCCCCCCTCAACAAATGCTTATCATTGGTTTCTGAATGGCTATCCACCAACTGCCTTTTCCTTAATATCTCTAAGACTTTTGCCATTTGGTTCCCACATGGAGGTATTTGCCCATCTTTGGCTCCCACCTTCTCATCCACACCTATCACTCTGGTCCCACTGCTCCGTTATCTTGGGGTTTTCCCTTGATAACCAGCTCTCATTCCATGACCACATCACAGCTATCCCAGCGTTCATTTTACTATCTTATCGTATCCAAGCTATCCGCTCTTTTCTAACCCCGTAGGCACTAGCTACCCTTCTTCTCTCCCTAGTCATCTCCAGGTTAGACTTCTGCAATCTGGCCCTTACCGATGTTCCCCAGTATCAAAAACGTAGGTTACAGTTAATACAAAATAGAGCAGCTCGACTCCCATCGAGATCACATTACCCCTATTCTCTGTCAGCTTCACTGGCTTCCACTGGACTTTCAGATTCAATTCAAGATTCTCATGCTAGTACACCAAAACCATCTATACTCAGACCTCAGTATTTAGCAGACCACCTCATTTTTCATACTCCCACCCGAAGTCTCCGCTCTGTACATGTTAATCGGCTCCAACTCCCCTTTCCATCCAATGCACGCCTATAATCCACCCAGCAGTCGGCCTTTTTCTACCTCGGTCCCTCTTTATGGAACTCCCTTCCTACTGCACTTCGGCTAGAAGAATCTTATTCTAAATTTCGTTCCCTTCTAAAGGCCCACCTTTTCTCCTCTGCTTTTGATCCCCTCCCTCTGATCTCCCCCCCCCCCCCCCGCCTCCTGTTCTCTACCTTAGCTCTGTTGTTTTGACTGTTTCTGCATGAATCACTCTCTTCCTTTCATATTGAATTTTGTAGTTCCTTTCTGGAGCGTTTCCCCCCATTTTCTTTTCTTTTTTTGAAATGTTGTAAAACACCCCGGTGTCATGGGGGGAGCTATATCAAATGAATAAACAAACAGAAACAAACACCTTGAATTCACCCGCTCCTCTGCCTTCTTCTTTCTCGGTTCTTTCTTCTGGAACTCTCTCCCACCCCATCTCCGTCTGGAGCTTTCTTTTCCCCACTTTTGGGCACTACTGAAAAAACTCACCTTTTTTCCCTTGCATTTAACCTTCTCCCTCCCCTCCTAGCTGCAACTTTTGAAGCTTTCCTACCTCCCACCTCCGTGTCTATTGTCTTTCTCTCGCTCTTCCTTTCTTTTCTGTCTTAATATTGGAATTTCTTTTTTCTCTTCTGACACTATGGGGCTTGTTTACAAAGCCGCGGTAGCGGTTTGCGATCGTAATCGGAGCCGCGGCCCCATTGATTTCAATGGGGCCACGGCTGCGATCGCGAACCACTACCGCGGCTTTGTAAACAAGCCCCTATATGTAGAAATTTCCTTGGCACAGGCAGTATATCAAATGCCCTAATAAACAAACATATATACTTATAATCACTTTAAACATCAATATCATCAATCCATGCAAATATTGCCTTCCACACTCCTGGATAAAACATTTAACCATCAACTTCAGACATAAGGTTTTCATTTTTATTAAAAAAAAAAATAATAATTAACGTCTAGTCATTCTAACAGCTGTTGACCTACATTTTCTCTCTTACCATAAGAAAATAAGAATGTGTTTTTTTCTAAAGGAGCATTGTTTTTAATAAAATAGCCTGATGGGATATCTCCCATAATACAGTTAAAATTTGTAATACTAAATGCTACAAATTATGATTTTGCCACAGATAAGAATCAGCACTGCTTTAACTAATCTCTGAAACATTTTTTGTAATTATTTTAAAAATCATCCTACTCCAGAGTGTCTAAGAACTCCATTGTGTTTAGTGACTAAACATACAAGAGACATTTTATGTTGTCTGTAAAAATGGCTTATTTATTTAGACAGATTTGTATGCCACCTTTTCCTTCAATCAAGGTGGTCACATCACATAAAAATTGGAGGGTTACATTTAACATTAGGGTACGTGCAAACATTTAGACAGTACAGTTACTTAACAGCATTTAGACAGTACAACAATTGAGGTAACATTTAACATGAAGGTATTTAATAACATGGTATGATAGACTTGTGTTTGTGGATAGGATGGGGTGTGTTTAGTTGGCGGAGGTAGTAGCATTTCTGTTTGGGTAGGGGATGTTGCCTGAATGCTCATAGGTTTCTATAAAAAAGAATGTTCTGAGTTCTTTGCGAAAGTCTGTGAGGTCATCTAACGCCCCCAGGCTCGTTGGGAAGGAGTTCCATAGTGTGGATGCCAGTAGTGATGGTGCTCTTTTTGATGATGTTTGTTTGGTTTTGGGATAGTCTACAGGTGTGCCGATCATGTTGTTGTTATTGGTTCTTCTTGGTCTATTGCTGATGTCCCTTGTTATAACGTTTTGGAGTACGTCTGCTTACTGAGGACTGCTGCATTGCACCATTTAGCTAAGACAAATCCAAAATTTAGTAAATTTATTACTGTTGAGGAAGTAACCAGTGTGCTCACAGGCTCCCTCATTCTCACTATTGTTCTTCTCATCAGCTGGGTGATTCCAATTTAAGCTTAAGGGCTTTATACAATAAAGATTTTTTTTCTAAGGGCACAAACTGGGGAACATGCTGTATGATAAGGCCCTTAGTTTTATTTGAGAAAAAAAAGAATGAATTTGGAAAATCATTTCATAATATTATTTATGCCATTAGTTCCACCTATCAAACCACCACCTAAGCAGTTAAAACATACATAATAGAGGAAGTGACATCAACCAAACTTATGGCAACTTAGGGACTTTGCTCCCCTGGGTTGCCCGAAAAACAACATTTATATTAGCTACCCAGCTGTGATGTGCAGAGCGCATAAAGCATTCTCAGTTGAGGCAAATGGTCTAGCGTGTGATGGCGATGAAATCTAAAATGGCAGACAATAAGGAGAAGTCCCAGAGTGTCTCAGCATTTGGTCAGTAAGGAATGTCCGCGTGCGAAGTCACCTGCAAGTATGGAGTCAGTGGACTCCGATATGGAGGAAATAGAGAGCAGATGGAACCAGTGGGGTTCAATCAAAATTTGAGAGTTTCGGTGGGGCTTTGAAGAGCTGGCCACTGAATTTCGAGCAATGAGGAGAGGATATGCTGAGCAAAATTGACGATATTCATGACATCAGGGAGCTTGGAGGCTGCATAGAGAAAGCAGAGGCTAAGACAGAGGAACATGCTGAAGCCATGACTTACAGTGTGCAGTGGACAGACAAGTGAAAAGCCTCGGAGCTCTTTTACAAGTTGGATGATATTGAGAACAGAAACAGACGCAATAATGTGCACTTCCAGGGGGTGCCCGAGGCAACAAGTAAGGAAAATGTGGAGGCTGGAGTACAAACCATCTGTAAGGCACT
Organism: Ichthyophis bannanicus; assembly: GCA_033557465.1. NCBI lineage: Eukaryota > Metazoa > Chordata > Amphibia > Gymnophiona > Ichthyophiidae > Ichthyophis > Ichthyophis bannanicus. The sequence continues at coordinate 549,635,364 of CM066035.1, forward strand.
TTTGAAGGGGGAAGAGCAGGAAGCCCAGGAAGCAATGATGGAAAATAAGAGAGTTCACTGAAACCCTCAAAAATAAGCCAAGGGATATTATTGTATGGTTCTTGCACTTCTCGAATGCAGACTTATTTCTATGGAAAGGCCAAGAAAAGAAGAGTGTCCCTTTTGGAGAAACACACAACGTTGTATCAGGACTTATCTACTTTCATTCTGAGTAGAAAAGAAATGAAACCTGTAATTGAGGAGCTTACTAAGGAAAAGATTTGATATTCCTAGTCCTTTTCCTTCAGAATGAACTTTGTTATAGTTGGAAAGAAGCTTTCGGTCAAGGGCTGGTGAAGGATGGATGATGTGGCATATCTGGTGAAATCATAAAATCTCTCTTAATAAATGGAGAAGAGTGGGAGATAAGAACCAGTGACTGGCTACTCTATCTACAATGACTGATTAGAGGACTTGCTTGCATCTGGGGTCAGAGCACAGTGACTTGGTTGAAGGGAAGACTGCAAATTATTTGGCTTTCAGACTGTTCTCAGGAGCAATGTGAGAGCCATTGATTTGCTTCTTGTTGCTGTGTCTTATAGGATGATATGAATAGTGAACCATAACTGAAGAAGAGACGGAAAAGTAGGGAAAATATAGATATTTTTTTCCATGTGTGTTTGTGCGTATTAAGAAGCGGATGTGAAGTAACTGGGAGGGTATGCTGCTGCAGAGTTTTTGAATCAACAAATGGTTTGGGGAGGGGAGATAATGGAAAATGTTATTGCATTGGGACAACCACTTTCTGTGGGTAATGTGAGGCTGTTCCTTCTTTGTTGAGGAGCCTTAGGGTAATTTGCTATTCTATGTGTATGTGTATATATCTGCTTCTGTTTTGGTGGTGGCAAGTGACAGGTCTTGCTGGAGGGCTGGGGAGGGGTAGAAGGAAGGATATGGATTGTGGCTGAGGAATAATAAGGGTTAACTTGGGGTGGATGAGAGTACTTGGAAATGTGGATGAGAATATTGGACAGGTATGGTATGCAGATCTAGCAATATTTCAGAATGAATGTAGCATGGGTGTGCTGTGAATAGCCCTGGAAGCACCAGTGGACGTATGTATAGAATGTGACATGTTGAAAGTTGTCTCAATAAACGTTAAGGGGCTCAATTCACCCAGAAAGCGATCAATCTTGTTTGAAGAGCTGAGACTTCTTTAAGGAGGGAGAAAGGGGGGTGATCTTGTTACAGGAGATTCATCTCAAGACTGTATCATGATTGACTGAAGAGGAAACCATTTGGGGAGGTCTGGGCGGCTTCTGATATTTCAGGGAGTAAAAGGTGTGGGGTGGCAATTTTGTTTCATCAGACAGATCAACTGGAGGTGAGAAAGGTGCAATGAGACAAAACAGGGCGATGGATATTTTTAAATGTGAAGATTAATGGGGACCTATATATGGTGGGCAATGTTTATGTCACTATTGAGAGCCAGGCAAACATTTTTGGCGATCTTAAGATCTCACTGGCAACATTCACTAAGGGATTAATAATTTGGAGGGGGGAGAGATTATAACACATGCTTGCAGCTGTGGTTGGACTTGACAGGTGAGCGAGTAAAGCACTGAGAGGGGTGCTACTTGAATTAGGCTTAGAGGATGTTTGGTGGGATTTGCATCAGGGGGGTTACACTTATATGTTTTACTTGTACACCACGTCTACATGCGCATAGACTATATTTTGCTTGACCTGTGCTTGAAGAGCAAGGTGAAGGTGGCCGAAGTGGGCATAACGTGTCCTGACCATGCTCCCTGTTGGGTGGAATTAGATGCTGCTGATTTAGAGCTGGGTTGTAAACTATGGACCTTAAATAATGGTTTGTTGCAATGGGCGGTGACAGTTTAGGTCCATGATTCCTTTATTCAGGAGTATTTCGCTCTAAACAGCACAGGCGAAGTGGCCATACCGTTAGTTTGGAATGCATTTAAAACCACAGCCAGAGGGTGGCTTATTGCAGAGACAGTGGGATACCAGAGGAGATGAGAGTGTGAACTTCTTTTTCTGCGTGAAGAAGTAAAGCATTGTCAAAGTCAGGATCAAAACAAACTTGAAAACAATGGATGGCCCTGAGAGCCAGGACTGATGAGTATGTGCAAAGGGATTTTGAGTAAATGAGGTGTTGGTATAGGCAAATTCTTTATGAGAAAGGCAATAAAGCAGGTAAACTGTTGGCACTGTGTTTACGGAAGCAGCAGGCGGGAAGGATAGTTTTGGAGATTTGGGGCAAGGATGGTCAGCATCATAAGTCCGGTGATATTTTGGGCTGTTTTGGTTGAATTTCTTGAGCTACTCTATATGGAGGATCGGGTTCCATGGGAGCAGGCTGAGGAATATCTCAAGGAGTTACTTTGGAGGTCTTGACCCTGATGGAATGGGAATGGTTAGAGGCGGAGATAACTGCTCAAGAGGTACAGCAGGCAATTAAGACTCTTCCGATGGGTAAGGTGGCTGGAGTTGATGGATTTACTCCTGAGTATTATAAAATATTTGGGATGAAGTTAGCCCCGGTACTGGCAAAGTTGTTTAATGCTGTATTAAAAGGTGCAATGTTGCCTCCTTTACAGATGGAAGCAGGGCTATCAGTGCTTTCTAAACTTGAGGTTAAAACTGAAATTTCTTCTTACAGGCCAATATCCTTACTGAATATGGCTGTCAAGCTATTTGCTAAAGTGTTGGCAGCCCAAATGAATCCGATACTCCCTAGATTGATTAAAGCTGACCAGATGGAATCTGTGGTGGGGAGGCAGGTGGTGGACAACATCTGCCGGATGCTCCGGCTAATGCACAGATGCTTCTGTTGGAGGTGGATGCAGAAAAAGCCTTTGATAGGTTGAATTAGGAGTTTCTGCATGGTGTGTTGGCTAAGATGGGGCTCAGGCCGAACTTTTGGGGCTGGGTGTGTAGTTTGTATCATGAGCTCATGACATGTGTCCACATGAATTGTGGTTGCTCAAAGTTTTTTCAGATGAGGCTTGGAACATGTCAAGGCTGCCTGTTGACCCCACTTCTCTTTGCTCTTGTAATGAAACCCTTGGCTCAGTTAATTTGTGATTCAGCTGATGTCAGTGGTTCTGTGGGGGGGAAGTATAAGGTGATACTGTTTGCAGATGACATTATGCTGTCACTGACGAGGCCCTTGGCATCTATAACAATGAGGATTTTTGATGATTACTATAAGGTTTCAGGTTTCAAAATAAATTACTCTAAATTGGAAATCCTAAATGTTCACGTTGATGTTGGGGTGTGTTCTCATCTTTGTGAACACTTTCCCTTTAAGTGGGTGGATTCCTCCCTGCACTATCTGGGGGTAGACTTGATAGTGAATCCTTTGGTGTTGCACAAAGAAAATTATCTTCCTTTGATTTGACAGGTGATCAGGGATTTGGAGATTTGGTCTAGATTGGCGCTTCCAAGGGTGTTGAAAAAACTGAAATATGAGATTGCAGACCTGCTATTAGTAATCTGTGAACTATCATTAAAATAATCTGTAATACCTGAAGATTGGAGGATGGCCAATGTAACACCAATTTTTAAAAAGAGTTCAAGGAATGATCTGAGAAACTAGACCGGTGAGCCTAATGTCAGTACTGTGAAAAATGGTAGAAACCATTATAAAGAACAAAATTACTCATTATGTAGATAGTCATGGCTTAATGGGAGACAGCCAACATGGCTTTAGACAAGGAAGATCTTGTCTTATTAATCTGTTATGTTTTTTTGAAGGTGTGAATAAACAGGTAGACAAAGGTGAGGCGGTTGATATAGTGTATCTGGACTTTCAGAAAGCCTTTGACAAGGTCTCTCATCAGAGACTTTTGGCAAAACTAAAAATTCATGGGATAGGAGGCAGTGTACTATTGTGGATCAGGAACTGGTTAAAAGATAGAAAGCAGAGGGTAGGGCTAAATGGCCAATTTTCCCAATGGAAAAAGATGGAGTACCCCAGGGTCCGCTGCTTTTTGACATATTCATAAATGACCTGGAAAAGAAAATAAAGAGTGAGGTTATCAAATTTGCAGAAGACACAAAACTATTTAAAATTGTTAAAACCCAAGAGGACTGTGGAAAACTGCAAGAGGATCTTGATAAATTGGAAGACTGGGCACCAAAATGGCAGATGAAATTTAATTTTGGCAAGTGCAAAGTTATGCACCTAGGAAAGAACAACCCAAACTATGGTTACATGATGCAAGGGTTCCACAATGGGAACCACCACTCAGGAAAAAGATTTAGGTGTCATCGCGAATAACATGTTGAAACCCTCCACCCAGTGTGCAGCGGCAGCAAAGAGAGCAAATAAAATGCTAGGTACCATAAGGAAAGGAATGGAAAATAAAACAAAGGATATTATAATGCCTCTGTATCGTTCCATGGTACGACCGCACCTTGAATATTGTGCACAGTTCTGGTTGCCGTATCTTAAAAAGGATATAGCGTTATTAGAAAAGGTGCATAGAAGAGTCACCAAAATGGTAAAGAGGATGGAAGGATACTCCTATGAAGAGAGGCTAAGAAGGTTTGGGCTCTTCAACCTGGAAAAGAGACGGCTGAAGGGAGATATGATAGAGGTCTATAAATTAATGAATGGAGTGGAACGGGTAACCGTAGATCGATTGTTTACGTTGTCAGAATATAAAAAGACTGGGGGACATGCAATGAAGCTACAGGGTAACCTATTTAAAACTAATGAGAAAATATTTTTTCACTCAACGTGTAATCAAACTCTGGAATTTGTTACCGGAAGATGTAGTAAAAGCTGCTAGTGCAGCTGGGTTTAAAAAAGGTCTGGACAAGTTCCTGGAGGTAAGGTCCATAAACCATTATTAAAAGGAACCCAGGATATCACTGCTTGACCCAAGCATTGAGGAACCTGTGTCTTTTGGGGAGACTGCTAGGTACTTATGTCCTATATTGGCCACTGTTGGAAACAGGATATTGGGCTTGATGGACCTTGGTCTGACCCAGTATGGCATATCTTATGTTCTTGGTTTGGTAGTATTGCTATGATAAAGATAATGATTTTTGTATATTTTTCAAGTCCTACTGGTAGCACTGCCATATGGTGTGTTGGAGAAGTGGCAGCAGCATCTGAAGTTTATTTGGCAGTCCAGGCAGCCTAGAATAGCAAAACATATGTGCATTGGAAAAAGGGGGAATGGGTGTTCCAAATCTATGCTGGTATTATGAGTTTGGCCTCAGCATGGAAGCAAGTGGCTCCCCTGGCATTAAGTGCAGGAAATGTACAGTATAGAAAGGGCAGTTGTTAGAAAGTTAGGTAAAATGCACTTTGATCACATCTGGGAAACGTTTGAGAGCTTATATGGACTACGTATGAGGATTTGAATGCAGCGGGGGGAAGAGGACTGTCTGGTATTCTCATGATACTGGGGAGGAGGTTGGGGTAGTTTAGGGGAGGGCTTAGAGTAGGGGGAGGGGACAGAGTTTAGAGGCAGTGGAGGGGGTTTATAGGAGGCAATGGATTTGGCTTATTGGTAAAGCTAATTATAAAAATGAGGCTGGTAATATGGATTGGGGTATCACATTGTACAACACTATTTTGTGGGCAGCAAACTGCTTGGAGTGTTGGGCGTGTTAATAAAGCCTTTGATATTTTAAAAAAATAACACATACATACATAAAATACACACATAAAACAATAAGACAACAATACAGACAAAAATAATATAAATTCAAACCAAACTTAAGACCAACAGAAAAATAGAAAAATGATGGCAGATAAAGACCATACGGTTTATCCAGTTTGCCCTTCCATACCAACTACAACAGTCCCTTTTCTCCTCTTGGAGATCCTCTGCGTTTGTCCCATGCTTTCTTGAACTCAGGTACTGTCCTTGTCTCTACTATCTCCACTGGGAAATTATTCCATGCATCTATAAATAAATATTTCCTCAAAATTACTCCCGAATCTATCCCATTTCACCTTCATCCTATGCCCCCTCATTGCAAAGTTTTCTTTCAACTGAAAATGGCTCTCCTCCTCCTGTTCATTTACGCCAGAGAGGTTTTTAAATGTCTCTTTCATATCTCCCATCTTTCTTCTAAAGTATACATAGTGAGATCTTTAAGTCTGTCCCCATATACCTTATGATGAAATCCACTGACCATTTTGGTAGCAACCCTCTGCACTGACTCCATCCTGTTTATATTCTTTGAAAGGTGTGGTCTCCGGAATTGCATACAATACTTCAAATGAGGTCTCACCAAACTTATACAGTCACTATCACCTCCTCCTTCCTGCTGGCTATTTCTCTCCCTATGCACCCAAGCATCTTTCTGGCTTTGGCAGTTACCTTTTCATCAGAAACTTAAGGTGGCTAAACAGAAAGAAAAAGCAATTCCCTCTACACTGTACCACTCCCTTGGATTTTTGCTGCCCAAATGCATAACCCTGCATTTTTTAGCATTAAATCTCAGTTGCTAAATTTTCTACCATTTTTCAAGCTTTGCTAGATCCCTCCCCACCTTGTTTCCTGGGAGTCTACCCTATTGCAGATTTAGGTATCATCCACAAAGAGGCAAAGCTTACCAAGCAGCCCTTACACAATATCACTTACAAAAAAAGAACTGGATCAAGGACAGATCCCAGCTGCACACTACTGGTAACATCCTTCTCAGTGAGCTCCATTTACCTTTACCTTTTGTTGCTCCCATTCATCCAGCTTCTAACCCAGTCAAGTCATTTTAGGGTCCATCCCTAGGGAGCTCAATTTATTTATAAATCACCTAAGTGGAATAGTGTCAAAGGCTTTACTGAAATCTAACTACACCACATCTAGCACTCTCCCTCAGTCCAATCCTCTGCTTACCCAGTCTAATTAATCAGATTTATCCAACAAGACCTTCTTCTAGTAAAAACAATGCTGCCTCAGTTTCTAAATCCAATGGATTCCAAAATACTCACTGACAATCTTCTGTTTTAGCAATGTTTCCATTAATTTACTCACCACAGACTAACCAGCCTGTAGGTCCCAACCTTATCCTTTCGCTTTTGTGTAGAACAGTAATATCCAAAGTGGGCAGCACCAACCACTGAGGGGAGCGTTGAGCTAATCTAGGGGGAGCAATGAAAGACAAGGTGGCTGCGCTGCGCTGCACTGCCGGGGGGGGGGGTGCTGGAGGCATAAGCACAATATAACAGCGTGAACAACTAAGTAGTAAAAAAGTATACACATTGTGCAATATAAATTGACTTTATACTAAATAAGCATATGTTTGCATCGTTGCAAGAGAATCAACGGTGCATACATTTATATTACATGATTACATAACATAACTGAAAAATATTCTCCCTCTCCCTCCCATTTTGGCTATTTTTTCTTCCATTTGTATCTTTGCTTTCCTGACGACTTTCCTAGCTTCTCTTAGCTTTTACAAATATTGATGCATGTCTCCTTTCTGCGATTTCATATTTTATTAAGGCCACTCTTTTTTTCTCAAAAACTTTCAGCTACTTCTTTCAAGAATCATAGTGGCCTCCTTTTATTTTGACATTTATTTATTTTCCTGACACAAACGTTTGTTGCCCTTAAAATATTCCCTTTCAGTTTTGCCAGCTGCTTTTCTACATCCTCCAGCTGTTTCATCCAGCTAACGACACCTTGCAGTATTGTTTCATACTGACAAAGTTAGTTAGTTTTACTAAAGTTTTTAAACTCACTTTTGAATGTCGTCAGTCCTTGTCCTAATATTGAACCATACCATCCAATGATCACAGGATGCGAGATGATCACCCACTATAATATCAGAAACACTCTCCCCATTCGTAAGCACCAGGCCCAGTATGGCCCCTTCCTGTATGGGTTCAGTTCCTAGTTGCTGGAAAAGTTCTCCCTGTAGAGAATCCAGGATCTCCTTACTACATATGTCATACTGAAATAAATTAATAACACGTCTACTTTCATAACAATACCGTGAAGGTTTTCAATTAAATCTCTTTCCACTTTTTCTGCCTCTGAAGGAGGTTTGTGTATCACACCAGTGCAAATGGATGTCCCATTCCCTTAGTCCAGTTTAACCCACAGTGCCTTCTCTTTCACTTGGAAGTCCTGCAATTTTGTAGCGTTAATATTTTTGTCTATTACAACAAAGGCTGCTATCAACAAGCTGCCCTTCTGATCAGTCCTTTTTAATCTTTTTAAATAGTGATCATGCAAAATTACTTTTAAAATATCAATGTTCAAGAAAAACACAATGTCGCATTTCGAACTTGCTATCAACTAAGTTCTATATCAGGATAACATTGATACATTTATCTGCACCGGAGATATATTGTCTTCTGTCAGAATATGGACTGAAAAACTCCAAGCCAGAGCTCAAGAAACGGCAGTGCTTCACAACATAACTGGAACCCGTGGGCTTCTGAAACAAAAGTGGAAGGAAGTCCAAAAAACTGCCAGCATGGTTTAAAGGTGAGGTCAGAGAGGCTGTTGCCAAAAAAGCATCTTTCAGGAAATGGAAAAAAGAGCTAAACGACGAAACCTGGAAACAGCACAAGCACTGGCAAGTCAAATGCAAGGCATTGATAAAGCAGGCAAAGGGAGAATTTGAGAAGAAGCCTGCTGCGGAAGCAAAAACACGAAATAAAGATTTTTTCAAGTACATTCGTAGCAAAAAACCTGTGAGAGAGTCAGTTGGTCCATTAGATGATAGAGGAGTTAAAGGGGCACTAAGAGGCGACGAGGCGATAGCAGAGAGACTGAATTAATACTTTGCTTTGGTCTTTACTGAGGAAGATGTAGGGATGTTACCCATGACTGAAGTGGTATTTAAAGGTGCGAAAGAATTGAAGGAAATATCAATACATCGGGAAGATGTATTACAATTATTAGATAAACTGAAGAGTAGCAAATCACTTGGGCCGGATGGTATACATCCAAGGGTGTTGAAAGAACTGAAATATGAGATTGCAGACCTGCTATTAGTAATCTGTGAACTATCATTAAAATCATCTCTAATACCTGAAGACTGGAGGATCGCCAATGTAACACCAATTTTTAAAAAGGGTTCCAGGGGTGATCCGGGAAACTACAGACCGGTGAGCCTGACGTCAGTACCGGGAAAAATGGTAGAAATCATCATAAAGAATAAAATTACTCAGCATGTAGATAGTAATGGCCTAATGGGAGACAGCCAACATGGCTTTAGACAAGGAAGATCTTCTTACTAATCTGTTATGTTTTTTTGAAAGTGTGAATAAACAGGTGGACAAAGGTGAGTCGATTGATAAAGTGTATCTGGACTTTCAGAAAGCTTTTGACAAGGTCCCTCATCAGAGACTTTTGGCAAAACTAAAGAGTTATGCGATAGGAGGCAGTGTACTACTGTGGATCAGGAACTGGTTAAAAGATAGAAAGCAGAGAGTTGGGCTAAATGGCCAATTTTCACAATGGAGAAAGGTAAATAGTGGTGTACTCCAGGGATCTGTGCTGGGTCCGCTGCTTTTTGACATATTCATAAATGACCTGGAAAGTGGAATAACGAGTAAGGTTATCAAATTTGCAGATGACACAAAACTATTTAAAGTTGTTAAAACCCAAGAGGATTGTGGAAAATTGCAAGAGGATCTTGATAAATTGGAAGACTGGGCATCAAAATGGCAGATGAAATTTAATGTGGACAAGTGCAAAGTTATGCACCTAGGGAAGAACAACCCAAACTATGGTTACACAATGCAAGGTTCCACATTAGGAACCACCACCCAGGAAAAAGATTTAGGCGTCATTGTGGATAACATGTTAAAAACCTCGGCCCAGTGTGCAGCAGCAGCAGCCAAGAGAGCAAATAGAATGCTAGGTATCATAAGGAAAGGAATGGAAAATAAAACAAAAGATACTATAATGCCTCTATACCGTTCCATGGTGAGATCGCACCTTGAATATTGTGTGCAATTCTGGTCGCCGTATCTTAAAAAGGATATAGCGTTATTAGAAAAGGTTCAGAGAAGAGCCACCAAAATGGTAAAGGAGATGGAAGGATACTCCTACGAAGAAAGGCTAAAAAGGTTAGGGCTCTTTAACCTGGAAAAGAGACGGCTGAGGTGAGATATGATAGAAGTCTATCAATTAATGAACAGAGTCGAACGGGTAAACGTAGATCAACTGTTTACGTTATCAGAATATAGAAAGACTAGGGGACATGCAATGAAGCTACAGGGTAAACTATTTAAGACTAATAAAAGAAAATATTTTTTCACTCAACGTGTAATCAAACTCTGGAATTTGTTACCGGAGGATGTAGTAAAGGCTGTTAGTGTAGCTGGGTTTAAAAAAGGTTTGGACAAGTTCCTGGAGGAAAGGTCCATAAACCATTATTAAGAAGGGACCCAGGATATCAATGCTTGACCCAGTACAAGCATTGCGGAACCTGTGTCTTTTGGGGAAACTGCTAGGTACGTATGACCTAGATTGGCCACTGTTGGAAACAGGATACTGGGCTTGATGGACCTTGGTCTGACCCAGTATGTCATATCTTATGTCTTATGTGCACCGGAGATATATTGTCTTCTGTCAGAATTTGGACTGAAAAACTCCTCCAAGCCAGAGCTCAAGAAACAGCAGTGTTTCACAACATAACTGGAACCCGTGGGCTTCTGAACCAAAATGTCCTCAGCAACTTTTTAAACCCTTGGATCTCAACCCCTGGGTGGACTCTTAAAAGGAACAGCCACAATTAGATCAGAGTATACCAGTCTATCTGCTGATTTAAACCCAATGGGTGAACAGTATTTAAGGTGTAGATCCAGAACTGTTCTTTATAATTCAGTCGTGCTTCTTGATTTCCACCCCTCCAGAAGAATGGAATATGTTCAATAATACGCCATCTCAACTGTCCAAATGTATGACCATGCTGTATACAATGCTCTACAATAGGAATCCCTCTATTCTGATTATTTAAACAAGATAGTGGCTGCAAGAGCATCAATATCATACTACTCTTAGTGCAGCCAATATAAACTTTATCACATGGACATATTAGAGCATATACTACAAAAGTAGTCTGACATGTATAACTATATTTATTTTGCAAAACTTTGCCAGTAACAGGATATTGCCAGGATCTATGGTTGTGGAACAAAATTCACATATAGAGGCCAAACGACCAGAAGGTAAATCAGAGATAGAACAATCATCCTCCCAAGTAATAGATTTTCTCACAAAATTGGCAATATTTTTCCCCCGCCAATAGACGTCTATTGATGAAGTTGTAAAGCAAGAATAAACTTGCAAAATACACCAATGTTTATACATTACTGCCCGGACAGAAAGATGAAATTAGACTTACCTGCTAATTGTTGTTCCTTTAGGAACTCCAGGCTAGTCCTGAACCTTTGGGTCTTCTACCTCCTCCAGCAACTTTGGAGACTGAGAAACGTCACCGGTATAAGTACCTCGGCTCTGCCTCCTGACATCAGTAACCTATTGACAAGGCAAACTCACCAGAGCAACAATTAAGTAGTAACGCAATCCAATTATCTACAACTGCATCAGTAAGAAACTTAAAAGGGTGGCGCCACTATACAGAAACCTTGTGCCCACCCCACCTATCATCTTCAGTGCTGAGATCCCCATTGTCTGATAGCAAAAGAAAATAGAGTGTCTGTAGCTTTACCTAGCCGACAAACACCTCCCCATATGGACTCCATCCGGGGACACCCCCCGAGTAGCTTACCTGTTACACCTCCACCGCTTCAGGCGCTTGTCCATGTAAAAACTGGGAGGGATACAGGACTAGCTTGGAGTTCCTAAAGGAACAACAATTAGCAGGTAAGTCTAATTTCATCTTCCTTAGCGTCCCTCCAGGCTAGTCCTGAACCTTTGGGGATGTAACAGAGCAGTGCCAAGAATCAACGGGAGGGACCCGCCAAACCCGCCTGAAGCACTGACGAACCAAAACAGGCATCTCCCTGGGCCTGCAAATCGAGCCGGTAATGCTTGATAAAGGAATGCAAGGAAGACCAAGTAGCTGCCCGACAAATCTCTACCGCCGGAACCAAACTACGCTCCGCCCAAGACGTGGCCTGCACTCTAGTCGAATGCGCACGCAAACCAGCCGGAACTGGCCTACCCTTTAAAAGATACGCTGACGCAATCGCCTCCTTAAGCCACCGCACAATGGAAGCTTTCGAGGCCGCCTGACCTTTGTTGGGACCCCCAAACAACACAAACAGCCTATCGGAACGCCAAAACGAAGCGGTAGCTTTCAAATACCTCTTCAGGACTCTCCTAATGTCCAATCTATGCAACTGTTGACCAGCGGGAGCACCCCCGCCTTCCGCAAACACTGGCAGGGACACCACCTGATTCACATGAAACGGGGACACCACCTAAGGCAAAAAGGACGGCACCGTATGCAACACCACTTTGGATTCACTGAAAACCAGAAAAGGCTCTCTACAGGATAACGCTTGCAGCTCCGAAATTCTCCTGGCGGAAGCAGTCGCTACAAGAAACACCACTTTCAAGGTCAGAACTTTCAATGACGCCCTCGCCAAAGGCTCAAACGGCGCTTGCACCAAAACCTCTAGAACCAAGTGCAAATCCCACTTTGGAACTAGCTGCCGACACGGCGGGCGCAATAACACCACCGCTCTCAAGAACCTCTTGACATCTGGATGTACACCAATCGCCTGACCTCGTATCTTGCCGCGGTAACAAGACAAAGCCGCCAACTGCACCTTCAGAGAAGCAGCCGCTAATCCCTTCTCATAGGCATCCTGCAGAAACGCTAGCACCTGTGGAATTGAAGCCTGTAAGGCCACAACCTTGTGGACCGCACACCAAGCCTCGAAGATTTGCCAAACACAAACACACGCCAAAGAAGTTGATCTCCTCCGAGCCTTCAGCAACGTGGCCACCACCGCTGCCGAATAGCTTCTCGCTGTCAGCCTTGCGCTTTCAATAGCCAAGCCGTAAGCGAGAACCGATCCACCTGAGGCATCAACAGAGGACCTTGCAGCAACAGGTCCCTCCGAACCGGCAGCCTCCAAGGCCTGTCCCCCAGGAGTCTGACCAGATCTGCATACCACGGTCTCCTTGGCCAATCCGGCGCGATTAAAACCACTGGACCCCTGTGAAGCTCGATGCGTTGTAGGACCCGGCCTATTAAGACCCACGGCGGGAACACATAGAGCAGACGGCCCTCCGGCCACGGCTGAACTAAGGCATCCAGACCCTCTGACATTCTCTCCCGCCGCCTGCTGAAGAATCGACTGGCCTTTGTGGTTTGAAAGGTCGCCATGAGATCCATGACCGGGAAGCCCCACCGCTGAACTAACATCTCGAACACCTGCGGGTGAAGGGCCCATTCCCCCGGATCTACTCTTACCCGACTGAGAAAGTCGGCCTCTACATTCTCTACTCCTGCCACATGCGCCGCTGACACCGCCAACAGATGCCGCTCTACCCACACGAACAATTGGTCGGCTTCGGCTTCCAGAGGCTGACAGATGGTGCTCCCTTGTCGGTTGATATAAGCCACCGCCGTCGCATTGTCAGAGAACACTCTTACGGCCTTCCCATGCAGACACTCCCTGAACGCCCTCAGCGCCAGAAAAACCGCCCGCAATTCCAACCGGTTGATGGACCACGTCTTTTCCTGAGCGGACCACACCCCCTGAGCGAACTTTCCTTGGACGTGCGCCCCCCAACCCGAGAGACTGGCATCCGTCATCCGGGGGATCCAATCCGGTACCTCCAATGGCATCCCGTTCACCAATGACTCTGCCCTTAACCACCATAGCAGAGATAGGCGCGCCTCCGGTGGACAGTGTAACCATTGAGAAAGACTGTCGTTCTGATGGGACCACCGCCGGAGCAACGCCCTCTGTAGAGGTCTCATGTGCGCCCTCGCCCAGGGCACCACCTTGATCGTTGCCGCCATGGTGCCTAACAGCTGAAGGTAGTCCCAGGCCGTCGGGCACCTGCTGCGGAGAAACTTGCGAATCAGGCGCCTCAAACACTGCGCACGGCTCAGTGGAAGAAACACTTTTCCAACCCTCGAATCGAACCGTGCTCCTAGATATTCCAGGACCTGAGAAGGCGTCAACTTGCTCTTGGCCCGATTGACTACCCAACCGAGGCTCTCCAGGAACGCCACCACTCTGCCCGTGGCCGCCTCGCTTTCCTCTATGGACTTTGCCCGAATCAACCAATCGTCCAGATAAGGATGTACTAGGACTCCCTGCCTTCTCAAGGCCGCGGCCACCACCACCATCACCTTGGTGAAGACCCGCGGAGCTGTCGCCAAGCCGAACGGCAAGGCCTGAAACTGGAAGTGCCCCATCGGAACCGCGAATCTCAAAAACTTCTGATGTTCCTGCCGAATGGGAATGTGGAGATATGCTTCCGACAGATCGAGCGACGTAAGGAACTCACCCCTGCACACCGCTACTATGACCAATCGCAATGTCTCCATCTGAAAATGAGACACCCTTAGACATCGATTTACGCGCTTGAGATCCAAAATCGGCCGAAAACGTCCTTCCTTCTTTGGGACCACGAAATAAATGGAGTACCGACCGCAGCCGCATTGGTCTGGGGGCACTGGGACTACCGCCTCTAGGGCAAGCAGACAATTCAGAGTCTCTTCCACTGCAGCGTGCTTGTCCCGCGCCCTGCACGGGGACAGCACAAAAGAATCGGTCACTGGACGCCGCAGTTCCAAGCCATAACCGTCTCGGATAACCTCCAGCACCCACTGATCGGACGTGATCTGGGTCCAGGCAGCATAAAACTTCCGCAGGCGCCCCCCTATTGGCTCCTGCTCCGCTTGGACCCCCCCTGGCATCATTGCGACTTTCGGGAACTAGATGCCGACGAGGAAGCAAATCCTCTGCTCGCTCCTCTAAAACCTTGAAACCCCTGGCTACGATAGGGAAACCGCCCCCTCTCTGCCTGGCCAAAACTAGGGGAATGAAACCGCCAAAAGTCCCTTTGCTGCCCTCTAGCTGGCGGCCCCGAGCGACCTTGCTTCGGCCTATCCTCCGGGAGCCTTCCGTCTTTTGACTCCCCCAAATCCTTCACTAGCTTCTCCAGGTCTTCCCCAAAAAGCAGCTTACCTCTAAACGGCAGCTTGCTAAGCCTAGACTTCGAAGAAGTATCCGCCGCCCAATTTCGCAACCACAGATACCTCCTGGCCGCTACCGCCGAAGCCATGCTATTGGACAAACTTCGAACGAGATCATAATGAATATCTGCCAGATAAGCTGCCCCCGTCTCTATCCTGGCCGCCTCTGCCGTCGAATCTACCGCTTGTCCAGACTGCAGCCCCTGAGCCCAACGCAGACACGCTCTGGCTACCCAAGCTCCACAAATGGACGCCAGGAGGGACAGCGCATTCACATCAAAGACCTGCTTCAACAAGGTGTCCAATTTCCTGTCCTGCATATCCTTTAGCGCAGCACTTCCTTCAACCGGAATAGTAGTTTTCTTGGTAACTGCCGAAACCGTGGCATCCACCTTAGGAGACTTGAACAACTCCTGATCTTGCTCTGCTAAAAGGATAGAGCCAAGACATGACCCTGGAACCCTATAGCCCAGCTTCCGGCATATCCCATTCACCTTGTATCATTTCCTTAAACACTCTGTGCACAGGAAAAACCTTTTGCGACTTACGAAAGGCCTGCAACAAGGGATCTTCCAACTCAGACTCCTCAGCCTGACCGCCTGTGGGCATATTAAGCGCCTTAAGCGTCTCAGCTATGAGCGCCGGCAACTCATCCCTTCTAAAAATTCGAACCACACGGGCCTGGTCCTCCTGCTCGGTAAGCTCTCCTTCCTCCAAATCCTCCTCGAACTCTAAGTCCTGTCCTAGGTCTTCCAAATCCACCCCCTCGGACGACACGGACTAACCCAACGGCTCCTTTCCGGACCATAGTCTCTTCGCTGGTATACCCAAACCCGGTACTCGGGCGCTTTTTCCCCCAGACTCCCCTCTGCCGAATTAGGGGACGGCTTACACTGCACCCCAGCCAACGCTTGCTGAAGGAGAGACACAAATTGCAGGGAAAAAACTGCTTCCAAGCCCCCCGGGACCTGCCCCTGCGACACCCAGCTTCCCTGAAGGGAAGACGGCTCCCCCACCGGCTCCAGGGGAGACTCAGCCAATACCTTGGGCTCAGAGAGGCCCGAAGGCCCTTCCCCGGGGCTCTCGCCACTCTCCGGGAGGCCCTACTCCATGGAGATTGCTTCCCTAAAACAGCTTCTGCAGACTCCTGTTTCGGATACAGCCCCTCTCTTGGACCCACACAACAAACAGAGGGATTTAGACGGCATGCCGCCTGAACAGAAGAAAAAAAGTCAAACCTTCTCACACACCTGCAGCCTGTCTCTTATTCTTTTTTTTTTTTTTTTTTTTTTTTTTTTTTTTTTAGAGTGGGCTCCCTCTCACTGCCCACACCCCGTGCTCACCGGGCAAAATTCAAATCGGGGCCTCCGTGACTGAAATAGCCCTAGAAAAAAGCTTCAACTTTCTCACGCGCGCGATTCCCCCGAAGCGCGGCCTACCGCAGGCTACACACGCGGACCGAGATCCCCACAACAAGAACAAAAAGAATCTCGATGACCCCGGCCCCTTACCTTGTTCAGAGGCACTTCTCTTTGCTGCGTCCCGCTCCATTGCGCTCAGCCGAGATCGCGGCTTCGGCGCCCAGAGCTAAGCAGAGTCTGCTGTCCTCTGCACGGCCTGCCACGTCCTGCCGGAATCAAGCCTCAGCAAACGACGTGCAGGCTGTCTCCCGTCTGCTCTGCGACTCCTTCTGTCGGCTCCTCACCCAACTCGGTGGGTTCGGGAACCGGAGGGCAGCACACCTCCCCAAGCACTTTTATTGAAGGAGATTCCCTGAAAACACAGCAAGGTAGAGTGATCGGGGGGGGGGGGGGGGGGAGAGGGGGGGGGGATAGAGTGAAGCAGATAAATAGAGTGAAGCAGAGAAAGAACAGCTGAACACTAGCAGAAATAAGCAGCTCAGCACAGTGACTGCCCTGCAAACGCTACCCCCAGCAGAAAACTAAACCTTCCAAAACTCTCCAAACCTTAACCCTCACTACTTAATTGCTCCTTGCTGCTTGGAGACTGAGAATACTGATGTCAGGAGGCGGAGCCGAGGTACTTATACCGGTGACATCAAAAGAAGTGACGTTTCTCAGTCTCCAAAGCTGCTGGAGGAGGTAGAAGACCCAAAGGTTCAGGACTAGCCTGGAGGGACGCTAAGGAAATGGTAATATGCAAATCAAAGGCTCATTTTTATCCAAGGTCTCTTGTGCCTTAGGTTGCAATAATAAATTCTGTTGTGCATACAAACCCTGTAGGTATGCCTTCTTAATAACAGCAAAAAGAGTACCCACAATATAGATATTTTTTCATGCAGCTGTTACCATACTTACAAGGCTCTGCCAGGAAATTTGGAAGATAACATCATGGCCAACTGACTGGAAAAGATCTGTGTTTATACCAATACTAAAGAAAGTTGATCCAACTGACTGTGAAAATTATTGCACAATTGCTCTGACCCCACATAACAAGATTCTACTCAAGAATATTCAGCAGAGACTACAACCATACCTGGAACGAGAACTGCCTGAAGTGCAAGCAGGGTTCAGGAAAGGGCGAGGAATGAGGAGCATCACTGCGGATCTGAGATGGATCCTTTAAAAAATCTAAAGAATACCAAAAGGATATCTGTATGTGTTTTATTAACTACAGCAAGGTTTTTGATTACATAAACCATGAGAAACTCTGGGCCACATTAAGAAGCATGGTATACCAGAACACCTGATCGTTCTCTTGCACAACCTTTACATTGATCAAGAAGAAACAGTTCAAACGGAACAAGGAGAAAAAGAATGGTTTAAAATCAGCAAAGGTGTACACAACAAGGCTGCATACTTCCCCCTATGTGTTTAATTTATATGCAGAACAAATCATCAGAGAAGCAAGACTGTATGAAGACAACCGAGGTGTGAAGATTGGTGGAAGACTCAACAACCTTTGTTGTTGTTGTTAAGTGCCGTCGAGTCGGAGTCGACTCATGGCGACCCTCTGGATAGCTATCCTAAATTGTGTTCGGTCTTCAGTCAGGCGGTTCATTGTTGACAGACTGGTACCCGTAGCTGCTGTTATTGTAGCGATCCATCTCATTGCTGGCCTTCCTCTTTTGCGTTGACCTTCTATCTTTCCAAGCATGATGTCTTTCTCTAATGATCTCTCTCTTCGCATGATGTGTCCGAAGTATGAAAGTCGAAGTCTTGTCATCTGAGCTTCTAAAGAAAGCTTAGGTTTGATCTCCTCTAGTACCGACTGGTTTGTTCTTCGGGCAGTCCATGGTATACACAGTATTCGCCGCCAGCACCATAATTCAAAGGCATCAATTTTCTTCCTGTCTGTCTTTTTCACTGTCCAGCTTTCACATCCATATGATGTTATTGAAAATACCATGGCTTGAACAAGTCAAATCTTTGTATGGAGAGAGACATCTCTGCTCTTGAGAATCTTATCTAGGTCTTTCATAGCCATTCTGCCAAGAGCAATGCGTCGTCTGATTTCTTGACTGCTTGTTGCTTCTTTATTCATAGTTGATCCAAGTAGGTTAAAGTTGTTCACGATTTCAATTTCTTCTCCTTCAACGATGAACCTGTTGATTATGCCAGTTGTCATGATCTTTGTCTTCTTTACATTAAGGTGCAGGCCCATTTTGAGACTATGTTCTTTGATTGTGAGAAGCAAATGTTTCAGATCATCTTCACTTTCTGCCAGTAATGTGGTATCATCAGCATAGCGAAGGTTGTTGATGAGTCTTCCACCAATCTTCACACTTCTGTTGTCTTCATACAATCCTGCTTCTCTGATGATTTGTTCTGCATATAAATTAAACAGGTAGGGGGAAAGTATGCAGCCTTGTCTTACACCTTTGCTTATTTTAAACCATTCTGTTTCTCCTTGTTCCGTTCGAACTATTGCTTCTTGATCAATGTACAGATTGCGCAAGAGAACGATCAGGTGTTCTGGTATACCCATGCTTCTTAATGTGGCCCAGAGTTTCTCATGGTTTACACAGTCAAAAGCCTTGCTATAGTCGATAAAGCACAAATAGATATCCTTTTGGTATTCTTTAGTCTTTTCAAGGATCCATCTCACATCCGCAATGATGTCTCTCGTTCCTCGCCCTTTCCTGAACCCTGCTTGCACTTCAGGTAGTTCTTGTTCTAGGTATGGCTGTAGTCTCTTTTGAATAATCTTCAGTAGAATCTTGCTGGCATGTGGGATCAGAGCGATTGTGCGATAATTTCCACAGTCAGTTGGATCACCTTTCTTTAGTATTGGTATAAACACAGATCTTTTCCAGTCAGTTGGCCATGATGTTGTCGTCCATATTTCTTGGCAGAGCCTTGTAAGTACAGTAACAGCTGCATCAGATTGCTGCAATACTTCTATGGGAATGCTATCAATGCCTGGTGCTTTGTTCTTTGATAAGGCTTTCAATGCTGCTTCAACTTCTTCTTTCATCACCAATGGTTCCTGATCATAAGGTATAGGTTGAAACGGCTGTTGGTCCACTTGATCTTTATCATATAAAAACTCTGTATATTCCTTCCACCTTTTCTTGATCTTCTCAGCATCATTCAACATAGAACCTTGAGCATCTTGTAACATTCCAATTCGAGGCTGGAACTTTTTCTTTAACTCTCGCAGCTTTAGGAAAGCCGATCTTGTTCTTCCTCTAATAGTTTCTGCTTCTATTTCCTTGCAAGTGTCATTATAGTACTTTTCCTTGTCCTGTCTTGCTGCACGTTGGAAATCTCTGTTGAGTTCTGCGATTGTCTTTCTTTCTCCTTTGGCTTTAGCTTCTCTGCGTTTCTGGGCAATTTTCAGAGTTTCTTCCGTCATCCATTTTGGCCGTTTTTGCTTTTTCACCTTTTGTAGAGACTTCTCGCTTTCTTCCAGCACAACCTTCTTGATGTCATTCCATAACTCTTCCGGAGTTCTGTCATTTGTATCTAAAGCAGCAAATCGATTTTGCAGGCAGTCTTTAAATTCCAGTGGTATATTCTCAAGGTCATATTTTGCTGCATTCATGAGTGGTTTGCTCTTTTTCAACTTTAGCTTGAGTTTGCATACTAGTAGTTGATGATCTGTACCACAGTCAGCTCCAGGTTTTGTCTTTGTTGATGTTACAGAGCTTTTCCATCATTGACTTCCACAGATGTAGTCAATTTGATTTTTATACAATCCATTGGGTGAAGTCCATGTGTACAGTCGCCGCTTGTGTTGCTGGAAGAAGGTGTTTGAGATGAATAGATCATTGGTCTTGCAGAATTCTATCAATCTTTCTCCAGCTTCATTTCTGTTGCCAAGTCCATATTTTCCAACTACTTTGCCTTCTTCTTTGTTGCCAACTTTTGCGTTCCAGTCACCCATGACTATCAGGATATCCTGTTTGCATGTTCTGTCAATTTCAGCTTGTACTTGTTCATAGAACTCTTCAATTTCATTCTCTTCTGCAGCTGTTGTTGGGGCATATACTTGAATTATAGTTGTGTTGATAGGCAATCCTCGTAGACGAATAGAGATTAAGCGTTCGCTGACTGCATTGTATTTCATTACAGTTCTTGCAAGTTTCTTCTTTATTATAAATGCAACACCATTTCTTCTTTGTCTTTCATTTCCAGCATAGTAGACCATGTGATCATCTGATGCAAAGTGCCCGATGCCAGTCCATTTCAGTTCGCTGACACCCAACAGATCAAGTTGTACACGTTCCATTTCATTCTTGACCACCTCCAACTTCCCTTGGTTCATGCTTCGTACGTTCCATGTTCCAATGTGTAAAACATCTTTACAGCTTCTGACTCTCATTTCATGCGCAGCTACATCAGCAGTCAGACTTCCCGAGGGCTTTGATCCAACCACATCATAAATGCTGGCTTTACTCTGAAAAGTCTTCAGCTCTTCCCCAGTAGCTAGTTGAGTGCCTTCCGACCTGGGAGTCTCATCTTCCAGCACCATAGCACAATTTGTTTTGTTGTAACTATCCATTGGGTTTTCATGGCAAGATACAGAAGTAGATTGCCGGGCCTTCCTTCTGCGCAGTTTGAGTTTGGTGTTGTTGCCGTTGTCACAGAAATGTGATCCTCCGCCGTCAACACTATCCCATTCTGCTGCTGCCCAGCCCAACCTTTGCTATGCTGATAAAACCACATTACTGATTGAAAGTGAAGACGATCTGAAACATTTGCTTCTCAAGATCAAGGAATACAGTCTTAAAATGGGCCTGCACCTTAATGTAAAGAAGACAACTGATAACTGCCAAAATCAATAAGTTCATTGCTGATGGAGAAGAAATTGAAATAGTGGACAACTTTAATCTACTTGGATCAATAAAGAAACAACAAGCAGTCAAGAAATCAGACGATGCATTGCTCTTGACAAAATGGTTATCCTGAAAATCTGACTGAGTTGAGAACCCCTGCTTTAGAGGGTAATTTTATAAAGTCGCACCTAGTTATCATGTGTTTTCATGTGCATATTTTATGCCTCTTTTGATCAAGTCAGAAATGCACGTACTTGGCTTTATAAAATATTAGAGAAACTGGCAGAGAATGCAGTTAAGGCGCAATGACTTACGCCAACCCCAGAGCTGGTATAAATTATTCACATCTACGTTTTGCAAGTACATTTAAAAATTTTAGTATTTATAATCAATGCATGCACCAAACACTCCAATCAAATGCAATCCACTTGCATAACCATAGTGAAACTACATGCAATGCAAATAAGGTGCATACTTCCCAACTAATTAGTATTTTGTAAGAGATTACTGGCATGCATAAACACCACTTGCATGCGTAAATGGCTACAATGCCAGCATTTATAAGCATTATAGGCACACACTTTTTAAAATTATCCTCATGAACAGTAAAATTTTAATCCCCTACATGGACGCACATCCCTCTATTTGCAGTTCTCCGGTCTCCCTCCCTCCTATGTAAATGAGCCTGCCCTACCTGCTTCCAGCACCACTAGAAGCAAAGAATATGGATAGGATCCAGCCAATGGTGCTCAGGTTGGGAAAGTGGAAGGCAACTGAAGTCACAGGAAAACATAACCAAGTGGAAGGTGCTGTGGTGTAAATGAAGCATCTGCATGACGTGAGGGGGGGGGGGGAGAAAATGAGCTCTGCAAAAGTCTCTGGGATGACACTGGAGAGAATCAATGAGTGTCCTGGAAGGGGAAAGAGCAAAAGGAATACTAGAGGGATAAGGAGAAGGGGGCTGTTGCAGGCTGATAAAAAGTGCTGTCAGCAACCACAACTTACATGATGGGCAGAACTGAGGGTGGGAGAGTTCAGTTACTGAATGAAGCATATGAGCAGAAGGCGGCAGCAGAACACCTGGAGAGTGTGAGAGCATGTGCGCGTTATTCTAATACTACCTCCACTCTGTCTACTCTACACCCTTTAAGAGGCATCAAAAAAGCTAAATCATCATTTTCTGTTTCTTCCATTTATGAAGCCTTTAACACGCTACATGCATGAAATGAAATACACATCTGAATTACTAACAGCCAGCCCCCCAGGAATACGGATGTGACAGCATTGAGGAACGGGGTGTGAAGGAAAGTGCATGAAGCATGCCTCATGGAATAATTTCTAATCCCTCAACACATGTCTAAGTGTATACAGTTGTGTGGAAAGGTCAGCCACCCCTGGTCAAATTGTAACCAGACAAAACCTGGCCATGTTGGGCTTGTTAAAAGTTAATTCAGCCTGATTTTTCTTGTGTGACCATGTATAAAGATCTTTTAAAGATGTCGCATGGTCAAGGCCGGCCCAATCACTAGCCAAACTAGGTGGTCGCCTATGGCTGCAGCTTATGGGAGGCAGCAAATAGTAGCTTCAGTCAAAATAAAACAGTGGATCCCAATAGCCCTGTAAACCCAAAGACTCATCACTACTTACTTTTACCTGCAGGAAGAACGGGCAAATAGTAAACAGTCTATTTGGAAATTTCCCTTATTTTTTTATATATTTACAAAATTAAGTTTAAACCTAAAAGTATAATATCCAAAATATGCATATTTATAGGATTTTCTTGGAGAGGTATGTAGAGATAATAGAGATAATGACTGAGTTTAGTTATCAAAATGGGGGGGAGGGGGCAGCTAGGGGCCCAAAAACTAATTGCAATGGGGCACAAGGCTGAAGGCTTGCCTAGGGTGTTTAATAACCTTGTACTGGCCCTGCGCATTGTTCTCCTCAGCCTCCACTATTAGGATATAATGGCCAGGGCTCGACAAACCCCAGGTGACAGATCACTATGGGCAACTAAAATCAGACCTGGCACCTGGGGCTTAGAACAGCTGTGCAGCTGCACAAAGACTCCAAAAACCACGATCACAGCAAGTACCAGCCCTGGCTGCCCAAGAGGATCTCATTCCATTCTCCGCAGGGAGAAGTGCTACCACGGGCAGCAATCGCAGCACGGATCAGCTCTGGCTGCCCGTGTGGATCCCATCTCTCATGGGCAAAAGAGAAGGGGAAGGCTGCAATCGCAGCACAGGCACAAGCTGTCTGTCTGCAAGAGATGGGATGCCTGTGGGCAAACAGTTTGCATCTGGGCTGCAATCACGGCCTTCCCGTTCTCTTCTGCTCGTGAGAGATCAGACTCCCATGGACAGAACAGGAGGGGAGGGCCACGATCACTGCCTGGAAGGCAACAGGCTGCTCTCAGGAATCGCATTTCCTGCGGACAGAAGAAGACAGCCAGTCAGGCCTGCAATTCAAAAAAGAAAAAAAAAGTTAGACAGGAAGGTAGGGGGTGAACTATTAAAAACTAAAGGGTCAGTAACTAACAGAAAAAAACAAGAAAGACGATGGAGAGCAGGGGGTGGAAATGCTAAGTGGGAGTGGGAGTGCGAGGGGAAGGGGAAGGGGAAGGGGAAAGAGTCTGAAAGGAGAAAAAAAAAGAATGGTGGGGTTAGGAAAAGTGCAAGGTTAAAGGTATGAATACATGGTGCATTTGCTTCCCCCAAACACACACACAACTACCCCACCTTCGTAAGAGACACATACCCCAGCTCCAGACCACATGCACACGCACATACAGGAAACTCACCTCTGCATCACATACACAGAAGTTCTCCAGTTCTGCAGTACACACACACACGTCCTGCAGCCCTGCACCCACCCACACAAAGACACCTAACTACATCCCAAGCACAGAATGGCACCCCCCCCCCTCCCCCAGTACCACACAGACACTTGCTATTTGAAGCTATAGCTGTTATCTAAAGATGCACGATGTAGGAACTCTGGTGCTGGTCTCATGAGACTTGCGAACATCAGACTAGTGCAAGAGGACGGGGGGGGGGGGCACTTGGAGGTCATGAGCACTGTCTCCTAAGATTATGGACTGGCTCCTAAATCTGCACAAAATTTGTTAAGGGCTGTCACGAGCCATTATTTGCAATTACTTGGGAATTTTCCTAATCTTATAGCTTCTCTCCCCGACTTAGCCCAGGTATTGCAGCAACAGTGCTTAGACAGCTTTCAGACGCGCACTCTTTCAGGCAATCCTCCCTTGGCAACTCCGATTTGCACCAAAGGCATTGGGGAATGAAAATAACTTGCCCAGCTTCTCTGGTTCTGTTTACTGTTCTAACCACTAGACCATTCTATTTGAAGCATCAGCTCAGACAAATCCCATGCTCACTCACAACCACTCACAGTTGTTTCAAATCAGCCTTAAAAACCCACCTTTTCCAGAGGGCATCTGACCTACATTCATGATCACTACCCATGGACAGCCCTGCTCCTACTATAACCCCCCCCCCCCCTCATCTTCCCTACTCTCCTGTTCCTACTGTGGTCATCTTTCCTGTCACTAGAGTTCAGTTCTGATTTTTATTATTTTATTTTTATGTAAACCACTTGATTTAATTTAAAGGGTGGTATATCGAATTTTAATAAGCCATAAACCTGCTTCTGCCACTACACCCAAAACTAGTCCTTGTAGTTTTCTCTCTGCCAGAGATTCCCTATCGTTTTGGTCATGCAGACCCCTTATTGACTCCTACCACTTTTTCTGGAACCAGACCCTTGGGTGGGGGGCAGGGCCATTTGGCACAGGCTTCACCTCAGCCAAGGTCACATGGTCCTCCATTTTAACCCTCTAATCATTATAATTTGTTTTTGTATAATAAATTTTTGGATTTTGGAGCGTTTTTTATGACATTCTTTATACTAAAATATTTTTTTACCCTTCTTCACAGAAAATGAAGGGTCCTCACAATTGGAAATGGCCCGAGCCTCATCTGAGCTTTCATGTGGCCTTCCTGGACCCTCTCCCCTCAACACCAAGCTTCACCCCACTAGCTTTCTATCTTCCTTCTCCTTCCTGTCTCCACCATTCTCACCCTCCTCCAGACAACTCTCTCCAATCTCTCTCTCTCTCTTCCCTCAGACAATTCATACAACTCCTCTCTTTTTTCTGTCCTGTGGAGCCCCTGTAAATATACTCCAGAGTGGAAGCCAATGAGCTCTACGTTACTTCTTCAGAGGTAGTGTATATTCTGGAGAGGTAAACTAGGAAGAGCAATAAACAAAGATTCCAGCAGGGGGGAGGAGGAACAAGGAAAGAGAGAATGAGACACTATGGGGGAGGGTTAAGTAAAGAAGTAAATGGGGGTTTCACTGTAGGAGCTTACAAATATATATTTGCTTGTTGCCCAATATAGTGTTTTTATCAAGCACTGCTTATGTATCAATTCTGTGAAAATATTTTCGTTACTGTGAAAGAACATTTCAGTAGCTCTCAGAAATTTGAAGAGGCACCCAGCAATAGTTTCTGAAAAATATGTTGGGTTAACTTGCAAAAGAAAAACAGACAGAGATTAGAGACAGGACAAAGGCCTACACTGGAAAGCAGACATATACATGTAAACATTCACAGAAGAATAAGACTGAAACTCTATGGCAGATTCAAGAGAGCATGGAAAATTAGAGAATAGGGATGAGCTTGTTACTTTCTGGGAAGATTATATAACTAAAGATTTGTTTACCTTGCTTTTATACGGAAAGGAGAAGATTGCTAAGCTGAATATAGATCAGCAGGTTCCACAGTTCTACTGACCTAAACCTGCTTTAACCAAACATGATAGCTAAGCTGTGCTGATTCCTGGCATTTTCTTTACAGACTTTCAGTGCTGAGGAATTCTGCGATTGCATAGTAGTTTTGTGAGAAGATGGTTCACTAGGAACTGGATGCCAACATGTATTTTCTTAAGCTAGGTCAAAGGCCAAATATCATTTATAATCTTGACAAAGCAGGTCAACATATAGCAAAATGCTACTACAGTTCTCATTCAATGCTTAAGCACATCAAACCAGAATCAAATGCCTACTATTTTGCAAGCTCTACTTTTCACATATTTAATTCCCAATGTTGACAATGTGGAATGAAAAAGAAAAAACAATTAAACTGGAATTTCCCTTATCTGGTAATTAATATCCTATGACTCATTCTCAAAGAATGTAAACATATCATCATTTCTGAGATTTCAGTAATAAACTGGTGTTCCTGTTAATAAGGGAGCACGGACTTCCGGTATGAGCGCAGCAAAGGTCGGACGTGTCTAAGAGAGCACCGTCTCCCAAATCCCCCCCAGTACTGTAAGGAAGCGTGAAGAAGGGTGCAAACTCTATCCAGAAAAGATATAATGCTGAAGATGATGAGGCTTAAACCCGTTAAGACTATTGCCGAAATATATGTGGCTAGGGGCAAACTGCGGGAGACTGTGGAGGGAGCGGTGCAAGGCCCGGGCTCCTCGGCGTCATCCACGGCAAGTACTGGAGACAGCTACAGGGGGTGCAGTGAAGCAGATCTCCTCACCATATTGAGAGAAATAAGGGACTCCAAAACAGAAATTGTTAATAAGGCCCTTGGCAAGATAGAGAAGTTCACAGCGGTGGAGGTGAGACTGGAGGAGGCTGAAGCCAGAATTAGTTCTACGGAGGATGCACAGGGGCAGATGGGGAAGGAGGTCTCTCACCTACAACTAGGCTGGCTGCAGGCAAAAACGGAAGAAATGGAAAATCGGGAGAGAAGATCAAATGTGCGGATCTTTGGCGTGCTGGAAGGGGAGGAAGGCAGAGACCCTATATCATTTGTTAAAGCTTTATTTGTACAATATTTCCTGGACTGTCCTTCAGCAGAGGCATGAGATTGAGAGGGCGCACCGGGAACTCCATCCCCGCCCGGAGAACAATGCGAGGGCACGGGCATTTATAGCTAAGCTTGGTAGCCCTTAAAATATCCCCCTTTCAGTTTTGCCCACTGTTTTTCTACATCCATAAGAACATAAGATATGCCATACTGGGTCAGACCAAGGTCCATCAAGCCTAGTATCCTGTTTCCAACAGTGGCCAATCTAGGTCATACGTACCTAGCAGTATCCCCAAAAGACACAGGTTCCACAATGCTTGTATTGGGTCAAGCATTGATATCCTGGGTCCCTTTTTAATAATGGCTTATGGACCTTTCCTCCAGGAACTTGTCCAAACCTTTTTTAAACCCAGCTACACTAACAGCTCTTACTACATTCTCTGGTAACAAATTCCAGAGTTTGATTACACGTTGAGTGAAAAAATATTTTCTCTTATTTGTCTTAAATAGCTTACCCTGTAGCTTCATTACATGTCCCCTAGTCTTTCTGTATTCTGATAGCGTAAACAATTGATCTACGTTTACCCGTTCCACTCCATTCATTAATTTATAGACCTCTATCATATCTCCCCTCAGCCGTCTCTTTTCCAGGTTGAAGAGCCATAACCTTTGTAGCCTCTCTTCATAGGAGTAGCTGTTCCCATTCCGCTAATGACTCCCTGAGGTATTGGCCCATCTGGGCAAACTTAGTTTTCCTAAAGTCTAAGACCGTCACTTTTGAATGGATTCTAACAGCTGTGATAAGGAAGCTTATCATAGCTCAGGTAGGAGCTATAGAAAAGATGATGTGACTCTGAACAAGCAACCTGTCAGTTCTGGTAGAAGCAAGAAAACAGAGTTTTCACATAAAAGACTACCAGTCCCAGAATGCACCAGCTTTCCAGCAGCCATGAGAGGGGCTGAAGTGAGAGAATGTGTGTGCAATCAAGAGAGCTATGAGGTAATCCCTAAGCACTCATCTCAAAGGGCAGGGCTTGATTCAACACAGCTGCGCTGTGTTAGGGAGCAGCACACATTAAGAAAGAATAAGAATAGAGATTATTCTTCAGGAAACAGTTTTCAGCAACAGTTTCAAGAACAGCTTCAGGAAGAGCTTCAGGGAGAGCTTCAGCAAAAGCTACAGAGGGAGGAAGAGATACAGAGACAGCAACGGCTACAAGCACCAGTATCACCTGGAGAAACAGAAGCCAAGCCAAGCAGATAGAGAGAGAAGGAAACTCTCTGGAAGGAAGAGAAGAAAGGCCATTGGAAGGTCTGGGAGATTCCAAGGCAGTACTCATACTGGGAGGTATTCCAAAAGCCAGCAGAGTCCATTGGACTGGATTCAGCCAGAGGAATGGAGTGGCAGAGATAGGAATCACCAGTGGCTACCTGGAAGAGAGAAGACTGCATGTGGAAGGGACTTTCAGACCAAGGCCAGAAGGTATGTGAGAGAAGATCCAGCGTCCAGGGATCAAGATTGGAAGGCTGGACATCAGAATTGGATTACATATTGGCCAGGCTATACAGAGAGGAATAATGATAGCAGGAGAGGCTCAGGTATGAACACTGATCCAGACCCTATCTATAATAGAGAATGGCAGCAAGGGAATAAGCATTCTCATGATAGTGCCTTAATGAAAGACTCATCTGTGCCAATGTATGATATTGACCCTATGATTGTTGATGCAGGGGGAAATACAGCAGATGAAACTATTTACATGGACTGTTCTTTATCTAAATGCTATTGCTAGTTTTCTATGAGCAAACACATCAGCCATCACAAAGAAACCTAACTTTGTTCTTTATTTCCACTGCAAACAGCTCTTAAAACAGGATTTGGGCTCACACAGTAGCAGCCAGCCAGCTAAAGGCTTTCAGCTGGTCCATTGATAGTAATTAGGGCTGCACCATTGTGTGTGTGAGCAAGGGAGAATCACTGCTGAGATCTGCATGGAAAATAAGCAGAAGTTAACCTAACCAGCAAAGTTTATTCTTTTCTTTGTGCCTTGGTATTTGGTAATTATTTGCTAAGAAAACATTAGCTAATTGCCTGACAAGCTGATGGTTGTTTTCTGGTTTATTTTGTGATTTTTGTTATCCATTTTAAACACTGCAAGCAAGTAACCTCATATATAGTGCTATCAAGCATACATGTGCTGGGTGAATTAAACCCCATCAATAAAAGAAGTATTTTATTGATCTTACCACTTGGTTTCACAACTCAAATTATTGTCATCAGCTGTGTTTGGGAGTGAATGAACTACAATACCCACAATACCTTGCAAGAATCATATGAATATATGCATCGTCAAGATTGTGTAAGTTCTCACCCTAGGCAGCCGTCTGACACAGCCCTAGTCCTAATATTGAACCACACCATCTGGTGATCGCTGGAGCGTGAGGCACCAGCCACTTCTACAGAGGAACGGAGAGCAGACCAAGCTACCGAATCGCAGGAACTGGGAACTCAGGGGGCAGGATGAGATGGAAGCAATACAAATCTGTGGCTTTGAGAAGGATGGACTATGATGGAGAAGGTAGCCAACTCCAAAGGGAAGTCAAGAGGAGAACTATTTAATCAATTGGCATAGCTGGAGGGGGAGGGGGGGGTGTGAGATGGGAGTGAGACCACTTTAGGCTCTGCGGAAGCACAAAAGGAGAGAAAGTGGAATTCAGAGGAAGAGGGGAGGAGAGTTGAAGAGGGGAGGAAAAAAGGGGGAAAAGTTTGTGATGTTAATTGTTTTCTGTTGTTTTGATGTATCAGGGTGGCTCAGTGTTAACAGTGCGGCACAAAGGGAGGTCAGGATGATTAGAGAGGTCCAAAGGGGGACATGGGGGGTTACATAATTGCCTCATGGAATGTCAGGGGAACACACAGCCCTATAAAGCGGAACAGAATACTGACAAGTCTAGTGCGGGCGAAGGCGGACTTTGCCCTCCTGCAGGAGACACACAAACTAGAGAGGAACATGAGAAACTGAGATGGTTGGGGTACATCTGGGTGTTATTGTTCAGCATATAATTCCAAGAAATGGAGGGTTGCTATTCTTATCCATAAAAGGGTCCCATTTATTCTAGGAGAGGTGGAGGAGACACACAGGGCAGGGGGGTGTGGATCGCAGGGCGGGTAGATCAAGCAAAGATAGCACTTTTGAATGTATATACTCCCAACGGGCCAAAAGGCAGCTTTTACAGACAGATGCTAAGGGAGTTCACAAAAGTGGCTCAAGGTGATTGGATAATAGGGGGGAGACATGAACTGTACGTTGGGGAAGGAGGATAGATCAAATTTCTCTGAGGGCTCATGGAAAGGAAGGTAAGATGCTGTTTGAGGGAGTGGGATTTGGTAGACACATGGAGGGCGAAAAATGGTGGGCAGCGAGGCTTTACTTACTTCTCATCGAAGTCAGGGGTGTACTCCCAGTTAGACTATATTCTGGGGCGACGGAAGCAAATGGGAGTAGTGGGACATTGCCAACTCCACCCACTTACGATTTCAGACCATGGGATGGTGGCCTGTCAATGGCAACTATCAAGGAACGGGGGGGGGGGGAGGGTAGATATAAGGGGTGGAGGGCTAACACACAGTTTGAGTAAGGAAGAGATTCGAAAGCAGCTTCAAGGAGCATGGAAGGAATACCTCCTAAATAATGACACAGGTGAAGTGGGTGGAGCCACCCTTTGGGATGCATGGAAAGCCTATATGAGAGGTATCTTAATACAACTCAGAGCAAAGAAGAAAAGGGAGGAGGCGGCAGAGCAAAGCAGACTGATAAGCCTGATACAGGACCTTCAGGCTAAACATAGTATAACAGGAGGGCAAAGGATGTATCGTTGACTGTGCAATGCACAGACTCAACTTAACGTGCTAGAAACGGAACGGGTGGAAAGGTTGTTAAGGGCTACCAAGCAGTCTTACATGGAAAGCGGGAATAAGGGGGGGGGGAATTGTTAGCATGGTAACTCAAGAAACAGAGGGAGGAAAGTTTGGTGGCTGAAATACATCAGCCGGGAGGGAAGCAGGTGTACGCGAACACCAAAATTTGCGAGGAGTTTAGGAGGTTCTACGAGAATCTATACAATACGGAAGGGGAAGGTTCCCCAGCTCAAACGGCTCAATATCTTGAGAAGATAGGCTTGCCTAGATTGGCAGGGGTTGAGGCAGAGGTGCTGGGGAAGACAATACAACTGGAGGAGGTATTAAGGGCCATAAAAACCCTTCCGCGGGATAAGGCGGCAGGAGACGATGGGTTTTCCGCCAAATACTATTAAGCAGTAGCGAGGGAGATTGCTCCCCTAATGGCGAGGGTTTTTTCAGGGACCCTCCATGGGGAACGGCTCCCTGAGTCTTTTGCACAAGCCAATATAATTGTCCTGCCGAAGGAGGGAAGACCACAGGAGCACTGTGGCTGCTATCAGCCAATAGCACTAATAAACTGCGATGCAAAGATATTTGCCAAGGTGCTCACTCTTAGACTATTAGTACACCCGGATCAGTCAGGGTTTGTAAAAGAAAGGGTGATATCTGACAATGTATGTCAGGCAATCAATTTGCTTCATATAGTGAAAGAGAGAGAGAAAGGAAAAGGCGCTCTGTGTGGCGTTAGATGCCGAAAAGGCATTCGATAGGAATGGAATGGAGTTTTCTGTTTGCGATGCTGGATCGTTTGAATGTGGGTGAAGGGTTCAAGATGGGGGTAAAGGCACTTTATACAGCGCCAAAAGCATGAGTGCAGGTAAACGGGCAGCATTCCAAGGAGTTTCAGCTATACAGAGGGACACGGCAAGGTTTCCATTGTCTCCAATGTTATTTTGGGATAGTTATTGAAGCCTTGGCGGCAAAGGCAAGGGAAAATGAAAAGATATGTCCGATAAAGGTGAGGGGTGGAGCATACGATTTTGCTATATGCGGATGATACCCCGATATTCCTGTCAAAACCTGAAAATTCGGTGCCAGCATTAATGTTTAAGCTGGATGCCTTTGCAAAAATGTCAGGGTTCAAAGTAAACCTCTCTAAAATGGAGGCTCTGGCCCTGGGAGGTCTGCGACACCAAGAGATACCGGACTTTCCATTTCAATGGGCGAAGTACCTGGGGGTCAGAATATCGGAGAACCCCATGGAACTGTTTGGGCTGAATGATACCCCCTTAATAAGCAAGATTGGAGAGGAGATGGACAAATGGGGAGCGCTCCACTTGAGCTGGAAGGGTAGGGTGGCTGCATTGAAAATGAACATAATTCCCAAATTTCTATTTTTGTTTACCCAGCTCCCAATTCCCCTAGAGATGGCAAAACTTGGGGCTTGGGAGAGGAGACTTGTTAAATTCACGTGGGAAAAGAAGAAAGCTGGTTAAATCCAAAGAGGGAGGGGAGATTAGGTTTCCCTCCTTGAAGTAGTATTACAGGACAGCAGTGCTCAGGGCGTTGAGGGATCACTATCATCAGGGGCAAGAGGCTTCATGGGTGGAGATAGAGAAAGCGATACTGACGCCGCAATCGCTCTGTGAGTGGGTGGGAGGGGAGGAGGGGTGCGGGAGGGGAGGAGGGGTGCGGGAGGGGGATGGAAGGGGCTCCGGAGAGGCAACCGCTTCTCAAGGTTTTGAGGTTAGTGGTCAGGGAATTAAAGAAAAGGGGGGCAATGCCAGCCATGCTTAGTGAATGGATGAAGTTAAATGATATATACCCCTTCTCAGCGGGGGAATTTAGTGGGTTACAACAAGACCTGATGGTAGTGGGAATGACTCGATTCAGAGATATATTAGGGAAAGGAGGAATGATGAGCATGCAGGAGGTGGAGGGGCATGTTGGAAGGCGGATACCTTTCCTTCCAGTATTTCCAGCTCCGGTATTTTGTCTCACTTCCAGTTGTTAAGCAAAACCTAACAAGGTCCAGCACGCATTTGGAGAGGGTATTGTATACAGGGGGGAGGGCAAAGGGGTTGCTAGTAAAGTTATATAAAACCCGCATGGAGGAGATAGAGCAGGAAGGGGGCCCCACATGGAGGGGTGGGAGCGGTGGAGAGGGCAGGCGCTTGGGATAGACACATGGATGCATATTCACAGAGGCATATATAAATACACCTGGGTCACCTCCTGGCAGCAGACATAGTTTCAAATAGTGCACAGAGCTTATAGCACCCCGATGAGTCAGTATAAGGCAAAAAGGAAGGAGACCCCATTGTGCTGGCGAGGTTGTGGGGGAGAAGGTACTTTCTTCCATGTGTGGTGGGGGTGTTCAGTGATTAAAACCTATTGGGAACAAGTTAGAAGGGAGACGGGGAGGATAGTGGGAGGGCAGGTAGCTAACGAGCCAGTGGAAGTGTTATTGGCAGTACCTGGGAGAGGGATGAAATGGGCCATGTTAGCACAAAAGATGCTATTAGCAGCCAGAGTGGTGGTGGCATGGAGGTGGAAATCAGTAGTAGGCCCTACTATTGAGAACTGGATGGGTAAAGTGGGGGAGGCCCTGAGATTTGATCATATATCATGTACCCTAAAAGGGCGGAAGGGGCAATACAAGAAAATATGGGGTACGTACATAAAGAGCCTCAAGGAGGCTACACCTTAGTAGGGTGAGGGGGGAGAATCAGGGGAGGAGTAAAAGACTACGACTGTGAGCACGCACTCAGCCGCATAAGTTATATGTACAATGCAGTGGGAGTTGTGGGTTATTGAATATGTTTTAATGCATTTGCATGGTTACTGTGTAAACTATCAGTATGGAATATGAGACTTGGGAGATGATATATATACACACACACACACACACATACTGTAGTGGTGAAATGTGACGAGAGAGTTTAAGACAGGCAACAGTTTGCTGTAGGGGGATGAGGAGGGAATAGTGGTGTGTAGGATATGGACTACCAATGGGTTTGATAATACTCAGGTGAAGGGATCAGGGGCACTTTTGTCATGAAGGTGGGGATTGAGGAAGGGAAGGGAGGATACAAACGGTGCTTCAAAGGTTGCCATTGTATATAATATGGGAAATTCCACAATTAATAAAAATAAAGTTCATTAAAAAAGTAATAAAGGAGCACAGTCAACTTGGGGTTAAGCATGTTTTTTTTCTTTTGTACACAGATAGAAAAATGGACAGTGCAGCTACACGTAAGTTAAGTGTGTAAACATAACGTTTAAAGAACAATTCCCTATTCTGCTTTACCAAAACCACAGAGGAAATGTGTCACACAAAACATTATCCAGCTACAGTTCGTGAACAGAGAGACAAAAAACACAAAGTAGCTTGCTGTGCTAAGGTCACCCAGCTCATAAATCGCTGCAGTTCTACTTCACTATAGTTTCCTGCTCTAAACAAATAAGAATGTTTCAGATAGTTACATGGAAATGTTTTTGTTTAAAGAAAAAAAAAAGGGTAAAATGAATACAAGTAAGGACGCAGGGCGACTACCTAAGTTGGTGGTACACCAGAAAATTTGTATCTTATTTTAATATGTAAGTATATTTTATTGAAAACCACTTTTCTGGCTTTTGAAAGGCAGCATACGAAGAACTCAAACCATAAATTTAATGTGGTTGAAAAACTAGAAATTTTCAGATCCTCCAACAGAATTATATCAGACTCCCTCTCTGGCTTAAAAATCTCAGCATCAAGTATTTTATAACTTCCGACCATAAAATGTTGGCTTAAAACATCTACATCTCTCTTGCACATATCTCATTCAGCACAGTTACTTACCTGTAACAGGTGATCTCTGGGAACAGCAGGAATAAGTCTTCACATATGGGTACGTCGGTACCAACGGAGCCTGCGCGGGAGCGCTCCCCAGCATCCAAAAAGAAAGCTTTTGGGAGCATCCCACACACATGCGCGCTGCCTTCCCGCCTAAACACTTCCCTCTCATCAGTTGGGTTTGTAGTTGAGACCGAAGGAGGGAAGTAGATAAATTAGAAAGAGAGAGAGAGAGCAACTCCTAGGGGAGGTGGGTGGGTTGTGAAGACTTATTCCTGCTGTTCCCAGAGATCACCTGTTACAGGTAAGTAACTGTGCTATCTCCAGGAACAAGCAGGAATGAGTCTTCACATATGGGGACTCCCAAGCTAAGATGCCTGGAGGAGGCCCCAGCATGTTGCAAATCCAATGGATGGGCCATGCTTGTTCCTCAGAACCTTAGGCATCGAAGGGATGGAGGGTAGGAGTTCAACTAGAAAAGAAAAAAGGGGGCTGTGGAACAGCTTGACTAAACAAGGTATCCAGAGGGGGGTCCTTGTGTAGATTATAATTGTTAGAAAATATTGAATTCCAATTTTCTAATGTGGATCTTACTCAAAAGTATTGCAAAAAATATTTGGTGAGGCTAATATGGGTCTGTAGTTGGGAGCCAGTACATTATCCTCAAAGAAATTTCCTCACTGTGAAGTAGAGGAAAATAAATTTTGCAATACAGGAAGAGATAAGAAGCCTTAATGGCTAGAACTAACCCCAGAAGAAAAAATGGGGGAGTTTAATGAGGTTGGACTTTGGAGAAAATAGCTAAAGCTTCTGTAAAGTCCAAAGTTTGAACTCCTTGCCCTTGGAGCAGAATAAGGCCCTAGGAAAGAGTGGAGATAAATCTGACTGGTTTGGATGAAAAGGTAGAAATACCCTTTGCAGAAAAAAGGATAGGTCTTTAAGACTCCCTTTATCCAAATGAAAGACCAAGACATTTGTAATAGGCGTTGGGCCCCCAATTTCTTGAAGATCAGTAAAGTCTTTCGTAAGTGATGTCACTTATGACAATGACTTTACATGGAGAGCTTCAGATGTGAGGTAACCGAAAAGATAAAGAAGGTATTTCCTAATGTACCATAGAAATTGGTTGTCCATTAAGTTTTATGATATGCTGGGACAGCATTAATACGGACAGTAAACAAATCTTTCAAAGTCAGATGTTGTATAGAGAGTGACCCAATAACAAGAAGGATTAAGACCTACTTGAGGATATTGATGGAGAATCTCTGTCTGGTTAAAAATGGAAGAACTATAGAGAAAGTTTCATGGAAAACTGGTACTATGTTTTCCACTTACAAGGAGAGGACTAGATTGCTTTAAAAAAGATGTATCCCCTGAATAACCAGGTCTTGAGACGTACGTGAAGGAGTGCAGAGGAGATCCTTAGTCTTAAGACAGCAAGTCTGGATCCTTCTATAACTTCAAGTAGTAGCTTGAGAAAAAGACGCAATATAAGGGGATACCATGTTTGCCTCTCTATGAGGGCAATATGAGTATCATGCGGTCTTTAGTTCATCATAAGCTACAATGAAGTATAGGGAAGCAGAAGGAAAAAATAGTGAATAAGGACCGACTGCATTGAAAAGAATGCATCCCTGTTGTAGAAATTCCAGTGAGATGTGGAACAATCCAGGGAATTGTGCAATTCTGTACACTTTCACGTGATCTAAGCCCTGGTTACTTTTCCTTAAAAGGAATTTTTTTTAAGGAAGATGATAAGATTAGGAAAAAAAACAGTCATGTAGGAGCATGACTTGGCAGAGTCTACTAGCTGAAACCCTTTTTAACCATCTGGAAGCTAGCTACTAGGAGTAGCTCTGAGGCTGTCTGGGAAAGGCCCATAGTTGCAGAGCTTTCTTGTATAATTGCAGAGAGCATGTTGTAGGTTGCTTAGATCTGGCTGTGTAATTGCCAGTGTGCAACCTAATCTATTCTGTTGGGGCCAAAAAGAATTGAAGATGGCTAAGAATAGTAGACAGGATTGATGTCTGCAACAATAAATTGTCCAAATGGGTTCTGGAACCTCTTTTGGAGTTATCTGTTATTAAGGCAGCAGAAAAAAAGTTAGGTCCTATAGGTTAGAGAGGACCGTCAGACATAATTTGGAGTGGTGATACTCAATTTCTGTCTGATAAGCTGCCTTAAAGAAGTATCTGAGAAGGTTAGCTCAAAGATACACAGAGAAAAAGATGAACCGCAAAGGAGAAGAAAACTCTGTAAGGAAAATGCTTACTTTAGTAGGTATTGAAGAAAACCCTATGGGCTTAGCGAATAAGCCCTCCAGTTGATTAGTAATACTCTTAGAGACTGAATGTCTGGACTAAGAGGATAGAAGTAATACAGAGTTGAGAAGACTTACAATTTGGTAAGTCTTTGAAGAGGTAGGGTCCCCTTGCAGTTAAAAGTATGAGATATCCTCATACAGGAAACTGTCAAGGTGAAGAGCATAGCTCACCTTGTTGTTAGTTGTTAGTTCTCCTGTTTTGTTTTGTTTTTAAAGGAGAAAACCTGTTATCTTTAGGGTATGATGGTCCTCAATAGCTCTTGGAGCTAAAAGGAGGGATTTCTCTTGTAGCAAGAGATTCATGCCCAGAGTCAAGGATGGAATCAATGTATGACTGATATCTCAACATGGATGAGAGGAACCTTAGATGCTTCTGTTGAAAAGAAGTAGGT
The DNA here is from genome assembly GCA_033557465.1 of Ichthyophis bannanicus. Taxonomy (NCBI): domain Eukaryota; kingdom Metazoa; phylum Chordata; class Amphibia; order Gymnophiona; family Ichthyophiidae; genus Ichthyophis; species Ichthyophis bannanicus. Next base: position 549,673,030 of record CM066035.1, read on the forward strand.
TCAGAGGTTCTAAAAACCTCACACAGGAAAAAGTGAATAAAATATCAGAAACCCTGCGACTGCTGGGTTTGCTGAGCCTGTTGAGGTTTTGATTTGCTTAGCCTGGTTTGATGTTCCCTGTTTTTGGAAACATCTGCATCATGGGTGGAAGATGGATACAACTCTTTCCCCTAGGGGGATAAAGCTTTTTAGGAGATTTTTTATTAGCTGGGATAGAGGAAAGTTTTGACAATCCTCTGAAAGCAACAGCATCAGTGCTTAACTGATTAGCTTGAAATAAAGCCTCCTTGTTGAAGAGATTTTCACCAGTACAAGGAGTATTTCCCAGCCTTTCCTGTACCCATCTGTCCACATCTGAAGCTTGGAGCCAGGCTATGCGTCGTGCTCCTATGGCTATAGCAGAAGTTCTGCTAATAGACTCAAAACAGTCCAGGGAAGCACGATTAAGGAACCTAGAGATATTTTGAGCATGATTGACTAATAAGAAATAGTCTGCTCTTTTATGCTCTGGAAGAAAAGGGTTCAAAAACTTTAAGTTCTTTGTGACCTCTTCAAGAGATAATCCCATATAGAAAATATGAGATAATTCTTGCTGAAAGCATGGATGCCTGGAAGCATCGACGTCCAAAGGCATCTAATGTCCTAGACTCACGACCTGGCGGATAAGAAGAGTCCTTCTTTGCACTTTTAATACACCTCATTGCTGATTCTACAACAATAGAATGATGAGGAAGTTGAGTCTTTTGAAAACCTGGAGAAGGTGGCACCTTGTACATAGTGTCAAGTGTCTTGGAATGTGGGGATACCGTTAAAGGAGTTTCCCACATTCTTAATAGTAGATCTTGTAAGATCTGATGCAAAGGAAGCATGATGACCTCCTTTGGAATCCAGGGGAATTGCAGTGTCTCTGAATCCCCCGGTAGGGATTCTTTACCAGGTATAGAAATGGCAAGTAACTTTGCCATATCAAGCAGAAAAGCTTGAAAAGAAATCTCCCCGGAGGAGGACCCTCTAAAATGAGGGATAAAGGCCGAAAATTCAGCCTTGGTACCGATGGAGTCATCCCAGTCATTGAGATCGGAAGACTTGAAAGGATGAAGCATCGGATTTTCCTTAAAGCGATGTCTTCGGTACCGTCCAAGGTCGGTACGGAGAAGAGTCGGTACCGAATCCTCCATGCTAGAGATCGATTCCAGGCTCGGCATTGAAGGAAGCAAGTCTGTCGAAGCAAGCATGGACGATACCGACACCGATACCGATGCCGGTACCGAACTCGATACCGATACTCGAGGAACAGTCTGCAGCAACTCTAGCGGTACCGAAGTAACTGAGAGCACTAGACTACGTTCATCGGTGAGGAGTGTTTCATCCATCACCATAGCCGATGCCAGGGTATCTGTACCGCTCGAAGCAGCCACAACCACCGAGCATAGCCCAGGTGTGTCAGTCGAGGTAAGAAGCCCAGGAACAACCTGGAGCCCCGATAATGCTTTGGGGCCCGAAGACTCCCGCCGGGGCTTTATTGCCAAGATGTCCTCGAGGGCAACGCCAAAGGCATCTCAATGCTGAGAAGGAGATCTACCACTCGAGGACTGGCTAGTCTTGAGAGACTTTTGTTTGGTTACCTGATCCTGTGAAAAAGAAGATATTCTAGCTGGTGACATCGAGCGCGATGTGAACCGGGTATCGAGTTGTGCTCGATCCTGAAGATTTCTTCTGTTTGAGCTCCAGCAGGAGAGACACTCCAGAGGGCAATGGTCAGGACCCAAACATTTTAGATACCAAGTATGAGTGTCTGAATATATATCTGTACCGCCACATTTTGAGCATTTCTTAAGGATAGTGGCTGGCTTTTACATAATGGAAGGATAGAGGCCTAGTGGCCTAGAAACTGTCAGAAACAGGAAAAAAATTCTAAGAAAAGAAGAAATTCTTTAGTAAAAAGAACCGGCGGTACCGGTGGCGTCGAGGGAAGGCAGACACGACCACAAAAACTAAGAATAAAAAGAAGAATTTTCTGTGGTGACAGGAATACGTCCTGCCGGCTCCGCGGAAAACAGAAAACTGATGAGAGGGAAGTGTTTAGGCGGGAAGGCAGCGCGCATGCGTGTGGGATGCTCCCAAAAGCTTTCTTTTTGGATGCTGGGGAGCGTTCCCACGCAGGCTCCGTCGGTACCGACGTACCCATATGTGAAGACTCATTCCTGCTTGTTCCTGGAGATTAGTGCCAAATTAAAATGGTTTCAATAAAGAAATAGGTGCTACCAAGTCTTATTTAGGCTTTAAAAAGTTTATCAGGGATCAGTAACCAATGTCAGATCTCTGGATCTATGGCAGTCCTACTACTGTAGTGGCATCTCAGTCTGGGAGGGAAAATTTCAGAAAGTTGGGGAGCCATTAGGCACAGTTTTCAAGGACAGCAATTGCCTGAACAAGGGTGCACAGATCCAGAGACTTACTGGTTAGACACTTCAACACAGTAAGCTGAGCTACTTTTAGTTGTGCTGTGATAATCTTACTCTGATACAGTAAGAAAAATTAGCATGGGTAAAACATAAAACCACCGGCTAAAGGATAGCATAGCGGGCATGCAAATTGCTGAATAAGAAATTGCTCCTATTTTGTAAAAAAAAAAAAATCCCACGCTAAATTTTTTTAAACTCTTTTCCTAGCACTAAATCTTTAAGCCAGCTCAGGGCAGGCATAAATATGCAGTCATGAGCAAAATGGTCACTTGAGGAAGTATAGCACTTTACTGATTGGGGTTGCAATGCTCCTACCCGGGCCCGAGAGCTTACAGGCAGGAGTGGCCTTGTAATGTCCCTGAGGAATAAAGCTTGTACTGGTCCCTGGGAATTCTGGGACTTGTGTACTTGTATTTCCTTCAGGATTAAATTGTAGTCGTGACACGAATGTTAAGGCTGCAAGAAATTTATTGTTGTGGAGATATTTTCCAGCGCATCAAAATTCAATGGTACATAACGCAAAAGGTGCAACTTCAACCCAAACAGCTGAAACCAGGAACATAGGAAGTACAACTAAAATTAAGTTAGCTTCTACTTGGCTCTTCACAATCACAGCAGCTTTAACTCAGCAGTGCCTCATGTGGTCTTTCAGAATTATTGCAGCACCAAACAAACAGCTGTTCCTTCCACAGCGTGGCTTCTCAAAACAACTGAAAACAATTTGTAAACCTTTTAGCTTGGCAGCAAGTACAGCAAACTCCCTGTATTCTTTTCATACAGTGTTCAAAGGTTTCTTACATTGCTGTCCTCTTTGAGGCAGATTGAGCAATCCATTGGAGAAGGGTCCCCTTCTAAGGCAGGCAGGTAATTATCCACTTGCATGCATTCATCAGAGCTAAGGCTATCGCTGTCTCTGTCAGGCCTGCTAAGCTTCCCTGACCTCAGTTCCAGAAACTCTTGAAACTGTTTTAAAAGCAATTCAGCCTGTAGGTGCTCTTTATCCGTGTGAAAGTCTTTGGTAAGGGTAACACCCTTCCCCCACTTGCTAACAGCTTCTGCAGCTGGGTTTACCTTGTGAAGGTTAGCACAAACAAAAGGTTTCTCTAGTAAAGCATTAAAAGTAGAAAAGTCAGCTTTACCTTTAGCAGGGTTTGAATAAGAACTGGCACCTTTCCTCCAGAAGTCTCTCTGGTTCAGAAACTCAGCAGCCTTACTGCTATTTCCTCTGCTCTGTGACTTTCTCTTTGAAAAGCTTTCTTCCTGCTTCACTTCCTTGCTTCTGTAGCCTTGTTTGCTACCAGACCAGATACCTTCTTTCCATGTGCTGAATTTTCTAGCCTTCCCCCGCCCAGGCTCTACCACCTTGTAGTAAGGTTCTTTCTTAGAGTGTGCTTGGCTCCAAGGTTTACTGCTACAAGGTTCTGCCTTGCTCCAGGGTTCTAGCGTTTTCCTCCTTCCTTTTCCCTATTTTTCTCTTTCCTCCTTTTCTCTTTTCCTCCTCTCCTCTTCCCTCTCTGCTTGGGGATTTAAAAGGGCTTCATTTCCCAGCACGCCCTGACCTTCCCCTGAGCGTGCCTAATCAGTGCAGAAGCCTGTCTCCTCACCTGAGCTGGGGCGTGTCCTGTGCTCAGCAGAAAGCTGTGTTTTTTTCAACTCTGCATTGGAAATCCTGTGTGCTAGTGCTGTTTCATTACTTCTACCAGGATTTTCCCCTATCTCCATCTCTTCTGGAGGGCATTCCTCACCACAGGGTCAAGCACTGCAATTCGCAAACATGGTGACACCAGAGGCAGGAGTTAGTATGCATCATGGTTGTGTCTGATGATCTTAAAGTAGCTAAACAGGTAGAAAAGGCGACGGCAAAAGCTAGAAGGATGCTTGGGTGCATACAGAGAGGAATGGCTAGCAGAAAAAAGGAGGTGATAATGCCTCTGTATAAGTCTTTGGTGCGACCTCATTTGGAGTATGGTGTGCAATTCTGGAGACCGCACCTTCAAAAGGATGTGAACAGGATGGAGTCGGTGCAGAGTGTGGCTACTAAAATGATTAGTGGGCTTCATTATAAAGCATATGAGGACAGACTTAAGGATCTTAATATGTACACCTTAGAGGAAAGGCGGGATAGAGGTGATATGATTGAGATGTTTAAATACCTCCGTGGCATAAATGTTCAGGGAGAGAGCCTCTTTCAATTGAAAGCAAGTTCTGCTACGAGGGGACATGGGATGAGGGTGAAGGGAGATAGATTCAGGAGTGATATGCGGAAATATTTCTTTACAGAAAGAGTAGTGGATCCATGGAATAGTCTCCCAGTGGAGGTGGTAGAGATGAGGACAGTAACTGAATTCAAAAAAGCATGGGACCAACACAGAGGATCTCTAAAAGGTAAAAAGTGGACTGTTGTAGTTGTTGTTATGGAAGGACAGACTAGATAGGCCATGTGGTCTTTTTCTGTCATCATGTTTCTATGTTTTTATTCTTGTTTCTCAATTTTTGGAGGGGTGTTGGAAGGGGTTCAGGGGGACTCCAGACCATTAGTGGAGGCATTCTAGACAAAGGCCTCCCTGACCCAGGTGGGGGTGGCACCTAAAGAGCAAAAAGGTAGGGAATATGAAGTGCCAATTAGGGAGCAGGAAGTTAGGGCAGAGGGATTCTGGTTCATGGGCCTACTGAGCCCCAAAGGCATTTTTGTGAGGTGGGTCAAGGGGTCCAAGGCAAACTGGGCCACCAGGGAAATTTTGTGGCAACAAATTTGGGGTAAGGGTAGGGGATGGAGATAGAGAGTCTAGTCTGTAAGGTCACCAGGCCCTTCCTGTCAGTGTATAAGCCAATCCCCACTCACAGACTAACAGAAAGGAAGACAATTTACCTTTAATGCAGCAAACAGCTATATATTACTGTAGTGAAGCATGCTGGGGGGGGGGGGGGGTTCCTGATAGCATGCACGGTTTAAAACAGGGTAATTTGGATGTCAGTTTACTGCATCAAGAGTAAAAAAAATTAACGTACATTAAAACACTGTGCGCTTACTGCACTGAGCTATATGGAAGATGGTTACAGTAAGCACTGCTTGGATTAGAACTTTCCTGGATAGCAGCTTTAACTGTAATTAGGTGCATTTTTCTTTTTCAGTTTGCAGCATACAGATCATGCTGTTCTGATCTAAAAGAAAAGTGTGTGCTCCAGGTTTTCTGTACATTTCATTTCAAAAATAACAGATGATCTTTATGGTCAGCAAAACATTCAATTAATTTGTCCAGTCCAGAGTCTCCTTCAAACTGTTTAGTTTTGTTTAACAGTCATAATCCTAAGATTGGAGAGTTCTTGATTCATACTACTTCTAAGCCAAATTTTAATCCTCCTGAAACATAAGAACTTTTCTGCAGAGCAAGTAGTAAGTGGAATTGTCAAATATAATGAAAATAGCTTGCCAATTTCAAGGAAAACATCCTGACTAAAGAATAATTCAGACTGTAGGCAATGCATCATTTTCCAGATTTTTTTCCTGGTTATAACAGAAGACTGTCAACACTTATATAAATTTGTCACCATCTAAATCTCTCGTGAAAGTGTCAAGTATATTCCTAAGATGTAGTTTATGGAGAAGTTTCGCATATCAGATAATTTTCTTTCCTTGAATCCTGCTAGAGACTATTCCAGATCTGCAGGTTATGCCCTCTTTCCAGCAGATAGAAGCAGACTTGTGCAACTTTCAGTGATGTCATCACTAGGTCTATCTGCTGGTGCGACACTAAGAGAAGCCAGTATGACACTTCCCAAGCAACAAGATAGACTGAAAAACTCACTCATTTATTTTATTTATTTATTTCAGTGCACTTTTATACCGCTCCTTCCTGAAATCAGGGGCGGTTTACATTAAATTTCACATTGTACATTAAACACTGGTGAACATCTAACTACGGAGGGGATAAATGTGGAGAAAACATGCTTAACTATATACAAAATATGACTAGATAAATAGGATAATAGATAATAGAACTAAAAAAGGGGACTGTTACTTCTGGAGAGAGATCTGCAATTGTGAGTATATACTTCTGGGAATTTTCTGAAAGGAATTCTTTGTATTAAAGCTAATTAATCTGTGAACCCACTATTTTTTGTTAAATCAGTCAGGGCCTAGTAGCAGCAGTTTAAGTTTAAATTTAAAACACAGAAGAGAACTTTCTGGTTACATTTCATACCCAGCAGAGAGCTTGTAGTTTTAATTTCATAATAAGTTAGAGCCTAGCAGCAGCAAAGAGCTATAATTTAAATCAAATCAGAATATAGCTTACCTCAGCAGCACAAGACAGGGTACTGTGTAGCAGCCCTCTTTTAATTAGTGTTATTTCCCTCCCTCCCCAACACCCACCCACCCCTGGGATAATCGTAGCTTTATAGGTACTTAAACATCTTAAAAGTCAGGAGGTGCTTTCAGGTGAAGTTTGTTACCCAAATTAGTCATACACTAAGGACCTGAGATTAATTAAGCTTCAGGTGAACAAGGGTAAATTAGACTTACCTGCTAATTGTTGTTCCTTAAGGAACTCTAGTCCAGTCCCGGAACCATTGAGTTTAGAATCTCCTCCAGCAGCTTTGGAGACTGAAATATGTCATCGCTTTGATGACCTCAGCATACATATAGGCAAGGACCGCCCCCTCACCTTCAGTACCTATTGAAAAAGCAGACTCAGCAGAGCAACAAATAAGCAGTTAAACCAACAAGGGAACATAGAACTCCACAACTAATCCTATAGTAGCTAGAGATGACTTAAAACCCCATCTCTCTGCTATTGTCTCCCACCCCTGTCTTTTTTTATTTTTTACTGAGTGAAGGGCAGGAGCCTACCAGGGAAGGAGGTATTGCTGTGAAGAACTCCCTCCGCTCCGGTCGGGAAAAAGACCCTTTGCTAATACCCTCACCACTCTCACCGCCCCTCAGGCTGGAAACAAACCATCGGGAGGGATCTGGGACTGGACTAGAGTTCCTTAAGGAATAACAATTAGCAGGTAAGTCTAATTTACCCTTCCTTTTTGTCCCTCTAGTCCAGTCCCGGAACCATTGAGTAGATACCAGAGCAGTGAAGATCAACGGGAGGGCCCAGCAAGTCCAGCCTGAGGAACCGCCGACCCAAAACGCACATCCTCCGACGCCTGTACATCAAGCCGATAATGCTTTGCGAAGGAATGCAAAGACGACCAAGTCGCCGCCCTACAAATGTCCACTGCAGGCACCAGGCTGAACTCCGCCCAGGACGCCACCTGCGCTCTAGTGGAATGAGCTCGGAGACCTTCCGGCACCACTCTACCCTTTAAAATGTAGGCCGCCGCAATCATCTCCTTCAACCACCTGGATATAGACGACTTCGCTGCCGCCTCACCTTTCCGCGGACCGCCAAAAGGGATGAACAATCTGTCCGACTTCCGAAAGGCCGCAGTAACACGGAGGCACTTCCGGAGCGCCCAACGCACATCCAGAAGGTGCAATCTGCTATCAGACCTCGCCGTCTGATCCCCCGAAAAAACCGGAAGACACCCCACCTGGTTAACATGGAACACTGAGACCACCTTAGGCAAAAACGCTGGCACCGTCTGCAGCACCACCTTATGATCAAAAAAGGACAAATATGGTTCTTTACAGGACAAGGCTTGCAACTCCGAAATCCGGTGCGCGGAGCAAATGGCGACGAGGAATACCGTCTTCAGCGTCAGATCCTTTACCGAGGCCTTTCCCAACGGCTCAAACGGCTGTTTAACCAAAGCCTCCAACACCAAGTTCAGATCCCACGCCGAGACTGAGCATCTACGTGGAGGTCGCATGATCCCCACCGCCCTCAGGAACCTCCTGATGTCGCCATGCGCTCCCAACACTTGGCCCTGTATCTTGCCCCGGAAACAAGAAAGCGCTGCCAACTGAACTCGTAAGGAACTCGCCGCTAATCCCTTCTCTACTCCCACTTGCAAGGAGGAAAGGATCTGAGAAAGGGACGCCCCTAATGGACGCACCCTCCTCTCCGCACACAATCCTTCAAAGATGTGCCAGACCCGAATATAAGCTAGCGACGTTGACCGCCTGCGCGCCTTCAACAGGGTCGCAATGACCGCTGCAGAATAACCTTTAGCCTTCATCCTAGCCCTTTCAAGAGCCATGTCGTAAGCGAGAATCGAGCCACCTGCGGCATCCTTAAAGGCCCCTGCAGCAACAGATCCTCCCGCAGAGGGAGCCTCCACGGGTCGTCCACCAGCAACTGCACCATGTCCGCATACCACAGCCTCCTGGGCCAATCAGGCGCAATCAGGAGCACCCGGCCCCGGTGCCACACTATGCGCTGTACCACACGACCTATGAGGGCCCAAGGCGGAAACACATAAAGCAGACCTGCCCTTGGCCACCGCTGTGCCAACGCATCGAGTCCCTCGGACATCCGTTCCCGCCTCCTGCTGAAAAATCTTGTCGCCTTTGCGGACTCGAAGGTCGCCATTAGATCCATGATCGGAGAGCCCCAACGCCGCACTAACAGAGTACACCTCCGGGTGCAGAATCCACTCCCTCGGGTCTACCCTCCGTCGACTTAGAAAGTCCGCTATGGTGTTGTCCACTCCGGCCACATGCTGCGCTGACAGATTCCCCAGATTCTTCTCGGCCCAAGCAAGCAGAAGACTTGCCTCTGCCTCCAGAGCTGCACTTCTTGTGCCGCCCTGACGAATGATGTAGGCTACCGTTGTCACATTGTTGGACAGCACTCTGACCGCTGCCTGCCCCAACCATGCCTGAAATGCCTGAAGAACTAAATACATCGCTCTCATCTCCAGCCTGTTGATGGACCACGACTTCTCAACCTGGGACCACTGTCCCTGCACTAACCTCCCCTCGTAATGGGCCCCCCAGCCCAGCAGACTGGCATCCGTGGTTAAAAGTCTCCAAGAAGGCGGCTCTAGTGCCACGCCGGCCTCCAAATTCTCCTTCCGCAACCACCAGCCTAGCTCGTGACGGACCTCCGGTGGACAGATGAGGTGGCAAGTTAGCGGATCCGATTGAGGGGATCACCGCCGCAGCAGCGCCCTCTGCAAAGGTCGCATGTGCACCGTGGCCCATGGTACCACCTCGATAGATGCCACCATCGTCCCGAGCAGTTGGAGGTACTGCCATGCCGTCGGAGCCTGCCTTGCCAGAAATGCTCTCGTCAACCTCCGCAATGCGCGAGCCCGGTGTTCGGGGAGAAACACTTCGCCTAACCCCGTCTCGAAATGCACCCCCAAATACTCCAGGGACTGAGAGGGAACCAATCGGCTCTTTGCACGATTGACCTCCCAGCCTAGGCTTTCCAAAACCTGGACCACCCGGGCGGTGGCTCTGACACTCTCCTCTTGCGACTTTGCCCAAATCAACCAATCGTCCAAATACGGGTGCACTAGAACACCTTCCTTCCGCAGCGCGGCCACCGCCACCACCACCACTACCATGATCTTGGTGAAAACTCGGAGCTGTCACCAACCCGAAGGGCATGGCCTGGAACTGGAAATGCCCCATGGGCAGCGCAAAACGCAGGGACTTCTGATGCTCTTGCCGGATAGGAATATGCAGATAAGCTTCCGTGAGATCCAATGACGTCAGGAACTCCCCACCCCTAACTGCCGCAATCACGGACCGCAACGTCTCCATTCTGAAATGAGACACTCAGACATCGATTTACTCTCTAAATCCAGAATCGGATGAAACATGCCTTCCTTCTTTGGCACTACGAAATAAATGGAGTACCGACCGGACCCGCATTGATCCGCGGGCACCGGAACCATCGCCTTGAGATCCAGCAAACGGCGCAACGTCTCTACCACTGCGCACTGCTTGAGGGGAGCCCTGCAAGGTGACATGACAAAGGAATCTAACACGGGCCGGTGAAGCTCTAGCGCATAACCTTCGCGAATAACATCTAGGACCCACTGGTCCGAAGTAAGCTGGACCCACGCAGGGTAAAACTCCCGTAACCGCCCCCCCACGGGAAGCACCGCTACCTGAGCCCGCCTCATCTCATTGCGACTTCTTAACAGTTGAGGATTGAAAGGGCGCCTGCCCCCCAAAATCCTTTAAACCCTTGGCCCCGTGCCGGAAACTTTCCACGCTGTGATTGGCCAAACCGTGAGGACCGAAACCTACGAAACTCCCTCTGAGTCCCCTTGGAACTGGGAGTCCCACGGCCCTGCTTGGGCTTATCCTCTGGCAGACGTCCCCCCTTGGACGCTCCCAGATCCTTAACCAACTTTTCCAAATCTTCTCCAAACAGCCTACCCCGGAAGAACAGCTTACTGAGACGCGCTTTAGACGAACCGTCCGCTGCCCAGTTTCTTAACCACAGGTAGCGACGCGCCGCTACCACCGACGCCATACTCTTAGCCAGCCCTCTGATGAGATCATAATAAATATCTGCTAAATACGCCGTTCCGGATTCTAGCCACGCTACCTCCGTTTCCTGGTCCCCCAACTGTTCCCCCTGCAACCTCTGGGACCATCTTAAACACCCTCTCGCCACCCACGCCCCCGCTATCGAGGCCTGCATGGAGAGGGCACTAATATCAAACACTTGCTTCAACAAGGTATCCAACTTCCTGTCCTGAACATCCTTCAATGCCGCGGCCCTCTCTACCGGGATTGTCATCTTCTTTGTGACCGTTGACACAGCAGCATCCACCTTTGGCGAGTGAAAAAGCTCCTTATCCTGGTCCGAGAGCGGATACAGCCTAGCTAGCACCCTAGAACCCTTCAGGGCCGACTCTGGCACGTCCCACTCTTCCTGAATCATATTCTTAAACACCCTATGCACGGGAAACACAAGTTGGGAGATGCAGACTGCCTGCAACAGTGGATCCTCCAGCACCTCTTCTGAGGCCGGCTCCACCGACGGCATGTTTAACGTCTTCAGAGTCTCCGAAATCAACACTGGCAGCTCCTCCTTTTGAAACACCCAGACCACCCTACTCCGCTGATCGCATCGGTTAACTCCCCCTCTTCCAATTCCTCCTCTGAGGCTCCTACACGATCCCCGTCCTCTGTATCTAGGGCTACCCAGAGCGGAGACCCAGGATCCACTATACTAGCTGCCTTAGCCCTTTTAAGTGGAGGAGCCTCCATTTCCGCTGTCGCTCCACACTTCTAACCCCGCAGGCTCAGAGGGGGGGGCCTCCATCGCTGGCTGTAGCAGAGCAAAGGCCTGTTGCATAAGAGAAAAGAAGTTCGGCGGGATCCCCACCGGACCCCTCCCTTGACTCACAGAAGGAGAAGAGGCGGCCTCTTCCCCTGAGGCAGAACTCAACAATTGCTCTGCGAAAACACCCAAGGGGGGCAGGGATTTCCCCCTCTCCCAATCCCCCCCTATTGAGCTCCGCTAGTCCCCTCCAGAGGGTCCTCCATTAGGGATGCCTCCCGGGTGCAGGGCCTACAAACCCCGGACTCCATCAGCTCCCCTCTCTCTTAATGCCACACACCAGGCAACGCAGTTTAGCCTGCATGCCCCCCTACACCGAGAACCCCGCCGGCCACTAGATCCACCTTTTTTTTTTTTTTTTTTAATAAACCTGCAGTCCTAAGAAACTGCCCAGACCGGCCCTGCCAAACTAATTGAAAAACGAGGCCTCAAAACCTCTGAAACTCGACCGCCCAGAGAAGGCAGCTCTCTAGATGCAGCTATTCCTCCCAAAATGGACGCCAGCACTTTTCCCGCGCAAAATGAAGCGCGGCGCCTGGGCGCACGATCGCGGTCCCCTCTGCCGCTCACCCCCAGGCTCTCCTGCGCTGTACCCCACTCCCAGACTCACCTCCAAGCCCGGAATAAACAGGAGGAGTTCTTTAAGCACGCCGGAGCTCAGCCTTATTGCGGCTTCGGCAGCATACAGTGCTGTCCGACGTCGCCAGCCTTGTCTTCTCCTTGCGCTTAGAAGCGGAGCCTACCACCTGCTCCTCACCCGTTACAGCGGGTTCGGGAGCAGGGAGGCGTCGGTGCTGCACAAGTCCCCCCAAATGCTCGATAAAGTGAAGGGGAAAGCCGGTCAGAGGAGAGAAGAGGGGGGGGAGGGGGGAACAAAGCAGGGAGACAATCCGGGCAGCAGCAGCCAAGGGACCCCTTCAGCAGCAGCACCTCCCCTGAAACAAAGCAGAACACTAAGTCACTACACCTCAAACAGCAAAAGAAATCTTAAAAAAAATTATCAAACTAAATTCCTAGCTCTGCTTATTTGTGCTGAGAGCGCCAAAGGCTCAGAAGCTTCTCCAGCTGCTTGGAGACTGAATGTACTGGAGGTGAGGGGGCGGTCCTTGCCTATATGTATGCTAAGGTCATTAAAGCGATGACATATTTCAGTCTCCAAAGCTGCTGGAGGAGATTCTAAACTCAATGGTTCCGGGACTGGACTAGAGGGACGAAAAGGAAGGTATATTAAACGTATTAGATAGAGTTTATTATTTATTTATTTTATTTTTTTATTTAACATATATTTATAACCCGCAACTTCCAGAGTTCAGTTGCGGTTCACAATAAAACAACAATCTACAAAAGCATAAGCTTAGTTTTACATCGAACATTTTGTAACAATAAAAGTAATGGTTAACAGTATGAACTAGTGCAAAACAACAAACTGGCTTGTAAACTATGTACAAAAAACTATATACAAATACATGTTAGTATAAATATCCATAGCAACCCTTAGTAAGTAAAGAACTTAAAGATCTAAACAAACTTAAAACTAAGATGCAGACAGCAGCGAGATGGGGCTTTCCAGTCTTTTGCATTGAGTGTCACATGTATGATTTTCTCCCAGTTGGTGAGAGGTCCTACGTGTGCACTAGGTGCAAGGAGCTCTTTGGTCTCAGGGAACGAGTCCGTTCTCTAGAGGATAGAGTAGCAGACTTGGAAACCATAAGAAAGACAGAGAGGTACATAGACGAGACCTACAGGGATACAGTCCTGAAGTCCCACCTCTAGTCTGGCAGCATCCCTGTTGCCATGGAGGAGAGAGGTCATGTGACAGGAGAGCATCACCCTGGTGATCCTGTAACTAGGACCTGTCCTCCAGGTGATGTAAAACCCTCTCGCACCGAGGAAGTTTCTCCAGGACCATGTGCCCATTTGAGAAAGGTTAGGACAGCCGTTATAGTTGGTGATTCGATCATTAGGCATGTAGATAGCTGGGTGGCTGGTGGACATGAGGATCGCCTGGTAACATGCCTGCCTGGTGCGAAGGTAGCTGACCTCACGCGTCACCTAGATAAGGTCTTAGATAGTGCTGGGGAGGAGTCTGCTGCCTTGGTACATGTCGGTACCAATGACATAGGAAAATGTGGTAGGGAGGTTCTGGAGACTAAATTTAGGCTTTTTGGTAGGAAGTTGAAATCCAGAACTTCCAGGGTAGCATTCTCCGAAATGCTTCCCGTTCCACGTGCAGGACCCAAAAGGCAGGCAGAACTGCAGAGTCTCAATGCGTGGATAAGACAATGGTGCAGAGATGAGGGTTTTGGATTTGTCAGGAACTGGGGAACATTCTGGGGAAAGGAGAGGCTCTTCCGAAGGAATGGGCTTCACCTTAACCGGGATGGAACCAAGCTGCTGGCATTAACCTTTAAAAAGAAGATAGAGCAGCTTTTAAATTAGATAATAGGGGAAAGCCAACAGTCGCCCAAGAGTACATGGTTCGGAACAATGTATCCTAGAAGCATACTACCAAAAGCAGAGAGGTTCCAAAAAAAGAGTAAAGTAGCCCAAATGCCCTCGAGTAAGGAGCAGAGCTTAAAGATCCCAAATTACCCATGTCTACCAATAGCCAAATTAATATGAATAAAATAGTCTCTAAAATGCTTGTATGCAAATACTAGAAGTCTAAAAAATAAGATGGGAGAGTTAGAATATATAGAACTAAATGAAAGGTTAGATATGCTTCTTGGAGCAGCTGGTTCATGAACCGACCAGAGAGGAAGCCATATTAGACCTAGTCCTTAGTGGAACACCAGATCTAGTGCAAGAGATAAGGGTGTTGGGGCCACTTGGCAATAGTGATCATAGCATGATCGCCTTTGATTTAATTAGTGGAGGAGGGATAGTACGGAAATCCACAGTACTACCTTTTAACTTTCGAAAGGGAGACTATGATAAAATGAGGAAAATAGTTAAGAAAAAACTAAAAGGAGCTGTTGCAAAGGTTAAAGACTTACATCAAGCTTGGGTGTTGTTGAAAAATACTTTCTTGGAAGCCCAGACCAGCTGTATTCCACGCTTTAAGAAAAGTGGAAGGAAGTCCAAAAAACAGCCAGCATGGTTTGAAGGTGAGGTCAGAGAGGCTGTTGTTGCCAAAAAAGCATCTTTCAGGAAATGGAAAAAAAGAGCCAAACAATGAAACCTGGAAACAGCACAAGCACTGGCAAGTCAAATGCAAGGCATTGATAAGGCAGGCAAAGGGAGAATTTGAGAAGAAGCTTGCTGCGGAAGCAAAAACGCAAAATAAAGACTTTTTCAAGTACATTCATAGCAAAAAAAACCTGTGAGAGAGTCAGTTGGTCCATTAGATGATGGAGGGGTTAAAGCGGCACTAAGAGGCGACAAGGCGATAGCGGAGGAACTGAATGAATTCTTTGCTTCGGTCTTTACTGAGGAAAATGTATGGATGTTACCCATGACTGAAGTGGTATTTAAAGGTGCGGAAGAATTGAAGGAAATATTGATACATCGGGAAGATGTATTACAACTATTAGATAAACTGAAGAGTAGCAAATCACCTGGACCGGATGGTATACATCCAAGGGTGTTGAAAGAACTGAAACATGAGATTGCAGACCTGCTATTAGTAATCTGTGAACTACCATTAAAATCATCTCTAATACCTGAAGATTGGAGGATCGCCAATGTAACGCCAATTTTTAAAAAGGGTTCCAGGGGTGATCCAGGAAACTAAAGACCGGTGAGCCTGACGTCAGTACCAGGAAAAATGGTAGAAACCATCATAAAGAATAAAATTACTCAGCATGTATATAGTGTGGCGCCACCACTTGTCTAGGCAGTTGCCTATATGCAGGGGCGTACCTCCTAATGTCCCTTTTTAGTATGGGTTCCCAGAGCCGAGGCTTCTGGGGTTTGTAGTTGTGTGAAATGATGAGTAGGCCGAGAATTTGAAGGCAAACACACAGGAAATTTATTTTTCTCTTCCTTTGCACCAAAAACACATATTAGCAAAATTAGGATACTTCTCCCACAAAAGAAAAAGAATTTTCAGATCAAGAACTTCACAGTGACAAAAGTTGCAATTGCTTCTTCAGCTGTTACATAATGCAGCTTGATAGTTCCTTTACTTCTGGCTTAAACAACTGCTTTTCCAAACTGTGCAATATTCAAATTAAAGCTTTTTACTTCTGGCTGCTGCCCACTCAGATAGTTCTTTCTTAAACATTCAAATCAAGCCTTTGAATATTTTCTAGCTGCTTTAAACCACCAGCCACTTCATTTCAAGCATTTTCAGCACTCTAGGCACAAGACATACTGGTATAATAGCTTCTGGGTCTTTCCACATTTAAACCCTATAGCTTCTTCATTTTGTCTTTATACAAAAAGAGCAATCCATTTGAGATTCTGTAGAGGCATTATCAGAATCATAATTATCTATCTGCATGCCCTCATAATCAGTATCTGTTCTCTCCTGACTGGAATCAGCTGTGGGAACGTAGGCTTAATTTCTTCTAACAATTTTAAAACCTTTTCCCAGCGAGACCTCTCTCTAGGTTCAGGGGTTTTTGATGGGCTATGGAGATCCTTATCTTTCAATAAACTGTTCAAAGCTTCTAATGGGCTCACCTTCTTTCTAGCAACAGTTCTTTTCACAGGCCCTTCCAGACGTGAAACTCTCCCCACAGGCTCCTGCTGGGCCGTTTCCGTACCTTGCTTATAGTCTGCAGCTTCCTCAGGCCAAACACTCCTGTATCCAGAGCCAGCTGTACTTCCTTTACAACACAGGCTTCCTTCAGGGCTGTCGTTTCCTGTGTTTTGGCTGCAATGGGAATCCCTTCTGAGGCTGTCTTGGAGCACCTCTCTCTCTCAGCTTCCCTGAAAGATTCCTTTCCTTCTGGTTCCCTCGTGATCTCCTCGCCTTACGTTTCCCTGGTGGTCTCCCTTCTTCCTGTTCCCTCAGGCTTAAATGAGTGGGGCTGCCCTACAGCCTCGAACTCCCCCCGCAGGTGCTTCTCATTACCTCTCTTGGCTGCCTTGGAGCTTGGGCATGGACTGAGCTCCGCAGCCCCATGTGTGTTTTTTTTTCCACTTTGGCTGTACTTTGAAAGTCAGTGCTTTCTGGGCTATCCCTTTGCTTGAAGGCAAATGTTTGTCTTTTATCTATTTCCCTGGGCTCTAATACAGTTTCGCCACAATAGTCATGGCCTAATGGGAGACAGTCAACATGGCTTTAGACAAGGAAGATCTTGTCTTACTAATCTGTTATGTTTTTTTGATGGAGTGAATAAACAGGTGGACAAAGGTGAGTCAGTTGATATAGTGTATCTGGACTTTCAGAAAGCCTTTGACAAGGTCCCTCATCAGAGACTTTTGGCAAAACTAAAGAGTCATGAGATAGGAGGCAGTGTACTATTGTGGATCAGGAACTGGTTAAAAGATAGAAAGCAGAGGGTTGGGCTAAATGGCCAATTTTCCCAATGGAGAAAGGTGAATAGTGGTGTACCCCAGGGATCTGTGCTGGGTCCGCTGCTTTTTGATATATTCATAAATGACCTGGAAAGTGGAATAACCAGTGAGGTTATCAAATTTGCAGATGACACAAAACTATTTAAAGTTGTTAAAACCCAAGAGGATTGTGGAAAATTGCAAGAGGATCTTGATAAATTGGAAGACTGGGCATCAAAATGGCAGATGAAATTTAATGTGGACAAGTATAAAGTTATGCACCTAGGAAAGAACAACCCAAACTATGGTTGCACGATGCAAGGTTCCACATTAGGAACCACCACCCAGGAAAAGGATTTAGGCGTCATTGTGGATACCATGTTAAAACCCTCGGACCAGTGTGCAGCGGCGGCCAAGAGAGCAAATAGAATTCTAGGTATCATAAGGAAAGGAATGGAAAATAAAACATAAGATATTATAATGGCTCTATATCGTTCCATGGGGAGACCGCACCTTGAATATTGTGTGCAATTCTGGTCGCCGTATCTTAAAAAGGATATAGCGATTTTAGAAGAGGTTCAGAGAAGAGCCACCAAAATGGTAAAGGGGATGGAAGGATACTCCTATGAAGAAAGGCTAAAAAGGTTAGGGCTCTTTAACCTGGAAAAGAGACGGCCGAAGGGAGATATGATAGAAGTCTATAAATTAATGAACGGAGTGGAATGGGTAAACGTAGATCGATTGTTTACGTTATCAGAATATAGAAAGACTAGGGGACATGCAATGAAGCTACATGGTAAACTATTTAAGACTAATAAAAGAAAATATTTTTTCACTCAACGTGTAATCAAACTTTGGAATTTGTTACCGGAAGATGTAGTAAAGGCTGTTAGTATAGCTGGGTTTAAAAAAAGGTTTGGACAAGTTCCTGGAGGAAAGGTCCATAAACCATTATTAAGAAGGGACCCAGGATATCAATGCTTGACCCAGTACAAGCATTGTGGAACCTGTCTCTTTTGGAGAAAATGCTAGGTACATATGACCTAGATTGGCCACTGTTAGAAACAGAATACTGGGCTTGATGGACCTTGGTCTGACCCAGTATGGCATATCTTATGTTCTTATGCAGTAATAAATGCTAGCAATCAACAACCCAAATTTGGAATAGTTAACTTGAACAAGTATTTGTCTTTCTAACCACAATGAATTCTGGATCAAAATATTATACTGACCGACCATGCATTCAGCAGCAGTCAAACTCCCAAACTTGTAGAAAGTCTGCCAGGGTAAGTGGTCCTGGACGGGTCTAGCAGGATTAAAGGAAAGAAAACTATCACATATGTAAAAAATCCTACTAGACAAGTCCAGATATATAGGATGTATCCCAGCGGTCAAGACTGAGGGTGGGAGGAAAATGCTGCTCTGGATAGAAGTGCCCTGCCAAAGGTGCCCTCTATTCTAGCCCCAAATGCAATCTGTAGTGCTTCACAAAGGTGCTCAAAGAAGACATCAAGACAGACTCTGCCCAGGAAGCGGCCTGTGCCCTAGTGGAGTGAGCTCTGACTCCTTCTGGCAGTGGCACACACTCACCAGTCAGAAGACATGCTGACCTAATGGCCCCCTTAATCCATTGGTTAATAGAAAGGATTTGGCTGTTACCAGTCCTATCCTCAGACCACAAAAAGATGGCAAAAAAAGACTGTCTGACCGGCAGAAGGGATTAACAACCTTCCAGGTATCTGAGCAACACCTTCTGCACATCCACCAGATGCAGAGAATGATATGCCTGACAAATCATTCTCCGAAGAAGAGGGCAGAATAACAGTTTGGTTAAGATGAAAAGAGGGAGCGTCTCTGGGAGAAAAGATGACCATCCACAAGGAGACAGGATCTTTCAGGATGTCCACCTGCAGGACATGTCCTACAGCTCTGACAACTGCTTGACAGGCACCATAGCCACCAGGAAAACCACCTTAAGAGTAAAATCCTGGAGCAAGGCCTTATGAATGGGCTTCAATATCAGAGAATTCATTGGTGGACAAATCTGCTTCACTCCCTTGAGGAGACATCAGGGTGCGCGCTACCAAAAGCATCCCCTTGATTGTGACCCCCTATAGGATGACAGGGCTGCCTCCTCACCCTTGACAGAGTTCAAGATCAAGCCCTGATCCAGACTGGATTGCAAGCAGCACAAAACCGTGACTATGTCTGCCTTCTAGGCATCCAAGGTCAGATATAAGAACACTACCTCTCAAAAACCCTCCAGACTCTCATATAAGCTAAGGATTTCGAGATCCTCTGTGCCTCAAACAGGGTGCCCACTACCACTTCTTTTGGACAGCCTATGCCTCTCAAGGGACAGGCCACAAGCCAGAAGGGAATGGGATCTTCTAACACTAGGGGCCACTGGCACAGCAGGCCCCACACTTGAGGCAGCAAGATGGGAAACCCCACCAGAAGGTTCTAGAGGTCCATGTACCAAGGACCAAGGCCAGTCCAGGGCAATGAGAATCCCAGACCCAAATGAGCCTGAATTTGGTGTAGAAGACGACTCACCAAAGGTCCCAGAGGGAAGACATACATAAGTCCTTCTTGGGGACACTTCTGAAGCAGAGAATCCATGTCTGCTGCCCACAGATCTTTCCTGAGGCTGAAAAAAATTCTTCACTTTGGCAATCTCTTGAATGGCCAACAAGTCAAATACTGAAAGGACCCACCTCGTCACTATGAGGTTGAAAGTGTGAGGGCTCAACTCCCACTTGCTGGAATCCAGTTTTCAGACTCAAAGTCAGCCTGTATGCTATCCACACCTGCAATGTGCATGGTTGACAGGGCAATCAGATGCTCCTTTGCCTAATGACACAGCTCTGCCAATTCGAGAGCTACTCTAGCACTGAGAATGCCTTCTTGTTTGACAATTTATGCTACCACTGTGGCATTTCTCTGAGAACACCACTTTGCCAACCAGAAGAGGCTGGAACTCTCCAAAAGCCAGGAGGCTTGCTCTGACCTCCAACTGGTTGATTACCCAGGAAGCCGTCTGAGGCAATGAAAGCCCATGGGCAAAGTGGTCTAGATGGTGAAACTCCAGCTCTTCAGGCTAGCATTTAAGGTGACAGTCACCCAATCCAATGCTTCCAAAGGCATTCTTGGCCATCAGATAGTGGGGCTGCAACCACCATGTCAGCTGCTCCTTGATTTCCCAGGGGACAGGAAGGGTGTGGTGAAACAATTGAAAACAGGAAAATCAGCGATTTAACAGGAATCTGAAGAGAGGTGCATGTGCATTCTGGTCCATGAACCAGCTCCAGGGTCGATGCCATGGACTGGGGGAGTTGTGAGTTCCATGGGTCTAGGATCAACTGGGAGTGAAAAGCCCAGAGTTGGTTTTGAGATTTAAGTGACCTCTGTTGTGAGAACTTGACCCAGGAGAGTACCGAACAGAGCTCCAAGATGTTCCCATTCTTGGGAAGGATTCAGGCTACTCCTGAGATAGCTGATCACCAACCCCAGCCTTTCCAGGCAATGAATCGCCAAGGCAGTGTCATCCTTGGACTTCTACAGGGACTCTGATCAGATCAGCCAATCATCCATATATTGGTGAAACCAAATGCCCTGCCTGTGCAAGACCACTGCCACCACCATGAGATTTTATTTTTATTTATTTAACAGTTGCTTATATACCGCTACCTTCCACAGATCAGGTGCGGTTTACAATGAACGAAAAATGAACAGAGTAATAGGTCTGTTTTACATGAAACATTAGTTAACTAGGTACAAATTTGCTAAATACATTAAACATGATTGAACTATGTATGGTAAATCATTTGTTCTATAACAATCAAACTATTACATATTTGTGAGATGGTGCAAGGAGCTGTGGCCAAGCTGAAGGGCAAGGCACAGAGCTGAAAATGGCAGCCCAGAACACAAAAGTGGAATAACTGCTCATGCTGTTCCCAGGTGGGAATATGAAAGTACGTCTCGGCAAGATCTAGAGAAGTGAAGAACCCCGCTGCTTGACTGACATAATGACAGGCTTGGTCCCCATACAGATACGAGGGACTCGGAGCCTGTCACTGATCACCGTCAGGTTCAGGATAGACTAGAAAGAACCTCCCCTTCCTGGGCACTACAAAGTAGATTGAATATCTCCCATGGGAGGGCATGGATACAATAGCCTGTAACTGCAGAAGGCACTGTAGAGTTTCCTTGACTGCCACCAGCTTGAGCAGGAATCCACAGGGAGACTCCACAATGGCATCCCTTAGCGGCTATGCTAACTCCAGTGCATAACCCTGACTTAGAACATCTTAGATCCACTGGGCCCATTCTGAGAACAAAAACAGCAGGAGCCACCACTCAACGAGATGCACTTTGTGAGAGACCCACCAGATCTCATTGTGGGGGGGTTTATTGGCTCCAAATGAAATCTCTGTGGAGTCTAGAGCACACAGAACTCCTAAAGAACTGCCCTTTCTTGTGCTTAGACCTATAGGAAACGTAGGCCCTACCTGAACTCCCAGATGTTCAAAGGCATCTCCTCCAGGCTTCCCACGTGGCCCTACAAGAGGCACTCCTGGTCTTCCAGGAGTCTCTGTGATTGAGCCTCTCCAAGGTCTTTGATCAATTTCTCCAGGTCCTCCCCAAAGAGCAAGCAGTTCTTAAAGGGGAGGCTGCTCAATCACAGCTTGGAGGCCAGAGCAGCTGATCAATTGCAGAGCCAGAGCCACCGCTTGGCCACTACTACCACCGCCATAGATTTAAAAGAGATCCTGATCCAGTCATACAGGGAATCAGCCACATAAGCAGCCCCCAATTCCAATCTCACAACCTACAGACTGTCTGGCAACTACTACTACTGCCAATCATTTATATAGCGCTAGAAGGCATACCCAGCATAGTAGACAGCCATCAAAACTGCACACAGCACAATATCAGAGCTTAAGGCCGAAGCCATAGTAGCCTAGTGGTTAGAGCAGCAGCCTGGGGACAAAAAGATCAGGGTTCAAATCCTACTGGTAATTCTTGTGGCTTGGGCAAGTCACTTAATCCTCTCTCTCATGTGCAAACTTATGGGATGATACAAAAAGACCAACGCAACTTTGCGCACAGATAATGCAACACATTTATGTAACAAGCTTTTTTATATCGCTTTATCATTTTAGTCAAAAGGGTTTACATTGCAACTTAAACTAGGCAACTTAAACAGGGACATTGAAAACTCGGATTCTTTGGAGGCAATGGAGGGTTAAGTGACTTGCCCAAGGCCACAAGGAGTGCTAGTGGTCTCTGGGTGTCCAAGCCAGTGCTCTAACCATTAGGCTACTCCTCCACTCCAACTTATATGCACAAGTTCCACATTGCCAAATGCAGAAAAGATATTAACATGCATGTAAACAGCAAAAGAAAAGTATGTGCAAACAGCAACGCCAAGCATATTTAAGTAATATGCAAATGAGCGGCCTGTATTAAATGGCATGCTAATAAGGTCTGACCCTGATGCAGAGAAATGCGTAGAGGATTACATAACCAGCAGGAGTGCCAATATCTCTAAGCCTGGTCTGAGGTGCCTTAAATGTCTTGCATGCATAAGGAAAGACTATTTCAGAGTATGCACAGATGAACAGTTACCTTTGATGTGAAACTTTTCTGCATGTACAATTTTTGCATGTATGTTATCTTTTCAACGTACATGCAAAAATTCGGCATTCAAGAAAAAATGTTTTTTTGCTTCTTATCCTTGTGTGGTTTTTGCATTCGTTTATATTATTCAAACCTTTTATTTCAGGTCTCTTTGTTGTGATTTCATAAAAAAATGTTTTTTTGGGCAAAACAGAGTTGGTTATTATGGGGTGAGCACCCAAAAAACCCGCACATCCTGTGCGTACAACGTGAGCATTTGACATTTACATGCATGCCTATACAGTCACTTGTAGCGCATCTTGTGTTTGCGCATGCATTGGCTCCCCTCTTTTCAATATTACACCGATGTTTTGCGCACAGCTCATTTGCATACATGCCCTTTGCTGCATACTGCCACTGAAGTCTTGCGCGATTAGCGCTACGAAAATGTGTACACCGCTAATAACGTGCGACTTCGGCACCGGCTTTCTGCATCGGTCTATTAGATTGTAAGCCCTTTGGAGTCAGAGGAATGCCTATTGTACCTGAATGTAACTCGCTTTGAACTACTACTGGAAGGGCGTGAGCTAAATACTAATAAATAAATTCTTCAGAAAAGTCTCCACCCTCCTCTCAGGAGGGTTCTTGAGCACAACACCTTCCCCTCCACTAGGATGGTTGCCACAGCTGTGACCAGGGCTCCACCAGCAGGAGCCCAAAAAGCTGATCCAGTTAGCCCTGGAGCAGAGGGTATAGTCAAGAAAGGACCTCTGGGTTCTTAAGATCCAGCTCAGGATTCTCCACGGACAGACTACAAGCAGCTACATAGGATCTAGGAGATGAAAAAGCCAAGACACTAGATACCCTCCAAAAAAGGGTTCTCTGGCAAGGCTGTACAGAACCTGGCTCTTCAAGTTGCAAAGCTGTCATAGCATATTGCAACTTGAAGAGCCAGGTTCTGTACAACCTTGCCAGAGAACCCTTTTTTGGAGGGTATCTAGTGTCTTCCTGGTGAAACAAGCGAATCAAAAGATTTCTCCTTCCTCCTCAGGCTCACCTTCTGGAGAAATGATGATTCTTCTGTTCTGCATCACAACCAACCTCCATAGGAGATAAGACTGGGGTTCCCAGAAAAATGGACAACAAGGGTACTAAAATGCCTGGTCCATAAGAGAAAGAGGTACCTGAGGGCCCTGGAACCCTGTAGGGATAGCCTGTCCTCCAAAAGCCCTTGGAGGGGGCTGCTAAATAGCTAGCAAGTACTGGGAATAGCCCATGAGCTGTTTCAGTGGCTACAGCAGAAGCCATTTGCAAGAAGGGACCCATGGGCTTGCAGATACACTAAACCCACCATCAGCAGGGATCATGGTGCCATAAAAAAGGTCATAGAGCCCACTTCTGGGGGGAAAAAAACAAAACAGGGGGGGCTCAACCAAAGCCACAAACATTGCATCAGACCCTGGGCCTCCAATGGGGAATCCCAAACATACCACAGAATAGGCCCCAAGTCTATCATACAGCACCCAGGGTAAAGCACAGTTTCTTACCTGTAACAGGTGATCTCTGGGAACAGCAGGAATAAGTCTTCACATATGGGTATCATCGGTACCGACGGAGCCTGCGCGGGAACGCTCCCCAGCGTCCAGTAAGAAAGCTTTTGGGAGCATCCCACAGCGCCTGCGCGCTGCCTTCCCGCCTTTCCCAACCGCCTCTCTCCACTTCGAGTTTTAAAGCTGAGACAAAGAGAGAGAGAGGAAAGGAAAGATAGATAGAGAGATACAACTCCTAGGGGAGGTGGGTGGGTTGTGAAGATTTATTCCTGCTGTTCCCAGAGATCACCTGTTACAGGTAAGTAACTGTGCTATCTCCAGGAACAAGCAGGAATGAGTCTTCACATATGGGGACTCCCTAGCTGCAGATGCCAGGGAGAAACCCCAGGTTGTGTGTCCTTGAAAAGGACTCTACCTCCCCCCATGGATCTCTGGCATCCGACCAGGGTAGGTGGGTAGGAGTTGATTAGGAATGGAACAGGTGTTTGAGAACAGCCTGACCAAACGAGGCATCCCGGCGGGAGTCCTTGTCCAAACAGTAATGGGCTGTGAAGGTATGAACCGAGGCCCAGGTGGCCGCTCGACAGATTTGGTCGATGGACACAGAGTTTAGATGAGCCATTGAGGCTGCCATGGCCCTCACATTGTGAGCTGTGACACGGCCCTCCAGAGAAATGTTCCTACTCTGGTAGGCGAAAGAAATACACTGAGCAATCCAGTTGGACAGTGTTCTCTTAGAGACTGGAAGTCCTAAATGAGAAGGATCAAAAGCAACAAAGAGTTGAGAAGACTTTCTATGTTGCTATGTTCTTTGTAAGTAGAAAGCGAGAGCTCTCTTACAATCCAAGGTATGAAGATTCCTCTGCATTTGATGCATGAAGTCCTGGAAAAAAGACAGGTAAATATACCTCCTGGTTCAGATGAAAAGGCGAGACCACTTTAGGCATAAAGTGTGGATTGGTCCTGAGGACTACCTTATCATGATGGAACCTTGTATAAGGTGGATTAGCCACCAAAGCTTGCAACTCACTGATGCGGCGTGCTGAGGTGACTGCAATGAGAAAAACAACTTTCCAAGAAAGAAATTTCAAGGAGGTGGTGGCTAAAGGTTCAAAGGGTGGCTTCATAAGCTGGCCAAGAACCAGGTTTAAGTCCCATGCCACTGGAGGTGGTCTAATGAGAGGTTTAGTTAAGAGAAGGCCTCTCATAAATCTTGCTATAAGAGGATGAGAGGAAATAGGTTGTCCATTGAGAGGCTTGAGGGACGCTGCAATAGCACTCAAATGGACTCTTACTGAATTCGTTTTCAGACCTGCATGGGATAGATGCAGGAGATACTCTAGTAGAGAATTCAGAGGTATTTCAAGAGGGTTTAGACCCTTCTCTGAACACCAAATGGTAAATCTTTTCCATTTGAAAGCATAGGAACGTCTAGTAGAAGGCTTCCTAGAGGCATGAACAACATCTCTGACTTGTTGAGAGAGATGAAAATCTTGAAGGTCTAGGCCCTCAGCAACCAAGCCCTGAGATGGAGCGACTGGGGGTTTGGGTGCCACAATGTTCCCTCTTCCTGGGACAGAAGGTCTGGTGCAGAGCCCAAGTCCAGGGAAGGAGCTTGAGAGAGATGCAGAAGTAGAGGGTACCACACTTGGCGTGGCCAATGTGGTGCTATGAGGATCATGGTCCCTCGATCTCTCTGAAGCTTCAATAGTGTTTTGGGAATTAGGGGAATTGGTGGAAAGGCATAGAGGAAGTCTTGACCCCAGTGAAGGAGGAAGGAATCCTTGGCCTGAACTCCCTGACAAGGAATTCTGGAACAGAACCGGGGAAGTTTGGCATTCCACGGACTTGCAAAGAGGTCTATGTCCGGGGTTCCCCAAATTCGAAAAATCCTGGCTACCTGGTCCATGTGGAGGGACCACTCGTGTGGGAGCAGAACTCGACTGAGTCTGTCCGCCCAAGAGTTTTGAATGCCTGGAAGTTATACTGCCAGAAGATGGATGTGATGCTCTCTGGCGAAGGCCCACAGTCGCAAAGCTTCGTTGCAAAGCGACAGAGAGCCAGTCCCGCCCTGCTTGTTTACACAGAACATGGCTACTTGATGGTCCGTATGGATGAGGCCTGTCCTGTAGCTGAGCAGGGAATGGAACACTCTGAGAGCTAAGAATATTGCTCTGAGTTCCAAGAGATTGATATGCAGAGAAGTCTCCTGTGGAGACCAGATGCCCTGGGTGGAGAGATCCTGCAGATGAGCTCCCCAACCCATTGGAGAAGCATCTGTTGTCAGAGTTGCTTGGGGTAGCGACTGCTGAAAAGGGGACCCCAGCAACAGATTTGGCGAGCATATGGAACCACATGCACGGTGGATGCCATGTGGCCTAATAGTTGTAACATTTCTCGAGCAGTTAAATGGGACTTTAACTGTATCTGGGATGCTAACTGCACCAAGCGTAGGCAACGGGCCTGAGGAAGATAGGCCCTTGCAGTTGTGGTATCCAGCAAGGCCCCTATAAACTCCAGAGACTGAGTAGGGGTGAGATGGGATTTTGGGATATTTATTACCAGTCCCAAATACTGAAGGATACGCATTGTGCAGGTTAGACAAATCTGGGCCTCTGACTGGGATGGAGCTCGAATGAGCCAATCGTCCAGATATGGGAAAACGAATATTCCCAGGGTGCGTAGAAATGCAGCTACTACTGCCATGCATTTTGTGAACACCCTTGGTGCAGAGGCCAGACCGAAAGGAAGCACCCTGTATTGGTAGTGCTTTCCTTGAAAAAGGAACCTTCTGTGTGTTGGATGGATGAGGACATGGGTGTACGCATCCTTGAGATCTACAGAACAAAGCCAATCCCGACTCTGAAGGTATGGAAGCAGAGCCCCTAGAGAAATCATTTTGAATTTCTCTTTGAATAGAAACTTGTTCAATTCTCTGAGATCTAATATGGGTCTGTAGCCCCCTGTTTTCTTTGGAATAAGAAAATAAGGGGAGTAGAACCCTGAGCCCTGTTGAAGAAGGGGTACTTCTTCTATTGCCCCTTGGGCAAGAAGGGTAGCAATCTCCTGACCCAGAAGGTTGAGGAGAGATGTTGGAGACTTGAACTGTTTCACCATGGTGTGGGGAGGAAGGTTTAAGAAATGAAGCTTGTACCCTTCCCTTATGATGGAGAGGGTCCATTGCTCTGCTGTGATTTGCTCCCATCTGGGAGCAAAGTAAGACAACCTTCCTGGAATGGTGAGGGGCTCTGGTTCTTCCAGAGACAGAAAGGCTAAGTTCTCTAGCTGCAAGTCAAAGGCCCTGAGGAGGCTGAGGCTGCTGAGCCGTGGGAGGCCTGGCAGCCTTTGACTTGGCCTGTTTAGGTGGTTGCTGATGCTTTGCAGCAAAACGACCTGCAGAAGATGCCTGTTGACCATAAGCAGGATAATATCTTCCCTTTTTAGAAAAAGGTGTCTTTTTGAACAATCTTTTCTTTGCAGGAGCAGAGGTAGACTTTGAAAGTCGATCCAAAGCAGAGTTCTCAGCATCCATCTGAGTGGCCTTTGCTTTCCAATCCCTGCCAAAAAGGTTTTCACCTGTACAAGGACCCAGAGTTCCAAATCAGATGCTTGTAACCAAGCAATTCTGCGTGCACCTATGGCAATAGCCGAGGCTCTGCTGACACACTCAAAAGAGTCAAAGGCTGCACGGTTGGAAAATTTGGAAACATCTTGGGCATGTTTAAGCCAAGTGAGAAATTCCTGCCTTTTATCTTCTGAAATAAAAGGGGCTAAAGTCTGCAGATGATCTGTGACTTCTTTTAGAAACATCCCCATTTAGAGACTATAGGAGTTGATTCTGGCAGCAAGCATATTAGCTTGGAAAACCCTTCGGCCAAAAGCATCAAGGGTTCTGCATTCACGTCCTGGAGGATTAGATGAGTGCCTCTTTGCACTCTTTATTTTCCTCATGGCAGACTCTACCACAATAGAGTGGTGAGGAAGCTGAGACATATGAAAGCCAGGACAAGGAGGGACACGGTACATGGTGTCTAATCTACGAGAATGGGGAGAGGTAGTAAGCGGAGTCTCCCACATGCTCAACATGAGATCATAGAGAATCTCATGAATAGGTAAAGTAGCTGCTTCTTTAGGAGCCTTAGGATATTGCAAAATGTCTAGTTGCTTGGCTCTAGGCTCTGACTCAGGGGCCACTGTAATGGAGAGGCCCCTAGCCACTTCCCTAATGAAGTCCTGAAAAGACAAGTCCTCTGGAGGAGACATTCTTCGTTTTGGAGAATCAGACTCCTGAGGAAGAAGTACCGGTGCCTCGATAGAAGCCTCCGACTCATCAAAGTCTTCGGAGGAATCAAAGTATCGCCTGTCCGGATGCTCCTGTAAAGCCCGATACGCGTACCGAGTGGGATCGACATTGGGAGTAAGTGGTACCGGTTCGGTACCGATGGGCGTCATCAGACAGGGTACCGCTGCAGTCGACATCGAAGCCGATGTCGATGCAATCGGTACCAGCACCGGGAACGATGCCGGTGCCGGAGTCGATACCGGCAACGGAGATTGTTGCGGTACCGAAGGCGTCGAAGCCTGCATAAACGCCGTTAGGGTGCGCTGCATGGACAGAATCTTCTGATCCATCGACGCCACCAGAGTCTGGATGTCGGTACCGGTGGAGGACGTCGGTACCCCAGAACACGGCAACAGGTGATCGGTCGAGGCCGAGCCATCGATGTCAACCTGTGACCCCATAGATAATGCTTTGGAAGCCGGAACTTCCCGCCGGGGTAATTTTGCCGGTGCGGATTCCTCGAGGACAAGCCCGGAGGCATCTCGCTGCTTAGAGGGAGATTTGCCCTTCGAGGACCGGCTAGATTTATGTTTGGTTACCTGAGATCCATGGGAGGAAGAAGCAGCCCTGGAAGACGTCGATGCCACCGAGGCTGCATCAGAGGGAAACAGGGTACTGAGCTTGGCTGCTCGGTTCTGCCGACCTCTTTTAGACATCATGGTACAGGACACACAATCCGTGATGGAATAGTCAGGACCCAAACATTTTAGACACCAATCATGGGTGTCGGTGACAGAAATAGTACCGCCACACTTCGTGCACTTTTTAAACCCGGAAGCGGGCTTCTCCAAGAGGAGAAAAATGTTCAGGCCTAAGGCCCAAACCGCAAATACACAGTTGAAGAAAGAAAAGTTTTTTGGGGTTTTTTTGTATAAGAAAGAAAAGAAAAGACCGGCGGTACCGGTCTGACGTCGAAGAAGGCAGACGCAACACAAAAAAATAAAGAAAAAAATAAAGAATTCTTCTGCGGTGACAGGAACACGACCTGCTGGCTCCGCGGAAAAGAAGAACTAGAGAGAGGCAGTTGGGAAAGGCGGGAAGGCAGCGCGCAGGCGCTGTGGGATGCTCCCAAAAGCTTTCTTAATGGATGCTGGGGAGCGTTCCCGCGCAGGCTCCGTCGGTACCGACGATACCCATATGTGAAGACTCATTCCTGCTTGTTCCTGGAGATAAAAAAAACTCCTGCCATGGGAAAAAGCATTAAAAGCCGCAGGCTGCAATGGCCCAAAGGGGAAAAAAAGTGAAAAAACCCCACCAGAATAACTTACGAGAACCACAGCAAGAAAGAAACCCCAAAGGAGAATCCAAACCTCTCAGACCAGCAGAGGAAACCTGAGAAGGGAGGCCCCAGTCACCCTTACAAGCCTGAGGGGGTTAGCTACCAGAGAGGGGTTTTGCTTTGTTTTGTTTTTTTTTAATTTAGAGCTGCTTTATTGCAAGCAGAGAGCCAAATGCAGCCTTACTGAAATCAATAGGGAAAGAAACAGCGATAAAACAAAATATTAAAAAAAAAATAAATAAATTAGCAAGGAGATACAAGACAGCAAGAGAAGTGGGGTGTGGGCCCAAACTTACTACCCCTCCCAGCCCACCAGTGCTGGAACCACTAGGAAAACTGCTGGGCATGGGGATGCTGTCTCCTCTAAGAAACAGGGGCATAACAGAGATCCAAACATCAGGCCTCTTGGACTCTGCCCACAGAACCACAGCCTGCGTAATGGGAGCCAGGCCTATCTACTCTGTTGCACCAGTCCACACATCTTGCCACCTACTGGAGACAGACCAATACTGAGATCCGATCTCCCGTGGGCAGATGGGAGTCCTTGCCATGATCACAGCTGCTCCCTCCTCTTCTGCCCACAGGAGATGGGATCCCTGCAAGCAGGAGGGGCCTCTATGCTGGTTGTCTCCCGTGAGGACTGGACGGGCAAAATTTTGGTGGGGCTAGAGCTCACATGGCCCACCCCATTCCAATGCCTATAAAAACTGAGAGATCACAGATTGAAATGCATCGGTATGACCAACTTGGCATGTCTCACATAAGTACTTCAGTGTCCTTTCTGCTTCATTATCTGCCTCAGTCTGATGAAATATTATTCTTTACTTTACATATGACTCCAGCAACACAAAGGCTGTTCATGGTACCCATCAGATTTTGAAGTTTTCACAGGTTTTGTCAAATCCTTTAAAGCTAATCTAGCATGTGAGCATGACAGTAAAAATAAAATGCCCACTGTTTTTATGAATTGTGAGCTGCCAGCCCAAGTAGTACATACTCACATTTGAGGCCTCCGCAGATTGCTGAAAGAGAAACCACACAACGGACCTGCAACAGAGCCTTCGAACTTTATGCTCCATCCCTCTGGAACTCTCTACCAAACCACATCAGGAACAACGCTGACATCACATCATTCAAGAAACAGCTGAAAACAATCCTATTCCGTGAACACCTCTGAAAAGAAATACCATCCTTTCCGCATGATCTAATACTTAGATTCAGCAGAAATACACGTCTATGTCTACCCAAATCAATAATTGTTGCCCTTGGTGATGGCCCCACCCTGAAAAATTGCCCCCCCCCCTATGTTATATGTTACACCGCTTTGACCCGGTGAAAAGCGGTATATAAATGCAGTTAAATAAATAAATAAATCTCAGTTCATAGAAAATATATTTGATAAAATGAAGGATAGGTTCACTATTGTTTTTTTGGCAAATCCAAAATCTCTTTCACATTACAGTCTTCGGAAACAAATAAAATGACAGCTGTTCGGTGAGTTATACATTTGGTTTCATCACAAATGCTTGCAAAGCACCTAGATTTATTAATTTCATTAACATTTGACTATTTTTTCTGAGATCACACTGCATAATTCTGAATCATTCTAAATGGTGTTTTTAGATGCTCATCCAGCTCTGGGCATTCTTTACTTAAACGTAAAAGCTCAAGGAAATTGCCTTAATATCTGGAGCCTTGTTTCTCATCATGTTCTTTTAGTGGCATACCCAGTCTTAAGAAGGGCTCAAGAAATCCCAGTCATTAGGTCGCCATGGCGACCATAAATTTGTATCTGGTGCCAGGGATTTTCTTGCCTTCTCCCCCTTAAAAGAAAGAGAGAAGCGATCATGCAGCACAAGACAGACACGATTGCAGCCTTCCCCCTCCAGTTCTGCCCGCAGGAGGTCAATCCCTGCAGGTAGAAGAGAAGGGGAAGGCCATGATCACAGTAAAGTCCCCTCCTGACTGTCCGTGGGACCTCAGATCCCCGTGGGCAGAAGACAGCCGCAATTTCTCCCCGCTCATATCTTGCTAGACCAGTTCAGATGAGTGGAATGTACCCAAGCAGTCAAGACCCAGGGCAGGAGGAAGATGATGCTCTGGACAAAACTGTACTGCCAAAAGATGCCATCCGCTACAGCCCTCACAGGCAACCTGTAGTTGCACGGGTCTTTAGTAAGCCTAGGAGTGAGCTTCAGCCCTAAGATCTGGAGTTGGTGGTGTGAGCCTGTTCCAATCAGTTCCAGCAACTTAAGGCCTACTTAACTAAAGCGAACTTAACTATATTTATAGGCTCTCCCATTAGATTTTAATAATTTGTTGAAGCCAGTGAGCAGTTATGACCCCACCATCACCCTCAAACTAAACAGAACCTTAAAATGAATTGAAAATTTCTATCACAGCATTCATTACACGTACCATTTGTGATTCTGGGGGTTAGCCTGCAACAACAACAACAAAATAAAGAAAAAAAAAAATCTATAGCCACACCAAAAAGCCCTCTTCTGTCTCCTCCCTAGTGCTAGCCTTGGGGTGGGAGTGTTATTCACCCTACCCCAAGGCTAACATCAGTATCCCCTTCTCCTGCTCTCCTCCCAGAAGAGTGCCAGTATCCCCCCTCACTTCTTAATAATGTAATTTAGTATTTCTAAATTCTCTCCTATTGGAGATGAGGTGGGGCAATTATCAGCGGTGTATGGAGAAGGTTGCAAGCTTACAGCTCAGGTATGGTATAGGGCTCATCAGTGATGGGGTTTCCCAAATAGTCACAGCATTTTCCTTGTCGTAACAGTGGGGGCCTTCATACAACCAGCGTGAAAGCAAAGGCTAGTGTCTTCATGAGCCAGGCAGCAGGTTGATGAATATAAATGGTGTCTGTGCAGCTCCTCACTCTCACTGTACAGCAGCACAGTTGTGCAGCTCATGTTCTTTATGCTTGCAGCAGACACTGTACCTACATCATTGTTCCTTCAAGCAGGAACAGGAGGAGAAAATCAGGAGGTAGAATGAAGAACTGGGTTACACTCGATTCTGATTGGTGGCGGACAGTATTCTTTTTTTGAAGCTGATGGTGTATGTGCACCACCGTGTGCTATTGATGCTACACCCCTGCATACAAATCAATTTGCTTGCTCTGTTCTCCGTTTAACATGGATTTAAAATTTCCTGCAACTCTGGGATGAGAAGAAATCTACACAGCACCAAAGGGCAGCAAGAGTGTGCATGGCTTAAAAACAACGCTTTTCAAGAAGTCGAAAAGCTATAAAATTCGCCAAAATTACAAAATTTACTATTTTAGACAGTAGTATCTGAGCAATATTTTATGTTCCTTAAAGAACTGTTACCTTGTATAAATACTCTGCTTGTCAGTGAGGCACATACATCAAAATGACTCTGACCTCTTATTTGGCAGAACCTATTTTGTTTTAAGTTAAAATCAAAATGGTGCTAGCCTCATATGACGAGTCGGGACAGCAGAGATGGGGCAGAGTGGGTAGGAGGAAGAAAGCATAGTTACTCACCTGTAACAGGTGATCTCCGGGAACAGCAGGAATAAGTCTTCACATATGGGTACCGTCGACACCGACAGAGCCTGTGCAGGAACGTCCAAAAGGAAAGCTTTTAGGAGCATCCCACCACGCATGCGTGCTGCCTTCCCGCCCAACTACCTCTCTCACTTCAGTTGAGTTGAAAGCTGAGACCAAAGGAGAGAAGTAGAAGAAAAATAGAAAGAGAGAGAAAGACAACTCCTAGGGAGGTGGGTGGGTTGTGAAGACTTATTCCTGCTGTTCCCGGAGATCACCTGTTACAGGTGAGTAACTACGCTATCTCCAGGAACAAGCAGGAATGTAGTCTTCACATATGGGGACTCCCCAGCTAAAAATGCCTAGGGATGACCCCAGCATGTTGCGGATCTAAGTAAGATGGGCCATGCTTCCTCCCAGGGACCTCAGGCATGCAGGAGTGGATGGTGGGAAGGAGTTGATCTAGGAATGGAAGAGATGCTGTAGAACAGCCTGATCGAACAAGGCATCCCGACGGGAGTCCTTGTCTAAACAATAGTGGGCAGTGAAAGTATGTACAGAAGCCCAAGTTGCTGCTTTGCAGATCTCATCAATAGCAACTGAACGAAGATTAGCTGTTGAGGCTGCCATGGCTCTGACATTATGAGCCGTGACATGGCCTTCAAAAGGGATTCCTTTACTCTGATAGGTAAAGGAAATACAGTCTGCAATCCACTTAAAGCGAGTTCTCTTAATGACTGGAAGTCCTAAATGACTAGAGTCAAAAGCCAGAAAAAGTTGAGAAGACTTTCTAAATGGCTGAGTTCTGTGAAGATAAAAAGCCAGAGCCCGCTTACAATCTAAGGTATGAAGGTTTCTTTTCGTGCTGGAGGCATGAGGCCCAGGAAATAAGACTGGGAGATAAACCGACTGGTTTAAATGAAAAGGAGAAATTACCTTTGGCATAAAATGAGGGTGAGTCCTCAAGACTACCTTGTCATGATGGAACCTTGTATAAGGCAGGTCAGCCACTAAAGCTTGCAGTTCACTAATGCATCTTGCAGAAGTGATAGCAATTAGGAAAATGACTTTCCATGAAAGAAACTTTAGCTCCGAAGTCGCTAAAGGTTCAAAGGGAGGCTTCATGAGTTGACCCAGAACAAGATTAAGATCCCATGCCACCAGAGGTGGTTTGATGGAAGGTTTAGTTAAAAGGAGACCCCTCATAAAACTCGAAACAAGAGGATGAGAGGAAATTGGTTGTCCATCAAAGGGTTTATGAGATGCAGCAATAGCACTAAGATGGACCCTAACAGAATTGGTCTTGAGACCAGAAGCTGATAAGTGAAGGAGATAGTCCAGAAGGGACTCCACCGGTACCAAGAGGGGATTAAGTCCCCTCTGGGAACACCAGATTGAGAATCTCTTCCACTTAAAAGCGTAAGAACGCCTTGTGGAAGGTTTTATGGAAGCCAGAAGAATATCCTTCACTTATTGTGAAAGGCCTAGATCTTGAAGTTCTATGCCTTGAGTAGCCAGGCCTTGAGATGAAGGGACTGTGGATTGGGGTGCAGTAGGGATCCATTGTTCTGGGACAGAAGATCCGGAGCACTCCCCAACTCCAGAGGAGTGGCTCGAGAGAGACCTAAGAGAAGAGGATACCATGTTTGCCTTGGCCAGCAGGGAGCTATGAGTATCATGCGACCTCTGTCTCTCTGGAGTTTGAATAAGGTCCTGGGGATCAGGGGAATTGATGGGAAGGCATAGAGAAAATCCTGGCCCCAATGGAGCAGGAATGCATCCCTCGCCTGACAATTTTGAGCTGGCAGTCTGGAACAGTACCGGAGAAGTTTGGCATTCTGTGGACTTTTGCAAAGAGGTCTATGTCTGGTGTTCCCCAGATATGAGTGGAGAGACCACTCGTGTGGCAACAGGACTCGACTAAGCCTGTCCGCCCAAGCGTTTTGAATGCCTGGAAGGTATACTG
The DNA here is from genome assembly GCA_033557465.1 of Ichthyophis bannanicus. NCBI lineage: Eukaryota > Metazoa > Chordata > Amphibia > Gymnophiona > Ichthyophiidae > Ichthyophis > Ichthyophis bannanicus. The sequence goes on from CM066035.1 coordinate 549,708,426, forward strand.
CCAACAAATGAATGTGATGCTCTCTGGCAAAGGCCCACAGTTGCAAAGCTTCATTGCATAATTGCAGAGAGCCTGTTCCGCCTTGTTTGTTTAGGTAAAACATGGCCACTTGATTGTCGGTTTGCACCAGAACTGTTTTGCTTACGAGATGAAAGCAAAAGACTCGAATAGCATTGGAAATGGCCCTTAGTTCTAGGAGGTTTATTTGAAGAGAAGCCTCCTGTGGGGTCCAGAGACCCTGGGTAGACAGATCGCCCAAGTGGGCTCCCCAACCCAACTTGGATGCATCTGTCATCAGTACAGCCTGAGGTAGGAGTTGCTGAAAAGGAGAGCCTACTGTAAGGTTTTCCAGAGATTGCCACCAGTGCAGAGACACAATCAGGCGTGTGGTAACTCTGATCTTGTCTGACAGGCATCCTGAAGCCTGGGACCATTGGGAAGCTAAGGTCCACTGGGCCGCTCGCATATGAAGGCGTGCATAAGGAATCACATGGACTGTAGATGCCATGTGTCCTAGAAGTCAAAGCATCTGTCGAGCAGGGAAGGTTGGTTTGTAGCACTGCTTGAGATGCTAGTTTGATGATGCGCAGACAGCAAGGCTGAGGCAGGAAAGCCTTTGACTGCTGTGTGTCCAAGCGAGCCCCTATAAACTCGAGGGACTGAGATGGGGTGAGCTGGGACTTTGGAAGGTTTATGATCCATCCCAAGTACTGTAGTATGTGCATTGCTCGGGAAAGAGCATGACTTGCCTCTAGAGCTGACGGTGCTCGGATGAGCCAATCGTCTAAGTAAGGGAAGACAAAAATTCCTAGAGTCCTCATAAATGCTGCTACTACTGCCATACATTTTGTGAAGACCCTTGGAGCAGAGGCCAGCCCGAAAGGAAGGACCCTGTATTGAAAATGTCTTCCCTTGACTAGGAATCGAAGGAATTTTCTGTGATCTACATGAATAAGGATATGCATGTAAGCATCCCTTAAATCCAGAGAACATAGCCAATCTTGCTCGCGAAGGTATGGAAGAAGAGTGCCGAGGCAGATCATCTTGAACCTCTCTCGGACTAAATATCTGTTCAGTTCTCCAAGGTCCAGGATTGGTCCTAGTCCCCCTGACTTCTCTGGAATGAGAAAATAGGGGGAATAGAATCCTGTGCCCTGCTGGGACTTTGGAACCTCTTCTATAGCCCCTTGAGCCAGAAGAGTGGTGACCTCTTGCCACAACAGGTCTGAGACCGGTGGTTGAGATTTGAACTGTTTTATTAGCGTGGATGGGGGCAAGCTGAGGAAATGGAGCTTGTATCCTGGACTCACTATAGACAAGAGTCCAATTTTCTGAAGTGATTTGTTGCCATCTTTTGGCAAAATGGCAAATACGGCCTGGAATATTTAAAGGTTCTGGGCTTAGAACAGGAAGAATGGCTAAGTTCTCTAGACAACAGTCAAAGACCCTGAGGAGGCTGGGTCTGCTAAGCCTGCTGAGCCTTCTGAGCTTGTGTCTTTCTTTGTCTAGTTTGTTGTTACCCCTTCTGGGGAACATGTGTTTGCTGGGTGGAAGATGAATAGAATTTCTTCTTCTTAGAGAAAAAAAAGGTTTTTTGAAAAATTTTTCTTGGCTGGGTTAGCTGTAGATTTTGACAACCTGTCTAAAGTTGTATTATCAGTATCAATTTCATTAGCTTTAAGCTGCCAATCCTTGCCAAAGAGATTTTCTCCTGTGCAAGGAATGTTACCCAGCTTATCTTGCACCCATTCCTCTAAGTCTGAAGCCTGGAGCCAGGCAATACGACATGCTCCTATGGATATAGCAGAGGTTCCGCTAATACATTCAAAACAGTCAAAAGGTAGCACAATTCATAAACCTAGAGACATTTTGAGCATGTTTGACCAGAGTCAAATAATCTGTCCGTTTATCCTCTTGAAGAAAAGGATTCAAAAGCTCCAAGTCTTTTGTAACCTGCTCAAGAAACATTCCCATGTATAATATATAGGAACTGATTCTTGCTGATAGCATGGAGGACCGAAATCATCGACGACCAAAGGCATCCAGTGTTCTAGACTCACGCACGACCTGGTGGATTGGAAGAGTGTCGTTTAGCACTCTTAATCCGCCTCATGGTGGACTCTACCACCATAGAATGATGTGGTAATTGAGTCTTCTGAAACCCTGGGCAAGGTGGTACTCGATACATAGTGTCAAGACGTCTAGAATGTGGAGATACTGTTAAAGGAGCTTCCAACATTCTTAACATTAGATCATATAAGCTCTTGTGTATAGGAAGCATAGCTGCCTCCTTTGGAGCCAAAGGATATTGAAAAATTCGCAATTCTTCTGCCCTAGGCTCCTTTTCTGGTACTACTGTAATGGCAAGACCCTTTGTCATATCACGTACAAAGTCATGAAAAGACATATCCTCAGGAGGGGACATTCTGCGTTGAGGAGGAGGAGTTGAATCTTATAAAAGTTCAGCTCTGGTACCGGTGGAATCATCCGAGTCATCAGAATCAGAAGACTCAAAAGGAGGAAGCACCGGGTTCTCCCGAAGCAGATGGCGTCGGTACCGCTCGATGTCGGTACTGAAATGAGTCGGTACCTGATCCCCCATGCGGGAGAGAGATTCCAAACTCGGCATCGGAGGAAGCATGCCTGTTGAAGCAGGTACTGAGGGCACTGGCACCAGTACCAGTGCCTGTGGAACCGTCTGCAGTGACTTTAGCGGTATCAAAGTAGCTAAAAGAGTCGCTAGACTGCGTTCGATAGCGAGGAGTCTTTTGTCCACTGCCGATGCTGGGGTGTCGGTACCGGTGGTCGTGGCCACAACCCCCGAGCATGGCACCAGTAGTTCCATCAAGATCGAGGCCTCAGGAACATCCTGGAGCCCCAATAAAGATTTGGAACCCGAAGACTCCCACCGGGGCTGTTTTGCCGGTGAAGTATCCTCGAGGGCAACGCCAATGGCATCTCAATGTTTAGAGGGAGATCTACCCTTCGAGGACCGGCTAGTCTTAGACTTGTGTTTAGTTACCTGAGATCCCTGGGAAGAAGTAAAAGCCCTGGAAGACATCGATGCTACAGACATCGTGTCTGAAGCAAAAAGGGCACCGAGTTCATTCGCTCGATTCTGAAGACTTTTTAGTTAATTTCCTACAGGAGACACACTCTGCAGGGCAATAGTCAGGACCTAAATATTTAAGACACCAGTCATGGGTGTCAGTAATAGAAATTGTACCGCCACATTTTGAACATTTTTTAAAGCCAGTGGCTGGTTTTTCCATGGTAAGGGAAAAGAGGGCCTAATGCCCAAAATGGCGCCAAGCACCAGAGCAGGGAAAAAATCCCTGAGAAAAGCACTAAAATTGAAATATTTTTAGAAGAAAAGAAAGAAAAGCACCAGTTGTACTGGTAGGCGTCGACGGAAGGCAGACGCAACCACAAAAAATATAAAAATAAGAGAAGATTTTCTGCAGTGACAGGGGACACGTCCTGTCGGCTCTGCGGAAAACGAAGAACTGAAGTGAAAGAGGTAGTTGGGCAGGAAGGCAGCACACATGCATGGTGGGATGATCCCAAAAGCTTTCCTTTTGGACGCTGGGGAGCGTTCCCGCGCAGGCTACGTCGGTGTCGACGGTACCCATATGTGAAGACTACATTCCTGCTTGTTCCTGGATATTGACCGTATGGCATCAGCAGGAGGAAGAGTGCTGGGAATAAGTGCTTTTCTGGGCATAAAAAGCCATTGATTATTTTCTTCTCTCCCATCTTAACAGCCTTGATTTAATATCAGTTTCAATTAAGTATGTGTAATTTTTGTGCTGTGTGAAGACTTCCTAGCTAGTTAGCAGAAAAACAACTCACCACTATAAAACTTCTGCAGAAAGCACTAGAGGCTTTTGCCAGTAAAATGACTTACATGTCTTTTGCCTTATCTTTATCCAAAACTTAAATCTGACAGATGAAAGCATGTTAAGTTCTAGATGTCAGCAAAGATGAATCAATTAGATCTTACCTGCTAATTGGTGTTCCTGAAGGAACGACAGTCCAGTCCCTTTACTTCTGGGTTGCGCAACCCTTCCAGCAGCTTGGAGGCTGAGCCCAACCTTTTTGGGGATGGAGTGGTATAAATACCACTAGGACCACCCCCAGGCTCCAGTAATCGAATGAAAAAGCAGACTTAACGAACTTCCATTAATGACCTACATAAATTAAACACCGAAAAACAAACCCATACTTATAAACTAACAAATTGAACCCTTTTTTTTTTTTTTTTTTTTTTTTTAAGGATTAGGAGTAGGAGAGGAGGATGGACAACGGAAGGAAGTGGTTAACTTGCGTCTGTCCGACCCGTCCTTCACTTGCACACCTCCCCCCAGCACCGGCCCCACGTTCGGTCCGCCGCTCCGCCCCTGACTAATAGGCCTTAACGGCTGGCGGAAAACCGGGTGGGATCAGGGACTGGACTGTCGTTCCTTCAGGAACACCAATTAGCAGGTAAGATCTAATTGATTCTTCCTTATCGTCACTCCAGTCCAGTCCCTTTACTTCTGGGATGTAACAGAGCAGTTCAACCCTGGGTGGGGTCCGACATACCGGACTGAAGAACCGCAAGACCAAACCGAGCATCCGCTGAACTCTGTACGTCCAGCCTGTAGTGCTTGGTAAAGGTATGCAGGGAGGACCAAGTCGCTGCCCTACAAATATCCAGAGGGGGAACTAGACTGAATTCTGCCCAAGAGGTAGCCTGTGCCCGAGTTGAGTGCGCCCGCAGGCCCCCTGGCACCTGTTTCCCTTTCAGGATATAGGCGGAGGCAATAGCTTCTCTAATCCACCTGGAGATGGAGGCCTTGGCCGCCGCCTCCCCCTTGTGTGGACCTCCGAACTGAATGAAAAGGCGTTCTGATTTCCGGAAGGAGGCTGTACGGGAGAGGTAATGCTTCAAAACCCTCTGGACGTCTAGTAAGCAAAGCTTGCTATCTCTTCCTTCTAACCTCTCGGCCGGAAAGGCCGGAAGAGTAACTACCTGGTTCACATGAAAGGGGGAGATAACCTTAGGCAAGAATGCAGGAACCGTCCGCAGGACTACCTTGTCCTTGAGAAAAGATAGAAAGGGGGGCTGAGAAGACAGCGCATGTAGTTCTGAGACCCGCCTGGCCAAACAAATAGCGACCAGAAAAACTGTCTTCAGGGTTAGATTCTTTAAGGAGGCCCTCTTAACCGGCTCAAAGGGTTCCCCGACCAAGGCATTTAGTACTAGGTTGAGATCCCACGTTGAGGACGCAGTCGCTTAACCGCTCTAAGGAACCTGGACACATCCGTGTGAACCCCTAGGGACTTGCCGCGGACCTTACCTCTATAGCAAGCGATGGCAGCTAGCTGGACCCGTAGGGAACTGGACGCTAGACCTTTGTCAAAGCCTGCTTGCAAGAATTCCAAGACTTCGGGGACCCGAGGCTGAAAGAGGATTCCTCCGGTGTTCCGCACACCACGCTTCGAAGATGCGCCAAACTCTCACGTAGGAAAGGCAGGTTGAGCGCTTCTTCGCCTTCAACAGCGTCGTGATTACCGCTCCTGAATAGCCCTGCTTCAGGAGCCGCGCCCTTTAAATAGCCAGGCCGTAAGCGAGAATCGATCCACGTGAGGCATCCGAACCAGCCCTTGCCTCAGCAGGTCCCTTTTGTAGAGAAGCCGCCAAGGCTGGTCGACGAGTAACCTCACCAGATCCGCATACCAGGGACGGCGAGGCCAATCCGGGGCTATGAGAATTACACAGGTACACTAAAAAAAAATTTTTTTAAACTGCCTCTAATGTTTCGATTGATTTTTACGTTTTTTGGTGCGCTGAATCCAAATCTGGTAACCAATTTGCTCCATCACGTACAGATTTTTTGCTACATTGGGTTAGCAGTTTGAGGTGAACGTTTCAGATTGAGTGCGATCGAGATAAAAGTTTCTTGGATGAATTCTTTATACTAATTGTTTAGTAGTTATTCAAATAAGAATAAAGAAAATTGTAACAAGGCAGCACATAAGAATAGAGTAATGTCAACAAAACACACTGTGATGGTAGCAAAATTGTCTGCACTTAAAACAGCCACATACATGTGCACAAACATTGAGCATATAAGAGCAAGGTTAGACACAAAGCAAAGCAAAGAAATGTGCAAAAAATGTTGTACAGGTATGTATGTAAGAATAGAAAACGCAAACCGCACCATTGCAATACATGAAGACAAACACCCGATGGTGTGAAAATAAAATTCTAATAAATGAGATCCGACACTGTGGTAATAACTAGCAAATTTTTATTTCAAAGTTTAGTAAAAACACGATATTTGTCAACATAGTTTAGATTTTAAAGTCATTCTTGAGTCAATCAATCTCCTGGTAGGCCCGTTTCTTCTTCCCCCGAATGCTTCTCTTGGTGCGCTGCTTGGCGTATTTTTCATCTGGGGTTTCCCGCAGCAGCAACCAGCAGAAATCAGCCATCATAGTGGTGTTCCATCTTCCTTGGTACCTTCTCTCTGCGTCCTTGATGTCCTGGTGAAACCTTTCACCTTGTTCTTCACTGTACGCCCCCAAGTTTTCGGGAAAGTAGTTCACATGGGAGTGCAAGAAATGGACTTTCAGGCTCATGTTACAGCCTTGTTCTTTGAAGGCATTGAGCATCCTGGCAACAATATCCTTATAGTTCTCATCCCGCCTGTTCCCCAAGAATTTGAGAACAACATCCTTGAAGGAATCCCAGGCTTCTTTTTCCTTCTCAGACATCGTTTCAGCGAATGCTCCATCTGAAATGAGTTTCCTTATATCAGGGCCAACAAACACTCCTTCCTTTAGCTTTGCTTCAGAAAGTCGGGGGAACTTTGAGCAAAGGTACCGAAAGCACTCACCATCTTTTGGAAGGGACTTGATGAATTGCTTAATGAGACCCAACTTAATGTGGAGAGGTGGTAATAGAATTTTATCACGAGGTACCAAGCTCTCATGAAGAAACATTTTTCTCACCGAGTCTCAAATACTCCCGAATTGGCCAGTCTTTTTTCCCCCAGTGTAGGTCGCGGGCCCGGCTATCCCACAAGCAAAGGAAGCAGGGATATTTGGTGAAACCGGATTGCTGCCCTAATAGCATGGAGAGAATTTTAAAGTCTCCACAAATCATCCACTTATGCTCATCATAACGAATCTTCTGAAGAATCAGGGCCAAATTCTCGTATTTTTCTTGGAGAATAACAGAGTGAGCAATAGGAACTGAAGCGAATGTGTTGCCATTATGAAGAACACCTTTTATGCTGTCTTTTGACGAATCAATGAACAGCCGCCATTCAGCAGGATCATACTTGAGTTTAAACTTTTCCATCACTCCGTATATATCGTTGCAAAATACCAAATCTTCCTCTTTGCTGAAATACTTCAAAAATTGTGTCTCGCGGTTGCGGTACCAATAAAAAGTTGTTCCTGGTGACAATAGATTTTTCTGTTTAAGCCGAGAACCTAGCAGTTGGGCAGCATCTTTTGGGAGTCCTAAATCCCGGACTAAATCATTCAATTCAGCTTGAGAGAAAAGTTCAGGTTTCGGATCTGGTTCAGTTTCAAACTCGGAAGTACTGGACTCATCGGGAAAAGCCATCTGATGAGTCTCATCATGATCAGAACCGTCCACACAAATATGATCCAAAGATTTTGGTGGTTCAGGCACAGGTACTTCGTTGCTATGAGGCATAGGCCTAATTGCTGAGGGAAGGTTGGGGTAACTTATTACGTTCTTATTTTTTAAGTTGTATCCCTTCACAATGCAAGAGCAAAAATAGCAGTCACTGCTGTGGTCTCTTTGTTCACGCCACATCATAGGTATTCCGAAACGAAATGCTTGTTTTTTACCTTTCATCCATAAGCGTAGATCTTCCTCACATGTCTTGCACACTTTGTGAGGAGCCCACGGTTTGTCTTGATCGCCTAACTTCAAACCGAAATAGGCGAAATATACTTTTTTAATAAATGCAGAAATGTTCCTCTGCCGCTTTTTCATAGTATATTCCCCACAAATAAAACAAAAACTGTCCGGAGAGTTGACGCAACCTCTGGCTCTGTGAGCCATCACAAATACACAGCACTGCAAACTACAACTGTAGTGAAGCACTTCGGAATAAAGCTGGATTACGACTGAGCAAACAAAAGGTAATAATGAACTTGCAAGAAACTGAAATTTGACAGGAACGTTCATGTCGCAACCACCGTGTTTGAGCGAGCGAACGAGGCGAGGCGAACAGGAAAGAACATGCGCCAGCGCGAGTACTGGATTTAGCCCCCCGCCTCACAATTGTCCTGTTAATGTATAAAATGAATACAAAACACTCTAAAATAATATCATGAGGGAGTGTTTCTAGTTAGTTAACCATTACAACCTCTATTTTGGGCCAAGAAAATAAACTGCAGTCGGCTAAAAAGAAATTATGTGAACATTCCTTATATGGGTAAGAAATCTAATTTTGCAAGAAAACGTGACGTGATGGAACATTTTGGTTATTTTTCCTGGATTCAGCACCCCAAAATCTATAGGAATCAGTTGCAAAACTGGAGGCAGTTTTTTGGTAGTGTACCTGTGTTATCAATCCCCGATGAGCCTCCACCCGCTGGAGGACCTTCCCGATCAGAGCCCAGGGGGGGAACACATAGAGGAGCCCCTCCGAAGGCCACTTCTGGGACAGGGCATCCAGTCCTTCGGACATTCTTTCCCTCCTCCGACTGAAGAAGCGGGCCACCTTGGCGGACGAGAACCGTGCCATGAGATCCATGACCGGGAGACCCCAACAGCAAACTATTTGGTCGAAGGTCCCCTGGTCCAGCTCCCACTCTCCTTGGTCTATCTTGTACCTGCTGAGGTAATCTGCCGTGACGTTGTCCGTGCCGGCCACGTGCTGAGCTGAGAGCGCTTCCAACCGGACCTCGGCCCAGTGGAATAGGACGTCCGCCTCCTTCTCTAAGGCGGGACTGCTGGTGCCGCCCTGGTGGTTGATGTATGCCACTGCGGTGACATTGTCAGAGAGGACACGAATTGCTCTTTTCCGCACTAAGGGCTCGAGAGCCTTGAGGGCTAGGATGACGGCCCGCAATTCCAGCCTGTTGATGGGCCATTGAGATTCCAACGGCGTCCAGCAACCCTGGACGAACTGGTCCTCGCAGTGGGCACCCCAGCCTGCCAGACTGGCATCCGTCGTCAACAGTAACCACTGAGGAGGTTCGAGAGGTATCCCGCGATCCAGATTTCTTGGGCACCGCCACCAGTGGAGTGCCTGCTTGGTCCGTGGAGCACAGGGTAACTGCATTGACAAAGGATGATGCTGAGGAGACCAACGCCGCAATAGGGCCCGCTGCAATGGCCGCATGTGGGCCCTGGCCCATGGAACTACCTCTATAGCCGCCGCCATGGTTCCCAGGACCTGAAGATAATGCCACGCTGAGGGGCTCCTTCTGTGCAGAAACTGCGTGACCAGAAGCCTTAGGTCTCTTGATCTCGTTCGTGACAGAAACACTCTGCCTTTGTTGGTGTCGAACCTTGCCCCGAGATATTCGAGTTCCTGGGAGGGGGTCATCCTGCTTTTTGCTCGATTGATGATCCACCCCAGCTCCTCTAGAACTTGGACTACTCTGGCCGTTGCCAAGCGACTCTCCTCTTCCGACTTTGCCCAGATCAGCCAATCGTCCAGGTAAGGGTGCACTAGTATTCCCTCTTTCCGTAGGGAAGCCGCTACTACCACCATCACTTTGGTAAAAGTCCTTGGAGCCTTAGCTAGACCGAAGGGCAGAGCCTGGAATTGATAGTGGCCTCTGGGCACTGCGAATCTCAGGAACTGTTAAGAACATAAGAACATAAGATATGCCATACTGGGTCAGACCAAGGTCCAGCAAGCCCAGTATTCTGTTTCCAACAGTGGCCAATCTAGGTCATATGTACCTAGCAGTTTCCCCAAGAGACACAAGTTCCACAATGCTTGTACTGGGTCAAGCATTGATATCTTCGGTCACTTCTTAATAATGGTTTATGGACCTTTCCTCCAGGAACTTGTCCAAACCTTTTTTAAACCCAGCTACACTAACAGCCTTTACTACATCCTCCGGTAACAAATTCCAGAGTTTGATTACACGTTGAGTGAAAAAATATTTTCTTTTATTAGTCTTAAATAGTTTACCCTGTAGCTTCATTGCAGTCCCCTAGTCTTTCTATATTCTGATAACGTAAACAATCGATCTACGTTTACCCGTTCCACTCCGTTCATTAATTTATAGACTTCTATCATATCTCCCCTCAGCCGTCTCTTTTCCAGGTTAAAGAGCCCTAACCTTTTTAGCCTTTCCTCATAGGAGTATCCTTCCATCCCCTTTACCATTTTGGTGGCTCTTCTCTGAACCTTTTCTAAAATCGCTATATCCTTTTTAAGATACGGCGACCAGAATTGCACACAATATTCAAGGTGCGGTCTCACCATGGAACGATATAGAGGCATTATAATATCTTTTGTTTTATTTTCCATTCCTTTCCTTATCATACCTAGCATTCTATTTGCTCTCTTGGCTGCCGCTGCACACTGGGCCGAGGGTTTTAACATGGTATCCACAATGACGCCTAAATCTTTTTCCTGGGTGGTGGTTGATGGGACTTTCTGACTGGTATGTGCAAGTAGGCTTCTGTCAGATCCAGGGACGTCAGGAACTCCCTGTCCCTTACGGCTGCTATGACCGAACGTAGGGTCTCCATCCGGAAGTGAGGTACTCAGACAGCGATTGACCTGCTGGTGTTCTGGGAGATAGCATGTTCCAACCTATGACATGCTGGGACTCCAGGCATATCAGCTTGGGAGTCCCCATATGTGAAGACTCATTCCTGCTTGTTCCTGGAGATAGCACAGTTACTTACCTGTAACAGGTGATCTCTGGGAACAGCAGGAATAAGTCTTCACAACCCTCCCACCTCCCCAGGAGTTGTATCTCTATCTATCTTTCCTTTCCTCTCTCTCTCTCTCTTTGTCTCAGCTTTAAAACTTAACTGAGGAGAGGCAGTTGGGAAAGGCGGGAAGGCAGCACGCAGGCGTGCTGGGATGCTTCCAAAAGCTCTTGAATGGACGCTGGGAAGCGTTCCCGCGCAGACTCCGTCAGTACCGACGTACCCATATGTGAAGACTTATTCCTGCTGTTCCCAGAGATCACCTGTTACAGGTAAGTAACTGTGCTTTACCTTCCTGTATTCTTTCCAAGGCCTCTCGCCTCAAATGCAGAAGGAATCTTCATACTTTGGACTGTAAAAGAGCTTTGGCCTTTTACTTGCAAAGGACACAGTAACATAGAAAGTCCTCTCAACTCTTTGTTGCTTTTGATCCTAGTCATTTGGGACGTCCAGTCTCCAAAAGAACAGGTCCAGCTGGATTGCACAGTGTATATCTTTTGCCTATGAGAGTAAGAACCTTCCTCTTGAAGGCCATGTCACAGCTCACAATGTGAGAGCCATGGCAGCCTCAATGGCTCATCTTCACTCTGTGTCTATCAACGACATCTGTCGAGCAGCTACCTGGGCCTCTGTTCATACCTTCACAGCCCATTATTGCTTAGACAAGGACTCCTGCCGGGATGCCTTGTTTGGTCAGGCTGTTCTTCAACACCTGTTCCATAGTTAATCAACTCCTACCCACCATCCCTGGTTGGATGCCAGAGATACATGGGGGGAGGTGGAGCCCTTTCACAAGGTCACACAACTTCTGGGGCCTTCTCCCTGGCATCTGCAGCTAGGGAGACTACATTCCTGCTTGTTCCTGGAGATAGCATAGTTATTCACCCGTAACAGGTGATCTCTGGAAACAGCAGTAATTTAGTCTTCACAACCCACCCACCTCCCCTTGGAGTTGTATCTCTCTATCTCTCCTTTCTTTCCCTCTCTCTTTTGTCTCACCTTTAAACTCAACTGGAGAGGGACAGTTGGGAAAGGTGGGAAGGCAGCACGCAGGTGCTGTGGGTTGCTCCCAAAAGCTTTCCTATTGGACACTGGGGAGCGTTCCTGCGCAGGCTCCGTCTGTACCGACGATACCCATATGTGAAGGGTAAATAAATTCCTGCTGTTCCCAGAGATCACCTGTTACTGGTGAGTAACTATGCTTTCTCTTTGAGGACTTTCCTTGGTCCTTCCCCCTATGGTTCCTCCAAACCCAGCAGCTCCCTTCTCTTTCTCCCCACCTTACCCTTATAGGCCAGCATCCCCCCTATCCCTTATCCCCTTAGCCACTCCCTAGCAGTGCCACATATCTCCCCTCTCTTCTGCCCTCCCTGAACAATGCAGCATCTTCAACCTCACCTCTCTCCTATCCTCCTGAATAGTGAAAACATCTGCCATCAGATAAAGTACTTTCACTGGCTTTTCCTGAAGAGCATTTCTTCAGTTTACAGCCACATGTGCCACTTCAGTTCCAGTGCATGGAACTGAAATCATAAGTGCTCCCTAACTGCTGCAAACAAAAAAAGGAATTCTGTTGAGGAAACATTAGTGAAAGTGCCTTGGTTTGTGTGGCTGCTTCGGTCTCGTTAGATGGCACTTACTGCACTTTAACTTCCTCCCCCCTCACATTGATCCTGCAGCGGCGCACAAGGCTCCCCTCCAATTCCAACTGGCAACCTTCTACCCCCTCCCCTTAGCACACTTCCCTATTAATCTAGATTACACTAGGGTGATCTTTCTATTTTGTTTTTTTTTTTTTTTATTTAAATTTTTATTAACATTTGTAACAGTTACATTAGCATATACTCAACAACTCCAAGGCATCAAGGGTTCAGCAAACAGCATAAGAGACAACTCTTCAACTAACACACAGTCTAATCATTTCTCCTCCTATTTGCCATCCCCCCACCCCCTCCCTACTTCCACCCCTCTTCCCGCAACCACCTCCAAACCCCTGCCCACCGCTTCTCCATTTGCTCCCCTCTCCCTCCCTGCTCCCCAGTCAATTTATACATGGCATAAAGATGCGACACCCTGCGTGCATAGCTCGCCATGGAGGGTAGAGCTGGTCTATTCCAGTACCATGCAATTTCGCAGCGGGCCGCTGTGACACAATACCAAATAATTTTCCAATCCCCCTCCCATTTCCCATCTGGTCTATGCAGGAGACACATCTCAGGGCCAAGTTCAAGGTTCGCCCCCATCATTTTGTTGATGTTTGCCCCTATGCGGTGCCAGTACTCTCCCACTACCGGACACGTCCACCACATATGCAGCCAGGAGCCACGCTCCCCACACTTTCGCCAACATTCATCCGTTTGCAACACCCCTGCCTTACGCAACCGCTCCGGTGTGAGATACCAGCGACTCAGCACCTTAAACCCATTCTCTCGCAATGTCGTGGCAATGGAGAATCGTGCTATACCTAATGCCATTGTCTCCCACTCCTCCACCCCCCAGCTTACCCCTAAATCCTTCTCCCACGCTTCCATGTATTTCAACTTGTCTTCCCCCCTCGCTGTCAACCCTCTGTAAATCCTGGAGAGCATCCCCTGGCTTCCCAGGGATCCCAGGCAGGCACCCTCAAACCATTCACCTCCCCCCCATCCCCCTTGCTCCTTTCCCTTTGTACTCACTACCGAACATAGCTGCCGATACGGGAATCTATCTACCTCCCCCAAACGATAGAGGTCCCGGACCCCCTCAAATCCTCTACAATGTCCTCCTACCACAATCTGGGACACCTGGGACAATCCTAACGCCGCCCAGTTACGGAGCACTGTGGCTCCCGGTCCCCCGCTCTCCGCACAGCAGGCTTGTAATGACATGGTGGCCGACCATCGTTTGTCACCCACCAGCCGCTTTCTATACTGTTGCCACACTTTCAAAGTATGCCCCACAATGGGATTCCTCCCCTTCTCTCCCCTCCCCTCCCATACTAACCGTTCAAGGGCACCCGGCCTGTATTCGGCCAGTTCCAGCTGAACCCACTGCTTCTGGGGTTCCCGCAACCACGCGTAGACTGCTCGCAATTGTGCTGCCGCATAATATAGTCGGAAATTGGGAACCCCCATCCCTCCTTCCCGTACCGAGACTTGTAGCGTCCTTGCCGCCACCCGTGGACGCCTCGACCCCCAGATAAACCGCTCGACCTGTTGTTGGATCTTCTTTAGCACTTTCGGGGGGATTGGGACTGGCAAAGCCTGAAACAGAAAGAGGAACTGGGGGAGAAGCATCATCTTAACCGTCGCTATTCGTCCAAACCACGAGTAATACCCCCTACTCCAGCCTTGTAGCTTCGCCTCCACCTGCCCCACCAACTTCTTGTAATTTAAATCATACAACTCCTCCAAGGTTCTACCGAGATGAACCCCGAGGTACCGGATCGATGTCTTTGCCCATTTGAAGGGGAAATTCTGCTGCCAGTCACGCTGCCCCTCCCCCTCCCCCCCTACACTCAAGATCTCCGATTTCCCCCAATTAATCCGGAAGCCCGCCCTTTCACCGTAATCTTGAATCTCTCTCATCACTGCCCTCAGAGATTCGCTGGGATTCGTGAGTGTCAGCAGTATATCGTCTGCAAAGAGGGACGTTCTGCATTCCTGCCGTCCCACCCTAACCCCCGTGATATCAGGGCTGCCGCGCAACTTCGCTGCCAATGGCTCTAAGGATAGCACAAAAAGTAGGGGGGACAGTGGACATCCCTGCCGCGTCCCTCTTTCTAGGGGGAAGAAACCAGAGTACCCCCCATTCACGCGAACACATGCCTTCGGCCTAGCATAGAGAGCCCTTATCCACTGTGTGAACCCCGGTCCAAACCCCTGGGCCTCCAACACCGCGTAGAGAAAATCCCAGGACACCTGATCAAAGGCCTTCTCTGCATCCAGTGATACCAACAAGGCCCCCGTCCTCTGCCGCTGTGTCGACCACATCACATTTAACACTTTGCGGATATGATCCGCCACTTGCCGGCCTGGTACAAATCCAGCCTGGTCCTCATGCACCAATTTACCTAACACGCCATTGAGGCGCACCGCTAGTACTTTCGCCAGCAGTTTCGCATCTAGGTTCAGCAGCGAGATCGGACGGTAAGACGCACACTCCTGCGGGTCTTTCCCCTCTTTGTGGATAAGCGTAATACCTGCCCAGCCCATTGATTCAGGCAGTGCCTCCCCCCTTCCCGGTCCATTAAATACCCTGGTCAACGGGTTCAGCAAGAGGCTCCCAAAGCGCTTGTAAAACTTGGCCGTCAGCCCATCGAGCCCAGGGGCCTTTCCATTTTTTAAGCCCTTGATAGCCTGGCTGACTTCGTCAGCTTGTATTTCCCTGTCGAGCCCCTCTTGTTCGTCTCCCGTTAGAGTCGGGAGCCCTGCTTCCCTCACATATTCCCGAATGTCCTCTCCCGACCTTGCAGCTCGGGCTGCATACAAGTTGCTATAAAAGGACACAAATTCCTCCCTTATTCGTGGAGCCTCTCGCACTACCCCCCCTGTACTCCTAATCTGTGTAATCCTATTCCACTCCCTCCGCTTCTTCAATTGTCTCGCGAGAAGTTTCCCCGCTTTATTCCCCCCTTCAAAGAACCTCTGTTTTAACAGCTGCAGGCGGAATTGTATCTTCTCCGCTTCAAGAGCATGCACCTGGGCTCGTAGTGCCAGCACCTCACCCCGTACCTGTCCAGTTCTGTCCTGACCGTCTCTTTCCTCCATCTCCCGCAATTGCCGGCGTAACCGGTCCTCCCTCTCCGCCCTCTCTCGCTTTAGGCGGGCTCCCCACTTTATGAGAACCCCCCTAATTACAGCCTTGAAGGCGTCCCAGACTGTTCCATCCAGCACTTCCCCACCGCCATTTTGGTCAAAGTACTCCGGGATGAGCCTTTCAATCTCCCGCACCACCCTCTCGTCCTCAAGGAGCCCCTCATTCAACTTCCAGAACTGGCGGCCTCTATCTTCCCCTTCCACCCGCACCCGTACCACCACCGGAGCATGATCGGACCAGGTAATGGGTTCCACCTCGCCCCCTAGGAGCCGCCCGGTTAACTCCTTCCCTACCCATATGGCATCCAACCGGGAGTAAGTGCCATGTGCTGCAGAATAAAAAGAAAATTGCCTCCGCCCCGGGTTTAGTGTCCGCCATACATCTATCAGGCCGTTCTCCCGCACAAAATTGTGGTAATGTTTCCTATCTGTGCCTCTCCCCTCCCTGCGCCCAGTCGTATCTCTCCCTACCTCCCATGCCACATTGAAATCCCCACCACAGATTAGGACCCCATCCCCCATTGCCGCCACTTGCGCACTCAAAGCATCCCAGAATTCAGTTTGCGGGCCCGTAGGGGCATACACATTTACCACGCAAAACCACTCCTCACCTATCTTTACCCTCAGCAGGAGAAACCGCCCCCCCCTATCCCGGGACACTACCTGGACCTCCATGGGGCCTGTCTCTCTGAGGAAGACCCCCACCCCGCCTTTCTTCTTCTCTTTAAGATTAGAAGCGAACATACGGTGCTTGTACCCCCGGGGTTGCACCAATGTCTCATGTTGTCTCAATAGATGTGTCTCCTGCAACAGCACTATGTCTGCATTGTGTCTTGTTAACTCCTTATATAATTTCTGTCTTTTCATTGGTGAATTTAGACCTTTCACATTTAACGTGAGAATTTTTAACTCCTTTCCTACCCCCAGATCCCTGCCTCGTCCCCCTAAGTCCCTCCGCCCCCACCTCCCACTCTGACCCCCTCTTCCCCCCCTACCCACCCCCTCCTCCCCCCACCCCCCACTCCCCCTCCCGCTGTTCCCTCCCGTCCTCCCTCTCCCCCCCTCGCTACTCCCTCCCCTCCTCCCTCTCCCCCCCTCGTAACTCTCCTCTGCGGAGAGACGACTTCCAATTCGGTGACCTTCTCTCCCTCCCCACCTACCCACCTCAACTGTTCCCCAGCCCCCCCCCACTCCCCTGCCTAAGCCCCCCTCGCTTCCAACTCTCCCCCCTCTAAACCCCCTCCTCTCTCCACCCAGCCTGGGCTATCTCCCTCTCAGCCTAGCCCCCGCCTCCTCCCCTCTCCCTCTCCCCTTAGCCCACTGCCCATCTCTCCTTCCCCCCCCCCCCGCCCACAGCCCAACTTATTCAAGAATACCAGTCCATTATAAAGATGCTTCAGCTCAGCCAGTCTCTTGTTCTGTGGTCCGGTTCTGGTGCACGTCCTTGGTGGTTCTTGCCAGTCTACGTCCACTTGCCCTCTGCCATTTCATCTGTGCTGCTCCTCCGGTCCTGGATCCCGTTCTCGGCGGAGTGAAAGAGCCCTCGGCTTGCTCTGGTAGATTCTCAGCACCGAGCTCTCTCAGTGCTCTCCACGCCTCCACACTGGATCTCACCGTCCGCGATCGTCCTTTCACCGTAATAAAGAGGCCGAAGGGGAAGAGCCACTTGTAGCGCAGGTCAGCATGTCTGAGATATGCGGTGACCTCTCTTATCTCCCTCCGTCTTTGTAGCGTGCCTTGGGACAGGTCTTGGTACAGCTCCACCGTATGCCCCTCCCAACGGAAATTTTTCAGCTTGCGGCTGGCACCCAGCAGGAGTTCCTTACTCTTAAAGGAGTGCAGGCAGACCACAATGTCTCTTGGCCTATTGTCTCGGATGGGCCCCATACCCCTGTGCGCCCTTTCTATTTCGAGGCGGGTCTCCTCTGCAGGTCTCCCTGGGCCAGCTGCTGCGAGTAGGTCCCGGAAGATCCGCTGGGCCACTTCCTCACAGTTCTTATATTGTGGTTCCTCCGGCACCCCTCTCACTCGGAGGTTGCATCTGCGCGAGCGGTCCTCCAGGTCCTCTGTTTTGGCTTTCAGGGCTTCCTGCGTCCTCTGAAGCTCTTCCCAGCTGCTCTGGACCTGCGTCAGGGTCTCCTCTTGACTCTCCAACTTGGTCTCCACCTCTTCCATACGTCCCCCCAGCTCCAGCAGGTCTTGGCGCATAGTCTGCATTGCTTCTTTAATTTCAGTTTTAACCCCACACATCTCCATCTTCAGTTCCTCCTTTAACTCTAGGAGCCATTGTTTAATCTGTTCTGCTGTCGACAGGCCCTCCTCTCCTCCTTCACTCCCCTCCGGGCTCTGTGGGGTTTCTGTCACAGGTTTCCCTGCTTTTTTTTCCGCCTCCTTCCCTCCTTTGGTGGTTGCATATGGGGAGCGGAACTCGGCCAGCTTTTTTTTGCCAGAGTCTCTTTTTTATTATTTTTTTCCATTTTGGGCTGATTAGCCCCTCTCTCCCCGGTCTCCCCGGCATATAGAGCTGGGAGGGCGTCCACTCACCACACTATAGCTTCTGCTGGGGACAATTCTGGTGTTTGGTAGTTCTCTGCCTCTGCTCCCTTTCTTAGTGCAGTTGGGGGGGTATGAGACTCACCACTACTGGCTGCTTCTGCACTCTGCTTCTTGTGGGCTGCAGCTTAGCATAGGTCCTTGCTTCCTGCTTCTCCCAGCCACGTGCTAGGCCTTCTCGGGCCCCCTCTGGCTCCGGATTCACCTCTCTGTTGGCCACCCTCTTCTGCCACCACGTGGTCTGTGGGGGTCGGCGGCGTGGCGTCCTCCGCGGGGAAGCACACTGCCTCTGCTCACCGGCAAGCCGCTTTTGGCCCTGCTGACTCTCTCCCAACAAGTCCGGCTCAGCGCGGCCACCGGCCCAGAAGCCCCCTGAAAGTCAGGCTGCCTCGTCCGGTCCGCTCCCACCAGCTTCTCTGCACCTCCGCACCCGCTTGGTTCGCCGCTGCCGCGGCTCGCCGGCACTCCCCGCTCTCTCCGTCGCCCCTCGGCTCACCGCTCCGTTGCCCGTGGGGGCTAAAATGCTTCAATTATTGCGGGTTGGTGGCGGAGCTCCTCCGCTACGCCGCCATTCAGTAGGTGACGTCACCGGAAGCCCCGATCTTTCTATTTTGAATGCCTTGTCAGCCATGGCAGGACTGCTCCTGCCCCAAAGACCACTAGATACCAGGGATTCCTCAAGAAAGAATCAAAGGGAGAGGGGCTCAGGAGGCTCAGGGTTAGGCCCTTGGTGGGGGGATATGTAGTATTAGAGATTTTGATTGCAAGTAGACGTTGCTATCCATCGGAGCAGTTGCTGAAGGAAGGGGGATTATGATGGGGGGGGTGCTTGTATTTGGAGGGATGCTTGGGGAGAAGGGTTGTGGTAGGGGGGGGGGGGGTCTTGTGAGCTGCAGGAAGGACCAAGTAGAGGTAAGATCTGTGCCAGAGGGGGTGGGGGTACTGCTGCGGTTTGATCTCTTTTGTATGGGCAGTAGTTGTGCTTAATGCCATTTCTATTTCTTGAGGTGGCTATTGGCAGTTGTGACAATGCATGGCAACATCCTGCATGTTAGCTGTCTCTGGCTGACACATCTGCTCTGCCCCAATCTCACCCGGAAGCACTGAGAGCAATTAGTGTAGGATTTTTACTGCGCTGGTACTTTTACCACATGGTAGCAGTTATCTCAGGTCATTAGTACATGCTGAACGCCACAGTAACCATTGCCACAGCTTGGTTAAAGGACCCTTAAATCCTAAATTTTGGTCATTTTGCTTTTTAAAAGCCATACTATAAAACTTAAAAAGTAAAACTGTGACGATGAAAGAAGCTTAGGGATAAATCAATAAAGTAAAGAAAAACAAACACCGGCGGTACCGGTGGCATCGGGAAGACAGCCGTGTCCACAAGAAAATTAAAAAATAAAAACAAGAATTTTCTGCGGTGACAGGAGGACGTCCTGCCGGCTCCACGTAAAAACAAAAACTGAGAGGCAGTTGGGAAAGGCGGGAAGGCAGCACGCAGGCGTGCTGGGATGCTTCCAAAAGCTCTTGATTGGACGCTGGGAAGCGTTCCCACGCAGACTCCGTCGGTACCGACGTACCCATATGTGAAGACTCATTCCTGCTTGTTCCTGGAGATACCGCTTCGTTTAAATGAAAAGGTGACACCACCTTTGGCATGAAGTGTGGATGAGTCCTAAGGACTACCTTATGATGATGGAAACTTGTATAAGGAGGATCAGCCACCAACGCTTGCAATTCACTGATGCGACATGCTGATGTGATTGCAATAAGAAAGATAACCTTCCAGGAAAGGAATTTCAAAGAGGTAGCGGCTAATGGTTCAAAGGGCGGTTTCATGAGCTGCCCAAGTACCAGATTTAAGTCCCATGCCACCAGTGGTGGCTTAATGGGAGGCTTAGTTAAAAGAAGGCCTCTCATAAATCTCGCTATGAGAGGATGAGAGGAAATAGGTTGTCCATTTAGAGCAGGGGTCACCAACCTGCGGCCCACGAGGTCCCTTCGTGCGGCCCGCGAGGCTCTACCCCGGTTAACATTACGTGCGGCCCGCCAAGGATTCCCGCCATTGTATCTGCGGCCCGCGGCATGCTCGGCGGGTTCAACGGCACGTGACCGGTTTCCCAAGAGCAGCGCGCAAATTAGAGGACCAATCAGCAATAAGACTTCACCAAGCACTCGCAAGACTTTGCCCCCTTCAGTGCCCCCTTCGAGATGAACCCCACCGACGTGCCCTCTGACCTTCAAATGGACTTGATCGAACTGCAGTGTGACGACGCACAGAAGTCGCGCTTCATGGCTATCAGGTGATCAGCCATTGTTTTCATAATTTTGCGTTTGTTGCTTTTTTTCGCGGGGGGCGGGGAGAAGGGGGGTGCGGCCCGCGAGGCTCCCAGTAGTCGGCTGTGCGGCCCGCAGCCCTCTGGAGGTTGGTGACCCTAGATTTAGAGGCTTGAAAGAAGCTGCAATAGCACTCGAATGGACTCTCACTGAATTGGTCTTAAGCCCTCCATTTGATAAATGAAGGAGATACTCCAGTAATGATTCCAGAGGTATCGCAAGAGAGTTAAGATCCTTCTGTGAGCACCATATAGTAAACTTTTTCCACTTAAATGCATAACAGCGTCTTGTGGAAGGATTCCTGGAAGCATAAAGGATATCATTTACCTGCTGGGAAAGGTTAAGACCGTGAAGTTCCAGGCTTTCAGCAACCAGGCCCTGAGATGCAGAGACTGGGGATTGGGATGGCACAGCACCCCGTCCTCTTGAGAAAGGAGATCTTGAGCAGATCCTAACTCCAGAGGCGGAGCTTGAGAGAAATGTAGTAGCAGAGGGTACCACATTTGCCGTGGCCAACGTCGAGCTGTGAGGATCATATGACCTCTGTCTCTCTGAAGCTTGAACAGGGTTTTGGGAATTAGGGGAATGGGTGGAAAGGCATACAGGAAGTCCTGACCCCAATGGAGGAGGAAAGCATCCCTGGCCTGACAACCCTAAGCCGGAATTCTGGAACAGAACCAGGGAAATTTGGCATTCAGCGGACTTGCAAAGAGGTCTATGTCCAGGGTTCCCCAAATTTGAAAACTTTTGGCCACCTGGTCTGCATGGAGAGACCATTTGTAGAAGCAGAACTTGACTGAGTCTGTCTGTCCAAGAGTTTTGAATGCCTGGAAGATACACCGCAAGAAGATGAATCTGATGCTCTCTGGCGAGGGCCCATAGTTGCAAATCTTCGTTGCAGAGCAACAGAGAGCCTGTTCCGCCCTGCTTGTTCACATAGAACATGGCTACTTGATTGTTCATTTGAACTAGGACTGTCTTGTAGCTGAGCTGAGTGTGAAATACTCTAAGAGCAAGGAAGATTGCTCTGAGCTCCAGAAGGTTGATATAAAGATAAGCCTCTTGTGGAGTCCAGGTACCTTGGGTAGAGAGGCTGTGCAGGTGGACTCCCCAACCCACCAGTGAAGCATCTGTTAGAGTGGCTTGGGGTGGGGGTTGCTGAAAAGGAGACCCCCACCAAAAGGTTTTTGGGTGACTGCCACCATTGGAGGGACAAAATAAGGCGATCTGAGTTTGCTATTTTGTCTGACAGGCAACCTGACGCCGAGTCCACTGAGTGGATAAGGTCCACTGGGCTACCCTCATATGGAGGCGAGCATAAGGAAGCACATGCACAGTGGATGCCATGTGGCCTAGCAACTGTAACATTTCCCGAGCAGTGAGGTGAGGTTTTAGCACTGCTTGGGAAGCTAACTGCACAATGCGAAGGCAGCGGGGCTGTGGAAGGTAGGCCCGTCTGGTATCCAGCAGAGCTCCTATAAACTCCCGGGATTGAGTGGGAGCAAGGTTGGACTTTGGGAAGTTTATGATAAGTCCCAAATACTGAAGGGTGCGCATTGTGCGAGAGAGAGCAACCCCGGCCTCTGGTTCTGAAGGGGCTCGAATGAGCCAGTCTATGTAAGGGAAGACGAATGTTCCCAGGGTGCGGAGAAATGCTGCCACCACAGCCATGCATTTTGTGAACACCCTTGGTGCCAAGCCCAGGCCAAAAGGAAGAACCCTGTATTGGTAGTGCTTCCCTTGAAACAGAAATCGAAGGAACTTTTGGTGAGTTGGATGGATGAGAACATGAGTGTACGCATCCTTGAGATCTAGAGAACAAAGCCAATCCTGACTCTGAAGGTATGGCAGCAGAGTTCCTAGAGAAATCATTTTGAACTTCTCTTTGAACAGGAATTTGTTCAATTCTCTGAGATCTAAAATGGGTCTGTCTCCTCCTGTTTTCTTTGGAATAAGGAAATAGGGAGAGTAAAACCCTGTACCCCGCTGGGGAATGGGTACCTCTTCTATTGCCCCTTGAGCAAGGAGCACAGTGACCTCTTGACCTAACCGGTCGTTGAGAGAGGTCTGAGAATTGAACTGTCTTACCATTGTAGGAGGGGGCATGCTGATAAAATGAAGCTTGTACCCCTCTCTTACAAAAGACAGAGTCCAATTTTCTGCTTTTATCTGACCCCATCTGGGGGCAAAATAACATAACCTTCCTGGGATGGTGGAGGGTTCTGGGCCGATCAGGGCCAGGAAGGCTAAGTTCTCTAGATAGGAGTCAAAGCCCCTGTGGAGGCTGAGTCTGCTGAGCCGGTTGAGGCTTAGCTGCTTTTGGCTTCCTTTGTTGCCTAGGTTGTTGCTGCTGTCCCTTTTGGGCAAACTGACCTAAACGATGTCCCTGCTGGGTATAGGAGAAATAAAACTTTTTCTTCTTGCTGAAGAAGAGTAAATTAGACTTACCTGCTAATTGTTGTTCCTTAAGGAACTCTAGTCCAGTCCCGGAACCATAGAGTTGTCAACCTCCACCAGCAGCTTTGGAGACTGAAAGATGTCATCGTCATGATGTCACTGGTATAAATAGGCTAGATCCGCCCCCTTTCACCAGCACCTATTGACAAAGCAGACTCAGCATAGCAACAAATAAGTAGCCATATTAAAAACCTATATTGAAAAGTATATATATATATATATATATATATATATATAGGGAACAAGACAGGGTAGCAGTGAAAAACCAAGAACAGGCACTGCCCCTGCCAAAAGACGGTGTATATAGGAATGGTGAACTTAACCACCGCAGCGCGGCGCCCACTAGGACATGCTGCAACCACACAGAGACTCCCTTCTGAGAGCGCCTCCCATCCCGGCACCTCCCAGAGCGCCACCTTACTGAAAATGTACGGGAAGGTTCAGCACCTGTCCAGTCTAGCTCCCCTCGCCCTTGAGAACTTCAGGCTGCTCGACATAGTATTACGGGAGGGATCCGGGACTGGACTAGAGTTCCTTAAGGAACAACAATTAGCAGGTAAGTCTAATTTACTCTTCCTTTGCGTCCCTCTAGTCCAGTCCCAGAACCATAGAGGATGTAACAGAGCAGTAAATATCAATGGGAGGGACCTGAAATCCCAGCCTGAATAACCGCTGAACCAAAACGACCATCCCCGCGCGCCTGCACATCCAGGTGATAATGCCGAGCAAAAGAATGCAACGAGGACCAGGTCGCCGCCCTACAAATATCTGCCGCCGGCACCAAGCTGACTTCCTCCCACGACGACGCCTGCGCTCTTGTGGAATGCGCCCGCAAACTGACCGGCACCTCTTTGCCTTTCAAAATGTAGGCTGAAGCAATAGCCTCCTTCAGCCATCTAGAAATGGAAGACTTCGCCGCTGCCTCGCCCTTCCGCGGACCTCCGAAGGTGATAAAAAGCCTGTCAGACTTTCGGAACGCCGCTGTTCGACGGAGATACTTCTTGAGCACCCGCCGCACATCCAACCGATGCAAGCAGCCACCCGATTGAGCCCTCTGCTCTGCGGAAAACACAGGCAGCGACACCACCTGATTAACATGGAAGGCGGACACCACCTTCGGCAAAAAGGCGGGAACCATACGCAAAACCACTTTGTCCGCCGAAAAAGACAAAAAAGGTTCCTGGCAAGATAACGCCTGCAGTTCCGAAATTCTCCTGGCGGAACAAATCGCCACTAGGAAAACAGTCTTCAGAGTCAAATCCTTAAGCGAAGCCCTACCCAAGGGCTCGAACGGTTCCCCTATCAGGGCGTCCAAGACCACATTGAGATCCCACGGAGGAACAACCGGTCGCCTAGGCGGCCTCAGTAGCAACACCGCCCACAAGAAACGCCGGATATCTACATGCGCCGCTATCATCTGACCGTGAATCTTGCCCCGAAAACAGGAGAGAGCCGCCAATTGCACCCGTAAGGAACTGGCCAAGAGCCCCTTCTCCATTCCAGCCTGCAAAAAGGAAAGGATGTGGGGAACGGAAGCCCTCAAAGGGTTGAGAGTCCGCTCCGAACACCAAGCCTCAAAGACACGCCACACGCGTATATACGCCAGGGAAGTCGACGTTCTGCGCGATCGCAGAAGAGTAGCAATGACCGACTCCGAGTAACCTCTGGCCATCAACCGAGCCCACTCAAGAGCCAAGCCGTAAGCGAGAATCGACCCACCTGAGGCATTCGCAAGGGTCCTTGAAGCAACAGATCCTCCCGAAGCGGGAGCCTCCACGGAACGTCTGCCAACAGCCGAATCAAATCCGCATACCACGGCCTCCTTGGCCAATCCGGCGCCACCAGCCCCACCCGGTCCTTGTGCCACTCGATGCGTTGTATCACCCTGCCTATGAGCGCCCAGGGCGGGAACACATACAGAAGACCCTCCTCGGGCCACCGCTGCGCCAAGGCATCCAGGCCTTCCGCCATCCACTCTCTCCGTCTGCTGAAGAAACGCTCCACCTTCGCCGACTTCAAGGTCGCCATGAGATCCATCACGGGAATCCCCCAACGGTTCACAATCATCGCGAAGATGTCCGGGTGGAGAGCCCACTCCCCCGGATCTACTCTGCAGCGGCTCAGAAAATCCGCCTCGACATTGTTTATGCCCGCGACGTGCTGAGCTGACAAGGCCTTCAAATTCTGTTCCGCCCAGGCCAACAGTACACGCGCCTCCTCCTCCAGAGACGCACTGCCCGTGCCGCCTTGCCAATTGATATACCCCACCGTTGTCGCGTTGTCTGACAGCACGCGCACCGCCGCTTGCCTTAACACGGTCTGGAACTCTAGCAGAGCTCGAAACACCGCTCGCATTTCCAACCGGTTGATGGACCATTGCCGCTCCTCCAGCGACCAAGTTCCCTGAGCAAACGATCCTTCGTGATGAGCCCCCCAACCTGCGAGACTCGCATCTGTCGTGAGCAACCGCCAGCACGGAGGCTCCAGAGGCACGCCCTGCACCAGGCTGTCGGGATGTAACCACCATTGAAGGCTGCACTTCACCTCCGGCGGACAGGGCAGACATTGCGGCAACGCATCCCTCTGATGAGACCAACGCCTGAGAAGAGCACTCTGTAACGGCCTCATATGAGCTCTGGCCCACATCACCAAGTCGATCGTAGCCGCCATGGTGCCCAGCAACTGCAGATACTGCCAAGCAGTCGGCGCCCGAAGCCCCAGAAACCGGCGCACCAGATCTCTCAAAGCCTGCGCCCTCGTGCTGGGAAGAAACACCCGGCCTTGCCGAGTCTCGAAGCGCACCCCCAAGTACTCCAGAGTCTGAGAGGGAGTCATCCGGCTCTTCGCCACGTTGACCACCCAACCGAGGCTTTCCAACAACTCCACCACCCGAGTGGTGGCTACCGAGCTCTCCTCTCTTGACTTCGCCCGAATCAACCAATCGTCCAGGTAAGGATGTACCAGTATCCCCTCTTTGCGAAGAGCTGCCGCCACCACAACCATAATCTTCGTGAACGTCCGAGGAGCCGTCGCCAGACCGAAAGGCAACGCACGGAACTGAAAATGTCCCATTGGCACCGCAAAACGCAGAAAGCGTTGATGCTCCTGCCGCACGGGGATATGAAGATAAGCTTCCGTAAGATCTAACGACGTCAGAAATTCTCCCGAGCAAACCGCCGCAATGACGGAACGCAAGGTTTCCATGCGGAAGTGGGTCACGTGAAGGCAACAATTCACCCTTTTTAGATCCAGAATCGGCCAAAACGTACCCTCCTTTTTGGGGACCATGAAATAAATGGAGTATCGACCGGAGCCGCACTGGTCATCCGGAACGGGCACCACCGCCCCGAGCTGCTGGAGACGCCCCAAGGTGTCTGCCACCGCTCGAAGCTTCCGAGGAGCCCTGCAAGGGGAAAGAACAAAGGAATCTACTACGGGACGCAGGAATTCCAGGGCATAGCCTTCCTGAACAACCTCTAACACCCACCGGTCTGAGGTAATTTGGACCCAGGCAGGGTAGAACTCCTGCAACCTGCCTCCCACAGGCACCTCCACTACCTGGGCCCGCCTCATCTCATTGGGACTTCTTGGCACCAGAGGACTGGAAGGGACCAAAACCCCTGCCCGCTCCTCTAAACCCTCGAAAGGATGGACCACGCGCTGGAAATCTGCCCCTCTGCGACTGCTGAAAGCGAGAGGTGCGAAATCTACGAAAATCTCTCGGGAGGCCTCTAGATCCCGAAGCCCCCCGACTCTGCTTCGGCCTATCCTCCGGGAGACGTCCCCCTTTGGATTCTCCGAGGTCCTTAACCAACTTTTCCAGATCCTCTCCAAAGAGAAGTTTACCCCGGAAGGGAAGCTTACTGAGCCGCGCCTTGGAAGATCCATCCGCCGACCAGTTACGGAGCCACAAATAATGGCGAGCCGCTACCACCGAAGCCATACATTTTGCCAGACCACGAATGAGATCATAGTGAACATCGGACAGGTAGGCAGTGCCTGACTCCAGCCGGGTCACATCTGCCACTTGGTCATCCGCGAGGGAGCCCTGAAGACGTTGAGACCACCGCAAACAGCCTCTCGCCACCCACGCCCCCGCTATGGAGGCTTGCAGAGAAAGGGCACTCAAATCAAACACCTGCTTCAGCAAGGTATCCAACTTCCTATCCTGCCCATCCTTTAATGCTGCGGCTCCCTCAACTGGAATGGTGGTCTTTTTCGTGACCGCCGCAACCGCGGCATCCACCCTCGGAGAACGAAAAATCTCCTTATCCTGCTCGGAAAGAGAGTATAAACGGGCCAAGGCCCTGGTCCCCTGCAACGCCGACTCCGGCGAGTCCCACTCCTCCTGAATCATATTCCGAAAGACTCTATGAATGGGGAACACCCACTGTGACATTCACACGGCCTGCAACAGCGGATCCTCCAAAGCCTCCTCGGAGAACGTGGACCCCGCGGGCATGTTCAAAATCTTTAGCGTCTCTGAAATCAAAGCAGGCAGCTCCTCCCACCTAAAAACGCGAACCACTCTGCTCTGCTGCTCCGCATCCAACAATTCAACTTCTTCCAAGTCTTCGTCCGAGACCTCTTCCATCTCCAGATCATGCACACCCACCCCCTCCTCTAAAACAGCTGCCGAAGTCGGGTCCAAATCCTCCCTTCGTCTCTTAGGCAGGGCCACGTCCCCCTCCGTAAGACTGCCCGACCGCACTCTTTTCCGGTTAGGACGACTCTGAGACTGAACCCTCAGCTCCGGCTGCAGCAAAGCTAACACTTGCTGCATCAGTGTGAAAAATTCCGAAGGGATCCCCGCCACCCCGGCACCGTGGGACCCCTCCCCCGACAAAGGAGCGCTGCAAGCAGAGCACGGACCTGCCACCAGCTCCGATGCAGTCAAGGAAGGAGGGTCGGACTCCCTGCCGTCCAGAGAAGCCTCTGCCTTATCTCCAGAGCCTTCCCCCAAGGACTTTTCCATGCCCATGGCCTCCAAGGAGCATGCCTTGCAAACGCCAGTCTCTAAAAGCTCCCCGCGCCTCACTCCACAGACGAGGCAGCGGGGTTTGGCAGGCATGGTATATAGATAGCGCTGAATCTCAAAAAACGAATGATGATTAAGGTGCCCGGTATGATATTATAAAGTATATATATATTTTTTTTTTTATTTTTTTTTTTGCTGCAGTCCAATAAGGAAGCCCTAACTAGCTGCCCCCTGACAACCGTTTACAAAAACGAAGCTCCTAACTTCGAAAAACAAGCACTGCAGAAAGAAAAACCGGCACTCAAAATGGCCGCCGCAATATTCGCGGTGCCAAAAATCACGCAGCCAGGCCCCCCGCACTAATCTGGAGCCGCCGGATCCCTGTTTCGTCAAAGAAAACGCTCCCCCAAAGAGCCCCACAGGCCGGGGTTACTCACCGCGAAGCACTGAGGAGAGGGAGGAAGGGCAGCGCTGAACCCCTCAGGGGCACAGCCTTTCACGCGGCATCAGCTCCTGGACAGACTGAAAATACTGCCGTGCTGCTGTCAGTCTCTGCAGCCCTCTACCTGCTCTCACCCCTTCAAAGCGGGTTCGGGAGCAGGAAGGCAATTGTAGGCACACTCCTGTGCTTAAAACAATGCTCGTTTAAATGCTGGGGCACCCTCAGAGCTAGAGAAGGGGGGGGGGGGGAGAAAGGGAGCTCAATGAGAGAGGAGCAGAGAAGGGAGAATACGGCCCCAGCAGCACAGGATCTCTGTCAGCAGCAGCAGGCACCTAAGGACACAAACAAAGAAAAAAACCCAAATAAATTCAAAAAACTAAATCAAGGAATTAAGCTCTGCTTATTTGTTCCTCTGAGCCCAGTCCCGGGCTCAGAACCTCAAAGCTGCGTGGAGACTGAAAGTACTGGTGAAAGGGGGCGGATCTAGCCTATTTGTACCAGTGACATCACGACGATGACATCTTTCAGTCTCCAAAGCTGCTGGTGGAGGTTGACAACTCTATGGTTCCGGGACTGGACTAGAGGGACGCAAAGGAAAGGTTTCTTAGAGGATCTTTTCATCGCAGGATCAGCTGTAGATTTAGACAATCTATCCAAAGTGATATTGTTAGCATCTATTTCATTAGCTTTTTCCTGCCAATTTTTGCCAAAGAGATTCTCTCCTGTGCAAGGTATATTCCCTAGTTTGTCCTGTACCCAAATTTCCAAGTCAAATGCCTGGAGCCAGGCAATTCTACGTGCACCTATGGCAATGGCAGAGGTTTGGCTTATGCATTCAAAGCCGTCAAAGGCTGCACAATTCACAAACTTGGAAACATCCTGAGCATCTTTGACAAGAGCAAGATAATCTTGCCTTTTATCATCAGGAAGGAGAGGGCTCATAAGCTCTAAATCTCCTGTGACCTCTTTAAGGAACATTCCCATATACAAGATATAGGAACTGATCCTAGCAGAAAGCATGGAAGCCTGGAAGGATCGACGTCCAAAGGCGTCAAAAGTCCTACACTCACATCCTGGAGGATTAGATGCAAGCCTTTTTGCACTCTTTATCCGTCTCATGGCTGATTCCACCACCATGGAATGGTGTGGTAATTGAGTCTTCTGAAACCCAGGACAAGGAGGAACTCGATACATGGTGTTGAGTCTTCGAGAGTGAGGAGATGTGGTCAGAGGTGTTTCCTACATCCTTAACATAAGATCATGCAAGATCTCATGAATAGGTAAGGTAGCTGCCTCCTTGGGAGCTTTAGGGTATTGTAGGATTTCTAATTCCTTTGCCCTAGGCTCTTTTTCAGGAGCCACTGTGATGGAAAGACCTTGGGCCACATCTTGGATAAAATCCTGAAAAGGACATATACTCTGGTGGAGACATCCTACACTGAGGAGAAGAGGACTCATCAGGAAGAAGTACTCTGAAGACTCTGAAAGCTCTGCCGATATCAGACTCATCTGAGGAATCGAAGTATCTCCGATCCGGGTGATCGTGCAAGTCACGGTACCGGTACCGATCGAAGTCGGCATCAGGGTGGTCCGGTACAGACTTGTCGATGCCGGATAGAGACGCATGACTCGGTCCCGATAGAATACATGCCGATGTCGATGCAGTCAGTGCCGGTACTGGTTGAATTTTCTGAAGCGGTTTCAGGGGCATCGAGGCTGTGAGAAGAGCTGCCAGACTGCATTCAATAGCCAAGATTCCCTGGTCTATCGACGCTGCCAATGCTTGGGTGTCAGTGCCGGATGAAGCGGCCGGAATCCCAGAGCATGGCACCAGTAGTTCTGCCGAGGTTGAAGCCTCGAGAACATCCTGGAGCCCCGTTAGTGCTTTGGAAGCCGAAGCCTCCCGCCGGGGCAATTTTGCCAGTACAAGTAACTCAAGGGCAACGCCAGAGGCATCTTGATGTTTAGAAGGAGATCTACCCTTTGAGGACCGGCCAGATTTATGTTTAGTTACCTGAGATCCATGGGAGGAAGATGAAGCCCTGGGAAGACGTCGATGCCACGGAGGCTGCATCGGAGGGAAAAAGGGTACTAAGTTTAGCAGCTCGGTTTTGCCGGCCCCTTTTCGACATCATCCCACAAGCAACACACTCAGAAATAGAGTGGTCAGGACCTAAACATTTGAGGCACCACTCATGGGTGTCGGTGATGGAGATGGTACCGCCACACTTAGAACACTTTTTAAAACCCGAAGCGGGTTTTTCCATTTTGAGGAAAAACTGGGCCTAGTGCCCAAAATGATGCGTGGCACCTGAGGAGAAAATTACTGGAAGAGACTCCAGAAAGAAAGAAGAAAGAAAAGAAGAACCGGCGGTACCGGTGTAGCGTTGAGGGAAGGCAGACGCGACCACAAAAAAGAAGAATAAGAAGGGAATTTTTTCTGCAGTGACAGGATTTGCGACCTGTCGGCTCCGCGGAAAACGAAGAACTGGAGAGGGACAGTTGGGAAAGGCGGGAAGGCAGCACGCAGGCGCTGTGGGATGCTCACAAAAGCTTTCCTATTGGACGCTGGGGAGCGCTCCCGTGCAGGCTCCGTCGGTACCGACGATACCCTTATGTGAAGACTACATTCCTGCTTGTTCCTGGAGATGAGGAATAGGAGGATGGCGATTATAGAGGGTAAAAAAGTGTTAATTAGGACTGGCTGAAAGATAGAAAGGAATAAAAGGCCAGGGAATTAATAAAATGAGGAAATGATAGTGAAGGGAAGATGGGTTAGGCAGGACATGAAAAGAAGAGACAAAAAGGTGACAGATAGGTGAAAATTTAAAAATATGTAGATTGGGCTTGAGGGGGATTCAAGATGGTGGTATGTGCGTCTAGGCTCCTGACCTCTGTTTCAGATGGGTCGTAAGAGGAAGGCGAAGCATGGACTGTTACCCCAGGCAGCCGCGCTGACCTTGACTCCAGTTTCTTGTCCATTAGATTCCTTTTTTCGAGGTCAGGAGCCACAATCAGCATCGGGGGACGAAAGCTCGGCTGGAGGACGTTTGGGGCAGGGCAGCTTGGCGTCTCCCTCGAGCAGCGACCTTACGCCCCTGTAAGCACATCGGTCCTTGAAGCAGCTGTGCCCGGATCTTGCTCGTGGCAGTGCAGAGGTCTTGGTCTCTCCAAAGTTGGGGGGTTCATTGGTCCTCTCTGGGGTCGCCTTTACCACGCATGGCAGAGGTTGATGTTTCTCTGCAGGAGCAGCAGTCTGGGTTGGCTCTCGAGAGTGGGAGCTCTGCAGCGGTGATTGGCAACGACACCGGAAACCCCCCTTTGGACCCACGGACCAGTGGAGTTTTGCCGAGTGTGCAGCGTGGGGCTGGTGTTTTTTTCTCTACAGCGTCCTGAACACTTCACTCTGGAAACTATTTGGACAGCTATAAATCATCTTGGCGAATCTTTTGTGTCTCAGATTATGGGAATTAAAGGTCAGGTTGTATGAAACACTACAAATTTGGCACAATTGGTGCAGAATTTGAGTCTAATGAAAACTAAGGTGGAGGATGTTACTGAAAGGACTTTACATTTGGAGACTTTGTCCGATATGCTTATTAAAAACTCTAACCAATTGAAAGCTAGGTTGGAGCAGCTGGACAATTATACTAAGCTTGCTAATCTTCGTTTGGTAAATCTTCCTTGCTCCCCTGTCCTTTCAGCTAGGGAAATGTTTAAACAATATCTGGTAGAAACTTTGGGAGTCCCTGTGGATTCTTGTCCTCTTATTGTAAAGATTTATTACCTCTCAAAGGGTCGGAAGTCCTTGGTTAATACTGAGGCAGCTGGACCTGGGCAATTTGATGAGTCAAATGTCTCAGAGTTGTTAGAAACTTCAAATACAGCTATAGTAAAACCTGCAACCTGTTTAGTTACCTTTGCTTTAGTTTCTGATTGAGAATTTATTTATTTATTTACATACATTCTCTTATATACCGCGCTATTCTGCATCAGTGCGGTTTACATTGAACAAACTGAAATTACATTGAACAGGGCATTATAACTTGGAGATAACTATTTTACAGGGAACATGGGCTATGGAGGGTTAAGTGGCTTACCCAAGACCACAAGGAGCACCTGTGGGACTAGAAACCCGTGTCCTTCCGGCCCAAGAATGGTTTTTAAGGCTATTTTTTAGAAAAAGGAATTTGTTGTTTAAGGGGTGTCTTGGATTTTTCCGGACCTAGCTAGGGAAACCCGCCATCGCAGGAAGGAGTTTTTGGTCCTGCGCCCGCGGGTCCTTCAGCTTGGGGGCTTATATTTCCTAAAGTATCCATGTAAATGCTTGGTAAAGCTGCAAGGTAATTCCTTTATTTTTCTTTATCCTTCTCAATGGAGTTCCTTTTTGAACTCTGAGGGTTCTGTGGGGGGCAAATGAGCGGGTCTCCCTGGTTGTGTATTGATTATCTGGTTGTTTGATGTCTGCAGTTTTTCCTTCACAATTTAGTTTAGTTTTTCTTCTCTTGGATCCCCCATATTGTGGGCTAGTGGAGGGGTTTACTTTTTGACTTATATTTGCTTGTTACTTTTTCTGTATTTTATTTCCTGAAGTGTCCCCCTTTTCTGCTGCAAGTGTGTTAAACTTGTAATATTTTGAAAAATTAATAAAATATTAAAATTAAAAAGATGTAAATTGAGGACTAGAGGGTAGGAAAAATTTGAGTGGATAGAGAGGCAGAAAAGAAAGAAATAGAGGAAAGGGCTAAAAGGGAAATACCAATGTCTGTGATAGGGAGGGAATGGAAAAAGACAGGAGGAGAAAGGAGAAATGAAAAATAGAGAGCATACACTGGAAAAAGAGTTGACAGAAGACAGACTGGGACCAACATGATGGAAAAATAAAATGTCCAGACAATGAAGGTAGAACAAAAGTCTTATTTTGAATTTATTAACTGGAATATGTTTGCTTTGGGAAAATATGAATTGCAGATGTCTTTATATTTTATTCAGTACCAAAGAAAATGCACTGATTTTATTTCTCCAGTATTATTGGGGTTCTCAGTTCAATTTTTGACTCTATTTTTATTTCTTATTTGTGGTCCCTTATTCTATATTTGGTGAGAGTCTGTATTTTGCATGTGACCGAGGTGTAGTATTCTTAGCATGTATTTTTTGGGCAGAAATCTAGTAGGCCCACTTGTTCCATTTAACCAGTAGTTAGGTGTACTGGTGTTCCAAGACCCAGCGTAACAGTTGTAATGCTGCCTATTCATGGGTAGGGTTCTTGGTATGGCAGGCTTGCTAAGTGGATATTTATTCAGCAAGGATTTTTTTTTTATAAGGTTTTGTATTATTTCAGAATGTTACTAGGAATGGTAAGATTCAAAATACGGCAGCACGCCTAGTCACATTTTCCAGTCGGTTTGACCATATTACTCCCATCCTCATCCGGTTACATTGGTTGCCTCTTCGCTTTCACTACAAATTTCTGATTCTGATTCATCGAGCCATTCATACTGGCAATCCTCTCTACTTAGCAGACTGCATTTCTTTGCATTCTCCTCACTGTCAACATCGCTCAATCAATGTCAACCGCCTATCTCTTCCCTCACCATCCCAGGCCCATTTAGAACAGACTCGCCATTCTGCTTTTTTCTTCTTTGGACCTCTCTTATGGAACATGCTACCAGCTCCCCTTCGGTTAGAATCATCCTATCCTCAGTTTAAGTCATTACTTAAGACCCATCTATTTCAGAAAGCATACGACCTTTCCCCTGAGGCCCCTCCCTGACTGCCCTGTTTTTGTCTTTGTCCTTTTCTAAGTCGTCATTTGCCTGCCCGTTGTCCGTTTGTCTATGTTGCCTGGCTGGGCTATGTCTGTCTTATGATTTGGTAATAGTGTGATGTTACTACTCTGTCCTGCCTCCTTCTTTCCTATTTATTATTGGCGTTCCTTTTCTTGGTTTGCAGTGTTAAATCCATCCTTTTTATTGTACACCGCTTAATGTTTCTACAATAGCGGTTTATCAAATATGAATAAAGATAAAGATAAAGATTTATACTGCTGTTACTCAGATGGTGAGAATCGTAAAATATATTTTTTTTTTTTGGTGAATTCCATGCAGAAATGTCCAGGTTCTGCGCTGCATCTGTTGTGGTGGTGGGGGGGAGGGAATAGCTTTTTTGTGGATGCAGAGTATATTTGCTGCTATACTGTGACAGAGCAAAGGTTCAGGAGGGTCGATGTGTACAATGTCTCACACAGGCGAGCTTCATCCATCAGATGTGTCACAACAGAAAAAAAGGTCAATAACCACTGTTCTAGAGAAATGTTGGCATTTTAAAAAAATGAAGGCGGCCAGATTTTTCGTCATAAATATCAATAAGCAATTTGAGGTATCTTTATCTTTATTATGTTATTTGCTTGACTGCCCAGGCCAAGACATCAGGGTGATTTACAATAAAAAAAAAGTATATATGGATTTAAGAATTAACAAAAAAAAAAGCCACAATGTCACTGCATAACCATTGCTGTTTTGTACTAGGTTCTTAATTAGCAACAACCAAACTATTAAGAATTGTGTGGATGTACCTTTACAGGCAGTAAATACCTATTTACTTTTCAAATAACAGCTGCAAAGGTTTAAACTGATACATGTCAGAAGCTTATCTTACACTAGGTTAGAACTAGTTGCCCAATATGATCGAATTATGAGGTAAAAAACATTTCCGATACCATATGTCATACATTATATAACTCAAATTACTGTTGCCACTGCAAACCCTGTCCCATAAACTGACGAACAAAACTTGTTCTTACTGAAAGAAGTCATGACATGACAACTTTGGCCCTGTACAATTTTTGTTTGGCACAGAATAATATTTTTTTTAACCAACCCATATATTGTCTAACACCCAGCATATAGCTAATCTTAACAAATTACAATTAAAACATAAATGTGAATAAGCATAAACACAAACATCTTCTTACAAATTCTGAGGGCCAAGGTTAAATTAGGTATAATAAAATTTAATTAATCAGATGCCAATATTTTTTCCCACTGTCTGCAGTATGCCATTCTAAAAGGCAAGCACTACAGCCAGATCTTGTTAATAAATTATACATCTGTCAACTGAACTTTATCTAAATAATAAAACATTCTATTAACACAAGGGGAAATGTTACAAACGAGATAATTTTCTTTCCTTGAATCCTACTAGACTAGTCCAGACGTGTGGGTTGTGCTCCTTTGCCAGAGGAGAGAGGCAGACTTGAGCAACTTTCAGTGATGTCACTACTAGTATATCTGCTGGTGCAGCACTAAGAAGTCAGCATGGCACTTCCCAAGAATTAAACAGTTTTATTTATTTATTAGAAATTTTTATACCGTATTTTCCAGTAGATCAAATGCAGTATACAATGAACAAACCTTTGAATTGTACAGTGAACAGGACTTATTCAAATTACATAGAACAATTAACTATATAACAATTAACACAGAACATTATTAACAATTCAACTTTGCAACAAATATCTTGAATAAGTATTTGGCTCTCTTACCATAGGTGACTCTGCATCAGGCATAGATATGGACAATGTAATCAATAGAATTATATGGAAAGAGTTGCCAAGGCTCGCCCTGGACTGATTTAGCAGAATTTGAAGAAAGAAAATTATCAGGTACCGTATTTTCCGGCGTATAAGACGACTGGGCGTATAAGACGACCCCCTACTTTTCCTGTTAAAAATATAGGGTTTGGCCTATACTCGCCGTATAAGACTACCCCTCTTCCAGCACACACCAAAAAAAATAAAAAACCTTTATCAGAAGTCAGGTTCATACCACTCTTTTTACCAATGTGTACATGACCAGTTCCAAATGAAAATAATAAACTGGATTAAATCTCCTGTTTCTTATCTAATGGAAAATGGGAGAAAATTCTAATCAAAGAGAACTTGTATCAAATAACAATGAAGAAAACATTTTTTTTGTGCTTGTGTGAGCATAATGAGTTCAGTTTGGCTTCCATTTTTGTATTTGCAGAGCAAAGTTTAAACAGTTCCATTTTTTTAAAAGTTGGTATGTAGCTATGCAGAAATCTTAGTCCGTTTCTCTTGGCAGCTTATCTGGCAGAAATAGTGTACTGGCGCTGTCTGTTGTGTCGGCATCCATAACCAGGGGCGGGCCAAGGGGGGTGCGGGGCCATGTGCGGAGATTAATTGTGGGGCCTCATTTGCATAGGGAGCCTCATTTGCATAAATACTTGCATAATGTTAACATGCATTTTTAGTAAACATGCTTCTTAATGAGTGTCTGGATAAAGAAAGACTAACAGATTTCTACATTACTATATTCCAGTGCCAACCGCCAGGCCCATTAGGAAGTACTATAAACACTGACCTTTTAGAACTCATAGCAAATCCACCATATCATAACAGCTCTGCCAGGACTCACAAAGCACCAAACCCTACCTATCAAAAGGCAACACTGCAAATATTAAACCAATACATCTCAGAGAATACCAATGCATCTCCTACTGGGGAAAGAGAACAAGTGACATGGTCAAATAGAAACTACATGAACAGAATACCTCAGCTTGGTTAAAATGCAGAATATAGACCGTCACCAAAGAACAAGGGATCACAATTTAGAAATAGGAAGACAATAATTAAACTGGGAACCCCAAAAGCCAAACTTGGGATGTACAACAACACTGGAGAAATAAAACTATAAATTAATTTCCTCTTGTACTAAACAAAACACAAAAGATGTTAACAATGCACATTTCCCAGAGCTGATATATTCCAGTTAATAAATTCAAAATAAAAAAGTATTTTTCTACCTTTTGTTGCTTGTGCATTTTCTTTTCAGTTGCAATTGCTCCAGTCACTTTCTTCTGGTTTCTTTGTGTCTTCTGCGAGCTACCCATTTTCCTTTCTTCTCTTTTAGATTTTTTTCCAAATTTTTTCTCTATATCTGCTTTAACGTACTGATCTTTCCCCTTTTGCTCTTTCCTCCATTTCTTTCCTTATTGCTTTATCATCCACTCAAATTTCACCCTTCCATTCTCAATCTACACTTACTCTTCCAATACCCGGCCCTTCGTAGACTTTTCTTCCCTCCCACACAAAATATCTTTTCCCCTCTCCATTCTCATTTCCCATCCCTTTCTAGTCCTCCCCCAAAATCAGCTCCTTTATAGTTCTAGACCCACCCAGCATCTGCCCCCTTCTAGTCCCAGTCTCCCAAGCTTCCACATCAGCCCATTTCCAGTCCTAGCCTCCCATATGCTGTTTTCCAGTTCCTTTCCAGCCCCCCCATCAGCCCATTTCCACTCCAAGCTCCCCATCAGCCCATTTCCAGCCCTTTTCCAACTCCCATCAGCTCACTTCCAGTCCTATTCCAGCCCCCATCAGCCCATTTCCAGTGTCCTATTCCAGCCCATCACCCATTTGCAGTCTACGTTCCCCCCATCAGCCCATTTCTAGTCCTATCCTAGCTCCTCATCAGCCCATTTCCAGTCCTAGCCCCCATATGCTCTTTTCCAGTTCCATTCCAGTCCCTCATCAGCCCATTTTCTCCACGCTCCCCCATCAGCTAAATTCCAATCCTAGCCCCCTCGTCAGCCCACTTCGCCCTATTCCAGCCCCCATAAGCCCATTTCCAGTCCTAATCCAGCTCTTCATCAGCCCATTTCCAGTCCAAGTTCCCCCCCATCACAGCCCATTTCATCCATTCCCCCCACCATCACAGCCCATTTGCAGTCCTATCCCCCCCACCATCACAGCCCATTTGCAGTCCTATCCCCCCACCATCACAGCCCATTTGCAGTCCTCCCCCATCACAGCCCAATTGTAGTCCGTTCCCCCACCACAGCCCAGTTCCAGACGGTTCTCCCCCCCCCCACCACCGCCCATTTCCAGTCTGTTTCCCCCCATCCCAGCCCAATTTGTCCGTTCCACCCATCAAAGCCCTTTTCCTTTCTGTTCCCCCCCCCCCACATCACAGCCCATTTCCAGTCTGTTTCCCCCATCCCAGCCCATTTTCAGTCCGTCCGTCCCCACATCACAGCCCATTTCCAGTCTGTTCTACCCCCCCCCCCATCACAGCCCATTTCCAGTCCGTTCTCCCCCCCCCCACACATCACAGCCCATTTCCAGTCTGTTTCCCCCATCCCAGCCCATTTTCAGTCTCCCCCCATCATAGCCCATTTCCAGTCCGTTTCCCCCCCCCCCCATCACAGCCCATCCAGTCCTAGCCGCCACCCCCCCCCGCCCCCGAAGAGCCCCGCGCCATCTAAGGGGCTGCAGAGGGAGCCGGGGAAGCCCGCGCGAGGCCCCGGCTCCCTCTGCACAGCCCGCCAGCATGAAGAACCTTTACCTTCCCGCTGGCGGCTGTTTCAATGAAGCCGCGAATGCCGGGAAAGGTTAAAGGCAATGCCCTTTAACCTCTCCCAGCATTCGCGGCTTCATTGAAACAGCCGCCAGCGTGAAGGTAAAGGCTCTTCACGCTGGCGGGCTGTGCAGAGGGAGCCGGGGCTTCGCGCGGGCTTCCCCGGCTCCCTCTGCAGCAGTCCATTGAGCGAGAATGTGGTTCGCGCGGGGCCCTATGCGAACAACATTCTCGCTCAATGGACGGGCCGGCCCTGTCCATAACTGAGACCGCAGCCGTAAAAACTACAGAGTGGAAGCACAGCTCTATCACTTGCATTCTTACAGCGTTGGTCCCCCGAACCCTCAGAATTGACCTCCGGAGAGTCGGGCACTTCTAATAGCACCCTCCGACGCGGCACGGATTGCGGCAGTAAGGTATACTGCCGGGAGACAGTCTCTACAACACCTGGCCCTGCTGCCTTGCCCCGGACTGCTGCCGTTGCCCCAGTGTGCTTCCTACAAGCCGGGACCTGACCGCAGCGCTCTCTGCCCCTCGCACCATGGAGCGCTGTAACCGCTGGGCAGTATATTCAGAAGCGGCGTTACCTGGAGACCGCATGTGGTCCCGTCACTGAGCACTGTGGTGGAGAGAGAATTGGTGCACCGGTGCGACTGCTGCTGCTGCCTTGTGAGCTGGTGCTTCTTCCTGGCGCTTGTGCTGCCTCAGTGCCGCAGAAAAGGTGAGGGTGCCTGGGGCCCCGCAAAACAGAAAAGCATTGCAGAAAAAATAAGTTTAGGTAGATTGTAAGTCTTCAAGTGTGTATGTGTGAGTTGTGTACCGGCGTATAAGACGACCCCCGACTTGAGCATATTTTCATGAGTTAGAAAGTCGTCTTATACGCCGGAAAATACGGTACATAAAATTTCTCTTTCCTTATCATCCTGCTAGACCAGTCTTGATGTATAGGATGTACCCAAGCAGTCAGGACCCAGGGTGGGAGGAAGACAATACTCTGGACAGAAGTACCCTGCCAAAGGCATCATCTGTACCAACCCCCACAAGCAACCTGTATCACTTCACAAAGCACTAGACACACCAAAGCGGACTCTGCCCAGGTGGTGGCTAGTGGAGTGAGTTCCGATTCCCTCCAGCAGATGTTTGCCAGCTAAAATATACCCTGATCCAAAGGTCTCCTTAATCCAAATAGGGAACTTGACTACTGCCAGTCCTTTCCTTGGATCGCCAACAAGGACAAAAAGCCAGTCAGTCTGGCGGAAAGAATTAGTATTGCCAGATATCTTATCAGCACCCTTTCACATCCACCTGATACAATGAGGGGTCCTTCTGAAGATCATCCTCTGGAAAGGAAGACCGAACGACAGTCTAGCTAAGAAAATTATGGCCCAGAACAGAGAAGGGGAGAAATCGCTGAAGCTGTAACTACATTGGAATGTGAAAATATGCCATGGCAAAGGTCTAGAGAGGTGAGGAACATCCCTTGACTAATGAATTCAAACAGACCCAATGGTACTCATACAGAAATGAGGAACATGGAGTTCAGCAATGATCACTTTTAGGTTCAGGATATGCCAGAAGGAAAATCCCTATCTCTGCACCACTATAGAAATTGAAGAATGTCCCTGTCCCTGCCCTGCGGAGAGCATGGGGTAAAATGTCCTGCAATTGCAGGAGGTACTGAAGAATTTCCTTCACCACCCCCCACCTTAGCAGAGAGCCACAGGGAGACTAAGAAGGGCATCCCTTAGAGGGGTATGGCTGTAATTCAAATATTTTTGCATCTTATTTCCTAGACTGGCCTGAACCAGTGACCTTAGTGTTAGAAGGCAGGTGACTTGCTGGACAAGTTATTACATCTCCAACCTAGACTGAGGATCCCAAGGATCCACCAGTCCAAT
Source organism: Ichthyophis bannanicus (assembly GCA_033557465.1). Lineage (NCBI taxonomy): Eukaryota > Metazoa > Chordata > Amphibia > Gymnophiona > Ichthyophiidae > Ichthyophis > Ichthyophis bannanicus. The sequence continues at coordinate 549,749,199 of CM066035.1, forward strand.
GTGATATGGGTCCCCTCAAAGAGAAACAGAGTCTCACCCTAACCAGCTACAACTTGGGAGGGACCACCAGAATTCACTGAAGGTGGATCACTGGCTGACAAAGGCACAGCAATAGAGAAAAGACAACCAGGCCCTCTCCAAATCCTTAGGCATTCAAAAGCATCTCTATGTTCTACACACATCCCCACTCCATAGTGACACTTCTAAGTCTTATCTTCCAGGAATCTCTATGTGAGAGCCTCCTCAAAGACTTTCACCAGGCCCACCTGTAACTCCCTTTTGTCTGGTCTTCTTCAATACTCTGTCATCTTCAATTAATTCAGTCTTCTGCTGCTAAACTCATTTTCAATGCCCACTACATTGACCATACTTCCCCCTTTATCTCCTTCACCTGGCTCCCAATTCGCTCTCATACAGATTTCAAAATAGTCTCCTTTGTCCAGCATGCCTTTGCCTGTCCCCTTATATAGCCACATTGATCTCTCCTTATCACCCTGCCCACTCCCTCCTCTTCTAAAGCAGCTCTCCTCTCATTCCTCCCACCCTCTGCCCTTCACCGAATTCCAGTCAAAAGGAAAATCTAGTAATATGCTCTTTTTTTCAACAGCCATAGCACAGCTGATTTACCTGGGTTCAATTTGACAATACTGATTTAGCCAGATTATCATCTGCAAACAATCATTCAGATTGCTAATAGTCTCTTCTGGGACTCAGGCATACAGGTTATGGATATGTCATCCGTCAAAAAAATAAAATTCTAACCTAATATAACAAAAGATTTTTCATCCAACTATGGTGGGCATGCTACCGAGAGTTGCAATATTTGCTGTCGCTGTATCTTGTCTAAACCCTTCCTTTTGATTGGAATTTTAATTTAATTGTGCATTTCTGTTTTTATGGAGTTCCCTTTGTTTGTGGTCTCTTTGGTTTATTCCATGTTGTTCTTTGTTCATTAATGACTTCTGTAATTATTTTTTATCCCTTTTACTGCAACCCACTTTGCAATTTGGTACGAACGGAGGTGTATCACGCAACTAAATAAAGTTGACAAACATATACAGATCCCTATATGACCTATTCACTAAGATGTGTTAAGGTTTTGCACTTGGTGCATGTCAACAGTCAAAACTAAAAACTATTATGTGCAAAACCTCAGTGTGAACTGTTGAGGGTATTCCCAGAACTTTGGGAAAGGCAGTCATACAATTTATGAAGACAAATTATCCCTGGCATGCATTAACAGCATGACTGATAATACAGAAAGCAATCAGCTATGCTTCTGGAGGTATAGCCAACTGCACTATGTTGTCTACTAAATGGTAACCCACCTCTGCACTAATCTCAAGGCATGGTCCCCATCAATTCCCCACCCCAATCTGAATTTCCATAACAAGCGTTTAACATGGCAATTAGCATTGTGATACTATTACTACTACTAGTATTAATCATTTACATAGTGCTACAAGGCGTGTGTAGAGCTATATAAGAACACATAGAAGACAGGCCCTGTTCGTTAGAGCTTAAAATCTAATCAAGACAGACAGCACAATATAAGAGAAACAAGAAGTTCAAATAGGGAAAGAAGACACAAGGAGAACAAGGTCTTAGGATCCAAAAGCAGCCTCAAAGAGGTGAACCCCCAGCATGGACCCGAAAAGGGCGGGAGAGATGAGACTCGATGCACAGATCCAGGAAGTTTGCTCCAGGCACAAGGAGCAAGGTGAAAAGATCAAAGTCTGGAACTGGCAGCGGAAGAAAAGGGCATAGAGCGAAGAAAGCCAGAGGAAGAGTGGAATCCACAAGGAGGGGTGCAGGGAGAGAGGAGAGGCAGTGAAAGACAGCAGAGTGAATGAATCCATAGGTCAGAAGGAGAAGTCCGAACTAGACACAGAAACGGAAGTGACCCGAGAAGAGGGGTCACATGAGCGTATTGGGGTTGGCGGAAGACCAGCCGCACAGCAGAGCCCTGAACAGACTGGAGTGAGATGACTGAGGGAGACCAGCAAGGAAGAGGTTGGTCACCTCCCATCACAACTATTGGAAAGAGTGGACAAAAGTTCCAGTAGTATATTCAGAGAGGAAGGGTTAAGTGTTAGCATGCGCTAACAGTGTGGTGCCATGTTAAAGGCTGCATTGAACACCAAAATCAGCTTATTAAATCAATTTAAAACACTACATTCTTTTAAGACTGGAATACCATGCTTAATTAAATGCTAGTTTAACCACAGGAGGACAGGATTTTATGCAGCTCTGCACAAAGTACACCATTAATTACCCTACAAATAAACTTGGAAAAAGACAAAAAAAACTTTAGTCTTTGCCCATGATGGTAAAATAGCAATCACATGGCTCGAACTTCCGCTTCACAGTCATGTATGATGTCAGTTTTCAAGTGTTTAAGAAATCATTTAAACACATGAGTTGAGTTTCCTCTACAGGCAGCCAGGCCCAATAAAGCAATACTATATAATAAACCAGGGGTGGGCAATTCCGGTCCTGGAGGGCCACAGACCAGTCAGGTTTTCATGATGTCCCTAATGAATATTCATGAGATCTATTTGCATCCACTGCCTTCCATTGTATGGAAATAGGTCCATGAATATTTATTAGGGATATCATGAAAACCTGACTGGTCTGCGGCCCTCCAGGACCGGAATTGCCCACCCCTGTAATAAACCATTCCAGAGGACAAAGACATTTTCCACAACAGTAGCACAATAGTATAACCTCTCCCCATAGGGCAAGAAAACCAGAAGTACTGCTCCTAGCCCTCCTAGTATTCCACTGATTGAAGAAACTTACACAGATCTCTACAATATCAAATCTGCAGCCTAATGAAATTCAACAAATGAAAACTGGTCACTCAAACCAGTCTATTATACAGTATAACAAAGCTTTGTTACTTTGTATGGGTGAACTAGAGATTCACCTTAAGCTAACACATTTTAGTTTCAAACCCAAATATCAAACCCCAAATTAAATCTCTAAGGATCAAACTGCAAAACAAATACACAAGAATAAAATAAGAAACCCCACCCTATCATCATTTACCATAAGAAATTAAAGAGGCTTATTAATACAGTAACTGATCTCAAGGTTCAACATTCAGGAACAGATTTTTATTTGTTTATTTAACATTTCTTCTATACTGCCTTTGAGGATTATCAGAGCGGTTTACATTTGAACTCAGATTTTTACATGGAAATAGATAAGAATTAACTAAATTATATTGAACAGTTACATATAGCTATGTTACACTGAGGAATCAGTATAGGTTTAGTACAACGAAGGGAAGGATTTGTCAGGGATCAAAAGCTTATTTACATTTCAATCAGTGCTTAACATCAGAGTCGTTCAGTAAGGAATCGAGTGGGAGCATAGGCTAGGTTGGTGGACCAAAATGTTTGGTAAATAAGTGGGTTTTCAACCTTTTACGGAATTCAGAGGTATCTTTGATTGATCTTAGACCGGCTGGGAGTGAGTTCCATTGGGCCATAGATCACAAAGGATTTTGGCAAGTTGTTTGAGAATTTCTGGCTTTATGGGTTGGGATGGAGAGGTGGTTTTGATGCTGTTTTCTTATTCAACAGCCATCTGGATAAGTGAGCGTAGGCAGTCAGCTGATCAGTTATATATAGTTTTGAAGGTTAGTTATCATGATTGCTTTATATTTGATATGAAATTGTATAGGAAGCCAATGTAGGCTTTTGAACACTGGTGTGATGTGTTCTTGACGTGTGGTTTTGTGATTAGTCAGGCTGCAGTATTTTATTTAACTGTATTTATATCCCGCTTTTCACCGGGTCAAAGCAGTTTAACAGAAACAGGGGGGGGGACAGTAATCAATACTTGGGTAGGGGGCTGTCACCAGGAGGCCAACATTAATGATCTAAACAGATATTAAGGACGTAAACAATGGACAGTCTCTTGGGGGGGAGATCTGTGGGTATGTTAAAGGGTCAGGGAGGGAGTCAGTGGTGGAGGTTTGTTTCTGGTCTGAGGTATTCTTGGAACAGGGTGGTTTTTAGTTGTTTTCTGAATGTTGAAGGATCTCCGTTGTTTCTGATTTGGCTTGGTAGGGAGTTCCAAAGGGATGGCACGTATAGCTCGAAGGCTCTGTTGCAGGTCCGTTGACTGTATTTAGTTCGTTCATGGGGGATGGTGAGGGTGTTGCTGGTGGTTTGTCTGGTTGTTCTTTTGTGGGTGGGTTGGGGCAGTAAAGTTCGGAGCTGGGAGGTCTGCGTTTGATAGAGGGCTCTGTGGATAAGTAGGGCTGATTTGTATTTGATTCTTGCTTAGAGAGGGAGTCTGTGCAGTTCTCTCAGGACTGGGGTGATATGGATCTTGTTTTTTTGCTTTCTGGATAATTCTTGCTGTGGTATTTAAGGCAGTTCGAAGTGGGTCTGTGTGGGTGGCAGGCAGTCCGTGATAGATTATGTTGCAGTAGTCCAGGTGGGTGAGCGTCATAGCTTGCATGACTGTCCTGAAGTCTTGTGGATCAAGGAGAGGCCTGAGGCGTTGTACTGTTTTTGCTTTGTGGAATATTATTCTGATAGGCTTTTTGATCTGTTGCTCGAATGTGAGCGCTTGGTCTATGATGATTCCTAAGTATTTTATGTGTGGTTGTATTTGTATTTGTGTGATTCCTAAGTTGAGGTGTGGTGGTGGTGTGAAGCTTCGATCCTTGGTTACTATGAGAGCTTCTGGTTTTTTTAGGTTGATGGATAGGTTGTTCTTTTGTAGCCAGCTGGAGACTTCTATGAAGCAGTCTGTTAGTTGATTGTTTGTCGGGTTGGTGGTTGTGATCGGTCCATAGAGCATTATGTCATCTGCGTAGATGTGGTAGTTGATGTTATGGGCGCGTATGATTGAGCAAAGTGGTTGCAGGTAGATGTTAAAGAGCATGGCAGATAGTGTGGATCCTTGGGGTACTCCTTGGTGTTGCTGAAAGGGGGGGGGAGGAGGTTGCTATGCTTGAGCGGATCAATTGTTGTCTATTGGTCAGGTAGGAGCGGAACCACTGAAGTACGACGTTTTTTATGCCGATTTCTTGGAGTCTGTGTAGGAGGATGTTGTGGGAGATGGTGTCAAAGGCTGCGGATACGTCCAGGAAGATCATAGCGTAGCCAGAGTGCTTGGTCTGTGTGCCCTTGATGAGGGTGTTCATTAGAGATGTCGTCAGGGTCTCGACTCCGTGGAATGGACAGAAACCATGTTGTTGTGGGTCCAGTATGTTGTTGGTATCCAGGTGGTCTTGAAGTTGTTGTTGAACTATTTTCTCAATGATTTTGGCGGTGAATGGAAGACTTGCTATAGGCCTGAAGGAGGCAGGGTCAAGGGGGTCTAAGTTGTGTTTTCTTAGGGTTGGGCGGATGATGGAGGTTTTGAGGATGTCTGGCATGTGTCCTTGTCTGAGGGATTCATTAACAATATGGGTTAGGGGCGTGCTTATGTCCTCTTTGGATTTCTTTATCCATTCCGCAGGGCATGGATCTAGTGGGGAGGTGGTAGCGTTTAGGGAGGAGATGGTGGATTCTATTTTTTCTTTGGTGATTGTTTCGAATGTGCTCCAGTCCGTAAATATGGAAGTAGGGTGGGTTGTTGTCTCTGCATTCGGTTGCAGAGTTTGAGGTTGTTGAAGCTGCTTGTATTGGCGTGCTAGTAGTTCTGGCGGGATGTTTGGTAGCTAGTTGGAGTGGTTGGGTGCTTTCGCTAGCTTCTTGACAATTTTGAAGAGTTCACGAGGTTTGTTTATTGAGGTGTTTATGATCTTTGAGTGGTAGGTCCTTTTTGCTTTATCAGTTTCTGTGTGGTATGCGTCTAGTTCACTGATGTATTTTGTTTTATCTTCCTCTTTTTTTTTTCGTCTTTCTCCATTTTCTCTCTGCTCTTCTGAGTTGGGTTTTTAGTCATCATAATTTGGGGGTGAACCATCGGGCCTTTGCTGAGGTTTTTCTGGTTTTGGTGCAGTTTGTCGTTGCACAAGATGCAGAGGAGATCATAGTATTCCAGCTGTGGATTAGGTCATCAATGTTGGTGGAGCTTGTTTGAAGTTTAGGTAGTGTTTGCACCAGGAAGTCCTCTTTGATGAATGGTTTAAATCTTCTTGTATGTTTATTGTCTGACGCTGGTGTGCTGGTAGATGAGGGAGATGCTGATGAGATAGTGGTCTGACCATGGTACACATGTGATCTGTGGGTGTTTGTATGCGGTGGTGTTTTGGGAGTTCAGGAATATGAGGTCAAGTGTGTTTCCTTTTCCATGTGTTGGTTCGTGTATGATCTGGGTTAAGTTCATTGCTTCCATGGCATTGATGAAGACTTCGGCATATTTGTCCTGGAGTGTTGGGAGGTTGAAGTCCCCGAGGATTAGTTGTTCTTTTGTGGAGATGGCACACTCTGATATGTGTTGTAATATGCCTGATAGATCGGTGCTTGGGGTGGGTGCTCGGTAAATTAGGCATTTGCAGAGATGCTTGTTGGTGAGAGAGTGAGTATGTCTGCTTCGTTGGTTGTTTCTGAGGTGGAGGTTGGCTTTCGTAATGATGGCTGCTACTCCTCCTCCTCTGGTGTGGGCTCGAGAACAGTGATGAAGACTGTATCCATTTGGTGTTAGTTGGTTCATGAGCACATGGGCTAGTTGCAAAGCATGTATGTTTAGGGAGGCCTTGTAGGATAGAACTACAATAGTCCAGGTATGGGGTAATTACAGCTTGGCGTACTTTGCAGTAGTGATTGTAGTCCAGTAACAGGCAGAGGTTATGCAAGATCTTTTTGTAGTAGGCAGTGGATGTCATCTTAACATGCGTTTGCAGAGTCAACCTCTAGTCTAAGGTCACTCCAAGCTATTTGACTTCCTGTTTGACCAGGAGAGTGATGTCTATCCTGAGTGCTTCTGAAGGGGAGTAGGCTGTGTCCCTAGTAATGGTCAGGACCTCAGACTATTATAGTTTATTATTAGACTGTGCTTTTTCAACCAGCTTGCGACTGCCTAGAGGCAAGATTTTATGGGAGAGTATTCTGGGTTGTCAGCGTGGAAGGAGGTGTATATCATTAGGTCATCTGCATATAGATGGTAGCTTAGGTTGTGGTTTTTTGTATGATTTTGCAGATTGGTTGAATATATAAATTGAATAGGAGTGCTGAAAAGTGAAGATCCCTGAGGTATACCTTGCTGTTGTTTAAGTGGTTTGGAAGTGTTCTTATCTGACAGAACTGCTGCTGCAAGTCAGAGAATGGAACCATGAAAAGGGGGGTATTGCTCGCTCTTATCTGCATCAGTCAGTCTATGGGCTTGTTGTGACTTGAAGAATCGAAGGCAGCTGCTATATTGATGAAGATGAGGATAAAACCCTGCTTGAACTTCGATTCCTTTGAGTAATGTGTTGATTAGTGAGGTGAGCAGGTTTTCTACACTGCGGTTCGGTCTAAACCCATGTTGCTGCAGGTCTAAGAGGGCAGAAGTGCGTATGAAATCCTGTAGCTGGAGTTGTACTGCCTTTTCTATTATCTTAGTTAAGAGGGGAATGCTGAATATTGGTGGGTAGGAGGAGGGTGAGTTGAGGTCAGTTGTGGGACTTTTTAATGCAAGTCTGATGGAGGTGGTTTTTAAATTAGCAGGCATGAGACCTTGGGAAAGTGATAAGTTAATTATTCTGAGGCGTGTGGGGTCACAAAAGCTAAGCTAACAGACCACGTGACCCCAATACTACTAGATCTTCATTGGCTCCCCATAAGCAGCCGAATAAAATATAAAATCCTCCTGACTACCTTTAAACTCCTCAATAACATCTCTCCCTCCCAACTATCTACCCTATTACAAACCCCATCAGAAACTAGAACACGAAGACAGAACGCAACCCACTCCCTCAACATAAAAACTAATTTCAGAATGACCAGAGCAACGACAAGTGATAGAGCCTTCTCCTTTGCTGCCCCTACCCTCTGGAACGAAATCCCATTAACCCTCCGCAAAATAAAAGACCTTCACCAATTCAAAAAAGAATTAAAAACATACCTTTTCACAAAACACTTTGAGATCCCCTACCAACAAAAAACCTCTCCGATACAATCACAGAAACACATTCACAGTTCTCAAGACAGAACAAATGATTAAACATAAGAAAGACACTTACTCTACTCTGCCTTACCCTACAGACAAAGATTTACACAAACAAATGGCTATATCACTATTGTAAATAATACCGGTAACTCAATTATGTTTTGATGACCTGTACATAGTTTGAATAGTGTTATTCTAGTTAATGTTCAAAACATGTTCAATGTAACTAAACGTGTACATAGTTAACACAAGTTCCATGTAAAATATACAGAAGTATATTGATTTTTGTTCGATGTGAACCGCCCCTGATCTCTGGAAGGGGCGGTATATAAGAAACTGTTAAATAAATAAATAAATTTAGACATCTTGATCCATGAGGTAGGACATGGGTTAAGAGGGGAGGTGGTGATGTTTAGATTGTTTAGGATTTATTCAAGGAGCTCTTCTGAGATTGGGTCAAATGAGGTCCAGAGATTAGTGTTCTTTATGTGGTTCAGTGGTGGGGAGTCTAGTGTTAAGTTGTCACGATTGACCTTGATTTTATTCTGTAAATATGTTGTGAAGACCTCAGGATGCAACACTGATATATTCTTTGTTGGTGGAGCCCATGCGAATGACTTTATTATGTTGAACAATTCTCTGGGATGGTTTAAGGATTTAAGGATGAGGTTGGTTGTGAATTATGTTATATTCCCTCTGCTTGGTTGTGTATTCTTGCAGGCATAATGGGTCTCTGCTACACCTCCATTGCCATTTTAACTGCCTCAGCTCAAGTTTAGCTCCTTTTATCTCAGAGTACCATGGTGCCTTGTGTACATGTAGGGATGTGTTTTTTTGAGGAGCAATTACAAATGGTGCAATGATGTTATTCCAGTTGTCAATGATTTATGTAAGGTATGTTGAGGTGGAGTCACGTCTTGGTATAATGTTGTCAAGTAGGGCTTGCTTATCAAATTCCTTAAATCTATGGAGGTTAAATGGCTGTTTCTGTTTCTCATCATAGTGTTGAAGTGGTAGGTCAAAGGTGACCGTGTGGTGGTTGGACCAAGGTATTGGAGTCACCTGATGAGGAATGGAGGTGGTGGTGGAGAGAAGTCTGTTGGGAACGAACAAGAGGTCCAGAATGATTCCACCCGTCTGCATGGGTCTGTTATGACTTGTGTAAGGTCCATAGTGGTCAACACATCCAGGAGGGAGGTGGTTTGTGTTGTTGGTACTGATTTGAGGTTAAGGTCTTTGAGCATTATAAAAGGCTTGCATTAGTTAGAATACAAGCATGCTAAATCTACTAATGTGAAGAGATTCTCAGAATCAGCATTTAGGGATCTGCATGATAAACAAATCATCATTTGTTTAATTTTCCACTTGGAGTGTGTTCAGTATGTTAGTGGATTTAGATGTGACTAGTTTGAGGTTGAGCCGTTTACTTGAGAGAATAAATACCCTTCCGTCCCTTCTATTCGTTCTTGGGCAATTATGGAGGGTCACTGTTGAGGAGGTAAGTTGGTTCGTTAGTACATTATCAGTATCCATTAATCAGGATTCAGTAATGAACATGGCATCTAAGTTGTGGTCCTTTATGTAATCTGATATGATGTGGATTTTCTTGCACACAGAAAGAGCATTGGCCAGACCACATTTGATGGGTTGTGTGTGCCAAGTATGGATACGGAGAGGGATTGTGGAGAGAACTGGACATATGGGTATAAATAGATATGGTCTCCTGTAAAAGTGTGAGTATGATGGGTATCGAATCAGTGGATCCATCTCTGTGTATAACTAGGATCAAACCACTTTGTATGTGTGTTGGGTTAGAAATACTTATTAGCATGAGAATGAACAACATTATTGCTCCTGTGGTAATCCATGACATGTCTTCTGTATGAGTGGAGGCTTTGTACAAGAATCCTTTGAGTGGAGCAAACAGAGTATTTTGAGCCTAAAGGATCCTGGTAAAAATGTGTGGCTATCTCCCTATAGCATGTGGCTTGTTCAGGAAGCCTACAATTCCCAGTAGTGGAGGTTCTTACCTTGCTCAGGTTGTATGTCTGGGTAAGGGATTCAGTAGTTTTAAAAACTGACCTGGATGTTCTTGTGTTTTCATGATACATTTTTAAAGGCAATTAGGGAAAATAAAATCCTCAAATCAAATTTAATCCATACTACAATTAGCTTCCCCATCTCAAAAGATGAAAAAACAATTATTGGTGCATTCATAAAATACATAGCACCAAGTGTGCTGGAATTTCATAAACTCTCAACTGTTCACCTTTCTTATTTATGACACTCAGACGGCTCCATCTAGGACCCCCTCCCCCGCAAAAAAAAACAAAAAAACACAAAGAAATTCTGGAGAGGGATTAAGATGAAAGTTATCCTTCCATAGCCTTCTGAGTCTCACTTTGCTTATTAAAGTTTGGGGTTTACTCATCTCCTAGCACTCTTGGAGGTCTAATGCAACTTATACCTCTGCTCTTCAGAGCTGCAACTGCTTTTACTTACAGACCACCTCAATGCCTTCCGGGAATTCAGCAGTCACAGGCGAGGCAAAACACTCTACAAATCCAGGAGGAAGATCAAGATATGCCCTAGGACAGCAGACCCTACAAGTTAAAAGCTACAGTCCACAGCACATAAGACTGACCAGTTCACAGGTCAAATGGAAAAGAGACACTATATTGATGCAACTAAAGTGCCTGAATTCAGTGAGATTGTGGGTAGGATCTCCAGTGATGTTAAAAATGGAGATTATTTATGCGAGTTCTCATACCAAAATCACTGGAAGGTTAAGCATTTTAACGCCACTATGCCACTGCTCATCTGTTATATAACCTGTTCATCATTTGATATTACAATAGATTTATTTTTCTAATTTAAATGTTTTATTGGATCTCACCATCAAAACATATATTATACAATTATCCATATTTTTCACAAAAAGTAGATTCCGTTTTCCAACGTCAACAAAATAACTGTACAGATCAAATTAAACCTACTACCCCCAATACCCATTCCCCTAGAGGAAAAAGGAAATCATCCAAGTCTCCTCAACACGGGACACCCAGACTCCATCCTCCAACTTCATCTTCCTTTTAGCAAAGTTCTGCAGCCAGCAAGACATTCCCAACCACCAACCAATATTTCCCTATTCTCAGGCCAAAAGGGCAGCAAGCAGAACTTAGTTTCCTTTACGATATAATTTTTGAATATACATCTCTGTGTGCTAATTTGTACCAGCAGTGAATGAACCCAGTTCAGATGTACATTCTCCCATAAGGTGTGGTCAACAATTAGGGGTATGTTTACTAGGGGAAAGTTACTGCTGCGGTGACAGTTAATGTGGTGGAAATGCAGATACTGCAGGCAATTTTCTGCGATATCTGCATTCTGTGCAGTAGAGTGGGGGAGAGGCAGGATCGGGGCAGGAAGATGATGTGCCAATGGTAGTCAGCAACCAATGCAAATAATTGTCGCATGATAGCTGCCCAAATTGGCCCAATGGAGGCTGCAGATAACTCCATCTCAAGGAGGTGGCGCTACCTGCAGCCAAGCCATAGGTGCTGCTTTGCAGCTGCTGCCAATTGGCAACAGCGAAGCGGCACCTGTTTGATTGGACCACCATGGCCCACTGCACCCCCCCCAACTGAAAGAGTGCCAGTGGCACAAATCTAGCAATCTGGGGCACTGGCACCAGCAATTGGCCTCCTCGCTCCCCCCACCCTCCAGGCAGCATCTGACCCGTTAATGCTGTCTTCCAGAAGGGGAGGGGAGGGGGGGCATCAGAGCATGCCCCCTTCACCCCTCAAAATTTTAATAGCATCCCAGGTACCCAGTAAGGCTATAAACCCAACCCAACTCCTTCCAAGTGTAATAAAAAATCTTGGCTTGCCAATCAGGCTAATCTCCCAAATGATCCTGGAGAGAAGAAGAGCTCCAGTGGTCAAAGCCAGAGCTCAAAAATGAAATGAAAAGTTCCTGAGGAGGGAATGGAGGGGTGGGGCTTGGGCCAGGCAGCCACCGTTTTTTCTTTTTGTTTTGTTTTTTTTAATTAAAATAAAAAAGAAATGAAGAAGGGAAGCTTGGGCAGGCTGTCAATTGGGTCTTTGGTCAGCCACAAATGCTGCAGCTCACTCCAGAGCCCGATCTGCTGCCATGAGGGGAGGCCGGAGTGTGATCGGGCTCTGGAGTGAGCTGCAGCATTTGTGGCTGACCAAAGATCCAATTGACAGCCTGCCCAAGCTTCCCTTCATTTCTTTTTTATTTTAATTAAAAAAACAAAACAAAACAAAAAAAAAACGGTGGCTGCCTGGCCCAAGCCCCACCCCTCCATCCCCTCCTCAGGAACTTTTCATTTCATTTTTGAGCTCTGGCTTTGACCACTGAAGCTCTTCTTCTCTCCAGGATCATTTGGGAGCCGCACGTTGCTTCAGCTGTCCCCGATCACTCCAATAGAGAGGTCTGTAGCATCGGAGAAGGCCGTGCTGATATGCAACTCTCCTGATGAAGGAAGGGGGCAATAAGAGCTTAAATCTCTCCAGAGACCTTAGGCAAGGTCCAGAGTGATAGGGAGAGTTGAGGTTTCCCCCCGATTTGGGGGGAGGGGGCAGTGGATGGCCACCAAAATGGCCCAGAGTGTGAGGAAAAGAAGGGGGGTTCCCCTGATGTGGGGGAAAGGAATTAGACCAAAGTCACCCCGGAGCCCTTAGGCAAGGCTCGGGATGGGGTTAAGTGGACTAGAAGCCATGGATGTGCCAATCAGGGCCATATATTTTCCCTAGTGCCCTTAAGCAAGGCCTGGGGGCTAGGAGAGGCCCTGAAGGGGTGGGGTGGATTCCTCCAGAGCCTATGGGAAAGGCTTGGAGGAGGGGGAAGAGCCAGAAAGGAGTCGGGGATTGGGTTAGAGGGATGGTTGGGCCAGAGAGCAGGCTTGAGGCCTGTGATAGGCCAAGAGGGCTGAAAGGGAGGGCCAGTTTTAAAGGGACCGTGCCCATAGAAACAGTTGAAAGAGTTTTATTTTTAAAAATGCTTTAAAAACCTGTGAAAGTGGAGGGGGAGTGAGAGGTGGTGTTAGAGATGAAGAAAAAGCCCCATTGAGCTTTCTGAAAGTTTTCTGATGAACTGTTATCTGACGTTTTGAAAACAGCCGAGCTGAAAGTGAGTAAAAATTAGTTTTTAAACGGGGTGAAAAAAAAACCTAAGGGGAGGTGGGAAGGACTTATTAAGTAAGAAAACATTGTTTTGGAGTGTTTTTAAAGCATAGTTTCTAAATGATTTGACTAAGTTGTGACTGAGGAAACTAAGGTATTTATTTTAAAATTTAAAAATCTAGGATGTACATACTAGTTAAGTCCATTTTTGTATGATTGGGTGATTAAAAATGTTATGTAATGGTTAAAAGTTAGGGTTATTTATTGAAAAGTATCTGTGTCATAACTGTAGTGGAAGAATTCTACTGAGCTGAGGCTCTGCTTGTTATGCTACAGTTGATGATGCAGTTATTTTAATTTCGCCTGATGTGATTTTGTATTAAATTAGATAGTTTGTAAATGTTCTATTTGTGCTGTAAAAGATGAGGAAAATTATGGGGGGCCTGACAGGGAGGGTTTTAGTAGCTAGAGTAAAGGTCCAATAGGAATATTTTGTGAGGTCACTGCGTGGAGGGAGACTGTGCGGAGAAATGGAATGTCAGCGACTGTGACTGGAGAGAGTCAGCTAGTGATTAGGAATGGATGAAAGTAGATGCGTGCTGGTGTGACTGGTGGCCTAGGCCTTGAAATGTGCAGGAAAGAAGGAAATTTGAGTAGTATTGATGAAAGAATGCATGAGGAAGAAGCGTGTGTGAATGGCTTGAATGAGGATATTTTGAAGATCTCGGATGAGAGGATGAAGAGAGTGAGGAATTGCCAAATGGTTTAAAATAGCATTAATTGCAAAAGAATAGCATCAAACCCCTTTTAGAAACTATAAAGGGAGGTAATTTACCATTCCCTAAGGGTTATGTCTGAGAAAACAGGTAAGGTCCTGATGAGGTAGGGGGAAGTACCCGGGAGAAAGTGAGGTTGGCCTTAGAGGAACAAATTTAAGCTAAAACTTAGAGAGAGAGACCCCTTACTGGAAGAAAATCAATGCAACAGGAAGGTAAGGAGAAGTATAGTAAGGATAACAAAGTGAAGACGTGCCTGAGTGAAGGAGGACTGTAAGTGAGATGAGAGAATTGTGTAAGAGAGAAGCACAAAAGGGAAACAATAAAAAGTATGGGTTGGAATGGTTACAGGTGAATTTGAGATGGGTTGAGTGAGGAGTCTGGAAGTGTGTATGAGAGAAGGAAGTTGTGAAGATTTGCTAATGTGTATGTGAGAGGAGGGAGTTGGGAAGATTTTGGTCAGAGTTTCTTTTCTTGGAATTTGCTTGAAAGCTGATTTTTTTTTAAGTTCCTTAAGAAAAAGGAGGAGGTGCTTTCCACAGAACAGATGCAGAACTACTAGAAGAATCCGAGTAGGAAGTCTGAGTGAGAAAGAAACTCTCCTGCTGAAGCTCCTGCACATACCCAGGCCCCAACCAGACTACTTGCTGATAAGTGCTAGTACTTATGGACTAAGGGTCATTTAAACTGAGCTCACTTAATGCCTCATTTCACATTTGCTTTAGAAGCTTTACACAATGCTGTTTTATTGTTTAAAAATGTTTATTCCAAGAAACGTGTTTCTTTAATGTTTTGTTACAGAACCAAATAGTATCAGAGAACGTTTACAAATTAAACATTGTTAACATCTTTTCGTAACATCATTTTGAACTGGCCTTATCCTTTATTAGTTTATATCTTCATTCCAATTGGACTACCTATTTTATTTAGAGGGGGGAATTGCAATAATACTTAGTGTATACTGCAGCCCATTCCCTGGAACTGTGTCAACTCGAGGTAAACCATCTGTGACATAACATTTTGGGAAAAGTAGAGTCGGCACGTCCCAGGCCAGGTGGTGCTATTGCCTTGAACACTGCTGGTGGTCTAGTAGTAATGGTGCAGGAACAGTATCCTCCTGCTCCTACCCCATTCCTCGGCGGCTAACAAAATGATGCTGATCTCACGGTACTGCCCCCTAGCGGGGATCACGGATCACTGTGTGAAGTGCAAGTTCACCGTAGTACAGTATCTGCAGAGCTGGTTCCAAACACTCCCATATGTCACGCAGTAGCTGCAATAGCACTTTCCACGGTTTAGTAAGCATGCCCTTTATTGTTCATAAGGGAAGTACATGTATGTTCATAATGTATTCTGTGGAAGAATCAGATAATACATCTCTTGTGCAGCTTTATGTGTACATCAAATCCTGAAGATGCAATTTTTCTGTCTCCAGGCTCTATCATTGATCCAACTGTGAAGAAATTAACAATCTGAGCCAAAATATAGTGTGAATCTTCAGTATTTTCATTGTCAACTGAATTATCAATACATTTTGACAGCACTTGTACCATGACTGGAAGGATCTTTACTGTAAGTTACTGTGTGAAATGCCTCTGTGTGAACCACTAAGTACCTGAGACAGCTTATTTCCAGTATAACAGAAGAAAGTCCATAGGAATTCTGAGGAACAATCTATGGCATCTGTAATAGTCTGATCACGCAAGACATGACATTAAAATATCATGCTGAAGGTGGGGATCTAGTTATCGGTTCTGTGTAAAAATAAGAAATTTAGATCATAATAGAATGGAATCATTTTACCATAGGCTGTTTTAAAAGTGCTAGGACAAGAGAATCTTCCTTTATGGTTAGGCACTTGATATACTGCCCTTTACTGTGTGTATCAGAGCAGTTTATGAACTGATTACGTAGTACAGCCCAGCTTGAAGAAATTTTAATCTATTTTATTTATATTCAGTATGCTATACTTTGAATGTTACTGTCAAAGCTCATTTATTATATTATGAATATGTATTTATTACTGCATTGATACTTTAGTCGCACCCTGCCCGGAATGGTTTGTGGTTAGGCAGGTAATAAAATTTGAACAAAGACATAATACATCTGACATAGGGATAAAAAATACAAAAGGAAAAGAACAAAGTGAATAACAGAAAAAAAACATCCAATCTGCTCATCATAACATTTTTATCATGTGGCTTGTGTACTTGTAAGAGGAGTATCACATTCATACATTGTTTCTCTAGCAGAACATAACCCTCTTTGCATATGCACAACACTCCATCATATAAAGTGGAGTGGAGGAGTGGCCTAGTGGTTGGGGCAAGGTACTTCAGGCCGGAAGGTCGGGGGTTCAAATCCCACTAGAGGACAGCAACCTTGGGCCGGAAGGACTGGGGTTTCTAGTCCCACAGGTGCTCCTTGTGGTCTTGGGCAAGCCACTTAACCCTCCATAGCCCATGTTCCCTGTAAAATAGTTATCTCCAAGTTATAATGCCCTGTTCAATGTAATTTCAGTTTGTTCACTGTAAACCGCACTGATGCAGAATAGCGCGGTATATAAGAGAATGTAAATAAAAAATAAAAAAAAAATAAATATAAAAAGGAAAATATTCAAGAATGCCTTTATCTTGGGTCCTTTTGCCCTACATATGCCATGAAAGATTACTGCATAAATATAAACTGCAGTGCTACACATATAAAAAGTTTGTATCCACAGATTTCATAAACGAGATTTCTCAAGAGGAGAAAAGTAAACAGTCTAAGGAAACAGATTTCTGAGCCTACAACGCGACAAAGATAAACAAAACCTTCAAAGTGTCTTTAAATGAAGAGCTTTGCTCCCTATAAAAAGGAGCCAAAACACATGCGGAGGACTTCTTGATACAGGTAAGCCACATCAGTATCACTGCACCTTGCCTGGAAATTAATGAGCAGTGAAAGTCACTCACACACAATTTAGTAATACTGCAAGAAGATAAACTTCTCATGATAGATGAGAGACAGTAAAAAAAATTAAAATTACAATCTTCATATCATTTGTGTTTGCAGAGACCTAAAGAAACTACTTCTCAATAAAGTTTTGCGAAAATAAAATATGATGCACTACACTTCACATCTCTACCAATTTATTCATCTTTTTCATATAAAGCCATTTTTATGATTTTATAGATTTTATATGTAAACAGAGTCTCAACAGAAATTCTATCAATAGCTTTATACACATTTTTTTCTTAACCCAACAGAAGTTAGAGCTACACCTCAGAATTATCAGCTCCTCTGTGAATTAGCTGCATTGGTCTCAGTTGATGAGTTTTGTTTCTTTCCTTTTTCCTGAACAGTTTTCTCCTGCTTCTCTAGGCTTCAACACAAAGGGCTAGCTACTAAGCTATGGTAAAATTCTGTATTTTGCTACAGCATAATTTACTGCGGGACTCACTGTGGCAATCCAGTGAATCCAGTGGTAAATGAACAACGCAGCTTGCCTTCAACCTTGCAGCTGTGTTATTCTGCTCCCTGTGGACATCAAGCCACCAGCACATGACCCAATGCTCCCAGGAAGCCTTCTTAAAGGAGCCAATTCCTGTCTATCCCCCCCCAAGAGACTCCAGACTCCCCCCTCCCCCAATGAGGCTCACCAGACCTACCTTAAGAAATCCCTGATGGTCTAGCACAGGGGTGGGCCGCATGTGGCCCACCACAGAGTTTTCTGCAGCCAGCGGAATAGGGCTGCCAACCGGCCAGTTTTCAGCCGGCCTGGCCGCTTTTTCCATGGCCAGGTCCAGCACAGAGATAAATCCAGCCCTTGAAAAGCCAGTTTTTTGCGCTGGTCGCGAGATCGGGAGCAGCCAGAGCAAAAAAACCCGGCTTTTCTCCCGCAGTCCACGGCGCAATCGCAATCCCCGATCGATCGATCCCCGGGCCATGCAGTCACTGCTTCGGCATTTCACAAAGCAGCGGCTGCAATAAAGTTAATTTGAAAAGGAAAAAACTTGTGAGAAGCCCGCCCCCCTCTGACACCACTTCCTTGGGTGCTGACTGGAGGGCTCCTCACAGGTTGGCTTTTCCTTTTTAAATTAAGTTTATTGCAGCCGCTGCTATGTAAAAAGCAGATTCTAGAATATTAACCTACTATGTCTCCCACATCTATATTCCACAATACAAGAGAAACATACATTCAAACATACATATTTTTGTTGGAATTTGAAGAGCCGACCATTGGAACGGGTGTATCCTTTGGAGCTCATAAATCGGGCATATAAGAGTATAATTATGGGGAACGGTGGGATAGATCCGACTCTGGCTCAGCCAGAGAAGTGGGCTCTTCTTATGTGGGGGTTTTACCATATATGCCTGGAGCGACGAAAGTGATGCGGATCATGAAGACCCACTGGCCGATTTTATCATTACACTCCAGTTTTGCAAAGCCATTAATGATAGCTTTTCAAAGAGGTAGAAATATTGCAGATTGGGTGGTACATAATGACAATCGGTGTCAGGAAATGGGGATTCATGGACATTTTAAATGCTCTACTTGCGACTTTTGTGAATCAACCTTGGAAGGGCATATTTGGGAACATCCAGTGAACCAAAGTTTTATAGTAAATTTCATACGACTTGTTTGACACCATTTGTCATATATGTTTTAATTTGTCCACGTGATTTGCTATATGTTGGCAGGACGAGTAGATCTATGAAAAAACGGCTTCAATAGCATCGCTCTCGGATAAATGGTGGAGTTCTGACAGCTCCGATAGCATCACATTGTCAGGACAAACATGTTTTTTGCTGATTTGCGGTGGAGAGTGGTGGATCATGTTCCACTAAATGATAGAGGGGGAGACAGAATGTTCCGTTTAGCATATCGGGAACAATTTTGGGTGTATAAGTTGGACTCTGTAGCACCTCGCGGTTTAAATGCTACTTTGGATTGGTGGAGTATTGTGTAGGGGGCTGGTTGAGGTTCAGAAAAGGTCGATGGCCATTGGTTATGTGTCCACACCGGGATGTTTAAAATAGAAAGCTTCCAGGGTGGATATTTGGAGCAACACAGTTTGAGAAAGAGCCAGGAGAATCGCTGGCTTGAAACAGATACAACGTTGGGTTACTGGATCGAGGGAAGGGCCTCGTATGGTTGCTACTTGAAAGAAATCTTTAAAAGTCACTAGGGATGTTTTTCTCCCTATATTTGGCTGCATCGTCTGAGTAGGCTCCATGTTCTGAGTGATTTCGCCTGGGAGGACGCCAAGTGCGTGGACACTGAGTTAATGGTTGTGGAATGCGATAAGAAGTGAAGTTGATGGGCGTTTTTGAGCCGTTGAATGATTACATCCAGATAAATGACTTTTTAAACTAATTTTATATCTACTGCACAGGATGATAACCGGTTGGTGTTGAGGAGTTTAATATATCCTTAATACCTTTGATAGGGTTGCGTCCCTAATTAAAAGAATAAAAAGGAATATTGCACCACGAGAAGGTTTTTCCTTCAAGGTGAAAATTCCAACAAAAATATGTATGTTTGAATGTATGTTTCTCTTGTAATGTGGAATGTAAAAAGCAGAAGCAGCGGCTGCACGGGGGTGAACTTTGAAGCAGCACTAAGGGGAGAGGGTGTGCAGCAGCACTAAGGGGGGGATGAAGCAGCACAAGGGAAGTAGCACTAAGGGGTAAAGCAGCACTAAGGGGGAAGGGAAGCAGCACTAAGGGGGGTGAAGCAACACAAGGGAAGCAGCACTAAGGGGAAAGGGAAGCAGCACTAAGGGGGGGTGGGGAAGGGAAGCAGCACTAAGGGGGGGTGAAGCAGCAGCAGCGACTGCAAGGGGAAAGAGGTGGCAGAAGGAACTGACAGGTGGAAAGTGAGGGCTGGAAGAGAGCTGAAAGGGGGGGGGAATGTAATGTTAACTAATGAATACGATCAGTTTTAGAAGGTGCAGCCCTCCGCTAACCATGGCCCTCTTAAAGTGGCCCCCGAGCCAAAACAATTGCCCACCCCTGGTCTAGCATAATGGCGCAGAAGTACTCCCAAGTAACTCCAACCCCTTTTGGCACCAGTTGATCCCTAGTAATAGTCTCAGTACTATCGCTAGGGATCAAGTGTGTTGGTGGCCTGATGTTCTCTGACAGGAATAATACAGGATTACAAAGTTCAAGTTATTTGATCTGCATAATAATGGTGCTGTTGTGTGCAACTGCATGCTCTGCGGAAACTGAAAACACAAACGAAGTATACGATAAGTAGCCTGTGCGACCAATCACAACGCAGAGAAAATGGAGTCCAAAACCCCAATTCTCCATCAGCCATGCCCTCTCCAGGAAAACAACCGAGAGGAACAACTCAACAAACTCTTACTGGCCCCCAAAACAAAGTTTCCCCAAGTACACAACATCCCCCTGTAAGGGATTTTGATTTTGTCTCCTTATATTTCTGGGTTTGTTTGGGTTTTTTCGGATTCATATAGCGGGCAAAAAACAGACTCAAAACACAGAAAACCACCAAGCCAACACTAGCAAAACCTAGCATGTGTTGTCCCAGATGCACCCGCTCAAATTTGGCTCTGCAAGAGCAAATACGAGACAGTACCTCATAAAGCAAAACACATCCTGGGTGGGTCCTGGACTGAACTGGAGGGACTCCAGGGAAGAAAACTAGCAGGTAAGGTCTAATTTCACCTTCCCGTCCGTCACTCCAGTCCAGTCCAGTCCAGATGAGTGGGACGTAGCAAACCAGTACTGACGACAGGCAGGAACTGAAACCCTGGCATGCAACACCCATGCTCCAAAGGCCGTATCCTACCGGGTCTGCATATCCAAATAGTAATATCACACAAAGAAATGGAGACGACCACATTGCCATCTTACAGATATCCTGAGGAGGAACCAGACCAACCTCCGCCCAGGAAGATGTCTGAGCTTACGTACAGTGAGTCCACAAACCAGAAGGCATCTGACACCCCCTCAACAGATATGCAAACACGATAGCCTCCCGGATCTAACAAGAAATAGAAGTCGCCTCACCTTTCAGAGGACCACTGAAGATGACAAAGAGCTCTTGGAATGTTGAAAGGGCTGAGTCACTTTCAAGTACCTTGAGAGACTTGCAGACAGACATCGAGCTTATGAAGAACACGTGCCTCTGCAAATCCTGCAACGCCAAGAAAATCGACAAAGAAACCTCCTAATTGAGGTGAAAAACTAGGCAAAAAAGGAAGGAACAGGATACAAAACCACCTCCTCAGAGAAGACCAAATAAGATTCCATACAAGACAAGGCCTGGAGCTTGGAAATCCAACAGGCTGAACAAATTGTCACCTTAGGTGCGCTCCTTGGGGCCGCTCCGGCAGCGTAGGCCCTTTCTTCGCCATTCTCCTTCTCGCTACTCTTTTGACCCCCCGTCTGCTCACGAGGACCCCCCCTGCATTCTCTCTACTCTTCCCATTTCTGCACCCGGCCTGTACCGACATCCCACTGCCCCAGGTACGCTCCTCTTTCTCCCCTCTGCCTTCCCCCCTCCCACTCAGCTCTTCACTTAATGGCCCATATACCAGTGCTCTGGGGCCGTCGCCAGGACTACATCTTCAGGTCACGGTCTCGTCGTTATTCCAATCTCCGTCTTTGCCTACCCTCCACACATACTCCCTCATCGCTCCCTATTCCCCCGGTGCCCCCTCAGGGTTCCCTCAAGATCCAAAATCCTTCTTATCCAAGACCTAATTATACAATCCTCATTTGACCTCACCCTTCTCACCGAAACTTGGTTAAAGGACGGAGAAGATGCTTTGCTCGTCTGCTGCCTTCCTCCTGGGTCTGTTGGAACCTCTGTTCCTCATATTGGATGCTCAGGTGGTGGGGTAGCAGCTATTCTACACCCCTCTCTCTCGTTCACTCAAATCTTCTCCCCTCTGCTCCACTACCCAGAAGCTCTCTTACTCCATCTCCATATCTCACCCCCAACTCATATTTTGCTTATCTACTCTCCCCCAGCCCTTCGCCCTGATCTCTGGGACTCTCTCCTCCTTACTATCTCAGACCTTTCTCTTGCATTTCCTCATTTACTCATCGCAGGTGACTTCAACCTTCACCTCAATCCCCCGGCCTCCACCAGAGATCACAATTTTGCCTCTTTCTTCATGATTTATCCTTGATCCAATATGTCCCCTTCCCTACTCACTCCGCCGGTCACACACTTGATCTCCTCTTAACCTCCTCCTCCTCTTCTTTACAGCTTCACAACCTCTCCTCCCTTCATTTTCCCTAGACCGATCATTTTTGCCTCTCTGCTCTCTGTTGCCATTCGAGGACATAGCACAGTTACTTACCTGTAACAGGTGATCTCTGGGAACAGCAGGAATAAGTCTTCACATATGGGTATCGTCGGTACCGACGGAGCCTGCGCGGGAACGCTCCCCAGCGTCCAGTAAGAAAGCTTTTGGGAGCATCCCACAGCGCCTGCGCGCTGCCGTCCCGCCTTTCCCAACCGCCTCTCCCAACCGCCTCTCTCCAGTTCGAGTTTTAAAGCTGAGACAGAGAGACAGAGAGAGAGAGAGAGAGAGGAAAGGAAAGATAGAGAGATACAACTCCTAGGGGAGGTGGGTGGGTTGTGAAGACTTATTCCTGCTGTTCCCAGAGATCACCTGTTACAGGTAAGTAACTGTGCTATCTCCAGGAACAAGCAGGAATGAGTCTTCACATATGGGGACTCCCTAGCTGCAGATGCCAGGGAGAAACCCCAGGTTGTGTATCCTTGAAAAGGACTCTACCTCCCCCCATGGATCTCTGGCATCAGACCAGGTTAGGTGGGTAGGAGTTGATTAGGAATGGAACAGGTGTTTGAGAACAACCTGACCAAACGAGGCATCCCGGCGGGAGTCCTTGTCCAAACAGTAATGGGCTGTGAAGGTATGAACCGAGGCCCAGGTGGCCGCTTGACAGATTTGGTCGATGGACACAGAGTTTAGATGAGCCAATGAGGCTGCCATGGCTCTCACATTGTGAGCTGTGACATGGCCCTCCAGAGAAATGTTCCTACTCTGATAGGCGAAAGAAACACACTGAGCAATCCAGTTGGACAGTGTTCTCTTAGAGACTGGAAGTCCTAACTGAGAAGGATCAAAAGCAACAACGAGTTGAGAAGACTTTCTATGTTGCTGTGTTCTTTGTAAGTAAAAAGCGAGAGCTCTCTTACAATCCAAGGTATGAAGATTCCTCTCTGCATTTGATGCATGAGGTCCTGGAAAAAAGACAGGTAAATATACCTCTTGGTTCAGATGAAAAGGCGAGACCACTTTAGGCATAAAGTGTGGATTGGTCCTGAGGACTACCTTATCATGATGGAACCTTGTATAAGGTGGATTAGCCACCAAAGCTTGCAACTCACTGATGCGGCGTGCTGAGGTGACTGCAATGAGAAAACAACTTTCCAAGAAAGAAATTTCAAGGAGGTGGTGGCTAAAGGTTCAAAGGCTGGCTTCATAAGCTGGCCAAGAACCAGGTTTAAGTCCCATGCCACTGGAGGTGGTCTAATGGGAGGTTTAGTTAAAAGAAGGCCTCTCATGAATCTTGCTATAAGAAGGTGAGAGGAAATAGGTTGTCCATTGAGAGGCTTGAGGGACGCTGCAATAGCACTCAAATGGACTCTTACTGAATTCGTTTTCAGGCCTGCATGGGATAGATGCAGGAGATACTCTAATAGAGAATTCAGAGGTATTGCAATGGGGTTTAGACCCTTCTCTGAACACCAAATGGTAAATCTTTTCCATTTGAAAGCATAGGAACGCCTAGTAGAAGGCTTTCTAGAGGCATAACATCTCTGACCTGCTGAGAGAGATGAAAATCTTGAAGGTCTAGGCCCTTAGCAACCAAGCCCTGAGATGGAGCGACTGGGGGTTTGGGTGCCATAATGTTCCCCCTTCCTGGGACAAAAGATCTGGTGCAGAGCCCAAGTCCAGGGAAGGAGCTTGAGAGAGATGCAGAAGTAGAGGGTACCACACTTGGCGTGGCCAACGTGGAGCTATGAGGATCATGGTCCCTCGATCTCTCTGAAGCTTGAATAGTGTTTTGGGAATTAGGGGAATTGGTGGAAAGGCATAAAGGAAGTCTTGACCCCAGTGAAGGAGGAAGGCATCCTTGGCCTGAACTCCCTGAGACGGAATTCTGGAACAGAACCGGGGAAGTTTGGCATTCCACGGACTTGCAAAGAGGTCTATGTCCGGGGTTCCCCAAATTCAAAAAATCCTGACTACCTGGTCCATGTGGAGGGACCACACGTGTGGGAGCAGAACTCGACCGAGTATGTCCGCCCAAGAGTTTTGAATGCCTGGAAGATATACTGCCAGAAGATGGATGTGATGCTCTCCGGCGAAGGCCCACAGTCGCAAAGCTTCGTTGCAAAGCGACAGAGAGCCAGTCCCACCCTGCTTGTTTACACAGAACATGGCTACTTGGTTGTCCGTATGGATGAGGACTGTCCTGTAGCTGAGCAGGGAATGGAATACTCTGAGAGCTAAGAATATTGCTCTGAGTTCCAAGAGATTGATATGGAGAGAAGTCTCCTGTGGAGACCAGATGCCCTGGGTGGAGAGATCCTGCAGATGAGCTCCCCAACCCACTGGAGAAGCATCTGTTGTCAGAGTTGCTTGGGGTAGCGACTGCTGAAAAGGGGACCCCAGCAACAGATTTGGAGGGGACTTCCACCACTGGAGAGACCAAAAGAGGCGACTGGAGTTTGCTATTTTGTCTGACAGGCAACCTGATGCCTGAGTCCATTGGGTGGACAAAGTCCATTGAGCTGCCCTCATGTGAAGGCGAGCATATGGAACCACATGCACGGTGGATGCCATGTGGCCTAATAGTTGTAACATTTCTCAAGCAGTTAAATGGGACTTTAACTGTATCTGGGAGGCTAACTGCACCAAGCGTAGGCAACGGGCCTGAGGAAGATAGGTCCTTGCAGTTGTGGTATCCAGCAAGGCCCCTATAAAATCCAGGGACTGAGTAGGGGTGAGATGGGATTTTTGGATATTTATTACCAGTCCCAAATACTGAAGGATACGCATTGTGCAGGTTAGAGAAGTCTGGGCCTCTGACTGGGATGGGGCTCGAATGAGCCAGTCGTCCAGATATGGGAAAACGAATATTCCTAGAGTGCGCAGAAATGCAGCTACTACTGCCATGCATTTTGTGAACACCCTTGGTGCAGAGGCCAGATCAAAAGGAAGCACCCTGTATTGGTAGTGCTTTCCTTGAAAGAGGAACCTTCTGTGTGTTGGATGGATGAGGACATGGGTGTACACATCCTTGAGATCTAGAGAACAAAGCCAATCCTGACTCTGAAGGTATGGCAGCAGAGTACCGAGAGAAATCATCTTGAATTTCTCTTTGAACAGAAACTTGTTCAATTCTCTGAGATCTAAAATGGGTCTGTAGCCCCCTGTTTTCTTTGGAATAAGAAAATAAGGGGAGTAGAACCCTGAGCCCTGTTGAAGAAGGGGTACTACTTCTATTGCCCCTTGGGCAAGAAGGGTAGCAATCTCCTGACCCAGAAGGTTGAGGAGAGATGTTGGAGAATTGAACAGTTTCACCATTGTGTGGGGAGGAAGGTTTAAGAAATGAAGCTTGTACCCTTTCTTTATAATGGAGAGGGTCCATTGCTCTGCTGTGATTTGCTCCCATCTGGGAGCAAAATAAGCTAACCGTCCTGGAATGGTGAGGGGCTCTGGTTCTTCCAGAGCCAGAAAGGCTAAGTTCTCTAGTTGCAAGTCAAAGGCCTTGAGGAGGCTGAGGCTGCTGGGCCGTGGGAGGCCTGGCAGCCTTTGACTTGGCCTGTTTAGGTGGTTGCTGACGCTTTGCAGCAAAATGACCTGCAGAAGATGCCTGCTGACCATAAGCAGGATAGTATCTTTCCTTTTTAGAAAAAGGTGTCTTCTTGAACAATCTTTTCTTAGCAGGAGCAGAGGTAGACTTTGAAAGTCGATCCAAAGCAGAGTTCTCAGCATCCATCTGAGTGGCCTTTGCTTTCCAATCTCTGCCAAAAAGGTTTTTACCTGTACAAGGAAGATTTCCCAATTCATCTTGGACCCAGAGGTCCAAATCAGATGCTTGTAACCAAGCAATTCTGCGTGCACCTATGGCAATAGCAGAGGCTCTACTTACACACTCAAAAGAGTCAAAGGCTGCATGGTTGGAAAATTTGGAAACATCTTCGGCATGTTTAAGCCAAGTGAGAAATTCCTGCCTTTTATCTTCTGAAATAAAAGGGGCCAAAGTCTGCAGATGATCTGTGACTTCTTTTAGAAACATCCCAATATAGAGACTATAGGAGTTGATTCTGGCAGCAAGCATATTAGCTTGGAAAACCCTTCGGCCAAAAGCATCAAGGGTTCTGCATTCACATCCTGGAGGATTAGATGAGTGTCTCTTTGCACTCTTTATTTTCCTCATGGCCGACTCTACCACAATAGAGTGGTGAGGAAGCTGAGACTTATGAAAGCCAGGACAAGGAGGGACACGGTACATGGTGTCTAACCTACGAGAATGAGGAGAGGTAGTAAGAGGAGTCTCCCACATGCTCAACATGAGATCATAGAGAATCTCATGAATAGGTAAAGTAGCTGCTTCTTTAGGAGCCTTAGGATATTGCAAAATATCTAGTTGCTTGGCTCTAGGCTCTGACTCAGGGGCCACTGTAATGGAGAGGCCCCTAGCTACTTCCCTAATGAAGTCCTGAAAAGACAAGTCTTCTGGAGGAGACATTCTTCGTTTTGGAGAATCAGACTCCTGAGGAAGAAGTACCGGTGCATCGACAGAAACCTCCGACTCAGAGTCTTCGATTCCTCCGAAGTATCGCCTGTCTGGATGCTCCTGTAAAGCCCGATACGCGTACCGAGTGGGATCGACATCGGGAGTAAGCGGTACCGGTTCGGTACCAATGGGCATCATAGGACAGGGTACCGTTGCAGTCGACACCGAAGCCGATGTCGATGCAATCGGTACCGGCATCATTCCCGGAGACGGAGTCGGTACCGGCAACGGAGACTGTTGCGGTACCGGAGGCGTCGAAGCCTGCATAAACGCCGTTAGCGTGCGCTGCATGGACAGAATCTTCTGATCCATCGACGCCACCAGAGTCTGGATGTCGGTACCAGTGGAGGCCACCGGCACCCCAGAACACGGCCGAGCCATCGATGTCAACCTGTGACCCCATAGATAATGCTTTGGAAGCCGGAACTTCCCGCCAGGGTAATTTTGCTGGTGTGGATTCCTCGAGGACAAGCCCGGAGGCATCTCGATGCTTAGAGGGAGATTTGCCCTTCGAGGACCGGCTAGATTTATGTTTGGTTACCTGAGATCCATAGGAGGAAGAAGCAGCCCTGGAAGACGTCGATGCCACCGAGGCTGCATCAGAGGGAAACAGGGTACTGAGCTTGGCTGCTCGGTTCTGCCGACCTCTTTTAGACATCATGGTACAGGACACATTATCCGTGATGGAATGGTCAGGACCCAAACATTTTAGACACCAGTCATGGGTGTCGGTAACAGAAATAGCACCACCACACTTCGTGCACTTTTTAAAACCGGAAGCGGGCTTCTCCATGAGGAGAAAATTGCTCAGGCCTAAGGCCCAAACCGCAAATGCACAGTTGAAGAAAGAAAAGGTTTTTTGGGGGGGGTTTTGTAAGAAAGAAAAGAAAAGACCAGCGGTACCGGTCTGACGTCGAAGAAGGCAGACGCGACACAGAAAAATAATGAAAAAATAAAGAATTCTTCTGCGGTGACAAGAACACGACCTGCTGGCTCCGCGGAAAAGAAGAACTGGAGAGAGGCGGTTGGGAAAGGTGGGAAGGCAGCGCGCAGGCGCTGTGGGATGCTCCCAAAAGCTCTCTTATTGGACGCTGGGGAGCGTTCCCGCGCAGGCTCCGTCGGTACCGATGATACCCGTATGTGAAGACTCATTCCTGCTTGTTCCTGGAGATCGGTAAGGTAACAGTCATAAGCAAAGTTAAGAATTTTGCTAGAAGAACTGCAGATCAGATTTTCAACAACTAGAAGAACATGTATACACCATTCTCCACGATGTATCCAACACCCATCCACCTGGACTTAACAGACTACATGGCAGCTTCAGGAAGGAAGGAAGGCTAGAAAGGACGGATAGGGGGGGAAACAGTATCACACATATGAAAGAATAAACCAAAGTAACTCATCTGTTGTAGGTATTCTCTGTCGACAGCAGGATAAGTCCTCACAAATATGGGTAATGTCACCAATAGAGCCCCGAAAGGGAATGTCTCTCAGCTCCTTCTAGCAGCATTTAGACTAATCCTTTTGCACATGAGTGCCTATTCCCACATGCTGCTGCTATGCCTCATTTCCTCAGTCTAGTAACCAGCTTAGCAGAATACAACTCCAAGAACAGGTGGGAGCGTTGCAAGGACTCATCCTGCTGTCCACGGAGAATACTTACTACAGGTGCATAACTGTTTTCTCCATGGACAAGCATCATAAATACTCACATATGGGTTTTCTTAGTGACTGGCTGCCTCAAAAAGAAAAACGGTAAACAGAGTTGCAACTGGCAGCCACTAACAAAGCAGATTTTTTTGTGGCAACAGGCCTTAAGGTATATATAGCCAGAGCAAGGCAGCATGAAGCAAAAGAAAATAAATGAGGCTACGAGGAATGAGGTACTAGAGGAGATCAAACCTAAGTTTTCTTTAGAAGCTCAGATGACAAGACTTCGACTTTCATACTTTGGACACATCAAGCGAAGAGAGAGATCATTAGAGAAAGACATCATGCTTGGCAAGATAGAAGGTTAACGAAAAAGAGGAAGGCCGGCAATGAGATGGATCGATACAACAGCAGCAGCTACGGGTACAGTCTGTCAACAATGAGCCGCCTGACTGAAGACCGAACACAATTAAGGATAGCTATCCAGAGGGTCGCCATGAGTTGACTCCGACTCGACGGCACTTAACAACAACAACAACAACGAGGTATGGAGCTTGATTCTAACTCCCAAAGAGATTTCAAAGTACAGTCTGGCTGAATCTGCTGTTGTGTTGGGAGTTCCTTGCCAAACAGATGTGTGATGTGAATGTGTGGACTAACGTCCATGTTGCAGTCTTGCAAATCTCTTCCATGGAGGCAAAATGCAAGTCACCCACTGATACAACCATGGTTTGGACTTTGTAAGCCATTATATAACCCTCAAGAGTTAGGCCTACCTGGGCATGAGTGAAAGAGATGCAATCTGCTAGCCAAACTGAAAAGAGTACAATTGTTGTGACAGCTCCAACCTATTGAGAAGAAAAAAAAAAGCTGGATGGACTTTCTATGGGCTTTAGTCCACTACAAACAGAAGGTCAAGGCAACATGCTGTCCCATTTGTGAGCATGGGGGACTAGGGAAAATGTTGGATGGATGATTCACTGGTTAAGATAGAAATCAGATACCACTTTAAGAAGGAATTTAGGAGGAGTATGCATTAACAGTATTACTGAAAGTAAAGGGAGCATCCACTACCAGAAAGCACAGTTACTTACCTGTAACAGGTGATCTCTGGGAACAGCAGGAATTAGTCCTCACTTATGGGTACGTCGGAACCGACGGAGCCTGCGCGGGAAAGCTCCCCAGCTTCCCAGGAAGGAAGCTTTTGGGGCCTCCCACTGCACATGCGCGCTGCCTTCCCGCCTTCCTGACCAGCTCTCCTCAGTTCGAGTTTATAGCTGAGAAAATAGAGAGAGGAAAGGAAGATAGATAGAAGATACAACTCCTAGGGGAGGTGGGTGGGTTGTGAGGACTAATTCCTGCTGTTCCCAGAGATCACCTGTTACAGGTAAGTAACTGTGCTATCTCCAGGAACAAGCAGGAATAAGTCCTCACTTATGGGGACTCCCTAGCTAAGATGCCTGGGAGATCCCCTTCCAAGGGTTCGCCATCTTCGTATGGATCTCAGGCATCCATCCTGGGAAGGTGGGCAGGAGTTGTTCAAGTATGGAACAGGTGTTTGAGGACAGCCTGACCAAACAAGGCATCCCGGCGGGAGTCCTTGTCCAAGCAGTAATGGGCTGTGAAGGTATGAACCGAGGCCCATGTGGCGGCTCGACAGATCTGATCTATGGATACAGAGTGAAGATGAGCCATAGAAGTGGCCATGGCTCTCACATTGTGAGCTGTGACATGGCCTTCCAGAGAAATATTTTTACTCTGGTAAGCAAAGGAAATACACTGAGCAATCCAATTGGAAAGTGTACGTTTGGAGACTGGAAGTCCCAAATGAGAAGGATCAAAAGCCACGAAAAGCTGGGAAGACTTTCGATGTGGCTGAGTCCTGTTGAGGTAAAAGGCAAGAGCTCTTTTACAATCTAAAGTATGAAGGTTCCTCTCTGCACTGGATGCATGAGGAGCTGGAAAAAAGACAGGTAGATATACCTCTTGATTAAGATGAAAAGGCGAGACCACTTTGGGCATAAAGTGGGGATTCGTCCTAAGGACCACCTTATCATGATGAAACCTGGTATAAGGTGGATGAGCCACTAAGGCCTGTAGTTCACTGATGCGGCGAGCCGAAGTGACTGCAATAAGGAAAAGGACCTTCCAGGAAAGAAATTTCAAGGAGGTAGAAACCAACGGTTCAAAAGGTGGCTTCATAAGCTGACCCAGAACTAGGTTCAAGTCCCATGCTACCGGAGGAGGTCGGATGGGAGGCTTAGTTAGAGTCAGGCCTCTCATGAACCTTGCAACAAGCGGATGAGAGGAGACAGGTTGTCCATTTATAGGTTTTAAGGATGCTGCAATAGCATTCAAATGGACTCTTACTGAATTCGTCTTAAGGCCTGCATTAGAAAGATGCAGGAGATAGTCTAGTAGAGAATTCAAAGGAAGTGCTAGAGGATCAAGACCCTGTTGAGCACACCAAATGGAAAAGCGTTTCCATTTGAAAGCATAGGAACGCCTCGTGGAGGGTTTCCTAGAGGCATGAAGGATATCTTTCACTGGTTGAGAAAGACTGAAGTCATGAAGGCTTAGGCCTTCAGTAACCAAGCTCGGAGGTGTAGGGACTTGTGGTTTGGGTGCCACAAAGAACCCTCTTCCTGAGACAGAAGGTCTGGCGCAGCTCCCAGGTCCAGAGAGGGTTCCTGGGAGAGATGCAGAAGTAGAGGGAACCACACTTGGCGTGGCCAGCGTGGAGCTATGAGGATCATCGATCCGTGATCTCTCTGGAGTTTGAATAGAGTCTTGGGAATCAAAGGAATGGGTGGAAAGGCATATAGGAATTCCTGACCCCAATGCAGGAGAAAGGCGTCGTTGGCCTGAGCCCCCTGACACGGATTCCTGGAACAGAACCGGGGAAGTTTGGCATTCCACGGACTTGCAAAGAGGTCTATGTCCGGGGTTCCCCATTCCTGAAAGATTCTGCGTATCTGGTCGATATGTACGGACCATTCGTGTGGAAGCAGAACTCGACTGAGTCTGTCTGCCTGAGAGTTTTGAACCCCTGGAAGATAGACTGCCAGAAGATGAATTTGATGCTCTCTGGCGAAGGCCCATAATCTGAGAGCTTCGTTGCAAAGCGACAGAGAGCCTGTCCCTCCTTGTTTGTTTATGTAGAACATGGCTACCTGATTGTCTGTCTGGACTAGGACGGTCAGGTTGACTAGGAGGGTATGGAAGACTTTGAGGGCAAAGAAGATTGCTCGCAGTTCCAGGAGGTTGATGTGAAGGGTGGTCTCTTGGGGAGACCAAGTACCCTGAGTGGAGAGGTGTTGAAGATGGGCTCCCCACCCTGTTTGGGAGGCATCTGTTGTGAGGGTTGCTTGGGGCAACAAAGGTTGGAAGGGGGTCCCCAACAACAGATTCTTGGTGGATATCCACCATTGGAGGGACCAAAACAGACGCTTTGAGGTGAGTATTTGGTCGGAGAGCGCTCCTGATGCTTGAGTCCACTGAGTGGCCAAGGTCCATTGAGCTGCTCTCATATGAAGACGAGCGTAGGGCACCACGTGTACCGTGGAGGCCATGTGGCCCAGAAGTCGTAGCATTTCTCTGGCTGTCAAGTGACTGCTGGATTGAGCTTGGGAGGCCAAGCACATCAGACGTTGGCACCGGACTTGAGGTAGGTAGGCTCTTGCAGTGGCGGTGTCCAACTGGGCCCCTATGAATTCCAGAGACTGAGTAGGGGTAAGTTGAGACTTGGGAAGGTTTACCACCAGTCCCAGATACTGCATAATGTGCCTGGTGCGGTCCAGGGAAATCTGGGCCTGTGACTGAGATGGAGCTCGGATGAGCCAGTCGTCCAGATATGGGAATACAAAAATTCCCAGACCTCTTAGAAATGCAGCCACCACTGCCATGCATTTGGTGAACACTCTTGGAGCAGAGGCCAGACCGAAGGGAAGTACTCTGTACTGGAAATGTTTTCCCTGAAACAGAAATCTTAGATATTTTCTGTGGGATGGGTGGATGAGTATATGTGTGTACGCATCCTTGAGATTTAGAGAACAAAGCCAATCCTGACTCTGAAGGTATGGAAGGAGAATGCCTAGAGAAAGCATTTTGAATTTCTCCTTGTACAGAAATTTGTTCAATTCTCTCAGATCTAGGATAGGTCTGAATCCCCCTGTCTTCTTTGGTATGAGAAAATAAGGGGAGTAGAATCCTGTCCCTTGTTGAAGAAGAGGAACCTCTTCTATTGCCCCTTGGGCAAGGAGAGAAGAGATTTCCTGACCCAACAGGTCCAGGAGAGATGGGGGAGAATTGAAGTGCCTCACCATGGTATGTGGAGGAAGGTTGGAAAAATGAAGTTTGTAGCCCTCTCTGATGATAGAGAGGGTCCAGTGCTCTGATGTAATTTGCCCCCATCTGGGAGCAAAGTGAGCTAACCTTCCGGGAATGGTGAGGGGCTCTGGTTGTTCTAGAGCCAGAAATGTTAAGTTCTCTAGGGGCAAGTCAAAACCCCTGAGGGGGTTGAGCCTGCTGAGGAGTGGCAGACGCTGCAGGCTTTGACCTTGCCTGTTTAGGTTGCTGACGTTTAGCAGCAAAGCGAGGCTGAGAAGATTGTTGGCCAGTATTTGTGGAAAATCTGGCCTTCTTGTAGTAAGGCCTCTTGAAAGACTTTTTCTTGGCAGGAGTAGAAGTAGACTTAGAAAGTCTATCCAATGTAGCATTTTCTGCGTCCATTTGAGTGGCTTTAATTTGCCAGTCTTTACCAAATAAGTTCTCACCTGTACAGGGCAGATTCCGTAAGCCATCCAGGACCCAGGGTTCTAGGTCTGAGGCCTGGAGCCAAGCAAGTCGTCGGGCTGCAATGGCAATGCCCGAAGCTCTACCGGCACCTTCAAAGGAATCAAAGGCTGCTCTGTTGGAGAACTTAGAAACATCTAGAAGCTGTTTCACTATAGAAATGAACTCCTCCTTTCTATCCTCCGGGATAAAGGGGGCAAAATGCCGTACCTTTAGGGCAAGTTCCCTGAGAAACATGCCCATATACAGACTAAGAATTAATCCTGGCTATAAGCATACTAGCCTGGAAAATTTTCCTGCCAAAAGAGTCTAGGGTCTTACATTCTCGCCCTGAAGGGGTAGAAGAGTGCCTTTTGGTGCTCTTAATCTTTTTCAGCACAGACTTCACCACAATGGAATGGTGAGGCAGCTGAGTCTTTTGAAACCCAGGAGAAGGAGGGACCCGGTACATGGTGTCCAACCTACGAGAGTAAGGAGACAACGTTAGAGGAGCCTCCCATAAGTCCATCAAGTGTTCTTGAAGGATTTCATGGATAGGCAGGGTGACTGCCTCTTTAGGAACCTTAGGGTATCCTAAAATATCCAATTTCTTTGACCTAGGTTCTTTTTCAGAGGATGTGGTAATAGAAAGTCCTTTAGCTAGCTCTATAATGAAGTCTTGAAAGGACAAATCCTCTGGTGGAGACATTCTCCTCTTTGGGGAAGAAGGATCTTCATGAAGAACTAGAGACAGCTCATCAGAGTCCTCAGAGGAGTCAAAATCCTCAGAAGAATCAGAGTATTCTCTATTTGCTTCCAACGCACGATACGCATACCGATCGGTATCGACATCGGGCGTACCGGGTATGGGATCGGTATCGGGTGAAAACCCGGATCCGGCATGCGGAACCGATCTGCGTTTGGAAGTCGATGGTCTCGGTTCCGGTATGGGAGACGATACCGGAACCGGACCGGAGGGCGTCACAGCTTTAATAAAAGCCAGCATGGCCTGCTGCATGGTCTGAACAGTATTGCTCATAGACGCCACTGCTGCCTGGATGTCTGTACCGGTATGGGCCGGTACCCCAGAGCAGTCTAACAGGTGATCAGTCGAGGCCGTGCCATCGATGTCAACCTGTAACCCCATAGATGGTGCTTTGGAAGCCAGAGCTTCCCGCCGGGGTTGTTTGGCTGGGGCAGGATCCTCAGATTCAAAAGTGAGAGCCTCTCGATGCTTTGAAGGAGATTTGCTCTT
The DNA here is from genome assembly GCA_033557465.1 of Ichthyophis bannanicus. Taxonomy (NCBI): domain Eukaryota; kingdom Metazoa; phylum Chordata; class Amphibia; order Gymnophiona; family Ichthyophiidae; genus Ichthyophis; species Ichthyophis bannanicus. Next base: position 549,783,662 of record CM066035.1, read on the forward strand.
TGAGGACCTGCCCGAAGAAGGTTTGGTTACCTGAGATCCATCCGGAGAGGAAGACCTGGATGACTGTGATGCTGGATTATCTGAAGCAAACAGCACATGGAATTTGTTGGCCCGGTTCTGCAAACCACGTTTAGACATCTGGGAGCAGGATGGGCAGTCCGGAATGGAGTGGTCAGGTCCCAAACATTTAAGACACCATTCATGGGTGTCTGTGACAGAAATAACAGCACTACACTTGGTACACTTCTTAAAACCAGGGGCTGGTTTCTCCATGAGGAGAATTTGCGTAGGCCTGAGGCCTAACCGAAGTCACCAAGTTGTGCAGATTTTTTTTTTTTTTTAAAGAAAAGAAAAGAGAGACCGGCAGTACCGGTTTCGGTATGGGGAAGGCAGGTACGCGGTCTAAAGAAACAAACTAAAACAATAATTTCTTCAGCGGTGACAGGAACACGACCTGCTGGCTCCGCGGAAAAAGAGAAACTGAGGAGAGCTGGTCAGGAAGGCGGGAAGGCAGCACGCATGTGCAGTGGGAGGCCCCAAAAGCTTCCTTCCTGGGAAGCTGGGGAGCTTTCCCGCACAGGCTCCGTCGGTTCCGACGTACCCATAAGTGAGGACTTATTCCTGCTTGTTCCTGGAGATTGCTGAAATTACTACCACCAAAAACAAGACCTTCCAGGTCAAGTATTTCAGTGGACAGATACTTAGTACTGAAAAGGAGTATTCATCAGCTGAGTTTAAACCATTGAGTTCCCAAGACACTGCAAGAGGCTTTGGGGAGAATTCCAAAAACAGCCAGTCCCTCATGAAGCGAACAACTAAAGGCTATAGAGAGGTGAACTTACTTTCTACATGACTGTGATAGGCACGAATCACACTGAGGTGAACTCAGAGTTCGTTTTTAAAACCGACTCAGACAACTATAGAAGGAACTCACCCCTCACAGCAAACCACCTCCACTTGAATGACCTCCTTGTGAATATCTTCTGCAGGCCAGGATGACAGAGAACATCAACTGCAGATTCAGTTTGAACAAAAATTACCCCCTCAACATTCAAACTGCAAGGGCTAGGGGCTTGATGTTAGGGTGCACAACAGTTCCCTGATCCTGTGTAATCAGAGTTGGTGGGTTGCCCAGGTAAATCAGGTCCCTAATGGCAAGTTTTTGCAGACAAGGAAACCTTGGCTGCCTAAGCCAATAAGGCACTACGTGAATTAGCATATCCCTGTCACCCTTTGAGTTTCAGGAGAGTGCTCACTATCAGATGAATAGAAGAATACAGGTACAGAAGACCCTCTTCCCCACTGTAGGAGGAAGGCATCTGGAGGCTAGTTTGCCATGTCTCCCCACTCTGGGGCAAAAGTGAGGCAAGGATTGGCAAAGAAATCTATCAAGAGTGCACCACACTGGAAAGACAAAGCCACTTCCCAGTTCAGGGTCCATTCACGAGGCTGAAGGATGAGGCGTTGTACTCGCCTGGCAGGTATGTGGCTCCAAGTGTCATCTCGTGGGAGATGGTGAAGTTCCAACATCCTGACCATTTCCTAACACAAGAAGTACGAACCAGTTCCTCCCTACTTGTTTATGTAGTACATCACAAGCTGATTGGCCAACTGAAAACCTTTAGAGCATTCAATATTCCTGTCAGTTCCAGGAAAGCACAGTTACTTACCTGTAACAGGTGATCTCTGGGAACAGCAGGAATTAGTCTTCACATATGGGTATCGTCGGTACCGACTGAGCCTGCACGGGAACGCTCCCCAGCGTCCAAAAGGAAAGCTTTTGGGAGCATTCCACAGCGCCTGCGCGCTGCCTTCCCGCCTTTCCCAACCGTCTCTCTCCAGTTCGAGTTTTAAAGCTGAGACAAAGAGAGAGAGAGGAAAGGAAAGATAGAGAGATACAACTCCTAGGGGAGGTGGGAGGGTTGTGAAGACTAATTCCTGCTGTTCCCAGAGATCACCTGTTACAGGTAAGTAACTGTGCTATCTCCAGGAACAAGCAGGAATGAGACTTCACTTATGGGGACTCCCCAGCTAGAGATGCCTGGGAGATCACCCAGATTGTGAGTCCCTGGAGGGCTCCATCTCCACCTATGAATCTCAGGCATCCAGTCAGGGATGGAGGGCAGGAGTTGATTAGGTATGAAACAGGTGTTTGAGAACAGCCTGACCAAACAAGGCATCCCGGCGGGAATCCTTGTCCAAACAGTAATGGGCTGTGAAGGTATGAACTGAGGCCCAGGTGGCTGCTCGACAGATTTGGTCGATGGACACAGAGTTTAGATGAGCCATAGAGGCTGCCATGGCCCTCACATTGTGAGCTGTGACATGGCCTTCCAGAGAAAGATTCCTACTCTGGTAGGCGAAGGAAATACACTGAGCAATCCAAATGGACAGAGTTCTCTTAGAGACTGGAAGTCCTAAATGGGAAGGATCAAAAGCAACAAAAAGTTGAGAGGACTTTCTATGTTGCTGTGTTCTTTGTAAATAGAAAGCAAGTGCTCTTTTGCAATCCAGGGTATGAAGACTCCTCTCTGCACTTGATGCATGAGGTCCTGGAAAGAAGACAGGTAAATATACCTCCTGGTTCAGATGAAAAGTTGAGACCACTTTAGGCATAAAGTGTGGATTAGTTCTGAGAACTACCTTGTCATGATGGAACCTTGTATAAGGAGGATTAGCCACAAGAGCTTGCAACTCACTGATACGGCGAGCTGAGGTGAGTGCAATGAGAAAAATAACCTTCCAGGAAAGGAATTTTAAGGAGGTAGTGGCTAAGGGTTCAAAGGGTGGCTTCATACGCTGGCCACGAACCAAATTTAAGTCCCATGCCACTGGAGGTGGTCTAATGGGAGGTTTAGTTAAAAGAAGGCCTCTCATTAATCTTGCTATAAGAGGATGAGAGGAAATAGGTTGTCCATTAAGAGGCTTCAGAGATGCTGCAATAGCACTCAAATGGACCCTGATTGAATTTGTTTTAAGGCCTGCATGGGATAAATGCAGTAAATAGTCCAGTAACTAATTCAAAGGTATTGCAGAAGGGTTAAGACCATTTTCTGCACACCAAATGGAAAACCTTTTCTATTTAAAAGCATAAGAGCGTCTGGTGGAAGGCTTTCTGGAAGCATGAAGGATATCCTTCACTTGCTGAGAAAGGTGTAAATCTTGAAGGTCTAGGCCTTCAGCAACCAGGCCCTGAGATGAAGAGACTGAGGATTTGGATGCCACAGGGTTCCCTCCTCTTGGGAGAGGAGATCTGGAGCAGACCCCAGGTCCAGGGAGGGAGCTTGAGAGAGATGCAGAAGTAGAGGGTACCACACCTGGCGTGGCCAATGTGGTGCTATGAGGATCATAGACCCTTGTCTCTCTGAAGCTTGAATAGTGTCTTGGGGATGAGGGGAATAGGTGGAAAGGCATAGAGGAAGTCTTGCCCCCAGTGAAGGAGGAAGGCATCCCTGGCCTGAACTCCCTGACATGGAATCCTGGAACAAAACCGGGGAAGTTTGGCATTCCACGGACTTGCAAACAGGTCTATGTCTGGGGTACCCCAAATCCGAAAGATTCTGGCTATCTGGTCCCCATGGAGGGACCATTCGTGTGGAAGCAGAACTCGACTGAGTCTGTCTGCCCAAGAGTTTTGAACCCCTGGAAGATACACTGCCATGAGATGGATTTGATGCTCTCTGGCGAAGGCCCACAATCTCAGAGCTTCGCTGTAAAGCGACAGAGAGCCCGTCCCTCCCTGCTTGTTCACATAGAACATGGCTACCTGATTGTCCGCATGGATGAGGACTGTCTTGTAGCTGAGCAGGGTGTGAAATACTCTGAGAGCCAAAAAGATTGCTCTGAGCTCTAAGAGGTTGATATGAAGAGATGTCTCCTGTGGAGACCAGATGCCTTGAGTGGAGAGATCTTGGAGATGAGCTCCCCAACCCTTTGGAGAGGCATCTGTTGTAAGGGTTGCTTGGGGTAGCACCTGTTGAAAGGGGGACCCCAACAACAGATTCTGAGTGGACTTCCACCAGTGGAGGGACCAAAAGAGGCGACTGGAGGTTGCTATTTTGTCTGACAGGCAACCTGATGCCTGGGTCCATTGGGAGGATAGAGCCCACTGAGCTGCCCTCATGTAAAGGCGAGCATAAGGAACCACATGCACTGTGGATGCCATGTGGCCTAAGAGTTGCAACATCTCTCGAGCAGTTAACTGGGATTTTAACTGAATCTGGGAGGCTAACTGCACCAGGCGTAGGCAACGGGCCTGAGGAAGATAGGCCCTTGCAGTTGTGGTATCCAGTAAGGCCCCTATGAACTCTAGAGACTGAGTAGGGGTGAGATGGGATTTTGGAATGTTGATTACCAGTCCCAGATACTGAAGAACACGCCTTGTGCAGGCCAGGGAAGTCTGGGCCTCTGATTGGGATGGAGATCGGATGAGCCAATCGTCCAGATATGGGAATACGAATATTCCCAGAGTGTGTAGAAATGCAGCTACTACTGCCATGCATTTTGTGAACACTCTTGGAGCAGAGGCCAAGCCGAAAGGAAGCACCCTGTATTGGTAGTGCTTTCCTTGGTAAAGGAACCGAAGGAACCTTCTGTGTGTTGGATGGATGAGGACATGGGTGTATGCATCCTTGAGGTCTAGAGAACAAAGCCAGTCCTGACTCTGGAGGTATGGAAGGAGAGTACCAAGAGAAATCATCTTGAATATCTCCTTGCATAGAAACTTCTTCAACTCTCTGAGATCTAGGATGGGTCTGTAGCCCCCTGTTTTCTTTGGGATGAGAAAATAGGGGGAGTAGAACCCTGAGCCCTGTTGAAGTAGGGGTACTTCTTCTATTGCCCCCTGGGCAAGAAGGGTAGCAATCTCTTGACCTAGAAGGTTGAGAAGAGACGTTGGAGAGGTGAACTGTTTCACCATGGTGTGAGGAGGAAGGTTTAAGAAATGTAGCTTGTATCCCTCCCTTATAATGGAGAGGGTCCATTGCTCTGCTGTGATTTGTTCCCATCTGGGAGCAAAGTGAGCTAACCTTCCTGGGATGGTGAGAGGCTCTGGATGTTCTAGAGCCAGAAATGGTAAGTTCTCTAGTGGAAAGTCAAAGGCTCTGAGGAGGCTGAGGCTGTTGGGCAGTAGCAGTCCTTGCAGCCTGAGGCTTGGCCTGTTTTGGTTGTTGCTGTCTCTTTGTAGCAAAACGACCATGAGAAGAGGTTTGAGCATAACCAGAAGAAAATTTCCCTTTTTTTGGGAAAGATCCTTTCTTGAATAACCTCTTCTTGAAAGGAGTAGTAGACGACTTTGAAAGTCTATCTAAAGCAGAATTTTCAGCATCCATCTGGGTGGCTTTTGCTTGTCAATCTTTGCCAAACAGGTTTTCCCCTGTACAGGGAAGGTTGCCCAGACCATCCTGTACCCAGGATTCCAAATCAGAGGCTTGTAACCAAGCTACTCTGCGTGCGCCTATGGCAATAGCCGAAGCCCTACTGGCACCCTCAAAGGAGTCAAAGGCTGCACGATTGGAAAACTTGGATACATCCTGTGCATGTTTAAGCCAGGTAATATATTCTTCTCTCTTATCTTCTGACATGAAAGGAGATAAGGTGTGTAGATGGTCTGTAACCTCTTTTAGAAACATCCCCATATAGAGACTATAGGAGTTGATTCTAGCTACAAGCATACTGGCCTGGAAGATTTTCCTGCCAAAAGCATCTAAGGTTCTGCATTCTCTCCCTGGAGGAGCAGAGGAGTGTCTTTTTGTGCTCTTGATTTTTTTCATAGCAGACTCCACCACAATAGAGTGGTGAGGAAGCTGAGTCTTATGAAATCCAGGACAAGGAGAAACACGATACATGGTGTCCAACCTACGAGAAAAAGGAGAGGTGGTAAGAGGAGTTTCCCATATACCCAACATGTGGTCATAAAGAATCTCATGTATTGGTAAAATGGCTGCCTCTTTAGGAGCCTTAGGATATTGAAGAATATCCAATTTGTTGGCTCTGGGTTCAGTTTCAGAGGCTACTGCAATGGATAGGCTTCTGGCCACCTCCCTGATGAAGTCCTGGAAAGACAAGTCCTCAGGAGGAAACATTCTCCTTTTTAGAGAAGAGGGTTCCTGAGGACGAATCTCCGATGCTTCGATGGAAACCTCTGATGCATCAGATTCATCAGAGGAATCGAAGTATCGACTGTCTGGATGCTCTCGTAGAGTCCGATACGAGTACCGAGGGGTATCGACATCGGGAGTCATTGGTACCAGATCGGTACAAATAGGCATCACTGGATACCGTATCGCTGCTTTCGGTGCTGATGCCGATGCAAGCGGTACTGGTATCGGAACCGGAGCTGGATCCGGAACTGGAATCGATATCGACAACGGTGTTTGTTGTTGTACCGTGGGCGTCGCAGCTTGTATGAAGGCCGTAATGGCACGCTGCATGGTCAGAATGTTCTGATCCATCGACGCCACCAATGTCTGGATGTCGGTACCGGGAACCGCCGGTACCCCAAAACATTGTAACAGGTGATTGGTCGAGGCCGTGCCATCAATGTCAACCTGTGACCCCATAGATAATGCTTTGGAAGCCGGAGCCTCCCGCCGGGGTAATTTTGCCGGTGTGGATTCCTCAATGGTAATGTCGGGAACATCTCGATACTTAGAGGGAGATGTACCCTTTGAGGACCGACCGGACTTAAGTTTTGTTATCTGAGATCCATGGGATGAAGAAGAAGCCCTGGAAGACGTCGATACCACTGAAGCTGCATCGGAGGGAAACAGGGTATTGAGCTTGGCTGCCCGATTCTGTAACCCTCTTTTAGACATCATGGAGCAGGACTCACAATCCGCGATGGAATGGTCAGGACCTAAACATTTTAGACACCAATCATGGGTGTCTGTGACAGAAATAGTGCCACTGCACTTTGTGCACTTTTTAAACCCAGAGGCGGGCTTTTCCATGAGGAAAAAGACTGTAGGCCTAGGGCCACAGAAGAAAATGCACTGAGGCAAAGTGAAGTTTTTTGGGGTTTTTTTGTTTTGTTTTGTTTTTTTAAGAAAGAAGAAAGACCGGCGGTACCGGTCTTCGAGAAGGCAGACACGCGACTAAAGAAAATAAGAATAAGAAAACAAGAAAATAGAAATTCTTCAGCGGTGACAGGAAACACGACCTGCTGGCTCCGCGGAAAAGAAGAACTGGAGAGAGACGGTTGGGAAAGGCGAGCAGGCAGTGCACAGGCGCTATGGAATGCTCCCAAAAGCTTTCCTTTTGGACGCTGGGGAGCGTTCCCGCGCAGGCTCCGTCGGTACCGACGATACCCATATGTGAAGACTCATTCCTGCTTGTTCCTGGAGATATTGATTTACTGAAGGCTTTCCTAAGTGGATCACGGGCTATAGGTGTGGACACAACTCATGAGCAACTTTTAGGACGGGTAAATTTGTAAGAAAAGATCTTTCACTAGACTAGAATGAGCCAACCACCATAACAGGGAGTCCCAGGAAGGAGGAGGGATAGATGTCATCCTTCAGTCTGTAAGTGGACTAGGTCCACTGCATGCTCATTAGTCCACTGAGCTTGTTTCATGTTGAAACAAGCCAAGGGAGTTACATGAACCATTGAAGCCATGTGGCCCAACATTCTCAACATCTCTCTCTGATGCCTACTGAGTCTGTTAACTCCTTCCACTATCACCACCAGTTAGATGATTCTTTCTTGAGAAAGGAATTGATACAGATCAGTAATCCAAGCATTAATCACACCCCACTTTGACTACTATAATAGTATACTACAAGGAACAACCAAAAATAATTTAAACATACTCCAAATGGCTCAAAACATCACTGCCAGAATAATATTTAAGGCCCACCAACCGATCACATCACCCCCATCTTGTACACCCTTCTACTGGCTCCCTATTGCCAGTAGAATAAAAGTACAAATCCATAATGATCACATTCAGACCAACAATATAGCACCTTCTCACTTTACAACATTAATCCACACACCCCCAGACAACAGAACCAAAAGATGGAATAACCTTAGACTCTTAGTGCCCACATCAATTCGAAAAACTAAGCAAATAACCAGTAACAGTGCATTTTCATATTTATTTATTTAGCTCTGCTTATATACCGCTTTTCACCGGATCAAAGCGGTTTACAACAAACAAGAGGGGGGTACATTAAATCTGGATACAACATATTAAAAAAACCCACTGTTAAATAAATATTTACATTTCTGAAAATAGTATGCATCAGGGTTATTTATCTTGTATATAGTTTTTATCCGTTTCTCAGTCTCATATGTTGCATATACCCATTGGAATGCCCTCCCGGAAGCTCTAAGAGAAATTAAAAACCTCCAGGTATTCTGAAAGGACTTAACATTTCTGTTCATACATTACAATAACCCTAATCCCACCTCCATCTAGCTCCCATATTCCAACATAACCTCTGAATCACTTAACATGGACACACACCAAACCACACCAACTCAGTTATGACTCATACCACCTACCATTGCTTTAACCTGCTCTATACAGGTTGAAACCCACTCGCTTTCACCTTGATACCCAGAACGTGATACACACACACACACAGGGTGGCCCAAAAAAAGTGAGAACATCTCGTAGCATATAAGTTATTTAAAAATTCAAAAAGACAGATGTAAACGATTGACAAATTTTAAAAAAAGATGGCGACCAGAAATTGTTGAAATAAAGACGTCATATAGCTAAAAAAGGTAAATAAGTAAACTATGAAAGCTTTTAATTTACGAGATGTTCTCAGTTTTTTTGGGCCACCCTGCATGTGTGTGTGTGTGTGTGTGCGTGTGTGTGTATGTATGTATGTGCATATATATTCATTCTCGCTTGCAGCACCTATGATCTGGAACTCTACCTGTGAAGCTGAGATCCACCACCGACATGAAGGATTTTAGAAAGCAGCTAAAAACCTTCCTCTTTACAGATCGTTACAATGAACTCACCTAACCTGAATACAATTGACCCCATCTAACTCTGGAATAGATAAACCCATTCATCATTGTATATATATTCTTTGTACATAAGTTATGCTTTATTACTTCCATCTGCATGTCTCTCCTCCCCTTTCCTCCCCACCCTAGCTCCTTCATAAGTTCTCTGTAAACATGTGAGTTTGATGTAAACCTCTGATTTAACAATAAGGCGGTATATAAAAACTGTTAAATAAATAAATATATATATATATATATATATATATATATATATATATATATACACATACATACACACACACACACACACACACACACAGGGCGGCCCAAAAAAAGTGAGAACACCTCGTAAATTAAAAGCTTAAACAGTTTACTTATTTGCCTTTTTTAGCTATATAACATCTTTATTTTGACAATTTCCGGTCGCCATCTTGTGTATGTATGCATGTATACATACATACATATATATATATATATATATATATATATACACACACACACATAAATATAAATATATACATATATATATTTATATTTATATTTATATATTTATATATTTTTTTTTTTTGAGAGCTCATTGTAAATAGTTATTACTTTAAACTGTTTATTGTAAGTAGTTCTCTGTTTCAATTATGTTCGATGTATTATGTTGTAACATTGTAAACTGCCCCTGATCTCTGGAAGGGGCGGTATAGAAAAACATCCAAATAAATAAAGGAAGGATTTTGCCTTAATCATGTCTAGCAGGGTTCCAGTGAATTCCAATTGGCGGGATTGGCTGATCTTCAACTTGGAATTACTGATAAGCTTTAATAGCTCCAACATCTAGGCATGCAGATTCTTGAACTCCTTCTCCTCTTGATCAGCCAATCAATTGTTCAGGTATGGAAACATATGCATGAGGTGACCTCTTGTAGTAAACAGAGCAGTGAAAGGGGGCTGAGAACAGAACTCTCTTGGTGAAGTCGGGGGGGGGAGATTAGACTTTGTAGATGAAGTTTGTATCCCCCCCCCCCCCGCACTATGGATAATGTCCACTGCTCCGAGGTGATGAGATGCCACCTGTGGGCATAGTGACAAGAGTCTGCCGGGAATGTGGGCAGGATTGGGATTCTCCAGAGGCAGGACAGCTATGTTCTCTAGAAAGGAGTAAAAAAAAACGGAGCAGTTTGGGTCTGCTGAGGTGGCTAAGACTTGGGAGTCTGAGCCTCCTTTTGCTGTTTTGGAGGTTGTTGCCCCTTCTGAGGAGCATGATACTGACACTGAAAAGCAGGGGTATAAGAAAAGATAGTACTTCTTATTGAAGAAAGCTTTCTTTGCTGCTTTCTTCTTAGCTGGGTTGGCAGTAGATCTAGAGAGCCTATTTAGGGTAGTGTTCTCAGATTCCAACTGAGAGGCCAATCCTTGCCAAAGAGGTTTTCACTGGTGCAAGGGATATTACCCAGCTTATCTTGAACCCATTGTTCAAGATCCAATGCTTGGAGCCAAGCAATCCTGCGTGCACCGATGCAGATGGATGAAGTCCTGCTGATGCACTCAAAGCAATCAAAATTGCTCTCTTAAACTTTGAAACATTCTGAGCATGCTTCACAAGGGTGAGATAATGACTCCTCTTCTCCCCAATGACAAGAGGGCCGGTTAACTCCAAATCTTTAGCCACCTCTCTAAGGAACATACCCATACAGAATATGTAAGAACTAATTCTGTCTGATAGCATGGAGGCCTGAAAACAACATCGACCAAAAGCATCAAGGGTTCTCAATTCCCTACCCAGAGGGTTTGAGGAATGTGTTTTCGCGCTCTTGATCAGACACAGTGCCAATTCCGCTGCTATGGAATGGTGCGGCAATTGAGTCTTTTGAAAACCAGGACACTCCGGTACCCGATACATGGTATCGAGCAGTCAGGTATGGGGAGAAACAGTTAGAGGTGTCTCCCACATACGAAGCATGAGGTCGTGAAGTATCTGATGGATAGGGAGTGTAGCCACCTCTTTTGGAGCTGTCAGGTATTGAAGAATTTCAAATTTTTCGGCCCTAGGTTCTTTCTCCAATGTCACTGTTTTGGACAGGCCCCTAGCTACATCGTGAATAAAATCTTGGAAAGACATGTCCTCTGGTGGGGACATGCAGCATTGTGGGGAGGGAGATGAGACATGCAAACTCTTCCAGAAGACCCGAGTATCATCAGGCAGGGTGTTCCCGCTCCGTACGAACTCAGTACCAGTCGAAGCCGGTACCTGGAATCTGGTGGTCGGAACCTCGGTACCGGAAATGGATTCGAGGGCCGGCATGAGCGGTAGCATGGGAAGCGGCAAAACAGTAAATGCAGGTTGTATCGGTACCGAAACCAGTACTGATGCCTGTGGAACAGACTGTAAGGGTTTTACTGGACAGAGGCCACCAGTAAGGCCACTAAGCTCTGCTCAATGGCAAGGATACACTGATCCATGGAGCTTGCCAATGCCTGGGTGTTAGTACCTGAATTGCGGGCCACGATCCCTGAGCATGGCACCAGGAGCTCTCCGGAGATGGAGGCCTCAGGAGCATCCTGGGACCCCAGTAAGGCTATGGAGGGAAGGTCCTCCTGCCGGGGTTGTTTGGCTAGTGTTCCCCCCTCCAGGGCAACACCCGAGGCATCTCGATGCTTAGAAGGAGATCTACCCTTGGGGAGGCGGCCAGCCTTTGATGAAGGCTTAGGTTTCGACACCCGAGATCCCTGTGAGGAGGATGAAGCTCTTGATGATGTCAATGCTAAAGAGACGGCATTGAAAGCAAAGAGGTGCCCAGCTTTGTAGCTCGATTCAGTAGGCCTCTCTTCGTCATCTTTCTACAGAGAGGACATTCTAATGGCTGATGATCAGACCCTAAGCATTTTAAACATCTGTCATGGGTGTCTGTGGCCGAGATGGTACCGCCACACTTAGAACACTTCTTAAAACCACTAGATGGTTTTTCCATTGTATCTGTGACAAAATGGAAGGTCTAGGCCTAAGATAGCGTTGATGCACCTGAAGAAAAGAAGAAATTCTTTTCTTCACAGATTTTGTTTTGTTTGTTTTGTTTTGTTTTGTTTTGTTTTTTTAAAGAGAAAGAAGAAAAAGTACTGATGGAGGTCAGTATCAGCATCAACGGGAAGGCAGGTGCAAACCACAAAAAATATGAAAAAAAAAAACAGGCATTTTTCTGCAGTGACAGGAATTTCTCCCTGTCGGCTCCGCAGAAAACGAAGAGCTGAGGAGGGAGAGCTGGAAAGGTGGGAAGGCAGCTACACAGGTGAAGTGGGATGCTCCCAAAAGCTTTCCTATTGGACGCTGGGGAGCATTCCCACACGGACTCTGTCGGTACCAACGTCACCCATATGTGAAGACTACATTCCTGCTTGTTCCTGGAGACAGTTTATTACCTCCTTGATGAGCAGGTTGAGTTGATAATGGGCCTGGAAAGTGTTCAAGATGTCAGTAAGCTGCTTAATCATGATTGCAGCCTCCTGGACCTAGTCTTTCAAGAGACTGTCTCTACAGCATGGCATGGCACAGCATATCAGGAAGTTGCTCCTGTACACTAGGGTGTTAAGTCTAAGGCCTGGGGCCACAAGAGTCTCCAGGCACTAATACTCATTGAGAAGGCTCGTGATGATGTATTGAAAATATTGTATGTCACTCAGACAACGCATTTTCCACGCTCTTTTCCTTGTGCCACTGGAAATTGGTACTGGTCAACTTTCTCTGGATGAAGAACGTCTGACAATTCCTCCAGGTTCCGCAAATCCATGCCCATGAAGGATTGGTAAGACGTTACGTGGGATGTTAGCATAGTGTTCTAAACAGATTTCCTCCCAAAAGAGTCCAAGACCCTAGCATCCCTCCCCAGGGTTGCTGAAGAGTGGAATTTAGAGCTTGTAGGCCTTTTGAGGGTGGATTCGACCACCAAGGAGTGGTGCAACAGCTGAAACTTTTAAAATCAGGGAGCCTTCTGGACTCTATACATGGAGTCAACCTTCTTGCTAACTGGAGGCACAGAGAGGAAGGGTCTCGCACATTCTCATCTGCAGCCTCTGAAGGATGCCATGCATGGGCACCATCACAGCTCCCTTAGGAGCAATTAGATATTGGAAGATATCCAATTCCTCTGCCCTGGGCTCCTCCTATGTCTCTAATGGAAATAGAATGGATAACCATTTCCCTAACAAAATCATGTTAGGTAAAACTCCTCAGGCGGGGACTTTGATGCTCATGAGGAATGGGATCCGAGAGTTCTAGAGACTTCTCTTCTGGTAAGTATTCAAAGCTCAGATTCCCAAAAGCGCTCAGAATCTGACTCAGATAAGTATCAAAGGGTGTCAAAGTCTCTGTTTGGGTTGGCCTCTGTCTCACAGGGGAGGCAGATCTCCTTCGGAACACAGATCCAGCAAGGATTTCCAGTGCCACAGGGAGCAATCACCCCCCAATTCACTGGAGAGTGATATCGGCCAGGCAAAAGCTGGTATTAAGGTCATTCAAGGTCTCAATGATGATTTCTCTCCCTCAAGCTGACTCAGAGTTTGAAGGATGGGTCCCATGCCTCTCATGCCATCATCAGTGCTGTCAAAGCTGCAGCCTCATGAACGGTGAGGTACATCATCCTCTACTTAAACTCTTTCATGAGCCATTTTCAAGGGCTTCCATGGAGAAAGATGTAAGGCCTGTGGAATCTGAATGAGTACACTGGCAGGCTGGTCTTATTTCTTTGGAAGCTGTGACACCGCCTCATCTCCCTCCCTCCCCCCCTTAACAAAGATGCGTAGTCCTCATGTTGGAGCTGCTTTAAGAGTTTGAGTTAATCTGAAACCTTTATGCTCTTGGCATCGTGCTCTGATGGATCTCAATATCTATGCACTGATGCTTCTCCTCGATGCCCACCATCAGTGATCCTTGATTTCTACTAGGACAAGGATGAATCCTTACTTTTCCTCAGAATGGAAATCAGTGGGTATCCAATGTGAAGAGCATATACTGGTGCCAGGCCCCAAGAGAGCTTGAGGGCTCTTGATGGCGATGCTTCACCAGCAACCAGTGCAGCTCCAGAAGGCATGGAGACCGATGCTGAAGATGACGGATCAGTCTTTTCAGCGCCAGAAATACATTTGCACTGCTTCTCTCATCCCTGAAGTCCCCTTCTTGTGTCTTCTATGAAGACAACACAAGGTAGTGGCTCATAGTCAGGCCTCAAGCACTGAAGGCACCACTGGAGTCTGCAACAGACATGATCCTCAGGCACTGGTTGCACTTCTTAAACCCACTGGCTGGTTTGTAGGACATATTGCCTGAAAAAATAGCCACAGTGAAATTAAATGACTATTTTGATGAGAAAAACAATTTTTTACCAAATTGGAATGCTTGAGGCCTATAGTGGCACTGCAAGAAAAAGAATAGAAACCTTAACCAAAATAACGCTAAACTAATGGAAAATAAAGAGGAAAAAAAACCACAAGGCAACAATAGCATGACAAGACTTACATAGTCAAAAAACGACGAAATAGGCTAGCTATAGCAAAGTCAAATGAATACCATGGACCAACACTAAAATCATCTGTGGGGGCTCCACAGAAAATGAAAGAGTGGGAAGGAAAGGCACAGTGGCGACAGGCAGGAATATGCATGTCTGCATGGAGGGACTTTTCTATAAGCTTCTAGAAAGAGCCAAGAGATGTTCCCGCATCGAGTTCCATCGGTGACCTCATGTATACAGTATATGTACCTACCGTCCTCTCTCCAGCCTGCCATTCCTTGATAAAGTCGTGGAAAAAGCAGTCAAAAGGCAACTTCAAGACCACATAGATATCAATGCACCACTGGACATACATCAGCATGGATTCAAGCCCCAACACGGAGTGGAAACACTACTCACTTCCCTCTTTGACAATCTCCTAAGAGGCAGAGATAACATAAAAAACGGCTTCCTGCTAGTGTTCATGGACATCTCTGCGGCCTTCGACACTGTATCACACCCTAAGCTATTGCAACGCTTACAACAGATAGGACTTTGCAAGAATACCCCAATATGGTTCACATCATACCTGGAAGGGCGAAAGCAACAAGTCAAATGCGATCAAAAGAAATCCCTACAATTCCCCGTCACGCAGGGAATACCTCAAGGCTCAGCCCTATCCTCAATGCTCTTCAACATCTACATACAGCCCATATGCAACATCATCAAGCACCACAAATTACACTACCACATTTATGCGGACAACATCATGGTGTATGCTCCAATCAACTTACTAGCACTAAACACTACAACAATAACAAAGTGCCTCGAAGACATGAATGAATGGCTCATAGCCAACAACTTAACGGTCAACTACGAAAACTGAGGCAATGTTCGTCACCAGGAACCCCACCTTCATGCCTCCACAAACTATCAGCATCCTGGACAAACACATAGTAGTCAAAGAAGAAGTTAAGTATCTGACCATAACACTAGACAGAGCTCTGAACCTAAAATCCCACAAATCACCAAAACTGCAAACAAGGCATATCATCGATTGAAAATAGTCAGACAAATCAAACCAATGCTCCGTCAAGACCACTTCCACAAAGTGTGCCAAGCACTCATTACACCATTGCTTGATTATGGAAACTCACTATATCAAGGCCTTCCTCATCAGACACTACACCCACTATAGATGGTACAAAACACCACAGCATGCATCATCACAGACACCCCAAGAACCGAACACATCACTCCCATCCTACAACTACACTGGCTTCCAATGGTGGCAAGAACTAAATACAAAACAATCATGATAATCTTCAAAGTCATACACCATCTCTTAGCAGACGTACTCGAAAACGTTATAACAAGGGACATCAGCAATAGACCAAGAAGAACCAATAACAACAACATGATTGGTTTTGTGGTAGCCCGCAGGTGTGCCAAACAAACAACCTCAAAAAGAGCAACATCACTACTTGCATCCTCAATATGGAACTCCCTACCATTGAGCCTGAGAGCTTTAGAAGACCTCACCGAATTCCGCAAAGACCTCAAAACATTGTTATTTATAGAAACCTATGAGCATTCAAGCAACATCTCTTACCCAAACAGCAACACTACTACCTCCGCCAGCTAAACACACACCCATCCCATTCACACAAACTCAACACACCTCATTAGTAAATACCCTTATGTTAAATGTTACTTCAATTGTACTGTCTAAACATTGTCTAAATGTCTAAATACTGTTACGTAACTGTGCTGTCTAAATGATTACACGTACCCTAATGTTAAATGTAACCCTCCAATTGTGATGTGACGTGACCACCTGGCATACAAATACGTCTAAATAAATAAATAAAATATTTATTTATTTTATTGTATTTAGAAGGATTTAGTATACCGCCTTATCGTTAAATCAAGGTGGTTTGGCACATCAAACAAAATCAATAATAATGTGTGGTTTGTAGCATGCAGTGGGAGAACTGAGAAGAGTGGTGTGTGGAGCAGTGTGTTAGATTATATTGGTGGACTATTTACATAATGAGCTATATACATATATACAATAATGGGGCTGTTTGAGAGGCGTGCTAGGATCGAGATCCTGTAATGTCTTGAAGGTAGTAAATAGGAGCCATTTATGTAAGGTCCTTGAAATGTTCTGTAAATAGAGCAGTCTTAAGAAGTTTTCTGAAGTCCTTGAGGTTCTTGGTTGATCTTATGTGGTCTGGGAGGGAGTTCCTTATAGCGGGTGCTGCCAGGGAGAGTGCCCTCCTTGATGTGGCCAGCCTTGTTTTAGCAAATTCCTTTGGTGTTCTAATGGTGTCTGAGGTTCCTTTTCTTCTTAGTCTCTTGTTGTCATCGGTTTTTATGAGAGGACGTAGGCTGTCTGCTGAGAGGTTGTGTATTATTTTAAATATGTGTAGAAGTACTTTGAATTGGACTCTAGAGCTGATTGGGAGCCAGTGTAGGTGGTACAGTATGGGAGTGATGTGGTCATGAATCGTGCGGCTGTGTTTTGTGCTAGCTGTAGTGGTTTTATTGTCTTTTTTGGCAGCCCTTGGTAGATGTGATTACAACAGTCTAGAGTTGGAGTGATGATGGCTTGACAGACTGTTCGGAAATGTTCATGGGCGAGGATGGGTTTGAGCCTTCTGACTGTCCTCATTTTGATGTAAGCACTCTTTGTTGTTTTTGCAATATGGGACTGGAGGTTGAGGTCCTTGTCGAGCGTTACTCCCAGGTATTTTATTTCTTGTCTTACTGGTATGATGGTGTTGTTTAAGTTGATGGTGTCCGATGGTGAGAATGTCCGGTTTCTTGTGATGAATAGAGCTTCAGTTTTGTGAGCACTTATCTTGCTTGTCCACAGAGAAAGCATTTTACTACTATTATTTAACACAGCATGACTTTAAAAACATCACAGTACTGTAAATAACTCCTGTTTTGTGATTAGAACATAACAGTAAGCAAGCTCCAGCTGACTGGTGTCATTTTAGTTACTTTTCATAGTATCAGTATTTCTATGCAGAAGAGGATTTGAAATGTAACTAAATCAGGTAGATATTGCCCTGAACTCTATTTCATAGAGCTGAGCAAGGGCAAAAATAAAAATCACAGACTCATAACTGCAATAGGTGTAGGTATTAAACACTCAATACTAGAAGAGACACTACTGCGAAAAACATGTAAACACTTCTTAAAACGTAAGGTCAGGTGGCTTTTCATAAACAATCAGTACTAAAATTAATACCTTGCCAAACCAGTTTAACAACTAAGTTACCACAAAACACAACAAAAGAGCAAGCATAGTTATAATAAAAATGTAGGCAGCAAAAGCCATGACATTTAGTCAAAAAGGCTCACAATAGCAGATTTAAAATTATAGTGCAAACCAAGTCAAATTTGCAGCACTTTAAGAGATGCAATTGTCTGTAATCACTGCATAAATATAATCTGATAATGCCTCTTCAATCTTCACAAATCAATTCCAGAAAATTAAAAAAAAAAACCACCCTCAATAAATTCTATCAGTTTGATTATTTTATTTACTTATTTAAACTTTTTTATATACCTTCTTTCTACGATTCAAGGCGGTTTACATGAAACAAAACATGTAACAGTGTAAGGTACGGCTCTTGCACAGAGAACAAGAACTTGGTATATTAGTAACATTCAACAATTTAAGAGCAATGCCAGGGTTGGCATTTATGTACAAAAGGGGGAGGCGGAACGAGGGCTAAGAGGGAACTTGTTAGAAGGGGAGGACAGGGAATCACTCATGAGGGGGAATTCCAGCTAATTGTATGGTATGTAACAGAGGCACCTGGCGCAGTTAATGACTGTGATGTCTAGGTTACACTAGATCACTGGTGGCATGGAGGGGATGTGTTAAGGTATTCATGGAAGAGGAAAGTTTTGAGTTCTTTTTGGAAGTCTGAGTGGTCAGAGCAGCCTCGCAGATCAGGTGGGAGTGTGTTATGCAAGCTTACAAATTGGCTACAATGGAAATTTAAGCACTGTAGTAATTTATACAATGGACACAACAGGTTTCCCCATAACATTTCACCAACACACTAACTCTGATTTGAAGGTACAAGAGAAAGTAATAAGCTTCAAATCACACCTTCTTACTGCAAGCTCTATGTAAATCATTCATCAGGCCTTAAATATGTTATTTCAAATAAATCACAACAACTGAAAAGCACCAAAAATGTCATTATTTATTGCTGAATAATGAATTATTTAAAAGGATCAAGTTGAGGCAATAGTGAACTTTCCTGTTATTGCATAAACTGAAGTATGTTTAGGTCTGCTTTGCAAGCAAATTGTACTCAATAGCATGAACTAGCTAGTGTGATGCAATTTATTTAGGATATCCTAAATACAGTGCGTGCAAATATCTCTTATTCATATTCATTGGAGATATCCTGAAAACCTGACTAGTTTGTGCCCCCACAAGGCTAGTATTTGATACTGTTGACTTAGGGTAATGCGAGCTGTTAATAGCTCTGCTCATCAGTTGTCAGACTCTAACAGAACGATAGTATTTCTCCTATGCTGTAAGTCCATCACTGGTTGCAATGGAACAGCAAGTGAAGCTCAAAGCAGCTCTTCTGACTCCATCTGGGGCGCCGATTCATCTGGGGCTCCTATCTTCATCCCCTACAAGCTGCCACAGCACCGGAGAGCCTATACCACCGCACTGAGGAGCCTACAGCAAGCACTGCAACATCGGAGGTGAGCCATCTGAACGGCTCCTCTCTCCCGGATCGCTAACACGCGGTCTGCCGCTCCGCCCACAGCATCATCACTGGCAGAGGAGAGTGCCCATAAAAGCAGCACGCGATAGGCGTGCCCACACCTGGTGGGCCCGCGCCTGAGGGCCTCGCCAGAGGGCCCTTTGGCGTGGCCCTTAGACGGGGCTCAAAAGGCCAATGACCAAGGATATCTGCAACGCCAGCCCAGAGATTCAAGGTATAACTCAGTCTTTAAGCTGCTAGTTATCTTAAGAATCTTACCCTTTAAGATACCTTAATCTTTAAATCTGCTAGCTACCTTAAGAATCTAGAGATAAGGTTGCTCTCCTTTTAGCTCCTTTACCTCCACATTAATGGACATATTATTGACTTAATTTCATGACCGTTCTGAACAAATGTAACAAATGTTTCTTTGTACCAGCTAAGCTATTTGTCCATATCGGAAAGTTGCAAATTGTTAGTTGGAAATTGCTATAATTATTCCACCGTATACTTGCAACAGTCTAACCGTTATAGTCCCTGTAGCCTATTGACCTCATAATTGCAACACTATAACTTCTAACCTAAACCATAATGAGGCCTAGGAAACTAACCTTGCTTTTACTGAATGTCCTATGTTTCTTTTGTGTCCTACTTCTCACACCCATCCCCAACCTACATACACTCTCCACCCCCCGAACCTCCTTGATTCTGCTAACATCCATATTATTCCCCTCCTCCCTAGACAAGAATACCCTAATCATTACAACACACTCCCTTTCACTTATAAATACCTACCCCAATCGAACCTAAAAAGTCAAACTAAAAGGTTAATCCAAATAAAATTAACACCAGAAGATATAATTAAAAGAACATATAACCAATCACAAAATCTAAAAATTGTTCTCGTCAACACCAGATCAGTTAGAAATAAAATCCCCCTCATAACAGACTTCATTACGGATGAGAAACCTGATTTTCTTTGCATCACAGAAACCTGGATAACCGAATCCGACACCATTATTCTAAACCAACTAAATGTAAATGGATACTCTTTGTTCAACTGCAACCGAGATAAAGAGGAGGAGGAGTACTCATATTAGCAAAGTCTATCCTTTATTGCTCACCCACCATTTGTAGTAACCAAGAGGGCATGGATATTCTAAAGATAGAAAACAGAAACATAGCTATCTGCCTCTTCTATAGACCTCCCATATCAGACCCACAAAATATAACCTCTGTCCTAGAATCTGCATGTAAAGCCTCCATGAATAAACCTTATATTATTCTTGGAGACTTCAATCTGGCATCTCTCATTAATAACCAATCAATAATTGTCCTTGGCTCTATGGAGGAAATGGGTTTTAAACAAACGATCACCTACCCTACACACATTAAAGGGAACACTCTTGACCTAGTTTTCCTTCCTGAACACATAATCAGATTACCCCAATACACTCCTCCTAGCATAACTCAAATCACATGGTCCGACCATCATTTAATTTGATTCTCCATTCACATTCCTCATACTCCTACCGCTCATCACACTACAATACACCAAGGTCCAAGGTTTCGACCTTTTAAACCAGGAATGTTTCTTGAATCAATCATACCTCAGCTGAACAAAGAACTAGACAGTCTTGACAAGACTTACTAATTGGAACACTACAATAGAAACAGCTGCCAAACCATTACCTGCCAAAACTAAAAGATCCCATAAAAAAAATCTGAAAAATGTTATACACCTGAACTAGCTAACTATAAAAAAGAACTCAGAAGGATAGAGGCTAAATGGAGAGCTAAAAAAACCCAGAAATGCGGGAACTATACTTTGCTACCCTTAATTCCTATAAGCTAGCTACAAATAACGCCAAGAAACAATATCATACAGCAATCCTATCTAAAGCTATTAACCACCCAAAGGAACTATTCGAGATTGTAAAATCATTATCTAAAGCCCCCCCTACTAGCATTCACAAGATTCCTATTAAATACCAATTATTAGCAAACTATTTTGCTGGCAAACTTAAGCAAAATGTCCCATCTGTACCTGATCCCTTTCCCACAACAATAAATGTACTCAGTGAATGGAAATCTTTCCATCTCATCGATAGTAATCAATTGCTAAATATAATTACAAAACTTAATACAACCACATCCCTCTTGGACCCATGCCTGGCAGCCTGGATTAAGGCAACAAAACTAGAACTAACCCCTTACATCTTGGATATAGTAAATAAATCCTTACAACAGTGTATACCACCAAAAGAACTCAAACTCTCAGCAATCCGCCCACTATTAAAAAACAACTCACTAGATAACAAAGATCCATCCTCGTACAGACCTATAGCTAGTATCCCCTTCCTGACTAAAATCATCGAAAAAGTGGTCCAAATCCAACTTCAAGATTTTATAGATACCTCGACTCCCCTTGACGAACATCAATACGGGTTTCGCCCCTTCCACGGCATAGAAACACTACTCCTTGTCCTCCTTGATTCCCTTGTCAGAGGCATGGACAATATCAAACAAGCTTTCATACAGTTATTTATTGACATCTCTGCTGCATTTGACAGTGTAAACCATAACATTCTAATCTCAAGACTCAGCCAATTAGGTATAAAAGAAGTAGCCCTCAAATGGTTTAAATCATATATATCTGACCGTTCACAATATGTACAAATTGATCAAGATGCATCACCACCATTTCCACAAGAACAGGGAATCCCACAGGGCTCATCACTTTCTGCCCTATTGTTTAATCTATATCTGCAACCGATATGCACCATCTTCAAAAGACATAATATAAACTACCACATTTATGCGGACGATATTATGTTGTACACCCCGATTAACACAAATGACCCTAACTATGATAACCTATCAACCTGCCTCACTGAAGCCGAACTATGGTTTCGCTCAAAGAATATGCACATTAATTTTAAGAAAACTGAAATACTGTTTACTTCGAGAAATCCTAACTTCTCACCTCCACCAGAAATCAAGCTCCATAACTTCCCTCCCGGTGAAGCAGGAGATAAAATATTTGGGAGTCACTCTTGACAGAACTCTCAGCTTCACCTCTCACATTAACAAAATAGCCAGAACAATCTTCTACAAGCTTAGAACTATCCAGCAGCTTAGACCACTTGTAGAAAGTAACGATTTCAGAACCATTACTCAAATTCTAATAACACCTCACCTTGACTTTTGTATCCTCAAAGGCATAACAAGGAAAAATCAAAATATACTTCAAATGGCTCAGAATGTTGCCGCACGAGTAATTTCCAGAGTTAAATTATCTGATCACATTTCTCCCATTTTATACTCCTTACATTGGCTTCCCGTGGTCAGCAGGATCCAATATAAAATCATACTGACTATATTTAAATTAGTTAACATCACCCCATCATATCTATCTACACTGATTCATAGCCCCTCAGATAGTAAATTGAGAAGGAGGAATCTCAATACCGTGCAAGTACCAGATTCAATAAGAAAGACAAAGAAAATAACAAGCAACAGCGCATTCTCATATGTAGCACCTACACAATGGAATAACCTCCCTGACCAATTAAGGGAGATAAAAGATCTCCAAACGTTCAGAAAGGAACTGAAAACATACTTATTCACCCAACATTACTACCAATTCTCGGATCTGGCCTCCCACCCCCCATAGCTCAATCTGTCATTCTACCAAACTACTCACTCACAATTTAACACTATCCAAAGCTGATGATGTCACGGGTTGTATATGTCACAATTTGTAAATATTTAAAAAGTTTTGTTATAATTTGTAAATAACTACTTTGCATAAATAGTCAAAGGTTTCTGTTATGAGCTGTAAATTACTTTGTTTATACTGTTCTCTGCATATAGACGCAATGTTGCATAATGTTCCATGTACTTTTACCCTTGTTCTCTGTAAACCACCACTGATCCTGGAAAGTAGCGGTATATAAAAGTTTTCAAATAAATAAAGTACAAATATGCAAAGTGTACTTTTAAGTCAGTGCTGACTTCTGGCGACCCAGCAGCTCCTGGGTTTTCTTGGCAGTGTGACCAGGAGTAGATTGCCAGGCCTTTCTTCCAAGGCAATAGAGGGTCCTCAAGGTCACAAAGAGTGCCAGTAGTTATTGAACCCTGGTCTCTTAGTTACCAAGCCAGTGCTCTAAACACTAGACTACTATTACATTTTGGTTATTTCCTTTTAGTATGATTTTATGGGATATACACAAAGATTTCTTAATTGCAAAGAAGCGAAGGGAAAGCCAAAGATCAACTGAAGTCTATATTGTCATAACAGGAAATAAACTGGGTAGACTAGATAGGCCTGTATTATATTCGAGTTTTGTAATTTTAGGTTTTTAATTAAAAATTCAAATGACTGACAGATTTTTATATGCATAATGAAAATTATTACTTTGGAAGTCATGCAATCTAGCCTAGACAGTTTTACAGTCCAGCAATGGAGCAGCATATGCAAAAAGTATCACAGACAAAAATCATAAGTAACTCTAATGTAGGACCCCCCACTGCTTAAAGTCATTGTCTCAAAAGCTAAGTACAAACTTTTGTTTAACACTGAGAACACCACAAACCAACGTGGCAAGTGTTCTGAGATACATTAACACAATATTTCAAATTTCTGCAATTAAAAAAAAAATTTTAAGCCAAATACTTACTGGGACTTCAATGGTTTCCTGTGTGTCATCCAGCATTTGGATTTTGAAAGGAATCAGTTTTCCGGATGATAAGGTGAGCGATTTCTGTCCATGTTCCAGCGTACTGATCCCAGAACTATCCTGAGTTCCTAATCGCGAAGCTGTGCTTGGTCTCTGCTCCGAATCATCCATTTTTAAGAAATTATTTCTCTATTTCTACAAAAGAAAAGCAACAAGATATTCTAAGGAAAAGGAAATCACTCACTGTTTTGGTACAAGAGGTGCCTTAAAACAACAACATTTCAAAAGATGCAACACACACCTGCCAATTTAAAAAATGTTGACCATCTTAAATTTAATTATAACGTGTTTTGCTGTGACAAGATGTCAAGAGAGATGGATAAAATTCTGTTTCTTTTCTCTAACTAGTTATTGTTAGCAAATAGAATATTTTGAAAAATTAGAAAAACGCTTTCCAAGGACTCTTATAATTAAGAAATGGACCAATTGTCCATTACAGCCATATATATGAAAACAGAAAAAATTAACTTTTCCAAGAATTTTCAAAAATGCTTAGAAAAAAAATTCTGAAAGATAACAGGGCGTAATCCTGCAGAAAATAAATGCTGTATGCAGTTTAAAGAATATACGAGGCTATTTATTTTATATTTATGCAATTTTACAATACAACAAGAAAGGCAACAATGCACTCCCTTGAAGAAACAGGTTAACACTTGAGAAAAAAAACCCCAAAGTAAAAAGACAATTTTCTCATTAGCAAGAAATAAATCAACAAGTGTCTAACCAAACTAGCCCACAAGGGAGAACTTTCCAAGAATTATACACAGTACCAAAGTTCAAAAGAAAAAAAAGGGCAACACATTACTTCAGAATCTACATATCTGAGCACATTTAGGAGGAATCAATAGAGGATGCTGCTCGTCGAGCACTAATAAAGGCCAACAGCTGGGAGGCTCGAAAAAAAACATAAGAAATTGCCTGGAATTTCACCAAACATTTACAAGGATGTTTGAGAAAAAAAAGAGTTCCCCCAGCTGTAGGACCCCAGAGAGTAACAAAAGAAATTCTCGATGGCGTTTCTGCGTTTCCCTCGATAGGTCAGGATAAATACGGACCGCAAACCCATGAAAAAGAGATTTCCGCTTACAGAAAAACAGCTTCAACAACCACTCTGTCTGATAGCAGGGCAAACGTTACCAAGAGAGTAGAAGGTTCAAAAGAGTCAGAGCCAGTATTTTCCAAAATATCAGTAACATTCAATACATCCCCATGCAACAAGTCACCCTCTTGCACCCTATCAGCAGTAGTACACTTTACTCTAGGTACATAGAAAACATTTACTAAAGGGGGCATCAACTCAGGTGATACCCTTAAAACGGTTGACAAATATTCTTTAAACATATCTTTTGCACAAATAGAGGGTGACCTGGGAAAATCAACTATTCTCAGATTATTAACTCGTGAGAAGTTTTCTAACTGCTCCAACTTCATATGGAGTTAGGGAGTGGAGGAGTAGCCTAGTGGTTGGGTCAAGGTACTTCAGGCCAGAAGGTCGGGGGTTCAAATCCCACTAGAGGACAGCAACCTTGGGCCGGAAGGACTGGGGTTTCTAGTCCCACAGGTGCTCCTTGTGGTCTTGGGCAAGCCACTTAACCCTCCATAGCCCATGTTCCCTGTAAAATAGTTCTCTGTGTGCTGTGCTTTCCTGTCTAATCAATGTGTTTATACCTCAAAATTTTCCTGTCATGATTTGACAATTTCCAATCTGTAATCAAACACCGCTGCTGATCGCTGGAAGTAGCGGTATACAAATGTATACTAAATAAAAATAAATAAATATCAAAGAATCTTTTTTAAAAGTATCTAGTTGACCTTCCAGACTAGAAAGTCTATTCCGAAAATCTTCTTCACTCACACCGATATCAGACATTTTCTTCTCCAATACAGATACCGCTCCCATAGTGGTCTTAACCTTGGTAGTTAAAGAAGAAATTTTAGGGAGTAAAGCTTCACCTAGCGAGGCAATAGCGGTCCAAACAGACTAACGTAAAGTTCGCAGGATGCCGCAGAGAAAAAGTCGACTCCATACTGTGGCGGGCACGCCTCCACTAGGCGGTCGCCTAGTGAAGACGGGCTCCCATCTTGTATCTTTTAGCTTAAAACGTGTAGTTGTGTATAAAAACAGTCCAAGTGGTTTTAAAGCAACACAGGAATTTTTATTGATTTTTAACTTGGTGCAGTTTAGTAACAGTCCTTTGTAGAAGATTCCAAACTCAGCAACAGAAAACAAGGATATTTTCTCCCAAATAAAGTTCTTTACAAACTGTGTGTTTCAGTGGTATTATTTACAAGTAAATGTCTTTACTTCTTTCATTAGGAAATTTCTCATCTCAGAAACAGCTTTATTTGCAGTTAAAGCACACACTACACACACACTACACTACACATAAGCAAAAAAACAAACCAACATGAGAGCATTCTCACACTCAGCTCCTACCCTCTGGAATAACCTTCCTGACAACATTCGCTCAATATCAGACATAAAGGAATTTAGAAAAAAACTGAAAACCCATTTATTCTCATTGCATTACAACCAAGGATCAGAGACAGGCCAGATGACACAAAGAGACGCAGGTTAACTACTACAATTCAAACAACATACACTCACGTGCCTGAAGATTATATAAAGTATACAACCACACGCGACATATGATACAATTTGTATATAGTTACTATGTATATATGTTATAATAGTTTAATAATTCACTGTTTAAACTTTATACTGTTATCTGTACCTAGTTCATCTGTTCTATGTAAAATGACTTGGTATGATACTATCCATACCATATAACAAACTGTTCATTGTAAACCGCACTTGATACTTGTGAAAGAGCGGTATAGAAATAATTGTTAAATAAATAAATAAATAAACAACGGAACTCAGTAATTCTGTCGGCTCCCTTTAGCTGCTTCAGTTTAAAACACTTCTCAGCTGGTCAGCACAGAACTCAATTGCGTCATCTACTTCTCTTCAACAGACAGAGCTTTGCAAGTTTTAGACTAAGATTTCCTTTCTCTCTTTTCAAAGCTTTCAGCTATCATGAACCTGAGAACTGCTTCCTGAGATTCTTCCTAGTATTTTACTTCTTTCAATCAGCAGTAACACATAGAGCACATTCCATTTCAGAGCAAGTGGAATCTGGGTCATCTTCCTTATAATCCACCTCCATTTCTTCCTCTGCACTGCCTGATTGTGGAACTTGAATACGTTCAGGTATTTTAAGGTTTATATGCTTTAACAGCTTAAACAGTTTCTCCCATTGAACTGCCTTTCTTTCTCTTGGTAAAACATTAACAGGCTTTGTTTGTTTGGCTTTATCTACAAAACCCTTCTTCCTGTTCTGCGTGCTAGCAGGTATAACTATCTCCTCAGTATCTGAGTTATAAGCATTAACTCTTTCCAAGTTTCCTCTCCTACCTTGGAGCTTAACTGTGGGAGTTTCACAGCTGTGACATCTGTTGGAGGTAGCGTCCTCTGAGTCAGAGCTGCTCAGGGAATCACTGCAGGATTTTCTTCCAGCTTTCCTGGGCTTTCTCAGCCTGAAGATTTGTCTTTCTTCAGAAGAAGCTGAGCCTTCCTGTTCTAGCTTTCTTACAGCCAGCCTTTTGCCCTTCTCTCTCCTAGAAGGAAAGTACTCAGCCTGTCCTCTGGCCTTTCCCCAGCTGCTGCTTCTCAAGCTGTTCCCGTGACTTCCAACACCTCCAAGGCTTCTAACAGTTCTACTGAGTCCATCACTTTCTGTTTGCTTAACCTTAAATGCTGGGCAGTGTGCCTCCCCCTCTGGCTCCACCCACAGGTGTCCCTTATCCTTACTTAGGGTTGCCATGGAGTCTGGGTGTGGCTTCAGCCTAGCTCTGCAAGCGTGGTTTCTTTCACTGCTTTTACTTTTGCACATGTGTTTAGGTGAGCCCATCCCCCTTAAAGAAGCAAAAGTTCCTTTTTCCTCTATTTCCCAGGGCTGTGCTACACTCTCCTTACCACAATATCCAGCGCCGGATCAAGCAGATCCCTGTGTGACAACAAATCACCCCACGGAGCAAAGAACCCCTGCTCCGCGCACACACCTCCTTCAAGCACCGATGTTGACATACCCGGGAGCTTGCACTTAGCTCCACTGTTCACTTCTGACAACACGCCACTTCCTGGCCCCTCCGAGGCTCCAACTACCTCCGACATTGCAGAGGAGGGGACCTCCAGGAAGCCCACAGGTAAAGCACAGTTACTTACCTGTAACAGGTGATCTCTGGGAACAGCAGGAATAAGTCTTCACATATGGGTATCGTCGGTACCGACGGAGCCTGCGCACGAACGCTCCCCAGCGTCCAGTAAGAAAGCTTTTGGGAGCATCCCACAGCGCCTGCGCGCTGCCTTGTCGCCTTTCCCAACCGCCTCTCTCCAGTTCGAGTTTTAAAGCTGAGACAAAGAGAGAGAGAGAGGAAAGGAAAGATAGAGAGATACAACTCCTAGGGGAGGTGGGTGGGTTGTGAAGACTTATTCCTGCTGTTCCCAGAGATCACCTGTTACAGGTAAGTAACTGTGCTATCTCCAGGAACAAGCAGGAATGAGTCTTCACATATGGGGACTCCCTAGCTGCAGATGCCAGGGGAAGACCCCAGGTTGTATGTCCTTGAAAAGGACTCTACCTCCCCCCATGGATCTCTGGCATCCAACCAAGGTAGGTGCGTAGGAGTTGATTAGGAATGGAACAGGTGTTTGAGGACAGCCTGACCAATAGAGGCATCCCAGCGGGAGTCCTTGTCCAAACAGTAATGGGCTGTGAAGGTATGAACCGAGGCCCAGGTGGCCGCTCGACAGATTTGATCGATGGACACAGAGTTTAGATGAGCCATTGAGGCTGCCATGGCTCTCACATTGTGAGCTGTGACATGGCCCTCCAGAGAAATGTTCCTACTCTGGTAGGCGAAAGAAATACACTGAGAAATCCAGTTGGACAGTGTTCTCTTAGAGACTGGAAGTCCTAAATGAGAAGGATCAAAAGCAACAAAGAGTTGAGAAGACTTTCTATGTTGCTGTGTTCTTTGTAAGTAAAAAGCGAGAGCTCTCTTAGCTACTTAGATCAGAGAGGACAACAGACACCACCTCAGATTCTGAGTTTATTCATCTAGTGATGCCTTTCTCTCCTCTTAGCAATAGCTTGCATAAGATCATTGTTAACATTTTTCGGTATTGATCATTCTTCCAGGTTTTGGAGGAGAACATGATGAGGCTGGGGGTTATTTTTCAAGAGGACGGAATTTAAAAGAGTTAGTCAGCTCCATTAGATTACCTGATCTGATAGTGTTAGACGATCCCATTCCAGTAGAAAAGGGGTCATAAAGCTTGTGGTCATTGCCAAATTTGTGCCATTACTTTGGTCATCAAGATTTTTGTCTATCAGGATCGACAATATTTTCTGAAATGGAATACTTCTTTCACATCTACATCATTAAATGCTAGTGCGAGAAGCTTTATATAGGCAAAACCATGTGGCATATTAAAATCTGTATGACAAAACATAAGAGTAAATTAAATTGTAGGCACCTATAGTTCAACATTGTTAGGAATACCAACACAGTTTTGACGAATTGAGATGTTTTTGCAATGATCACATTCCCTAGTGTATCAGGGGAGGCAACAGGAATGGAGAATTGCTTCATAGGGAACAATGGATTTTTAAACTACAGACAGTACGGGGAGAATTACCAGCGCAGCCGGAGTGAACAGAAGAAGCAGGCTCCGGTCGGGGCAATTACCAGCACAGACGGAGTGAGCGAAGGAAGCAGGCTCTTGTCCAGGCGGCCCCAACGTCATTGGGGACTTCCTTAAAGGCAGCTGGGTGAGACGCAAAGCTTTGGGAGAATTACCCGTGCAGCCAGAGTGAACGGAGGAAGCAGGCTCCTGTCCGGGCGGCCCTGATGTCATCGGGGGCTTCCTTAAAAGCAGCTGGGTGTTAGGCGCAGCCATAAGCACTTGTGGTGGGCACGATCTGGAGTACCGCAGGAGGAGCAGGGTCCGAGCGGCATCTCAGGAAAGCTCCATGCGGAAGAAGAAACAAGTCCCTGCTGAGAATGTTATTGGTCCGATGGATAGGCATGTAAAGGTAAATGTTGGGTGTAATTTGCCTGCAGGCTCTGACTTTCTGACTCTACAGTCCCCTGAGGCTTCCCCGAGTTCTCCGGAATGTTCTCCACCTCCTCCTCCATTTGATACCTCTCCGACCACTCTAGACACTGTGGGGGATGTGTTTCAGCAGAGTACTCCGGTACACGGATGGAAAACTGAAACCGGTTACCTAGTCTCCTACTCCCTGTGACGTTGAGGATATACCTGAAGGTCAGGTTACCTTGACGGACATTTGGAGAGTGGTGAAACGGACAGAAAACACACTTGTGTCCACGGTTTCTCAGTTCTGTACTTTCTCTTCGGAGATAGCTAAAAAGCTGAAATTAGTTGGAGAAGGTAGGGGGTTTACTTAATCGAGTTTCTAAATGTGAAAGTCAGTGCCTCTCTCTCCAGGCTGTTAGCACATCCAGTGTTAAGGAGAGTTTAGTTATGCATCACAAAAAGGATTTATATGAAAATATGTTTCAGGTTAGGAAAATTTCAAAAGCAAATTTTTCTGTGTGTCATTTACTGTCACCAGAGATCTTTCTACGAAAGTATTGCAGAGAGGCCTTTGGTTTTGGCTACGGTCGATTCTATAGCTATCTCTAAGCTTTATTATTTATCTGTACGGAGAGTCTCTAGTGGGTCCCCAGGTGGGTTTGATTCACTTCAGGACCATCAAGACCTTGATCTGACTAAATTCCTAGAGGACTCGCAGGATAATACGTCTCGTGCTACTCTTGTTGTAACCTTTGTTTCTGAACAAGATAGAATATCTGTATCTAAAAGTTACTTTAAAAATAGGGTAGCAATGTTTTGTGGCACCAAAGTACAATTATTTCCTGATGTCTCAAGGGCCACGCAACTTAGGAGACAGACCTTTTTGACCCTGAAGCCTAGGGTGTTGGCACTTGGGGCTACGTTTTTTCTTACGTATCCCTGTAAAGCACAGTTACTTACCTGTAACAGGTGATCTCTGGGAACAGCAGGAATAAGTCTTCACATATGGGTATCGTCGGTACCGACGGAGCCTGCGCGGGAACGCTCCCCAGTGTCCAGTAAGAAAGCTTTTGTGAGCATCCCACAGTGCCTGGGCGCTGCCTTCCCGCCTTTCCCAACCGCCTCTCTCCAGTTCGAGTTTTAAAGCTGAGACAAAGAGAGAGAGAGAGGAATGGAAAGGTAGATAGAGAGATACAACTCCTAGGGGAAGTGGGTGGGTTGTGAAGACTTATTCCTGCTGTTCCCAGAGATCACCTGTTACAGGTAAGTAACTGCTATCTCCAGGAACAAGCAGGAATGAGTCTTCACATATGGGGACTCCCTAGCTGCAGATGCCAGAGAGAAACCCCAGGTTGTGTGTCCTTGAAAAGGACTCTACCTCTCCCCATGGATCTCTGGCATCCGACCAGGGTAGGTGGGTAGGAGTTGATTAGGAATGGAACAGGTGTTTGAGAACAGCCTGACCAAACGAGGCATCCCGGCGGGAGTCCTTGTCCAAACAGTAATGGGCTGTGAAGGTATGAACCGAGGCCCAGGTGGCCTCTCGACAGATTTGGTCGATGGACACTGAGTTTAGATGAGCCATTGAGGCTGCCATGGCTCTCACATTGTGAACTGTGACATGGCCCTCCACAGAAATGTTCCTACTCTGGTAGGCGAAAGAAATACACTGAGAAATCCAGTTGGACAGTGTTCTCTTAGAGACTGGAAGTCCTAAATGAGAAGGATCAAAAGCAACAAAGAGTTGAGAAGACTTTCTATGTTGCTGTGTTCTTTGTAAGTAGAAAGCGAGAGCTCTCTTACAATCCAAGGTATGAAGATTCCTCTCTGCATTTGATCCTGGAAAAAAGACAGGTAAATATACCTCTTGGTTCAGATGAAAAGGTGAGACCACTTTAGGCATAAAGTGTGGATTGGTCCTGAGGACTGCCTTATCATGATGGAACCTTGCATAAGGAGGATTAGCCACCAAATCTTGCAACTCACTGATACGGCGTGCTGAGGTGACTGCAATGAGAAAAATAACTTTCCAAGAAAGGAATTTCAAGGAGGTGGTGGCTAAAGGTTCAAAGGGTGGCTTCATAAGCTGGCCAAGAACCAGGTTTAAGTCCCATGCCACTGGAGGTGGTCTAATGGGAGGTTTAGTTAAAAGAAGGCCTCTCATGAATCTTGCTATAAGAGGATGAGAGGAAATAGGTTGTCTATTGAGAGGCTTGAGGGACGCTGCAATAGCACTCAAATGGACTCTTACTGAATTTGTTTTCAGACCTGCATGGGATAGATGCAGGAGATACTCTAGTAGAGAATTCAGAGGTATTGCAAGAGATTTTAGACATTTCCCTGAACACCAAATGGTAAATCTTTTCCATTTGAAAGCATAGGAACGTCTAGTAGAAGGCTTTCTAGAGGCATGAATAACATCACTGACTTGTTGAGAGAGATGAAAATCTTGAAGGTCTAGGCCCTCAGCAACCAAGCCCTGAGATGGAGCGACTGGGGGTTTGGGTGCCACAAAGTTCCCTCTTCCAGGGACAGGTGGTCTGGTGCAGTGCCGAAGTCCAGGGAAGGACCTTGAGAGAGATGCAGAAGTAGAGGGTACCACACTTGGCGTGGCCAATGTGGTGCTATGAGGATCATGGTCCCTTGATCTCTCTGAAGCTTGAATAGTGTCTTTGGAATGAGGGGAATTGGTGGAAAGGCATAAAGGAAGTCTTGACCCCAGTGAAGGAGGAAGGCATCCTTGGCCTGAACTCCCTGAGACGGAATTCTGGAACAGAACCGGGACTTGCAAAGAGGTCTATGTCCAGGGTTCCCCAAATTCGAAAAGTCCTGGCTACCTGGTCCATGTGGAGGGACCACTCGTGTGGAAGCAGAACTCGATTGAGTATGTCCGCCCAAGAGTTTTGAACGCCTGGAAGATATACTGCCAGAAGATGGATGTGATGCTCTCTGGCGAAGGCCCACAGTCGCAAAGCTTCGTTGCAAAATGACAGAGAGCCAGTCCCTCCCTGCTTGTTTACATAGAACATGGCTACTTGGTTGTCCGTATGGATGAGGACTGTCCTGTAGCTGAGCAGGGAATGGAACACTCTGAGAGCTAAGAATATTGCTCTGAGTTCCAAGAGATTGATATGCAGAGAAGTCTCCTGTGGAGACCAGATGCCCTGGGTGGAGAGATCCTGCAGATGAGCTCCCCAACCCATTGGAGAAGCATCTGTTGTCAGAGTTGCTTGGGGTAGCAACTGCTGAAAAGGGGACCCCAGCAACAGATTTGGAGGGGACTTCCACCACTGGAGAGACCAAAATAAGCGCCGGGAGTTTACTATTTTGTCTGACAGGCAACCTGATGCCTGAGTCCATTGGGTGGACAAAGTCCATTGAGCTGCCCTCATGTGAAGGCGAGCATATGGAACCACATGCACGGTGGATGCCATGTGGCCTAATAGTTGTAACATCTCTCGAGCAGTTAAATGGGACTTTAACTGTATATGGGAGGCTAACTGCACCAGGCGTAGGCAACGGGCCTGAGGAAGATAGGCCCTTGCAGTTGTGGTATCCAGCAAGGCCCCTATAAACTCCAGAGACTGAGTAGGGGTGAGATGGGATTTTGGGATGTTTTTTTACCAGTCCCAAATACTGAAGGACACGCATTGTGCAGGTTAGAGAAATCTGGGCCTCTGACTAGGATGGAGCTCGAATGAGCCAGTCGTCCAGATATGGGAAAACAAATATTCCTAGAGTGCGTAGAAATGCAGCTACTACTGCCATGCATTTCGTGAACACCCTTGGTGCAGAGGCCAGACCGAAAGGAAGCACCCTGTATTGGTAGTGCTTTCCTTGAAAAAGGAACCAAAGGAACCTTCTGTGTGTTGGATGGATGAGGACATGGGTGTACACATCCTTGAGATCTAGAGAACAAAGCCAGTCCTGACTCTGAAGGTATGGCAGCAGAGTACCGAGAGAAATCATCTTGAATTTCAATTTGAATAGAAACTTGTTCAATTCTCTGAGATCTAATATGGGTCTGTAGCCCCCTGTTTTCTTTGGAATAAGAAAATAAGGGGAGTAGAACCCTGAGCCCTGTTGAAGAAGGGGTACTTCTTCTATTGCCCTTTGGGCAAGAAGGGTAGCAATCTCCTGACCCAGAAGGTTGAGGAGAGATGTTGGAGAATTGAACTGTCTCACCATGGTGTGGGGAGGAAGGTTTAAGAAATGAAGCTTGTACCCTTCCCTTATGATGGAGAGGGTCCATTGCTCTGCTGTAATTTGCTCCCTTCTGGGAGCAAAGAAAGCCAACCTTCCTGGAATGGTGAGGGGCTCTGGTTCTTCCAGAGCCAGAAAGGCTAAGTTCTCTAGTTGCAAGTCAAAGGCCCTGGGGAGGCTTAGGCTGCTGAGCCGTGGGAGGTCTGGCAGCCTTTGATTTGGCCTGTTTAGGTGGTTGCTGTCGCTTTGCAGTAAAACGACCTGCAGAAGATGCCTGCTGACCATAAGCAGGATAGTATCTTCCCTTTTTAGAAAAAGTTGTCTTTTTGAACAACCTTTTCTTAGCAGGAGCAGAGGTAGACTTTGAAAGTCGATCCAAAGCAGAATTCTCAGCATCCATCTGAGTGGCCTTTGCTTTCCAATCCCTGCCAAAAAGGTTTTCACCTGTACAAGGAAGATTTCCCAGTTCATCTTGGACCCAAAGTTCCAAATCAGAGGCTTGTAACCAAGCAATTCTGCGTGCACATATGGCAATAGCCGAGGCTCTGCTTACACACTCAAAAGAGTCAAAGGCTGCACGGTTGGAAAATTTGGAAACATCTTGGGCATGTTTAAGCCAAGTGAGAAATTCCTGCCTTTTATCTTCTGAAATAAAAGGGGCTAAAGTCTGCAGATGATCTGTGACTTCTTTTAGAAACATCCCCATATAGAGACTATAGGAGTTGATTCTGGCAGCAAGCATATTAGCTTGGAAAACCCTTCGGCCAAAAGCATCAAGGGTCCTGCATTCACGTCCTGGAGGATTAGATGAGTGTCTCT
Organism: Ichthyophis bannanicus; assembly: GCA_033557465.1. Classification (NCBI taxonomy): domain Eukaryota; kingdom Metazoa; phylum Chordata; class Amphibia; order Gymnophiona; family Ichthyophiidae; genus Ichthyophis; species Ichthyophis bannanicus. The sequence goes on from CM066035.1 coordinate 549,818,718, forward strand.
TTGCACTCTTTATTTTCCTCATGGCAGACTCTACCACAATAGAGTGATGAGGAAGCTGAGACTTATGAAAGCCAGGACAAGGAGGGACACGGTACATGGTGTCTAATCTATGAGAATGAGGAGAGGTGGTAAGAGGGGTCTCCCACATGCTCAACATGAGATCATAGAGAATCTCATGAATAGGTAAAGTAGCTGCTTCTTTAGGAGCCTTAGGATATTGCAAAATATCTAGTTGCTTGGCTCTAGGCTCTGACTCAGGGGCCACTGTAATGGAGAGGCCCCTAGCCACTTCCCTAATGAAGTCCTGAAAAGACAAGTCTTCTGGAGGAAACATTCTTCGTTTTGGAGAATCAGACCCCTGATGAAGAAGTACCGGTGCATCGAAAGAAACCTCCGACTCAGAGTCTTCGGAGGAATCGAAGTATCGCCTGTCTGGATGCTCCTGTAAAGCCCGATACGCGTACCGAGTGGGATCGACATCGGGAGTAAGCGGTACCGGTTCGGTACCAATGGGCATCATAGGACAGGGTACCGTTGCAGTCGACACCAAAGCCGATGTTGATGCAATCGGTGCCGGCAACGGGAACAATGCCGGTGCCGGTACCGGCAACGGAGACTGTTGCGGTACCGGAGGCGTCGAAGCCTGCATAAACGCCGTTTGGTGGCGTCGATGGATCAGAAGACTCTGTCCATGCAGCGCACCCTGAGTCTGGATGTCTGTACCAGTGGATGCCACCGGTACCCTAGAACACGGCAACAGGTGATCGGTCGAGGCCGAGCCATCAATGTCAACCTGTGACCCCATAGACAATGCTTTGGAAGCCGAAACTTTCCGCCAGGGTAATTTTGCCGGTGCGGAATCCTCGAGGACAAGCCCGGAGGCATCTCGATGCTTAGAGGGAGATTTGCCCTTCGAGGACCGGCTAGATTTATGTTTGGTTACCTGAGATCCATGGGAGGAAGAAGCAGCCCTGGAAGACATCGATGCCACCGAGGCTGCATCAGAGGGAAACAGGTTACTGAGCTTGGCTGCTCGGTTCTGCCGACCTCTTTTAGACATCATGGTACAGGACACACAATCCGTGATAGAATGGTCAGGACCCAAACATTTTAGACACCAGTCATGGGTGTCGGTGACCGAAATAGTACCGCCACACTTCGTGCACTTTTTAAAACCGGAAGCGGGCTTCTCCATGAGGAGAAAATTGTTCAGGCCTAAGGCCCAAACCGAAAATGCACAGTTGAAGAAAGAAAAGTTGTTGTTTTTTTTTTTTTAAGAAAGAAAAGAAAAGACCGGCGGTACCGGTCTGACGTCGAAGAAGGCAGATGCGACAGAAAAATAAAGAAAAAAATAAAGAATTCTTCTGCGGTGACAGGAACACGACCTGCTGGCTCCGCGGAAAAGAAAAACTGGAGAGAGGCGGTTGGGAAAGGCGGGAAGGCAGCACGCAGGCGCTGTGGGATGCTCCCAAAAGCTTTCTTACTGGACGCTGGGGAGCGTTCCCGTGCAGGCTCCGTCAGTACCGACGATACCCATATGTGAAGACTCATTCCTGCTTGTTCCTTGAGATGTGTTTAATTACGGTACAGGGATCTCAGTATGTATTTATGGATTCCTCACAATTGGAGGTCTTTCTAAATGTTAGAGAGGGACAAGAGAAATAAGAGAATCAAGGTTAAGGATGAGGATTGGAGGACATAGAATATAGGCTGTGTATTTTGAGCCGTTTGGCTTTACTTTTCTTTTGTATGATGATTCCTTATTGTCATCCCCATTTTGTGGGCTGTGAGACAGAGGCTATATTTCCTTTTGGGACTGTTTAATTTTTTTTTTATGTTATGTTAAAGCAGGGGTCTCAAACACGCGGCCCGCGAGACAACTTTGTGCGGCCCGCGACGGAGGAAAACAAAAAAAAACCCCAAAACCCTGGCTTCTGCTGCTGCCGTTGCCGCCGTGGCAGCGGCAGAATCAATTGTCAAATTCAAAAAAAAAACTGACTTCTGCTGCTCAAGCAGCTGTCCTGCGGCCCCTTCCCCTCTGCCCGGAGATCCGACTCTGCTCTATCAGCGGCGTGCTTTTCAAGCCGCGAAGAGAGTATTCCCCTCTCGCGCGGCTTAAAAAAGTGAATAGGCTTAAACCGCGCGAGAGGGGAATACTCTCGTCGCGGCTTGAAAAGCACGCCGCTGATAGAGCAGAGTCGGATCTCCGGGCAGAGGGGAAGGGGCCGCAGGACAGCTGATTTTGCTGCTTGAGCAGCAGAAGTCAGTTGTTTTTTTAATTTGACAATTGATTCTGCCGCTGCCACGGCGGCAACGGCAGCAGCAGCCAGGGTTTTGGGGTTTTTTTTGTTTCCCTCCTTCGCTGGCCGGTAATGAGCTATGGAGGGGCTGACTGAAATGGGGTAATGGGGGTTAGGACTGGAAGTGGGCTATTGGCAGGGGGGGGGGGTTATGACTGGTAATGGGCTGGGGGGGGTTATAACTGGTAATGGGCTATGGTGAGGGCTAGGACTGGAAATGGGCAGATGGGGGTTAGGACTGGAAGTGGGCTATTGGCAGGGGGGGGTTATGACTGGTAATGGGCTGGGTGGGGGGTTATAACTGGTAATGGGCTATGGTGGGGGCTAGGACTGGAAATGGGCAGATGGGGGTTAGGACTGGAAGTGGGCTATGGCAGGGGGGTGGGCAGATGGGGTTAGGACTGGAAATGGGCTATTGGCAGGGGGGGATATGACTGGTAATGGGCTATGGGGGGGGCTAGGACTGGAAATGGGCAGATGGGGGTTAGGACTGGAGGTGGGCTGATTGGGGGGTTAGGACTGGTAATGGCCTATGAGGGGAGGTAAGACTGAAAATGGGGTGATGGGGGTTAGGACTGGAGGTGGGCAGATGGGGGTTAGGACTGGAAGTGGGCTATTGGCAGGGGGGGGGTTATGACTGGAAGTGGGCTATGGTGGGGGCTAGGACTGGAAATGGGCAGATGGGGGTTAGGACTGGAAGTGGGCTATTGGCAGGTGTGGGGTTATAAATGGGAATGGGCTATGGTGGGGGCTAGGACTGGAAATGGGCAGATGGGGGTTAGGACTGGTAATGGCCTATGAGGGGAGGTAAGACTGAAAATGGGGTGATGGGGGTTAGGACTGGAGGTGGGCTGATTGGGGGGTTAGGACTGGTAATGGCCTATGAGGGGAGGTAAGACTGAAAATGGGGTGATGGGGGGTAAGACTGGAAGTGCGCTATGGGGAGGTTAGGACTGGTAATGGGCTATGGGGGGTCTAGGACTGGTAATGGGCTGGGGGGGTTGCTAGGACTGGAAATGGGCTGAGTGGAAGGGGGGCTTGAACTGCAAATGGCTGATGGGGAGGGGGGCTTGGAATGGAAATGGGCTGTGAGGGGAGGGAGCTAGGATTGGAAATGGGCTGATGGGGGGCTAGGATTGGAAATGGGCTGATGGTGAGGCTAGGATAGGACTGGAAATGGACTGATGCAGGGACTAGAAAGGAGCAGATGCTGGGTGGGGCTGGAACTAGAAGGGAGCTGATGTTGGGGGAGGATTAGAATGGGATGGAGCTGGGAAAGTGAAATGGAGAGGGGAAAAATATTTTGTCTGGCAGAGAAGACAAATCTACAATTGGCCAGGTATTGGGAGAGTAAGTGGGGATTGAGGATTGAGGGGTAAAATTTGAGTGGATGAAATAGGAATGAGGAAAGAGCAAAAGGAGAAAGATTAGTATGTTAAAGCAGATGTAGAGAGAGAGAATGGAAAAAAACTAGAAGAGAGAAGAAAGGACAAATGGACAGCAGACGATGGAGATAGCAGAAGACACGAAGAAACCAGAAGTGGCTGGAGCAATTGCAACTGAAAAAAAATGCACAAAAGGTAGAAAAATATCTCTTTATTTTGAATTTATTAACTGGAATATGTCAGCTCTGGGAAATGTGCATCATTAATGTCTGTGCTTTAGTACAAGAAATTAATTTATAGTTTTATTTCTACAGTGCTGAGGTATTCTGTGTAATTCCTATTTGACATTGCTACTTGTTCTCTTTTCCCAGTAGGTCATGTATTGTTCTCTGAAATGTATTGATTTAATATTTGCAGTGTTGCCTTTTGATAGGTAGGGTCTGGTGCTTTGTGAGTCCTGGTAGTGCTGTTATGATACGGGGGGTTTGCTATGGGTTCCAAATGGGCAGTGTTAGTAGTAGTTCCTAATGTGCCTGGCGGTTGGCACTGGATTATAGTAATATAGAAATTTTCTAGTCTTTCTTTATCCATGCACTCATTATGCAACATTATGCAAATATTTATGCAAATGAGGCCCCGTGTCTTATGCGGCCCCCGGGTTACTTTACAAGTCCTCATTCGGCCCTCAAAGCAATTTGAGTTTGAGACCCCTGTGTTAAAGGGTACTAGAGTTTCTTGTATACTTGCTTTGTAAGTATTTGATTGAAAATATGATTTTAAAAAACAAACACACACTACAGACAGTACATTCAAAGGGGTTAAATAACAGTATAGAATGGAATGCATGTGGTTGATAGAAAGGAGTTTGGGTACTTCAGGATGTTTTTGACGGAACTATAATAATAGTATGTCCCTCAGTGTTTCTTAGACATTTTTGGGTTTGAGAGCCTACTGTAGTTTGCATCTAATTCTAGAGACCGCACCTTCAAAAGGATGTGAACAGGATGGAGTCGGTGCAGAGGGTGGCTACTAAAATGATTAGTAGGCTTCATTATAAAGCATATGAGGATAGACTTAAGGATCTTAATATGTACACCTTAGAGGAAAGGCGGGATAGAGGTGATATGATTGAGATGTTTAAATACCTCCGTGGCATAAATGTTCAGGGAGAGAGCCTCTTTCAATTGAAAGCAAGTTCTGCTACGAGGGGACATGGGATGAGGGTGAACGGAGATAGATTCAGGAGTGATATGCGGAAATATTTCTTTACGAAAAGAGTAGTGGATCCATGGAATAGTCTCCCAGTGGAGGTGGTAGAGATGAGGACAGTAACTGAATTCAAAAAAGCATGGGACCAACACAGAGGATCTCTAAAGGTAAAAAGTGGACTGTTGTAGCTGTTGATATGGAAGGACAGACTAGATAGGCCATGTGGTCTTTTTCTGTCATCATGCTTCTATGTTTCACTACATTTCCCCTAGTCTTTCTATATTCTGATAATGTAAACAATTTATCTACGTTTACCTGTTCCACTCCATTCATTAATTTATAGACTTCTATCATATCTCCCCTCAGCCGTCTCTTTTCCAGGTTAAAGAGCCCTAACCTTTTTAGCCTTTCTTCATAGGGGTATCCTTCCATCCCCTTTACCATTTTGGTGGCTCTTCTCTGAACCTTTTCTAATAACACTATATCCTTTTTAAAATACAGCGACCAGAATTGCACACAATATTCAAGGTGTGGTCGCACCATGGAACGATACAGAAGCATTATATCATCCTTTGTTTTAATTTTTCATTCCTTTCCTTATGATACCTAGCATTCTATTTGCTCTCTTGGCTGCTGCTGCTGCACACTGGGCGGAGAGTTTTAACATATTATCCACAATGACACCTAAATCTTTTTCCTGGGTGGTGGTTCCTAATGTGAAACCTTGCATCGTGTAACCATAGTTTTGGTTGCTCTTTCCTAGATGCTTAACTTTGCACTTGTCCACATTAAATTTCATCTGCCATTTTGATGTCCAGTCTTCCAATTTATCAAGATCCTCTTGCAATTTTCCACAATCCTCATGGGTTTTAACAACTTTAAACAGTTTTGTGTCATCTGCAAATTTGATAACCTCACTCGTTATTCCCTTTTCCAGGTCATTTATGAATGTGTTAAAAAGCAGCGGACCCAGCACAGATCCCTAGGGTACACCACTATTCACCTTTCTTCATTGGATAAATTGGCCATTTAGCCCTACCCTCTGCTGTCTATCTTCTAACCAGCTCCTGATCCACAATAGTACACTGCCTCCTATCCCATGACTCTCTGAGGAATGAGTGCAGTTTGAATGAAGTTGAGATAGCGTGGTAGTGGCGACTTTGGGAGGATTCCATTTAAGATTAACGAGTGGAAGACTTTTAATCATGGGCAGTTCATTTTTAGTATTTCCAGGTTAAGATAGTCACGATATGGAAAATCACATGTCCTATAGGATTATAATAATATATGGTTGAAATGATAAAGTATAGGAGAATAGATATTTTTTTTAGTCAAGCGTGACAGGTTGTTTGTCTCTATAGGCAAAATCCCCTGAACTAATCCCTGAAGTAGCGCTGGGCAAAACACTGTCAGCATAGGAGCGAGTGAGTTGGGGCATTTGAGTTCAGACTGAAATTTTGGGAACAGAGCCAACACAAGTGACAAGATAAGTGTTTCAAATTTTTCTCAATGTTAAAGATTGCTCATGCCCAATTTAGTACCATCATAAGTCATAAATAAACTCTCTTAAAGCAAATGGACATATTACGAAGCCAGCCTTATAAAGCCCTTCATATGTACTGAGGTCTTTTCTTCCCATCTTTTATATACTATTAAGGTTTTGAGGACATGTGTATTCAAATAGCAGTTTTTTCTCTCTTTTTTGGTGGGTGGTGCTGCTGTTTTTGAAGATATTTTGGGTTTGTAGAGACAAACAGGAACAGAATTTTAAAAAAAAGAAAGTAGCACAGAGTATGGTAATGAAGCACTAGGGTAAACTGGACAGCAGTGATTTTATTTATTTATTTATTGCTTTTATATACCCCGCTCTTTAACATCAGTGCGGTTTACAGATAACAGCTTTGTGCGTAGACAGGGACTGTCATGCACTTACACTGAACAGGAGATCTAACTTGGTTTAAAACTGGGGTTACTATCTACATTTAGCTAAAACTATCTACACTATAAGCATATGGTTTAACTCTAAATTGCAACTCCATCATATCTACAAAGTACGTACCAGGGCAACTAGTACAGAGTTAAAAAGTCGAAAAGCAAGGGTGCATTTTACAACTTTGAGAGGGCAAGTGACAATGGGAAAAGGTAAAGAGGGCATTTAGTTTTATATGGGAATGTGCGTGCATATTTGTCCATGGTGAACAAATTATATAACTGCACAGACTGCTGTTCTCTTTTGTCTGTTGTCACTTGCCATGCTATTGGGCTTCTAACATGTAAAAAGTAAAAACCCTATAGATGGGAAACAGCCTTATACAGAAGAATGGCAAATCTATAATAACAAACTATAGTTTTAGATATCTACCATCTTCCTTTTTTGCCATCAACTTGCTTCTAAGCTCAATCAGAAAAACAAAGTGACTTAAATAGACTGGCATTTATACCACATACCAATCAGAACATGAAACAGCTAAATTTGTATGTACTGAAAGCAAACTAAGGCTTTGTTTTATCTCTGTATTATAATAAACAGTGCTATCTTCTAAACATTCCCTGGTAGCTGTTTACTTGAAGACATTTTACTGAGACAAAAGTTCTCTCAAGCTGGAACTCCTACATCTTTCTCTTTTCTTCTTTTTGTAAGCATTTTTTTTCTCTGTGTAAGAATTAATCACAGCAGCATAATGTTTGACCTAACATTGTAAACAAAAAAGTCTTTTGCTCCATGTTCCTTGAAATCACAGAAAAGCTATAGGAATGACCAGATCCCATTTTCGGTACTTAGGTAATAAACAATTCTTTTGCATATATCAAAATGAAAATTCCTGTTAAGTGCCAGAGAGTCTGTGTCGACTCATGCTGGCCCTCTGGATAGTTGTCCTAAACTGTGTTCGGTCTTCAGTCAGGCGGCTCATTCTTGATAGGAGTGACACCCATAGCTACTATTATTGTATCGATCCATCTCATTGCTGGCCTTCCTCTTTTGCATTGACCTTCTACCTTGCCAAGCATGATGTCTTTCTCTAACAATCTCTCTCTTCGCATGATGTGCCCAAAGTATGAAAGTCAAGTCTTGTTATCTGAGCTTCTAAAGAAAGCTTATGGTTTGATCTCCTCTAGAACTGGTTTGTTCTTCGGGCAGTCCATTGCATACACAGTATTCGTCGCCAGCACCATAATTCAAAGGAATCAATTTTCTTCCTGTATCTTTTTTACTGTCCAACTTTCATATCCATATGATGTTATTGAAAATATTATGGTTTGAACAAGTAGAATCTTTGTGTGGAGTAAGATATCTCTGTTCTTGAGACTCTTGTCTAGGTCCTTCATAGCCATTCTGCCAAGAGCAATGTGTCGTCTGCTTTCTTGACTGCTTGTCATTTCCTTAATAGTTGATCCAAGTAGGTAAAAGCTGTCAACTGTTTCAATTTCTTCTCCACCAACAACGAACTTATTGATTTTGCCAGTTGTCAGAATTGTTGTCTTCTTTACATTAAGGTGCAGGCCCATTTTAAGACTATGTTCCTTGATCTTGAAAAGCAAATATGTTTCAAAATAGTCTTCACTTTCAGCAAGTAATGTGGTATCACCACCATAGCAAAGGTTGTTGAGTCTTCCACCAATCTTCACACCCGTCATCTTCATACAGTCCTTTTTCTCTGATGATCTGTTCTGCATATAAATTAAAGAGAGAGTTGGGAGAGAGATGGACTGGTTAACGTGAAAAGGGAGAGATCACCTTAGGCAAAAATGAAGGGACCGTCCGAAGGACTACCTTATCTCTGAGAAAGGACAGGAAGGGAGGCCGAGCAGACAGGGCTTGTAACTCGGAGACTCGTCTAGCTGAGCAAATGGCCACCAGGAACACTGTCTTCAGCGTCAGGTCCTTCAAGGAGGCCCTCTTCAGAGGCTCAAAGGGTGCCGCGGCTAGGGTATTTAGTACCAGATTGAGGTCCCAAGGGGGGATGACCGATCTTCGTTGCGGTCGGAGCCACCTGACAGCTTTCAAAAACCTGACCACGTCCGCATTGGCTCCCAGAGCTTTTCCGCCCACTTTGCCCCTATAGCAAGCGATGGCCGCCAGCTGTACCCTCAAGGAGCTGTGGGCTAGACCCTTGTCGAGACCCGCTTGCAAAAATTCCAGCACCTCCGGGACCGAGGCTAACAGAGGATTCTTCCGGCGCTCCGTACACCATGCCTCAAAGATACGCCAAACTCTTACATAGGAGAGACAAGTGGAGCGTTTCCTCGCGCTTAACATGGTCGCGATTACTGCCGGCGAATAGCCGCGCTTCAAGAGCCTCGCCCTTTCAATAGCCAAGCCGTAAGCGAGAATCGATCCACGTGCGGCATCAGAACCAGTCCTTGAGTAGGTCCTTCCTGACGGGAAGGCGCCAGGGACGGACGGCGATCATCCTTACCAGGTCCGCATACCAAGGGCGACGAGGCCAATCCGGGGCGATGAGGACTACAAGGCCCCGGTGAGCTTCCACCCGCTGGAGGATCTTCCCGATTAGGGCCCATGGGGGGGAAGACGTAAAGAAGACCCTCCGAGGGCCACCTTTGAGATAGGGCGTCCAGGCCCTCGGACATCCTTTCCTTCCGCCAGCTGAAGAATCGGCTTGCTTTGGCGGATGCGAACCGTGCCATGAGGTCCATGACTGGGGGACCCCACAGGGCTACTATCTGGTCGAAGATCTCCTGATGCAGCTCCCACTCGCCGTGGTCTATCCTGTACTGCTGAGGTAATCGGCCATGATGTTGTCCGTACCGGCCACGTGCTGCGCAGAAAGCGCTTCCAGGTGAACTTCCACCCATTTGAACAGGGAGTCCGCCTCCTTTTCCAATGCCAGACTGCTGGTGCCGCCCTGGTGATTGATGTACGCCACGGCCGTGACGTTGTCGGAGAGAACGCAAATCACTTTCCCCAGTACCGAGGGCTGGAGAGCCCTGAGTGCCCGGGCGACGGCTCTCAATTCCAGACGGTTGATGGGCCATGAGGCTTCCACTGCCGACCACCGCCCCTGGACAAACTGGTCCTCGAGATGTGCTCCCCAGCCTGCCAGGCTGGCGTCTGTCGTCAATAGCACCCACTGAGGAGGCTCGAGGGGCATTCCGCGACTCAAGTTCCTTGGGCACCTCCACCAGAGGAGAGAGTGCTTGGTCCGAGGGGCGCAGGGAAGCTGCCGGGACAAGGCGTGCTGTTGGGGAGACCACCGCCGCAACAGGGACCGCTGTAAGGGGCGCATGTGTGCTCTGGCCCACGGAACAACCTCTATTGCTGCCGCCATGGTTCCCAGCAATTGTAGGTAATGCCACGCTGAAGGGAGTCGCCTGCCCAAGAACTGCGAGACTAGGGTTCTCAGGTCCTTCATCCTTGAGCTGGACAGGAAGACCCTGCCTCTGCCTGTGTGGAACTTTGCTCCGAGATATTCGAGCTCCTGTGATGGCAGCAAGCTGCTCTTTGCACGATTGATGACCCATCCTAGCTCCTCCAGTTGAACCACTTTGGCTGTAGCCCGGAGACTTTCCTCTTCTGATTTTGCCCTGATCAGCCAGTCGTCCAGGTAGGGGTGCACTAAGATTCCCTTCTTTCGTAGGGCGGCCGCCACCACCACCATCACCTTGGTAAAGGTTCGCGGCGCTGTCGCTAGCCCAAAGGGAAGCGCCTGAAATTGAAAATGACCTCGAGGGACAGCGAATCTGAGGAACTGCTGATGGGCCCTTCTGACCGGGATATGCAGGTATGCTTCTGTCAGGTCCAACGAAGTTAAAAACTCTCCGGCTCTCACGGCCGCTATCACTGATCTCAGGGTTTCCATCCGGAAGTGAGTGACCTTGAGGCAGCGGTTTACCTGCTTTAGGTCCAGGATCGGACGGAAGGAGTCTTCCTTTTTTGGGACGACAAAGTAAATTGAGTATCGACCCGTACCACATTGGTCTGGGGGCACCGGAACTATGGCCCCGAGATCTATGAGGCGAGAAAGCGTTGACTCTATGGCTTCTCTTTTTGCTTCGGACCCGCAGGGAGACTGAACAAAGGCTGGGAGTATTTGCTTTGCAAATTCGAGGGAGTATCCTTCTCGAATCACTTCCAGCACCCACTGATCGGATGTGACTCGGGACCAGGCGGGAAGAAACTGCCTCAGGCGACCGCCTATCGGCCCTCCGCCCTCCTGGGCCCCCTGTATCTCATTGTTGCTTTCTGGGGCCCGAAGAAAAGGAGGACGAAGAGGATGAGAACCCTCTGCCCCGAAACCCCTGGGATCCTTGGCCCCTAGCGTTAAAACGACCCCGGAGGAAAGGGTTGGGTCTAGATGAGCGAAACCTCCGAGGTTCTCTAGGCTGGTTCCGAGCTGGGGCAGAAGACCGAGCTTGCTTGGGTCTGTCCTCAGGAAGCCTGCCGCCCTTGGACTCACCCAGGTCCTTCACTAACTTGTCCAGGTCTTCTCCAAATAAGAGTTTCCCCTTAAAGGGAAGGCGACTCAGGCGAGCTTTGGAGGAGGCGTCAGCAGCCCAATTTCGGAGCCATAAATAGCGTCTGGCTGCCACCACCGAGGCCATGTTCTTAGCTAAGCTCCGGATTAAGTCATATTGGCTATCCGCCAAGAAGGCCGTACCTGACTCCAACCTCGCCGCGTTGGCTAGGGCCCCCTCGGAGGAGCTCTCCTCTGCCTGGAGTTGTTGAGACCACCTCAGACAGGCTCGAGCCACCCATGCCCCCGAAACTGAGGCCTGTAAGGCGAGCGCGCTCACGTCGAAGGCTTGCTTAAGGAGCGTGTCCAACCTTCTGTCCTGTGCATCCCTCAAAGCCGCGCTGCCCTCCACCGGGATGGTGGTTTTCTTCGTCACTGCCAAAACCGACGCATCCACCCTGGGGGACTTCAGGAGCTCTTTGTCTGTTTCTGGGAGAGGGTAGAGGCGAGACATGGCCCTGACCCCCCTCAATGCTGATTCTGGTTGATCCCATTCCTCCTGAATCATCTGCCGCACCACTCTGTGGACGGGAAAAACCTTCTGGGACCTTCTGATGGCCTGAATCAAGGGATCTTCCAAGGTGTCCTCCTCTGCGGAGGCGTCCGAGGTCACGTTGAGAGCTTTCAGGGAGTCATTTATTAACGAGGGCAACTCCTCCCGCCGGAAGACTCTGACTATGCGCGAGCGGTCCTCCTCAGGGATCTCCCCCTCCTCTAGCTCCTCCTCTTCCTCCTCCTCCTTTTCCGAGGTCTCCTCTTCAGGGATGTCATGGGAAAAGGAAGGGAGGGTCTCCTCCATTACCAACCTGGAGCGTTTTGGGGGTATCCCAGGGTCCTGAGAGCTAGGCCTCAAGGGTTTGACCAGCTTGCCTTCGGCCGCAGGACCCGCTTCTCCCCGGACCAGCACCCTTCTTACGCAGACAATAGGCTTGGTGCAGTAGGAGCACAAACTCTGGGGAGAAGAAATCCCCGGCTCCCCCTACTTCTGCGGGCAGAGAGGAGGGAGGAACAGGGGGAGGGGGGCTCTCTGAGCGAGAGGGCAGGGATAACTGAGATACCACTTCCCCTTCAGAGGGATCCGAGGACCCCTGCGAGACCTGGGACATGGCTAGGCTGAGTTCTTGCTCTACAGAGGAAGCAACTGCAGCGCAGCCCCTGCAGACCCCTGCCTCTGATGTAGTGCCTCTCCGAGTGCCGCAGGAAGGACACCTGGGTTTGGCCGCCATGCTCCTCTGAGGTAGTTCCGTAGATGTACCCCGAATTGAGCCTCACTCCCAGGATAAAGTACCAAGTAAATCAAAGGGAGCCAAAATGAATTAGAAAGACTTAAAAGTTAAAATAAAAATAATAATATTAATAAATCAATAAATTAATAAATAATAACTAACTCCAATAAAACAAGCCACTAAAACAAACCAATAAACCCCCAATTAGGAATGCAGGCTCTATAAATGCTGGCCGGGAGCAGACCAACAACAAATATTTTAGTTGAGATTACTTTCCCAATGAAACAGTACAATAGGACAACAAAAATTTAAGGCAAAGCCCTTCTTAAAATTTATTTCCTGTAAATGCAGAGTACTTGCGTTTCTGGAGCTTCTCTGAGGCCCGAGGCCGTGAACTTCCGTAGAGGGCTCCACACGTGGTAGGCCGCGACCACGTGGAGCCCTTAGCCGGGGAGCTGCAAACCACTGGCTTTGCGCTGACCCGCACGTCCTCCGACGGTGTGTGAAAGCTGGGAACTGAGACCCGCAAGATCCTGGTTCTCCAGTTACCTCCAGAGCCTCTCTGTTCGTCGCCGCCTCTTACCGCGTCACGAACTGCTCGAGGGAGAGGGGCAGAATCGCACGAGCTCCCCCGTGTGAGGCGCGTCCTCAAGCGCTCAGCCGCCAGCGGGGCTTTGGCGCGAGGACGGATTTCAGGTAGGCAGGCAGAGACACCGACTGCACCGGCCGCGAGAGGAGCTCTGTCCGCTCCTCCTCGCTGCTATAGGGACTGCCAGACAGATCTCCTCCGGCCCCCGGAACGCCGCGGGGTGAAGGGGGGAGGGGGAGGAAGAAGGAGTAGGCAGGGAAGAAGCAAGTAAATGTAAGAAATCAATAAGGCTGTGAAGCTAAATGGAGTAAATTAGATGAAAATAAATGAAATTAAAAGAAATAAAATCAGATTTAAGGGAAGTTAGGACTCCAGTAAGCCCTAGGCTTACGGAACCCTCCAGCTGCTTGGAGGCTGAGAATACTGGAGTGAGTGGGTGGTACCAGTGGTATATATACCGCTCCTCCCCAAAAAGGTTGGGCTCAGCCTCCAAGCTGCTGGAAGGGTTGCATAACCCTGAAGTTAAGGGACTGGACTGGAGTGACGATAAGGAAGTGCCACATTTGGAAATGCTACTACTGCCTGCCTCCCCCTCCCAAGATGTAATTTGCAGCAGCTGGGGGGGACCCACGAGGCTGGGGTTTCTGCCTAGGGCGGCAGAAACCCTTGGGTTGTTCCTGAATAGAGGTCTATAAAATAATAAGTGGAACAGGGTAAACAGATTGGTTGCTTACTCCTGTAAAAATTAGAAAAAGACTAGGGGGACACACAACAAAGCTATAATATAGCACATTTAAAACTAATTGAAGAGGATGTAGTAAAAGCTGCTAGTGTAGCTGGGTTTAAAAGAGGTTTGGAGAGTTCCTGCAGGAAAAGGTCCATAAACCATTACTAACGTGGACTGGGGAAATCCACTGCTTATCCCTGGGGTAAAAGAATGGAATCTGTCTACCTTCTAGGACCCTGACAGGTACTTGCGACCTGAATTGGTCACTGTTGACTCAATGAACCTTTGGTCCGACACAGTATGGCATCACTTATAATCTTATGGTCTTATGAAGCAGCCAATCACCCGGTCACTCCGCTCGCAACCTTTGGGTCATCTTGGACTCTACTCTCTCTTTCTCTACACACATCCAACAGATAGCTAAAACTTGTCGCTTCTTTCTCTATGACACTGGCAAAATTTGTCCCTTTCTTTCTACACACACTACTATGACAATTATCCACTCTTCAGCACCTCTCGTCTAGACTATTGCAACCTCCTCCTTGCTGGTCTCCCTCTGAATCATCTCTCTCTCCTTCAATCTGTTCAAAACTCAGCTGCACGGCTAATCTTCGGACACCCTCGATATGATCATATAACCTCTCTTCTCAAGTCACTTCATTGTCTCTCTATCCCTTTCCGTATCCAGTTCAGACTTCTCCTACTGACCTATAAGTGCATTCATTCTGCTGCTCCTCCCTACACACCTCCTCGGGAACTCCGTTCTTCTGGCAGATCCCTTCTATCTGTGCCCTTCTCTTCTATTGCTAACTCTAGACTTTGATCCTTCTACCTTGCTGCTCCTTATGCCTGAAACAAACTACCCAAGTCTGTGCATCAGGCTTCATCTCTGGCCCTTTCAAATCCAGGCTGAAAACTCATCACTTCGAGGCAGATCTTGGATCCCGATCCACTTAGTCTCCTATGTGTTTCCTTAACATTCTCCTACTGTAGATATATCCTTGTCCTTAGATGTTGTGTTGTCTGTCTTGACTAGATTGTAAGCTCTGATGAGCAGGGACAGTCTTAAATGTTTCTGTACAGCGCTGCATATGCCTTGTAACACTATACAAATAAGTAGAAGTAGTAGTTACAGGTGAACCTGGACAGCCCATCTACATAGAAAAACCACCAGAACCATCATGATTTACGAGGTGATAGAAACAGAAACATGACAACAGAAAAAGACCACATGTTGATATGGAAGGACAGACTAGATAGGACAACTACAACAGTCCCCTTTTTTCCTTTAGAGATCCTCTGTTTGTCCCATGCTTCTTTGAATTCAGATACTGTCCTCATCTCTACCACCTCCACTGGGAGACTATTCCACGGATCCACCACTCTTTCCATAAAGAAATATTTCCGCATATCACTCTGGAATCTATCTCCCCCCCCCCCCCTTTTCACCCTTATCCCATGTCCCCTCGTAGCAGAGCTTGATTTCAATCGAAAGAGGCTCTCCTCTTGTGCATTTATGCCACAGAGGTATTTAAACGTTTCAATCATATCACCTCTATCCCGCCTTTCCTCTAAGATGTACATATCCTTAAGTCTATCCTCATGTGCTTTATAATGAAGACCACTAACCATTTTAGTAGCCACCTTCTGTACCAACTCCAGTCTGTTTATATCCTTTTGAAGGTGCAGTCTCCAGAATTGCACACAATACTCCAAATGAGGTCGCACCAAAGACTTATACAGAGGCACTATCACCTCCTTTCTTCTGCTGGCTATTCCTCTCCCTATGCACTCCCTATCCTTCTAGCTTTTGCCGTTGCCTTTTCTACCTGTTTAGCTACTTTAAGATCAGACACAATCACGCCTAGGTCCCGCTCTTCTTTAGTGGACAAAAGTGCTTCACCTCCTATACTATATTGCTCCCTTGAATTGCTGCAGCCCTAATCATGACCTTGCATTTTTAACATTAAATTTCAGCTGCCAAATTCTAGACCATTCTTCAAGCTTAGCTAGATCCCACTTCGTGTTAATCTACACCTTCCTGGGTGTCTACTCTATTGCAGATTTGGTATCATCCGCAAAGAGGCAAACCTTACCCGACAGCCCTTCCACTATTATCACTAACAAAGACCATTGCTGCCAGCTCCAGCACCTGTAGATATGGAAAGAACGTCCAGTTTGGCTCGCATACAGTATGTTGCCAACACAGGTGTCGTGTTTGGTAACCTGGTGCTCCTTGTGCATACCACAGGTATGAATGCAGTGGGCAAGTGAATGCAGTGGGCAACAGCACAGAGTATATGAAGGAAGGTTTCAGGGCCTGATGTGCACAGGAGGGTAAGCAATGTGGGCTGCATGGAGGACATAAATGTGCAGAGGAAAGGGGGGATGGATTGGTGGCACCAGTGTAGCTCTGTCACTTCCCTGTTGCATGCAGAGATCCCAGATGGTCTGCTGTCACTGCCCGTCCCATACCTGTACAATGCAAGCATGTGCACAATATTGGTACTTGCACTTAAGCACTCTATAGCCATGGTATGGCTGTGCGATGGCTGCAAAGTAGATCTCATGGGTCTTAAAACCATGAGATCTACTTTAACTTCCTGCATTAAATGGCTCAAGCTGCTTGAAGAGAGAGCCAATCATGGAAGTGATGTTCGCAGCATGCCATTTTTGCTATGACTCGAAAAATCAAGCTGACAGGACTGGCGAGTGAAAGAATGGGTGAAGGCTGGGAGACAGAGTGAGAGTGAGAGACTGGATGAAAGTTGAGGAAAGATATGAAAAACAGACAGGATGAGGCTCGGGGGGGAGCCCCACTATGAGAGAGAGAGACTGAGTGAAAGCAGTGTGTGGGGCAATAAAGAGTTAACCAGACCACAGTGATCCATGAAACAAAACAAGTTTCATCAGGTGCAGCTATAGAGGATTACCAATAAGCTGCCAATAGAGTTCTCATTGAATGGAGTGTGGGAGAGGCAGAAGTGTTTGTTGGCACTGTGCACAACAAAACTCCTCCTCTTCCTGTTGCCCCTTTCTCCTGAGAATTCCATCAGTAGCTTATTAGTGACCCTTAATGATTCTTTTCCCATAGAAAATGGGAAAACATTAAATCAAGCCCTAAAAAAAAGGAGCTGCGATATACCATGGGGGGGGGGGGGGGCACTGCGACCTAGGTCATGGAAGCTGTCTTCTAAAAATTTAAGCAGGCTCCTAGATTCCGAGAAAATTTGCCAAGGCCTGGCTATGAGGATCCTGAACCATCCAGACTGCCGACTGCTGTTACTGCCTCTTCATCCATGGTTCCGAGACTGCCTTCCTCCAACTTGCTCAACACAGGTGGCCTCCAATCTGGACCGCAAGCAGCTGCCTTTGCCTTTGCCTTGCGCGTCATTGTCCTCCATATTTTTTTGACATCCTTATGTAGTTATGTTGGTAGATGGCATAGAGTTTTATACATATGGCATGATAGAGAGACGTTCCTTCTGATGCGCATTGTGGTTAGTGCCAGCATTGCTAAAGAGATGTGATGTAGAGAGGTTAGAGCGTACTGGACCTAAAGGCCTAACAACCCAACAGCTGCCCCCCCATCAAAATAATTACAAACTTACAAGGGTTGATAAAAACATCTCACAATTTTGCTATTTACCTTTTTAATCGCCCTTTCTATTTAACTGCACCTACAGCCCGAAATGTGCCCCAACGAACCAACTCTATTATTGATTTCTGGTTGAGTATTATTATTAACTTTGTTCGTGGTATTAATCATCCACCTGAAGAGTACAACACTGATACCGCCGCCCAATCGTTTCGAACTGAACAAAACTCAAATACTACATCAACAGAATCAACCAATAAATAACACCAATGCACAAATATACCCTACCACATAAAAAATAAACAGACCAAACCCCCCATGCCTCAGGATAAGGCTCTGCAGCCATCGCTGCTGAATAAGCAAAAACAACCAACATCCCACCTAAGTAAATTAAAAACAATAGCAATGACCAAAAAAAGACAGCCCAACTATAACCAAAGCTAAACAAGCCCCAGCAGAAGCCACAACTAACCCAAATGCACCAAAATAAGGAGACGGATTAGACGCGACAGCCACCAGCCCAAATACAAGACTAAATATTCCAACTAAAGTCATATATGCCATAGCTTTTACTAGGAATTTAACCAAAACTAATGATCTGAAAAACCACTGTTGTACTTCAACTATAAAAACTAATGACCCTTAACATATGAAAAACCCATCCAATCTTAAAAATTATTAACAATTCATACATTGACCTCCCATCACCATCAAACATATCATCACTTTGAAACTTCGGCTCACTCCTAGGGGGTCTGCCTTATTTCACAAGTCATTACAGGGTTATTTTTAGCCATACATTACACAGCCAACACAAACTCTGCCTTCTCATCAGTCGCTCACATTTGCCGGGACGTTAATTATGGCTGACTTATGCGCAATATTCATGCAAACGGAACATCAATATTTTTTATCTGCATCTACATACACATTGAACACAGAATCTACTACGGATCCTATTTATTCAAAGAGACATGAAACATTGGAGTTATACTCCTATTACTAGTTATAGCCACAGCATTCGTGGGCTATGTCCTTCCATGAGGACAAATATCATTCTGGGGGGCCACAGTAATTACAAACCTCTCCTCTGCCACACCCTATGCTGGCGACACATTAGTACAATGAATCTGAGGCGGTTTTTCAGTAGACAAAGCCACACTAACCCGATTCTTTTCATTTCACTTCATTTTACCATTTTTAATTATCGGCTTAAGCATCTTACATCTTATTTTCCTCCACGAAACAGGATCAAGCAACCCAACAGGACTAAACTCAGACACCGACAAAATTCCATTCCACCCTTACTTCTCATACAAAGACGCTCTAGGCTTCATAATCATACTCTCATTATTAACCACCATAGCCTTATTCTTTCCTAATCTTCTAGGACAGTGGTCCTCAACCCAGTCCTCTGGGGCCTACAGGCCAGTCAAGTTTTCAGGATACCCACAATGAATATGCATGAGATAGATCTGCATACAATGGAAGCAGTACATGCAGATCTATCTCATGCATATTCATTGTGGGTATCCTGAAAACCTGACTGGCCTGTGGGCCCCAGAGGACTGGGTTGAGGACCACTGTTCTAGGAGACCCAGAATACTTCACATCAGCCAACCCACTAGTAACCCCACCACACATTAAACCAGAATGATACTTCCTTTTCGCCTATGCCATTCTACGCTCAATCCCAAACAAACTAGGAGGGGTCCTAGCCCTCTTCCTCTCAATTTTAATCCTATTTATTATCCCAGTCCTCCATACATCAAAACAACGTGCTATAACATTTTGCCCAGCCACACAAATAATAATCTGATTAATCGCAGCAAACACAACTATCCTCACATGAATTGGGGGTCAATCAGTAGAAGAACCATTTATTACAATTGGACAAATCTCATCAATTCTTTACTTTACATTATTTATTCTCCTCATCCCACTAATTGGACTCGCAGAAAACAAAACATTAAATTAATGTTTAAGTAGCTTATTAAAAGCATCAGTCTTGTAAACTGAAGATTAGAGGTTAACCCCTCTCTTAAACTACCCGAGAGCCGCCACATAATAATACGAAAAAAAAGTTTAAGAAGGAGGATTTTTCACCCTCGCCAATGGCAGCCATGGCCAAATTTTTTTTTAACTACTTCCAGCTAAACCCCTAGAATTTTTCATACTATGTATAAATGTGCATTCATCTATATTCCATACGAATATTATCCAATACTACTAAAAGATATCAGCAACATGGGTGTGGGAAACCATCGTCCCGACAGACAGGGATCCATTGAGCGAAATTTCTCGGGCAGAGTACCTAAGAGTGTCATTTTAATTACATATCAACAGCTGATTGATGCTTGAATTACTATTTGGCCCATGAAGAAGCATAACTATAATCTAGCACCTTCATAATTTTTTTTTATTTTTACCTTTCAGCCAACATCTCAGAGTGCTTAACAGCATTTTAGTCTAAAACATGAACATGTATTCAATAATTGTTTCAGTGGATCAATAATTATGCAAGTTGATAATAAATGAATAATTTACTAACATAAATTGATATTTAATACTGCTTTATCACACATTCTACCTATATTATTCTCCCCCCCCCAACAAAAAGATTTTTTTGTCCAACTAAACCCCCCTTACCCCCCATAACATGCTATCTACCTCTCGTCAAACCCCAAAATCCGAGTCTCAACATACATGACTTACCTGAAGAAGAGCAGTCTATTGTCCAGGCCACCCAATCCCACCCAAAGAATTTATATATTATGTAAGTTGTCTACGTAGCTAAAACTTATAGCGCAACACTGAAGATGCCGAGATGAAACATTAAAAATTTCCGTTGACATTAAAAGTTTTGTCCCAGCTTTATAATCAACTACAACCTATATTATACATGCAAGCATCCGCAAACCAGTGAAAAAGCCCATATAATTAAGGAGCTGATATCAGGCACAACAAAAAAGTTAGCCAATAACATCTAGTTCAGCCACACCCCCAAGGGTAAACAGCAGTGATAAACATTAGTAAATGAGCACAAAGCTCGAACTAGACACAGCCAATAGGGTTGGCCAATCTCATGCCAGCCGCCAGAGTTATACGAGGAAACCGAGTTGACAGCCTACGGCGTAAAGTGTGATAAAGAATAAGTCTGCGACATAAGACTGAAGCCCAACTAAAACTGTCATACGTATTAGTAGGTGATAAATCCAATTATACAAAAGTAGTCTTAACTAAAAGACCTTTCATCATCACGACCGCTAAGACACAAACTGGGATTAGATACCCCACTATGCCTAGCTGCAAACTGAAGAATTACAATTCTTTTTTCGCCAGAACACTACAAATAAACACTTAAAAATCAAAAGGACTTGGCAGTGCCCAAAAGCCACCCAGAGGAGCCTGTCTATAATCGATAATCCACGTTAAACCTCACCACTCTTTGCCAAAATAGCCTATATACCACCGTCTCCAGCTCACCCTACTGAAGGAAAATAAGTGAGCAAAATGAACCTACTAAAACCATCAGGTCAAGGTGTAGCACATAGTAAAAAAATGTAGCCCATTTCTTTCCGCTCTAAGGACAAACAAAAAAGCAAATGAAAAATTCTTAGAAGGCGGATTTGGCAGTAAAAAGAAACAAACAATCAAATTCTTTTTAACATGGCCCTTGGGCGCACACATACCGCCCGTCACCCTCATCAACTTAATTATACTAATTTAATAAACATACAAAAACATAAGAGGAAAGTCGTAACATGGTAAGCGTACTGGAAAGTGCTCTTGGAAACAAAATGTAGTTTAAAAAAAAAACAAAAAAACAAAAACACATTCCGCTTACACCGGGAAAAATCTGATAAAACCAGGACATTTTGAATCACACCGCTGGCTCAAAACACTAAACTTCCACACCAAAGATCTAAAACATTTATCAAAATAGTATGGGCGATAGAAATAAACACCGAAGCAATAGAAAAAGTACCGCAAGGCAAAGCTGAAAAAGAAATTAAATAAACCATAAAAGTATAAAAAAGGATCAGCCCCTGTACCTTTTGCATTATGGTCTAGTAAGGAAACTGAGGCAAAAAGACCTTTAGTCTCTCTCCCCGAAGCTCAATGAACTATTTAAGAGCAGCTAATACGAGCGAACCCATCTATGTGGCAAAATAGTGGGAAGACTCTTAAATAGAGGTGACAAGCCTAACAAATCTAGTGATAGCTGGTTACTGAATAAACAAGTTTAAGCTTGAACCTTATCAAAATAATAAAAAATACAGACAAAAGTTCAAGAGTTATCCATAAGAGGATCAGCTCTCATGAAAAAGGAAACAACCTATAAAACTGGGTAATGATTATAATGTACTCCACACACCCAGTAGGCTTAAAAGCAGCTATCTACAAGAAAGCGTCATAGCTCACACCTATACCAAAATTTTAATAAAACATCAAAACCCACAACACATAATTGAGTTAAACCATACAAATGGTTAAATTAATGCTAGAATTAGTAATAAGAAAACATGATTTTCTCTATGCGAACCCATAAATCAGATCGAACTAGTCCCTGATAATAACCGACCCTATTAATGGAAATAAATACTAACAATAAACAAGAAAAACAAACTTACTTGTTAACCCCACACAGGCTCACAATAAGACAGACAAAAAGACAAAGAAGGAACTCAGCAAACACCACCTCGCCTGTTTACCAAAAACATTGCCTCTAGCAAAACTAATATTAGAGGTACTGCCTGCCCAGTGATAAGATTCAACAGCCGCGGTATTTTGACCGTGCAAAGGTAGCATAATCACTTGCCTTCTAAATAAAGACCAGTATGAACGGCAAAACGAAGGTCTGTCTCCTTTGTCTACTCAATGAAACTGATCTCCCAGTACAAAAGCTGTGGTTAAACAAGACGAGAAGACCCTATGGAGCTTAACACACACTAGAAAGTGCAACCAGTATTTATCAATCTTCTACACTAATTCCGTACTGTTTTTGGATGGGGCGACCACGGAGAATATTTATCCTCCGAGATGACATACCAGGAAAACAATCCAAAACTTCAGAAAACTGACATAATTGACCCAATTAACTTTGACCAACGAACCAAGTTACCCTAGGGATAACAGCGCAATCCTCTTCAAGAGCCCATATCGACAAGAGGGCTTACAACCTCGATGTTGGATCAGGATAACCTGACAGTGTAACCACCGTCAAAGGTTTGTTTGTTCAACAATTAAAATCCTACGTGATCTGAGTTCAGACCGGAGCAATCCAGGTCAATTTCTATCCGTTATGTAATTTTTTTCTAGTACGAAAGGACCAAAAAGAACATGGCCAATGCAATATACATGCCATCATAAAACTAATGAAATCAACTAAATAAAACACAAAACATACCTCAAAATAAGAGGCTGCTTGAGTGGCAGAGCCTGGTAATAGCAAAAGATCTTAGATCAGAGGTTCAAATCCTCTCTCTAGTTATGTTATTCATAATTGCAAATGCAATGTGTGCCTTCAAGTCAGTCCTGACTCCTGGCGACCCAGAAGCTCCTGGGTTTTCTTGGCAGTGTCACCGGAAGTAGATTGCCGGGCCTTTCTTCCGAGGCAATGGAGGGTTAAGTGACTTGCCCAAGGCCACGAGGAGTGCTAGTGGGAATCGAACTCTGGTTGCTTGGTTACCAAGCCAGTGTTCTAACCACTAGGCTACTCCTCCACATAATTATCAATCCACTAACACTAATTATTCCTTTCTTACACTCGAACGAAAAATCCTAGTTTATATACAATTACGAAAAGGCCCAAACATTGTAGGACCAACAGGCCTTCTCCAACCAATTGCAGATGGATTAAAACAATTAAAGAACCTGTTTGCCCCTCAACATCATCACTAACAATATTAATTATAACACCAATACTAGCCATGATATTATGATCCCCTATACCAATACCCTCACCAATCCCAGACATAAACTTAGGATTATTATTTATCCTATCTCTATCAAGCCTGGGAGTATATTCTATTTTTGGGCTCAGGATGGGCCTCAAATTCAAAATATGCCCTAATCGGCGCACTCCACGCAATAGCACAAACAATTTCCTACGAAGTTACTCTCGGACTAATTTTACTTTCAACAATCCTACTTTCAGGCAGCTTTACCCTATACAACTATATGTACGCCCAGGAAACAATTTAACTACTATTACCAACCTGACCAATAGCCGCAATGTGATTCATCTCAACACTAGCAGAAACAAACTGAGCCCCATTTGACCTAACAGAAGGAGAATCAGAACTTGTATCCGGCTTTAACGTAGAATATGCAGGCGGCCCATTTGCATTATTTTTTCTAGCTGAATACTCAAACATTCTAATAATAAAACACCCTATCAACAATTATCTTTTTTCCCCTACTCAAAACTTTAACCACCCAGAAACAACCACAATCAACCTAATAAAAGCAATATTATCAATAATATTCTTATGGGTCCGCGCATCATACCCACTATTTCGATACGATCAATTAATACATCTAGTATGAAAAAAGCTTTCTACCTTTAGTACTCTGACAAATTACTGTATATCTCTATACCAATTTTTCTATCAGGAGTCCCCCCCCCCCCACAATTATAGGCTATGTGCCCGAAAAATAAGGGTCACTTTGATAGAGTGAACAATAGGGGTTTAAACCCCCTCATATCCTTAGAAAAATAGGACTCGAACCTATACATAAGAAACCAAAACTCTTTGTGCTCCCAATACATCACCTTCCAGTAAGGTCCGCTAAAAAAGCTTTCGGGCCCATACCCCGAAAATGATAGTTAAAACCCATCCCTTACTAATGAACATATATGCCCTATCAATTATACTATCTAGCCTTGCCACAGGAACAATTATAGTCCTATCATGCTCCCATTACTATTAGTATGAATTGGATTAGAAATCAACACCCTAGCGATTATTCCCCTTATAAACCAACAGCTTCACCCACGATCAACAGAAGCTACAATAAAATACTTCCTCACCCAAGCAGTCGCCTCAGCACTTATTCTATTATCAACAACAACAAATGCATGACTAACAGGCCAATGAGAAATAAAATAATTATTGCCCATACAAGCAAATATAATCACCATCGCCCTAGCAATAAAACTCGGATTAGCCCCAATACACTTCTGATTACCAGAAGTCCTACAAGGAGTTGACCTAACCACAGGACTTATTTTATCAACATGACAAAAAAAATTGCTCCAATAACAAGTAGTAATTAGTCCTTACCTGCTAATTAGTGTTCCTGAAGGAACGACAGTCCCTTTACTTCTGGGTTGCGCAACCCTTTCAGCAGCTTGGAGGCTGAGCCCATCCTTTTTGAGGATGGTGCAGTATAAATACCACTGGCACCACCCACCAATCCCAGTAATCTAATGAAAAAGCAGACTTAACGGATAACCAATTAATATTCTATAAAAAACTACCACGAAATTTAAAAAAAAAAACAAAAAAAACAAAAAAGGGTGTTTTTTGTTAACTGTAGGAGGTAAGCAGGAAAGAGGGTAGAAGGGAGGAGAAGGCTTACCTAAGCCTGCCATAGCCTTCCCCTACACCCGGCCGTAGGACCTGTGCAAGGGACCCCTCTGCTTCCGTTTCGGCCCCGACTTCGGTCCGTTATTCTTTTCCTTCCCACGGGGAAACTCTGTCAACTGAAGAACCCGGGTGGGATCAGGGACTGGACTGTCATTCCTTCAGGAACACTAATTATTTACATTCTCTTTTTTCAAAATTCTGTTTATTCAAGGTATATAGAATTTTACACACAGCCAGACTGATAGGTTGTCCATCAGACAGATAACAGAAGGAAAATCTAACCCAGGTGGGGCTGTATCTGGTCCACCACCTTGGGTACCAACACAGGGAACAATAGAATACAATCTTATCAAAACTCTAAACCCCTCCCCCCCCTCCCACCCATCCCTGGAAGCACAGCACAATAAGAAATAGGGAGTAACAGTAATCCGTAACACTCACTATCCAACCCTCAAAGCCTCACTCCGGGCTTTAGGTCCCAATTGGCTAATGTAGGGCATCCAGAGTAACAAAAAGTGAGCCCATCGCTGGGGTTGCCCCAAGGTACTATGTCGTTCCATGAGCATGAATTGATGAAAACTATTTCGCCATTCAGTGAACGTTGGAGCCACAGGTTCACGCCAACGGCGCAGTAAAGGCCCCTTACCCACCACACAGGCTTTGCGCAGCAGCAGTCATTCCCATCTGCCCTTAGGGTGAAGTGGTCCCAACCAATCAAATACTACCAGCATCTCAGTAAAACAAATACGCTGATCCAGAAGGCCGGCCATAAACGTCCCAATTTTATGCCAATAGCCACGTATAGAGGGACAACCCCACCACATATGACCCAGGTCTGCAAGAGGACAAAGACACTTGGGACATCCGCCATTCAAAGTCAAGTGGCTACGCAGTGCTCGCCTCGGGGAAAAGTAAGCCCGATGTATGCATTTGAGCTGTATCTCCCGCCAGCGGGCACCCTCTACTAAGCAGGCAATCCGACCTAGAGCCGCCCGAACTGTGCCCAGGGGTATGTCCCGTCCTAGGTCCTTCGCCCAGAGACCCTCCAGTATAGTGTAATCCGGTGGAGAAGCAAGGCAATCTAGCCGTCTCTTCAAAGCTGCAATAGTTGGTGGGCAATCATCGCCCAGAGCGAAAAACTCTAAGATCCGCACAGAGTGCTCCGAGTGGAGTTCACGTTGTGGCAGAGAACTGATATAATGAGAGACCTGCATATAAGCAAAGGTAGACCTACCCGGACACAGATCATATTCCGTACAAAGTGCATCCAGCGACTTGCAACTGCCATCAGCAGTCAATAAATTCCCTAAACGCCGTATGCCCAATCCTCCCCAGTGTCGGTAAGGAGCCGAATCAAGGCCCGGTGGAAAGCAAGTGTTACCCTGTATGGAAAGCCAGCTAGAAGTCATAGGGTCACTACCCCAATACTTATTGAGCTGTTGCCAGGTATACCGAGCCGCCTTTAGCAAAATACTGCTTGTTATCCGGGCAGGCAGGATCGCCGTGCGCAAGTGTAACACGGCTTCCAAGGAGTAGGGGGCAACAAAGGCTGCCTCTAATCCACGAGGGGTATAAATCTCACTATCGCCCAACCAGTCGCTCAAGTGTCTAGCCTGGCAGGCCAAGGCATATTTCCACAGGTCTGGGACTCCCACCCCTCCGGATCGCCAGCCTCCGCGCAATCTAGCGAGCCCTATTCGGGCCTTAGACCCCTTCAAAAGGAACCTCCGAATCTCCTTCTCCAAGCGCGATACATCCCGTCGCAGAAGCCAAACTGGGAGAGTTTGCAACCAGTAGAGCACACGCGGAAGGATCACCATCCCTAAAGCAGCCACTCGGCCCAGAAGAGACAAAGGGAGGGGTGCCCAAGCCTGCAACTGCCAGCGGACCTTGAGAAACATTCGTTCAAAGTTCATGGGATATAACAACGTAGGTTTCCTGGTTAATAAGATACCTAGATAGACGAGGGAATTATCGGCCCAACGAAGAGGGAAGGGGTCCGGCCAACTTTCTTGCAGGGTGCCCCCCACATCCAAGGCCTCTGATTTAGACATATTAATGCGTAACCCTGCAAAGGTACCATAGAGAGAGCTCATCGAGCAGCTGAGGCAGGGACTGCTGAGGGGATGTAAGGTGGACAAGGAGATCATCAGCAAAAGCAGCCACCTTGAAACTATGAGCCCCAATCTGCACCCCACAAATGGTCTGCAAGCTTTCGATCCGCCGGATCAACGGATCCAAGGTTAACACAAAAAGAAGGGGAGATAGTGGACAACCCTGACGGGTACCCCGTTCCAAACAGAATGCATCCGAGACCACCCCATTACACAGGACCCCGCCGTCGGGGCCGCGTAGAGCAAATCCACCATCTTGCAAAAGGGGGCTCCCAACCCATAACACGGTAATAAACATTTGAGATAGTCCCAGTGCACTTGGTCGAAAGCCTTTTCGGCATCAAAGCTGATAATCAGGGACGGAAGATTCCGCTGTCGCACCCATTCAAGAGAGGCTAAAATGCGACGCAGGTTCCGTACTGCGTAACGGCCTTTGACAAAACCAACCTGGGACTCGTGCACCAAGTCTCCCAAAACGGAGGCAAGGCGATCAGCTAAGACCTTTGCCAAAATCTTTGCATCAAAATTCAATAAAGAGATCGGCCGATAGGATGCTGCTTGAGTAGGGTTCTTGCCCGGCTTCAGAAATAAAGTAAGAAGTGCATGATTGGCGCTCCGACCAAAATGTCCTTGGGCCACCCGGTAATGGTAAAGGGCTACTAAGGTGGGAGGCACTGAATCTCCCAGAAGTTTGTAAAATTCTGCCCCAAACCCATCTGGTCCAGGCGCTTTGGAACAGCTAGCCGTCTGAATAACACGACAAACTTCGTCAATAGTTACCGGGGCGTCCAAGAGCGCCCGTTGAGCTAGCGTTACTTGAGGCAATTGAAGGGTACGGAGGTAGTCCCTCATGGTAGTAGGGGCCCCCTCCCGCCGGGCGTAAAGTTGTTGAAAAAAGGAGCGAAACAGCTTAGCAATAGCGGCACTATCGTTATGCAAATGCCCCTGATCGTCACGTAGCGCCGCTACTGACCGGGAGCCCTGTTTCCCCCGTAAACACCGGGCCAGCAATCGCCCCGGCTTGTCGCCGAATCGATAAAGTTGATGTCTATAGTAAAGATGGGATTTTTTGGCTCTTTGGTGAAGCAGTTCATTCAAAGTGACTTGCAGCTCCCACAATTGTCGCTTATTACTGGCTGTGGGGTCGCCCGCACACCGCCTACGAGCTCGCACGACTTGTTTCTCTAATTGAAGGATCTGCGATGTCAACAATTTACGCTTCCGCGCCACATATGAAATAATGTCGCCCCGCAAAACAGCCTTGGCAGTTTCCCAAAACAACTCTGGGTCTTCAGTATGTTGTGCATTATAAACGGCAAAGTCCTGCCAGCATTGTCGAAGGTAAGCAGGAAACGCCGAGTCATAATATAACCCCAGGGGGAACCGCCAAAGTCTAGGGGGCATTACCAGATCTCCCCATTTCAAATCCACCCATACTGGAGCATGATCTGATATTGCACTAGGGCCGATCTGCACCTCTTCAACTTGCGCAAATAGCCGTTCCGAAACCAGTACATAATCTATGCGAGCACTAGTCCCATGCGCTCTAGATTGATGGGTGAAATCTTTCTCAGTTGGATGTAAGAGGCGCCAAGGGTCAACGAGTCCCAGACGGGCTCCCAGACCACGCAGCGTCCTAGCAGTAGATACACGCATCCGATCTCCCCCCCCACTCGACGTATCCATCTCGATATCGAACACTCCATTTAGGTCTCCAGCTAGTATCAGCGGGGCTTCAGGGAGCTGTTCCACATGGGAAGCCAGTCGGGCATAAAACGCCCGGTCTAGCACATTGGGGCTGTATACATTACCCAGTATGACCGGCCGCCCCTCTAAGCGGCCATATAACACAAGATACCGGCCCTCTGGATCAGCGCACTCCCGCTCCAACTCAAAGCGAACCCTTCTATTGATCAGAATGACCACTCCACCCTTTTTGCCCTTGGCAGGGGCCCCCCAGCTCTGTCCCACCCATGTCTGCTGTAATTTAGCATGTTCCTCGGCC
Organism: Ichthyophis bannanicus; assembly: GCA_033557465.1. Taxonomy (NCBI): domain Eukaryota; kingdom Metazoa; phylum Chordata; class Amphibia; order Gymnophiona; family Ichthyophiidae; genus Ichthyophis; species Ichthyophis bannanicus. The sequence continues at coordinate 549,847,939 of CM066035.1, forward strand.
GTCTGGTGGGTTTCTTGCAACATGGCGATGTCGCAATGCAGGCGGGCTAGGGCCTGTAACACCTTAAAGCGTTTAATCGGGTTACCTATCCCGCATACGTTCCAGGAGGTAACCTTCAGGGGGGATAGTGAGTAATTACTGGCACTGAAAAAGGTTTAACCAAAAAATATGACAGAGACCTTCCCAGCCTGAGGTCCCCGCCCAGCAACTGAATACTCCACAAGCATAGCCAGATAGGCAAGAATAGCAATCGTTGTGCTCCCCGCAATACCCAAACCCCTACCCGCCCTCTGCCCTTATTCACCCTCCCATCCCCCTCCCTTCCCCCCCTCCCCCATCCCCTGACCCCCCCCTTCTTACCTCCCCTCTGGGTTTCCATCCACCACCACTCCCTACGGGAGTCACGTAGGAATTGCGTGGGACCCACCTCCCCCTACAACAAGGCCTACATACACTGCCGGAGCTCCCCTGTTATTGTTTTTTTTTTTTTTTTTTTTTTTCCCCTCCCGGGAGGACATTATCCAAAACAATGCCGCCACAATTTACAAAATAAAAAACCCATACCCATCCCGCTCCCCTCCGAACCCCCCAGCAATTTCAGAACACAGCAACAGACCGTGAAGGCATCAACGTTCTCACCCCCTCCGTTCCCTTTCTTTAACATAGTGGAAGCTATATCTAAAAGCACTTATCCATCCACTTACATAGCTACACATATAAAGTTAAGGGGGGGGCCAGCGTCCACCTGTCCCCTGAGGCATAACGGTGCGGGCTCCTCTCAATGACTGCTTGCCGGGAGTCCCGGGACCAACAGACCTCACAGTCTCCAGACCGGAGCAAATCACCAGTGGTACAGTCCCAAGGTCCGTGCAAGGGAGCGAGATTTCGAGCACCAACCAGCAGCGGAAGGCAGCAATCCAAACAGGGGGAAAGAACACAGCCGCTGCAGCTCCCCCAACGCTGGGAAATTGAAGACAGTATAGGGTTACACGCCTTGGGAAAAAGGTCTCCCAACTGCCCGGGAAATAGCAAGCAGCCTCCATCGCGCCCCCCGCAAGGGAGGCTGCGGAGCCAGACACCTCTGCATCTTGAGGGCAGACCTCATTCTCCGGGGCCTGAGGATCTTGCTGTCAACAGCTGCTCTACGTAGGGACGTGCCTCCTCGGCAGAATCAAACACCCGGTAAGTGCCCTGGGAGAGCACACGCAAGCGGGCCGGGTATTGCACAGTAAAGCGGATTTTGGCTTCAATCAACCGCTGGCATATCTGAGCATAGGCTTTGCGGCGAAGGCTTAAAGCCGCCGAATAATCTTGTGTAATTCGGATCCGGGCTGTCTCCCATTCAACAACTCCTTTTTGCTTAGCTATTCGTAGGATGGTGTCTTTATGGGGATAGCTTAAGTAGCGGGCCAAAACCACACGAGGCCGGCGATCTCCCTCTAGTGGCCGGGGCCCCAGCCGATGTGCTCGTTCAACTATCGTGGGCCCGGGTAGGTTGACCCCATCGTGCAAGGAGGCAGAGAGGTTCTCAATGTACTGCCGCAGATCTTTATCAGGAACAGCTTCGGGTATGCCCAAGAACCGCAGGTTGTTGCGGCGCGAGCGGTTCTCAAGGTCATCTAGCTTCAAACGCTTGTGCTAGAGAGGCCTGCTGTACGGTGGTTAGCTCGCGCCGCAGTTGCTCCAGGTCGTCCTCGGCTCTGGAGAGACGGGTTTCGGCCTCCTGTACCCGGGAGCCCATGGAGCTCAAAGAGCTTTGCAACGTATCCATCTTAGCATGCAGCGCGTCGAACTGCGTGGAGAGTGCAGCAGTCACCGCGGTGGTAATTTCTTCCGTCAATGTCGGGGAAGCCGCCACGCCGTGCTTCGATGGAGACTCGGCCATCTTTACGGTACTTACTGCCCGGTCCTTATCTCGACGTCCCACCTTCGCTGTCGCCGCCATTCGGCTATGTAGGGCACCGGAGACTGTTTGGGGGAGGAAACAGCACACTAAGTCCCGGTTGAGCCCAAAGGCAGTGCAGATCACGGTACAAATAGAACGTTAGGGGGAAGATGGGCCCGGAGCTCGAGCTACCCACGTCTGCTCAGGCTCACCGCATCACGTGATCTCCATTATTTACATTCTCTTATATACCGCGCTATTCTGCATCAGTGCGGTTTACATTGAACAAACTGAAATTACATTGAACAGGGCATTATAACTTGGAGATAGCCCTCCATAGCCCATGTTCCCTGTAAAATAGTTAAGTGGCTTGCCCAAGACCACAAGGAGCATCTGTGGAACTAGAAACCCCAGTCCTTCCGGCCCAAGGTTACTGTCCTCTAGTGGAATTTGAACCCCCGACCTTCCGGCCTGAAGTACCTTGCCCCAACCACTAGGCCACTCCTTCACATCCATAATTAGCAGGTAAGGACTAATTACTTCTTCCTGATCGTCACTCCATCCAGTCCCTTTACTTCTGGGGATGTAACAGAGCAGTTCAAGCCTGGGTGGGGTTCGCCATCACGGACCGAAGCACCGCCTCCCCAAACCGAGCATCCACTGCTCTCTGCACATCCAACCTGTAATGTTTGGTAAAGGTATGCAGCAACGACCAAGTAGCCGCTCTGCAAATGTCCAGCGGCGGAACTAAGCTATACTCCGCCCAGGAAGTTGCCTGCGCCCGAGTTGAATGTGCACGGAGACCTTCTGGAACCTGCTTCCCCTTCAGGATATAGGCGGAAGCAATCGCTTCCCTGATCCACCTAGAGATGGAGGCCTTGGCCGCCGCCTCCCCCTTGTGCGGCCCTCCAAATTGAACGAATAAACGTTCGGACTTTCGAAAGGGCGCCGTGCGGGAGAGGTAACGCTTCAGCACTCTATGCACGTCCAGAAGACGCAGCTTCTCGTCATTCCCTTCTTGCCCTTCTCCTGAGAAGGACGGAAGCGAAACTGTCTGGTTCACATGAAAAAGGGGGAGATGACCTTGGGCAAGAAAGAAGGGACTGTCCGCAAGACCACCTTATCACTGAAAAAGGAAAGAGAGGGGGGCCGAGAGGACAGAGCTTGAAGTTCGGAGACACGCCTGGCCAAGCAGATAGCGACCAGAAAGACCGTCTTCAGTGTCAAATCCTTTAGGGAGGCTTTCTTTGCCGGCTCGAAAGGCTCCCTTGGTCAAGGCATTCAATACCAGGTTGAGATCCCAAGGAGGGATCACCGATCTTTGTTGGGGTCGCAGACGCCTATCTGCTCTGAGGAACCTGCACAAATCGGCATGGGCCCCTAAGGATTTTCCGCGGACTTTATCTCTATAACAAGAGATGGCCGCCAACTGGACTCGTAAGGAGCTGGGCGCTAGGCCTTTCTCGAAACCTGCTTGCAAAAATTCCAGGACCTCTGGAACGGAGGCCGAAAGGGGTTTCTTCCGGTGCCCCGCACACCATGCTTCGAAAACGCGCCAAACTCTCACGTAGGAAAGACAGGTCGAGCACTTTCATGCACTTAAAGTTGAAATTACTGCCCCCGAATAACCCCGCTTCCAGAGCCGCGCCCTTTCAATAGCCAGGCCGTAAGCGAGAATCGATCCACGTGAGGCATCAGAAATCGGTCCCTGCCTCAGATCCTTTCTGTAGGGGAGCCGCCAAGGCCGATTGGCCGCCAACCTCACTAGATCTGCATACCAAGGACGGCGAGGCCAATCTGGAGCTATGAGGATTACCAATCCTTGGTGGGCTTCCACCCGCTGCAGAACCCTTCTAATGAGAGCCCATGGAGGAAACACATACAGGAGCCCCTCTGAAGGCCATCTCTGGACCAGAGCGTCTAAGCCTTCGGACATCCTTTCTTTCCTGCGACTGAAAAAAATCGGTTTGCCTTGGCTGTAGTATACCGTGCCATGAGATCCATGATCGGGGGCCCCCAAAGGGCTACTATCTGGTCGAAGACTTCCTGCGCTAGCTCCCACTCCCCATGATCGATCTTGAACCTGCTGAGATAATCGGCCGTAACGTTGTCCGTTCCGGCCACGTGCTGCACTGAAAGCGCCGCCAATCGGGCTTCGGCCCATTGAAACAGTCTGCGCTTCCTTCTCCAAGGAGGGACTGCTTGTCCCTCCCTGGCGGTTGATATAGGCCACCGCGGTGACATTGTCGGAGAGGACGCGTATTGCTCTTCGTCGAACTAAAGGCTCGAGAGCTCTGAGCGCTGAGGCTACCACTCGCAACTCCAGTCTGTTGATGGACCACCGAGACTCCTCCGCAGTCCAGCAACCCTGTGCGAACTGGCCCTCGCAATGAGCCCCCCAGCCTGCCAAACTGGCATCCGTCATCAGCAGTATCCAGTGCGGGGGTTCGAGAGGCATCCCGCAATCCAAGTTCCTTGGGCACCGCCACCACAGGAGAGCCTTCCTGGTTCGAGGAGGGCAGGGCAGCCGCATGGATAACGGATGATACTGAGGGGACCAACGACGCAACAAGGCCCGGCCCACGGCACTACCTCTATCACTGCTGCCATGGTTCCCAGCAGTTGAAGGTAATGCCATTCAGTAGGGATTCGCCTGCTCAGGAACTGCGAAACAAGGATCCTTAGGTCCACTGACCTCTTCTTGGACAGAAACGAACACTCTTCCTCTCCTGGTGTCGAACCTTGCTCCGAGATACTCGATCTCCTGCATGGGTATTTAACCTGTTCTTTGCCCGGTTGATGACCCACCTAACTCCTCCAGGGCTTCTACCACTCCGGCTGTAGCCGCGCGACTCTCCGCTTCTGACTTCGGCCGTATGAGCCAATTGTCCAAATAGGGATGCACCAGAATTCCCTCCTTTCGTAGAGCCGCGGCTACCACCACCATTACTTTGGTGAAAGTCCGGGGCGCTGTAGCTAGACCGAAAGGCAGCGCCTGGAACTGAAAATGACCTCTTGGCACCGCGAACCTCAGGAACTGTTGATGGGACCTTCAGACCGGGGATATGCAGATAGGCTTCCGTCAAATCCAAGGATGTCAGGAACTCTCCGCTCCTTACGGCCACAATGACCGACTTTAGGGTTTCCATTCGGAAGTGAGGCACCTTGAGACAGCGATTGATTTGCTTTAGATCTAGGATTCTTCCTTCTTTGGTACCACAAAATAAATTGAGTATCGATCGGCGCCGCATTGGTTTACCGGAACAGGAGCCACTGCTCCGAGCGCTATAAGCCTTGAAAGCGTGACTTCTATCGCCACCCTGAATGAAGGCTGGAAGTATTTGTTTTGCAAATTCGAGAGCGTAACCCTCTGATCACTTCCAGGAACCATTGATCGGACGTGACCCGGGACCAGGCGGGAAGAAACTGCCTTAAACGACACCCCCCCCCCCCACCGGCAGGCCGCCCTCCTGGACCCCCGTTATCTCATTGTGGTTTCCTAGGTCCCGCGGAGGAGGAAGAGGCCCCAAAACCTCTACCTGCTCCTCGAAACCCTCTGAAGCTTTGCCCCCTAGAAGGGAAATGGCCCCTAGAAAAGGGGTTCGATCTGGCTGGGCGAAACCTCCAGGGATCCCTTGGCTGGCTCCGCACAGGAGCAAGTGAGCGACCTTGTTTCGTTCTGTCCTCCGGAAGCCTGCCTCCCTTAGATTCGCCAAGGTCCTTTACCAACCTATCTAAGTCTTCCCCAAATAATAGCTTTCCCTTAAAAGGAAGACGACCCAGGCATGCCTTAGAAGAGGCATCAGCTGCCCAATTACGTAGCCACAAATAACGCCTAGCAGCCACCACCGAGGCCATGTTCTTAACTAGGCTCCTGATGAGGTCATACTGGCTATCCGCCAGGTAGGCAGCCCCAGACTCCAACCTAGCTGTAATAGCCTGCACGTCCCCTGAGGTACCCTCTGCTAACTGAAGTTGCTGGGACCACCTCAAACAGGCCCGAGCCACCCAAGCCCCCGAAACTGAGGCCTGTAAGGCGAGAGCACTAACATCAAAGGCTTGTTTCAGCAGCGTATCCAATTTTCTATCTTGAGAATCCCTCAGAGCCGCGCTGCCCTCGACTGAGATAGTCGTCTTCTTTGTCACTGCCGAGACCGCCACATCCACCCTGGGCGACTTCAGCAGATCTTTGTCCGGTTCCGGTAATGGATATAGGCGAGTCATAGAACGTACTCCCCTCAAACTTGACTCTGGTTGATCCCATTCCTCCTGGATCATCTGACGCACCACCCTGTGGACCGGAAACACCCTCTGAGACCTCCTCACGGCTTGGATTAAAGGATCCTCCAACGCTTCCTGCTCTGCTGGAGTGTCGGAGGCCACATTGAGCACCTTCAGGGACTCATTAATCAACGCTGGGAGCTCCTCTCGTCGAAAAACCTCGAACTATGCGGGATTGATCCTCCTCTGGAATCTCTCCCTCTTCGAGCTCCTCCTCATCTTCACCTAATTCTTTGTCCGAGACCTCCTCTTCCGGAGTGTCATGTGAGAAGGACGTGAGAGGCTCCTCGCTCATCAGCCTTGCGCGCTTGAGCGGGACCCTGGAATCCTGGGAGCTGGCCTTCAATGGTCTGGCCAACCCACCTTCCTTTGCCGTGCTCGAATCTCCTGCCCCAAGTCCCTGCTTGCGCATACAATAGGCCTTATGCAGCAAAAGGACAAAATCAGGAGAGAAGAGGTCCAAGGCACCCTCCCCCCCCCCCCCACCGGAAGTGGAGGGGAGGGACAGAGGAGGAACGGGTAAGTCCGAGGAAGGAGGTGGAGGAGAATGGGTCCCTCTCCTCCGCCCTCCAGAGGGTCTCCAGACCCTTGAGAAGTTTGAGCCATGGACAAATGGATTCCTTGTTCCACAGAAGCAGCCTCTGCAGCACAACCCCTGCAGATCCCTATTTCCGAGGCAGTACCCCTACGAGTGCCACAAGACGGGCACCGTGGCTTGCCAGTCATCCCCTTCGAGGCAAACTCAGAATTACTGCTTGAATAACCGATGCAATAACTTTACAACAAACTAATTTAAAAATTTGCAGAAATGCAAGCCGGGAAGGCCAATCAGTTCAATGCGCCCTCCCCTCCCCTCCCCTAATCTGTTAAACTAACACTGCAAGGATTTCCAAAAGGGAAAGAAAATAAAAAGGAAAATAAAAGTAAATTAAATTAAGGCAAAACCAGCAATTAGAAAAGGTTCAGAGAAGAGCCACCAAAATGGTAAAGGGGATGGAAGGATATTCCTATGAAGAAAGGCTAAAAAGGTTAGGGCTCTTTAACCTGGAAAAGAGACGGCTGAGGGGAGATATGATAGAAGTCTATAAATTAATGAATGGAGTGGAACGAGTAAACGTAGATAGACTGTTTACGTTATCAGAATATAGGAAGACTAGGGGACAAGCAATGAAGCTACAGGGTAAACTATTTAAGACTAATAAAAGAAAATATTGTTTCACTCAACGTGTAATCAAACTCTGGAATTTGTTACCGGAGGATGTAGTAAAGGCTGTTAGTGTAGCTGGGTTTAAAAAAGGTTTGGATGAGTTCCTGGAGGAAAGGTCCATAAACCATTATTAAGAAGGGACCCAGGATATCAATGCTTGACCTAGTACAAGCATTGCGGAACCTGTGTCTTTTGGGGAAACTGCTAGGTACGTATGACCTAGATTGGCCACTGTTGGAAACAGGATACTGGGCTTGATGGACCTTGGTCTGACCCAGTATGGCATATCTTATGTTCTTATGTAGATTTCTCCCTAGTACTTGCAGTTTTGTTGCTCCTAATCAGCTCGTTGCTCAGGCCCAAGGACACTAGTCGCTCTCCGCTGGTTTGTACGTGGAAGGCCTCAGCCACGTGGAGTTCTAACCGGCGGTCGGCGTCTCTGCTCGTGCCGCCGGTTAAGACTTCGTGCCCGCCGCCTGATTCGGCGCTGGATTCTGCGCTCCGGGAGCTGCTCTCTACACTCCGACGCTCCGGGAGCTGCCGCGCAAGGCTGGAGGCCTTGGGGGAATCGCGGTGCCACCTCAAGTGCTCAGCCATCCGGAGGGCTTTGGCGCGAGGCAGGGCAGGCCAATGGGAAGGGCCACGGGTTGCTGACTGGCCCAGCAAGCAAGAGGAGACTTCCCCGGTCCTCCTCGCTGCTGTCGGCAAACCTCCTCCTCCGGGCTGGGAGCCAAAGCGAAGGAAGGAGGAAGGGGGGGGAGGGAGGGAGAAAGAAATTTAAAGGTGCTGTAAATCTAAATTTAGGTAACTTAAGTAAATAAGGCAAATAAAGTAAATTAAAGAAAATCAATAGAACAAACAGAAGACTCCAGTAAGCTCTTGGCTTACAGAACCCTCCAGCTGCTTGGAGGCTGAGAATACTGGGATCGGTGGGTGGTGCCAGTGGTATTTATACCGCACCATCCTCAAAAAGGATGGGCTCAGCCTCCAAGCTGCTGGAAGGGTTGCGCAACCCAGAAGTAAAGGGACTGGACTGGAGTGATGATAAGGAATAATCTACATAACCTACAATACACTAAACTCATCCCTATTAACATCCATAGCAAATCATGTCCACAATTATAGACAGGTGGGGTGGCCTAAACAAGACGCAACTCCGAAAAATTATAGCCTACTCATCAATCGCCCATTTTGGATGAATGATGGCTGTAGCAACCATGTGCCCAAACCTAATATTATTAAATTTCATAATTTATCTAATCATAACATCAATATTCTTAATATTTAAAAACAACATCAACCAACCTATTATCTTTATCATGATCTAATGCACCAACAATAGCAGCCATTTCGTCACTAACATTACTATCCCTAGGTGGATGGCCACCAACCTCAGCATTTATACCAAAATGATTAATTCTACAAAGAACTGACTAAACGTACCATAATCACAGCAACAATCTTGGCTATATCATCACTACTCAGCCTATTTTTTTACCTACGATTAACCTATACAATAACCCTAACTCACTCCCCAAACACATCAAATACTACAATCACCTGACGACATAAATCCAACTAAACATCAACGCTCTACTCACTGATAACCATTATAACAAATTTTACTTCTACCTGTTACACCAAACCTACTGTCACTATAGAAACTTAGGATACACAGACCAAGGACTTTCAAAAGAGTTTAACCCTCCTAGTTTCTGATTAAGACCTGCAGGACTCTAACATCTTCTGAATGCAACCCAGACACTTTATTTAAGCTAAAACCTTCGAGATCGATGGGCTTTTATCCCATGACCTTTTAATTAACAGCTAAACGCTCAGCCCAGAGAGCTTCAATCTATTTTCTCCCGCCGCCGGGAGAAAGCCCAGACAGGGTTTATTCTGTTTTTTAAGATTTGCAATCTTTATTTTATTTATTTAGTGTACACTTGTATCCCGCTACTTCCAGCGATCAGCAGCGGCTTTCTATACATAACAATGTGGTTGTACAGGCCATGGATTAAAACATACATAATGATTAGTGGAAAGGTACTCAACACAACACTCGGATTACAGGTTTACATTTGATTGCAGGGCAATTGTTTTCACATGTATATACATATTTACAGGTTGTCGGATCTATTGGTGTCTGAATTAAGGTGCTCTTTCGTTGTGCATGGCGATACACTAGTGTTAGAATATAGCGACTAGGTAGGATTGAAATGCGTCTGGAACAGATGTGTCTTAAGATTTTTTCTGAAGTCTAGCAAATCTCCGTTTGCTCTCAGCTCGAATGGTAGTTGGTTCCATAGCAGTGGCGCTATAAATGAGAATGCTCGGTTGCTGGTATTTGCAGTGACAGATCTCAGGCTACCCGGGACAAGGAGGGTATTGAGGTTTGTGGTTCTTCTGCTTCTGTTATTTGGCTGTGCTGTGATAAGGGTGTTGAGGTACGAGGGTGCTATATTGTGAATGAGTTTGAATGCGGTGACTAGGATTTTATATTGTATGCGTGCAGTGATGGGGAGCCAGTGTAGTTCCATTAGTACTGGAGTGATATGATCCTTCAGGCCTTCCCTCATGATTATTCTGGCTGCCACATTTTGCGCCATTTGAAGGATGTTGAGGGTTTTTTTAGGCAACCCTTGCAGTATGGCGTTGCAGTAGTCCAGGTGAGGAATGATGAGGGCTTGAGCAACGGTCCTGATTTCAGAGTGCTCTATGATGCTGCGTAGTGGTTGCAAGACTTATCTTGTGGAAAATGGCTCGATTGGTAGTTCGGAGATGCTTTTCCATCTTTAGGTTGTAATCCAGTGTCACGCCAAGGTATTTTATTTTGTTCTTTGTGGCGTAGACGTTATTATTCATGGTGACTGTAGGTGGTGGGTTGAAGTCAGGTTTTCTGGAAATGCACATCACTTCCGTTTTCTTGTGATTTATTGACATGTTATTCTGTTGCAGCCAGATTTGGAGTTCACTGAGGCATCTTTCCAGTTGACTGATATTCGGGTTGTCGACATCAAGTTGAGTGTAGAGCATTAGATCATCAGCATAGATGTGATAGCTGATCTTGTGGTCCTGGAAAGTTTTACAAACTGTTCGTAGATAAAGGTTGAAAAGGAGGGAAGACAGGGCCGAGCCTTGGGTTTGAGGGAATGCTGCGGCGTTTTCGTTGTTGAAGTGGACTTGCTGCATTCTGTTGGTTATGTAGGAGGAGAACCCATTTCAGAGGGGTACCTCTAATACCTATGAAGGCGAGTCTGTTTAGTAGTGTGGGGTGGTGTATTGTATCAAAAGCGGCTGATATGTGAAATTCACCACAAGGCTGGTAAAAAGAGGACTTTATCCTCTGTCGTCGGGACTACAAACCGCCACTTACTCAGCCATTCTACCTGTGACAATAACTCGCTGATTATTTTCAAACAAACCATAAAGATATCAGTACTCTCTATTTAAACTTCGGTGCCTGAGCAGGAATAGCAGGAACTGCACTTATCCGCGCAGAATTAAGCCAACCTGGGACTCTTTTAGGAAATGATCAAATCTACAATGTTATTGTAACTGCCCATGCATTCGTTATAATTTTCTTTATAGTCATACCAATTATGATTGGCGGCTTTGGAAATTGATTAGTACCTCTAATAATTGGTGCCCCAGACATAGCATTTCCTCGAACAAACATGAGTTTCTGATTACCCCCATCATTTCTCCTTTTACTAGCCTCGTCTGGCACAGAAGCAGGGGCTGGCACAGGATGAACAGTCTATCCTCCACTAGCTGGCAACTTAGCCCATGCAGGCGCATCAGTTGACCCTACTATCTTCTCACTCCACTTAGCAGGAGTATCATCAATCCTCGGGGCAATTAATTTTATTACCACTATCATTAACATAAAACCCCCTGCTGTATCACAATATCAAACTCCACTATTTGTTTGATCAGTTTTAGTGACAGCAGTGTTACTGCTACTATCTCTGCCAGTGCTAGCAGCTGGTATCACAATATTCCTCACAGATCATAACTTAAGTACTACCGTCTTCAATCCGGCTGGTGGCGGAGACCCAATCCTTTACCAACACCTATTTTGATTATTTGACCATCCTGAAGTCTACATTTTAATTCTTCCTGGATTTGGTATGATTTCACACATTGTAACATACTACTCTGGTAAAGAACCATTTGGTTACAATGGGTATAGTATGAGCTATAATATCCATCGGACTTCTTTAATTTATCTTATGAGCTCACCATATATTTACAGTTGGTATAAATGTTGATACTAGAGCATATTTCACATCAGCAACAATAAATTATTGCTATCCCTACCGGAGTAAAAGTATTTAGCTGATTAGCAACCCTCCACGGAGAAGCAATCAAATGAGACACAGCTATGCTTTGATCATTATGTTTTATCTTTCTATTCACTGTCGGGGGATTAATGGGCATCGTAATAGCCAACTCGTCTCTAGACATTGTACTCCATGACACATACTACGTAATAGCCCACTTCCGCTATGTCTTATCCATAGGTGCAGTATTTGCAATTATAGGGGGGTTTATCCACCGATTCCCACTATTCTCTGGTTACACCCTACACAACACACGAACAAAAATCCATTTTGGAGTTATATTTGCTGAAGTAAACATAACCTTCCCACAACATTTTTTAGGCCTTGCAGGAATACCGCAATGGTATTCAGACCAGGGCCGGATTTACCTTGAGTGAGGCCCTACGCCAACAAAAATTGTGGGCCCCCAGAAAAAATAAAAACGAGATCAACTTACCAAAACAGAAATGGCAATAGATGTATAGAATTGCCTGACATAAAGAGGCAATAGGGACAAAATCAGCATCGGAATTCAAGAAATACATTATAAATTGTCTTATCCATCGGGGAAGAGGATCACTGAATGATCCGGCGGTACTACAGCAGCTACAGGAAACGGACCTGGCCGTCGCTGCTCCCCGGTACTCACTATGGCTTTGGTGTAACAGGCCACCGCCTCCTGGTACTTGCGGGTGACGAAGAGTCTGTTTCCCTGCTCCTTTAACTCTTGAGCGCTAGTGCTCTTCTCCAGACTCCCACCTCCCCCACTCTCCTTTTCCTCTTTCCCCTTCATGCCAGGGCCTGGAGAAGCTCGCGGACAGCCCCGTTCAGCTAGGCCGCAGCAATTTCAACTCTCTCTAGAGAGCGAGGGATCCAGGCTCGCACAACCCCGCCTCTCACTCTGACTATACCCAACACACCCACAAATAGGGTTGCCAACTTTTTCACCGAGAAAAACCCGACACCTGTGGCTCGCCATGCTCCACCCATTCTCTGCCCCTAGTCCCACCCCTGCCCCGCCCCCAGCCCCACCCACAAAAATTACCAAGGATACATGTAGGCTAACTTCCTTGGTCAGATAATAATTAAACTGGGAACCCCAAAATCCAAACATGAAATGTACAACATTGGAGAAATAAAACTATAAAGTAATTTCCTCTTGCACTAAACAAAAACGCAAAGATGTTAGCAATACACACTTCCCAGACCAGACATATTCCAGTTAATAAATTCAAAATAAAAAGTATTTTTCTACCTTCTGTTTGGGCATTTTTTCAGTTGCAATTGCTCCAGTCACTTTCTTCTGGTTTCTTCGTGTCTTCTGCGAGCTATCCATTTGTCCTTTCTTCTCTTTTAGATGTTTTCCATTCTCTCTCTATTTCTGCTTTAACATACTGATTGTTTCCCTTTTGCTCTTTCCCCCAATTCTTTCCTTATTCCTTTATCATCCATTTAAATTTCACCCTTCCATTTTCAAGCCCCTCTTACTCTCCCAATACCCAGCCCATCATAGACTTTTCTTCCACACAAAATATTTTTCCCCTCTCCATTCTCATTCCCCATCCATTCTAGTCCTCCCCCAAAATCAGTTCCCTTATAGTTCTAGACCCACCCAGCATCCACTCCCTTCTAGTCCCATTCTCCCATGCCCCACATCAGCCCATTTCCAGTCTTATTCCAGCTCTTCATAAGCCCATTTCCAGTGCTAGCCCTCACATCACAGGCCATTTCCAGTCCTAGCCCCGCCCCCCAATCACAGCCCATTTACAGTCCAAGTCCCCCATCACAGCCTATTTCCAGTCCTAGCCCCCACCATCACATCCCATTTGCAGTCCGAGTCCCCCTGCACCATCACAGCCCATTTCCAGTCCATGTCCCCCCCCCATAGCCCTTTTACAGTTCAGGTCCCCCCCCCATCACAGCCCATTTGCAGTCCTAGTTTCCCCCCCCCCCACCATCACAGACAGCCCATTTGCAGTCCAAGTTACCCCCCCCCCCCCATAGCCCTTTTCCAGTCCATGTCCCCCTCCCCATCACAATCCATTTCCAGTCCCTGTCCCCCCCCATAGCCCTTTTACAGTTCAGGCCCCCCCCCCCTCACAGCCCATTTCTTTCCAGTCCACGTCCCCCCCCCCCATAACCCATTTCCGGTCCAGGTCCCCCCCCCCATCACAGCCCATTTCTTTCCAGTCCAAGTCCCTCCCCCATAGCCCTTTTCCGGTCCAGGTCCCCCCCCAATCACAGCCCATGCAGTCCTTGCCCCCCCGACCAGCACCGCGGCTGTCTGAGGCTTTAGAGGGAGCTCGCGCGAGGCCCCGGCTCCCTCTGTACAGCTGCCAGCGTGAAGAGCCTTTTCCTTCACGCTGGCGGCTGTATCTGTAAAGCCGTGATTGCTGGGAAAGGTTAAAGGCAATACCCTTTAACCTTTCCCAGCATTCGCGGCTTTACAGACACAGCCGCCAGCGTGAAGGAAAAGGCTCTTCACGCTGGCGGCTGTAGAGAGGGAGAGGGAGAGGGAGACTCGCGCGAGCTTACCCTGCTCCCTCTGAAGCCCTCCGGTGTGTGGGCCGGCCCCGGGTGCAGGTTCTCTCAGTCCTGGGGACTCTTGTTTGTGGGCCCTTGCCAGCTGTGGGCCCTACGCCACGGTGTACCTGGCGTATATGTAAATCCGGCCCTGATTCAGACTACCCTGATGCATACATACTATAATCTCACTAGTCGCTGTTATTATAATAATGTTTATTATCTGAGAAGCATTCTCAGCTAAACGAGAAGTCCTAACTACAGAACTAACAATAACAAATGTAGAATGACTACATGGCTGCCCTCCATCTTATCACACATATGAAGAACCAGCATTTGTACAAGTACAAAAAGGGTAGGAATCGAACCCACATTTAGTTAGTTTCAAGCCAGTTACACAACCACTATGCCTCCTTTTTCATAAGATGTTAGTAAAGCATTTACATTATTTTGTCAAGATAAAATCAGGAGTTAGACCCACGTACATCTTTATGGCACAACCATCAAAACTAGGATTCCAAGATGCAGCATCACCAGTTATAGAACTACTTAATTGTATTACTACTTAGTACTCTAGTCCTCTATACAATTACAACTATAACAAAACTAACCAATACTAACATAATAGACGCTCAAGAGGTAGAAATAATTTGAACAGTCCTGCCAGCAATTCTTATAATTGCAATCGCCCTGCCCTCACTGCAAATCCTGTACCTCAGATGAAATTAGCAGCCCACACATTACAGTAAAAGCAATTGGCCATCAATGATATTGAACATATGAGTTCACTGATTTCAATATATTATCATTTAATTCATATATAACCCCCTCCGAATATCTTACCCCTGGGGAATTCCGACTACTAGAAGTAGATAATCATATAGTAATTCCAATAGAACTACCAGTCCGAGTAATAGTCTCAGCAGAAGACGTTCTTCACTCATGAGCTGTCCCATCTCTTGGCGTAAAAAGAGATGCTATTCCAGGACACTTAAACCAAACTACACTTACAGCCTCACGACCGGGCATCTATTACGGACAATGCTCTGAAATTTGCAGGGCAAAACATAGTTTTATACCTATCGTCGTGGAATCTGTACCATACTTTGAATTCCTAACCTGAACTATACTAGTAGAACTCTCATTAAGCAGCTAACATGGATAGCACTAGCCTTTTAAGCTAGCACCGGTGACCACCAATCACCCTTAGTGATATGCCGCAATTAAACCCATCCCCTTGATTTCCAATTTTCCTACTTTCCTGAATAATTCTTACAACCATTCTTGTCCTAAAAACAATAAACCACCAGACAATAAATGACATTTTAACAGAAACAAACTATAACACCATCCCTGTGAAACTGACAGTGACATTAACACTTTTCAATCAATTTATGAGCCCAACACTCCTATATATTCCACTAATTTTATCAACAACTCTAACATGAGTTTTAATTACAAACCAGCCCAAAAAATGAACAATAAATCGCTTAACAACCCTTCAATCCTGATTCCTATTTAACTTCAGAAAACAATTAATATCCACTATGGAGTGGAGTAGCCTAGTGGTTAGAACACTGGCTTGGTAACCAAGCAACCAGGGTTCGAGTCCCACTAGCACTCCTTGGGGCCTTCGGCAAGTCACTTAATCCTCCATTGCCTCGGAAGAAAGGCCTGGCAATCTACTTCCGGTGACACTGCCAAGAAAACCCAGGAGCTTCTGGGTCGTCAGGAGTCAGGACTGACTCAAAGGCACACATTGCATTTGCATGAACATAAAAGGCCAAAAATGAGCACTTTTATTAACCTCCTTGATAGTATTCCTTATCCTTACAAACCTACTGGGCCTCTTACCATACATGTTTACCCCAACCACTCAATTATCAATAAACATAGCCCTAGCAGTCCCAATATGGAGTGGAAGAGTGGAGGAGTGGCCTAGTGGTTGGGACGAGGTACTTCAGGCCGGAAGGTCTGGGGTTCAAATCCCACTAGAGGACAGCAACCTTGGGCCGGAAGGACTGGGGTTTCTAGTCCCACAGGTGCTCCTTGTGGTCTTGGGCAAGCCACTTAACCCTCCATAGCCCATGTTCCCTGTAAAATAGTTATCTCCAAGTTATAATGCCCTGTTCAATGTAATTTCAGTTTGTTCAATGTAAACCGCACTGATGCAGAATAGCGCGGTATATAAGATAATGTAAATAAATATGACTAGCTACTGTCCTCCTGGGTATACGACACCAAATAACCACATCCCTGGGCCACCTCCTTCCTGAAGGAACACCCACACTCCTAATCAGACCTCTATTTTAATCGAAACAATCAGCCTATTTATTCATCCACTGGCCCTAGGTGTACAACTTACCACCAACCTAACCACCGGCCACTTATTCATTCAACTAATCTCAACAGCGTCACTACTCTCAATACCAATAATGCAGACCATTTCATTTCTTACTACTTTAGTTCTTCTCCTACTTACAATCCTGGAACTAGCAGTTGCAATAATCCAGGCATACGTATTAGTCCTATTATTAACTCCATATCTACAAGAAAACATCTAAATGGCACATCAATCACGCTTTCCATATAGTAGACCCCAGCCCATGACCACTCACAGGCGCAATTGCTGCACTAATAGTGACCTCAGGCCTAGCAATATGATTCCACTTCAACTCAAAAAAAATTTGCTGGCTTAATCATCCTCTTATTAACAATATACCAATGATGAGACATTATCCGAGAAAGTACATTTCAAGGACACCACACACAACCTGTTCAAAAGGGCCTTTGATATGGAATAATTCTTTATTACATCAGAAGTCTCTTTTTTCTTAGGGTTTTTCTGAGCTTTTTACCGAGCAAGCCTTGCACCAATCCTTGAACTAGGAGAATGCTGACCACCCACAGGAATTCTACCACTAGATCCATTTGAAGTCCCACTATTAAACACAGCCGTACTTCTTGCCTCAGGCGTAACAGTAACATGAGCTCACCATAGTATATCAGGTAATCGAAAAGAAGCAATTCAATCACTCACACTGACAATTCTACTTGGCCTAGACTTTACACTACTACAAATCATAGAGTACTACAAAGCCACTTTCACCATCTCTGATGGCATTTATGGATTAACATTCTTTGTAGCAACAGGCTTTCATGGCCTACATGTAATCATTGGCTCAACCTTCCTCACAATCTGCCTAATACGACAAATTATATTTCACTTTACATCACACCACCACTTTGGATTTGAAGCCGCTGCATGATATTGACACTTTGTGGACGTAGTTTTATTATTCCTGTAACTAGCCTGAACTCAGAGGATCAGGTAGCCACTTTACAGATGCCTTCCAGAGACATCAAGGCAGACTCAACCCAAGAGATGGCTTGCGACCTAGAGGAGTGAGCTTAGACTCTCTCTAGTACCCACTTTCAGGTCAAAGGTTACACTGAACCAATGGTCTCTTTGATCCAGCGAAACAATGAGGACTTGGCTGCTGCCTACCCTTTCCTCAGACCATTAAAGAGAACAAAAAGAAGGTCCGACTAACAAAAGTAGCTGGTCTCTTCTAGGCTAGTCTCCTCACATCAAGCAGACACGGAGCGTTCTGACCAAAGGTCCTCCTGAAAAAGAGGACAGAATGATAGCCCAACTGAGGTGAAAAGAGAAACATAGAAACATGTCAGCGGAAAAAGGCCATATGGCCCATCTAGTCTGCCCTTCCAAATGTCATGTTTAAAGATTTATTCACCAACATTTTGAAGAAATTTCACACGAGGCAGCGTACAGCAAATGTAAAACGGGACATAGGCAACGAAAACCATTTTAAAAAGTTAAAAAAGTGCCACTTTAATAGATTAGAAGTGTTTAAAGGCCTTTAAAGTCTTAGCTTTTTAAAAGGCAATATCTACAACCCTTAAGCTTATACTTTTTTTTTAACAAGCTGATAAAGACTGTTCCAGGGGATATTTTTGTTTGTTTTTTCATTGCTGCAAATATGCTTTTACTGTGTTTACGGAGTTCAATACTTTCTCCCTACCCATTTAATTTATATGCAGATCATCAGAGAAGCAGGACTGTATGAAGACAACGGAGTTGTGAAGATTGCTGATGATACCACATTACTAGCTGAAAGTGAAGACGATCTGAAACATTTGCTTCTCAAGATAAAGGAACATAGTTTTAAAATGGGCCTGCACCTTAATATAGAGAACACAGAGATCCTGCCAACTGGCAAGATCAATAAATTCAATGTTGATGGAGAAGAAATTGAAATAGTGGACAACTTTAACCTACTTGGATCAACTATCAATAAAGAAGCAACAAGCAGTCAAGAAATCAGGTGACACATTGCTCTTGGCAGAATGGCTATGAAGGACCTAAACAAGATTCTCAAGAGCAGAGATGTCTCTCTCCATACAAAGATTCAACTTGTTCAAGCCATGGCATTTTCAATAATGTCATATAGGATGCGAAAGTTGGAAAGTGAAAAAAAGATAGGAAGAAAATTGATGCCTTTGAATTACGGTGCTAGCAACGAATACTGTGTATACCATGGACTGCCCGAAGAACAAACCAGTCAGTACTAGAGGAGATCAAACTTAAGCTTTCTTTAGAAGCTCAGATGACAAAACAGTTGACTTTCATACTTTGGACACATCATGCGAAGAGAGAGATCATCAGAGAAAGACATCATGCTTGGAAAGATGGAAGGTCAACATAAACGAAGAAAGCCAACAATGAGATGGATTGATACAACAGCAGCAGCTGTGGGTGCCAGTCTGTCAACAATAAGTTGCCTGACTGAAGATCAAACACAGTTTACGACAACTATCCAGAGGGTCGCCATGAGGACACCGACTCGACGGCCCTAAACAACATCGCATTTTCTTATTGGAGATGTTTAATTACTTGACATTTATATATATGCCTATTCAGTTAGGTGTCCTTCACCTAGAGCAGGGGCTCTCAACCCTGTCCTTGAGACCCACCTAGCCAGTCGGGTTTTCAGGATAACCACAATGAATATGTATGAGAGAGATTTGCATACACTGCCTCCATTATATGCAAATATCTCCCATGCATATTCATTGTGGCTATCCTGAAAACCCGACTGGCTAGCTAGGTCCCAAGGACAGGGTTCAGAACATCTGATCTAGAACAATATAGAATAACATTTTTCTAAAATGCATAAGCACTTAGCACATGAATTCTGGTTAAATTTGGAATCCAGCAGAGCTTGTAGTTAAATTTAAATAGTCACTCGGGGCCTAGCATCAAAGTACTTTTAGTTTAAATTTAACACAGAAGAGAGCTTTCTGGTTAAATTTAGAACCCATCAGAGAACTTGTAGTTTAAATTTCATAATAAGTAAGAGTCTAACAGCAGCAAAGAGCTATAATTTAAATCAAATCTGAATATAGCTTACCTCAGCAGCACAGGACAAGGTACTGTGTAGCAGCCCTCTTTTAATAAGAGTTATTTCCCTCCCTCCCCCCCAATACCCACCCCTGGGATAATCGTAGCTTTATAGGTACTTACACATCTTAAAAGACAGGAGGTGCTCTCAGGTGAAGCTCATTACCCAAATCAGTCATACACTAAGGACCTGAGATTAATTAAGCTTCAGATGAACAAGGTATATTAAACGTATTAGGTACAGTTTTATTAGTATAAATATCCATAGCAACCCTAAGTAAGTAAAGAACTTAAAGATCTAAACACAAGCTTAAAACTAAGATGCAGACAACAGTCCAGCAGCGAGATGGGGGCTTTCCAGTCTTTTGCATCGAGTGTCACAAGTATGATTTTCTCCCACTTGGTGAGAGGTCTTACGTATGCACTAGAAACATAGAAATATGACAACAGAAAGACCATATGGCCTATCTAGTCTGTCCTTCCATATCAACAACTACAAGAGTCCCCTTTTTACCTTTAGAGATCCTCTGTGTTTGTCCCTTGCTTTTTTGAATTCAGTTACTGTCCTCATCTCTACCACCTCCATTGGGAGACTATTCCACGGATCCACTACTCTTTCCGTAAAGAAATATTTCCGCATATCACTCCTGAATCTATCTCCCTTCACCCTCATCCCATATCCCCTCATAGCAGAACTTGCTTTCAATTGAAAGAGGCTCTCTCCCTGAACATTTATGCCACAGAGGTATTTAAACATCTCAATCATATTACCTCTATCCCGCCTTTCCTCTAAGGTGTACATATTAAGATCCTTCAGTCTGTCCTCATATGCTTTATAAGGAAGACCACTAACCATTTTAGTAACCACCCTCTGCACCGACTCCATCCTGTTCACATCCTTTTGAAGGTGCGGTCTCCAGAATTGCACACTATACTCCAAATGAGGTCGCACCAAAGACTTCTACAGAGGCATTATCACCTCCTTTTTTCTGCTAGCCATTCCTCTCCGTATGCACCCAAGCATCCTTTTAGCTTTTGCCGTTGCCTTTTCTACCTGTATAGCTACTTTAAGATCATTAGACACAACCACGCCTAGGTCCTGCTCTTCTCTAGTGGACAAAAGTACTTCACCCCCTATACTATATTGCTCCCTTGGATTGCTGCAGCCCAAATGGATGACCTTACATTTTTTAACATTAAATCCCAGCTGCCAAAATCTAGACCAGTCTTCAAGCTTAGCTAGATCCCTCCTCATGTTATCTTCACCTTCCTGGGTGTCTACTCTATTGCAGATTTTGGTATCATCTGCAAAGAGGCAAAGCTTACCCGACAGCCCTTCCGCTATATCACTAACAAAGATGTTAAAAAGAAAATCGGACCAAGGACAGATCCCTGGGGCACACCACTGGTAACATCCTTCTCCTCAGAGTGAGCTCCATTTACTTGTACTCTTTGTCGCCTCCCACCCAACCAATTTCTAACCCAAGCAGTAACTTTAGGGTCCATCCCTAGGGTGCTCAGTTTGTTTATAAGTCGTCTGTGAGGAACAGTGTCAAAGGCTTTACTGAAATCTAAATACACCACATCTACAGCTCTCCCTCGGTCCAACTCCGTGGTCAACCAGTAAAAGAAATCAATCAGATTTGTCTGACAAGACCTGCCTCTGGTGAATCCATGCTGCCTGGAATCCTGTAATCCGCTGGACTTTCTCTTTCAGCAGCGTTTCCAATAATTTACTCACCACCGAAGTTAAACTAACCAGCCTGTAGTTTTCAACCACATCCTTACTTCCGTTTTTGTGTAAAGGCACCACATGAGCCTCTCTCCAGTCCTTTGGCACCACTCCCGACTCCAACGAGACATTGAAAAGGTCAGTCAGTGGAGTTGCTAGAACATCCCCAAGTTCCCTCAGTATTCTAGGGTGTATCCCATCCGGCCCCATCGCTTTGTCTACCTTAAGTTGACTTAGTTTCTCACAAACATAGTATTCTAAAATTGTTCAAGATGTCCCTCGCTTCTGTTCCTATTTGTGGGTGTTTTCTGAGGTCCTGTTCCTGGTTCTTCATCTGTGATCACAGAACAAAAATATTTGTTAAACAATTCCGCTTTATCCTTATCAGCTTCTACATATTCCCCCCCTGCACCCTTGAGTCTGACAATACCACTTTTGCCCTTCCTCTTCTCACTAATATATCTGAAAAATGTCTCATCCCCCCCATTTTATTGCATTGGCTATTTCCTCCTCCTTTTGAATCTTTGCCTTCTTGACTACTTTGCTAGCTTCTCTAAGTTTTTCCAAATACAGATTCCTGTCTTCCTCTCTCTGTGATATCTTGTATTTCATGAAGGCCTCCCTCTTTTTCTTCACCTTTTTCAGCTACTTCTTTCGAAAACCATAGTGGTCTCCTTTTCCTTTTACCTTTATTTACCATTTTAACAAAAAGGTTGGTTGCCTTTAAAATACCCCCTTTCAGTTTTGCCCCCTGTTTTTCTACATCCCCCAGTTGTTCCCCTCCCACTAACGGCTCCCTGAGGTATTGGCCCATCTTCGCAAAGTTACTCTTCCTAAAGTCTAAGATCCTCAACTTTGAATGGATTCTAACAGCCCTAGTCCTAATACTGAACCACACCATCTGGTGATCACTGGATGCAAAATGATCTCCCACTACAACATCAGAAACACTTTCACCATTGGTAAGCACCAAGTCCAGTATGGCCCCTTCACGTGTGGGGTCTGTTACCAATTGCCTGAATAGTTCTCCCTGTAGAGAATCCAGGATCTCCTTACTTCTAGATGATATTGATTGGCACATTCCAGCTGCAGTATCTGGCATATTGAAATCTCCTATCAGTAGCACTTCCCCTTTCCTAGCAATGCTGTGTATGTCTCCAATTAACTCTCTGTCCACCTCTTCCTCTTGTGAGGGAGGTCTGTATATCACACCAATGCAAATAGATTTCTCTTTCCCTCTTTCTAGTTTAACCCACAATGCCTCCTCTCTCCCTTTTAAGCTCTGTAATTCCAAAGCTTTAATAGTAGCTTTTACATATAGTGTCACTCCTCCTCCCCTTCTTCCTACCCTGTCCTTTCTAAATATAATATAGCCAGGTATAGTTACATCCCAATCATGGTTTTCTGTGAACCATGTTTCTGTAACTACCACTAAATCCAAGTCAGCCACTCCCACCAAACCTTCAACATCAGGGATCTTATTTCCCATGCTACGGGCATTTATACACACTGCTTTCCATATGTTACCCCTGTTACCCATTTCCATAAAGGTGCAAGGAGCTCTTTGCTCTCAGGGAACGAGTCCTTTCTCTAGAGGCTAGAGTAGCAGACTTGGAAAACATAAGACAGACAGAGAGGTACATAGACGAGACCTACAGGGATATAGTCCTGAAGTCCTACCTCCAGTCTAGCAGCATCCCTGTTGCTATGGAGGAGAGACGTCACGTGACAGGACAGCATCACCCTGGTGTGGCAGGAAGTGATCCTCTAACTAGGACCTGTCCTCCAGGTGATGTAAAACCCTCTCGCACCGAAAACAATTCTCCAGGGCTATGTGCCCATGAGGGAAGGGTTAGGACAGCCGTCATAGTTGGTGATTCGATCATTAGGCATGTAGATAGCTGTGTGGCTGGTGGACATGAGGATCGCCTGGTAACATGCCTGCGTAGTGTGAAGGTAGCGGACCTCACGCGCCACCTAGATAAGGTCTTAGATAATGCTGGGGAGGAGTCTGCTGTCTTGGTACATGTCGGTACCAATGACATAGGAAAATGTGGTAGGGAGGTTCTGGAGGCTAAATTTAGGCTTTTAGGTAGGAAGTTGAAATCCAGAACTTCCAGGGTAGCGTTCTCCGAAATGCTTCCTGATCCACGAGCAGGACCCAAAAGGCAGGCAGAGCTCCGGAGTCTCAATGCGTGGATGAGACAATGGTGCAGAGATGATGGTTTTGGATTTGTTAGGAACTGGGGAACATTCTGGGGAAAGGAGGGGCTCTTCCAAAGGGATGGGCTTCACCTTAACCAGGATGGAACCAGGCTGCTGGCATTAACCTTTAAAAAGGAGATAGAGCAACTTTTAAACTTGATAGTAGGGGAAAGCTGACAGTCGCCCAAGAGCGGATGGTTCAGAAGAATGTATCCTTGAAGGATACTACCAAAAACAGAGAGGTTCTAAAAAAAAGAGTAAAGTAGCCCAAATGCCCTCGAGTATGGAGCAGACAGAGCTTAAAGATTCCAAATTACCCATGTCTACCAATAGCCAAATTAACATGAATAAAATAGTGTCTCTAAAATGCTTGTATGCAAATGCTAGAAATCTTAAAAATAAGATGGGAGTGTTAGAATATATAGCACTAAATGAGAGATTAGATATGATTGGAATATCAAAGACATGGTGGAAGGAGGACAACCAGTGGGACACTGTGATACCTGGGTACAAACTATATCGTAATGATAGAGCTGATCAAATTGGTGGAGGGGTTGCGCTCTATGTTAGAGAGGGCATTGAGTCAGAAAGGATTAAAGTTTTGCAGGAAACAAAATTTGCTGTAGAATCTCTATGGATTGAAATTCCATGTAAAAAGGGGAAGGCGATGGCAGTGGGGGTGTACTATCAACCGCCTGGCCAGAATGAACAAATGGATGATGACATGCTCAAAGAAATCAAGTAAGCTAACAAAAGTTACAGCGCAGTAATAATAATGGGTGATTTCAATTACCCCGGTATTGACTGGATCAGTGCCACGGCAGGACATGCTAGGGAGATAAAGTTCCTAGATGAAATTAATGACTGCTTCTTGGAGCAGCTGGTTCATGAACCGACCAGAGGGGAAGCCATATTAGACCTAGTCCTTAGTGGAACACCAGATCTAGTGCAAGAGATAAAGGTGTTGAGCCACTTGGCAATAGTGATCATAGCATGATCGCATTTGATTTAATTAGTGGAGGAGGGATAGTAAAGAAATCCACAGTACTACCTTTTAATTTTCGAAAGGGAGACTGATAAAATGAGGAAAATAGTTAAGAAAAAACTAAAAGGAGCAGCTGCAAAGGTTAAAGACGTACATCAAGCTTGGGTGTTGTTGAAAACTACTATCTTGGGAAGCACAGAACAGCTGTATTCCACGCTTTAAGAAAAGTGGAAGGAAGTCCAAAATACTGCCAGCATGGTTTAAAGGTGAGGTCAGAGAGGCTGTTGCCAAAAAAGTATCTTTCAGGAAATGGAAAAAAAAAAGCCAAAAACGACGAAACCTGGAAACAGCACAAGCACTGGCAAGTCAAATGCAAGTCATTGATAAGGCAGGCAAAGGGAAAATTTGAGAAGAAGCTTGCTGCGGAAGCAAAAACGCGAAATAAAGACTTTTTCAAGCACGTTCGTAGCAAAAAACCTGTGAGTCAGTTGGTCCATTTGATGATAGAGGGGTTAAAGGGGCACTAAAAGGCGACAAGGCGATAGCGGAGAGACTGAATGAATTCTTTGCTTCGGTCTTTACTGAGGAAGGTGTAGGGATGTTACCGATGACTGAAGTGGTATTTAAAGGTGCGGAAGAATTGAAGGAAATATCGCTACATCGGGAAGATGTCTTACAACTATTAGATAAACTGAAGAGTAGCAAATCACCTGGGCCGGATGGTATACATCCAAGGGTGTTGAAAGAACTGAAATATGAGATTGCAGACCTACTATTAGTAATCTGTGAACTGTCATTAAAATCATCTCTAATACCTGAAGATTGGAGGATCGCCAATGTAACACCAATTTTTAAAAAGGGTTCCAGGGGTGATCCGGGAAACTACAGACCGGTGAGCCTGACGTCAGTACCGGGAAAAATGGTAGAAACCATCATAAAGAATAAAATTACTCAGCATGTAGATAGTCATGGCCTAATGGGACTCAGAAAAGACCCAATAGCACCACCAAATCCAGGAATATTGTGTAATCGCCTGGGCGTGTGCTGGGTATAATACATCAATGGCTTATGAATAATAGAAAACCAAGTCAACAGTCATTGTATAATCGCTATGATAGTGAATAAAAAAAACTTAGCTCAATACTTGATGTGACCCTTCTCGGTCTTCTTATTTTTTTCTTGTTTTTCAATTTTATACTGTTCACTCCTATTTCTTCTTGCCATTCCTAAGTGATGAACAAGGAAGGCAAGGAAGGCACTGTCCCAACGCCAATCTTATGAGGCGCCCGTGCGTTTCTCCTCTGGGGGTTCTCAAGGGACTTGTTCTTCAACAGATTCTGATACTGGCGTAGCTTGTAATCTTGAATCATTAATCTCCCGTTACTCCCGTTACTCCTTCGGGAGTTCTCAGCTTTCCCGAAGGAGTAACGGGAGATTAATGATTCAAGATTACAAGCTGCGCCAGTATCAGAATCTGTTGAAGAACAAGTCCCTTGAGAAACCCCCAGAGGAGAAACGCACGGGCGCCTCATAAGATTGGCGTTGGGACAATGCCTTCCTTGCCTTCCTTGTTCATCACTTAGGAATGGCAAGAAGAAACAGGAGTGAACAGTATAAAATCGAAAAACAAGAAAAAAATAAGAAGACCGAGAAGGGTCACATCAAGTATTGAGCTAAGTTTTTTTTATTCACTATCATAGCGATTATACAATGACTGTTGACTTGGTTTTCTATTATTCATAAGCCATTGATGTATTATACCCAGCACACGCCCAGGCGATTACACAATATTCCTGGATTTGGTGGTGCTATTGGGTCTTTTCTGAGGCTTATGTTAGTGACAAAGATAGAATTACTGTAAGATAATACACAAGTGAATTGTTGAATGAGTCCACATTGAGTTTAATAGCAATTATCATTCACGAAGCACGGCCTTTTGGCACTTTAGCATGGCCTAATGGGAGACAGCCAACATGGCTTTAGTCAAGGAAGATCTCGTCTTACTAATCTGTTATGTTTTTTTGAAGGTGTGAACAAACAGGTGGACAAAGATGAGTCGGTTGATATAGTGTATCTAGACTTTCAGAAAGCCTATGACAAGGTCCCTCAGAGACATTTGGCAAAACTAAAGAGTCATGGGATAGGAGGTAGTGTAATATTGTGGATCAGGAACTGGTTAAAAGATAGAAAGCAGAGGGTAGGGCTAAATGGCCAATTTTCCCAATGGAGAAAGGTGAATAGTGGTGTACCCCAGGGATCTGTACTGGGTCCGTTGCTTTTTGACATATTCATAAATGACCTGGAAAGTGGAATAAGGAGTGAGGTTATCAAATTTGCAGATGACACAAAACTATTTAAAGTTGTTAAAACCCAAGAAGATTGTGGAAAATTGCAAGAGGATCTTGATAAATTGGAAGACTGGGCATCAAAATGGTAGATGAAATTTAATGTGGACAAGTGCAAAGTTATGCACCTAGGGAAGAACAACCCAAACTATGGTTACACGATGCAAGGTTCCACATTAGGAACCACCACCCAGGAAAAAGATTTAGGCGTCATTGTGGATAACATGTTAAAACCCTCTGCCCAGTATGCAGCTGCGGCCAAGAAAGCAAATAGAATGCTAGGTATCATAAGGAAAGGAATGGAAAATAAAACAAAAAGA
This sequence comes from Ichthyophis bannanicus, assembly GCA_033557465.1. NCBI lineage: Eukaryota > Metazoa > Chordata > Amphibia > Gymnophiona > Ichthyophiidae > Ichthyophis > Ichthyophis bannanicus. The sequence continues at coordinate 549,875,169 of CM066035.1, forward strand.
TATTATAATGCCGCTATATGGTTCCATGGTGAGACCTGTGATAAGGAAGCTTATCATAGCTCAGGAAGGAGCTATAGAAAAGGTGAAGTGACTCTGAACAAGCAACCTGTCAGTTCTGGTAGAAATAAGAAAACAGAATTTTGCCATAAAAGACTACCAGTCCCAGAATGCACCAGGTTTCCAACAGCCATTAGAGGAGCTGAAGTGGGGAAACGTGTGTTCAATCAGGAGGGCTATGAGGTAATCCCTAAGCACTCATCTCAAAGGGCAGGGCCTGATTCAGCACAGCTGCGCTGTGTTAGGGAGGAGCACTCATCTAAGCAGAATAAGAGTAGAGTTTATTCTACAGATGACCATCTTCATGATCACCTTGGATATCCAGAAAATTGTCCTCAGTATCCTGAGAATCAGCTTGAGTTTGATCATCAGTTTCATCTGAAGGATCATCAGAAGCAGAAGCCAAACCGGACGGACAGAGAGGGAAAGAGACCCTTTGGAAGAAGGAAGAGAAAAGCCTTTGAGAGGTCTAGAAGAGTCCAAAGCAGTACATATACTGGGAGGTATTCCCAGGGCCAGCATACACCACTGGACTGGGGAAAGCCAGAGGAATGGTGCTGCAGAGCTAGGAATCACCAGAGGCTACCTGTGAGGGAGACGGCTGCACGTGGAAGGGACCCTAAGACCTGTGCCAGAAGGTATGTGAAGAGAGATCCAGTGTCCAGGGATCTGGATTGGAAGGCTGGACATAAGAACTGGACTACATACTGGCCAGGCTATATAGAGAGGAACTCTAGCAGCAATGGAAGCTCAGGTATTTATTTATTTATTTATTTAACATGTTTTGTATCCCGCCTTTTCCTTCAATCAAAGCGGTTAATACAGCACAAAGTTAAACAAAGGTGAGGGAAACATACATTGCATTATCATTACATCACAACAAAACACTAGGAGTACAAACAGGGAACACAGTACATAACTTACATTACATTACCTTACATTAACTACAAACAGCATATCGCTGAACAGAATGAGCATATAGCAGCAGATAGTGGGTCCCGCACGGTCCACCGCCTAAGGGCCACGCCAAAGGGCCCTCTTGCGAGGCCCTCAGGCGCGGGCCCGCAAGGCACGGGCGCGCCATTGCTGAAGGGATTTTAAATGATTTGAAAAGTGCTCAGATTGGCTGCAGTTTTCTCTCACACACAGTTCCCAACTAAGTAGGCACAGCTGATTCTCACTCACTGCTCACAGGATCGTTGGAGCCTTTGCTGAAGGGATTCTAAATGATTTGAAAAGTGCTCAGATTGGCTGCAGTTTTCTCTCACACACAGGTATGAACACTGATCTATGCCCTAGCTATAACCTTGAAAGACAGCAGGGAAACAAGTATTCTCCTGAAAATGCTCCATTGAGATTCATCTGTGCCAATCCATGATATTGAACCCATGCTTGTTGAACAAGGGGGAATAATAGCAGATGAGGATCCTGTTTATATGGACTGCTCTATCTAAACTCCGTTGGTAACTTTCTGTTATAAAGTACAGCAACCATCACAAAGAAATACAAATTTGTTCTTTAATCTACTCAGAAAAGCTCCTGAAGCAGGATTTGACCCACACAGTGGAAGGCAAGCCAGCTAAGGGGTTTCAGCTGGATAACTGCTAGCAATTAAGAACAGTTTGTTTCTTGCTTTGTGGCTTTTCATTTGTTGTTTTCCTGATTTTAACTTTGTTTTTCCCAGTTAACACTGAAAGCAAGTAACCTAATTTATGTGCTACCAAGCATATCTGTGTTGGGAGAAATAACCGCATAAATAAAAATCTTATTGGCTTTACCCAAGAGCACAACTAAATTATTGTCAGCAGCTGGGTCTGGTGTGAATGAACTACATTGCCCACAATACCTTGCAAATCATATAGATATATGCACTTGCCAAGACTGTTGAAGATTCTCACCCAGGCAGCCGTCTGACAGACTGCACCTTGAATATTGTGTGCAATTCTGGTCACCGTATCTTAAAAAGGATATAGCGTTATTAGAAAAGGTTCAGAGAGGAACCTTTACCATTTTGGCTCAGAGAGGAACCAAAATGGTAAAGGGGATGGAAGGATACTCCTATGAAGAAAGGCTAAAAAGGTTAGGGCTCTTTAACCTGGAAAAGAGACGGCTGAGGGGAGATATGATAGAAGACTATAAATTAATGAACAGAGTGGAACGGGTAAACGTAGATCGATTGTTTACGTTATCAGAATATAGAAAGACTAGGGGACATGCAATGAAGCTACAGGGTAAACTATTTCAGACTAATAAAAGAAAATATTTTCTCTCTCAACATGTAATCAAACTCTGGAATTTGTTACCGGAGGATGTAGTAAAGGCTGTTAGTGTACCTGGGTTTAAAAAAGGTTTGGACAAGTTCCTGGAGGAAAGGTCCATAAACCATTATTAAGAAGGGACCCAGGATATCAATGCTTGACCCAGTGTCTTTTGGGGAAACTGCTAGGTACGTATGACCTAGATTGGCCACAGGATACTGGGCTTGATGGACCTTGGTCTGACCCAGTATGGCATCTCTTATGTTATGTTAATTAGCCATGCTAATGGTTCCCACATATGTCACAAAACCCCTAGGGAATGATCTTATACCACAAACCAAACGAATTCCCTCTATAACCCCCTCATTAAGAAACAATCTCTTTTTGTCGGACGGTTTGCTTTGAGAGAATGACCCCTCTTGTAGCAAACCTTTCTTTTATTCGTTTATTCGTAAGCAGGTTCAAAGGAACACTATTAAAATTTTATAGTTACCATCCCATAGCTATGCGTCGGGGTCTCCCAGTTGGACAATTTTTTCGGATAAGATGCCTTTGTTCTATCCTATCAGAATATGACAAACATGCAGCAGATTTGACAATGCTTGATAGCCCGGGGCTATCCCACAGAATTGGTTTCATCGGCATGTAAACGAGCACGTTATAATCACCCAGAATGGTGGGATTATACAAGGGAAACTAGTGTGGAAAAGAGGGACAAACCTATAGTGGGAATCCTTCCATTTATGCATTTAACTGATCGTGTAAGTAAAATTTTGAAAAAACATATTACAAGTGCATACTTGTTTTCAGAATCCTTTAATGCTTGCCTATCGCCATGGGCGTTGTTTTCAGAATCCTTTAATGCTTGCCTATCGCCATGGGCGGAATATAGCTAACTTCGTTATGAATCCAGATGATCGAGATTAACTATTTCACCAGGGTCTGAACAGTTAGGACATTACTCTTGTGGAGCTTGTGATTTTTGTACTGCTATACTTCCAGGTCCGCATTGGCAGGACATTTCTTCTAAAACCACTTATAAATCATTTCATCGGACTGATTGCAGGACAACTCATGTAGTTTATTTGTTGATTTGTCCTTGTCTTCTAAAATATGTCGGAAGGACAACAAGATCTGTAAAGATCCGTCTACAAGAACATAGATCCCGACATCGGACACAAACTTTGACTGCCCCAGTGGTAGTGCATAGCATGTGCAAAGGGCATAGTTTTTCAGAATATAGGTGGCGATTAATTGATCATGTGCCTTCAACCTTTCCGGGAAGCAATAGGACTCAAAGATTGCAAACTTTAGAGCAAAAATAGATTTTCTGGTTAAAGACAGTGAGTCCCCCAGGGTTTGAATATCAAACTGGATTGGTGGAGTATGTTGTAAGTTTACTAGAACATTTTCTATTAGAGTGATTTCAATATGACGTCATGATTTATTTATTTATTATTTATTTAGTATTTCTTTTATACCGCGCTATTGACATCAGTGCGGTTTACATCAAAACATAACATATGCATTTCAGGGTCATCGAGATGCATTTACATTTGAACAGGGATTGGAAACTTGGATAACAGGGTAAATTAACAAGAGTTATAAAATACATATCTACATTATATACATCATGAGGGTAATTTCTTGTCGGGACTAAGCAGGGAGGTATCTAGTGAATAGGTGATGTTTTAGGGCCTTTCTAAGTTGGGTTAGGTCTGTAATAGCTCTGAGGACTTTCCCTATAAGGAACACGGAGGTAGTTGGTGAGGCATTCAGCCTTGATTATAGCCTGAGGAAGGGTGAGAAGCAACAGGACCTGAAACATGGCGCTGTGTAGCTGCCTACTTATGGGTTTGGTTTTAAATAGAGCCAACCAGTCATCGATTAATTGGAAAGGAAATCCATCGATCTGTATAAAGGAGTAAAGGAACACCGAGTTGCCGATTGAAACGTATGAAATGATGAAAGCGGCTGGGGTTCCTACAGCGGAATGTAAATATTCAATGATCGCCTGAAACAGATAAGTAGGCATTTTTATGGTTATATATTTAGGGGGTCATAGCATGTGAAGTTCCTTATTTATTCACGGTTTTTAGTGAATTTGAGTACACTCAATAAAATGAATAAAAGGTTTGCTACAAGAGGGGTCATTCTCTCAAAGCAAACCATCTGACAAAAAGAGATTGTTAGTTAATGGTTCCCACACAGCATGTGCTGAGTGCAAGCCTAATCCACACATTAAGTGTATAATGTGGAATGAGCAGGGAATACTTGTGGACTACCCCTTGCAGTTAGCGCACGACAACAGTTAAGTCTACAAAACCTTTACCACACTTTAGTAAGAGTCACTAAATTCTAATAAGATGGATATTCAAACTTACATTTTTTTACATTTTTAAATTCATAAGACCATAAGGATTTGCCATACTGGGTCAGACCAATGGTCCAAAACACAGTATCCTGTTTGCAACAATGGCCAAATCCAGATCACAAGTACCTGGCAAGATCCCAAAACGTAGACAGATTCTATGCTAATTATCCCAGGGATCAACAGTGAATTTCCCCCAGTACACTTTAATAATGGTTTATGGATTTTTTTCTCCAGAAACTTGTCCAAAACCTTTTTAAATCCAGCTACATTAATTTACTGCAACCTTCAGTACTGAATTCCAGAATCTAATTATGCACCGAGTAAAAAGACAGTTTCTCTGATCAGTCTTAAATATTCTATTTTGTAGCATCATGGCATGTCCCTTAGTCTTTGTTCTTTTTTGAAAAAGTAAACAACCAATTCATTTTTACTTGTTCCACTCTAATTATTTTATAGACCTTTATCATTTCTCCTCTCAGCCATCTCTTCTCCAAGCTAAGAAGCCCTAGCCTTTTCAGCCTTTTCTTATAGTGATATTCTTGCATCCCCTTTATCATTTTAGTCACCCTACTCTGTACCTTTTCCAATTCATCTGTATCTTTTTTTTTTTAGATGTATGATCAAAACTGCACACAATATTCAAGGTGTGGTGGCACCATGGAGCAATATGGAAGCATTGCGATATCCTTTGTTTATTCTCCATTCCTTTCTTTATAATTCCTAGCATTCTAATTAGCTTTCTTGGCTGCCGCTACATGTAAAGGGTCTGTTTCTTGTTGGTCACTCCAGGCCAGGAAATCCCGAACCCTCATCTGCGGTGTGCTGCTCCGGCTGGCTGGAATCCAGGGGAATAAAACTCACAGACCACACAGAAGGAAATTATGCAAGTTTATTCCAAAGGGTGGAGGGATTGTCCGTATTTTATACATTCTTAGAAACATAGTCATACGTCATTCACCCATCTTCTGGGGGCCCACTATAGTTTATCAGTAACTAATGCAAATACAAGTCATCCTTGAGTAGAACAATCAGTTTAGCTTACACAGCACATTCCTTTTTCCATACCCACCAGAATGTACAAAGGGCACATACATAGAATTCTGATTTCTATAGGATTCTAATTTCTCTTGTGCAGGCCTCCTGTATATGCACTTAAACTAAGCATTATTATTACAAAGGGCACATATATAGGATTCTGATTTCCCTAACAATCCCCCCTTTGGGCCTGCATAGGCCCACTATAAGAACAGCCTAACAATCTACTACAAAATAACTAAACAGGGAGTTAGCTGTCGGAGCGTGAGGGAGGAGAGCGTGAGGGAGGAGTGCGTGCCCTGTTGAGGGCTCTACAGTGTGCCGGGACTATCTTGCTGCTGCTGCGGGTCCACTGCAGGCACTCCTGGGACAGCCTGATACAGGTGGGGACCTCCGGTGTCTTTAAAACCTTCCTTTTGACCATCTGGAAGTGGAGTTAGCTGTCGGAGCGTGAGGGAGGAGTGCGTGCCCTGTTGAGGGCTCTACAGTGTGCCAGGACTATCTTGCTGCTGCTGCGGGTCCACTGCAGGCACTCCTGGGACAGCCTGATACTGGTGGGGACTTTGCCTGGTATAAAGTGCAGTTTTGCTTTCTCCGCATCCGTGGAGCGCGTCCGTGGGGCGTGTTTGAAGGGGCGTGTCTAAAGGGGCAGGTTCTGCCCCTTAGACGCCCCTTCGACGCCACATTGACGCTGCATCGACGGAGGTATTGTGCTGTGTTGGTAGTCGCTGGGTTTTGCTCTGAGATTTGGTTTGTACTTTGGGGTTTTTTCTTATATAATTGTTGGGTTTACTATGGGGAAAAGGAAGGCTAAACTGCAGGGCAAATCCCAGTTGGCTGGCTCTGATGGGGCGAAACCAGCTGGCCCTTTAGATAAACATTTTGCTCCTGTACCTGTTGCTCAGTCTTCTCCAGAGGGGGTGTCCCTGAGCCTGGGGGGGGAGATCTTCTCCTCCCCCCTGTCCTGGTGTTGATGGCATGAGTATGTTAGGGGGTTTGCCTCTGTCGGTTAGTAGGGATAAATCTGTGATTAAATTGCCTTCTCCAGTTCAGTTGACAGCACTGGATGGCTCTGTTGAACTACCAGCCCTGGCTTCTGAATCGGAAGTTACCTTGAAAGATTTATGGGGGGCTTTGAAATCTATAGACGCCAAAGTGTCTGTAACCTTTGGCTCTTTAGCTTCCTTTTCTCAAGATACTGCTTTAGCTATGCAGCAACTTGATAAGAAAGTTTCTTCACTTGACAAGGCAGTTGATAAATTGGAGTCTCAGGTGCTCCCACTCCAGTCTATAAATGTGATGGGTATTAAAGATTCTCTGATTTTACATTCTAAGCTGGAGTCACTAGAGAATTCCATGCGGTCCTGTAATCTGAGAATTTTAAATTTTCCCTATACTTCTTTGTTGTCACCAAAAATTCTATTTGACAAATATGTGAAAGAAGTGTTTGACTTTTCAGATATTATTGAGGTTAATCAGATATATTATATTCCTTCTGGTGTTAAAAAGCTAAATGCCGCTGACGGAGAACTTGATGAGATTGTCCCCAGTGTGGTTAACCTTACTGCCTTCCTTGAGGATTCCTCTGATAATATTAATGTGCGATCTACTTTATTGGTCACTTTATCTTCTGTCCAGGTAAAACAACGTATCTTAAAAGCTTTCTTTCTTTCTTTATTTATTTATTTTATTCATATTTCTATACCGCATCTTCCAAAGTTCAGTTGCGGTTTACAGCTAACAACAATTAACAAAGCAAGTTTGTTTTACATGGAACATTGAGATATAACAGAACTTATTTACAGGAACATCATATTAAATGTAGAATAAACAGTGCAATATAATACCAAACCGTGTGCAAACTATGTACAAGTTTATGTATGAATATATCAAGGGTGAGTGCTATCTGTGTGGGTTAAAGGGCTTTTGCATGGAGCATGGAGCAATCCGATTAGCTCTTTAACCTTTGTCTAAAGTAGATAATGAATTATCTGTTTTATAATGTTTGGTAAACAGATAGGTTTTTAATTTCTTGCGGAGTTCCATTATCTCTGTTAGCTTTCGTATCTCCTCTGGGAGGGAGTTCCAGATTGTAGGGGCAATATGGGAAAAGGCTCTATTGTTTGTTGATTTATGTGCTTTTGTAAAATCTTTCGGGATTTTCAGTCTGTTTAATTGCCCTTTTCTGTGTGTAGACTTAGATGGTTCTTTGTGTATTAGGTTGCATATCATGGAAGGGGCCAGGTCATATAAGGCCTTGAATGATGTTATTATTGTTTTATAGATTATTCTACTTTAAAGTGAAATCTGTTTTATTCTGTGGTCAGAAAGTTAACATCTTTCCAGATGTCTCACGTAGCACTCAGCTGAGGCGTAGGCAATTTTTGTCTCTCAAGCCTCAGGTTTTAGCTCTGGGTGCTACGTTTTTCTTACGTTTTCCTTGTAAGTGCCTAATTGATTTTAAAGGTGCTTCTTTTATTTTCCTTGATGTATCTCATCTGGAACGTTTTTTGACTGATCATCAGGGCTCATCAGGGTTAGATAGCATTGATAATTGTTCCTCCTGATATGTGGCATAATTTGCCTGTTTTCTTGCCTTTTCAGATTGTTATGATTAGGATAACAGCCGGCTCCCATGATGTGGTCTGCTTTGCTATATATGTTTTGTAGATCTTTGATTTTGTATTCTTCAGGTTTTGTTTCCTTACATATAATGGCAATTTGTCCTGTATTTTATTTGGTTATTGCATATGACTGAAAACTTAATAAAAATAAAAAAAAAACTAACTAAACAGACATTATTAATGGAACATCTGTAGGTGGCAGCTCAGGTACATCAGCCACCGTAAAAGCAGGAGTATAGGAATACATAAAAGTGGTAGAGCTTTGTAGGGCCTTTCAACAACAGCCAAGAACAAATGAAAATATACAACAAAAAAGAACAAGAATTATAAAACCGCTCAATAGGGCAATAAGCAGTCCTTTGAGACCACCCCAAAGAAAGATACATAGAAACTTCCCTGTAGTTAAAGAACAGTATAGAGCAGTATTAGACAGGCTAAAAGCAGAAACAATAAAACAATCCGTAGCATTAAAACTAGAGACAGTTTACAATGAACAAGGGACCTAGTCATATCCCAAAGAGAGGCGAGTAACACCAATGTTATAGAAAAAGAAACATGGGGCTGGGTGCAGTTTAAATTGTAAACTTCGGCATTTCACACAGATTAGAAGGTAGCAATGAAACATGTTGAGAGAAAAGCTCCAGTTTGTAGAGAGCTGCGCACACAAGAAGTAAGGCAGTCTGGGCAAGTAGTATTGCCGTATTAACAGTTCCCGAAATGGACTGAAGGAGGCACCACATGAGTGGTAGGAGGAGTCAACACAGTCTTGTGCGTGATGGTCAGGAGGCTGGAACCGAAGATGTCAGTGGAGACGATACACGCTTGATTCTTGACGCATGGATCCACGAAGGGGAGGAGTCACACAGGATGGCTGTCCATGTAATGGCGATCACTGTAGTTTGAAGGTCCGTAGAGCGGGTCTAAGGTACCGTGCTTTTGAGGTGCTCTGACCTGTCACCAACCTTGAAGAAATATATATGTTCGGTACCTCTAGGCCGAAAGCTGCTTTTCTTCAGGAGTCTTCTCCTCTCCTCTCCTCTCCAGTTGCTAGGGCCTTGGCTGCCTCGGCGTCAGCTACTTCTCATCCTGGTCCTGAAGCCTGATCTGTATATGGAGAATGTTTCCAGCGAGGGCAATAGCTTCAGGATTTTTTAGCCGCCACCTTCACTGCAATCGGTGTTATCAGAAGAACTTGGAACGGTCCCATACTGGAAAAGGGGCTTGTACTGTGTGCTGGTGGTATGTCTTTACCAAAATCCAGTCTCCGGATTGAAAGAAAAGAGCTGAGTCATCCAGCAGAAAGGACTGGACCTGCTGAGCATACCTGTGGAGGGAAGAGAGTTGCCTCTGCTGCTAGGAAATACAAGAGATCAAATGTGAGGCTCAGGAGTATAAAAAAATAAACAGTCTTCCATATAACAGTTCAGAGGGAGAAAAAGTTCGGTCTACTCCCTTAGGGCAAATTTTTTTTTTTTGGTTGTTTGTTTATTGAACAGAGTCAAAGGCAAGACAGTTTAGTGTCTTTACAAAGTTGTTTTTTTTTTAAAGATTTCGGAGGTTCCCCCCTTCGTGGGTTGCTGTTTGCACACAACAGCCAATCCTAAGCAACTCAATTTAGCTAATACATTTTTGACAAGATGCCCACACTTCCTCAAATTTTTTCACAATTTTAGAATTATACCAATTTGTAAAAACTTGTGTAAGTAACTTTCCTCCTTTAGCTTCATGTGTCGGGCCAGGACACAGAGGCAAAAAGGGATAAAAGCATCTGAAAAGCACCACATGGCCAGTGTGGGTCTCCCCAAGCTCATTAGGATGAAAAGTGCACTCAGCCTATCTCCAAGTGTCTATTTCCAATTATTGGATATATCTCTGGGCTAGAAGACTTCCAAAATTGGAGTTAATGGGGATGGCATAATCAAATATTGTAGAGTATTCATTGTCAGTTTTCTTTCTAGGTGGATATCATTTCACATTTCAATTTACCCTCACCATTTTATAATGTTAATCTGAGTTCTCTTTTCCAACATGAATATTCCATCACACTCCTCTCAACACCACTTTTTTTCACTTACATCATTCCATCAAACTACATGCATAGGTCCTTCTGTCTTTTTTATACCATACTAGTGTATTCTTATTTGGCAAGGCTGCTAAGAACATCAAACAATTATTAGAAACTTAGTATTTTTGTAAACAAAGGTATATATACATATAAATGTAGATCCTTTTCAATAAGCATAACAATATGAGTAAACAGTGCTCATTCTAATTAGCAACTGCCTAAACAAATATAGATAAAATCCTTACAATATAGACTAGTGCTTCACGGCATTTTATAACATCAATCCCAATAGGAAGGAGTATGGCTTCTAACAGAACAGCCACATAATCTCTCAGGTGTGACTAAAGTCTATCTTATACCCGGTTCCCAGTGAGAGTGTTGTGGAAACTTAAAAATATTTGAGGACTGATCTTATAATTGCAGTACCCACAAGGATCTGTGGAAGTTACTCACTAATCATGGTGTTTAAGAGATCCTTTTGAGATGAGAGGCCTAAGAAGGTTCAAGGCATTTGTGGTTGGGCCTCATGGCGATGTTTCCTCGGGTTCTTCTTGGCCTATTCCCCCCTGCCTAGTCATGTCTCTTCAGAGGCATAAATATGCAAGGTTCATGTTCTTCAGGCCTTGTGGGTCCTCGAGGAGTCTTAAAGCAGTTAGAATTCCGGTGGACCAGATCATCACACTCGGAGCAGCACGTTTATTGCCTTTCCCAAGGCTGTAGCCTCACCTTCTGTCTCTCTCTCTGTTTTTTTTTTTTTTTCAATGAACTCACGTTAATGTTATTATTTACAAATATTCTCATATTTCCTGGGAACTAAGCTTCATCTTTCCACTAAATGAGATCTTATATGCTTGGGAACAGAGCAATTTCAGATCAGCCTCTTTCCAAAATTCTATAATTTCTGTGTATACTGAACCTCTACATAATGTACTGCTACAAGTATTTTTGGTAACATAAGGTGCAAGTGTGTAAACTAAAGAAAATTAATATCTCACAGTGCTGCAACATATATCTGTTTTCTCTGCAACATATATCTATTTTTTCTCAGGAACTGTGCTGAAACTGAAAATAGAAACTTTTAGAACAAGGTACACTTTTTCTCTGGACACTTAACACGTAAAATTCAAATACAGAAAAACAGTTGAATTTATCCTAAAATCCAATATTGTAACAAATAAAACTGAGATGTTACTGTCCTGTTCATCAGTCATCAGCACCGAGCTAAACAATGCCAAGTAGTTAACTTAAAATCTTACAGTTCAGGAAACAGACATTCAAATAACATGAAACTGCAAAAAGGTGAATTCAAAATCATGCTTTGTCACATTTAAATTCAAACCTTATACATAATACTTAAGACTGGTATCAAACTGATCTGAAACAAAGAAATTATGTTAAAGCAATTTGCTTAGAGTAACAGTTCAACCTTGATGTTATCTCAAACACAAATAGCAAAGTAAACAGCAGGTCTGTCTTGTGACCAGATTCCTTCAGGCAAATGCAGATAGCTGAACAAGAGAGACAGGAGTCCTAAATACTAAAAGTTTAAAAAGAAAAAGTTGCTTGAGAATTGTCACTAATTGTGATTGCTATTAAATTCCTATAGTTACACTCTGTGTTTCTATAATATATGAACAATAATTATGACCTCTGAGGTGCTTGCCACAAAATATAAAATCATTGTTTTTTTTAAACTCTAAGTTTACTAAATAGCATACACAAACAAAGACCAGACACATAACATAAACTTTTTTCAAGTTGCAGTCTTTTAATTACTGGCTCAGGATGCCCCATTGTCCTGACAGGTTTCCCAACCCCTACTTTGAAGGTTAAAGAAAAACAATCCAAAACCATTTGTGCCTTCTGTAGCCCACGGGAGGGGCTGCCCCCTTTCCCTCTCTCTTTGTTCTCTGTTCGTGTTTTTTTAAGTTTATTGTTTCGATTCTAGTGCTGTAGGGGGAAGGGATAGCCCCAACCTAAATTTTTTTTTTTTCTTCAGGACACCCTGAAACCCTTCTTACCCAAGAAATGCAGCAGATTGTGAATGGCTTCTATCACAACTGGTTTCTCCTGCCCCAAACTTTGAAGATCATCTACATAGTGCCTAGAGAGCAAACTCAAACATATACCTCAAATCTACAATACTAAACCATTTGTGTTCATGCAAAATTTAGCTCAATATTTTTAACCAAAGGCATAAATATACAAATCAAGGGGTTTCTTTTGAAATAAGGTTTTCAAAGTTAAGTATCCGTTGCTAGGTCTGGACAATCTTATTCAGATTCCTTAAATCCTGCACCAACCAGCAAGTAAAAGAAAAACAATATTTACTGTAAACAAAACATTTTTTTTTTCATCTTGTTGGGAAGGACACAAAGGAGTTACTTATTTGGGAAACTTCTGTTTCAGTTCTTATTTAAACAAGAGACAAATCAAAGCTTACAAGTGCTTTCTTAAAAAACTTCGCCCTGCATAATGAACTAGACCCTCTCCCTTGATTTCTCCCCTTCAGACTTACCAGTCACATAAAGGGTTAACACCTAACAAATCCAAGCAACCAAAACAGCAGGAGGAGAGATACATTCCTTTGTGCAAAAGGAAACAACAGTATTTCATCATTAGCATCTTACAGTTCTTATCATTCTCCCCCTTTTCCTTACCGCGGTCTGTGCACAAAATTCACTTGGTTGCTGCAGTGCCTGCTTTTAATTCACTGTCTGTCCGATTCACAATACCTCTAGTCACCCAGGACCATTACCAGCTAGTAAAGAGACCTCTCCGCAGAGAAGGAGGTGAGACTGTTGAAATCAACAGGACGCGTCTTCGCACCTCCACTCAGCAGGAGTCACTCCACTGTGGGAAAATCCCGGCGAGCCCCAGCTGTTATTTACACTTTTACCTGTGGCCAATTCACCTTTAGCCAACCTGGCCAATGAGACTCAGAGGGATATTGTGAAGCAGATTAAGAGCTGTTTTAGTATTTCATTATTCAGTACATTGCTATAGCAATGGGTGTCTAAATACAGACACACCCTATTACATATTTCAGTAACAGTTATACCGTTGTTAAGAAAGAAAATTACTTTTGTACTATTTAACTTGTCTTCTTACAATATGGCAATAAATAGACACTCTGCAAACAAATAATAATTTACGTTTTAGTATGCTGTTTAACTTTAAGTTTCTGTTCTGTCTGCCTGTCCGTAACCCTTGAACACAAAGAACAGGAAGGGAGGGGGAGGGAAAAGCAAAGCAGTGGAAGAATAAACAAACACCACTTGTCACTTGCATTCCAGAGTCATCAGTTCTAGAGCTGCAGTTTTAAAACTTATCACAACATATAGCAAAACATGCACTCCCCGCGGATTCTGGAGCGGCCCCCTCACCTTGGGACCCCCCCATCCTCTAATTAATTCACAACAAACGCACGGCTGGCCAGACACACAAGCACACACACACAGCCCTCACAGAAGCCGCAGATGAGAAAGAAAAGAGATATAGATTTCCCACCGATTCCCACCCAGGGAACAGGAAAGTCTTAATTACCATTTAACCATGCTACCAAAGCAATAGGGACATTCCCAACCAAAGGGAGAATACCAGTTCTAATTTAAACCGTGCTACCAAAGCACAGGGATCCCTGGCCACCGGGAGTATCCCACTTCTGACACCAAATGTAAAGGGTCTGTTTCTTGTTGGTCACTCCAGGCCAGGAAATCCCGAACCCTCATCTGCGGTGTGCTGCTCCGGCTGGCTGGAATCCAGGGGAATAAAACTCACAGACCACACAGAAGGAAGTATGCAAGTTTATTCCAAAGGGTGGAGGGATTGTCCGTATTTTATACATTCTTAGAAACATAGTCATACGTCATTCACCCATCTTCTGGGGGCCCACTATAGTTTATCAGTAACTAATGCAAATACAAGTCATCCTTGAGTAGAACAGTTTAGCTTACACAGCACATTCCTTTTTCCATACCCACCAGAATGTACAAAGGGCACACACATAGAATTCTGATTTCTATAGGATTCTAATTTCTCTTGTGCAGGCCTCCTGTATATGCACTTAAACTAAGCATTATTATTACAAAGGGCACATATATAGGATTCTGATTTCCCTAACACTACACACCGAGCATAGGATTTCAACATATTATCTACAACTATGCTTAGATCATTTTCCTGGGTGGTGACTCCTAATGTGGAACCTTGCATAATGTAGCAATAGTTTGCGTTGTTCTTCCTTAAGTGCATAACTTTGCACGTATCCATGTTAAAATTTCATCTGCCATTTGGATGCCCACTCCCAAGATCCTCTTGCTATAATCACAATCCTCTGCAAATTTGATCTCCTAACTCGTTCCCAATTGCAGGGCATCTATGAACATGTCAAATTAGTGGGCCCAGGACAGATCCCTGGGGTAAGAGCATAAGAACATAAGACATGCCATACTGGGTCAGACGGAGGTCCATCAAGCCCAGTATCCCATTTCCAACAGTGGCCAATCTAGGTCATACGTACCTAGCAATATCCCCAAAAGACACAGGTTCCACAATGCTTGTACTGGGTCAAGCATTGATATCCTGGGTCCCTTTTTAATAGTGGTTTATGGACCTTTCCTCCAGGAACTTGTCCAAACCTTTTTTAAACCCAGCTATACTAACAGCCCTTACTACTTCCTCCGGTAACAGATTCCAGAGTTTGATTACACGTTGAGTGAAAAAATATTTTCTCTTATTTGTCTTAAATAGTTTACCCTGTAGCTTCATTACATGTCCCCTAGTCTTTCTATACTCTGATAGCGTAAACAATTGATCCACGTTTATCCGTTCCACTCCATTCATTAATTTATAGACCTCTATCATATCTCCCCTCAGCCGTCTCTTCTCCAGGCTAAAGAGCCCTAACCTTCTTAGCCTCTCTTCATAGGAGTAGCCTTCCATCCCCTTCACCAATTTGGTGGCTCTTCTCTGTACTTTTTCTAATAACGCTATGTCCTTTTTAAGAAATGGTGACCAGAATTGCACACAATATTCAAGGTGCGGTCGTACCATGGAGCGATACAGAGGCATTATAACATCCTTCGTTTTATTCTCCATCCCTTTCCTTATGATACCTAGCATTCTATTTGCTTTCTTGGCCGCCGCTGCACACTTGGCGGAGGGTTTTAACATGTTATCCACGATGACTCCTAAATCTTTTTCCTGGGTGGTGGTTTCTAATGTGGAGCCTTGCATCGTGTAACTATAGTGTGGGTTGTTCTTTCCTAGGTGCATAACTTTGCACTTGTCCACATTAAATTTCATCTGCCATTTGGATGCCCAGTCTTCCAATTTATCCAGATCCTCCTGCAGTTTTCCACAATCCTCTTGGGTTTTAAACAACTTTAAACAGTTTTGTGTCATCTGCAAATTTGATAACCTCACTAGTTATTCCCTTTTCCAGGTCATTTATGAATATGTCAAAAAGCAGCGGACCCAGTACAGATCCCTGGGGTACTCCACTATTCACCTTTTTCCATTGGGAATATTGGCCATTTAGCCCTACCCTCTGCTTTCTATCTTTTAACCAGTACTTCACCATTCACCCTTCTCCACTGAGATAATTGATCATTTAGCCCTACTGTCCGTTTTCTACCTTTAACCAGTTCCCAATATACAATAGCACCCGGCCTCCTATCCCATGATAATTCATGGTGCCAAACTCCACTCCTGAATATCAGGCCCAAAGATAAGGAGTCCCAACTATTATCTAACAGCGACACCCACCCACATAAATGAAAAGAATACGTCTGTAATGACTGTGTTAGAAGGTAGGAGAAGGATGCAAAATAAAGAAAGCATGAATGGCTACAAACAAAAGGCACACAGTCCCCTTAGTCTTCTTGAAACTAGATAAAACAAAACAAAACAGGAAGAACATAAAAGCATAAGATATGCCATACTAGGTCAGACCAAGGGTCCATTAAGCGCAATAATAGTTTCCAACAGTGGCCATTCCAGGTCTCAAGTACCTGTCGTGTTCCCAACAGTAAGAAACAGATGAGCATGGGCTAGGGGCAAGAAGAGCAGGAAATCACCATGCCACTGGTAAGAACAAAGACTTCACTGGTGTCTAGGGTCAGCCCAACACGTGTTTTGGCCAGTGGCCTTCCTCAGGGGACATATCATAAAAACATAATAAAAAAAAAAAAATTTAAAAATAGTAAATAATTAATAAATTATAAAGAAAGATTGGTTAATTTAAATTATATGTATATATATTGTGTGTCTATGTATATTAGAGAACCAAACTTATGCTTTAGTATCAACTCATCAGTAAGAATAAACAGGATAAAAAATAATGAAATAGTAATCCATAAAAATGCACATTTTGATCACAATGATAGCCCATAAAACAGTGATGTATAAATATATAAATATGTAATGTTAAAACAATAAACACACAATAATGCCTATATTAGACTTCTGCAATGCAATTTACCATGGACTCCTGAAGAAAACGACCCTCCCCTTGCAAATGGTACAAAACACTGCGGCCAGAATCATCACCAGAACAACAAAATACAAACAAGTAACACCCACGCTCCATCAGCTGCACTGGCTCCCTATGGACTGTACGCACCAAGTACAAAAACATAATAATTATCTTTAAAACACTAAACAACTTCGCACCTACAACACTGATCAAGAAAACACTGCCTACCAAAACAAGGAGGGGAACAGATAACATCCTAGAGACCCCGCTAAACTTCAGGAAAACAAACCAATCCACCTGCAACAGAGCCTTCTCCCTATTTGCACCCAAGCTGTGAAACGATCTCCCCACATCAACACGTGAGATCAAAGACCTAACAGACTTTAGAAAGGCGATAAAAACCCATCTCTTCCTGGAATACTTTGGAATGACCCTGGAAGATGATGATTAACAGTAACAGCAAATGAACCATGAAACACAGCTAGAGTTCTTGTATATAGTTAGCAACTGACAATTGCTTGTTTTACCCCAAAGTAACCTCCAAGTTGAATAACCCTGTTCAATGTAAAAGCTTGTTGCTATAACTGTACATTATAAACCACTTTGAATGTATATGATAAGGCGGTATATAAGACCTGTTAAATAAAATAAATAAAAATTAAAAAAAAAAAAAAACACGAACAAGGACTACATATAGATGAGTAAAAAAACGTCATCATTAGGAATGACATTATTAATAAAATATTAATGTCTAAATACTAGTAGGAATATTGTTAATCTTATAACATCTAGCGGACTCACCAGTATGAAATATAGATCTCAAGAGCACTTTGTGTGTCTAAAAATTGCTGTAAAGCTGGAGGGAGAAGAACAGTAACTGATGAAATTATGGTGAAAATTAGATCTTACCTGCTAATTGTCTTTACTTGAGTATCTCTAGTCCAGTCCCGTTATCTGAGAGTTGTCATTCCTCACCAGCAGCTTGGAAACTTAGAATATCATAAAATTTGTGACATCAGCATACAAGGGCAACCAGTAGCACCTCCCAGCCCCCAGTATCCTATCGACAAAGCAGACTCACAGGAGAAACAAGTAAGAATAAATGTCTGAAAAGGAATGCCTCTAGCTAATCTCTCCCCAGACCAGACGGTAACATCCCCAATTTCCAAATCCCGTCTTCTGCGGGAAATGCTCCCATCCAATCACTGCCACTTATGTTTCTATATCTTGATCCTAAGCCAGTGGCCATCCCAAGGTCATCACTATCTCCCAGACCACTTATGATTGTTTTTCTTACAGATTCGAGATCACTAATCTTGATGCCAGAAAAAAAAAAAAGAGAGAAGTTTGGGAGGGTCCAGGACTGGACTGTAGATACGCAAGGAAAGACAATTAGCAGCTAAGGTCTAATTTCACCTTCCTTATCGTCTCTCCAGTCCAGTCCCATTACCTGAGGGATGTCCAATAGCATTACTAACCCTGGGAGGGATCTGCAAGCCTGGCGTGGATCATTGCTGACCCGAAACTCGCATCCATTACTGCTTGCACATCCAACTGATAGTGCTTTACAAAAGGTATGCAAGGACACCCAGGTTGCCATCTTGCATATGTCTGCTAGTGGAATCAGGCCTGACTGCCCACGATACAGCATGAGCTCGGGACGAGTATGCCCATAACCCTGTCGGCACAGTCCTGTGTTTCAGCAAATTGACTGCGGAAATCACTTCCTGCACCCACCTGAAGATAGAAGCCTTGGATGCCGCCTCCCTCTTATGCAGCCCTCCAAACAAGTCTGTCTTACTCCTAAAAGGACTGGTAACCTTCAAATAGTGACGGAGAGCCCAGCGAACATCCAGGAGTCGCAGGAGAGGGTACGAGCGATTACTTCCTACTCCAGAAAACACTGGAATAGTGACCGACTGGTTCAAGTGGAAGGCCAATAACACCTTAGGCAAGAATGATGGCAACGGTCTTAACACCACATTCTCCTTCAACACAGAAAGGAACTGTTCCCGAAAGGACAAGGTTTGCAGATCCAAATTTTTCCTGGTGGAGCAGATAGCCACTAAAAAGACTGTTTCAATGTCAAGGTCTTTCAGTGTACATGCCAACAGTGGTTCAAAGGGCACCTCTGTCAAAATGGATAACATCAGATTAAGATCCTAGGGCAGCATGATAGATAATACTGGAGGCCAGCAACAGGGCTCTCTCATTTTCTAACTGCATGCTTCCTGTGCCTCCTTGTCAACTGATGTAAGCCACTATTGTCACATTGTCAGAGAACACCGACAGCTAACCTCTGTAGGAGGCAGTGGAAACACTGGAGAGCCAAGAACACTACCCACATCTCCAGAAAGTTGATGGGCCACGAAGCCTCCTCCACTGACCAGCTGCCTTGTGCCATATGAGACTGGCAATGCACTCCCTAACCAGACAGGCTGACGTCCACTATCAGGGGAACCCAATCGGATATCTTCAGGGGCATCCCGACTAACAACGTCTCTGGTCTCAGCCAGCATGATACGCCTCCTTGACCGCCACCAGACAAGGCAGCTGCTTCTGCAACGGATGACGTTGTGTCGACCACCTCTTCAATAATGCCCTCTGCAGACCTCATGCAAACCCGGGCCCAGGGAATCAATTCAATGGTCGCTGCCATCGTTCCTAAGAGCTGAAGATAATGCCAGGCCGTTGGATACTTTGCCCTGAGGAACAGTCTGACCTGTAGCTGAAGTTTGCACGTCCACTCCATGAGCAATGAAACTTTGCCTTCAAGTCCAGAACTGTGCTCCTGCGTTAGAAGTAGGCTGCTCTTGGACATATTGATTGCACAGCCTAAACTTTGGAGAAATTTGACCACCAGAGCTATGGCTCCGACTCTCTTCCCTGGACTTCGTCCGAACTAACCAGTTGTCGAGGTATGGATGAACTGGGATGCCCTCCTTCCATAGAGCAACTGCGACCACCACCATGATCTTGGTGAAGATGTGGGGAGAGGTTTCCAGAACAAAAGGCAACGTGGTGAACTGAAAATACCCCCATGGGAACCACGAACCTTAGGAATCTCTGGTGTTCTGGCCGAATGGGAACATGCAGGTAGACTTCCGTGAGATCCAGGGAGGTGAGGAACTCTCCTCTCCCTGATGGCCACAATCACCGACCACAATGTCTCCATGAGGATACGTGGCACTCCGAGACAGTGATTCACATGTTTGAGATCCAGGATGGGTCGGGAAGGACCCTTCTTTTTTGGGCACCACAAAACAGATGGAGTATCATCTGGAGCCGCATTGGTTCACAGCACCTTCGCGAGCACCCGTAGCCTTTCCAGGGTGTCCCACACCACTATAACCTTGTGAAAACACCCTGCAGAACGACTATGGAAAAGCATCTGTTAGCGGTCGCTTGAACTTGCGTGTATAGCGTTCTCTGGTGACCTCCAGCACCTACTGACTGGAGGCGATTTAGACCCAGGCGGGGAAAAAGCTCCGCAGCCATCCTCCCACCAGAACCACTACCACCTGGATCACCCTCACTTTATTGAGGATTTTTTGTTTGCTGAGGGGGGGGGGAAGGAATTAAAACCTCTTCCTGCTCTGTGGAATCCTGAAAAGGACTGCCCCCTTGAAGGGAATTGATCCCTCTGGTAGGGCACAAAACACACTGCCAAAAGCGACGGAAATCCCGCAACTGACCTCAGCCTGGAGTTGCCACATGCTCCATTTTCTGTCTATCCTCAGGGAGCCTTCCTCCCTTATATTCCCCCAACTTCTCCAGCGCCTCTCCAAATAAGAGCTTTCCCTTGAAAAGAAGTCTGCTCAAATGGGATTTGGAGAAGATGTCCACCAACCAATTGCAGAGCCACAAGTATCAACGTGCAACTACCACTGCTGCCATGCTCTTAAGACAGAGACCTAATCAGATCATAAAAAGCATCTGCCATGTAGGCTGTGCCAGATTCCAACTTCGCAGCCTCCTGTGGTGAGATGGATTCCCACCAACTCTACCTGAAGCCTCTGGACCCAGTGCAAGCACGCCCTTGCCACAAAGGCACCACACACAAAGGCTTGCAAGGAGATGGCATTAATATCAAAGGCCTGCTTCAGCAGAGTTTCTAACTTACGATCTTGAACATCCTTGTGGGCAGTACTGCATTCTACTGGAATAGTAGTTTTCTTGGTTACTGCCAAGACCACAGTGTCCACATTAGGCAAGCTAAACAATTC
Organism: Ichthyophis bannanicus; assembly: GCA_033557465.1. Classification (NCBI taxonomy): domain Eukaryota; kingdom Metazoa; phylum Chordata; class Amphibia; order Gymnophiona; family Ichthyophiidae; genus Ichthyophis; species Ichthyophis bannanicus. The sequence continues at coordinate 549,896,286 of CM066035.1, forward strand.
CTGCTCTCGCTCTGGGATTGGGTAGATGCGCCATGGTTCTCGTCCCTCGTAGACCTGCTTTGGGCACATCCCACTTATCTTGTATCTTTTGCTTGATCACCTGGTGCAGCAGAAACACCATCTGCGGTTTTCTAACCTCCTGGTATAGGGTATCCTCCAGCAGTTCCTCCATCTCTGGGACCCCTGTACCCATGTTCAAGGTTCTCAATGAATGGGTAATCAATGAGGCTAGCTCTTCGCACCTGAAGACCCTCACAATCCGCAGCTCCTGCTCATCTCACCTTCCTCTAGAGGTCTGAAGCTCCCACTCCAACTATAGGGTCCTCCACCTCTTCATACTGTGTTGACCCCGATTCGTCCCATGGGTCCTCCTCCCTCCACCTGCAACTAACGGAAGGCTCATCCTCTTTCCAGGCCCCCGATGAGCTCTTGCCGGCCGTCTTTCGCATACAGACGGCCCTATGCATGAGCAGAACGAACTCCAGGGAGGAAACCCTCTAAACATCATGAGCAATCTCCCTCTGTTTCAAAGTAGAGGGGTGATGAGCCCTAGGTTCTTTTTCTGCCCCTGAGGACAGAATACACAATATTTTGTCCCCTCCAACGGCACAGAACCCTGCTCCCATCGCAGAACACCTTTCCTCACCTAGGAGGAACCCTTCCTCCCTACCAGAGGCTACCTCCTGCATCTTTCCGTCTGGTACCTCATCCTGCAGGCCATCCTCCTCAGAGCGTGCTTCTGCCTCATATCCACAGCAGAAGCCCTCCTCAGATACCTTCCCCCCTGAAAGCCACATGCCATGCACGTGGGCCTAGCAGGTATTGTCCAGCCTGTGTGTCAGGCAAAAAACCTATGAGGATTTGAAGGAATGGACAGAAAAAAAAAAAAAAAAAGAGAAAGAGAAAGAAATTAAAGTTTCACCTTTAAAAAAAAACAAAAAAAAAAAACACACACCACCAACACCACCACCACAACTGAATAAGCTCGCTCTGCAGTTAAGGAGGTAAAACAATAAAATGTGATTGCAAGGGAAAAGAAAAAAAAACCACGTCCACAGTAAAACACTAAGAGAACTCCCAGCTCAGCTCAGAGACAAAACAAGATAGCTGGCCTTTCCTGCGCAGTCGTAGAGGTCCTGCACACTGCCACGAGGTTGCCCCAGGAGCCAGAGACGAGCACATTGCACCCCCGACTGAGAAACAAAACACCACACACAAAACACCAACAACCTTTCCCTCAAAGAAAATAATCCCCCACCAATGAGTCTCCCTCTTAGCCACAGCTTCCCTGTCGCCCACCTGACAAGTTCCGCTCAGCCTTCTTCTGGCATTGGCTGTGGCAGGAATCCCTGGAGGTCACTGAAACATTGGCTCTGGCAACTGCACAGCTCCTCACCTGCTGCCAGGTTTGGAAGCCTGCAAGGCAACAGATAAATACCTCCGCCCCCCCCCCTCCCCAGTGAGGATCTTAGCATCCGCCTCCTTTATTGCCCTTTGGTCAGAATTACCCTGCACAGTCTGTGCTCTGGCTCCTTTCCTCGCCTCTGCCCAGACTCCAATAAGCACCTCACAAAACAGCAGTAAAAAGTAGGAAAAGTAGGAAGCTCCCCAACAGGGCTTCTCCGAACATTAATGTAATCAATTTTATTTTCATTAGGTTTAGTTTACAAAAAAAAAAAAATTCATCTATTCAACTACTTGTCCCTTCAGTAAGTCCCCCTAAGGAGTCACGTCTCTCCAACTGCTTGGAGACTCAAATATTGGGGGCTGGGAGGTGCTACCAGCTGCCTTCGTATGCGGATGTCACAAGTTGCAACAGGCCTCACCAGCAGCTTGGAGACTGAGCATGACAACCCTCAGGTAACAGGACTGGACTGATGATAACGAACATCTATAAACCATAGTGGGAGGATACCACGGAGAGGAGATCTAGTACAACTAAAAATACAATAATCAAACTGTATATATGCATAGAAAATATATTTAAAAGAATTTTAAAAATAAATAGGTGTATGTATCTAAAGAGGAATCTGAAACCAGATTGTTGAACTCAGCTTAGCAGCAGGGGGCCTAGAGACAGTGTATCATGTAAAACTTTTTATGCGGATGCAAAACCATAGAAACGCAAGAAAAATATGTCAAAAATAATTGCAAAAAGGGCACTGATTAAAATCGTAAATTTACAAAAAACAGTGGCAGGGTCAATGTTTGCTAAATCTGTTGGTATATTTATTTACTACTAGAGGAATGGGGCAGACTAGATGAACCATACTGGTCTTTATCTGCCGTCATTTATTATGTTACTATATAACTTTTTTTTTTTAAAGCTGCATGAACATTCTACTGTGGAAGGTATTTAATGAAAATATATAAAATAATTGATGGAATATTAAAAAAAAAGAGATGTATAGTGCAATAGCAAACTTATAAATATGGTTTCTAAGTACTCCTGTACTATGGCCATTCGTTTTATAAACTACTGTAATTTATTTTATTTTATTTATTTATTAACAATTCTTATATACCGCACTATTAGACATCAGCGCGGTTTACATTGAACAGAAAACATCCGACAGTTTACATATGTCTGGTCAGTTACATTTAACAGGAAGTATAACTTGGCGAAATAGGGGAAACTAAATACAATGGAGGGTTATCTGATAAGGGATATCATGGTTAACTATATACAAAGGTGGTACAATAGTACTTGGAACTGCTTGTTATTTCATTGAGAAGTTGGCCTGTTATGAGGGTCTGTTTGTTTGGCCACTCAAGCTATTCGCCTGGGGGTTATGTTCGGAGCTGTCATTGAGATATTTAAGGAAGAGGAAATGTTTTAGTGCCTTTCTGAACTGACTCAAGTTGGGTACTGCTCTGATTTGTGCTGGTAAGTTGTTCCATAAAGTCGGGGCGCAGAGTCGGAAGGCTCTGTTGACTGTTGATCTAGTGCATCTTGTGGTGTCATTTGGGATAACTAGTGTGTTTAATTCTGCTGTTCTTCGTGGCCTGTTTGGTGCAAGTGGTTGTATGAGGTTGGAGAGAGAGGAAGAGGTGAGCCCCTTAGCCGCTTTGAATGTTAGCAGTAAGGTCTTGAAACTGATCCTTGCTTGAATGGGGAGCCAGTGTAGCTGTTTTAGAAGGGGTGTTAGGTGATCTCTCCTGGATGCCCCGAGGAGTACCCTCGTTGCACTATTCATGGCTAATTGCAGGGGGTTCAGGGTGGACCGGGGGAGTCCTTGTAGTATGGAGTTTGAGAAGTCGAAATGGGGGAGTATAAGGGCTTGATAAATGGTACGGAAATCATCCGGTTCAAGTAGCATGCGTAGGTGTCTGAGGGATCTGATTTTAAAGTAGATTGCCTTGACTGTGTTGGCTATAATGAATCGCTAAGCCTGTCAGGCATGGGAAACCGACAGGTCAAACCACCACCATCTGTTTCTGCAGCACTAAATCACCAAATGAAAATCCAGAGCATAACAAAGGGCAAACAGAAACAAGGATTTGTATCCACATAAAAAGATTTTACTTGCACATTGTTGAACTCAGCTTAGCGGCAGGAGCAGGAGTACTGAGAGACAACAATCTAGTTTTGGATTCCTCTTTCGGTACATAACTACTATTTTCTTAATTCTTTTAAATATATTTTTTATGCATATATGCCTCTTAATAAGCTATATTATATGTATTTTATATAAAACACAAAATATATAAATAAAAATGTAATTATTCTACTGATTTTTAGTTGTCGCATACCTCCTCTCCTGGTATCCTCCCACCATGGTTAATAGACGATAGTTTCATCAGTTACCGTTCTTCTCCCTCGAGTTTTGCAACCGGCGTGCAATCTGCTCGAAGACTTCCTGGTTCAGCTGCCATTCTCCCAGGTCCAAGCGCACCTGTGAGGTAACCGGCCATCACGTTCTCTACCCTAGCCATGTGCGCCGCTGAAATAGCCTGCAGATGGGCCTCTGCCCAACTCATCAACATTTTCACTTCGCACTTCAAATTTGATGCTCCCTGTGCCTCCCCATCAATTGATATACGCTACCGAAATGGCATTGTTTGAGAAGATGCAAACCGCCTTCCCGTGGAGGAGCATGAGAAACTCGTGCAATGCGAGGAGAACGGCTCTCATTTCCAGCGATTCTCCTGGCATCCGTTGTCAGGGGAATCCAGCACGGCAACTCCAACAAGACCCCTGCCAGCAGATGCTCCCTGCGGAGCCACCACTTGAGAGCTGAAAGTACCTGTCAGACACAGCAATGGATGCGAAAGAGGTTGTCGCTGATGAAACCATCTCCACAGCAGAGCGCTCTGCCACAGCCTCATGTGCGCCCGCGCCCATGGGACCAACTCAATCGTCACCATCATGGTCCCCAACAGCCAAAGATAGTGTCATGCCGTAGGTTCCACCATGCGGAGAAATTGTCAGACCAGCAGCCTCAGCGCCTCCGCCCTCTTCTGCGGTAGAAACACTCTGCCGGCTTGGGTGTCAAAGCGAGCCCCCAGGTACTCGAGGTCTTGCAACAGAGTCAAATGACTTTTGGATACGTTGGTGATTCATCCTAGATTCCGGAGGAACTCGACAACGTGCTCCGTGGCCTGAGCGCATTCCTGCTCAGATTTTGCACGAATAAGCCAATCATCTAGGTACGGGTGAAATAGTATGCCCTCGCACCGCAACGCCGCCACCAACACGACCATCACCTTGGAGGGGCCGTCGCGAGCCCAAAGGGCAAGGCTTGAAACTGAAAATGCCCCATCGGCAGCGCAAAGCGGAGGAACTGGTGATGGCCCGGAAGGATCGGAACATACAAATACACCTCGGTGAGGTCCAGCGAGGTCAGGAACTCGCCCTCTCTCAGTCATAATAACCAACCTGAGGGTTTCCATATGAAGTCTCGGAACCAACAGGCACCGGTTTACCTGCATGAAATCCAGAATAGGCTGAAAAGAGTCTTCCTTCTTCGGGACGATTAAATAAATGGAGTATTGAAATGCGCCACATTGCCCTGCTGGCACTGGAACTACCACCCCCAACCACAGGAGTCTGTCTAGAATGTCCCACACGCCTTGTGCCTTTCCTCATGCCTTGCAGGGAGAGCGAATGAAAAAGGCGGCAGCAGTCTGAAATATTCCAGCGTGTAACCATCCCGCACCACCTGCAGGACCCCCTGGTACGACATAATTAGGGCCCAGGCACGGAAGAAGTCCTGCAACCTGCCTCCCATTGGCTGCACCCCCGTCTAGACCCCTTCATTTCATTGTGTCTTCTTGTGGGCTGCAGAGGAGGTGAAAGCAGAGTAACAACCTCTACCTGCCCCAAGAAACCCCCTAAAGGGCTGTCCCCGGGGAGCAAACTGCCCTCTCTGATATGGCGCAAAGCACATTGTCCGAAAACGCTTAAACTCCCGGGATTGACCCCTACCTGAGCCAGGCTCCCGGCCCTGTTTGGGCTTATCCTCAGACAGCTGCCCCCCTTTTGACACTCCGAACAATTGCTTCCCTCTGAAAAGCAGTTTACTCAGGCGGGCCTTAGAGGAAATATCTGCCGACCAATTACGGAGCCAAAAGGTAGTGACGAGCTGCCACAACCAAGGTCATACTGTTGGACAGACCCCAAACCAGATCATAGAAGGTGTCTGCTAAGTAAGCTGTCCCCGACTCAAGCCTCGCTGCAGCTCCCAGCTCTGGGGACTCTCCCGACGCTTCAAGGATGCCCTGTGCCCCATACACTGTGGCCTGCAAGGATAGGGCACTCAAATGCTTGCTTCAATAGGGCATCCAACTTCCTATCCCGATCATCCCTGGAGGGCCGTACTGCCCTCCATGGGAATGGTGGTCTTCTTGGTTACTGCTGACACCGCAGTGTCGACCTTCAGGGAGCAGAACATCTCTTTCTCCTGATCCACCAATAGGTACAAACGGGTCATCGTACGAGACCCCTTAAGCCCCCATTCATCCAGGATCATCTGTTTAATCACTCTATGCAGGGGGAACACCCGCTGAGGCTTGAACACAGCCTGAAGAATGGAGTCTTCTAGAGCAGTGGTCCTCAACCCAGTCCTCTGGGGCCCACAGGCCAGTCAGGTTTTCAGGATACCCACAATGAATATGCATGAGATAGATCTGCATGTACTGCTTCCATTGTATGCAGATCTATCTCATGCATATTCATTGTGGGTATCCTGAAAACCTGACTGGCCTGTGGGCCCCAGAGGACTGGGTTGAGGACCACTGCTCTAGAGCTTCGTCTTCCATCGCACTCCCTGTGGACATACTGAGTGCCTTGAGGGGCTCCACTATGAGCCCGGCAAACTCTTCTCTACAGAACACTCGTACAATTCGGGACTCTTCATCCTGTGTGATCTCCCCTTTCTGCTGACTCTCCTTCAAGTTGTCTCTTAGCCGGGAGTTGACCTAATCCAGCCACAGACCACTGCAGGCTCTCTGCTGTCGCTCTCTTCCTGCCGCTGCCCGCCTGGTCCACCCCCTGCTGCTTTAGACAAAAAGCCCTGTGAAGCAGCAAAACAAACTCGGGGGAAAAATCCCCCAGGACCCCCTCCCCTGGCACCTGGGAGGAAGAGGGTCCTGGAGAGGCCAGGTCCCATGGAAAAGGTTGCAGCAGCAGTGGTGAGGGCCCGACCCCCTCCTCGAGCTGGGACTGCATACCCACCGGCAGCTGTGAAGCTGAAAGCCATGGGACAGATTCCTTCAGGGGCTCTGCTTCCTCCTTCATGGCACGCTCCACTGTGTGCGCCTCCACTGCACACCCACGGCAAACCCCTTCCGCGGAGATTGGACTCCTACGTGCCCCGCAGGCAACACACTGGGACTTCCCCAGCATACGTTGTCTTGCCACCAAAAAAGGGAAAACCGCCCAAGGACTGCCTTCTGTTCCCTTTGCTACCTTTTCTTTTTTTTTTTTGAACTCCAAACCCCCCCCCCCCAAAAAAAACCGAACAAAGGGCCCTGCAGATAGCACAAGGGTCCGCTCGACCCTTAAGGCTCCCCCAAAACGCAAACGAAAATAAACACAGTAGAAAAAGGAAAGGGAAAAAGAAAGATAAAGCCAACGAAGCCTGTCAGTTTTCCCGCTGCTGCACTGGTCTCCCGACTAGCTGTCCCTCTCCTGCACAAGGCGCTCCTTACCTGCCGAAACCGGATTCAGGAACCGCTGCTGCCAACCTAAAACCCTCTCCTTTTCCTTTCTTTTTTTTTTTTTTAGCAGCAAGAACCACAGAAGTGTCAGCCCAGCTAGGGGACTTCAGGAGGTGCCCCTGTTCGACCGAGCCTCGGCCAGGAGAGCTCCAATGAAGTAAGCCAAATGAAAGAAAAATAAAGGAAAAATAACCCCCAAAACAGCCTAACTGGCTTCCTAGTTGTCCTTTCAATGAGTCCATTCTCTGGGATCACCTGCTCCAGCTACTTGGAGACTGAGCTTACTGGGGGCTGGTGGGTGGTGCCAGCTGTATAAGTAGCCTGGTGTCAAAGTTGTGACATGCTCAGTCTCCAAGCTGCTGGAAGAGATGCACTACCCTAAGGTAGGGGACTGGACTGGAGGGACGATAAGGAATGGGCTCAATCAATGTGAGGCCCTTTCAACACCACAGAGATTCCACATAGAAACATCTGGGTGCACTGGTAGGCAGATCTGCTTCACTCCCTTAAAAAGAAGCAGACGTTGAGGTGTGTTGCTAAAGGAATACCTTAAATACACTCCTGTAGCACGCTACGACCAAAGCCTGAAGCTTGAGTGTGTTCAGGGCCAACCCTCTGTCCAGACCTAACTAAGAAGGATAAAACGATGACAGTGTCCTCCTTCCCAGCCCAAAAGGAACATCACCTACTGAGCCAGCAGACGTCCCCGGTTCAGCTCCTGCCCAGATCGGAGCAGTGGGAGCCCACACACACACACACTCCTGCCCAATCGGAGGCAGTGGGAGGCAAGCCCGCAATCACTCCTGCCCAATCGGAGGCAGTGGGAGGCACACACACACTCTCCAGCACCGCTTAAAAGCGGCGTCCCTACCCCGAGGGAGCCGCTACTGAGCCAGCAGATGTCCCCGGTTCAGCTCCTGCCCAGATCGGAGCAGTGGGAGCCCACACACACACACACTCCTGCCCAATCGGAGGCAGTGGGAGGCAAGCCCGCAATCACTCCTGCCCAATCGGAGGCAGTGGGAGGCACACACACACTCTCCAGCACCGCTTAAAAGCGGCGTCCCTACAGGGCGGACCCGTGCCTGAGGGCCTCGCCAGAGGGCCCTTTGGCGTTGGCCCTTAGGCGGTGGTCATTGGGCACTGAAGACAGCTTCCCCACTCGACCGCAAGAGAGACGACAGCCGGCCACCTCCTAAGGACAATCCGGAAGAACCAGGTTTCAAAAAACCACAGACCCCTCATCTCTCTCCTAAAGTAGCAATCTGGACACCGAAACCGTAAGCCACCGCAACCGCACACGGCTCGAGCTCCCCTGCCTGGGTTGAGCTCGCCAACACGAGCAGACACTGAATGACGACACCAACTAAACTACTCAGGTAAACGTAATACTGCAACTTCCTCCTATAGACTGTATGACATCTCTGACTGTATTGGACTTTTAAGAATCACTCACACAAGTTTCACAATCTGCATGCAATTTCAAGACACTGTACCATATCAAACCAGGATGTGAAGGAATGTTTACTGTAGGAATGAAAACCGATCAGTCTCATACCACCTGATTTTGCCATTAATTACCTGCAATAACTATACTGATTACTGTTTCTCTGTAATACCTGCAATATCCAAACTACTTATTGTGCATCTCTCACATGGTATCAGAAGTTTTCCCGTTATCCTTATATTATATATACTGATTGAGATATCTCATGTGCGACAACTGACAAATTATATATACTGATTGAGATATCTCATATATTATATATACTGATTGAGATATCTCATGTGCGACAACTGACAAATTACCCTAGCCTACAAGTAAGTAACCTCTGCCGCTTTCGCACAGAGTTACTCCTCAAAGGATTTCCATAACAAAATTTGCACCAGACTCAACCACACATACCATGGCTCCCATCACCTATATGGTATTTCTCTGCCTCTACGTATCCCTAGCCGCATACGCTTACTTACCACACTTGACGCAACACCAGGCAATAGGATGGCATCCAATTCTCATCCATGGCCAAATACTGTTACCCTTACTACCACCGTTAGGCCCAACCTACATAGCTCATGGTGAAACCCTACTCAACCCAGGCCTGAACGCTGCGTTAAAGGTCACTGGAAAACCCCAAAAAAGACGTAGCTCCAAAACAAAACATAATAAACACAGAAAACCGACAGCCACAAAGACTAGAAACAAGCAACAGCAACCACACCAATTATCTCAATCCCCCATCACAATCTGTCTTATCAACGCCAGATCCATTAGAAATAAAACCCACATCATACACGATATCATCACTGACAACAAACCCGATATCCTCTGTATCACCGAGACATGGCTCACTGACACTGACCCAGCAATACTAAACCAATTACCCCATCCCAACTACACAGTATTTAACTGCCCCGGCCCAACAGGAGAGGAGGAGGAGTACTTGTCATTGCCAAAACCTCCCTAACGTTCTCAAGCCCCTCCCTAACTGAATCCAAAGGCATTGATATACTCAAGATCGAAAACAAAACATCAATACTTTGCTTAATCTACAGACCCCCCTCGGCCCACCATGAAACCCTGGCCACCGCACTGGAAAATATCTCAACCTCTGCAACCAAAAAACTGCGCATCATACTGGGTGACTTAAATCTCCCATCGATTCCCCCTGTACAGGCAGACGCATTCTCTGAAGCCATGAATCAGCTCGGATACACACAAATCATCCAAGAACCCACACATAACAAAAGGTAACACCCTCGATATGGTGTTCTTATCACACAACATCCAACAATACACCAAACCTCGAGTAACCCCAGTCCCATGGTCCGACCATTTCCTAGTCGAATTTGAAATCCACCTACCTCCACAAAAGGAAAAGCCTCAAGCCGACCCAAAACCACATCAACAGAGGAAATTCCAAAAATTCAATAGCGAAGCTTTGGTAACTTCTATATCTACACATTTTGAGTACACCACCACAGACCTAGACAAGCTGGTAGCCCAATGGAACTCAGGGATCGAAGCAGCTGCAAGACCAACATGGAAGATCACAAACGCTGCAACAAAGACAGGAACCGAACCATGGTACTCTCCCACGCTATCTAAAATGAAGAGAGAACTACGCAAACTTGAAAGGAAATGGAGGAAAAAGCAAACCGAAGAATGCAAGCAACTATACCTAACACTCCTCTCAAGATACAAGAATGAGGTAAACCTCGCTAAGAAGACTCACCACACTAATCTACTCAACAAAGCTCTCAACAGACCCAGGGAACTTTTTGAGCTCGTAAAATCTCTGACCAAAACTTCACAAAACTCCATCTCTTCAGACGATATAAAGGCCCAAACGCTTGCCGACCACTACGCCAAGAAGCTAAACCCGCAACTTCCCACAATCATTACTCAAGGCATGCCACCTGTTCTCACCACTCGAGAAACCACCACTACCTCTCAAGCAGACCTAGAAACAGAGTGGAACACCTTCCAGCAATTAGGTGAGCAACAAATCTTAAACATCATAACCAACTTAAAATACCACTACCTCCCCCCTCGACCCATGCCCAGCCGCATGGATGAAAGCAACTAAGAAAGACAACGCAAAACCCATCGCGCACATTGTCAACCAGTCTCTGAAACAAGGAATCATGCCGTCTCATCTCAAAAAATCAATTATAAGACCCATATTAAAGAACAAGTCGCTCAGCAAAAGTGACCCTGCATCATATCGCCCAATCTCAAGCATAGCTTTCCTAGCAAAAATGATTGAAAAAGCGGTTCAGCACCAACTACAAGACCACATAGATGAGAGAAAAGCCCTAGATGAACATCAATATGGATTCCGTCAGAATCACGGAGTGGAAACACTACTGCTGGCACTCCTTGACAATCTACTTAGGGGCCTCGAGAACAAAAACTCCATGTTCATACTCATATTCATCGATATCTCAGCGGCATTTGATACAGTACATCACAACACCCTTTTGGACCGTCTGGCCTCGCTAGGTATAACAGGGACCCCCCTGAAATGGTTCGCTTCATACATATCCAATAGGATGCAACAAGTGCAATTCAACAACGACAGAGCTGATGCTTTCCCCCAAACCCAAGGGATCCCTCAAGGGTCTGCCCTCTCATCCCTACTGTTCAATTTGTATATAAAGCCGGTATGCAGTATTTTCCAGAAATACAACATCAATTACCACATATATGCCGACGATGTGATGCTATACACACAGCTTGACATAACACAGCCTAACTTCAGTCCACTAGAAGAATGCCTTGACATGCTCCAATTATGGCTTCAGCAAAACATGTCAATAAATCACAAAAAAACAGAGGTCATGTTCATGTCCAAGAAAGCCAATTTCATCCCGCCCACCACAGTCACACTAAACAAAAACATATACGATACGAAGCCTGTAATAAAATATTTAGGAGTCCTACTAGACAGCAACCTCAAGATGGACAAACACCTCAGAACAGTTAACCGAGCCATCTTTTACAAACTCAAAATCCTTCAACCACTTCGCAATATCCTCGAGAAATCCGACTTTAGGTCTGTTGCTCAAGCATTAATCATTCCCCACCTGGACTACAGCAATGCCATTCTACAAGGGCTTCCAAAGAGCACACTAAGCATCCTACAAATGGCTCAGAACGTGGCTGCAAGAGTCATCATGGAAAAGAAAGTCACCGACCACATAACCCCAGTGGCCGCCCGCATCACCTACAAACTACTCATCACAACATTTAAGCTCATCAATGGCATCGCACCATCCTACCTCAATAACCTAATCACTATTCAACCTAGCAACAGGAGCAGGAGAACTATGAATCTCAACACCCTATGTATCCCGACCAGCATAAGATCTGTCAAGGCCGAAACAAGCAATAGGGCGTTCACATACTCAGCGCCAATCCAATGGAACCAACTACCGCATGAATTAAGGCGCACAAACAACCTGAGCGAATTTAGACGAAAACTTAAAACCTATCTGTTTCAAACCCACTACAACTTGAACTAACTGCAATACCCTACCTCAACCAGATCTCCTCTGCCACACATGGAAGCATATATTCTAATAGCATATAGTCATGTATAGCCTGTACACCTTGGCAATTAATTCTGTACAAATTGTATACCGGTATATGGGGCCCCCCCAATCTATTGAAATCAAATGTATACCCTGATCTGTGTGCTATAATCAAATGTGTATCGTATCCAAATGCTCATCCCGTGTTACATAATCAGTGACTAATCAAAATGTAAAACTGAAAATCTCAATGTACTGTACAATACATTATGATTCTGTAAAGTAAACCGCTGCTGATCGTAGGAAGCAGCGGTATACAAGTGTTTACTAAATAAATTAATTAATTAATTAAAACCCTCCAGACTCACACAGACTGCACCAGAGTGGCCCTTCCAGAATTGTCTTTCCTCTGAAGGGGTCAGGTCATAAGTGAGACGGGCAAGGCAGGAGCCACACGAGAGAGTAAAAGAGGAGACTCTACCGAGTAATGCTGAAGGGTCCCTGGGAGAAACAGACCAGCAAGTGCGCCTTGGAGGCTCATGGGAAAGATCAAAGGGTAAAAACTAAAATTTGGAAGGACTGCCTGAGGTGGAGACAGTACAGATAAAGTGGTTAAAGATCTTTTAGGTGTGCAGCATAGGCTTGAAGTGATTGCGAACAAATTCAGACATTGGAATATTAGACTTCTTAAATTTTCCCCATTTAAATGATGCTGAACCCTAAGGACCTGTTTGTAAAATATTTGGTAGAGGGTTTAAAGGCCCCAGCATAGGCAATACTTTTGTTAAGAGTTTTATCTTCCATCTAAGGAGGACGACTCACAAGGTGCTAGATCCCCTTAGTGCAGGTGTTTTAGCTGCTATGGATAATAGTTTGGATGTAAAAACATTGCTGGAGCAAATCAGTAGAAGAAACCCAGAAAAGAGCTGCCCTACTCGTGATTTTCATGTTTGAAACTGATAAAAATTCAGTTATGAGACTATTTTTTTTCAAATTAGAGAAACTATATTCATGGGCCAGCATGTACGGTATTTTCCTGACCTGTGTCTGGAGACAAAGAAATAGAGAAAACTCTCTTTCTCCAACTCTGGCAGGAGATCCTTAAACTTGGAGAAGTCTCTCTTAAATTTCTTGCACACTTCCTCTCCCCTTACCCTCATTCCTCTGCCCCCCTCCCCCAATTCTCTCTTAAATAAAAACAGATGCCCTTTTTAAAATTTCTTTTGCAAGCTCTAGGGGTGTTCGCAGTACGTCCGCTCATGGGGATACCATCTCCCACGGACAGATAACGCCATTTGCAGCCGCGATCACATCCTTTAAAAACATTTCTCCCCCACAGGAATTCCATCTTCCCACAAGCAGAAGTGCTGGAAAAGGCTGTGATTGCGACGGAGACCAGCACTATCTGCCTGTGGCAGATGTCTGCCCATGGGGATCCCAGCACCAATCTTGGCTGTGATGGTAGCCTTTCCTAGTCCTCCTCCCCACATGTGCCCTATGCCCCAGGTCAGATTTTCCAGTCGCTATGGCGACCTGGCACCTTGGATTTGTCAAGCCATAAACTAGAGAATATTATATATATATATAGTTATATTTTATTTAATTTTTGTACAATCTATACATAATCGGGCTATATATAGAAGCATGTTTACTAAAATGCACTACCTGGATAGCGCAAGGTTAGCAAGCATTTTTGGCACAGCGCCTGGGCAGGGTGTGAGCGTTTCAAGGCCCTCACTAGTGGCAGGAAGCCCATGCTGTTGGCGCCCTCCAGCACAATGGTTGGCAGTGGTTGCTCTCCGTGGCAGTATTAATGCAGCAAGCCATCCTAAATTCAGAAGGAGACTGTCCACATCTCCCTGCATCTAGCACGGTGCCCTGGGCTAGTAATGCGGCCCAAACCCTCATTACTAGCGTGGGACTTAGTAAACATGCCCCTCATTGCATACTGGGGCATATTTGTTAAAACCTGTTCTGGCGACATGTGTGGGCCGCATTACCTAACTTCAGGAGGCGCGAGCGCCTATCCCTCCTTCAGTTAGTGCACACCAAAGATGCAGCACTGTGCAAGCCAGCAGGAGGTCATACTTAATGCCACCAACTGAGGAAGCATTAAGTTCACCCACACTAACAGCAGCAACCATAGTTAGCACAAGCAAATACTACTATGCCTGGCTGTTACCGGTAATGCCTCTGTTCCACCCCTGGCCTGCATAGTCCCCACCCCACTGCACACAACCCACTTAGCATAGAATTGTTAGCATGGCACCAAAACCACACTAAGTCCCTCACTACCAGGTAAGTGCACTTTAGTAAACATGTTCTAAGAAGCATTAGTAAGCATTGCCCTTTGTCTCCTAACATCTTACCCCTCCATAGAAATATAGAGATACACAGTAAATAAAAACTGCTAGGCCCAAAACTTCCATATAACAAAAAGAATACTCAAAATGTTATAATTATTCTAATTCAATACATCTATGATGCCATAGGGAAATTAAAAAAAAACTATTCTAATTGGTTCATATTATGATGTAAAGTCTACTCTGACACTTTAGACTGCTCCATAGAAAAAAAATATTTCACATTATATCCACAAAGTAAAATCTACATGCACACTTGACACTGAACAAGATCACTGAACTACCAAATTTCTTTCCTTCAACACCATAAAGCAGCTTTATACACTATTGATTATTTGTTTTGATATGCAACAATTTCTCACTAATATCTTCCAAGAACACAACAACATTTCTCTGGTCTTCCCGAGGTTCCTCACATCATGCTCAGTATTCTGAACCATCTATGATTGACAATTATAATTATGCACAAAGAAAGAAGTCAAAACACAAAGATGATCTTGCTTAGGATAGAAGGAAGACAGGGAGGAGACTAATGTCACCGGAGTAGCTCCTGACCCGAGGGAGGAACGAGTTCTGGGACAGGAGAGCAAAGATCCCGCCTAGGGCTTACCAAAGGGAGGGGCCCTACCTAAGATTGCCGGTGAGGGAAGAGGAGATCCTGCCACCAGGCGACAACGGAGGCGGGAGTCCACTGGAACAACAACTATATGAAATAAAAGACCATTTTGTGTAGAAAAGTGTTTTAGCGTTAGGGAACGCTCAACTCCGATGCCTCTATAAGCCGACAGGATGAGAACAAAATAAAGCAATCAGATGCCTATACAGGTCAGAAATCATACAGACCCTCAAAGTTCCCTTTCACCCCCTGACAAATTCCTGTTCAGACTCGGCTTTTCATGGGATGAGAAATAACTGGTTTAGAGATTAGAATGAAAGGCTAGCGCAGCCTAGGACTTCGCCCCCGTTTTATCATAAATGCACACTGCTCGCGGCCCAGCTCCGCACCACCCGCCGGGGACCAGCTCGCGCTCCCGGCGCCCTGCATTGTTCGCCGGTCCCGCTTCTCCGCCTCTTACCTGTTCGGATTTGCCGACAATGTCTCGTCTCTCTGCCTCGCTAGAAATCAATCTCCGGGTACAGCGCTCTCCCCGGGAGTTGCTGCAGCAGACTAGGGGTGGGGGATGAGCCATTAAAAGGAGTTCAACGGGAAGCAGAAGGAAGAGGAGGGGAGCAGAAACTGCCGCTGCCCGTCCAGGGTCACCATGGCGGACTAGGCTGCTGCTTGCACAGGGAGGTCTGTTGGCCGGAGGCGAGGATTTAGCGGCGGTGTAAGGCATATCACAGTCACTGCTGCCGCCTAGCGGCCGGGGAGGAAAACAAATAACATGAAGCTCACCCGCCCACTCGCTCCCTGCCCCAGCTGCTACGAGGAGTATTGCGAGGGTACGGAGGGAAAAGGAGCAAGATTAAAGATCGAGGTCCGTCATTTAATACTTTGCCCGTTGGCTCAGCTCCCTGCAATGTAAGCTTGGGAAACTGTTCTCCGCCTAAATGGAATGAGATGCTTTTTTGCTGCGCTAAAGCCCGTTTCGATGACTTTAGGCGCCAGTTCAAATAGAAGGCACAATCTTACGTATACTACCGTGTTTCATCAGTCTGTACTCAAGCAGAGCTAGTGTTAATTAGGTTTGAATCACCCTATTCAGGGTTTCGAACATCTTTTGCAAAGAAAAAAAAACGGTTATTGATGGTGGCGAATGAAAAAGAAACCCAGAGCTGTAATACTTGTGCAGCTCACAAAAGCCCGGCAAAGATTTAGGGCAATTAAATCACCAAATAAATGCATGTTAACTGCAAAACCTCTGCCTTAGCTGTTGAGGCTCAACTAGGTAGTATGCAGTGCTGGCCCGAGGGTTTCTGCCGCCCTAGGCAGAAACCCCGGAAGTGCTCCCTCCCCCATGCGCACCGAGCTGCTTTGGCACATATGGCCTGCTACTCCCGACCCCACCGCCAGAATCAGCAGCAAGTGGGGGGTGCGGCAGGCCATACATGTGTGTGCAGCTGTCCACGGAGATCTGCCCCCTAGTGGACGGTACAGCCCTGGCAGCATGTTCCCGCAGCTAAAAGGTGGTGGGCCACGCAAACGTGTGTACCTTTGCGTCAATGCTGACTCCTGGTGACCCAGCAACTCCTGGATTTTCTTGGCAGTGTGATAGGAAGTAGATTGCCAGGCCTTTCTTTTGAGGTAATAGAGGGTTAAATGACTTGCTCAAGGCCACCAGGAGTGTTAGTAGGAACCTTTGTCTAGTGGTTACCAAGCCAGTGCTGTAACCACTAGGCTACTCTCTCCTTAGGCAAGGTTTTTGTAAGTGAAGTGTGTTCTGGCACATTTTCTATTGCTGCCCCTCGATTATGGAACTCCCTTCTGAATTAAGAAGTCTTACTCATGTATTTGTATTTAGGCAGACGTTAAAAGCCTATTTATTTATTTTTACTATGACCTTTGCTGGGTGATGTGGAACCTCTTTAGTGAGCCTAAGAACATAAGATATGTCGTACAGGGTCAGACCAAGGTCCGTCAGACTCAGTATCCTGTTTCCAACAGTGGCCAATCTAGGTCACAAGTACCAAGCAGTTTCCCCAAAAGACACAGGTTCCACAATGTGTCAAGCAGTGGATATTCTGGGTCCCCTTTAATAATGGTTTACGGACCTTTCCTTCAGGAACTTGTCCAAACTTTATTAACTTTCTTAATATACCGCACCTTCGGAAAGCAGCAGGATGGTTTACAATGGAAGCAAAAACACAGAGGGCCAGGCCTGGACAGGAAACGGAAAGGAACTATATTTCTTATAGGACAGCAGCAAGCATACCAGACAGGAAGAAAAGACAAAAGAAGGGAGGAAGAGCAAGCGAGAGGAGAGAAAGGACTAGGTTAGGGAAACTGGGTGGGAGATCGTTGGCAAGACAGAACAAATGTGTTTTAAGGAGTGCCTTAAATTTGGGATAGGATAGTTCCAAACGGAGGGATGGAGGGAGTTCCATAAGGATGGTGCCAGGAAGAAGGCAGAGCTACGGGTGTGCTCCAGATGGGCGCGTGTGGGGGAAGGAAGTTCAAGACAATTGATGTGGATAGACCGGAGACTGCGAGGCACTGAACGAAACTGCAGTGAGTCAGCCAGGAAGTGCGGTGTGTGGGTGTGAATTGTCCTGTGTGTCAGAATTAGGAGTTTAAAGACTATGCGCTGGGAAACCGGTAACCAGTGAAGTTTAATTAAATGAGGAGTGATATGACTGTAGCGGGAGGTGTGAGAAATGATCCGGGCAGCAGTATTTTGAATCAGTTGCAGGCAATTTGTCTGGTATTGGGGAAGACCAGCGAAAATAATGTTACAATAATCCAAACGTGAGATAACCAGTGCGAGAAGGAGTGTAGTGAGTGAGGATGGACACAAGACATCAGTAATTGCTCTGATCTGACGAAGAAAGAACGACGTGCAAGAGAAGAGAGATGATTGTGGAAGGACATTGTCGAGGACTATGAAAAATTGCAAGAGGGCCTTGATAAATTGAAAGTCTGGATGTCCAAATGGCAGATGAAATTTAATGTCAACAAGTGCAAAGTTATGCACCTAGAAAAGTACAACCCAAACTATGGTTACACGGTGCAAGGTTCCACATTAAGAACCACCACCCAGAAAAAGGATTTAGGCGTCATCGTAGATAATACATTGAAACCCTCTGTTCAGTGTGCAGTAGGGACCAAGAAAGCAAATAGAATGCTAGGAATAAAACCAAGGATATTATAATGACTCAGTATCGTTCCATGGTGGGACCGCACTTTGAATATTGTGTGCAGTTCTGGTCACCATATCTTAAAAAGGATATTGCAGAATTAAAAAAGGTACAGAGAAGAGCCACCAAAATGGTAAAGGAATGGAAGGATACTCCTATGCAATACTCAAAAGGTTAGGGCTCTTCAACTTGGAAAAGAGACAGCAGAGGCAGATAGAGGTCTATAAACTAATGAATGCAGTGGAACGGGTAAACGTATATTGGTTGTTTACATCATCAAAAAGTAGAAATACTAGGCAATGTTCCCTCTAATTTTCTGTAGGCTGTGTGCGCATAAAATATCAGCTGTGTGCAGCTTTTGAAGGAAGGTTAAATTTTTGTGCACCACATAATGACACTCTGAGTTATATACTTTAAAATTTGACTACAAGTCAGAATACAGTATGTACACCACATTGATTTTAATCAAATTAAATGAAAATAGACGATTACTAAATGAAGCAGGAAATTTCTAGTAATTACAATCATAACTTTTAAATTTTAAGATGTCTGTGTTGTTTTTTATCAGAATCAGAGCTGTAATTTTTGTGCGCTCTGTTGTAAAGTATGTGCACGCGCAGAGCTTAGAGGGAACAGTGATACTAGGGGACATTCAATGAAGCTATAATGTAACCCATTTAAGACTAATAAGAGAAAATATTTTTTCACTCAACGTGTAATCAAACTCTGGAATTCATAACCAGAGGATGTATTAAAAGCTTTTAGTGTAGCTGGGTTTAAAAAAGATTTGGACAAGTTCCTGGAAGAAAGGTCTGTAAACCATTATTAAAGAGGACCCGGGAAATCCAACGCTTACCCCAGGACGAGCATTGTGGAAGCTGTGACTTTGGGTACCTGCCAGGTACTTGGATTGGCCACTGTTGGAAAAAGGATACTGGGCTTGATGGACCTTGGTCTGACTTAGTATGGCGTTTCTATTGTTTTGCTTTGAATGCTGAGCTCTTTATTTCCCCCACCCACACCCACACACCTAAGAAGCTGCTGCTAGGCAACCATCTAGTCTTGTCTAATGGTGGGCCAGCCCTGTTTACTGGTAGACATGACCATAGAGTGGTTTAGCCTGATAAGGATCATGTTGGTCTTTTTCACAGGTTCCCTAGTAAACAGTTTGAAAGCTGACAGTTCCCAGCTGTGAGCTACAGAGGCCGATCTACAATGTCCAGAAGTGGAGGAAAAGTATTTATGGCAAGTGGAGGCTCACATTGATTGTATCTATTGACCAGCAGTCTTGTAAGCAGGGCCACTATTACCTATGGGCAAAAGGGGCAGTTGCCCCAGGCCCTTCAGGACAGTGAGCCCATTGAATGAGCACAAAGTGCTTTGTCCTGATAACTCTATTAGCCTGAACCTGAATCTCAAACAGCAGAGCATATCCCTTTGCTTCTATTTCAGTCCCTCCCCTCTCAGACGGCTGTAGGGAGCAAGATTGGAGATGGGTGTGGGGCTAGTGTGAGCAGAGCACTATGCCTATCAAAAAGAACTAATCTGCTCTCTAATCCCACCTCCTTTCTCTTCCACCCTTGCGTGCAGGGTTGTGTGTTCCTTTACACAGTAGTAATGAAGGTATTTTGTTTCATTGTTACTAAAGTGAGGGCAGAATTAGATTTTTTTTCTATGATGAGTAGTAAGGGGAACATCCTAGTTCAGGCTAGCCAAGCATTTCAGAGATTACTTTCAACCAATGTAGTGTGGATATCTTTCAGTTTATAAATGTAGGCATTGCATTTTTATTTTTTTTTACAATTTATCCTGAAACATCATAGTGTCATGAAGCTGAAGCTACTGAGAGTGCAGACTTAGAAAAAAAAAACTGTCTTTAACAGAGCTGTTGATGTGCAGAGGATGCAATTACCTTGCAGCCCAGCTAGAGGGAGCAGGAGCAAAACTACTGAGGCTGAGTTAACACACCCAGCCACTGATTATGTAAGAGCTAATCAGCTGCACCTGACAACAAGCCCGGGAAACTCAAAGGTAGAATGCCTTTATAAGAGAAGGGCAGTCCAGAGGAAAGCAGGCCAGCAGAAGGAACCAGTCCAGAGGAAAGCAGGCCAGCAGGAGGAACCAGTTCAGAGGGAAGCGGTCCAGAGGGAAGCAGTCTGGAGGAAAGCAGTCCAGAGAGAGACTGCCAGGAGAAGCACTTCAGACGGAAGGAGTGACACCTCCAGCCCAAGCAGCGTAGCTGGATCAAGCAGAACGCTCAGAATAGTAAGTGCTGGAAAAGGAGCAGAGAAAGTCAGAAAGACAGCCAGCTTGAGGAGAGTCAGTCTGGAGAGAGACTCGGTAGCAGAGGACCACAGAGGCAAAGAGCTTGGGAGGAGAAAGCCATGCTTTGAGAGAGGCCGACGCTCACCGGAGGAGTCTGAATCAGGATTAAGAGGTACAAGAAGGAAAGGTTCTGATAGCAGAGCTACCTTTACCCAGAAGCAAGGAAATCCGGATTCCTCACCAGGTTTTCCTGAACTACAGAAAGGTAAAGCACTGCTCAGAAGGTTCCAAGAGAGAGCCTGTTTCCAGAGAGAGGTGCCTCAGAGAGAAAGCTCCAGTTATACCGGCTACAGGAGGAAGCCCAGGTATGGTGCTACTTCATTTATAAAAGAAAGTTTATCTCCTAGAAGCTCTGGTGAAACAGATGCTCAGTGCAGGAGAAAAGGAAACAAGTCAGAGCTTTACAAACCAGTATTTAAGGGCAGAAGAACAGGCCATGTTCGTTTGGGAGCCTTAGAACAGCCCAATTGGAAACAAGCAAACAGAGACAGAGTCTGGGAAAATATAGCAGCAAGGGAGACATCCAATTCAGAGGGAGAGGCCAGTGACTCAGAGTCCATGGAAATAGACCTAGAGAATCCTATTCCCATGCCTCCAGATGAATTTATGGATTGTACCTTGTGTATTGCTAGTAGCCTTGAGTCATTAGCAGAACTGTGAATTGAACAGACCTTTTTGCTTTGAGAATGCTCATGCTTTGTGCTAAATGCCAGAGAACTGTTTTGCTTATTTAAGTTGCTCTGAAGTAAGAGAATCTTTCAGTTAATCTCTCCAATCAACTGTGAAACTTGTAACAGTTTTTTCTTCTTGCTTATGTTTGGTGAAACCCTGAAAGAAAGGACTTTATTTCTGTGCCTTACTGAGCCTTTGCGTTAAAGGGGAAATAAAAGCCTTAATACCCTCTATTTGGCTTATACAATTTGTTCATACAAGGAGCTGGACTACAAAGACCAACCTGCACTTGGCCTTAAAGAGCCCTTTCCTCCTTGAAACAATAAAAATGCTCAGCCTACCCTTACAGCCACTGGCCACTAGGGAGTGCTGACGACAATAGATGGGTCATTCATCAGAAACTCTGATGTGATTTCTGAAATATATTTGTATTATATATCTGTATAAGATTTAACATTTAAATGTGCGGGGTTGGGTATTCAGCCACCCTATAAATTTAAAATGAGTAGGCGATTATTCTAGTATAATTATAAATGGATAATTTAACCATTTAAAATTAGGTTAGCTATTTAAGCAGACCAGCCATAAAGATAAATTAATCCATTCACGGACTTCCAGTTAAGATGGCGGGGTCTAGAAAAACGCAAGGAGGTGATCTCCCTCCCAACCCACACAGCTAAAACTGTAACAACGGATTATGGACCTTAAAATTGAAAATTTGCAGAGAGAATGCCTAAAACAGTAAAACCCATGGCATCAAAAACAATTAAAGAGCTATACACCACCAAAATTAAAGCTGGTGGTAGAGGCCTAGAAGCGATATCTGCTCCACCATTCCCCGGCTCGTCAGAGGCAAGCGGGACTGAAGGTGCACTAGCAGTAAGCAATGACATGCTACTAACGGTGCTACAGGAGATTAGATCATCCAAAAGAGAAATAGTGGAGAGAGTACTTACCAAAATAGAATAAAAATTTGTCAGCTTCGGGGCCCGCCTAGAACAAGCCAAGGAAAAAGGGGGGAATGTGGAGGATAAGCAGCAGGGGTTGACGGCAGAGATGGACAATATTAAAGCACAGATGCAGAAAGGCAGAAAGTACATAAGCAGCTGGAAGCATTTGAAAATAGAGACCGCAGATCTAATATTCGCATAATTGGAACCCGGAAGGGGCGGATTAGAATGACCTGGTGAAATTCATGTGAGAGATGTTACAAAAGTGCTCTCCCGGTTCTCTGGCACTGCTGGCATATGAACTAGAACACACTCATAGAGAGCTCAGGCCACGACCAGAAGCTAATGCATGATCGTGCGCCTTCATTGCTAAGCTTCTAAGATTTCAGGAACGGGAATTCGTCATCTGGGCAGCAAGACAGACTGGATTTACAATGTTTAAGGACTGGAAGGTCATGATCTTCCCTGATCTAGCCACCAAAATGCTCTGAAAATAGCAGGAGCTCTTAAAATGCCAAGAAATGTTAGCGGCTAAAGGATTTAAGGCAGCCCTATGGTACCCAGCAAAACTACCTTTAATAGAGAATAGGGTATGTCGATTTTTCACTTCACCAGAAGAAGTACAGCAATTTGTGGCAAAGGTGCTGCCAAAACCCAATTATGCAAATGGCAGGAAAAATATACCGCCAGGAAGGAACTCTAGTCAGACCCGACACCTTACTCAGGCTAATCAATTGGAGACTCAGTGACACAACAACAGGTGGAGGAGCCAAAAGGAACTTCAGGAAAACAAAATTGTATTTATTTATCATTTCTTATATACCGCCCCTTCCCGAGATCAGGAGCGGTTTACATTTTTAACAACATTACATGGAACACATTTTAACAGTTACATTTTTAACAGAGTAACAAAGTAGCATAGAGACTAAACTATATACAAACCGCTGTAGATAGAGCTATGTACAGAGATGAATAGTTAAGAGTTTTTAATAACGTAACAAAGTAGCAAAATGTCATTTGGGCAGGAAGAATACACCAATATGCAGTAATATCCGCTGGTCCCGCCCCCCCCCCCCCCCCCAAAGCTGGGCCTTCGATACCTCCTGCAACACAACAACTGAGGGAGGAATTGGCAGGGATAGGGCCAAATGAACAGCAGGGAGCAATCACCATGCCAGGACAACAATCAGAAACAGACAGAAGAGAGAGGGAAGAACAACGATCCTCAGAGCTGGGAAACAGTTGAACCAGGGTGGTGAGAAAAGAGCGATGTTGAACTGACAGTGACTTTGATAGCAAGTAATGCATCTTTCAGGGGCTTGACACAGGCCAGCAGTAGGTTGACATGGAGGGCGATAAAAAGCCATTAAGTGCAAAACTGTTGAATTGTAACAAAATGGCAAACTGGGCAGATATGGTTAACAGATGCGGTGAGAGTGAAAGGAGAGAATTTGAGATGGGTAACAATGTTGAAAAGAATGGATTAGAGGGGGGTTTCTGTGCGTGGGGGGATTATGGAGGGATGACCTTAAAATAACGGATTCTATGTGCGTGGGATGAAAGTCAAAAAACAAGAAAAGAAGAAGGTGGAAGTAGCGAGCTGTGTTTGTAGTGTTTTTGGTTTGAATTGGAATAGTTAGCGGTATGGTTTGTTATTTATGCTCAGTGGTGGGTTCAAATACAACAAGAAGAGGGGTACAAGGCTGTGCTGGGAGCCTGATCGATAGACAGAAGAAACACAAAACATAACCCATATGGCAGGAATTAAAATCGCCTCCCTGAATGTTAGAGGAATTAATCACCCATACAAGAGGCGCAGAGTATTAGATCTCTTCTTTTGGGAGAAAGTAGATATTGCACTACTCCAGGAAACCCACTTAACAGAAAGCGAACATAAAAAGCTCCAGGCATGAAGCTATGAGCAAATGTACTGTTCAGCCTACATTTAAAAAAAAAAAAGGGGGAGATGTGGCCATATTAATACACAAAAGGTATCCTTTGTTTCCTATGCTACAGGGAGGAGACTCGCAAGGCCGGGTGGTCTGGGTAACAGGGAGGATAGAAAAACATAAGCTGGCAGTTCTTAACTTATATGGCCCAAAGGCACTTTTTTCCAGACCACTCTTCAAAAATTCGCAGTGGAGGAGGCACCTGATGTACTGAGAGCCGGTGGACGTGTGCTGTCTGCTCTCCAGGATAGAACCCCCCCAGATCCCCCGGAATTTTTTTTATTTATTTTATTTATTTATTTAAGTCTCTTATATACCGCGCTATTATAATCAGTGCGGTTTACAATTGAACAA
Source organism: Ichthyophis bannanicus (assembly GCA_033557465.1). Classification (NCBI taxonomy): domain Eukaryota; kingdom Metazoa; phylum Chordata; class Amphibia; order Gymnophiona; family Ichthyophiidae; genus Ichthyophis; species Ichthyophis bannanicus. The sequence continues at coordinate 549,920,892 of CM066035.1, forward strand.
AACATACAACAATGCAGCAGGTCACATTGAGTTTACATTGAACAGGGGTAGTAAATTTGGAGGAACCGGGAAAACTATATACAAAATAAGGACATTCTTACTGGACATATAAGGATAGTAGACAGATGTATAAGCTCCGGGGTAAGGGAGAGAAGGGAGGTGAAAGGAGATTAACCATTCTCTAAGGGAGGCTGATCAATGGGGAAAGCTAGGTAGGAGGGTAAGGTGATGGCTGTGTGCTTTCCAGAATTATTATCTGGGTAATGTAGCAGGAACAGATGGTGTTTGAGAGCTTTTCTGAATAACGGTAGATTGGAGATAGCTCGGATTTCTGCTGGGAGGGCGTTCCAGGCCATAGGTGCGAAAATGGAGAAGGCTCTACTGGCTGTTGTCTTTGTACATTTTGTCACTGACTTAGGGACTTCAAGGGTATTCATCCATGTAGATCTCCTTAATCTATTGGCTGGAGTGATGTGGAGAATTTTACTGATGGGCGTGGGTGGCTGGTTCTTGAGGGCTTTGAATGTCAAGACTAGAGTCTTGTAGTTGATTCTAGCCTGCAGAGGTAGCCAGTGTAGGTTCTTCAGGACTGGTGTTATATGGTCTGACCTTGATAGACCTACCAGAACCCTCGCAGCAGAGTTCATGGCAAGTCGGAGTGGGCTTAGAGTCGACTGTGGAAGTCCCTGAAGGATGATGTTAGCAAAGTCGAGGTGAGGAATAACTAGAGCTTGGAAGATTGATCTGTAATCAGGGAAGTCCAGTAGTGGTCGGAGATGACGTAGTGATCTGATTTTGTGATAAATCACTTTTGTGGTGTTTTTGATATGTGCTGAGATGTCTAGCCTCTGGTCGAGGGTAATACCTAGGTAGCGAATTGTGGGTTTTGCATTAAGTTCTGTGTTGTTGACTTGTAGTGAGGGAGGAGGCGTGAACATCTGTTTTCTCGTGACGAAGAGAACATCTGTTTTAATGTGGTTAATTCGTAGGTTTTGGGAGAGGAGCCAGTCTGCTACTGCTTCAAAGCATCTTAATAATGGGGAGAAGTCAGGTTGTTCAATCTTGAAGGGTGTGTAAATGAGAATGTCGTCTGCATAGGCTAGGCATTAGACATTGAATGATCGAATAAGTGAGTACTCTGCGGCTCCAAAGCCCGCACCATCACTGAGGGGTGCCACTGACACCGGAACCATAGTTTGGGAATGCTAGACCCTAGAGAGGGAATGAAATCCACTCGAAAAGAGCGAGAGCGGGCCCTGCCAGCAGGAACCAAGATGGCAGAAGACCCTCCTTCTTCCCAGCCCCACACCCGACAGTACTCGTGGAAAAAGTTACGGCTCAATGGTGAGCGCATTAGCAGAGCGCTTCAATGCCGTGACCCAGAGATTGGATGTGGTTACTAAGTCCCTAGAAGAGATAGGCCGCATACAAGCGAAGGAACAGCGTATCGCAAAAGTGGAGGACGAACTACAGGCAGCCAACATGGACTTAGCAGCTCTCCGGAAACAAGTAGAGCAGAAGGGCGAAAAATTGGACAACATCGAGAACCGCAGTCACAGAACATAAGAACATAAAATATGCCATACTGGGTCAGACCAAGGTCCATCAAGCCCAGTATCCTGTTTCCAACAGTGGCCAATCTAGATCATACGTACCTAGCAGTTTCCCCAAAAGACCCAGGTTCCACAATGCTTGTATTAAGTCGAGCATTGATATCCTGGATCCCTTCTTAATAATGGTTTATGGACCTTTCCTCCAGGAACTTGTCCAAACCTTTTTTAAACCCAGCTACACTAACAGCCTTTACTACATCCTTCAGTAACAAATTCCAGAGTTTCATTACACGTTGAGTGAAAAAAAAAAAATTTTATTAGTCTTAAATAATTTACCCTGTAGCTTCATTGCATGCCCCCTAGTCTTTCTATATTCTGATAATGTAAGCAATCGATATATGTTTACCCGTTCCACCCCGTTCATTAATTTATAGACTTCTCTCATATCTCCCCTCAGCCGTCTCTTTTCCAGGTTAAAGAGCCCTAACCTTTTTAGCCTTTCTTCATAGGGGTATTCTTCCATCTCCTTTACCATTTTGGTGTCTTCTCTGAACCTTTTCAATTAATGCTATATCCTTTAAGATACGGCGACCAGAAATGCACACAATATTCAAGGTGCGGTCTCACCATGGAACTATATAGAGGCATTATAATATCCTTTGTTTTATCTTCCATTCCTTTCCTTATGATACCGAGCATTCTATTTGCTCTCTTGGCCGCCGCTGCTGCACACTGGGCAGAGGGTTTTAACATCTTATCCACAAAGACACCTAAATCTTTTTCCTGGGTGGTGGTTCCTAATGTGGAACCTTGCATCGTGTAACCATAGTTTCGGTTGTTCTTCCCTAGGTGCATAACTTTGCACTTGTCCACATTAAATTTCATCTACCATTTTGATGCCCAGTCTTCCAATTTATCAAGATCCTCTTGCAATTTTCCACAATCCTCTTGGATTTTAACAACTTTAAATAGTTTTGTGTCATCTGCAAATTTGATAACCTCACTCGTTATTCTCTTTTCCAGGTCATTTATGAATATGTTAAAAAGCAGCAGACCCAGCACAGATCCATGGGGTACACTACTATTCACCTTTCTCCATTGGGAAAATTGGCCATTTAGCCCTACCCTCTGCTTTTTATCTTTTAACCAGTTCTTGATCAACAGTAGTACACTGCCTCCTATCCCATGACTCTTTGTTTTGCCAAAAGTCTCTGATGAGGGACCATGTCAAAGGCTTTCTGAAAGTCCAAATTTTCACTTTGTCTACCTGTTTATTCACACCTTCAAAAAAACATAACAGATTAGTAAGACAAGATCTTCCTTGTCTAAAGCCATGTTGCCTGTCTCCCATTAAGCCATGGCTATCTACATGTTCTGCAATTTTGTTCTTTATGATGGTTTCTACCATTTTTCCCGGTACTGACATCAGGCTCGCTGGTCTGTAGTTTCCTGGATCACCCCTGGAACTCTTTCTAAAAATTGGCGTTACGTTCGCCATCCTCCAATCTTCAGGTATTACAGATGATTTTAATGATAGTTCACAGATTGCTAATAGCAGGCCTGCAATCTCATATTTCAGTTCTTTCAACACCCTTGGATGTATATCATCCAGCCCAGGTGATTTGCTACTCTTCAGTTTATCTAATAGTTGTAATACATCTTCCCGATGTATCGATATTTCCTTTAATTCTTCCATACCTTTAAATACCACTTTAGTCATGGGTAACATCCCTACATCTTCCTCAATAAAGACCGAAGCAAAGAAGTCATTCATTCTCTCCGCTATCGCCTTGTCGCCTCTTAGTGCCCCTTTAACCCCTCTATCATCTAATGGATCAACTGACCCTCTCACAGGTTTTCTTTTGCTACGAATGTACTTGAAAAAGTCTTTATTACGCGTTTTTGCTTCCACAGCAAGCTTCTTCTCAAATTCTCCCTTTGCCTGCCTTATCAATGACTTGCATTTAACTTGCCAGTGCTTGTGCTGTTTCCAGGTTTCGTCGTTTGGCTCTTTTTTTCCATTTCCTGAAAGATGCTTTTTTTGGCAACAGCCTCTCTGACCTCGCCTTTAAACCATGCTGGTAGTTTTTTGGACTTCCTTCCACTTTTCTTAAAGCGTGGAATACAGCTGTTCTGGGCTTCCAAGATAGTATTTTTCAAAAATACCCAAGCTTGATGTAAGTCTTTAACCTTTGCAACTTCTCCTTTTAGTTTTTTCTTAACTATTTTCCTCATTTTATCATAGTCTCCCTTTCGAAAGTTAAAAGGTAGTACTGTGGATTTCCTTACTATCCCTCCTCCACTAATTAACTCAAACGCGATCATGCTATGATCACTATTGCCAAGTGGCCCCAACACCCTTATCTCTTGCACCAGCTCTAGTGTTCCACTAAGGACTTGGTCCAATATGGCCTCCCCTCTGGTCGGTTCATGAACCAGCTGTTCCAAGAAGCAGTCATTTATTTCATCTAGGAACTTTATCTCCCTAGCATGTCCTACCGTAATACTGACCCAGTCGATACCGGGGTAATTGAAATCACCCAGTATTATTACTGTGCTGTAACGTTTGTTAGCTTCCTTGATTTCTTTGAGCATTTCATCATACATTTGTTCATTCTGGCCAGGCGGTCGATAGTACACCCCCACTGCCATCGCCTTCCCCTTTTTACATGGAATTTCAATCCATAGAGATTCTACAGCAAATTTTGTTTCCTGCAAAACTTTAATCCTTTCTGAGTCAATGCCCTCTCTAACATAGAGCACAACCCCTCCACCAATTTTATCAGCTCTATCATTACGATATAGTTTGTACCCAGGTATCAGTGTCCCACTGGTTGTCCTCCTTCCACCATGTCTCTGTGATTCCAATCATATCTAACCTCTCATTTAGTGCTACGTATTCTAACACTCCCATCTTATTTTTTAGACTTCTAGAATTTGCATCCAAGCATTTTAGAGACTGTATTTTATTCATATTAATCTGGCTATTGGTAGGCATGGGTAATTTGGGATCTTTAAGCTCTGTCTGCTCCATACTCGAGGGCATTTGGGCTACTTTACTCTTTTTTGGAACCTCTCTGCTTTTGATAGTATCCTTCAAAGATACATTCTTCCGAACCATGCGCTCTTGGGCGACTGTCGACTTTCCCCTATTATTTAGTTTAAAAGCTGCTCTATCTCCTTTTTAAAGGTTAATGCCAGCAGCCTGGTTCCATCCCGGTTAAGGTGAAGCCCATCCCTTCCAAAGAGCTCCTCCTTTCCCCAGAATGTTCCCCAGTTCCTAACAAATCCAAAACCCTCATCCTTGCGCCATCGTCTCATCCATACATTGAGACTTCGGAGCTCTGCCTGCCATTTGGGTCCTGCGCATGGAACGGGAAGCATTTCAGAGAACGCTACCCTGGAAGTTCTGGATTTGAACTTCTTACCGAAAAGCCTAAATTTAGCCTTCGGAACCTCTTTATCACATTTTCCTATGTTATTGGTACCAACATGTACTGTGATGCAGCAGACCAGCAGGGCATTGAAGAAAATGTTTTAAACTTGAAAAAAGACGTGCACAAGCTGCAGTATTTGCAGGAGCCTGATAGGGGGAGCAAGAGGGACCTCTGGAAGACTGAGGATCCACGCCCTACAGGGTGTAACCTAAAACCAGTCAGCCTCCAATCCAGAAAGAGAGGAACTCCTTTTAAAGGAAGTCAGGAAGACTGGAGGGAAAGCAAGGACAGGAGCAAGGAGAACAAGGAGGACAGGAAGCACAAGGAGGACAAGGAGTACAGGAGGAGAAGTAAGAGCAGTGAGAGCTCTGGAAGAAGTGCTTGGACAGAAACTGCAGAGGCCACGGACACTGCTGGAGGGCAGGAAAGAGGTACAGGCCAAAGGAACCTGAAAGGACAGAGAATACAGAACGGTCCTGGAGATTCAGGTACGCAGAAGCTGCATTGTGATTGCTGTGGGTGGAACCCAAGCCATATTGCTGGAGCCAGGCAGAATCTCCCTAGGGGTAGGCCACAAGCCTCGTCCTCAGGAAAGAAGCAAGAGACAGAAGCTCCCTGTACATGTCCCACTGTCCAAAAGAAAAGGTATGAAAAGTTTTTATTGAATAAGAAACTTTTAAGTAAGCCAGGTTTGCAGGAAGTGCATGTAAACCCTGGGAAGAAAGAAAGATATTCACACTGTAAAAATGCTCATGGCCGACGCCCCATGCTAAATTCCAGACACTGGGAGGTCATACAGCATTTGGGTGAGAAACCTGACTATAGCTTGCCGGGAACTATTGACTATATCTCAGATACTGTGCAGGAGGAACCGATGCAAGTGGAAGAGGTAGAATCCCTTTCAGAGGAAGAAATGGATTGCAGCTATTGCACCACAGGAAGCGTGGAATGCTTATGTAACCAGTGAGCACTAAAACCGGTGTAAATAGAAATGCTTGTTTTGTAACCCTTCTGTGAAAAGAACAGTTTTTGTTTTGAACCTGAGTTGTGATTTTTATAACCTGATGTAAGGACATTTCTGTTGGTGTTTGAAGCCGATCCTTTGAACCTTTGTGCAAACCAGGGGAAATAAAGCCTTATTTTTCCCTACACTCGAAGACCTTTTGTTCTCTGGGTATTTTTGGTAATACAGGACGCTACCAAGGCTATACAACCTTGGGCCCTAGAAAGAGAAACATACCAAACCCAACTTTACTTTTCTTTGTCCGACCTGCCTTGACCACCATCAACCGCCAGGGCGGCGTTGTGACAGTACCAAGACAGCAGACTCCTCCCCAGCACTATCTAGAACCTTATCTAGGTGGTGCGTGAGATCCGCTACCTTCACACCAGGTAGGCATGTTACCAGGCAATCCTCACGTCCACCAGCCACCCAGCTATCTACATGCCTAATGATCGAATCACCAACTATAACGGCTGTCCTAACCCTTCCCTCATGGGCACATGGCCCTGGAGAAACTTCCTTGGTGCAAGAGGGTTTTACATCACCTGGAGGACAGGTCCTAGTTACAGGATCACTTCCTGCCACACCAGGGTGATGCTCTCCTGTCACGTGACTTCTCTCCTCCATGGCAACAGGGATGCTGCCAGACTGGAGGTGGGACTTCAGGACTATATCCCTGTAGGTCTCGTCTATGTACCTCTCTGTCTTTCTTATGTCTTCCAAGTCAGCTACTCTAGCCTCTTGAGAACAGACTCATTCCCTGAGAGCAAAGAGATCTCTGCAGCTAGTGCACACGTAAGACCTCTCACCAACTGGGAGAAAATCATACATGTGACACTCAATGCAAAAGACTGGAAAGCCCCCATCTTGCTGCTGGACTGCTGTCTGCATCTTAGTTTTAAGCTTGTGTTTAGATCTTTAAGTTCTTTACTTACTAAGGGTTGCTATGGATACTTATACTAGTAAAATTGTACCTAATACGTTTAATATACCTTGTTCACCAGAAGCTTAATTAATCTCTTGCTACTAGGCCCTGAGTGAGTATTAAATTTAAACTACAAGCTCTCTGCTGGGTATGAAATCTAACCAGAAAACTCTCTTCTGTGTTTTAAATTTACACTTAAACTGCTACTACTAGGCCCTGACTGATTTAACAAATACACTGGGTTAACAGATTAATCAGCTTTAATCCAAAGAAGTCCCTTCAGACAAATTCTCAGAAGTATATACTCACAATTGCAGATTTCTCTCCAGAAGTAGCAGTCCCCTTTTCTAGTCCTTCATGACTGAGGATCACAGAACTGTGGTTGAACTTTCTTAACCAGGGCCCCACACATCAAACAGTAAGTAAGGATTTGAGGGTTTCTTTGTTTGGTTTTTCTTTTGTTACATTGCTAGCTCTCTGACTGGGAGCTCTTAAAAGGGTTTTGTGTATATTTTTTAAAGCAAGGTTAATTTCATTTTTGCTGTTTTAGGGGAACATTACTTGAGCACAGTAGGTTGCTGAACTCTGTAACCTCCTCAGGTTCAGGAACTGCTAACACCTAATCAGGAGTTAGTGGGCCTGTTTCCTGAGTGCAGTTGAAGCCTGCATAAAAGGGCTCCATTGCCCTGCCCTTTTGAGGCTTTCTTAACCAGGGCTCCACACATCAAACAGTAAGTAAGGATTTGAGGGTTTCTTTGTTTGGTTTTTCTTTTGTTACATTGCTAGCTCTCTGACTGGGAGCTCTTAAAAGGGTTTTGTGTATATTTTTTAAAGCAAGGTTAATTTCATTTTTGCTGTTTTAGGGGAACATTACTTGAGCACAGTAGGTTGCTGAACTCTGTAACCTCCTCAGGTTCAGGAACTGCTAACACCTAATCAGGTGTTAGTTCCCTCCCTACCCACCCCGACTCCCACCCACCCCTAGTGAGCAGTCTTGCTTTATAGGGCACCTCCCCCTTTAACAAATCACAGTGAATTGGACCAGCACATTTTGAATATAATTAAAGAGATTTAACTGCTTTTTCTCTGAAAGGACAGCTGCGAAACCAGCTGGTACTTGGTAGATCTCTCTCTTTTGCTTTAACAGATACCTAAGCTCCACAAACAGAACAATGGCTGGGAAAAATCGTATTGCTAAAGCTGTTGCCCCCGTTACAGCTTCTGCCTCGGTCCAGACAGAGGTCCTATTGCCAGTTGAAGAACCGGTTCCATGTGCAGGGTGCCTGCATGCTGAAGCTCTGAGGAAACAAGTGGAGGAACTCAGAGAGGAGGTGGCGAGGCTGAGGAGCATTCAAGACAGTGAGAAGTACATTGATGAGATGCTTCTTGCAGCAACCAGGCTCTCCAGCACAGGAGAAGATGGTGCCAACAGAATGTCGATGGTTGGACAAAAGTCACCAGAGCCTGCAAAATCACCAATCCAACTTCTCCAGCCCTTGAATTGAAGAACCATTATGCAGCCCTGGAAGTGGAGGAGGTGAAAGCATCCCTGGAAAGGGAAGAACCAGAGTTCAAGTACCCCATAGTTGCGGAATCAGTGACCAGAAGGAAACGAAGGGTAGTGGTGGTTGGAGACTCTCTTCTGAGGGGTACTGAGGCGTCCATCTGCCGACCAGACTTGATGTCCAGAGAGGTATGCTGTCTGCCTGGTGCCAAGATCCAAAATGTTACGGAGAGTTTGCCGAGACTCATCAAGCCCACTGACTATTACCCAATGTTGCTAATCCATGTTGGAACAAATGATACTGCCAGGTATACCTCGGAACGTATCAAAAGTGACTTCATGGCGCTGGGACAGAGGGTGAAGCAGGTAGGTAGGTGCACAGGTGGTGTTCTCTTCAATCCTCCCTGTTGAGGGTAAAGGCCAAGGCAGAGAGACTCGCATCCTGGAGATTAATGCATGGCTGCGTGGATGGTGTCTTCGAGAGCGTTTTGGTTTCCTAGACCATGGGATGCTGTTCCAAGGGTTGCAGAGCAGAGATGGCATCCATCTGTCCAAGAAAGGTCAACGCATCTTTGGTAGTAGACTGGCTAATCTACTGAAGAGGGCTTTAAACTAGATTCGTTGGGGATGGGTGAAGAAAGCCCCCAGGTAAGTGAAAGCCCCCAGGTAAGTGATACATTAAATACCTTTATGGAAATGGGTAACAGGGGTAACATATGGAAAGCAGTGTGTATTAATGCCCGTAGCATGGGAAATAAGATCTCTGAAGTTGAAGCTTTGGTGGGAGTGGCTGACTTGGATTTAGTGGCAGTTACAGAAACATGGTTCACAGAAAACCATGACTGGGATGTAACTATACCTGGCTATACTTTATTCAGAAAGGACAGGGTAGGAAGAAGGGGAGGAGGAGTGGCACTATATGTAAAAACTACTATTAAAGCTTTGGAATTACAGAGCTTAAAAGGGAGAGAGGAGGCATTGTGGGTTAAACTAGAAAGAGGGAAAGAGAAATCTCTTTGCATTGGTGTGCTATACAGACCTCCCTCACAAGAGCAAGAGGTGGACAGAGTTAATTGAAGACATACGCAGCATTGCTAGGAAAGGGGAAGTGCTACTGCTAGGAGATTTCAATATGCCAGATGTTGATTGGCACATTCCTGCTGCAGTATCATCTAGGAGTAAGGAGATCCTGGATTCTCTACAGGGAGAACTATTCAGGCAATTGGTAACAGACCCCACACGTGAAGGGGCCATACTGGACTTGGTGCTTACCAATGGAGAAAGTGTTTCTGATGTTGTAGTGGGAGATCATTTTGCATCCAGTGATCACCAGATGGTGTGGTTCAGTATTAGGACTAGGGCTGTTAGAATCCATTCCAAGGTGAAGATCTTAGACTTTAGGAAGACTAACTTTGCAAAGATGGGCCAATACCTCAGGGAGTCGTTAGTGGGATGGGAACAGCTGGGGGATGTAGAAAAACAGTGGGCAAAACTGAAAGGGGGTATTTTAAAGGCAACCAACCTTTTTGTTAAAAAGGTAAATAAAGGCAAAAGGAACAGGAGACCGCTATGGTTTTCGAAGGAAGTAGCTGAAAAAGTGAAGAAAAAGAGGGAGGCCTTCATGAAATACAAGAGATCACAGAGAGAGGAAGACAGGCATCTGTATTTGGAAAAACTTAGAGAAGCTAGCAAAGTAGTCAAGAAGGCAGTGGTTGGGGCAAGGTACTAGTGGTTGGGGCAAGGTACTTCGGGCCGGAAGGTCGGGGGTTCAAATCCCACTGGAGGACAGCAACCTTGGGCCGGAAGGACTGGGGTTTCTAGTCCCACAGGTGCTCCTTGTGGTCTTGGGCAAGCCACTTAACCCTCCATAGCCCATGTTCCCTGTAAAATAGTTCTCTGTGTGCTGTGCTTTCCTGTCTAATCAATGTGTTTATACCTCAAAAATTTCCTGTCATGATTTGACAATTTCCAATCTGTAATCAAACCGCTGCTGATCGCTGGAAGTAGCGGTATACAAATGTATACTAAATAAATAAATAAATAAATAAAAATAAAAGGAGGAGGAAATAGCCAATGCAATAAAATGGGGGGATAAGACATTTTTCAGATATATTAGTGAGAAGAGGAAGGGCAAAAGTGGTATTGTCAGACTCAAGGGTGCAGGGGGGGGAATATGTAGAAGCTGATAAGGATAAAGCGGAATTGCTTAACAAATATTTTTGTTCTGTGTTCACAGATGAAGAACCAGGAGCAGGACCTCAGAAAACACCCACAAATAAGAACAGAAGCGAGGGACATCTTGAACAATTTTCAGAAGACTGTGTTCGTGAGAAACTAGCTCAACTTAAAGTAGACAAAGCGATGGGACTGGATGGGATACACCCTAGAATACTGAGGGAACTTGGGGACGTTCTAGCAACTCCACTGACTGACCTTTTCAATGCCTCGTTGGAGTCGGGAGTGGTGCCAAAGGACTGGAGAGAGGCTCATGTGGTGCCTTTACACAAAAGCGGTAGTAAGGATGTGGTTGAAAACTACAGGCCGGTTAGTTTAACTTCAGTGGTGAGTAAATTAATGGAAACGCTGTTGAAAGAGAAAATAGTGATGTTTCTGGAGTCCAGCGGATTACAGGATCCGAGGCAGCATGGATTCACCAGAGGCAGGTCTTGTCAGACAAATCTGATTGATTTCTTTGGGTGACCAGGGAGTTGGACCGCGGGAGAGCTCTAGATGTGGTGTATTTAGATTTCAGTAAAGCCTTTGACACTGTTCCTCACAGGCGACTTATAAACAAACTGAGCACCCTAGGGATGGACCCTAAAGTTACTGCTTGGGTTAGAAATTGGTTGGGTGGGAGGCGACAAAGAGTACAAGTAAATGGAGCTCACTCTGAGGAGAAGGATGTTACCAGTGGTGTGCCCCAGGGATCTGTCCTTGGTCCGATTCTTTTTAACATCTTTGTTAGTGATATAGCGGAAGGGCTGTCGGGTAAGGTTTGCCTCTTTGCGGATGATACCAAAATCTGCAATAGAGTAGACACCCAGGAAGGTGTAGATAACATGAGGAGGGATCTAGCTAAGCTTGAAGAATGGTCTAGAATTTGGCAACTGGGATTTAATGTTAAAAAATGTAAGGTCATGCATTTGGGCTGCAGCAATCCAAGGGAGCAATACAGTATAGGAGGTGAAGTACTTTTGTCCACTAAAGAAGAGCGGGACCTAGGCGTAGTTGTGTCCGATGATCTTAAAGTAGCTAAACAGGTAGAAAAGGCGATGGCAAAAGCTAGAAGGATGCTTGGGTGCATACGGAGAGGAATGGCTAGCAGAAAAAAGGAGGTGATAATGCCTCTGTATAAGTCTTTGGTGCGACCTCATTTGGAGTATGGTGTGCAATTCTGGAGACCGCACCTTTAAAAGGATGTGAACAGGATGGAGTCGGTGCAGAGGGTTGCTACTAAGATGATTAGTGGTCTTCATTATAAAGCATATGAGGACTGACTTAAGGATCTTAATATGGCTAACATCCACAGACACAATATTATTAAACCAACTCAACATATCACAATATGATATTTTCAACTGCCACCGTGACATAAAAAGAGGAGGTGGCACACTTATACTCACCAAGAAAGACTTACAATACACCCTAACAAACTCAAACAATGTTGATGGCATGGACATAATAAACATCGAAAACAGAACACTAGCATTCTCCCTAATCTATAGACCACCATCAGCAGATCACAAAAATCTTTCTCCTATCCTTGAACTAGCATGCGCAGCATCCCAGAGAAAACCTCTTATAATACTAGGTGACCTTAACCTCCCATCCTTAAACCAATCACAAAAAAACAACTTCATAGACTCAATGACCCAAATGGGATATAACCAGATAATCAATACCCCCACACATAATAAAGGAAACTCACTAGACCTCATTTTCCTCCCTTCCCCCTTCAACCTACATCAACTACAATCTCCCCCAACAACTTCAGAGGTACCTTGGTCTGACCACCATCTGATAACCTTTCATCTACTAACACAAGTACCATCACAATCCCCAAACGCAACAGCTCACCGCTCACGTTTTACCCGCTTTGACAATGACACATTCCTTGACAAGGTACTACCTAAGCTCACTACAAGCCTATCTGACATCGACCTAACGATAGAGAACTGGAACCAAACAATCCAAGAAGCAGCTACCTCCACTCAAACATCCCAGAAGAAAAAGAAAGAATCACAAAAATGGTTCACGAAAAACATTGCCCTACTAAAAAGACAACTACGTAAACAAGAAAAAACCTGGAGAAACACCAAATCACATGATAACAAAACCAAATATATAAACTTACTTAATAAATACAAAGAAACAATCAACAACTCAAAAAGAGATTACTATTCCAATCTAATAAATCTTGCTCTCAACCGACCAAGAGAACTCTTCTTAATCGTCAAAACACTAACAAAAACACATAACCCAGAACCGAACCAGGACATTATAAACGTCCAAACCTTAGCAGCACACTTTGCTGAAAAGCTAAAGGTAAAATCTTGCTCCCCAACCATCACGATAGAATATACACAGACCAGTAACTATGAATGGACAACATTCCACAAAGTTGATCGTAAACACATCCTCAACATCATAACAATGATCAACACTACAACTTCCCCGCTTGACCCATGCCCGGTGTCATGGATCAAGTATACTAAGGAATCCCTTGCAGAAAACATCCAATACATAGTAAACCAATCCCTCACACAAGGAACCATGCCCAACACCCTAAAGCTCTCCTCGATCCGTCCCATAATAAAAAAACAATAAACTTGACCCAAAGGACCCCAACTCCTACAGACCAATTGCCAGCATACCGCTAATCGCTAAAATAATAGAAAAAACTATACAACTCCAACTACAGGAATACATAGATGAGCAAAAACTTCTCGATGCGCATCAATTCGGATTCCGCCCCTTCCATGGAGTGGAAACCCTCCTAATCGCCTTGACAGACCTCCTCATCCGTGGTACTAATGAAAATAGCAAAGGTTTCCTCCTCCTCTTCATAGACCTATCTGCTGCATTTGACAGCATTAATCACAAAACACTCATCAACAGACTTGAAAACCTAAAAATAGGAGGAACCGTCCTTGAATGGTTCAAATCATACATTTCAAACAGACTCATACAGATACAATTAGGCAAAGAAACATCAGAAACCTTCCCTCAAGGCCAGGGTATCCCTCAGGGATCGGCACTCTCTGCCCTCCTCTTCAATTTATACCTCCAACCAATTACAGACATATTCAAGAAGTATGAAATTAACCATTTCATATGCGCGGACGATATCATGCTCGCCATCCCCATAAACACCAACAACCCCAAATACGATAGACTACTCCAATGCATGAATGAGACCACCATATGGCTTGAAAACAACCACCTAAGCATCAATCTCAAAAAGACTGAAGCAATGTTCATAACGAGGAAAACCTGACATGGAACACAACTACCCTAACACAATCACAATAAATAACACACCAATACCTATTAAAAAGGAGGTAAAATACCTTGGAATAATTCTGGACCATTCACTCACCATGATCCCACACATAAAACATACAGTAAAAACGATATTCTATAAACTCAAGACAATACAACACCTGAGACCCCTACTCAACACACATGACTTTAGATCAGTGGTCAACTCCCTCATCACCACCCACTTTGACTACTGCAATAGCATTCTAAATGGCCTACCACTAAAAAGCATATACCTCCTCCAAAGAGCACAAAACATATGTGCCAAGATGGTCACAAAAGCTAAGCTAACAGACCACGTGACCCCAATACTACTAGATCTTCATTGGCTCCCCATAAGCAGCCGAATAAAATATAAAATCCTCCTTACTACCTTTAAACTCCTCAATAACATCTCTCCCTCCCAACTATCTACCCTATTACAAACCCCATCAGAAACTAGAACACGAAGACAGAACGCAACCCACTCCCTCAACATAAAAACTAATTTCAGAAGGACCAGAGCAACGACAAGTGATAGAGCCTTCTCCTTTGCTGCCCCTACCCTCTGGAACGAAATCCCTTTAACCCTCCGCAAAATAAAAGACCTTCACCAATTCAAAAAAGAACTAAAAACATACCTTTTCACAAAACACTTTGAGATCCCCTACCAACAAAAAACCTCTCCGATACAATCACAGAAACACATTCACAGTTCTCAAGACAGAACAAATGATTAAACATAAGAAAGACACTTACTCTACTCTGCCTTACCCTACAGACAAAGATTTACACAAATGGCTATATCTCTATTGTAAATAATACCGGTAACTCAATTATGTTGTGATGACCTGTACATAGTTTGAATAGTGTTATTCTAGTTAATGTTCAAAACATGTTCAATGTAACAAAACGTGTACATAGTTAACACAAGTTCCATGTAAAATATACAGAAGTATATTGATTTTTGTTCGATGTGAACCGCCCCTGATCTCTGGAAGGGGCGGTATATAAGAAACTGTTAAATAAATAAATAAATGTACACATTAGAGGAAAAGCGGGATAGAGGTGATATGATTGAGATGTTTAAATACCTCCGTGGCATAAATGTTCAGGGAGAGAGCCTCTTTCAATTGAAAGCAAGTTCTGTGACGAGGGGACATGGGATGAGGGTGAAGGGAGATAGATTCAGGAGTGATATGCGGAAATATTTCTTTACGGAAAGAGTAGTGGATCCATGGAATAGTCTCCCAGTGGAGGTGGTAGAGATGAGGACAGTAACTGAATTCAAAAAAGCATGGGACCAACACAGAAGATCTCTAAAGGGAAAAAGTGGACTGTTGTAGTTGTTATGGAAGGACAGACTAGATGGGCCTTGTGGTCTTTTTCTGTCATCATGTTTCTATGTTTCTAACTATTTATGCCTGTGCTGCTGAGGTAAGCTGTGACCAACATCCTGGGTGATTAACAGTTCTTGCTTGGATAGAAGGAGTCTTTCAAAATGGCCTTTTGACCTGCCACCTGGCGTTAACACCTATTGAAAAAGTTTCACAGGTCTTTTGCCCCCTAGGTAGAAGGCCTCTTTGTAAAGGTCTCTAGAAGACTATTTGTTGCTCAAAGAATACTGACCCTGTTTTGCCTTTTATGCTAAGTTATATTCTGATTTGCTTTAAATTAAAGCTCTTTGCTGCTGCTAGGCTGTGACTTATTATCAAATTTAAACTAGAAGCTCTCTGCAGGAACAACCTGCACTTCGTTGGCTGCAGGGGTTCTTGGAAACCACGCTTACCCTCAAGCTCAATTTGGAAACAGACTATGGGCTGTTGATCCTAGAACGGGTTCATTGTCTAGGCTCCAAGCGTGGTAGTGAGCAGCGGCCAAAAGTGGTACTGGCACGCTTTTTGAACTATTTACAGAAGGACAAAGTACGGCGCTCCGTGAGGATACAGGGTCCATTGACCCACAATGGAGGGAAAATCTTGGTCTTTGCAGATTACTCGCAGGCACTGAGTCAGCATTGCTGTGCTTTCTCAGGATATGTGCCGCCTTGCAGAAGCAAAAATTAAATGTACCCTGCAGTATCCAGCATGCCTCCAAATCCAACATAACAGAGTGACCTGAGTATTTGAAGAGGCACAGACAGCCACAACATTTGTCTAGACCAGTGGTTCTGAACCAGTCCTCCTTGAACCCCTAGGCCAGTCGGGTGTTCAGGATAGCCCTAATGAATATGCATGAGATATATATGCATTAGAGAGATCCTGCCAACCTGACTGGTTTGTGGCCCTCCAGTACTGGGTTTGCAGACCCCTGCCTTACACCTCTGTCATTTAAGATTGTGAGTGGGCAAGGTGCAGATGTCCTAGACATCAAAAGTGTAGATAGAATGTGTCACATGCCTCCTCAATTCTCACCACCACCAAAAAGTTGTCTAATAGACAATATTTTGGTGGTGGTGAGAAGCAAAGAGGCATGTGACAAATTCTATCTAACCTTTTTGATGTCTTGGAGATCTTCACCTTGCCCACTCACAATCTTAAATGATAGAGGTGTAAGGCAGGGGTCTCCAAATCCAGCCCTAGAGGGCCACAAACCAGTCAGGTTGGCAGGATATCTCTAATGCATATATATCTCATGCATATTCATTAGGGCTATCCTGAACACCCGACTGGCCTAGGGGTTCAAGGAGGACTGGTTCAGAACCACTGGTCTAGACCATCACAGCTCAGGGAGAGACCAGAGGGAACAAGGCCTCTGGGGACAGTCTGGGGCATGGACTCTAGAACTTATGCCCGGAATTCAAAGGACTTAAAAGAACAGTCAAACGCCTATCGCTGCTCCACTGCTGCATTCAGTTGATATACCAGTCTACTGCGGACTAGGTGGAATGGCGAGACAAAACTGTAAGAAACTAATGTGATGCTATTCGGAGCCTCCTATTGGGGTTTGCACACCTACACTTAACCCTTACTAAGCCTTCCCTTTACATCCTTTTAGTTATCAGTGGGGAAGAGTGATTTTGAGGAACACATACAAACAGCATATAAGGATTAAGAAGAGGGAATGTATGTGGGAACAGTGGATGAAGGGGAAGCAAATGAGGGGGGGGGGAAGTGTTGTTTGCATGGATCTGAGTATGGATGCACTCTGAGGCAAGGGAGGAATACCCAGATAACTGGATGAGGGTTTGATGTTGAGCAAGGAAGTTACTAATCAAGAACGGATAGGGATACACCACGTGAGCGAAGATGTATGGGGTAAGGGGGGGGGGGATATTCCGGCATTAAGTGCCTACACTATATGGAAGGGAGAAAAGGTAGACAAACTGGCCTGGGGGGAGTTTGGGAGGGGAGAGAGACAGAGAAGGTTAAAGGGGGGTGGGTTAAGGTTCAGACGGTAATGGTTCAGAAAATAAGGATTAGGGAAAAGATGGTACGGAGAGTAAGAAGAGAACACAATAAGTGGAACAGGGCACCTAGTCTTGGGGGTGTTCTGTTAAAAAGAGGTCAGTACCATGCGATGAAGAGAATCTCATTGAATGACCCAGTGTGAGCCACAGGTGCATTGTGTAACTTGGAATGTCTGTGGGTTAGGGTCCCCTATTAAAAGGTACAAAGTGTTAAAACATCTGAAAGATCTGAATGCGGATGTAGCTATGTTGCAGGAGGCTCATATGACTGAGCAGGAGCATGCTAAACTAAGGCCCTGGTGGGTAGATCAAGCTTTTGGGGCCTCAGCAGGCTCTCGGAGAGCTAGCGTAACAATTTTTTTTCCAGAAAGGCTTAGACTTTAAATTAAATAGACAAGAAATAGACCCACTAGGCTGCTACATAATAGTGGAGTGGAAAATTGACAGCATGTCTTATACATTCTGTAACATCTATGGGCCTAATGCCCCAGACTGCACTTCTTTTGCCAAACTGGGCAGAACTCTGGGAGAATACCCACAGCAGACTCTAGTGGTGGGGGGAGACTATATTGTGTGCTGGATTCGGACGTAGATAGAGCACCCACGGGTGGGGCAAGACCAACAGGCACAAGGCGAGGAGTTGTACAGCTCTGTGCAAGGCTGGACCTAATAAATGCGTGATGGACTCTCCACTCAGAGGAGTGTGATTTCACCCACTTATCATGGGCTCATGGTACCTTGTCGTGCTTGGACTATTGGCTAATACCCTTGGCGGCCTTGTCCAGAACACGTGAGGTGGGCATTACAGCTATGGCAATCTCAGATCACATGCCAGTTTGGTTGATCCTTGGGGGGGAGGGGGAAGGGTACCCACGCCAGGCGGTGGCGCTTCCCTACACATTTATATCAGGATCCCACTTTTTTAAGATTTCTACAAGAAAAATGGGATCTTTTTGCAATTACAAATGCAACCCATCAGGAGGATCCCGCATTATATTGTGAGACAGTTAAGACAATACTCTGTGGGGAGATAATTAGCTATGACTGCAGTAGGAGGAAATGTTTAGATGCACAAATTATCCGCCTGACCAAAAAGATCCGAGAACTCAGATGCGCCTTAGGACAACATGGCAGGGCTGTGGGGGGGGGAATTGGTGGCCACACAGATAGAGCTTAACACGCTTTTACACCAGCAGGCCTACAAATCCCAAATTTACTACCAATATCAAATGTATCGATATGGGAACCAAGCAAGACGATTTATGTCATCTCTTGTGAAACATTGGCTGGGGCCGAGAGGGGTAACAGCATTAAGGGATAGAGCCGGGGTAACAACCAATGAGAGTCACATCCTGGCACTGTTCCACAAGTTCTATCAGACTCTATATGCAGAGGGGGAGGGCAATAGCCTAGGAGACATGACATACTTGGATAGGATGGACCTCCCAGTCCTCACAGCTGAACAGTTGGAGACTCTGAATTAACCCATCACTGAGTATGAAGTGGAAAGTGTTATTAGGCAGGCTAAAACCTACAAGGCCTCGGGCTCAGATGGATTTGGAAATAAGTGGTATAATTTGATGCGAGAGCGGGTGCAAATCCTCTTGCAAGCACTTTATAACTACCTAATGCAGAGACAGACCTTTCCCTATTAGACTAATGTAGCACATATTATAGTCTTGCCAAAGCTGGATCAGGAACCCTTTTTAACGGCATCCTACCACCCTATATCCCTCCTGAACTGCGATAATTAATTAATAAATTTCTTGCAAAGATCATGGCCAGCAGGCTGGCTCACTTTATGCTGTACCTGGTTCAGGAGGAGCAGGTCAGTTTTGTGAGGGAACCTGTTCTAAACCTACGTTGGGTAATAACCTCTATAATGGCAAGTCACACAAGCGGATGGGACACATTATTATAAGCTTGTTTGGCTTCATGGAGCATATGGGATTTAGGAGACTATTTATGCAATCCATTCGGCTCCTATACCATACACCGAGTGCAACAATGGTGGTTAATGGCCAAATGACAGAGAAATTCATGTTGGGCCGGGGCACTCAGCAGGGCTGCCCACTGTCCTCTCTATTATTTCTCCTTTTCTTAGAGCCGATGCTGCGAGTCATCCAAGCAAATCTGCGGATTGAAGGGTTACAGATAGGACAGAACACATTTAAAATAGCCGCACTCGCAGACGACATCTTAGTCCATATACAAAACCCGCAACAATCACTGCTGATACTGTTGGATACGTTTCAAGACTTTGGAGCACATTCAGGATTAAAATTGAACATGAAAAAATCAGAGGCAATGCCACTGAACTCATAGCTGTGGGACCGATGGTCAGGTTCCTTTCTGTTAAAATGGACTACAGGCTCCTTTAAATACTTGAGAGTGCAGGTGTCAGCAGATTTACAGCAGTTCTATAAGTTAAACATTCACCCCATGCTACAGAAAGAGAGAGAATAGTTGCTCAGGTGGGAGACTCTCCCGCTATCCTTAGGACGTGTAGTGCTCTACAAAATGACGCTCCTGCCAAGGTGTTTATATTTGCTCCAGGTCCTACCCCTATGACTTTGAAAAAAAGATATAAAGATCTGGCAGAGGCAATTAAGCCGCTTCTTGTGGTGAGCCCGCCGGCCAAGAATATCTTTCAAACGCTTGTTGGGGGATCCAGATCTGGGAAGCATGGGGGTTCCGGATCTGGCACAATACAACCTAAGTTGTATGCTGAGGCACAGCCGTGATTGGATATATCAGACATACACAAGCACACCAAAGTTAGAAAGACAAAGCCTAGGAACCATGCACCCACGAAATGTGTTACATGCCCCCCAAGACCACCTGGACAGGCACTTAAGGATGAGCCCAATAGTGCAGTCAGTACAAGAAGCTTAGTGGGCGTTATGTCAGCAGCTGAATCAGGACCCTCAGAGTTCAGGTCTCCTGCCCTTGAAGGGCAATGCAGAGTTTCCCACAGGAACTTTGTCACGTACCTTCCAAAAACGTGAGCAGCAAGATCTGGTATGACTGGCACAATTCTTAACCCAGGAAGGGCAGTTCAAGTCTCAGTGGGAACTAGCGAAGGAGTTTCATATAACCTCTAGGGACACATTTGCGCTTATGCAGGTCCATCACTACATAGGGTCAAGGCAACAAGAAACACTGGAGCAAACATTCATAGAGAAAGTAGACACATTTTTCTAAATAGACTAAAGGGAGAGGATGTCACTTTCCCAGATGCGGAAGATGTGGGTGGAGTTAGTGAAATGACAACGACACCAGGAACTGTGCAATGCTGGAACTTAGAAATGGATATGGACTGGGCAGGGGATACTTAGGTGCAGGCCCTCCGGCAGATCCCACAGACCACCACATTGGTGGCGCTTCGTGAGGTATGGTATAAAGTAATATTACACGTCCTCTTTCCTCTGACAAGGGGCAGAGCACTGGAGTTGGTCAATACTGGGAAATGTCTAAAGTGTCCAGAGGGCAGAAGCACCTTGGGGCATCAGTTCTGGCTGTGCCCAAAGATACAGGGATATTCTGCATACATATCTATCCGATATACTAAAGCAAAGGGTGCAATTCAGAGTGCAGGGCCTGATCCTGGGTGACCCGGCAGGCTTAGTAGTGAAAGGTAGAGGGGCTAGGGATCTGGTACGTAAAGCCTGCCTGCTGGGACTCCAAGGGGTGTTGAAGTCATGGCTAAATCTGGAACCCCCAGCATATTGGGCTTGGTGGAACAATTTGCATAAATTGATGCAAATGGCGAATATCACTGCTCAGGGCTCAATCCAGATTCATGTACCATTTATGTCTATCTGGGAACCATATATCCAAGCGCTCTCATCCAGAGGGCGCAGCATGGCCCTAAACTGTGTTTTTATCTCAAATATGTGGGGCACCCTGCCTTCAGGTCTCTCCCTTCCATGTAGAAGAGTTAGTGTATGGCCTCTTCAAAATGCCTATTCTGTCAAAATGTGGACACGTCCACGGACTTCTTAGATGCATATGATGTTGAAGGAGTGGGACAATTTGTTAATATGTGCCATATTCTAAAATATTACATTTTGAACCTGTTGATGTTGAAGGGGGGGGGTGAGAAAGAGGGAGGGAATGGGGGGGTGAGGAGGAAGGGAGTGTATTATAATAATAATATAATGTAAGGAACATACTAAGGGGAGGAAAGGGAAAAAGATCTGTATTTAGTGTCTGTGTGTGCCTGAGCCCCCAAGCCATGTAAGTGTCCACGATGGTCGGGGGGGGGGGGGGGTCTCTGGTACGCTTGTGTACTGTTGTATTTGAATATCAACAACAAAGCGTTTTCCCACACTGCCCCCATACTATGGAATGCCCTCCCCACCAACATATGAGAAATTAACAATCTCATCACTTAAAAAAAAAAGCTTAAAACCCATCTTTCCTAATCGTCTCTCCGGGCCAGTCCAGAACCAATGGGTAGTCAAATCTCCCTCCTCTAGCAGCTGAGGACTGAATACTAATTCTTGTTGCTAGGATACCTAGCCCTCCCCTGGTGACAGGAATCAGTCTTAATGTCCTCAGCAGCTGAGCTGGAGGTGTGAAGATTTGACTCCCCACCAAGTTCTGTACTTTAGGT
The DNA here is from genome assembly GCA_033557465.1 of Ichthyophis bannanicus. Lineage (NCBI taxonomy): Eukaryota > Metazoa > Chordata > Amphibia > Gymnophiona > Ichthyophiidae > Ichthyophis > Ichthyophis bannanicus. Next base: position 549,942,861 of record CM066035.1, read on the forward strand.
CCTCTTTTTTATTTTCATGGAAGAGTTTCTCAGAGGGCTGCTTGCTTTACCCTAGCAGGGTTTTAGCATTGCTCCTTTGCTAGCTATTTGCTGTTTTTTGGTGTCTAAGAGCTGTGTGCTCAATGTAGGGAATGAGACAGAGCCTGTCTCCGCTTCTCTAGTCTCCCGCCTAGTTGGGAACAGGCCTGGGGGCCCCAGCTACTGTTCCCGGTGGTGTTGCCTTCGCTTCTCTGAGCCGCTGGCTGCGGGTCTTGGGTAGCGTCTGTTCCTTTCCCGGACCGGCAGCTCCCTCAGGTATTTGGTCGTGGCGCTTTTCTTCTCCCGGTATGTTTCGCGGCTTTGTGTCCCGCGGATGCTTTTCGGCACAGAGAATCTGCAGAGGGGGTTGAGTTTGCAGGGGTTCTCTGCCTGGGGTTTCTTTCGGCGCTGCGGGTCTAGGGAGCTATGCCGGAGCAGTTTGGGGAGCAAACAGCAAAGATGCAGGCCGGGGGGGAAAGCGCGGGAACGGCGGCCATTTTAGCAGAGCCATCCGCTCCCGCGCGCCCGCTGGTGAAACCTGGCAAAAAGAAAGTAAAATCGCGCCATTGTACGGCGGTGCAGGAGCAGCCCGTAGTCCCAGCGCTCCCAGCCTTGCCTGAGGTCATGGATCCGCTGCTGTGCCCGGAGTTTATCCTGGCGTTTCATCGGGCCTATTTACTTAAAAAGGGGCAGTCTCCTGCTCCCTTAGTGGCGGAATCGCTAGCGGCTCCAGAGGGGGTCTCTGGTCGGTCTCAGCTTAATGAAGGGCTTCCTGTTTTCTCTGCTCCGAGAGAGACTAGAGATGATTTTTCTCTGGCGGCGATGGACGCCGTGGGGCCCGAGGAGGGGGAGCTATTGTCAGACTCTGGCATGGATTCCTGGCCTGCTGATTTGGAGGAAGGGGAATTAGGGCCAGGAGAGGACCCTAATATTTTTTGAGTTTTTAGGAGGGAAGAGTTGCCTGCGCTGATTGCGCAGTCGCTCTTGGCCCTCAGTATTCTTCCTCCAGCAGCCCCTCAGGAACCTTTAGAGGATCCCTTATTGCAGGGGTTCAGGTCTGAGCAAAAATGTTTTCCACTGTACAGAGTCATCAAACAAATGATAGAATCTGAGTGGGAATGTCCGGAAGCGTCATTGCGCGGGGCTCGGGCAATGGCGCGTTTGTATCCGCTGCCTCAGGAGGAACGAGAGCTCCTCCGTATGCCCAAGGTTGATGCGCTGGTTTCGGCGGTCACCAAGAAGACCACCATTCCTGTGGAGGGGGCAGCGGCCCTTAAGGATGTTCAGGACAGTCGCCTCGAGGGGCTTTTAAAGCAAGCCTTTGAGGCTAGCGCCCTGGCGCTGCAAGCGTCCGTCTGTGGCGCCTATGTCTCTAGAGCGGCTATTCGCTGGAGTCAGTTGGCTTCCGGTCCTGCAGGGGAAGCTTCTTCTTCCACAGAGGGAGCTAAGCTCGAATCTGCGGCAGCGTATCTGGCAGATAACTTCTACGATTTAGTTTGCATTTCCGCAAAGTCTATGGCCTCCATGGTCGCAGCCCATCGGTTTCTCTGGCTACGTAACTGGTCGGCAGATGTGTCTTCAAAAGCCCGGCTCAGTAAACTGCCATACAAGGGCAAGCTTCTCTTTGGGGAGGCGCTGGAAAAGATTGTGAAGGATTTGGGGGACTCCAAAGGGGGTCGGCTTCCCGAAGATCGCCCTCGGGCGACTAAGCAGAGCTCCTTTTCTAGGGGTCAGGGGCGTGAGTTTCGCCGTTTTCGGGGAGCGCGTTTTGCCCCTTATCAGCGGGGCCGGTTTCAGTCCCGGGGACAGTCCTTTCGAGGCGCTAGAGGCTCCGCAAGGGGTTACTTCGGCGCCGCTCCGGCAGCCCTTAAAAAGCCGCAATGACGTGCGGCAGGTCCAAGCGGAGATTCCAATTGGAGGTCGATTGCAGGAGTTTCTCTCCACTTGGACCGCCATTACAACCGACCAGTGGGTTCTGCAAATTATCCGCGAGGGCTATGCTCTCGAATTCGCTGGTCCGCTGGCGGACGCATTTCTGTTTTCTCCGTGTGGTCCGAGCGCCAAGCGAGCGGCGGTCCGCGAGACGTTGCTACGTTTACTGCGGCTCCGAGCCGTCGCGCCCGTCCCTCCAGACCAGTGCGGCTTCGGTCGATACTCGATTTATTTTGTGGTGCCCAAAAAGGAGGGCACTTTCCGGCCAATTCTGGATTTGAAGCATGTGAACCGGCAGCTGCGGGTCTCTCATTTCCGTATGGAAACCTTACGCTCAGTGATCAGTTCTGTGCGTCCGGGGGAGTTTCTCTCTTCCATTGATTTGACAGAGGCCTACCTTCACATTCCGATCAGACCGGATCATCAGCGTTTTCTCCGGTTCGCGGTTCCGATGGGTCATTTTCAGTTACGAGCGTTGCCGTTCGGGTTGGCGACAGCGCCGCGCACTTTCACGAAAGTGATGGTGGTGGTGGCGGCGGCTCTTCGCAGAGAAGGTGTGCTCGTCCACCCTTACCTGGACGACTGGCTGATTCGGGCGTCGTCGCGCGAAGAGTCGGTCAGGGCGACCCGGCGTGTGGTTTCCTGTCTCGAGAGTCTTGGCTGGATCGTAAACCAGGCAAAGAGTCGCCTGGAGCCGGTGCAGCAGCTCCCGTACCTGGGGGCGCATTTCGCCACGGACAGGGGTCTGGTTCTCTTGCCTCCGGAGAGGGTTCGCAAACTTCTCTCTCACGTGGCAGCGTTCTTGCGGGTTCGAGCGCCAACGGCATGGAAGTACTTGCAGTTGCTGGGCCTGATGGCGGCGGCATTGGACCTGGTGCCTTGGGCTCGGGCGCACATGCGTCCGCTTCAACAGGCGCTGCTTTCGCGGTGGTCTCCGCAACGGCATCCTCTTTCCCGTCGCTTAGCCTGTCCCGAAAACGTGCGGCTCAGCCTTCAGTGGTGGTTGATTCCGGACCATCTTGTCGCCGGCGTTCCCCTGGCGCTTCCGGAGTGGATTTTGGTCACGACAGATGCCAGTCTCTCCGGCTGGGGAGCGCATTGTTTGACGCACATCGCGCAGGGCTCCTGGTCGCCGGAGGAGAGTCTGTGGTCCCTCAATCGCTTGGAATTGCGAACAGTGTATCTGGCGCTGGTAGAGTTTGCAGCGCTGCTCGAGGGCCAGCCGGTGTGCATTTTTTCCGACAATCTTGTGACCGTCTCCTACATCAATCGGCAAGGTGGAACGGGAAGTCCCCATCTCCTGGAGGAGAGCCAGCGTTTGTTTCACTGGGCAGAGGTGCACCTTCTGGCGCTCTCGGCGTCTCACATGGCTGGCAAAGACAATATACAGGCAGATTATCTCAGCCGCAATGTGCTGGATCCGGGAGAATGGGAGCTCAACGCGGAAGTATTTCACGAGATAACCCTTCGTTGGGGTCAGCCCGTTCTCGATCTCATGGCCACTCTTTGCAATGCGAAGGCGCAGCGCTTTTACAGCCGGCGCAGGGAGCACATGTCGGAGGGTCTCGACGGCCTGGTACAGCCGTGGCCGCAGGATCAGCTCCTGTATGTGTTTCCTCCATGGCCCTTGGTCGGCAGGGTCATTCGGAGAATCGCCACGCACGGGGGTCCGGTGATCCTGATTGCTCCGGATTGGCCCAGGCGTCCTTGGTACGCCGATCTGCTGAAGCTTCTGGTGGAGCCGCCCTGGCGATTGCCGGCTCGGGTGGACTTGCTGCTGCAGGGTCCCGTTCCTATGCCGCAGGCGGATCGGTTCTTGCTTACGGCATGGCTATTGAGAGGCAACGGTTGCGCCGCAAAGGTTATTCAGCAGCAGTGATTGCTACGTTGCTGCAATCTCGCCGACGTTCCACATCTTTGGCGTACATTCGGGTGTGGCGCATTTTTGAGGCATGGTGCGAGGATCGCGCCTTGAGAGCACGTAACTCTTCCATTCCCGATATTCTCGCTTTTCTGCAATGCGGTTTGGAGAAGGGTCTTGCTCTCAGCACCTTGAGAGTGCAGTTAGCGGCACTGGCAGTTTTCCGGGGTGCCGTGCGTGGTGTTCGTCTTTCATTGCATCCGGACATTCTGCGTTTTCTCCGAGCGGCCAGGCATCTGCAACCACCAGTTCATCCGGTTGTTCCTCCTTGGGATCTGAATATGGTATTGGAGGTGCTGACCGGCGCTCCTTTTGAGCCGCGGGCGGCTAGTTCCATCAGAGAATTGACTTGGAAGACGGCTTTTTTGGTAGCCCTGTGTTCCGCGAGACGCATTTCCGATTTGCAGGCTCTTTCTTGTCGGCCTCCGTTTCTGCAGTTCTTGGCTGAGAAGGTGGTCTTGCGTCCGGTTCCGTCCTTTCTGCCCAAGGTGGTGTCCGCTTTTCATCTGAATCAATCGGTTTCCCTGCCCACCTTCGTGGTCTCGGGGACAGAGGCTTCTGTGGATCGTTCTCTCCGACGTTTGGATATGGGTCGCGTGCTCCGTCGGTACCTTCGGGAGACTGAGTCCTTTCGTAAGTCCAATAGGTTGTTTGTGCTTTTCGGGGGACCGTCCAAGGGCCAAGCGGCCTCAAAAGCCTCTATTGCACATTGGGTGAAACAAGCCATTCGTGTCGCCTATGAGACCAGGGGCAAGGCCGTTCCAGTCGGTCTTCGGGCTCACTCTACCAGAGGTCAGGCGGCCTCGTGGGCGGAATCGGCCTTAGTTCCGCCGGTGGATATTTGTAGAGCTGCATCCTGGTCTTCTCTTCATTCTTTCTCCCGTCATTATCGTCTGGATGTGTTCGCGCGTCGAGATGCTTGTGTGGGTGCTTCGGCCATAGTAGCGGGGCTCACAGTTCCCTCCCAGGGTTAGATACTGCTTTGGTACTACCCATTGGTTCTGGACTGGCCCGGAGAGACGATTAGGAAGAAGAAATTAGACCTTACCTGCTAATTGTCTTTCCTTGAGTTCTCTCCGGGCCAGTCCAGACCCCGCCCAGTTGGTTTTCGGTTGTTTCTCAAAGTAGTACAGCATGGCAGTCTTTTGGGGTTGATCTATAGTGAATACCATAAGGCTGTTTTTTTCCATCGTTAAAAAAAAAAAAAAAAAACCACAAAGAGAATCTGCAAACAGACACAGACGCACAGCGCCGCTGCCGCGGCTGACAGCATGTGTTGTCACTGTTGCATGAACCCGTGCTTTTGCACGATCTCCTGGGACACTCTTCCATTCTTCGGGGTTTCCATAGTTCTGCTACTCGTTTCTTATTTTTTATCTGCTTGGTACGTTCAGACTGATTCCTGTCACCAGGGGAGGGCTAGGTATCCTAGCAACAAGAATTAGTATTCAGTCCTCAGCTGCTAGAGGAGGGAGATTTGACTACCCATTGGTTCTGGACTGGCCTGGAGAGAACTCAAGGAAAGACAATTAGCAGGTAAGGTCTAATTTCTTCATTCACCCTGCATTATGGCACCCTACCAGACTACAACAGCTCAAGCCCTACCCTTCCCACCCAATAAAAACACTACTTCCCCCCCTTTATTTACGAAGCCTTTATAATGTATATAGTTCCATATTAATAAAACTCTGTTTCACCAATGTCAATGTATATAGTTAAAAACATTCTATGTAATGGAATATGCAGCTGTTTTGTACTTTCCAAATTGTTGTTATATGTAAACTGCTTTTGATCGCCTGGAAAAACGCGGTATAAAAATGTTAAATAAATAAATTTTGGATCCCTGATTTTACCAGGGCTTGAAGATGAAGAAGCCGCCAGATTAGGGAGCCCAGTTGGAATAGAGGAGATAGAAGAAGTTATAAAGTCTTTGCCCCAGGGGAAGGCTACTGGAGAGGACGGATTCCCAGTGGAATTTTATCAGTGGTTGAGTGAAGACATTGCTGGCGAGAATCTTCACTGGGGCACTACAGGGAAAAGCATTACCGAACTCAATGTCTCAGGCAAATGTTATAGTCCTGCATAAAGAGGGAAAACACCAGACGCGTGTGGCAGTTACAGGCTGATAGCGCTGATTAATGCAGATGCAAAGTTGTTCGCCAAAGTGCTAGCAAAGCAAATAGAAAACCTTCTCACCAACCTTATGCATCCAGACCAATCAGGCTTCATAAAGGGTGGACTGATCTCTGATAATGTGAGAAGGGCGATAAATCTTCTCCGATTCATCAAAAATGAGGGCAGGTCCATGCTTTGTGTCTCGCTTGATGCAGAAAAGGCATTTGATTGTGTCTAATGAAACTTTGTTTAAAATGTTGAAAACTTTCAATGTGAGAGAGGGATTTATACATGGAATTCAAGCACTGTTTTGCAGTCTCTCAGTGAGTGTGTTAGTAAACCGAGATAGATCGGAGGTATTTGCGTTGAAGCGAGGCACAAAGCAGGAGTGCCCACTCTCCCCTATGCTTTTTGCAATGGTAATTTAAGCCTTTGCAGCAAAGTTTCAAGTGAATTCAGGAATTTGTCCCATGGTGATGGGGATACAAGAACACAAAATATTGTTGTATGCGGATGATGCTTTGATTTTTGTTTCCAATCCACAGGAATCTCTTCTGCACTTATTGCAAGAAATACAGAATTTTGCAAAGATGTTGGGGTTTAAGGTAAACTTATCAAAAACAGGGGGCTTATCAAAAAACTCATTTCCGGCATTCCCTTTTCAATGGGCGGGACAGGCAATTTGGTATTTAGGAATAAATATAGGCCGTGTTCCAGAGGATTTGTTTCTGTTCAGCTATACCAGAATGGCAGTGCAGACGGAGAAAGATCTAAGCCAATGGTCAGACCTCCACTTGACGTGGTTGGGAAGATTGACGGCCCTCAAGATGAATGTTCTCCCAAAATTTAATTTCTTGTTTTCTCAGCTACCCATAGCCTTAAGGAGAGATTTCTTAGTCAAATGGGAAAAAAAATCTCAAATTTATATGGGGGTGCAAAAGGGCTTGTATAGGAGCCAGCCAACTCACTTGGGCTTGGGAACAGGGCAGAGTACAATTCCCCAGTCTACGGTTGTACTACCAAGTGGCCTTTGTATGAGCCATGAAGGCATACTATGACCATCCGAGGGAAGCAATGTGGGTCAACATGGAGAGAAAATATCTAGCCCCTCTTTCATTATTTGATGGATAACTGAGGGCGCAGGAGGACAGATTGGGGTGACAGAGAGCAAAGAGGTCCTTAGCCACCCCTTTATTGGTCCTCTGATAAGGGAAGGTTGTAGATGCTGCAGGCAAGGATCACTCCCGGCAGGATTGTCAAAGTGGTCACATATCAGAGATTATGCACCTTTTTCTGGTCCTGAATATGCCCCATTATTGTCAACCCTCTAAGAAAAAGGGAAGACTGATCCCCTTCTATCAATTCTTTCAATTAAGATTTTTTATACAGAGAGGAGGAATAGGGCAACAAATTACCAAAAGATCAATTTGGTTGGGAGACTTACTATATAAGGGTCACTCAGGAAGTCATCTGTTATCCAGCCTATATCGGGGATTCCTGGAAGAGAAATATGGCTCAACTCCTACACACTTGGAAGGATGAAATACATGGCTGGGAGAAGATCACACGGAGGAGGATTAGGAACGTGTACATGAGGGGGCTCTACAAGTAGACATTAGTTACGAACTGACGACAGACTCACTTGTAGATCATATATAGGACCTACCTTTCCCTCTGCAAATTAGCAGGGGCATCAATTGGGGGACAGATTATGTTGGAGGAGATGAGGCAAAAGGGGTTCTTTTTTTCACATGTGGTGGGATTGTCCATGTATTAGGGAATATTGGGAACAAGTGGCGACAAAGGTAGGCACAACCATGGGAGCTACACAAGCCCTAATCCCTGGGGAGATTCTGTTAGGTATGGGAGGACCGGCAGAATATGCCAACCCTGAGGACCTTCTTTGGGCTAAATTACTATCGATGGTCAGAGTGGTGGTGGCGGCATGGTGCTGGAAATCCCTAGAAGGTCCCCAGATAACCGACTGGGAAAGTAAAGTGAAAGAAGCAAGATCCTTTGACAACATCACTTATACTATGCAGGGGAAAAAAGAATGGGGGGAACAGGTGTGGAAAAAATGGGTAAAGCACAGCACAGGGGATAAGAACAACCACTGAGCAAGTTACATAAAAATTGCATTAACCTTCTACCTTACCAAGCATGATGTCTTTCACTAATGATCTCTCTCTTCGCATAATATGTCCAAAGCATGAAAGTCAAAATCTTGTTATCTGAGCTTCTAAAGAAAGCTTAGGTTTGATCTCTAGTACTGACTGGTTTGTTTTTCAGGCAGTCCATGGTATACACGGTATTCGTCGCCAGCACCATAATTCAAAGGCATCAATTTTCTTCCTGTCTATCTTTTTCACTGTCCAACATTCGTATCCATATGATGTTATTGGAAATACCATGGCTTGATCAAGTCAAATCTTTTTATGGAGAGACACATCTCTGCCAGCTGAGGTGCCAGACCAAGACAAACCACCCATCTGGGCAAATATTCTAAAATTCCTCCTCTTTTTTCAGAAAATAAGTTATTTTACATCTTCTTTTATTGGGATCACGAAGACCGAAATAGAGGGGTAGGCAGGAGAAGCAATGTCCTTTGCCTCTGTCCTCACTGAAATCAGGGATAGGAGGTGATTATATTCAATGGAGTCAGGGACACTATCTCAAAATTGGAGACAATCCCCCAAAATCAGGGATATCTGGTAACTTTACCAGAGCAGGATCAGATATTCATTGGTATTTTAATTACTTGACCTGTAGTTTCAACTGCAAATTTCATTACGCATACTCGTTTTGTGGGGTGGCCCAATCGGCCACAAATTGTGGGAGATGAAAGTCCACAAGTGAACATGAGCAAGGGAAATGAGGCCTTGCGCAGAGGGCACCATCAGTTGTTGTTAATACCATGCAGTGATGGTTGTCACAGTGTCCTTTGCAGGAAGACATATGGCTTCAAGATTTCTTTTGATGGAGAACTTCATAATAATATGGTTCACAGTTCCTTATTGGTTGAAAAATGCCAGATTAAATTGGCTTTGGGTAGAATTGTCGGTCCTTTTTTTTTTGTAGTGAAAACACAAAAAAGCGAATGGACACCCCTACAAGAAAGTCAAGATGAAAAAAGAGAAGGGTACTAGAATAGAAAGTCTGGAAGACTTTGGCATCAGCCTGTTACATGGCATCATGCCACACTGGTGGCTTAATGATCACTATACTGTGTTCAGACAAATCTGCCCCTGACGTAGGCATTGTTTGCAGAAACACACCTGGGTCGGGCACAATAAAAGATTTTCTTTCTATTCTAGTACCCCTACTCTTTTTTTTGGAGTGGCCATTTCCTATATTGTTTTGTCTTCTTGGGGGGTGGTTCCTAATAGGAATCACAACAAATTCCAGTTGATTTATAATCTTTCATACCCATCAGGATTGTTGATGAATTATGTTATTCCCAAAGAGTACTGCGGGGTTCAGTTCTGCCATGGCTCTGGTGATGAATTGTGGGCCGGGTGTATTGGTGAAATTCAATATTGAAGCAGCATTTTGATTCTTGCTGCTACATCCTTTTCCTTTGCTTGATTTTCAGTTTCAGGGCACGTATTATTTTGCCAGTGGGTTGTGCAGTGTCATGCAATCTTTTTGAAGTGTTCAGTTATTTGGATAATGGATGATTGAGCAGGTAATTGGACTCCCCAGTGTGGTTAATCATTAGGATGGTTTTATATTTGTGAGGGCTGCTGGCTCTGATGTTTTCCCCAAATTATTAGACATTTCAGGCAAAGGCTGCTTGTTTTGGTATTCCATTGGCACACAAGACCAAGAGTCCTATCTGCATTCTCACTTTATTGGATATTGAACTTGATACTGTGGCTATGATGTCTAGGTTACCTATGTTGAAGGTTCAGTAGTTGAGATCCCTTGTGACAGAAGTCACTTTGGTGAAAAGGTAACTCTGAGGCAGATGCAGTCCTCGATTGACAGTCTCAATTTTGCCTGTAGAGTTATGCTCATGGGCCGGGCATTTCTTTCTTTGGCACTTGTCTTTGGCTGGGGCATCATTACATATTGGTTATGGTGTCTATTTGTCAGGATGTGTGTGAGATTCCTTCCTATATGATTTTAACAGTCTTTCTGTGTTTCAGGCTTCCCGGTCATTACCACTATCATTAATTCCAGTTTTTCTTCTGGCCAATTTCCGACACCTTGGAAGTCTGCTATTCTTCACCCCATACTGAAACAGCCTTCCCTTGATCCATCTGTCCTTTCACATTGGCGCCCCGTATCCAACCTCCCATTTCTCGCTAAACTCCTAGAACGCTGCGCTTTTGACCAATTGAGTTCCCACGTTGAATCTACCAATTCCCTCCATCCACGTCAGGCTGGGTTCCGTCAAGGTCACAGCACCGAAACCATCCTCCTTGCTCTATTGAATGAACTGCATGTCGCGCACGACCGTGGTAATATTACTCTCCTTGTATCACTGGATCTGTCTGCGGCATTTGATCTCATTGACCATCATACACTTCTGTCCCGACTCTCTGACATTGGTCTCCGTGGCACCGTGTGGCACTGGTTTCGCTCTTTCCTTTCCTCCCGTTCCTTCTCTGTACATGTCAATGGCCAGGCCTCCCCCGTCCTGCCCCTCACTTGTGGTGTTCCACAGGGCTCTGTGCTTTCCCCCATAATGTTCAACATCTTTCTCGCCCCACTGCCCTTGATAATTCAACAATACTCGGTCTCGTCTTACATTTATGCAGACGATATTGTTCTCTTGTTTCATACCTCACCGTTATCCCCTGATGTCACTCAGTTGAACCTTTGCCTTTCACATATCGCTTCTTGGCTGTCAGAAAATTTTCTTCATCTCAATCCAACAAAGTCCTCTGCAATGTGGGTTTCCTTAGGTGGCCCATGTCCCACTCTGGCTCCCTCCATTGGCTCAACCAGCATTCCTCTCACATCCTCCTTTCGCTACCTGGGCATTCTTCTGGATCCTTCTCTGTCCTTCCAGGAACACATCTCCATGGTTTCCCGTTGTTCTTTCACTGCCTTACGGCGCATTAGGGCCGTCCGATCCATATTGCCCACCGGTTCCCTTATCACTCTTGTCATTGCTCTCGTTACTAGCAGATTGGATTACTGCAACGTTTATTTAGCCAACCTTCCTAAATACAGCCTTCAAAGGCTGCAGCGAATACAGAATACTGCAGCTCGCCTCATCACCTTTTCCAGTAAATTCGATCACATTACACCTATCCTTATCCGTTTACATTGGCTTCCCCTCCATTATCGCTTTCGTTACAAATTTCTGATTCTACTCCATCGTGCCGTTTACACCAATTCTCCTCTCTATCTGGCTGATTGCATCTCTCTACATTCTCCCCATCGACAACTTCGTTCTTTCAACACCAATCGTCTGTCTCTTCCCTCGCCCTCCCGAGCCCGCTTGGAACAGACGCGACACTCTGCCTGGTTCTTTCTCGGACCTATGCTATGGAATGCACTACCCACTGATCTTCGGTTAGAGCCATCATACTCCCAGTTCAAGTCTCTGCTTAAGACATATCTATTCCAGAAAGCCTTTGACCTCCTTCCTGAAGACCCCTCCTGCCTGTCCTATGTCTCTGTCTGATGTGTTATAGATTGTCTTTGTCTGTTGCCCTCTCTGTCTTTATGGTTTATTATGAGTTGGTATCACTGTATGACTTGTTTGCCCTTTCTCTACCTCCTTTCCTATCTGAACTTTGGCGTTCTATTTCCTGGTGTGCAGTGTCTAATCAAATTTTTATTGTACACCGCTAAATGCTTTTGCCCTAGCGGTATATCAAATATAAATAAAGATAAAGACTAGCCACAACTTGGAATTCTGTTCAGACACAGCAGATGGGATTAGCTTTGGTACCTTTCTTCAGGGATCTTGGTGTACAGCCCCTTGACCACTTGATTAAGTCAAGGCGGGTGTTACTTACAACATTTAGCTTTTTGGAGCTGTTTCTATTAGTAGTAGTCCTGTCAATTTGGCCAGCAAAGTTGAGGAACGGAACTGTAGTTTTCTGGTCTGACAAGAGGGGTGATCAAAATTATTAATAGTCTGTCGGCAGCTTGCTCAAGGAATTTGTGCTTTTGTGTTTATGGCTCAATGTTGGAGTGGAGGAGTAGCCTAGTGGTTGGGGCAAGGTACTTCAGGCCGGAAGGTCGGGGGTTCAAATCCCACTAGAGGACATCAACCTTGGGCCAGATGGACTGGGGTTTCTAGTCCCAAAGGTGCTCCTTGTGGTCTTGGGCAAGCCACTTAACCCTCCATAGCCCATGTTCCCTGTAAAATAGTTATCTCCAAGTTATAATGCCCTGTTCAATGTAATTTCAGTTTATTCAATGTAAACCGCACTGATGCAGAATAGCACGGTATATAAGAGAATGTAAATAAATAAATAAAATAAATAAAATGTTTCAGTTTATGCCAAGGATATTTTGGGAGCTGATAATCAAGTGGCTCTTTGTTTCTGTCGTTTCAAGTGGGATGTCTTCAGGGACTTAGTTCCATGGTCAGAAGATAAGGGTGTGGCAGTCCCAGCATCTCTCTGGAATTTTGAAATCCAAAAGTCTGGATGGTGTTGTCACAATCCTTCATACCAACCACCTGGATGGCATACATAGGAACCTTTTATAAAGTGACTTTCCTTTTGAGGTCCGATGGGAAAGTGTAAAATGAATTAATTCCTCATTATATGTTGTTTGCTAAGTATATGGGTTATTCCAAGGGTGTGGGTTTATTTCATGTTGCTGGGTACTCTTTTTGTAAAGAGTTTTGGGTAGGGTAATCCAGCTTCCCAAAACTCTTTACAAAGAGAGAGAGAAACCAGCAACATGAATTAAAACCACACCCTAGAAATAGCCCAAACACTTAGGGGGTCATTCCAAACAGCGTTTAGTGGGGATGTACGTCCGCTTTGGACGTATATCCTCTGCTAATCACTTGGGGTCTATTCTGCCCCAAAGCTCCCCGCACATACAGAAGAGATGTGTGGGGAGCTCTGGAGGGGGTGGGCTGGAGGAGGAGCATGGGTAGGGCAGAGGAAGGCCCATTACCCCAGACATACAGGGTCAATTCCGGTTGCAGCCCTGTACGTCTGGCTTGGGGGAGATAGATGGGGGACTTATTCCACCTCGGAGGTGGAATAAGTGCCCCCTAACTGTGGTGAATGGCACTGGTGGACCACACCGGGAAGGTGAGAGGCAGCAGGGGGTTCTCTGCCACCTGATCCTGGCCTTGGCAGGCCCCTCCAGGGTTTGGGCGGCAGGGAAAAGCAGTTTTGGAGCTATGGGGCTCCTGCATAGCATCCCGGTGCTGTGGCGATGATACGCTGTGGCACTGAGGCTCCATGCAGGAGCATTGGCAGGGTTAGGCGGGGAAGTTGTTGGACTTGCAGCAGTGCTGAATCGGGGCCCATCCAATTGCCCCAATTCTGCTCCCGCGAATGCAGAATTGGGGTCTAATCCAGCCCATCCAGATTTTGGATGTCTGGATGGGCCGGATGTCCCCCAAGCAAATTGGCCTCTTAGCAAACATAATCCAGCTTTCCCTTGCTTGGTTTGCAGCTTGTCATGCCACATGAGCTTGTGTGCATCAGTGATGCTGAGGGTTATATTATCAGTAGCTTAACTAGTGGCAGGATCTCCCAAGATGGACAGGTCTCAGCTGAGGTGCCAGACTAAGACAAAACACCCATCTGGGCAGTAGTGGCAGTGGAGAATCACATTTCTGTGACAATGGCAATTACACTGTCATTACTTACATAGAAGAAAAGCCTGGCAATCTACTTTTATACTTTGCCATGAAAACCCAGTGGCTAGTCACAACAAAACAAATTGCGATATACTGCTAAAAGATGAGACCATCCCCAGGTTGGAAAGTACTCAATGGGCTACTGGAGAAGAGCTGAAACCCTTCAGAGTAAAGACAGTATTTATGATGTAGTTGTGCATGAAAGGAAAGTCAGAAGCTGCAAAGATGTATGGCATATTGGGACATGAAACGTATGAAACATGAACCAAGGGAAGCTGGAGATAGTCAAAAATGAAATGGAATGTGTACAGCTCAATCTGTTGGGTGTCAGTGAACTGAAATGGACTAGCATTGGGCACTTTGAATTTGATGATCACATGATATGGCAGAAATGAAAGGCAAAGAAGAAATGGTGTTGCAGTTATTATTAAGAAACAACATGCAAGAACTGTAATGAAATAGAATGCAAATCAGTGAACACTTAGGGTCCAATATTCGAAGGACATTAACATGGTTTACAGCCCAGTAAACCATGTAAATACCCTAAATCGGGATATTCAATGGCACTTACATGGTAAGGAGGAGGTTGCAATAGTCATGCCAGGAGATAATAAGGGAGTGAACAAGAGTTTTAGCCGCGGATGCTAACTGGGTAGCGGTACCATATTGCCGCTACTTGGTTAGCCTCAGTGGCGCTGGAGCATGTGCCATGATGCCAGATATTCAATGCCATCACCATGGAGTTGAATATCCGGTTATAGGTCAGCGGGCAGGGCTATGTGCCGTAGCAGTGCATAGCCTGCCCAGTACAGTATTGGGCCCTTAATTTCTATTGTCTACAAGGAATATTATTTGGGTATATGCACCAACAACAGCTTCAAAAGAGGAAGACATCAATCAATTCTATGAACAATTACAAGCTGAAATTAGCAGAATATGCAAACCAGATATATTAATAGTCATGAGCGACTGGAACGCAAAAGCTGGGAACAAAGAAGAAGGTATCATGATTGGAAAATATAATTTTATAACAAAAGCAAACCTGGAGAAAGACTGAGAATTTTGAAAGGCCAACAATCTATTCATTTCAAACACCTTCTTCCAGCAACACATCGCCATCTGAATGTCTCGGTACCATTTAAAATTGAATATGGCCAAAACCGAGCTTCTGGTTTTCTCCTCTAATCCATCCTTCCTCCTTTCTCCATCACTGTTAATAATGCTCCTATTTTTCCTGTTTCCTCTGCTCGTAACCTTGGGGTCGTCTTTGATTTCTCCCTGTCATTCTCATCTCATATCCAACAAATTGCTAAATCCTGTCGCTTTTTTCTCTTCAACATTAACAAGATTAGTCCTTTCCTCTCTGCCTCTACTACTAAGACTCTTGTTCACTCCCTTATTATCTTCCAGCTTGACTATTGCAACTTCCTCCTTACTGGTCTCCCTCAATCTCATCTTTACCCTCTACAATCCATTCAAAACGCCATTGCGTGGTTAATTCTTCGCCAGCCACATTACTACTTTATTATTCCTCTTCTGAAATCCCTTCACTGGTTCCCTATTCGTTAACCACATTCAGTACAAACTACTTATCTTGACACACAAATGCATTCACTCTACTGCTCCTCCTTACCTTTCCTCTTTCCCTATACTCCCCCCTGTTATCTCTGTTCCTCTTCTACCTTCCTTCTCTGTATGCCATTCTCTTCTTCCACTAACTCCAGGCTTCGTTCTTTTGATCATGCTGCTGGAACAGCATTTGCCTGGAACAACCTGCCCCTGTCCCTGCATCAAATCTCTTCCTTCGCCCTCTTCAAGTCCTTATTCCTATCGTATTATTTTGTCTTTTATGTTTGTCTTCTAGATTGTAGCACTTTGAGCAGGGACTGTCTTCTTTCGTGTGTGTACAGCACTGTATAAGCTTGGTAGTGCTTTATAAATGCTTAATAACAACAACAATAATAATAATACCACAAATCGTTACTGTACATAAGACTTTGCCCAATGGATTGCACAAAGATCAAAGGGCCCGATATTCAGTGGCTGGCTATGCGCTTCTACAGCATATTGCTGTTGCTGCTGAACCTAACCCCAGATATTCAATGCTGGGGGCATATCTGGCCACTGGCATTAAATATATGGGTCTGCCGCACAGGCCCACATGTACATTTGTCACACCTATCTTTACCTGTGGGTTCTACCACAGAATGCCCATGACACACCCCGATACTACACAGTTAGCATCAGGGTGTGTAGCGGTGTTACTTGGGCATATTCAGTGGCACTAAATGTGTTAGTGCCGCTGAATATCTCTCTAAGTGGCATTTGCAAGGTTTACAGGTCTGTAAACTGTGTAAATACCTTTGAATATCCAGCCCAAATAGATTACATCTGTGCAAGTCAACAATGGGAAAGCTCAATAACATCACAAAAACAAAACCTAGAGCTGACTGTGGTTGGGAGGTTGATGCAGGAGCTGAAGAGTGGGCAGGTGGGATCCTGGGATGGGGAAGGCAGAGAACTGATGCTGAAGCTTACTGGAAATTAGAAAGGGCATTAGAATTAGAATTTGTTTATGCGTTTGCCTAAAGTTCAAGATGAATTACATCTAGGTACAGTATTTATTTCCTGTCCCCAAACCATTTAATGCTTGGGAATGGAGGTTTAAGTGATCTGCATCACCTGCCCCAGATCACAAGAAGCAGCAGTGAGATTCGAAACCTGCTTTCCTTGGTTCTCAGCTTGCTGCTCTAAGCACTATGATTTCACCACAAATGATGCTGAGTCCCAATGAGGTTAAATGCCTTGGACTAAAGTTTATTGGTGGTGGCAACCATCTCGCTTAGATCACTATTATTCAACACATATCAGCTTGGTACCTGAGGAACCTTGGATCATAAAATTTGATTGGCCAACAGGTCTCCGAAAGCCCTTAGAGCAGTTGATATTGCTCATAATTCCAGGATATTGATCCAATTAATTTTCTCTGGGAGGAACTAAAGACCCTGAATGTGAAACCCATCTACATGGAGTCTTCAGACTAATTTGGGTGCATCTGTCGTAAGAAGCTTTTGGTAAAGAGGAATTTTAATAAGGGATTTTGTCTGCCAGATTGGAACGAACCATCCATCAGGACGGAGACTCCTAGATTGGAACAATGACAGATATGGTGTCTTGGAGCAGAGTAATTCTATTTTATTTATTTATTTAAAAAGATTTGATATACTCAGGGCCGGTCCGGCTACTAGGCGAACTAGGCGATTGCCAAGGGTGGCAGACCTTGGTGAGCAGCAATGTGTTCCTGGCCCCTTTAACATTACTAATTCAGCAATCAGGTATTTCAGGGTATTACTATGCCGATGACATTTTCCTTTTTGCACCACACCTCCTCTTCCCATCCTGACATCACCCCGCTAAATGAGTGCTTATCCCTGGTCTCCACCTGGTTATCCTCAAACTGCCTTGTTCTTAACGTCTCCAAAACTGCTGCTATCTGGTTTCCTCACAGTTCTGTCTGCCCTTCACTTACTCCCTCCTTCTCAGGCTCTCCCATTTCCCTAGTGCCTAAGCTCCATTATTTAGGTGTTCTGCTTGATAGCGCTCTCACATTCACTGATCACATCTCCCAGGTTTCTCGATGTTCTTTCATTTGTCTCCGGAGCATTCGTGCCATCCGGCCGTTCTTATCCCCTCAAGCCTTGATCACTCTCCTTCTTTCACTTGTCATTACCAGGTTAGATTTTTGCAACTCCATATTTGTCGGTATCCCTCAGTATCAGCGTCAACAGCTACAACTCCTACAAAACACTGCGGCCCGGATGATTACCCATGCTTCCCCCCGCGATCATATCACTCCTATTTTGCAACAGCTTCATTGGCTCCCGATAATATTTCGGACAAAATTTAAGATCCTCACACTAGTTCATCGAGCCATTTATTCCCATAGACCTCAGTACTTAGCCAACCTATTAACATTTCACACACACACACCCGGAGCCTTCGTTCTATTCATATCAACCGCTTACACCTCCCTTCCCCCTCACAAGCACATCTGCAGGTTACTAGACAGTCAGCCTTCTTCTATGTTGGCCCCTCCCTGTGGAACTCCCTGCCCACTGCCTTACGATTGGAAGAGTCCTACCCAAAATTCCGTTCTCTCCTGAAAACCCACCTTTTCTCCTCCACTTTCAACCTTCCCCCCTAATCCCTTGACTCTCCTTTTTCCTTTATTTTTGAATCTCACTACCTCCTTTTCCACTCTCTTTATCTTTCCTTGTTTATAATGATTGTATTTCCTTTCTTTCTTTCTTTTTTTTTGAATTGCAAACCGCCCCGATGTAACGGGGGGCGGTATATCAAATGTTTAATAAACAATAAACAGATATGGTGTCTTGGAGCAGAGTAATTATTATTTTTTATTTATTTAAAAAGATTTGATATACTCAGGCCTGGTCCGTCTACTAGGCGATTGCCAAGGGTGGCAGACCTTGGTGAGCAGCATTGCTTCAGCATTGTGACAGACTTTAAAATGCCCATGCACATGCGTGCAATTCTGACCTGCCACTCTTGCCCGCCCTCCAAGAAAGTTGCATCGGAGGGGGAGTGAAAGGCCACGAGCATGCATGCGTGTGGGCAATTTAAGGCCCGACGCAGCACTGAAGTGGCAATTCAGCCGCTGCTGTTTCAGTGCAAGGTGGGGGGGGGGCAGCATGGTGGACTAAAAGGAGGCACAGTCTTTTGGGGGGGACGGCAGCATGGAGGGTCTGCCTTGGGTGCCAGAAACCCTTGTGTTATCACTGGATATACTGCTGTGCATGGTCAAGGTCCATTAAGCTCCTCTCATTTTAGGATGTGTCAAGGGGGTTACGTGAACTGTTAAAGCCATGTAGCCTAACATCCTCAATGTGTTCCTTGCTAATGTCTACTGACTCTATTGAATCTCTTCCATGATTGTTACCATCTTTGAGAGTCTTTCTTGCAGAAGAAGAGCTTTTGCCCATGTTGTGTCTAGCATAATTCCAATGAATTCCAATCAAGTTGGACAGACTTAAATTGGACTTCGGATAATTTATGATGAAGCCTAGCAATTCCAGCATGGGGAAGGTTAAGCGCTTGGATTCTTGAGCTCCTTCCTGAGTTGGGCTCTTGACTAGCCCATCTTCCAGATAGCATAGATATGCTGTGACACCTGCAAGGCATTTTGTGAAAACACAAGGAACTGGCACAAGTGGTGGTTTCCTATAATGGATCTCAGATACTTCCTCTGACTGAGAAGTGTCTAACGGAGTGCACGCATTCTTCAAGTCCAGAGGACATAACTAATCCCCTTTTTGGAGGTAGGGGAATCATGGTGCTGAGAGAAATCATTCTGAACTTTTCCTGTACCAGATACTTGTTCATATCTGTCAGGTCTAAAATGGGACAGACTCCTCCCATTTTCTTTTTGTGACCAGGAAATACCTGGAGTAAATACCTTCCTTTCTTCCCCTGGTAGTAAGGGTTTGACCACCTTGGCCTCTGGAAGAAAAAAGATCTCCATTTATTTTAAGTATTTCCTGATGCAGAGAGTTGGTGGAAGAAGCTCTTGGAAGGCAATTGGATGGGATGCCAAAAAGATGCAATCTGCACCCGAGTCAGGTGATCTCGAGGACTCAACCATTGGAGACTATAAGGGACCATCAGTTTGTGTAAAACTGTAGCCTTGCTCCTACTGGTACATTGGTATACTGGTTATGTCCTCATGGAGACAGTCAAAACCCCATCCTGGGTTTTGGCTGTGGATCAAGCTGGGATTTCTGGGCCCTCTGAGTACAACAGTGAGGCCCCTGTTTCATCTGTGTGGAGTAGGAGGCAGGCGTATACCTATGCCTATTAGAGTAATAGATCCTCCTATGACCCCCCTACCCCTGATTTCTCCCTAAATGTTGAGGAGATCGGGTCAGAAGTGTGCCTGAAAAAGGTCTTAAGTGTGACCAGGGTTTCAACTTCCTGCATCTTATCTCTGAAGATATTCTCTCCATAGCATGGCATATCAATAAGCTTGTTTTAGAAATCATATTGCAGCTTTGAGGCCCAGAGCCATGAGTGTCTTTTGGTGCCAATATTAATGGAGGAAGCTCTCCATGCTTATCAAAAATATCATAGGTCAGCGAAACATATATTGTCTGCACTCCTTGTCTTTAACTCACTAGGGAATTGAGTTGCTTGGCTTTCTCTGGAGGGAGAGAATCAGCAAACTCCTGCATACTGTACATGATGTTCCACAAGTGCATGTCCATGAATCATCATGGATAATATGTTGAAATCCTTCTGCCCAGTATGCAGCAGCAGCAGCAGTCAAGAAAGCAAATAGAATGCTAGGAATCATAAGGAAAATAAAACAAAGGATATTATAAATGCCTCTATATCGTTCTATGGTACACCCACACCTTGAATAGTGTGTGCAGTTCTGCTCACCATATATTAGTGGGAGTGGAGGAGTGGCCTAGTGGTTGGGGTAAGGTACTTCAGGCCGGAAGGTCAGGGGTTGAAATCCCACTAGAGGACAGCAACCTTGGGCCGGAAGGACTGGGGTTTCTAGTCCCACAGGTGCTCCTTGTGGTCTTGGGCAAGCCACTTAACCCTCCATTGCCCATGTTCCCTGTAAGTATTAGTATATATGTCTCATATCCCCTCCTGTTAAATGTATCCCCCAATTGTGTTGTGACCACTTTGATTGAAGGATAAGGTGGTATACAAAACTTTCTAAATAAATAAATAAATAAAATTAAAAAGGATATAACAAAATTAAAAAGGTACAGAGAAGAACAACCAAAATGATAAAGGGGAAGGAAGGATATCCCTACAAGAAAAGGCTTAAAAGATTAGGGCTCTTCAGTTTGGAAAAGAGACAGCTAAGGGAAGATATGATAGAGGTCAATAAAATGAGTGGAGTGGAATGGGTAAATGTAGATCAGTTGTTTATTCCTTTAAGAAGTAGAAAGACTAGGGAACATGCAATGAAACTATAATATAGCACATTTTAGACTAATCAGAAAAAAATATTATTTTCACTCAATGTGTAATCAAACTCTGGAATTTATTGTCAGAGGATGTGGTAAAAGCTGTTAGCATAGCTGGGTTTAAAAGAGATTTGGACAAATTCCTAGATGAAAAGTCCATTAACCTATTAAAGTGAACTGGGGGAATTACTGCTTACCCCTGGTATAGCAGCATGGAATCTGGATACCTTTTGGGAACCTGACAGGTATTTGTGTCCTGAATTGGCTACTGTTGGACCTTTGGTCTGACCCATATCTTATGTTCTTATGATGCTATAAAGGACATAAGCATGGTATATGGTTTATTAGTTCTTGATATACCACACTTGATAGTGCATACAGTGCTGCGGTTTACAATGATAAAAAAAAAAGTTCTGAAAACATTTTCTCCCAAAAGACTCCAATGATCAAGCCTTTCTCTCTGGGGGCACCAAAGAATGGGTCTAGGAACTCTTGGCTCTTTTCAGAGCAGATTTAATAATTACTGAGTGATGGAGTAGCTGGAGCTTTTCGAATCTGGGCGCTTTCTTAAATTGTGACATTGCATTGACTCTCTTATTGATAGGATGAACAGAATTGTTTATTTATGTTTATTCAGTATTTACTTAAAGGCCTCTTACAGAGTAAGTAGTGATTGTTTACGCCATCAAAATATAGAAAGACTAGGGGGCATGCAATGAAGCTACAGAGTAACCTATTTAAGACTAATAAGAGAAAATATTTTTTCACTCAATGTGTAATGAAACTGGAATTCTTTACCAGAGGATGTAGTAAAAACTTTAGTGTAGCCAGGTTTAGAAAAGGTTTGGACAAGTTCCTGGAGGAAAGGTCCATAACCCATTATTAAAGGGGACCCGGGAAATCCACTGCTTGTCCCAATACAAACATTGTGGAACCTGTGTATTTTGTGGAAACTGCTAGGTACTTGTTACATAGATTGGCCACTGTTGGAAACATGATACTGAGCATGATGGACCTTGGTCTGACCCAGTATGGCATATCTTATGTTCTTAATGCAGAAGAGCACAGCCTGGTGCCATGTAGGGCACATCCATGTCTGCCCCATCCCAGCCTGCAGACCCCCAAACTGCATCCCCATGCCATGCCCCTGCTCTCCTTCTCCCAACAGGCCTGCCCATTTCACCATCAGCCATTGCCCCCCCCCCCCAAATGCCTGACTGCCGCATAAGCCATATGTTGGTGCCATCTCACCACCACAACTAGTAGATATTGCACCTGCCCTGCTAGTAGATGGTGTGCAGTATGCTGTCCATAGCAGTCTATAGACTATACCCAATGCTCGTGTCCATAGCTCACATTGCAGCCACAGTTGACCATGCATATCCCCTGAGGACCTGGCTGCTGACCCCAGTGCACCACCCCATGAGCCGTCAGGAGGAGCGGTACAATAGTGTCCATCAGCAGAACTGGGCATGTGTGGAGTGCACAATTTGGGTGCTGAAGAGCCATTTTCGGTGCCTCGATGGGAGCAGCGGGCAACTCCTCTACAGTCCAGAGTGGGTATGCCAGATATTCACATCATGCTGCATACTCCACAACCTGGCATGGAGTGCCTGACCCAGAGCCAGCAGTTATGGATGAGTGGGAGGATGCAGAGGCAGCAGATGGTGACGGTGATGGTGCAGAGTCCGGGAGCCAGCAGCAGGCCAGGGCACTGGCCCACTGTGTGTGGATGATACGTGACAGTTTCTAAGGTGACTACTCCACACCAGCACCAGGATAGGACACACGCAATCACCAATAAAGTGTCCATTACCACGCAATGTGTGCAGAGTGATACATTATTCCCTCCACGTGATTCCCCTGCTACCAGGCACACACCCTCCTTCAGTAGCACCTGGTCCAGGTCACTGCCCCCCACACCCACAGGGTCATCCAGGATGGCAAATTGTAGCTCAACAAGTGGGGCATTATCTTTCTCTGGCTCCCTGGCATGGGTGGTCACACTGGCCTGCCCCACTGCTCTGGGTGGCAAACCAGACTGTTCCTCTGCACTGGCTGCTGCACTGGACTGCTCTGCTGCCCTGGCAGGCACACCGGCTTTGATGGCTGTGCTGCACCCTGGCTGTGCACTGACATCATTCGTGGTGGGTGTTGAGGCTCCCCCCAATGAATCTGTCCCAGGCTGGGAGGGTGGTGTCCCTGGCAGGTCTGTGGGAGAGCAAAAGTGGCAGAGGTTAGTGACATGGCTTGCCAGGTTGGCCTATGGGGTGGCACCTGGTCCACTACAGAACCAGCAGGTGGTGCACGGTCTGCACCATACCCACCCCACATAGCACCCAAGGTCCGACAGACAGACAGAGAGACAGACAGACAGACAGGCAGGCTCCCTGAGTGGACCGAGGCAAGGTGGGGACACAAACATGACTGTTATGGTCCCACCTGGGCCATGGGGCACCCCTACTCACCCCTCTGTGTGCCTGTGGTGGAGTGAGGCTGCTGTTGCTAGTCCTCCTCTCCTTTGCTGACTGCCATAACATGCGCCACTTCTTTTTGATGTCCTCCACATCCCTGTTGTGGTGGAGTACTGCATTGACCCTGCAGACAATGTCTCCCCATGCTGTCTGCTGGCATCCTCAGCCACAAAGAGGGCAGTGTGCTGCTGCAAGATGAGTCGTGGGGCCATAGCTGTCTCAGATGGGGTGAAGTTTTGCCTTCCTTGTGCACTTTGCCGCTGTCAGTGCCTTGTCAGCCATTGAGTAGCCACATGCTAAGGCGGTGTTCAACTATCCGCGTAGGTCCTCTTTTGCATATGCGGTTAGAAGTGCAGTGGTGCCTTGCCCTATCCAAAGGCACATCCGGTACCCACGTAGGCCCCTGGGTGCTGATGTTTCGAAAATCTGCATGAGAGCTTGCCGCCATAGGATGTCATAGCCATACAGCACTGAGCGATGGCAACATAGGCGTGCAGGACCACCCAGACTGCGATACCTGGATAGGTCGCATAACACAGTAAGCATGCATGGCAACCGCAGCATGTGCTGCTCAGATAGTGTGCCTTCAAAAGGCAGGGGGTGCCCTGCATGTGCAGTGCTGCTGGGCTGCATCCATGCTACCTCAGCCATTCTGCGCGGGTATGACAGAAGGGTGCGCTACCCATGCAGACAGTCACTGGCACAGAGGTGCTACCGATGCAGGGCTGTGCCTGCAACCATCTGTGCAAGTAGTGCCCCTCTGCCATACTTGCACAGTACGGGCCAAGGCCACAGAAGTGCTACCCGTGCAGGGCTGTGCCCGCAGCTGTCTGCATGGGTAGTGCCCCTCTGCCATACCCATGCAGAACGAGTGTGCCCACATCCCATGCCCATAGACCCCTGGACCCTCTCCTCTGGTCTCCTGCACCACCCATGCAGACACGATGCCCTACCCCCACAAAATGGACAACACAGCATGTTTGCAAAATTGAACCATTTTATTGTCAAACATGTGCCAACATATATACAACAGTGGAAAAACTGTAGACTGCCCTATTGCAGGGCATACCCTGCCTGGGGACTGCCTATGGTGCAGAGGGGCCCTGCTTTTGTGCCCCGTTACTGCAGCAGTGAGGTGCACGGCGATGGTCTGTGCTGTGGTCCACACCTCCTCCCTGAGGAGCAGCACCTCTGCCACCAGGACAGCAAGAGCCCAGTCACTGGATGGATGAGGGGGTGGTGGCACTGAGGGGCCTGCTATGGCATAGCCAGAGTGTGCCCATGGGTACTGGGGTGGCTGTGGGGGCCCCCAGCTGTGGAAGGTGGATGATGGCTCTGCTGTCTGTTGCACTTGGCCCATGCCAAGCCATGCGGCAGGCACATGGCCCCTTGGTAGAGTTGTGGGAGGACATGGCTGTGGGGCACAGCTAAGGGGTGCAGCTCCACCTCTGGACCCCCCACCAGGTGCCCTGCTGGTGGTGCCCTGTGCCACATACTGTACCTGGGGTGCTTGATGGGTGGTTCCCACATCTGAATGAATTAAAACAATTGGAAGAAAATACCCCTTGGTATTCTCAGCGGAAAAACACACTAACGATAATTGAGAAACAAGCACTCCGATCATTGCAAACACAAACGGAATTGGTTATCCGCAGGGCGGACAAGGGAGGTGCGATTGTAGTCCTCAGTCAACAACAGTATCTACATGAGGCTGAGCGTCAATTGTCCAATGAACGGGCCTATGTTAAATTATCGAGGGATCCCACTATAGAGATCAGTGCTACGATTAGTACGATCACGACTGAAGCACTGCGGGCAAAACCTATTTCAAAAAAAGAATGGCGGTTCTTAAACCCTCTTTTTTCGAGTGTGGCCAAATTTTACTTAGTGCCGAAAATACATAAGAATCTACATAACCCGCCTGGATGACCAATAGTATCCACTCGAGGATCGAATTTGGAACCATTGTCGGTATTTTTGGATACTTTTCTACGGCCTTTAATGAGCACAATTCCTTCCTATGTAAGAGATACTTCCCATTTTTTAAATATTTTAGAAGCTCATCAGCATCTGGCTATAGAAGACAACATATTGCTGGTTACCATGGACATAGCAGCGTTGTATATCAGTATCCCGCAAGATTCAGCGTTTGAAATGGTAAGAACCACACTATTGGCTAGGGGAGATCTGTTAGATGTTTTTATAGCATTCCTGATGTGGTTGGCACGCTTAACCATCTTTGAGAATTATTTTCAGTTTGAAGGGGCCATTTTTCAGCAAATCTCAGGCGTAGCGATGGGGGCCACGTGTGCCCCCTCCATAGCGAATTTGTTCATGGGAGAATTTGAGGCTAAGTGGCTGATGGCAAGCCCCTTTCAAGTACATGTTAAGCTATGGCAGCGCTGTATAGATGATATTTTTATCATCTGGCAGGGGTTCGAAGCTGAGTTACAATGTTTTCATGTGTGGCTGAATCAGCTGGATGCACAAATACAATTTACCAGCGCCTTTAATGCTCAAGCCATCACGTTTTTGGATGTGGAGATCAGCCGAACTACGGTGGGGTGGAAAACCTTGGTATACAAAAAACCGACTGACCGTAACACTTTGCACTTTGTTACACTATAATAGTGTCCACCCTCGTAGTCTGAAGAACGGATTACCTTTCTCTCAATTCATCAGATTTCGAAGGAACTGCTCTCAAGTTGAAGATTTTAAGACACAATCTCGAGAATTGATTACTAATTTTCGAGATAGGGGGTATCCAAAAGATGTTATAGGTCAAGCTTATCATCGTGCTAAATACAATCATCGAGTACTCCTTTTGGACACACGGCCCGCGAAGACGGAGAACGTTACTACGGTTAACTTTGTTACTAAGTTTTCTCCCTTAAGTTATAAAATTCAGAAAATCATACGGAAACATTCCAATGTGTTACAGGGCACGGCAGGGTTGACAGAACGACGCATCAGGTGTGTGTGGAGACGACATGCTAATTTAAAGGAACTTGTAAGTCTGACAATGTTACCGCATCTGCGAGGGCGCACAACCTTGAATGACGTGAAGAGGGGGCATTCTCCTTGTGGCCACTGCAATATGTGTATGATAAATCAAGAGATAGAGAGTTTCACCTATCATAATGTGACATATGTCTTACGAAGCACCACCTCCTGTGATTCTACATTTGTCGTTTACGCCATACGGTGCCCATGTAATCTTTTGTACATTGGTAAGATCACTAGATCTTTGAAAATTCATCTGGGAGAACATAAAAGCCGTATTAAGTGTCGAGTAAAAGAGGCTCCACTTGTGCAACACAGCATAGCACTTGGCCACTCTTTTGAAGATTTCAAATGTTTTGCCATAGAACAGGTACATACGGGACAAGGAGGCAGAACACGAGACCAGACCTTGGTGTTTCATGAACAAAGGTGGATTTTTACGCTGCAATCAGTGGAGCCAACAGGGTTAAATAACACAATTGACTGGAGAGCATGCTCCATCTAATTGTGGGGGAAGCTGAATATACACACGTCATACTCATAGGTGTAGGGTTTTCTATAAAGGGTAAGTAGGAGTGGGAGTCCGCATGCGCGGCGTTTTTTAGACAACTGGAAGTGAGTTCTCACCTTATAGAAGAACGTGGGCAGCATCAACGGGTTAAACTCTTGTAAGGAATGACAGAGAGCTATAAGAAAGCTAGTAAGTTTTGCCATGTTTGTAAAGTCATTGGAGATTAATATGACACTATAATACACTGTTATTTGTGAGCGATTTCTAACTGATGGTTGGTGTTGAACTGTCCTTGTGCACCTCTAGGGAGTTACAGAAAGAAGGAACTTTTCTATATAAACTGTTTGGACACATTTTCCCTTTTTGGGGGCATATGTTGTGGAACTATTTTCCCCTGAAGAATCCTGATAAGGAGAAACGCGTTGAAAGCGTTACAGAGACGGCGTTGGGAGAACTATACATTCTTTGTACTTTCGGGAGAAATTCAGCATTTGTTGTGATACTTTCATCATTCAGAAGATAAGTCATTTTGCTTTGGGAGAATTATACATTCTTTGATCTGTTATTCTATTTTTATTGGGCATATATTAGATAAGTAATTTCTTCACTTTTTACATGCTTCTCATCTGACAGGTCATTGATGCTATTTGGCACAGCTTCTGCCGGGTTGCTGGCAGTTAGCATTTGAAGTGTCGGGAAGTCTGAGACCTGGTCATTTGTTTAATAGCAAGTTCGCTTAAAGAATAAGTTCCCTAGATAGGGGTAATAAAGTTCTATAGAGCGATAATTACAGTGTCTGATACCTGGGGTGAGACTGGCACACCCCTGGAGGGCTCACCCATGTATCGCTCAACCCACCTTCAGCTTACAGGGGCATTCCCCCCCCCCCCTACAGTGCACACTGCACGCTGTCCCCTTTGCCCACTTCCAGCCAGCTCTTTTCTCCCCCTCACATCCTGAGCTGTGGCCTGCCGGCACCCCCCAGGTGATGGGCATGCACAGGGGGAAGCATACAAGGTGCACAATGTGCACCTGGGTCCACCACTGGAGGTGTGTGCCACTGTACTGCCCTTCTGTGCCATGCCCTCGCCATGTGTGTGTGCACCTGCACATCTTGGGTGCCAGCTGGTGCACACACAGGATGGTGGCATCAGGGGATGGCACGGCTACCCATAGCATGTTTTCATCATTGCATACAGAGAGAGTCCACCACCAGGTGTTCTGCCTGCAACAGTCCAGCAGCCATGGCTGCTGCCCCCTGCATCTGCTGGGCTCCACTGTGTACCTCACTGAACTTCCTCGGCTGCCAGCCACTCCCCGGTTTGCTGCAGCTGGTTCAGTCTCCTCTGGTGCAGTGTGTGGAAGTGGCACTTGAGAGCCTCGAGTGTGCATTGCATGCCGTATTCCCTGTGGGAGAGAGGGGGGACACATGTGCTCAGTTGGGCACTACCATATTGCCTGTTGTGCATACCTGTATCCTGACACAGTCTGGCAACATGCCCATCCTGGGGGCAAGGGCATACCCATGGGTGGCAGATGTGGGGTGCATGTGATGGTACACTTCTGACATCTGCCACCTTATTCCTGCCCACCACTCCCCTGGCCCTTTGACATATGTTCTGTGCCACCAGCAATGGTGCCATCTGGGCCACTGCTTCACCTGTGTCACCCTTCTGGGCTCTTCAGACACCTCTGCAGTCCTCCCCCCTTCCATTGCTCCTATCTGTTGGTTGTGCACCATGCAAGGACAGGGTGTCATGGTTTGTGCATACTGGTCATTGCAGATCTGTCATGTTCTGTGGTATCACATCATTGACATGCTGCCACAGCTGGATAGGAGGTGGCAGGCAGTGGTGGCAGATCTGCTTGCAGGGACAGATGGGCAACACATGTTTTTTGTCACTGATCTCCCCAGACCACTGCACCAGGGCACAGGGGCTGGGGCTGGGGCAGGTGTCTGTGGTGACTCCTGCTCAACCACACCTCCCCCTGCACTGGGCATTACCATTGCTGTGCATGCCCTGTGGCGTTGCTACCAACTTCCACCAGGGGGTGCAGCGGCCTCACCACCTGCGATGTATGTTGTGATAAGGAAGCTTATCATATCTCAGGAAGAAGCTATAGAAAAGGTGAAGTGACTCTGAACAAGCAACCTGTCAGTTCTGGTAGAAATAAGAAAACAGAATTTTGCCATAAAAGACTACCAGTCCCAGAATGCACCAGGTTTCCAACAGCCATTAGAGGAGCTGAAGTGAGAAAACGTGTGTTCAATCAAAAGGGCTATGAGGTAATCCCCAAGCACTCATTGCAAAGGGCAGGGCTTGATTCAGCACAGCTGCGCTGTGCTAGGATGGAACACTCATCTCAATGGGCAAGGCCTGATTCAGCACAGCTGCGCTGTGTTAGGGAGGAGCACTCATCTAAGCAGAATAAGAGTAGAGTTTATTCTACAGATGACCATCTTCATGATCACCTGGGATATCCAGAGAATTGTCCTCAGTATCCTGAGAATCAGCTTGAGTTTGATCATCAGTTTCATCTGAAGGATCATCAGAAGCAGAAGCCAAACCGGACGGACAGAGAGGGAAAGAGACCCTTTGGAAGAAGGAAGAGAAAAGCCTTTGAGAGGTCTAGAAGAGTCCAAAGCAGTACGTATACTGGGAGGTATTCCAAGGGCCAGCATACACCATTGGACTGGGGAAAGCCAGAGGAATGGTGCTGCAGAGCTAGGAATCACCAGAGGCTACCTGTGAGGGAGACGCCTGCACATGGAAGGGACCCTAAGACCTGTGCCAGAAGGTATGTGAAGAGAGATCCAGTGTCCAGGGATCTGGATTGGAAGGCTGGACATAAGAACTGGACTACATACTGGCCAGGCTATATAGAAAGGAACTCTAGCAGCAATGGAAGCTCAGGTATGAACACTGATCTATGCCCTAGCTATAACCTTGAAAGACAGCAGGGAAACAAGTATTCTCCTGAAAATGCTCCATTGAGAGATTCATCTGTGCCAATCCATGATATTGAACCCATGCTTGTTGAACAAGGGGGAATAATAGCAGATGAGGATCCTGTTTATATGGACTGCTCTCTATCTAAACTCCGGTGGTAACTTTCTGTTATAAAGTACAGCAACCATCACAAAGAAATACAAATTTGTTCTTTAATCTACTCAGAAAAGCTCCTGAAGCAGGATTTGACCCACACAGTAGAAAGCAAGCCAGCTAAAGGGGTTTCAGCTGGATAACTGCTAGCAATTAAGCCTTACCTAATTGCTTGTGAGCTAGGAGAGAATAACTTCTGTATCTATGTGGGAAGTAATCAGAAGTTAACCTGAAAAGAACAGTTTGTATCTTGCTTTGTGGCTTTTCATTTGTTGTTTTCCTGATTTTGACTTTGTTTTTCCAAGTTAACACTGAAAGCAAGTAACCTAATTTATGTGCTACCAAGCATATCTGTGTTGGGAGAAATAACCCCATAAATAAATATCTTATTGGCTTTACCCAAGAGCACAGCTAAATTATTGTCAGCAGCTGTGTCTGGTGTGAATGAACTACATTGCCCACAATACCTTGCAAATCATATAGATATATTTATTTATTATTTATTTATTACAATTTCTTATATACCGCACTATTGTCAGCGCGGTTTACATACAACAAAATGACCATAACAAACTGCTTGGCTTCACATAGAACAGGAGTAACAACTTGCACTTGCCAAGACTGTGAAGATTCTCACCCAGGCAGCCGTCTGACAATGTGTGTATCCCCTGCTGTGGGCAATCAGGGCTGGCACCTGGTCCAATGCATGGCCCATTCCCCCACCAACACCTGATTGGCAAACACTGGGGCAGCCACCAGCATGTGGCTTGGCATCACAGCCCCGTCTGTGCAGACACACAGCTGTGCCTTTCAGGGTGTGTCTGCCTAGCGTGGTGCTCAGACCCCCCCCCCTCCCCGCCTGTTGTGGCCTCCTTACCTGTGCAGCCGGAGTTGGATGCACCTCCATATGGCTGTTTACAGCCGCAGATTTGGCCGACGGCACCCCCCCTGGGGTAGAGAAACTCCTCATGCTGCAGCACGGAGCAGACAAGGCTCTCATTCTTGTCAGGGCTGAAGTTAACACTTCTCCTCACTGCCATGCCACAGGTATCTATTTGCCCAGCCACAGGGGGCTCTTGCACAGGCAGCCTGTGGGACCTGTGTGATGGTGTCATCTATGCACAGGTACACTGGAAGGGCAATACATGGGTTCATGCATACATGCCGTCCTGCTTCTCCGGTTGCTGTTGTGGTCACATTCATGGGTATCGCCTGTCAACCTTGGGCACAGAGCACAGGTTACACACCCTGCACTTACCCATATATGTCACGGTGGGCACCTGCCGCTGTGCTCGGTTTGTGCTGCATTTTCGTTGCTTGCCCATTTTGACAGCACATGACTCATGATTCAAGCACTTTTCCTGAACGGTTAACTTTCTGCAGGTATGGCAGACCTAGGCGCCTTGTTGAAAATCAGGCCCAAAATACCTAAAAAGCAAGGGTGTCAATAATGTTAACCACAACTGTACGTCTATAATGCAAATATTGAGAATAAGGAAGACTGTCCTTTAAATGAGGAGGATATCCCAGAAGTATCCAGTTCCAGCATCCAGTTCTCATAGTCTACACCTTAATGATTTATTTATTTATTTTATTTATTTAGTATACATTTGTATACCGCTACTTCCAGCGATCAGCAGCGGTTTTGATTACAGATTGGAAATTGTCAAATCATGACAGGAAATTTTTGAGGTATAAACACATTGATTAGACAGGAAAGCACAGCACACAGAGAACTATTTTACAGGGAACATGGGCTATGGAGGGTTAAGTGGCTTGCCCAAGACCACAAGGAGTACCTGTGGGACTAGAAACCCCAGTCCTTCCGGCCCAAGGTTGCTGTCCTCTAGTGGGATTTGAACCCCCGACCTCCAGGAATTCCTCCAGGAATATGTACAAACCTTTTTTCAACCCAGCAATCCTGCCTACTTTTACTTTGCCTACTCTGGCAGTGAATTCCAAAGCTTAATTATATGGTGAGAGAACATATTCTCTCTTGTTTTAAATATACTACTTTGTAATTTCATGGAGTGTTTCCTAGTCCTTGTACTTTTTGCAAGAGTGAACAAATATTTTATTTATTTAGAAGGATTTAGTATACCGCCTTATCATTAAAATAAGGTAGTGTGGCACATCAATCAAAATCAATAATAAAATGTGGTTTGTAGCATGCAGTGTGAGAACTGAGAAGTGTGGGGCAGTGCGTTAGATTATATCGGTAAACTATTTACATAATGAGCTATATACATATATACAAAATGGGGCTGTTTGAGAGGCGTGCTAGGATTGAGATTCTGTAATGTCTTGGGGGTAGGATCGTGATCCTGTAATGTCTTGAGGTAGAAAATTTATGTGAGATCCTTGAAATGTACTGTAAATAGATCAGTCTTAAGAAGTTTTCTGAAATCCTTGAGGTTCTTGATTGATCTTATGTGGTCTGGGAGAGAGTTCCATATAGCGGGTGCTGCCAGGGAGAGTGCCCTCCTTGATGTGGCCAGCCTTGTTTTAGCAAATTCTTTTGGTGTTCTGATGGTGTCTGAGGTTCCTTTTCTTTTTGGTCTCCTGTTTAATAATTTGCGTTTATCCATTCTACTCCACTCAGGATTTGATAGATCTCTATCATATCTCCCTTTCTCAGCCATCTCTTTTCCAAACTGGAATCCCCTAACCTCTTTAGCCTTTCTTCATTCCATCTCCTTTATCATTTTTGGTCATCCTGCTTTGTACCTTTTTTTTAATAGTGCTAATATATTTTTTGACATGCAGAGGCCAGAATTGCACACAATTTTAAGGTGCAGTCACACCAGGGATCACAATACAGAGGCATTTTGATATTCTTTGTTTTATTTTCTATTCCTTTCCTAATGATTCCCAAAATTGTTTGCTTTCTTGGCCACCACCACACACTGAACAGACAGTTTTGATGTATTGTCTACCTATATCTTCCTATATCTATCTATATCTACTTCCTGGGTGCTGACTCCTAATGTATCTGTATTTTGGGTTATTCTCGTCCACGTGCTCTTCTTTGAACCACTGTTCCCTCTAAGCTGTGCGCGTGTGCGCGCGCACACACCTCGCCGAGCGAGCGCACATACTTTTCAACAGAGCACACAAAAATTACGACTCTGATTCTGATAGAAAACAACACAGACTTCTTAAAATTTAAAAGTTATGATTGTAATTACTAGAAATTTCCCGCTTCATTTAGTAATCGTCTATTTTCATTTAATTTGATTAAAATCAATGTGGTGTACATACTGAATTCTGACGTGTAGTCAAATTTTAAAGTATATAACTCCGAGTGTCGTTAAGTGGCGCACAAAAATTTAACCTTCCTTCAAAAGCTGCACACAGCTGATATTTTATGCGCACACAGCCTACAGAAAATTAGAGGGAACATTGAACGTATCCAAATTAAATTTCATCTGCCATTTGGATACCCAGTCTCAAAGTCCTCCTGCAATTTCTCGCAACCCACATGCGATTTAACAGCTTTGAATAATTTAGTGTCATCTGCAAATTTAAATTACTTTGCTTATTGTTTCCAATTTCATTTGTTTATAACTATGATAAAAATCACTGGTCTCAGTACCCTGGGGTACTCCACTATTCACCTTCCTCCACTGAGAAAATGGACCATTTATCCCTATTCTGTTTTCTTTCTCTCAACCATTTTCCAGTCCACAATAAAATATTGCCTCTTATGCCATGAGTTTTTAATTTCCACAGGAGACTCTCATGTGGGACTTTATCAAATGCTTTCTGAAAGTTTAAGGACCTTTGTACGGCTTGCCTTGAAAGGACTTCTAGCTCTATGGGCCTCTCCCCCTCCTGCAGCCTTCTGGGTTTTTAACCTCTTCCTGTGAGCCACGCCCTCCCAACCCTGAACTCTGGGCTGCAGACTCACTTAAAGGGGCCTGTTGATGATCCCTCTGGAGAAGGATTGATAACACTCTATATATCCCATCACATACCCTTCCCATCAGCTCAACCATGCTCTGTTGAGCACCTTTTGTACCCAGGACACCCACCTGGGAAAGGAACTCCATGTTCAGATGAGTCCAACCAGCCCTATGGTGAACCTGGAACTGGTACTGTTGGAGACTCAAGAACCAGTGCATAATATGGCCATTGAACTCCTTCTGCTGAGCCAGCCACTTGAGGGGTTGGGGGTCAGTTATTAGCATAAATGGACAGCCGAGTAGGTAGTATTTGAAGCACTCCAGTGCCCACTTGACATCCAGGGCTTCCTTCTCGATCAGTGCATAATGCTGATCACGAGAAAGCAGCTTCCTGCTGATGAATGCTACGGGATGTTCTTTACCACTGACTTCCTGGGCCAGAACAGCTCCTAGGCCCACCTCTGAGGCATCAGTTTGCACAATAAATGTTAGGAAGAATTCAAGGCTAATCAGTATGGGTTCAGAGCACACAGCCTTCTCGAGGCACTGGAAGGTCAGGTCCAGGACCGTTGACCACTGGATCTGTTTGGGAACTCTCTACCAGAGGAGGTTGGTTAACGGCTCTGTCACCTCTTCAAAATTAGGGATGAACTGGCGGTAATAGCCAATCAGTCCAAGAAAGACACAAACTTCTGTCTTCGATTTCAGGGTGGGGACCTAGGCAATGGTATCTACCTTCCGTAGCTGAGGTCATATCTGCCCATTTCCAATTAAATATCCTAGGTATTGAATGTAGTGACCTCTCAGAAAACATTTTTTTGGGGTTGCCCATGAACTCAGCCTTTTGCAGGCTGATCAATATGGCTTTTACTTGGGTTAGATGAGTGGCCAATCTCTGCTGTAGATAACGATGTCATCAAGGTAGGCAGCCGCATACTCCTTGTGCGGTCTCAATAGGCTGTCGACTAAGAGTTGAAACGTGGCAGGAGCTCCATGTAATCCAAAGGGCAGCACTGTAAACTGGAACAAACCTTGTTGGGTCAAAAAACAGTTTTCTCCTTGGCAGTCAGAGTCAAGGGTACCTGCCAGTATCCCTTGGTCAGGTCCAAGGTTGATATAAAGCATGCTCCACCAAGTCGCTCGATTAGCTCATCTACTCTGTGCATGGGATACACTTCCAGTTTAGAAGCTGCATTGACCATCCGGAAGTCAATGCAGAATCTGATGCTTCCATCAGGTTTAGGAGCCAGGATGATGGGTGATAACCAGTCACTCATGGACTCTTCTTTAACTCCCAAGTTAATCATCTCTTCCAGCTCCTTGGCGACAGCCTGTCACTGGGCCTCCGGAATCCGATAGGGTCATTGCTGGTTAACCACCCCTGGATCAGTAATGATATCATGACAAATGAGGTGGGTTCATCCCGGGTGGGTGGAGAAGACCTTTATGTTCTGATGGATCAAACCTTCTTGATCTCTTTTCTGAGCAGCAGAGAGCAGGTCTTTAATTGAGACTTGAGCTAGATCCAACGGGGCTGAAATTTCTGGCCCAAAATCATCTCCATGTATCATCATAGCCATCACCAGAGCCCTCTTTTTCAATAGGTTAATATGATAATTTTTGGCTTTCTTTCATTTATCTGGCTGGGCAATCTTGTAGTTAACAGGCTGTATTTTCTCTTTTACCTCATAGGGTCTCTGCCATTTACAGAGTAACTTGCTCTTGGATGAGAGCAGCAAGACCTAAACTCTATATCCCGGTTGGAAGTTGCGGTGCATGGCTGCCCGATTATAGCCCCTTGCCTGTTCAGATTGGGCTTTTTCCAGACTACATTTGACCACCTCTATGGCTTTCCTCAGCCGGTCTTGCATTTGAACAACATACTCCACCAAATTACACCCGGCAAAGGGTTCTTCTTCCCAGGTTTCCCTTACCACATCTAATATGCCTCTTGGCCATCTTCCAAAGAGCAACTAAAGAGGCGAGAACCCGTGGAACTCTGAGGTACCTCATGGATGGCAAACATAAAATAAGGTAGGAGAATGTCCCAATTCTTCCCGTCCTCCTACACAAACTTTTTAAACATCTGTTTCAGACTTTTATTGAATTGCTCAACGAGGCCATCTGTCTGTGGGTGATATACTGATGTTCACAGCATTTTTTTTTTTATTTATCATTTTGCATAACAGCCACACAAACTATCTAACACAATTACAAACCCCCTTGCGACCACATTTATCTTCATGGGTCAAAATATCCCGACTCCTCACTTCACATGTTCCTGTTATCATTTGCGCCCCCCCCCCCCAGTCACCCCCTACCGCTCCACCAAACCGCAGCATCCATTACCACACATAGTCCCATGCTTCACATTGTATATTTGTCCAAACATAGCTGACATAGCAAAAGATAGCTATCAGAACATATCAAGTATATCCAAGCATAGCAATACCTAGCACAAACATATCAAATAAATCCAAGCATAACAATATCTAGCAAAGAACCCCCCTCCCACCCCCTCAGATTATTGACAGACAGAGCTGACTGTCTCTACCAAGGCTACCCGAGTCTTTGATTCCACTCACCCCATCCTACAATGCCAGGTGTCCACATTAAACAGAGCAAAGACCAGCTCCGGCAATCATCCCAGGCCTGTGCATTAAATAATGTTCATCTGAAACCAGGTCCCACAGACTCTCATCATGCCTTCTTTTGTTGCTCCTCCTTTTTCTTCTTGCTGCAGTTACCAGTCACTACACTCCATCTCTCCACACTGCAGCCATCCTGCCTCTTGTGCTCTGCTGCTGTTGCCTTCTCCACCTGCACTCCAGCTTCTTGCAAGGCCCTTTCAGTCTCCCCTACCGCTCTTACTCTCCAGGTTCGGCCTTCTTTAGCGAAGGCTAGTCCAAAGGGGTACAGCCACCTGTATTTCAGTTGCACCGGTTGGAGGGCTTTTGTAATACTGTATGTGCAATGTCCTTGTGTCTCTGCAGGGTACCACTGGCTAAATCCGCATATATAGCCACCTGGTATCCCTGCCAGTCAAATTTGTTCAGCTCCCTCATCTTAACTGCAATTTGCTCCTTGAGACCATAATCCTGAAAGCATATTGCAATGTCTCTAGGAGCATTCAGTCGCAGGATCCCTAATACTTTATGTGCTCTGTCGAACACAATGTCGTCCAGGTTCTCCGCATCACCTCCCCATTGCAAAGCTTCTTTAAAGACCGCACTCGCTACCTTCCTGCTGTTGGCAAATGTACTCTCCTCCAGGACCCCATGTATACGGAGATTATTTCTCCAGGTCTGATTTTCTAGATCTTCGATCTTTAAGCACATTTGTTCCTTCCACTCCTCTGCAGCTTCCAGATTTTGCTCTAGGTCTGCATAGTCCTCAGCCATTTGTTCCAGCCGATCCTCATGGTCTCCCATGCGGCACCCCAAATCCACCATTTCTTCTTTAAATTCACCAACAAAAAACCCCAAATCTGCTTTTACCACTGTAAGCTCAGTTTTCAATTCCCCAAACCACTCATGTAGCTCAACTTTAGAAAGTTGGGCTACTGTTTCTAGCATGCCATCCATTTCCTCCTCCCTCTCATTTCTTGAGGCATTCTTGGTGCCACTAGCCTCCCCCGCTGCCATTTTGCTGTCTCCACGGCTCTCTGCATCTCCTCCGGCATAAGCAAAATATTTTAAATTGGCCACCCGCCATCGCAGTGTCATGCTCAGCTCGGCCAGGCTCCCCTCACTTCTGGTGCATGGCCCAGCACTTAAAAATGTCACCAGCTAGGGAAAAAGCTGTTCTTTTATGTGGCTGGCTTCGGAGCTCTGCTCTTAAGCCGCCATCGTTCCCGGTGATGTCACTTCCTCCCCCGTTCGCAGTATCTTCACCCTCACCAAGGCACACACTTACTTCATCACTTTGGATGCAAAGGGTGTTTTTTGATCTGTGAGGACCTCGTTGGGTATTCCCACCCAGGGGTGGCCCAAGGGGGGTGCGGGGCTATGTACGGAGACT
The DNA here is from genome assembly GCA_033557465.1 of Ichthyophis bannanicus. Taxonomy (NCBI): domain Eukaryota; kingdom Metazoa; phylum Chordata; class Amphibia; order Gymnophiona; family Ichthyophiidae; genus Ichthyophis; species Ichthyophis bannanicus. The sequence continues at coordinate 549,980,657 of CM066035.1, forward strand.
CACTGCGGGGCCTCATTTGCATAAATATTTGCATAATGTTACCATACACTAACTTTTAGTAAACATGCCTCTTAATGAGTGTATGGATAAAGAAAGACTAAAAGATTTCTACATTACTATAATCCAGTGCCAACTGCCAGGCACATTAGGAACTACTACAAACACTGCCCATTTAGAACCCATAGAAAACACGCCGTATCATAACAGCACTACCAGGACTCACAAAGCACCATACTCTACCTATCAAAAGGTAACACTGCAAATATTAAACCAATACATTTCAGAGAATAACAATACATGACCTACTGGGGAAAGAGAACAATGGCAATGTCAAATAGCAACTACATAAACAGAATACCTCAGCTCAGTTACATATGCAGAACATAGACCATCACCAAACAAGGAATCACAATTTAGAAACAGGAAGACAATAATTAAACTGGGAACCCCAAAAGCCAAACTTGGAATGTACAACAACACTGTAGAAATAAAACTATAAATTAATTTCCTCTTCTACTAAACAAAGCTCAGACGTTAATGATGCACATTTCCCAGAGCTGACATATTCCAGTTAATAAATTCAAAATAGAGAGATATCTTTCTACTTTTTGTGCATTTCTTTTTCCGTTGCAATTGCTCCAGCTACTTTCTTCTGGTTTCTTCTTGTCTTCTGCTAACTCTCCATCATCTGCTGTCCATTTGTCCTTTCTTCTCTCTTCTAGTTTTTTTTTCCATTCTCTCTCTACATCTGCTTTAACATACTAATCTTTCTCCTTTTGCTCTTTCCTCATTCCTATTTCATCCACTCAAATTTTACCCCTCCATCCTCAATCCCCACATACTGTTCCAATACCCGGCCAATTGTAGATTTTTCTTCCCTCCCACACAAAATATTTTTCCCCTCTCCATTTCACTCTCCCAGCCCCATCCCATTCTAATCCTCCTCCAAAATCAGCTCCCTTCTAGTTCCAGCCCCATCCAGCATCCGTTCCCTTCTAGCCCCCGCATCAGCCCATTTCCAGTCCTAGCCCCCGCATCAGCCCATTTCCAGTCCTAGCCCCCCATCAGCCCATTTCCAGTCCTAGCTCCCCTGTCCATTTCCAGTCCTATCCGAGTCCCTCCATCAGCTCATTTCCAATCCCAACCCCCCATCAGCCCTAGTCCTTTTCTAGTCCTATCATCAACCCATGTCAAATCCTAGCTCCCCTCCACTCAGCCCATTTCAATCCAAGCCCCCTATGAGCCTACTTCCAGTTCTAGTCCCTCCATGAGTCCCTCCATTTCAATCCAAGCCCCCACCACAGCCCATTTCCAATCTTAGCTCCCCCCCCACAGCCCATTTTCAGTCCTATCCTAGCCCCTCCATCAGCCCATTTCCTGTCCTAGTTCCCCCCCACTCAGCCCATTTCCAGTCCTAGCTCCCTCCTCTCACAGCCCATTTCCTTTCCAAGCCCCCCTCCCCATAAGCTATTTGCAGTTCAAGCCCCCTTCCACTCAGCCCATTTCCTTTCCAAGCCCCCCTCCCCATCAGCTATTTTCAGTTCAATCCCCTTCCACTCAGCCAATTTCCATTCCAAGCCTCCCTCCCCCTCAGCTATTTGCAGTTCAAGCCCCCTTCCACTAAGCCCATTTCCATTCCAAGCCCCCTTCCATCAGCTATTTGCAGTTCAAACCCCCCTTCCACTCAGACCATTTCCATTCCAAGCCCCCATCCCCATCAGCTATTTGCAGTTCAAGCCTCCCCTTCCACTCAGCCCATTTCCAGTCCTAGCAACCCCCCAACCCATTACCAGTCCTAACCCCCCCATCAGCCCACAGCACATTGCCAGTCCTAACCCCATCAGCTCACCTCAAGTCCTAACCCCCCATCAGCCTATTTCCAGTCCTAGCCCCCCATAGCCCATTACCAGTCCTAAACCCTCCATCAGCCAACAGCACATTACCAGTCCTAACCCCATCAGCCCACCTCAAGCCCTAAACCTCCCTCCCTCCCATCAGCCCAGGGAAAATTAAAACAAAAAAAAAAGCTGGCTGTTGCCGCTGCCGCATGAGCGGCAGAATCGAGTGTCCCGCGGGGCCCCCCCTGCCCGGCAGAGCACTCCCTCCCTCCCTGCCTGCTTGCTTGCCTCAGTCCCTCTCCGCTTCGGCTTAGAGCCGCGAAGGGAGAGTTTCTCCCTCACGGCTCTGTTAAGCCCGCTGGGGCTTATGGGAAATTTCCCATCTGCCCAGGCGGGCTTAACAGAGTCGCGAGGGAGAAGCTCTCCCTTCGTGGCTCTGAAAGCCGAAGCGGAGAGGGACTGAGGCAGGCAAGCAGGCAGGGAGGGAGGGAGTGCTGTGCCGGGCAGGGGGGGTGCCCCGCGGGACACTCAATTCTGCCGCTGCTGCGGTGGCGGCGGCAGCAGCAGCCAGCTTTTTTTTTTTTTTTTTTTAATTTACTTTTATATTTTTACTTTTAAAGCGGAATGTTCTTTGCGCGGGGCCCCCTGAAACGCGGGGCCCTGTGCAAAAAAACATTCTCGCTCAATGGGCGGGCCGGCTGTGTTCCCACCCTCGAGAATACTTCCCAGAGGGCATTCACAATCATAGCAGTCTTCATATTCTTAGAGCAATGGCCTCTGGATAGCAGGTAGCCTAGTCAAGTATAACTAAAATATACTTGTTGCCTTGGGCGGTTCGCTCCACCAGGTTCACGGCCACTCTTTTGAATGGGGTTTCAATAATAGTCATAGGCACTAGAGGGGTATTGTTAATTGCTGGCCGTTTTTATGGTTTTATAGTATAATTTTTTATGGTTTTTAAACTTATGTTTTAATGTTGTACATGGTTTTAAATTTATGTTTTATTTATTTTTACTCATTGTCCTTTGTACTGTTGTTATGCTTTCCTTTCTTTCCTATTATTCTTGGCGTTCTTTTCCGTAGTTTGCAGTGCTGCCTTTTTATATTGTTTGTACACCGCTTAAATGTTTTTAACGTAAGCGGTCTATCAAGTATGAAATAAAGTTAAAGTTAAAGTAGGTTGGACTCTATTGAAGTTATGAAGTTGGCAGGTGGGGTATGACTAGCAATATAACTGTACCTGTTTATGGACCCCAGGCCAGAAAAATCAGGCTAAAACATGCTCTAGTGTTTCTCCATCCCCAGGTGTTCTCCTAATAAATGGCTATGAGTCAATTATAACACCCGCTGACAATAGGGCCAGGGAGCTATCAGCTGTTCTACCTCTAGGGCCCCCTTGGCTATTCTGTACAATAACTATCCCTTTAGCACAAAATAGGGAAAGGCTTTTTCAGGGGGCTCGCTGTTAGCTACTGGAACCCCATCCACCTCCAAAACCCACTCTTAGACATGCTTCCCCTTCTGTCCTCCTGGGCTAATGGATGACTTCTGCCTCTTCTCACTTTCCGCTTCAGTCACCGGCTGGGCTTCATGGTATCCCTTGGCTATTTCCAGTGTACTCTCCATTGTATGCTTGGGGTGCTAATGTACCCACTGTTTCATCAGGGCTCTCCAAAATCTGCTCCAATAGCACAATCTTGGCTATCTCAAGCCTGGTTTTTCCCTCCGGTTGCAGCCACTTCCATGCTAGCTCTTTCAATTGACAGAAGAACCTCCAAGGGCTCTCATTTATTTGGCGTTCCCCCTTTCTAAAGTGCTGGCAGTAGGCCTCTGGTGCACAGCCAGCCTGTTCCAATATGGAGGCCTTGACAGCTGCATATGTAGCTTGCACATCAATGTTGGCATCCTGGAATGCAGACTGACTGTTATCTGTCAGCAGATTCCCCAAATAAGTAGTCCAGGTTGCCTCCGGCCACCCAGCCACTGTTCCCTCTAAGCTGTGCGCGCGCACACACCTCGCCAAGAGAGCGCACATACTTTACAACAGAGCACACAAAAATTACAGCTCTGATTCTGACAGAAAACAACACAGACGTCTTAAAATGTAAAAGTTATGATTGTAATTACTAGAAATTTCCCGCTTCATTTAGTAATCGTCTATTTTCATTTAATTTGATTAAAATCAATGTAGTGTACATACTGTATTCTGACGTGTAGTCAAATTTTAAAGTATATAACTCAGAGTGTCGTTATGTGGCGCACAAAAATTTAACCTTCCTTCAAAAGCTGCACACAGCTGATATTTTATGCGCACACAGCCTACAGAAAATTAGAGGGAACATTGCACCCAGCCATGCAGGCAGTTTATTTATTTATTTATAGTCTCTTTTTTACCGCGCTATTCAGCATCAGCGCGGTTTACAATAAACAATGAACACACACATTTCCAATAGTACTCTGTGTTTACATGTGAACAGGAAATTCAACTTGGCTAACAGGGGGAACTATATACAATAACAATATATACAATTTACAGACTAGTCAGTTTGTTCAAAGTTCACTAAAAAGTAATCAGGTTCATCTTCTGTCACCATTTTATGTAGTGCTTGTGCTAGAGGGCGGAGCTGCCCATCCAGCAGGGTGCTTTCAAACTCCTGCTGACACTATTGTTGTTGCTGCTCTTCTACTAAAATCTAGAGAAGCCGCTCCAGTCTGACTTATCACTGTTCTCTTGCAATACCACCACAGCTTCCTCTTCTACAGCTGAGTTAACCCTGCAGTATTCCAGTCCCAACAAATTTTTTTAGCAGTCTCTAGTGACCAAAAAAAGTCTTGCCTGTCTGGCACTGACTAAATCTTCTGAAAATTCCCTAACTAGGGCGAGGCTAGCCCTCTTAACCCACACGAACAAACAAAAAACCCTGACCTGTTGTAGAGGCCCAGCCCTAGAGGAATATGGATTTGCCCTCAGTCATGTGGTAGAGAAAATCCCCAAGCTACCACCATATGTGGTAATGTGGTGTGCGGTGGGAAGGGATTTTCTGTTCAAACACCAGACAGCAGTTCAGAGAAAACAAAACTTGTTTTTATTCAGACCAGTTTGTTACACCTTCACAAAGCTGGTCTCCTGGCCCTTCCCCCAGCCCAGTTAAAGTTCCTATCTTTGTACAGCTTGCCTTGAAAGGACTCCTGACTCCATGGGCCTCTGTCCCTCCTACAGCCTGCTGGGTTTTTAACCTCCTCCTGTGAGCCACACCCTCCCAGCCCTGAACTGATCTGCAGTATCGCTGCTGACTGGTTACCAATCAGTTCCGCCTACACTCTGCCTCAGAATGCCCCAATATTCTGTTCACCGCAGTTAACAGCTTTGCTAACTGCATTAATCGCTTTGAATATCAGGCCCATAATACACTGCATCAACTGTCTCACTTTTTTTTTACATATTCATTCACACCTTCAAAGAAATGGAGGAGATTGGTGAGGCAAGACTTCCCTTGGCTAAATCCATGTTGGCTTTTTCCCCATTAAACCATTTTTGACCATAAGTTCAGAAATTGTATTTATAATTATTTCAACCATTTTGCTCAGCATTGGTGTTAGGCTCACTGGCCTGTAGTTTCCTGAATCACCCATGGAGCCCTTTTTAAAAATTGGCCATGCTCCAATCTTCTGGTACCATACAAAACTGTAATGTTAGGTCAACAGTTATTAATGGTAGCTTTGCAATTTCATCTTTGAGTTTTCAGCACTTTTGGGTGTATACCATCCAGTCTAGGTGATTTGCTGCTCTTTTGTTTGTCCATTAGTTCTACTACATCTTCCCATTTTAGTAAGATTTGATTCAGCTTTTCTGACTCGTCACTGTTAAATATCTTTTCTGGCATGGGTAGCTTCCTCACATCTTCTTCAGTAAAGATCAAAGCAAAGAATTAATTAAATCTCTCAGCTATTGCCTTGATCTACCTGAGTGCCCCTTTTACCCCTTGACATCTAATGGTCCAACTGACTCTTTCCCTGGCTTCTTGCTTCAAATGTACCTGAAAAACGTTTTCTCAATGGCAAGCTTCTCTTCAAATTCTCTTTTTGCCTTCCTTATCAATGCTTTGCATTTAACTTGCCAGTGCTTATGCCATTTCTTAATTTCTTCATTTGGTTCCTTTTTCCATTTCATCTTTTAACCATAGAAATATGACGGCAGAAAAACACCACATAGCCTATCAAGTCTATCCTTCCATATCAACTACAATAGTCCCCTTTTTTACCTTTAGAGATCCTCTGTTTGTCCCATGCTTTTTTGCATTCAGATACTGTCCTCACGTCCACCACCTCCACTGGGAGACACTTCCATGCATCTACCACTCTTTTTGTAAAGAAATATTTCTGCATATTACTTCTGAGTCTATCCCGTTTCACCCTGATCCTATGTCCCTCATAGCAGAGCTTGCCTTCAGTTGAAAGAGACCCTCCTGTGCATTTATGCCACGGAGGTATTTAAATGTCTCTGTCATATCGCCCTTATCCTGCCTTTCCTCTAAAGTATACATATTAAGATCTTTAAGCTTGTCCTCATATGCTACATAATGAAGGCCAACTCCAACCTGCTTATATCCTTTTGAAGGTGCGGTCTCCAGAATTGCACACAATACTCCAAATGAGGTCACACCAGAGACTTATACAGAGGCATTATTACCTCCTTTTTTCTGCTGCCCATGTCTCTCCTATACACCTAAGCATCCTTCTTTATTTTTTTTATTTTATTTTTTTTTATTTAGCTGTATTTATATTCCGCTTTTCACCGGGTCAAAGCGGTCAATTGGGGGATGCATTTAACACGAGGGGATATGACACACATACGTTAATACTTACAGGGAACATGGGCAATGGAGGGTTAAGTGGCTTGCCCAAGACCACAAGGAGTGCCTATAGGACTAGAAATCCCAGTCCCTCCAGCCTGAGATTGCTGTCCCCAGGTGGGACTTGAACCCCCGGCCCTCCGGCCTGAAGTACCTTGTCCTAACCAGTAGACCACTCCTCCCTCACTAACTTTTGCAGTGGCCTTTTCTACCTGTTTAGCTACTTTAAGATAGACACAATTATACCCAGGTCCCACTCTTCTTTTGTGGACAGAAGTACCTCACCCTCTACACTGTACTGCTCCTTTGGATTTTTGCAGCCCAAAGGCATGACCCTGCATTTTTTAGAATGAAATTTCAGCTGCCAAATTCTGGATCATTTTTCAAGCTTAACTAACTCCCTCCTCATGTTATCTACTTCTTCCTGGATGTCTACTCTATTGCAGATTTTGGTATTATCCACAAACAAGCAAACCTTACCCAACAGCCATTCCGCAATATCATTAACAAAGATGTTAAAAAGAATCAGACCAAGGACAGATCCCTGTGGCACACCACTGGTAATCTCCTTCTCCTCAGAGTGAGCTCCATTTACCTCTATCCTTTGTCACCACCGATTCAATCAGTTTCTAACACAATCAGTAACTTTATGGTCCATCCCTAGGGTGCTCAGTTTGTTTATAAGTCGCCTGTGTGGAACAGTGTCAAAGGCTTTACTGAAATTTATATACACCACATCTAGGGCTCTCCCTCGCTCTAACTCCCTGGTCACCCAGTGAAAGAAATCAATCAGATTTGTCTGACGAGATCTGCCTGTGGTGAATCATAAGAACATAAGATATGCCATACTGGGTCAGACCAAGCTCCATCAAGCCCAGTATCCTGTTTCCAACAGTGGCCAATCTAGGTCATAAGTACCTAGCAGTTTCCCCAAAAGACACAGGTTCCACAATGCTTGTATTGGGTCAAGCAGTGATATTCCTGGTCCCTTTTAATAATGGTTTATGGAACTTTCCTATAGGATCTAGTCCAAACCTTTTTTAAACCCAGCTACACTAACAGCTTTTACTACATCTTCCGGTAACAAATTCCAGAGTTTGATTACACGTTTAGTGAAAAAATATTTTCTCTTATTAGTCTTAAATAGGTTACCCTGTAGATTCATTGCATGTCCCCTAGTCTTTCTATATTCTGATGACATAAACAATCGATGTACGTTTACCTGTTCCACTCCATTCATTAATTTATAGACCTCTATCATATCTCCCCTCAGCCGTCTCTCCATCCCCTTTACCATTTTGGTGGCTCTTCTCTGTACCTTTTCTAATAACGCTATATTCTTTTTAAGATACGGTGACCAGAATTGCAGATAATATTCAAGGTTCAGTCGCACCATGGAACAATACAGAGGCATTATAATATCCTTTGTTTTATTTTCCATTCCTTTCCTTATGATACCTAGCATTCTATTTTCTCTCTTGGCCGCCGCTGCACACTGGGCAGAGGGTTTTATCATGAAGACGCCTAAATCTCTTTCCTAGGTGGTGGTTGCTAATGTGGAACCTTGCATCATGTAACCATAGTTTGGGTTGTTCTTTCCTAGGTGCATAACTTTGCAATTGTCCACATTAAATTTGATCTGCCATTTGGATGCCCAGTCTTCCAATTTATCAAGATCCTCTTGCAATTTTCCACAATTCTCATGGGTTTTAACAACTTTAAATAGTTTTGTGTCATCTGCAAATTTGATAACCTCACTCATTATTCCCATTTCCAGGTCATTTATGAATATTTTAAAAAGCATCGGACCCAGCACAGATCCCTGGGGTTCTCCACTATTCACCTTTCTCCATTGGGAAAATTGGTCATTTAGCCCTAGGTTTTCCAAATATAGATGCCTGTCTTCCTCTCTCTGTGATCTCTTGTATTTCATGAAGGCCTCCCTCTTTTTCTTCACCTTTTCAGCTACTTCTTTCGAAAGCCATAGCAGTCTCCTTTTTCCTTTTGCCTTTATTTACCATTTTAACAAAAAGGTTGGTTGCCCTTAAACTATCCCCTTTCACTTTTGCCCACTGTTTTTCTACATCCCCCAGCTGTTCCCATCCCACTAACGACTCTTTGTGGTATTCTCCCATCTTGGCAAAGTTAGTTTTCCTAAAGTCTAAAACTCTCGCTTTTGAATAGTTTTTATCAGCCCTAGTCCTGATACTGAACCATACCATCTGGTGATCACTGGATGCGAGATAATCTCCCACTGTAACATTAGAAACACTTTCCCCATTGGTAAGCACTAAGTCCTAAGTCCAGTATGGCCCCCATCATGTATGGGTTCTCTTACCAGTTGCTTGAATAGTTCTCCCTATAGAGAATCCAGGATCGCCTTACTTCTAGATGACATCGCAGCAGGGATGTGCCAATCTATATCTGACGTATTGAAATCACCTATTCACTTCTATGCCCTGTGAGGGGGATCTGTATATAACTCCAATGCAAATGGATTTCCCTTTCCCTCTTCCTAGTTTAACCCGCAGTGCCTCCTCCATTCCTTTTAAGCCCTGCCATTCTATAGCTTTAATATTATTTTTTGCATATCGTGCCACTCCACCTCCCCTTCTTCCTACCATGTCCTTCCTGAATAAAGTATGTTGTTATTATTAAGTGCCATTGAGTCAGTGTCGACTCCTGGCAACCCTCTGGATTGTTGACCTAAACTTTGTTCGGTCTTCAGCTAAGCGGCTCATTGTTGATAGTGGTATCCATAGCTGATGTTGTTGTATTGATTCATCTCATTGCTGGCCTTCCTCTTTTACAGTGACCTTCTACCTTGCCAAGCATTATGTCTTTCTCCAATGCTCTCTCTCTTCGCATGATACATCCAAAGTATGTAAGTCGAAATCTTGTCATCTGAGCTTCTGAGGAAAGCTTAAGTTTGATCTCCTGTAGTACTGACTGATTTGTTCTTCAGGCAGTCAACGGTATACACAGTATTTGTCGCCAGTACCATAATTCAAAGACATCAATTTTCTTCCTATGTATCTTTTTCGCTGTCCAACTTTCGCATCCAATATGACATTATTGAAAATACCATGGCCTGGATAAGTCAAATCTTTGTATGGAGAGAAACATCTCTGCTCTTGAGGATCTTGTCTAGGTCCTTCATAGCCATTCTACCAAGAGCAATACATCGTTGGATTTCTTGACTGCTAGTCCTTTCTTTATTGATTGTTGATCCAAATAAGTTAAAGCTGTCAACTATTTCAATTTCTTCTCCATCAGTAATGAACTTATTGATTTTGTCAGTTGTCAGGATATTTGTTAACAATAAGGTGCAGACCCATTTTAAGACAATATTCCTTGATCTTGAGAAGCAATGTTTCAAATCGTCTTCACTTTCAGGTATCATCAGCATAGCGAAGGTTGTTGATGAGTCTTCCACCAATCTTCACACCTCGGTTGTCTTCATACAGTCCTGCTTCTCTGATGATTTGTTCTGCATATAAATTAAAGAGGTAGCGAGAGAGTATGCAGTCTTGTCGTAAACATTTGCTAATTTTAAACCATTCTGTTTCTCCTTGTTCTGTTCGAACTGTTGCTTCTTCATCATTGTAAAGGTTGTGCAAGAGAACCATCAGGTGTTCTGCTATACACATGCTTCTTAATGTGGTCCAGAGTTTCTCATGGTTTACATAGTCAAAGCCTTGCTGTAGTCAATAAAATCATGGATATCCTTTAGGTATTCTTTTGTCTTTTCAAGGATCCATCTCACATCGGCGATAATGTCTCTCGTTCCTCGCCCTTTCTTGAACCCTCTTGCACTTCAGGCAGATCTCTTTCCAGGTATGGTTGTAGTCTCTGCTGAATGATCTTGAGTAGAATCTTATTGGCATGTGGGATCAAAGCAATTGTGTGATAATTTCCACAGTCATTTGGGTCACCTTTCTTCAGTATTGGTATAAACACAGATCTTTTCCAGTCAGTTGGCCATGATGTTGTTTTCCAAATTTCCTGGCAGAGCCTTGTATGTATGTTAACAGCTTCATCCAATTACTGTAATACTTAAATGGGAATGCCCGGTGCTTTGTCCTTTGATAAGGCTTTCAATGCTGCTTCAACGATTTCTTTCATCACCAATGGTTCCTGATCATAAGGTACAGGTTAAAACGACTGTTGGTCGTCTTGATTTTTATGGTATAATGACTGTATATTATTTCCACATTTTCTTGATCTTCTCAGCATCATTCAACATGGATCATTGAGCATCTTGTAACATTCCAGTTCGAGGCTGGAATTTTTTCTTGAACTTCTGTAGCTATAGAAAAGCCAATTCTGTTCTTCTTCTAATAGCTTCTGTTTCTATTTCCTTGCATGCATTATTGTAGTACTTCTCCTTGTAATGTCTTGCTGCGCTTTGGAAATCTCTGTTGAGTTCTGTGATTGCCTCTCTCTTTCTCCTCTGGCTATAGCTTTTCTGTGTTTCTGAACAATTTTCAAAGTTTCTTCAGTCATCCATTTTGGCCGTTTTTGCTTTTTCACCTTATGTAGACACTTCTCGCTTTCTTCCAACACAACCTTCTTGATGTCATCCCATAACTCTTCTGAAACTCTGTCATTTGTAGCTAAAGCAGCAAATTGATTTTTCAGGCAGTCTTTAAATTTCAGTGGTATATTCTCAAGGTCATATTTTGCTATATTCATGAGTGGCTTGGTCTTTTTCAACTTTAGCTTGCGTTTGCATCTAGTAGTTGGTGATCTGTACCACAGTCAGCTCCAGGTTTTGTCTTTGTTGATGTTATCGAGCTTTTCCATTGTTGTCTTCCACAGATGTAGTCAATTTGATTTCTGTACAATCCATTGGATGAAGTCCACGTGTACAGTCGGCGCTTGTGTTGAGATGAATAGATCATTGGTCTCGCAGAATTCTATCAGTCTTTCTCCAGCTTTGTTTCTGTTGTCAAGTCCATATTTTCCAAACAATTTGCCTTCTTCTTTGTTGCCAACGTTTGCGTTCCATTTACCCATGACTATCAGGATATCCTGTTTGCATGTTCTGTCAATTTCAGCTTGCACTTGTTCATAGAACTCATCAACGTTTTCCTCTTCTGCAGCTGTTGTTGGGGCATATACCCGAATTATATTTGTGTTGATGGGCTTTCCTCGTAGACTAATAGAAATTAAGCATTCACTGACTGCACTGTATTTAATTACAGTTCTTGCAAGTTTCTTCTTAATTATAAATGCAACACCATTTCTTCTGTGTCTTTCATTTCCAGCATAGTAGACCATATGATCATCAGATGCAAAGTGCTCAAAGCCAGTCCATTTCACTTCAGCCTGGTATAATTACATCCCAGTCATGATTTTCCATGAACCATGTCTCCGTAACCACCACTAAATCCAAGTCAGCCTCTTCCATTAAAGTCTCAACATCAGGGATCTTATTTCCCATGCTATGGACATTTATACACACAGCTTTCCAGATGTTGCCCCTGTTACCTATTTCTACAGAGGTATTTAATGTTTCACTTACCTGGGGGCTCTCTTCACCCATCCCCAATTAATCTAGTTTAAAGCCCTTTTCAGTAGGTTAACCAGTCTGCTGCTGAAGACACTTCAACATATGGACACTATCTCTGCTCTGCAGCCCTTGGATCATCATCCCATGGTCCAGGAAACCAAAATGCTCTCGATGACACCATCCACACAGCCATGCATTCATCTCCAGAATGCGAGCTTCTTTGCCTCGGCCTTTACCCCTCACAGGGAGGACTGAAGAGAACACTACCTCTGCACGTCTCTGGAACATGCTGACTGATGTGTGGCCTTCCTTCCAACTTTCTTAATGTGTGGGATACATCTGTTCTGGTTTTCCAATATTGTACTTCTAAGCAACATTCTTGCATGTGGTAAACTCTTGACCTTTGTAACTGCTCCTTTTAGTTTTTTCCTAATAAGTTTCCTCATTTTATCCTAGTCTTCCTCTGAAAAATTAAATTCTGACACAGTATATTTCCTTTGTGTTCTCAGTCCAGTTATTAAGTCAAAATTGATCATGTGGAGGCAGATGCCTTAAGATGCACATCCGGCCTGCGGACACGTCTAAATAAAAAACGAACTCAGTTTGAACCCAGTTCCGCATATGCAGGTCTAGACGTGCTATCCCCAAACCACACACTCACTTGCAGTCACAAAAGGCATCATTCTGCCAAACCAAACCTATAGCAAACAGCTGCTATACCATAATGGCATGACGTCCGAGGACTATACATATGATCTCCCTTTCTCACTCCAACATGATTAGTGAGTGAGTCTGGAAACCATTTTTGCATCAACAGTCCCAGTTTTCAGAACATAGGAGTTGTTAAGGCCACCTGAATTAGCTCTTTTAGCACAAACAGCACATTTCAGCATAGCCAGAATAAATACTATTGCTCTTCTTAATATTTCTGAAAGGGTGTTTATTAATGTTTCTTTATCTTACAACATTTCCTCACCTCTGCTTTCTGTTCTTTATATCTGCATCTTGTGTTTTGTCAGACTGCAGTTACACCAGTTCAGCACATACTTGTCTCAACCATTCTTCAATATGGAACGAATTGAAGAGCATAATAGAATATTTTCTAAGTCCTGGCCTTATTCCACATTGCAGCATGAACAGGGATGTTCATGGGCATATCGCAGAACATACACGGGCCTTTCCATGTCATCGAGAGCGTTTTGGTTTCCTGGACCAGGGGATGGAAGGCTACTCCTATGAAGAAAGGCTAAAAAGGTTGGGGCTCTTTAGCCTGGAGAAGAGACGGCTGAGGGGAGATATGATAGAAGTCTATAAATTAATGAACGGAGTGGAACGGGTAAACGTAGATCGATTGTTTACCTTATCAGAATATGGAAAGACTAGGGGACATGCAATGAAGCTACAGGGTAAACTATTTAAGACTAATAAAAGAAAATATTTTTTCACTCAACGTGTAATCAAACTCTGGAATTTGTTGCCGGAGGATGTAGTAAAGGCTGTTAGTGTAGCTGGGTTTAAAAAAGGTTTGGACAAGTTCCTGGAGGAAAGGTCCATAAACCATTATTAAGAAGGGACCCAGAATATCAATGCTTGAACCAGTACAAGCATTGTGGAACCTGTGTCCCTTGGGGAAACTGCTAGGTACGTATGACCTAGATTGGCCACTGTTGGAAACAGAATGCTGGGCTTGATGGACCTTGGTCTGACCCAGTATGGCATATCTTATGTTCTTATGTTATGCTGTTCCAAGGGTTGCAGAGCAGAGATGGCGTCCATCTGTCCAAGAAAGGTCAACGTGCCTTCAGTAGTAGACTGGATAATCTACTGAAGAGGGCTTTAAACTAAATTCATTGGGGATGGGTGAAGAAAGCCCCTAGGTAAGTGAAACATTAAATACCTTTATGGAAATGGATAGAAGGGGTATCATATGGAAAGTGGTGTATATAAATGCCCATAGCATGGGAAATAAGATCCCTGATGTTGAAGCTTTGGTGGGAGTGGCTGACTTGGATTTAGTGGTAGTTACAGAAACATGGTTCACAGAAAACCATGACTGGGATGTAACCATATCAGGCTATACTTTATTCAGAAAGGACAGGGTAGGAAGAAGGGGAGGGGGAGTGGAACTATATGTAAAAACTATTATTAAAGCTTTGGAATTACAGAGCTTAAAATGGAGAGAGGAGGCACTGTAGGTTAAACTAGAAAGAGGGAAAGAGGAATCTATTTGCATTGGCGTGATATACAGACCTCCCTCACAAGAGGAAGAGGTGGATGGAGAGTTAATTGAAGACATATGCAGCATTGCTAGGAAAGGGGAATTGCTACTGATAAGCAATTTCAATATGCCAGATGTTGACTGGCACATTCCTGCTGCAGTATCATCTAGAAGTAAGGAGATCCTGGATTGTCTACAGGGAGAACTATTCAGGCAATTGGTAACAGAGCCCACACGTGAAGGGGCCATACTGGACTTGGTGCTTACCAATTGTGAAAGTGTTTCTGATGTTATAGTGGGAGATCATTTTGCATCCAGCGATCACCAGATGGTGTGGTTCAGTATTAGGACTAGGGCTGTTAGAATCCATTCAAAAGCAAGGGTCTTAGACTTTAGGGAAACTAACTTTGGCAAGATGGGCCAATACCTCAGGGAGTCGTTAGCAGGATGGGAACAGCTGGGGAATGTAGAAAAACAGTGGGCAAAACTGAAAGGGGATAATTTAAGGGCAACCAACCTTTTTGTTAAAATGGTAAATTAAAGGTAAATGGAAAAGGAGACTGCTATGGCTTTCGAAAGAAGTAGCTGAAAAGGTGAAGAAAAAGAGGGAGGCCTTCATGAAATACAAGAGATCACAGAGAGAGGAAGACAGGCATCTATATTTGGAAAACCTAGAGAAGCTAGCAAAGTAGTCAGGAAAGCAAAGATTCAAAAAGAGGAGGAAATAGCCAATGCAATAAAATGTGGGGATAAGACATTTTTCAGATATGTTAGTGAGAAAAGGAAGGTCAAAAGTGGTATTGTCAGACTCAAGGGTACAAGGGAAGAATATTTATTTTATTTATTTATTTAGCAAACATTTATATACCGCTGCTTCCAGCGATCAGCAGCAGTCTGATTACACAAGGAGAACATAAGGAGGACTGTCAATCAGTACAGTAAAATTTGGGTGTGTACAGGTTGATCAGGAGGGTAGGCACATCACACGAGGGGTTTGTTAAGTATATGAGTACTAATTACATATATACATATATACATTATACATAAATGAGCAGGAGTACATAAATATGTTCTGGACTTAGACCTCTTAGGTTAATTCAAATTATAATGACTCTGGAAAAGATGAGTCTTGAGGTTTTTCCTGACGACAGTTAGGTCTTTGCAATCTCGTAACTCTGGTGGCAGATGATTCCAGAGTGTAGGTGCTGCGTATGAGAACGCTCTATTACTAGTATTGGTTTTAACAGTTCTTATATCAGCTGGAATGAGGAGGGTGTTGGAGTTGCAGGTTCTTCTGCTTCTGTTGGGTGGTTGTGAGCATATCAAGGTGGAGAGGAAGGATGGAGCAATGTTATGTAGGAGCTTGAAAGTGGTCGTGAGTGATTTGTATTTTTACGAGCCGTGATGGGGAGCCAGTGGAGCTCAATCAATACCGGGGTGATGTGATCAGCAAAGCTTTTTTTCGTGATGACCCTAGTGGCTACATTCTGCGCCATTTGCAGAATGTTCAGAGTTTTCTTTGGGAGACCCTGCAGGATGGCGTTGCAGTAGTCGAAATGTGGCATGATGAGTGCCTGGGCAATGGTCCTGAAGTCCTGAGGTTCGATAATGCTCCTTAGCGGTTGGAGGACCCTAAGCTTGTGGAAAACGGCTTTGTTTGTTTTGCGGAAGTGTTTCTCCATTTTTAGATTACTATCGAACGTTACTCCCAGATATTTTATTTCCTCCTTCGTTTGGTAAGTATTGTTACATAAGGTGATTGTTGCGGGGGGATCGAAGTTTGGCTTTCTGGAGATGTACATTACCTCTGTCTTTTTGTGGTTGATCGTCATGTTACTTTGGAGTAACCAGGCTTGCATCTCACTTAGGCATTCTTCGAGTTGGGTGTAGTTTGGGTTGGCAGTGTCAAGTTGAGTGTACAGCATAATATCGTCTGCATAGACGTGGTATTTGATATTATGATGTTGGAAGATTTTGCAAAGTGGTTGCATGTAAATATTGAACAGGAGTGCTGAGAGAGCCGAACCCTGTGGTATACCCTGTGTTTGCGTGAATGCTTCTGCCTTTTCTCCGTTGAACTGGACCTGTTGCATTCTGTTTGATATGTACGAGGAGAACCATTTTAGAGGGGTTCCTGTTATTCCAATGGATTTAAGTCTGTTTAAGAGGGTGCCATGGTGAACTGTATCGAATGCTGCAGATATGTCTATGAATATGAGTAGAAACATTTTCTTTTTGTCTTCTAAACCCTTGAGGAGGTTGTCAAGCAGCGCAAGGAGTAGTGTTTCAACGCCGTGATATCGTCTGAATCCATATTGTTGTTTATCCAGGGTTTCATTGTCATCCAAATGGTCTTGCAGTTGTAGTAACACGGCCTTTTCAATGATTTTGGCCAGGAACGATATGCTCGATATTGGTCGATAGGAAGCAGGGTCTTCTCTATTGCTTGTTTTGTTTTTTAAGACAGGTCTTATGATAGACTTCTTTAGTTGTGTGGGCATGATTCCTTGTTGCAGTGATAGGTTTACTATGTGCGAGACAAGTTGAGTGATGTCCTGTTTCACTGCCTTGATCCAAGTGGCTGGGCAGGGATCTAGTGGGGAGGTGGTGGTGTTGATGCTTGTGATTATGTTAGTTATTTGTTTGTCATCAAGTTTGTGAAATGCGTTCCATATCATGTCTTGACTGTCGGTGGTTGCCATGGTTGGGTTTGGCACTGGGAGGGTTGGGCCCAGGTATTGCGTGGGAGTTGAAGCCGTGAGTTTGCTTGCATAGTGGTTTGCCAAAGTTTGAGGCTTGATTACGTTGTCAGCATGGTCAACCAGTGTTGTTTTTGTTAGAGATTTGACCAGTTCGAATAATTCGCGGGGCTTATTGATGGCTTTGTTCAGTAAATTTGTATGATGAGTTCTTTTTGCGGAGTTAATCTCTTCTTTGTATTTTGCGAGGAGGGTCAGGTATTCTGTCTTGTGTACAATGGATTTTGTTTGTCTCCACTTCCTCTCTGATTTACGGAGTGCCCTTTTCATTCCGGTCAGTGTAGCTGTGTACCAAGGTTCCGATCGAGGTTTAGTTGAGTCTGTAGTGGTTTTCCATGTAGGGTTTGATGTTTTTTGTATACCTTCGTTCCATCTGCTGGTTAGAACCTCAAGGTCCGTACATTCCATATCGAGGTGGGAGGCAATGGAGCCTATGAGATTTTCCTTGTTGAATTTGTTGAAACTCCTCTGCGTGTGTGTTGTCCTCCTGGATTTTGCATTTTTGGGTGGGAGGGGCAGTTTTACTTTGAGATCTACTTGGTGATGGTCTGACCATGGTACTGGAGTTATTCTGATCACGGGTTTCTCCTCGCCCGTCCGTTGGTTGGTGGGTAGGAAAACCAAGTCTAGGGTATTTCCCTTCACGTGGGTAGCGTCAGTTATGATTTGTTGGTACCCCAGTTGTTCCATGGCTTCCATGAAATTGTTTGCATGACTAGTTGTTAGTGATGCTAAGTTCAGGTCTCCCAAGATGATTTGGAATTTTCTGATCTGAGTGGTGGAGATGCTTTCTAGTGCTGAGGCAAGTGTTTCGTGCATTGATGAGGGGGACCTGTAGATAAGACAGATGGAAAGAACTGAGTTTTCTACTTTGAGTATGTCTATGTCCATATTTGAGTTTAGGGAGGTGGTTGTTAGTTGTAAGATGGTTTTGGCTATTACGATGACACCTCCACCCCTTTTATTGGTGCGTGGGCAGTTGAACACTTTGTATCCAGGTTTGTTTAGTTGATTTATTATTGCAGGGTCGGAGTCAGTGATCCAGGTTTCAGTTATACAGAGGATGTCCGGTTGTTCATCTGAGATGATGTTTTGTAGGATGTGCGTTTTGTTCCTTATTGATCTGGCGTTGATGAGGATGATGCTATAGTCATCATGCGTTGTTTGGGAGGTAGGTAAGTGGTTGGTTTGGATTTGGCCAGGCTTGTTTCCCTTCATTGTAGAATATGTAGAAGCTGATGAGGATAAAGCGGAATTGCTTAACAAAAATTTCTGTTCTCTGTTCACAGATGAAGGACCAGGAACAGGACCTCAGAAAACACCTGCAAACAGGAACAGAAGCGAGGGGCATCTTGAAAATTTTTCAGAAGACTGTGTTTGTGAGAAGCTAGCTAAACTTAAAGTAGACAAAGCGATGGGGCCAGATGGGATACACCCTAGAATACTGGGGGACGTTCTAGCAGCTCCACTGACTGAACCTTTCAATGCCTCGGAGTCGGGTGTGGTGCCAAAGGACTGGAGAGAGGCTCATGTGGTGCCTTTACACAAAAGCGGAAATAAGGATGTGGTTGAAAACTGCAGGGTGGTTAGTTTAACTTCGGTGATGAGTAAATTATTGGAACCGCTGCTGAAAGAGAAAATAGTACGGTTTCTGGAGTCCAGCGGATTACAGGATCCGAGGCTGCATGGATTCACCAGAGGCAGATCTTGTCAGACAAATCTGATTGATTTCTTTGACTGGGTGACCAGGGAGTTGGACTGAGGGAGAGCCCTAGATGTGGTGTATTTAGATTTCAGTAAAGCCTTTGACACAGTTCCTCACCGGCGACTTATAAACAAACTGAGCACCCTAGGGATGGCCCTAAAGTTACTGATTGGGTTAGAAATTGATTGAGTGGAAGTCGACAAATAGTACAGGTAAATAGAGCTCACTCTGAGGAGAAGGAAGTTACTAGTGGTGTGCCCCAGGGATCTGTCCTTGGTCCGATTCTTTTCAACGTCTTTGTTAGTGATATAGCGGAAGGGCTGTTGGATAAGGTTTGCCTCTTTGCGGATGATACCAAAATCTGCAATAGGGTAGACGCCCAGGAAGGAGTAGATAACATGAGGAGGGATCTAGCTAAGCTTGAATAATGGTCTAGAATTTGGCAGCTGGGATTTAATGTTAAAAAATGCAAGGTGATGCAATGGGCTGCAGCAATCCAAGGGAGCAATATAGTATAGGGGGTGAAGTACTTTTGTCCACTAAAGAAGAGTGGGACCTAGGTGTGGTTGTGTCTGATGATCTTAAAGTTGCTAAACAGGTAGAAAAGGCGACAGCAAAAGCTAGAAGGATGCTTGGGTGCATACGGAGAGGAATGGTTAGCAGAAAAAAGAGGTGATAGTGCTCTGTATAAGTCTTTGGTGCGACCTCATTTGGAGTATTGTGTGCAATTCTGGAGACCGCACCTTCAAAAGGATATAAACAGGATGGAGTCGGTACAGAGGGTAGCTACTAAAATGGTTAGTGGTCTTCCTTATAAAGAATATGAGGACAGACTTAAGGATCTTAATATGTACACCTTAGAGGAAAGGTGGGATAGAGGTGATATGATTGAGACATTTAAATACCTCAGTGGCATAAATGCACATGGGTAGAGCCTCTTTCGATTGAAAGCAAGTTCTGCTATGAGGGGATATGGGATGAGGGCGAAAAGGGATAGATTCAGGAGTGATATGCGGAAATATTTCTTTACGGAAAGAGTGGTGGATCCATGGAATAGTCTCCCAGTGGAGGTGGTGGAGATGAGGACAGTATCTGAATTTAAAAAAACATGGGACAAACAGAGGATCTCTAAAGGAAAAAAGGGAACTGTTGTAGTTGTTGATATGGAAGGACAGACTAGATAGGCCATGTGGTCTTTTTCTGTTGTCATTTTTCTATGTTTCTACACTATGCATGTCTCCACAACTGACCACGCCCCTGTTCCACCCCTTCTGGGCACGTTCGGAGACCCTGTGCTAGCACTGTGGACATGCACGTCAGCAGTGTTTCAGAATACGGTCAGAGATGTTTTCGGCAGATGAATGTCCCCACCACATGTACAAACCCCTTATTAGTGTTCTGGAATAACCTCCATTGTGATCATTAGTGCCAAGTGGTCCCAACACAGTTAGCTCTTTGTCCAAATCCTGTGTTCCAAAAAGGATCAAGTCTAAAATAGCTCCTTCTCTAATCAGTTCCTGAACGAGCTGTTCCATGAAGCAGTGATTTATTTCATCTTGGAACTTTACTTTCCTAGCATGTCCTGATGTGACATTTATCCAATCAATACTGGGGTAATTGAAATCACACATTCACTGTGTAACACATTTTTACTTTTTTCTTGTTCCTGAGTAATAAGTGTTATTTTTCGATATCTTATGTCTCAAAACCATAGGAAATGGCAATTATGGCCCACAAACATTGCTTTTGGGACCAGGAGAGTAATATTTTTGAAAATTACCTATTTTGCAGGACATTCTAGATAGATTTAGTGCAAAGTAAACTTGGAGTACCTTTGGAAAATTCTAGAACTTTGTAGAACTTTCCAGAACTTTGAAACTTTTGGAACTTTGTATAACTTTTGAGAACTTTTAATAAAAGCCTTTTGGTGACCGTTATAACGTCACTTCCGCTTAGTGTCTATATAAACAATGGATTTGTGCAGAGTGAGCACAGTCGTTCAGCAGTCTCCTTACTGACTGGAAACCTAGGACCAAGCAATAACAACATGTGTCTTAACACCAGTTTATTTTCATTCTAGCTTCTTAAGTGGATTGACATGGCATCAAGAGGCTGTAAGCATCCGGCAGACACATTTTGCTATGTCTGTGGCGATTTTATCAAGACAAGAGCGAAAAAGTACTCTGTGGAAACATCTGCCAAGATGTGTGAAGCTTACAAGGCATATTTCGGTATGCCTGATGGGGATCAGGACAAACCCTGGGCGCCTCATTTCACTTGTGAGCACTGCAAGAAAACTCTGGAATGTAAGATGGATAATTGATGCTGGCTTAGACTGTGGTATTTTATGTTATAAAATCTTTGTTGCTGAATTTTTACATAATGTATGAAATATTTAGCAAGAACATCATTAATTCAAATTAATTATATCATCATAAGATATTGTGACACGGAAGATCTGCCCTGTGCCTTAAAAACACAGAAATCTGCTGTGTATAGCTCAGATTCTGACAGGCAGGTAGATCAGAAGCTTCCTAGTTACCATAGGCAACCAAAACAAGCTGAGACACGAGGTCTGCAGTCACGCCTAGTTAGAAAACACTCCCCAGTTGATCAGGAAAACAGTTTTCACATGGGCAAGAAAACGCCCCTAAAGCTGTATAAAAAATGTCCAAAGCAGACAGAGTTAGACCAGGAGCAAGACCGAGACGGAGACAGAGACCAGGAAGCTGCAGGAGCTTGGCAAGTTGGAGGAAACTTGCAGGTCTCAGACGGAGGCTCAGAATACTCTTATACTGACTCTGAACTGCCTGAACCTTGGAGCAGAAAGCCACGGAGGAATTATCAAAAGGAAACAAAGTTACCTTCACCAAGAGAAGTTAGTTACAGGAAACACTCACCTCTGAAGCAGTGTGATTTTCCCAGGCACCAAGCTCAGTGGAAGGAATGTGAGGCAGTTGGTAACAAGCCATATATATTTGAGAAGCAGAGCTGCTTAAAATACTTACACAACCCTGTGAGAGGGAAAGTAATCCTGTTGAGGATATCTGTATGCTTGATGAGGATGAATGTATGCTCCTAAAACCCTGCAGGAGACTTCCAAAAGAAAAGTCTTCCATTACCAGAACAGGACAGTGCTATGAGCTGCCGTCAAGTACAAGAGGCAGGAGGTTTAAAAGTTACAAGGAAAAAACTTGTTTAGACAGAGCTGTTTCTCCGTCCTGCTTTTACAAGCTGTGTGATAAGTATCTGCCTTATTGTGAAGAGGGCTGTCCTGAGAGCTCGGAGAGAAATACTGAATTGAGGAAGTTTCAGACTTTCTGTCCTAGAGAAAATACTGTGTTTGATGAACCGATGATTACAGAACCAAGTAGTTTAACTCCATGTGTTGAAGAAATGGATTGCTCTTTATTGATGGCTGATATCAGTTTTCTTCTCTGCGTTAGCTAAAGACAAGAGTGCCTTGTAGAGAGCTGGAAAGCATAGAAGAGCATTACAGCATATCAGCTGATTCTGTTTAATTTAATTCATGATTTTTGGTTAAAGCAAGAAGCTGTATTTTCTTTTCTTCTTCAGTTTGCCAGAGGCATGGCTGTATTTTAAGTTCTTGTGTTTTGTACTACTTTTGAAAATCCAACCCCGGGAGGGGAATAAAAATCCTTATTGAAAACCTGACTACTCGGACTCACAACTACTACTTTTCATAAAGATAGGTCAGGCCCAGCAGTGTGACTGGCTGCCTACGCCACAGTTCAGCCACTGCTGGTGACAATATATATATATATTTTTTTTTTTTAATTTTCATATTTTTCTTTTTCTTTAGCAGGATGGTACAGAGAGGAAAAGAGTCATGAATTTCACAATCCCAAGAATTTGGCGGGAACCCACTGACCACTTGAGCAATTGCTACTTCTGCATGGTGGATCCTTCCAAACATTGGACTGGCAAGAATATCATATCCAAGCATTCCTTCATCCATTGCCCTGGTGCCATGCTGCCCAAAGCTCCCTGTACCCACTCCTCCGCAGAGAAAGCAACTGTCTTCAGAAGAAAGCAGCAATTCACAAAACGAAGATGATGTTGCATATCTAGATTACAATATCAGAGGTGGAGCTGAGGAGAGAAACCCTTACTACCCGAACCAAAATAGCATCAACGACTTGGTCAGAGAGCTTGGTCTCACCAAGTCCAATGCTGTGCTTTTGACATCCAAGTTCAATCAGTGGAACTTGATGGATGAAAGTGTGCAAGTCACAGGTCAGAGGAAGCATCACCACTCTGTTTCTAGTTTCTTCATTAGTCAAGTTGGGCTCTGCTTTTGCCACAATGTGACCAGTCTGTTTGACGCTATCGGAATTGCATGTAACCTGAAGGAGTGTCACCTGTTCACTGACAGCTCTTCCAGGAGCCTCAATGCCATGCTGCTACATAACAGAAACAAGTACCCGTCTTTCCCCCTAGCTCACTCAGTGAGCCTCAGAAGATTACAGCAGCGTCAAGACCTTTGCACGAAGCCTTGAAAAATGTTGAGTATGGCTGGGAGGTTATTGGAGACTAAAATGGTGGCATTTCTGATGGGTCTCCAAAGCAGTTTTACCAAGTTTCCCTGCTATCTTTGTCTTTGGGACAGCAGGGACACCAAGGAGCACTACCACAGGCGGAACTGGCCACAGCGAACTGAATTTTCTGTTGGGACAAAGAATGTGAAGTGGAAGCCACTGGTGGAACGACAGAAGGTGCTGATGCCATCATTGCACATCAAATTGGGCGTTATGAAACAATTTATCACAGCTCTAGAGAAAGAGTCAACGGCCTTCAAGTACTTCAAGACTTCGTCCCTAAACTGTCTGAGGCAAAGGTCAAAGCTGGTGTCTTTGTTGGACCACAAATAAAAAGGTGCATGGAATTTCCCAAACTGCTTACTAGGAAGGAGAAAGTGGCTTGGAGCAGTTTTGTTGCAGTGGTTCGTGGCTTTTTGGGAAATGACAAGGCCGAAACTGTGTCGAGCTGGTTGAGACTCTGGTTAAGAATTATGGCAAAATGGCTGCAGGATGTCTCTCAAAATCCATATCCTTGATGCTCATCTTGGTAAATTCAAGGAGAACAAGGGAGCATGCTCAGAGGAGTTCTGCACACTAGTACGCCCCAGTACTTAGCTGATGTCATCCATCTTCAACCTTCCCCACGGCTTCTCCGTTCCGCACATGGTAACCGTCTTTTCCTTCCCTCCCCTTCTCAGGCACATTTGGAACTTACCCGTCACTCCGCCTTTTTCTTTCTTGGTCCCGCTTTATGGAACTCGCTCCCCCTCCCCCTCCACACTGAACTGTCTTACTCCCGTTTCAAAGCTCTTCTCAAAACCCACCTTTTCTGTCAAGCCTTTGACCTCTCCCCTCCTGCCGGTGACGCACTGCTCCCCAGCCGCGTCCCCAACTCCTTGTAGCACCTTCTCAATCCAGTTTTACCTGACCCATTCCCTATGTTCTTTCTTCCGTTGTCTCCTTTTTGCTTTTTGTACTGCTTTGGTTCTCTACTTTCTCTTTGTCTCGTTCTATCCTATCATTATTGGCGTTCTTTTCTGACCTCCTTCTGTAGCCACTGTATTTGCATTGTGCATCGCCCTGACGCTCCGGCTTGGGCGGTCTATCAAATTTTACGAATAAAGATAAAGATAAAGGCAAACATTTTTACCAAAATATACTGAAATTCGAACGCTGCTACCAAGGACAGTGGGAGACCTCTGGGGGTTTATTCGTGAAAGTGATTTACAATATAATTGTAAATGTCAAACTCACTTCTAAATGTTTTGTGGTCTTTCTTGAATAAATTAAATATAAGTAAATATTATATGTTGTGTTTTTTTATTTTATGTGAACAAAAAGGCACATGTAGGACTGTTTTAACAATGGGAATGCATAAATTTCACAAATATCAATCTCCTGTTCACAAAAGTAATAATCATTTTCCATACTTTTAAGCAATTAGGACTATTCAGCAGAGCACTTATCAGCTTCGGCAGTTGAGAGAGGGAATCCCAGCTTCCTCCCACACCCCTGGTGCTGAGGCCAGTCAGAGCCAAGGAACTCTCCCTGCATCGTTTAAAGCACAGGCGTGCTTTACTGTTCAGCAGAGCACTGATCAGCTTCGGCAGTTGAAAGGGGGAATCCCAGCTTCCTCTCACTCCCCTGATGCTGAGATTAATTAGAGCCAAGGAACTTCACCTGCATTATTTAAAGCACAGGCTTGCCTAGGTGCACCCGTGCCTGAGGGCCCTTTGGCAGGGACCTTGGATTGGGTCAGGCACGGAGGGTCAGCATGACCACAGACAGCCCCATAACGCAGAAATGATAGGAAACACTTCACCCTGGTTGAAAAGCCTCAATAAGTGCTACAAGCAAGTCCTGGGGCATCCAGAAGACGAGTCAGCCTATTACTACTTCTTCCTTCTGCTCCAATAGATTAACTGGCCCATTAACCCCCCCTGCGATCCTTCTTCCCGCAGTATACCCCCTGCTTCTCCTCAGCTATCTTGACCCTCTCTGTTCCTTGTCCCCCCTCCTCTTAACTCTCAGCCTTTTCCTTTTCCCCCTCCCTTTCACAGTCGGGGAGTTCTCCTCCTCTGACTCTCCACTCTCAGCCCCATGGACCATGCCTCCCTATCTCTGTTCACTCGACATGGTGGCCCACTCTCACACCTACTGATAAATCGGGCCCCTCTCGGATGTTATCTAACCTCATTACCTGCTCACTCTCTCTTTCAGCTCTGGGCCCACTCTCCATGGACCCTGCCTCTACTCTTTTCACCATGGCTCTTGCTTTTCTCAACTGCCATTCCCTGTGCTCTAAACTAGAGCTTGTTTAAGACCTTATATTGCAGAGCTCTCTCGACGGCATCTTCCTCACAGAGACCTGGGTATGTCCCGGCAAGGAGCCTATCCTCAATCAATGTCTTCCCCCTAGTTTCTCTGCTCTCTCTTTACCCATAATAACATAAAAACATAAGATATGCCATACTGGGTCAGACCAAGGTCCATCAAGCTCAGTATCCTGTTTCCAACAGTGGCCAATCTAGGTCATACGTACCTAGCAGTTTCCCAAAAAGACACAGGTTCTGCAATGCTTGTACTGGGTCAAGCATTGATATCCTGGGTCCCTTCTTAATAATGTTTTATGGACCTTTCCTCCAGGAACTTGTCCAAACCTTTTTTAAAAACAGCTACACTAACAGCCTTTACTACATCCTCCGGTAACAAATTCCAGAGTTTGATTACACGTTGAGTGAAAAATATATTTTCTTTTATTAGTCTTAAATAGTTTACCCTGTAGCTTCATTGCATGTCCCCTAGTCTTTCTATATTCTGATAACGTAAACAATCGATCTACGTTTACCCGTTCCACTTAGGCGGAGGGTTAGCTCTCCTCTACTGTTCTTCCTTACCTTTTCAGGAAATATCCTCCCCAGCTCTCCATTACCCTTAGACACTTCTTCAACTTGGGTTTTCCCCTCCCAGCCATTACTTCCTCCTATATGTTCTCCCCTCAACTCATTCTGACCTCTGGGACTCCCTCTTCCTTACCCTGTCTGAAGTCTCCTCCACTTACTCGCACCTTACAATTCTGGGTGACCTGAACATCCACGTTGACTCTCCCTCCCGACCCAGAGACAAGGCCTTCATTTCACTTCTCTCTGATCTTTTCCTTCGTCAGCACGTCTCCCTCCCCACGCATGCAGCTGGTCATACTCTCGACTTGCTTCTTACTGCTCCCTTGTCATCTGTGGTCCCCTCTATGATCTTGACTTTGTCCCTCCCCTGGATGGACTACCTCTGTGTGTTCTTCTCCTTGTCCCTCCCAACCGCCCCTCTTGCCCCTCAGTCTATCTCTACATCCACACACTTGAAGCGGCACATCACTCTTAACACCCTTCTTCATTTCTGCCCTGGAGATTCCATCTTTCCTTCTGATTTCAGCTGCTCATCTACTGACATTCTGGTTCAGCCCTGGCATTCCACTCTCTCTGCTCACCTCGACAGGCTGGCCCCCCTGGAGTCATGCACTTTTCGCCCTATCCTTCGTCGGCATCCCTGGTTCACACATGATCTCTCCCTTCTCTGAGCTCAGCTCCGCAAAGCTGAGTGTCTGTGGTGGCTTCAACCTACCCCCACTAGCCTTTTTAGCTTCTGTCTTTCTCGCCGCCACTACAAAGCCCAGATCTCCTCAGCTAAAAAGACCTATTACACCACCATTATTTCATCTTTCTCAAATTCTTCCAGGCAATGATTTTCAGTGTTTCGCTCTCTTTCAGAGGTCACCAACAGTTCACTCTCCTCTTCCAGACCCCTCTTGTCTTGCCAGCTACTTCTCTGAGAAGATTGCTGTGCACCATTTCAAGTTTCCCCCTCTCCATCCCCCCACAACAGAAGTTTCATCTTCCCTCCTGAACCCTGACTTGGTGCCTTCACCACCATTCTCCCCCTCCCTACCCACCCCTACCTTCCTTCATCTTTGATCTTCCTTCCAGCCCATCACTGCCACCACCCTACTCAAGGTTATCAATTCATCCCGTAAGACTACATGCCCCTCTGACCTTATCCCTTCCCCTTGGATCACGTAACCTCCCTTGCCCACCTTCCTTTTGTACTCTCCATCTTTAATTCCAGTCTCACTTCGGGTATCTTTCCTCTCTATGGAAGCACGCCCTTGTCCATCCTATTCTTAAAAAGCCTTCACCTGCCCCAGACACTCTAGCTAACTGGTGTCTAGTTTCTAATCTTCCCTTCCTTTCCAAGGTCCTTGAGAAACTAGTCTTCTCTCAACTGTCTTCACACTTGGATCCCACTCACTTCTTACATCCATGCCATCGACCCTCACCAAGTACAGAATAAGTAACCACAATCTAAAGTAAAAATAAAAATATGTAGACCAAATTTAAACTGAAACCCCAAGAAGCCAGAGTCCACATGCAGTGCAACATCAGATAAATAAGAGATGCAGTTCCCCAATACTGTGTAAAATTCCAATTCCAATCCCCTGTAGTCTACCAGACAAGGGAAATTATTTTAAGAAGGAGAATATCAATAGCTGCAGCTTCCAGTGGAAATATAATGGGGAGGGACCAAGCCTCATGCAAAGGACCCGAGGTTTAATATGGCAGTGGACCCCGATGGAAGCCCGTGCTGCTCCTCCCCTGCCATGTCATCAATGGGACAAAGCAAGGAAGCCTTCAGCACGCTTGATGACATGGCGGGGGGGGGGGGAGTCTGAGGCAGCAGATAAAGGAGGGGTCGGGCCAGGAAATGGCCTCTCTCGCATGAGGCCCGATCCCTTCCCAATGATGTTTCAGGCAGCCGCGAGCCGACCAGGGAAAACACGAGCCTAGGGATTGGTGACATGAAGTAAGAGAGCAGCAGCGACCACAAGGACGCTCCGGGCTGGGTGCATCCTGCCCAAGGAGGAGTTCATCATGGGCCCTCCTACTGCTGTGCTTGTGAGATGTATGGGCCCTATCCTTTTCAAGGGCCGTGTCATGATCTGGGCACAGGATGTGTATTGGTCGGCTGTGCCCACCGAAGCCAACTCAAAGCAAGTGGGGAGAGAGCAGACCTCTGAAGGCAGCCCTAGAGTAGCATGTTAACACACTGCTGTACCGCATTTCTGCCCTGCTATTCCCACCCCCTTAATTCTACACAGTGCCCGCCCGGCCAGCCCTGGGGCATCGAGCTACGCCACACCCCTCAAAATAAAAGGGCTCGCATGGCCAAAAGAACAACCAGGGAAGCCTGAAAGCCCCACCAGAGGCCAGAAAGACTCGAAGATAGCCGAGGAAACAGGGTTCAGCTACCCGTTTCATGGCTAGTCTCTCTCCCCGGGTGTAGAAGGGCCCTACTGCTGTTCTGTCCCTCAGCAGCAGTGATGACTTTGTCATTATTTCTTGGGGCAACTGTGGCGCTTTTGGGTGCGCTCTCTCTCCCCCCCTCTCCCCTTCCTTCCTCTCTTTAGGGACATCTTCAGCATTAAGGATACCAACAGCGTACCCCCCCTCTTCTCCCCTTCCAGGGGCAACTGCGGCTGTGAGGAGGCTCCTAGGGCTTGGGCGCCACCACCGCATCGTAAGCCACCGAGGCGTCTGGAACTTGCAGTGTAGGAGAGGGTGGGCAAGAGCCTTGTTTACAGCTAGCATTGGCTGGCATTGTTTCTTCAGGGCGCTGAAAATTTTACATTTGGCAGAGGTGGAGGATGACATCAGATGCCCTCCCTGGGGGGCGGGGGAGATGTTACTGTACATGTGTACTTATCTGCCTAGCCCCTCCCCCTTTTTACCAGAGAATAGTGACCAGCCACAGGTACTTTGTACGGGTGAGATGAAGGGGGTGAGGAAATGCACATTCTGGATTTTTTTTTTTTTTTAGTGCCATCAAGTCAGTGTTGACTCATAGCAACCCAGCTACCTCTGGGTTTTCATGGCAATGTATCACCGGAAGTAGATTGCCAGCCTTTTCTTCCGAGGCAATGGAGGGTAAAGTGACTTGCCCAAAGTCACAAGAAGTGCCAGTGGGAATCGAACCCTTGATCTTCTGGGTACTAGGCAGTTGCTCTAAATCCAGAGATAGCCCTCACCAGTAGTGCTTCCCCTACGATGGTGCTAGTGCTGATTGCACTGACACCTTTTCTTTAAAATAGTCTGTTAACTTTAATCAAGCTCCTTCATCTATGGTGGCCGCATTTGAGACATGCTGCCACAGAATATGAATACATGCATTCCGCTGGCTTGCCATTGTTTGGTTCTCTCGAGATCCCTGATCTTGTGGCAGTTTTCCATTCACATGTGGAAAGTGGCTGTTGATGTGATGTGAGAGACTAGTTAGTCAAGCTTCATGCCAGTGATTTATTGTGTGTGATGTCCTTGGACAAGCTGTGTACATATGGGGATCTAACAATCCCCAGAGATACCAAGGGTGAACCATCTGGTATGGGTAAACCCCTCAGGGTTTAAAAAAAAAAAAAATTGCTCTCCACGCAGTAGATAAAAGTGTCTAAATAGGTTTCACAGCACCTGCACCTGTAGATACAGGGAAAGCGTAGTTACTCACCTGTAACAGGTGTTCTCCAGGAGCAGCAGGAATCAGTCCTCACATATGGGTGACGTCGGCGCCGACGGAGCCCTCGCGGAGCAATTTTCCCCAGCTTTCAAAGAAAGCCTTTGGGAATTGCAGCGCGCATGCGCGGTCTCCTTCCCGCCCAAGGGTGCCATCTTAGCCAGTCTGATGACATAGCTAAAAGACAGCATAAAAATTTGCAAAAACTTAAGCAGATGATTGCAACTCCAAGGGGAGGAGGGAGGGTTGTGAGGACTGATTCCTGCTGCTCCTGGAGAACACCTGTTACAGGTGAGTAACTACGCTTTCTCCAGGACCAAGCAGGAAGTCAGTCCTCACATATGGGACTCCCAAGCTTAAGGCTACCGGAGACCCTAAGCACAAAAATGAGCTCCCTCTAGCTCAGCGGCACAGAAGGAAGGAATCTTCACTGAATTATTACCCACCGGTAGCCCCCATCCGGGATGGAGGGTAGGAGTTGCTCAAACCTCGAAGAGATTTCGGAGGACTGCCTGTCCGAAAGCACTGTCCCTGCGGGACTCCCTCTCGAGGCAGTAATGGACCGCAAAAGTCTGGCTCGAAGACCAAGTAGCGGCCCGGCAGATGTCTGCCAACGGAACAGAGCGGAGGTAAGCCACTGACGTAGCCTTCGCCCGAACACAATGAGCCGTGACTCGACTTTCCAACGAGAGTCCGGCTGCCCCATAAGCCCAAGCGATGCAGTCAGCAACCCAGATGGACAGAGTACGCTTGGAGACCGGGAGCCCCAATTTATTGGGGTCAAAAGACACAAAAAGCTGAGCAGCTTTACGGTGCTCCCGCGTACGGTCAAGGTAGAAGTTCAACGCCCTTCTACAGTCCAGGGTATGCAGGACCATTTCAGCTCGGCTGGAGTGTGGCCTGGGAAAGAAGGTCGGAAGTACCATCTCCTGATTGATGTGAAAAGGGGAGACCACTTTTGGAAGAAATTTAGGGTGAGTCCGTAGGACTACCCTATTTTTGTAGAACCGAGTGTAAGGGGGAGCAGACACGAGGGCCTGCAATTCACTTACGCGTCTAGCGGAAGTGAGGGCTATCAGGAATAAAGTTTTCCAAGAAAGAAAACGGAGAGAACAGGTAGCCATAGGTTCAAAAGGCGGACAGGTGATCCGCTGTAAAACCACATTCAGATCCCAGTCAGGTGCTGGCGGGCGCAGAGGTGGTTTAAGTAGAAGGAGACCTCGGAGAAACCTCGCTACGAGAGGGTCGCTGGAAAGAGGTCTGCCGTCCACCGGCACATGATGTGTTGAAAGAGCACTGAGGTGAACTTTGACGGAGTTGGACTTAAGTCCCAGATTAGAGAGGTAGAGCAAGTACTGCAAGATCACCGACACCGAGCAGGAGAAGGGATCCTGAGACTGCTGGGCACACCAAGCGGAAAAGCGACGCCACTTAAGGGCGTAGCATTTGCGGGTAGAAGGTCGCCGAGAAGCTAGGACGACCTCTTCCACCTCTGCCGGCAGTAGAAGGGGAGCAAGGACTACCCTTTCAGCAGCCAGGCCATCAGATGTAGAGATCTGAGGTTGGGGTGTAGCAGGGACCCCTGATCCTGTGTTAGGAGATCCGGTTGAAACCCCAGAGGGAACGGATCCTCTACCGCTAATTGCAGCAGGAGTGGAAACCACGGCTGTCTGGGCCAGCGAGGAGCTATCAGGATCATGGAAGCTTTGTCTCGGAGAACCTTGAAAAGAGTTCGAGAGACTAGCGGGATGGGAGGAAAGGCATACAGAAGGCTCTTCGACCATGAGAGCAGAAAAGCATCCGCCGCTACTCGAAGGGGATGCGGCTGCCGAGAGCAGAAGCGAGGAAGTTGCCGGTTGAGAGGACTGGCAAAGAGATCCATCGTGGGGAGGCCCCACTTCAGGAAAAGTTTCTGAACTACCAAGGGATCCAGGCGCCACTCGTGCGGCTGGAGGACCCTGCTGAGTTTGTCGGCCAGGCAATTTTCTTGGCCTGGGAGATAAACTGCCTTGAGAAGAATGCCGTGGCTGACGGCCCAAGAGCAGAGCTTCTGTGCTTCTCGACAGAGAAGGAAGGAGCCTGTGCCTCCCTGTTTGTTCACGTAGAACATGGCAACCTGATTGTCCGTCTGGACAAGGACGGACTGGTGAGAAGTCAGGTGGGAGAAAGCCTTGAGAGCCAGACGGATTGCTCTGAGCTCCAGGAAGTTGATCTGCTGAGCAGACTCCCACGTGGTCCAGAGACCTTGAGTACATGCCCCTTGGCAATGTGCTCCCCATCCTAGGAGAGAAGCATCGGTCGTCAGCACTTGAGCCGGCTGAGGTGACTGAAAAGGCATTCCGAGCACCAGGTTCGGCCGATGAAGCCACCACTGTAGAGAGGAGGCCAGCGGTCCGGAGACGCGCACTAAGTCGGCTAGGCCGCCCGTCGCTTGTTGCCACTGCTTGCGAAGGCACCATTGAGCAGGCCGCATATTCAGGCGGGCATTGGGGGTCACGTGGACGGTGGAAGCCATATGGCCGAGTAGTCTCAGGAAGCGCCTGGCTGAGACCAGGGACTGGCTGCGAAAACGGCCGGCTAGGTCCATGAGCCGTTGAGCCCTGTCGAGAGGCAGGAAAGCTCGTGCCTGAGGAGTGTGCAGTCTTGCGCCGATGAACTCGAGATCCTGTGAGGGGAGCAAAGTGGACTTTGCGAAGTTTATGACAAAGCCCAAGTACTGCAGAAGAGTCACAGTGCGGTGTGTGGCTTTTGTGACTTCCGGAGAGGACGATGCTCTGATGAGCCAGTCGTCTAGGTACGGAAAGACATAGAGGCTGTGAAGCCGTAGTTAAGCCGCCACCACTGCGAGACATTTTGTGAAGACTCGCGGTGCGGAGGATAGGCCAAAGGGCAGTACTCTGTACTGGTAATGATTTCCTGCCACCACAAACCTTAGGTATTGGCGGTGGCTTGGGTGGATGAGGATGTGCGTGTAGGCATCTTTTAGATCCAAGGAGCATAGCCAATCTCCCTGCTGGAGGTAGGGCAGAAGGATTCCAAGGGTAAGCATCTTGAACTTCTCCCTCACGAGGAACTTGTTGAGGTTGCGCAAGTCCAGGATGGGTCTGAGGCCTCCTGTTCTTTTTGGTATCAGGAAATACCTGGAATAAAAACCTTGACCTCTCAGGTGGTGGGGCACCGGTTCCACCGCCTGTTCCTGAAGAAGACTTGCCAACTCCTGAAGGAGTAAGTCTCTGTGCATAGGGAGTCGTGGAGGTTCTCCCGGGAAATAGGAGGGAGGGACCTGGTGGAAGTGGAGAAGATAGCCTTCTCTTACGACTTGAAGCACCCAGGCATCTGAAGTGATGTTGGACCACCTGTGGGCGAAGTGAACCAGCCGGCCTCCGGTGCTGGGAGGAACCAGCGGAGGGGGAGAGGCTATGCTGATGAAGTCAAAAACCCCCACCCTGCTGAGCAGGGGCCGGTGGTGCAGGCTTGGGGGCTTGCTGCCTACGGGACCCGTTACCCCGTCCCTTGGCCTGCTGACCCTGTTGGGGAGCTGCGGAGGCCTGATATTGAGGGTAGTGTTTATAGGCAGCCGCCTTTCTCGGGTAAAAGGACTTCTTTCCCGAGCCCTTCTTTTTCTGGGAAGGGGCGGAGGTCTTCCTAGAAAGCCTAGTTCTGGTGAGAGTCTCAGTCTCGATTTGTGCAGCCTTTTCAGCCATGGGCTTGCCAAAGAGGTTCTCACCTCGGCAGGGGACATCGACTAACTTGTCCTGCACCCAGGGTTCAAGGTCAGACGACTGAAGCCAAGCCTGTCGGCGGGCACCGATGCCGGCTGCGGCCACTCGAGCCGATGCTTCAAAGCCATCATAGGCTGCTCGGGACATGAATTTGGAGCATTCCCGAATACCAGTAGTCAAGGCCAGGAACCTCCGCAAAGGTTCCTCGGACAGCCCAGCGGAGAATCCGGCTACCTCTTTAGCCAGGTCTCTGAGATACATGCCCATGTAGAGCTGGTAGGTCTGGACCCGACAAGCAAGCATAGAGCCCTGGAAACACTTCTTACCGAGGCCATCCAGGTTACGGGCCTCCCTGCCAGGAGGCACCGAGGAGTGCATCTTCTGGCTCTTAAGCCTATGCATGGCCGATTCCACTACCATGGAATGGTGCGGTAGCTGTGCTTTTTGGAAGCCGGGGCTCTTGCGGACTCGATAGATGGAATCGACCCGCTTGCTTAATACCGGCGACGATGCCGGACTCTCCCACATGCGGAAGAGTAGTCGTTCCAGCATGGGAGGAACCGGTACAGTAAAGTGTTCCCTGGCGGGAGAGTCATACTGAAGGGCGTCGAGCTCTTCGGCTCGAGGCTCCTCCTCGGGATCCGCAGGGAAGGCCAAAGCCTTGGCCATATCCCTGATGAAGTCCGAGAACCGGGCATCCTCTGGAGGGGACTGCTTCCGAGGTTCGGACTCAGGTGAGTCCGAGGGGACACACCGAGTCCGAAACGAATCAGGTGACTCTTCCTCTTCAGACTCCCAGGCCGACTCCGAGGAGGAATCGGTGGGGTCGGCTCGGGCAGGTGGCGTCGGCTGCCCCGACACCGAGGGAGTCGGCGTCGACGACCTCGGTCCCGAACGGGAGGCCGAGGGTGACCTCGACCGAGGATCGACTCGAGTTCGCATGGACTCGAGGATCGGCTCGGTTTCCGGGGTCGACTTAGACGTCGACGTCCCGGCGGTCGGGGCAGCGGCGCCAGCGAGGCTAGCGATCAGTGCCCGCTGCTGGTCCATGAAGGCAGATAGTCTGCTCTCCAAGGCCGTCAACCTGAGTCCGACCTCAGGTGACCCAGCAGCCCCCGACTCGGGCCCCGACGGCGTCGGGCCCGACGTCGGACCCCTCGGAGGCGAGTCCAGGAGGACTACAGGACTTACCCGAGCAGGCAACTCCGACTCCAGACGAGGTCGCTTCGGGAGGTGCTCCTTCTCCAAAGACCCGGGACGGCTATCAGGGCTATGCGACCTGGCCCTCGCGGAGCCAGGAGCGTCCACCGATGCCGCCCTCACGGGTTTTACCTTCCGTCGATGGTCCCCGGAGGGAGAACCCCTGTCGGAGGAACTTCGGCGATGGTCAGAGCTGGAACCTCTGGACGCCGAGGCCTCCGACGAGGTCCGGGTACGGCCGGGGTCAGCGAAGATTCGTTCCCGCTGGTGCCGCCGACTCCTTAACGCTTTGGAGGACATTTTGCTGCAGGCCCCACAGATCAGTTCTTCGTGATCCGGGCCGAGACAGCGGAGGCAATTATCATGTGTGTCAGTGAGTGACATATTTCTGTCACACTGAACACACCGCTTGAAACCACTGGCAGCCATTGGGGGAAAAAGGGCCCCTGCAAGGTCAAAGGACCGGGCTGCCAGCGAAAAAAACGAAAAACGAAACTGACCAAAAATCAGAAAAACCGAAAAATAACAGAAGGACTCGCAACGGCGTCGCGAGTCCAGGCAGGAAAAAGACCGGCGTCGAACCGAAGAAAGAAATAGAAATAAATTACTAAAATCAACTTTTTCAGCGGGGACACGACGGGTTCGTCTGTAGGGCTCCGCGGAAAAAAGAAGACTGGCTAAGATGGCACCCTTGGGCGGGAAGGAGACCGCGCATGCTCGCTGCAATTCCCAAAGGCTTTCTTTGAAAGCTGGGGAAAATTGCTCCGCGAGGGCTCCGTCGGCGCCGACGTCACCCATATGTGAGGACTGACTTCCTGCTTGGTCCTGGAGAAATGGACTGTACGGGAAGGGGTAGTCACAGAAAGATGTGCTCAGATTTCTTCCTACTGTTTGGGCTACTTGATTTCTTCTGTCAGGTTTGTCTTGTGAAAGTAGTAAAAGGGATCAGCGTACTGACCTTGAGGCTCTAATGCTCGGGACAAGGGGCTCAAAGAGTGTGAGAGGAGAAGGGCCGGCCCGTCCATTGAGCAAGAATGTTGTTGGCACAGGGCCCCAACGCTTCAGGCGCCAACAACATTCTGCACATTGCTCACCTTCTTTAACGGCACCCAGCAGGCTCAGCACAGCTCATTAAAGTCACCAAAGTGAAGAGCGTTGTTCCCTTCACTTCGGCAGCTGTATTGTAATGAAGATCGCAGGTGTGCCGGAGGTCAAAGGACATTTCCTGTGTCCCAGCTCTCAGCGCGCCTGCGATCTTCATTACAATACAGCTGCCGAAGTGAAGGGAACAACGCTCTTCACTTTTGGCGGCTGTAACGAGCTGTGCTGAGCCTGCTGGGAGCCGCTGCCGCCTGCCGTGGGGCTCTTCGGGGAGGAGGGCTTGGGCTTGAAATGGGCTGTGGAGGGGTCTAAAATTGGAATTGGGCTGGGAGGGCTATAATTGGAAATGGGTTGAATGGGTGGGAGGCTAGGATTGGAAATGGGCTGAGTGGGAGGGGGGTGCAAATGAGCTGATGGGGAGGATTAGGACAGCAAATGGGCTTTTGGGGGGGTAGGAATGGAAATGGACTGATATAGTTCTGGAACAGGATTGGAAATGTCTGATGGGGGGGGGGGCTACTTTTAGAAATGACTGATAGGGGCAGCTTGGACTGGAAATGAGTTGATGGGGGGGAGGCCCGGACTGGAAATGGACTGAGTGTGGGGGAGCTTGGACTGGAAATGGGCTGAAGCTCCTCCACACTTGGCCCAATTTCCAGTCCAAGCCCCCGCCCCCCATCAGCTCACTGGAATAGGATTGGAATTGGTTTATGGGGGGGCTAGTATTGGAAATGGCTGATGGACGGCCTAGGATTGCAAATGAGCTGATGGGGGGAGCTTTTACTGGAAATGGGCTGATGTGGGGGGGGGGGAGAATGCAATTAGAAGGGAGTGGATGCTGAGTGGGGCTGGAACTAGAAGGGAGCTGATTTTGGGGGAGGACTAGAAGGGGATGGGGGAATGAGGATGGATGGGGGAAAGATATTTTGTGTGGGAGGGAAGAAAAATCTACAAATTGCTGGGTATTGGCAGAGTAAGTGGGGATTGAGAATGGAAGGGTGAAATTTGAGTGGATGATAAAGGAATAAAAAAGAAATTGGGGAAAGAGCAAAAGGGGAAAGATCAGTATGTTAAAGCAGATGTAGAAGATAGAATGGAAAAAATCTAGAAGAGAGAAGAAAGGACAAATGGACAGCAGACAATGGAGAATTAGCAGAAGACAGAAGAGACCAGAAGAAAGTGACTGGAGCAATTGCAATTGAAAAATAAAATGCCCAAACAACAAAAAGTAAAAAAATACTTTTTTATTTTGAATTTATTAACTGGAATATGTCAGCTCTGGGAAATGTGTATCACTAACGTCTTTGCATTTTTGTTTAGTACAAAAGGAAATTAATTTATAGTGGTGTCGTACATTCCAAGTTTGGCTTTAGGGGTTCCCAATTTAATTATTGTCTTCCGATTTCTAAATTGTGATTCCTTGTTCTTTGTTGGGTGATGGTCTATGTTCTGCATGTGTAACTGAGCTGAGGTATTCTATTCTTGTAGTTTGTGTTTGACAGTGCCACTTGTTCTCTTTCCCTAGTAGGAGATGTATTGATTTAATATTTGCAGTGTTGCCTTTTTAATAGGTAGGATTTGGTGCTTTGTGAGTCCTGGTAGAGCTGTTATGATACGGCTGGTTTGCTATGGGTTCTAAATGGCCAGTGTTATAGTACTTCCTAATGTGCCTGACGGTTGGCACTGGAGTATAATAATGTAGAAATCTGGTAGTCTTTCTTTATCGAGACACTCATTAAGAGGTATGTTAACATTATGCTAATGTTTATGCAAATGAGACTTCTTATGCAAATGAGGCCCCGCACCCCCCTTGGGCCATCCCTGGAGAGGAGACGGCCTTCAAATGAGTGTGACACACTCCTAATAAGCGAGACTTGGCATCCCTGAGTCCCATTCCTTTCTCAGAGATCCCTGTTTCTGCCCCAATCTCGCTTGGATTCTGATACTGTCCTTGTCTCCACCCCTGTGAGAGTCTGTTCCATGCATCTACTATCCGTTCTGTATATAAATATTTCCTCAGTTAATCCTGAGTCGAAAGTTGCAAGTATCAGAAAGTGTCGAGGGGCAGTGGAGAGTCCAAATATGTAATTTTTATTGATGAATATGCTTAGGACCTTAAGTTTGACCTGTTTTTGAACGAGGGAGGGGAACCACAGCTGCCCTGCTGTTGATGTAGGACATCGTGGCTTGATGGTCAGTTTGCACAGGGAGTGGGTTGTTGCAGAACCATAGCTGGAAAGTCTGATGGGCATAGTAAACTGCTTGCATTTCCAGCAGGTTGATGTGCAGAGAAGACTCCTTTCTATACCAGTGACCCTGGGTAATGAAAAGTAGGAAATGAGCTCCCCGGCCTACCCAGGAGGCCTCTGGATTAGAGTAAGCCAAGGTGGTAGCTGTAGAAATGGAAGCCCCTCCAGATCCGGCTTCTGTGAGTGAAGATCATGATGGTACTGAAACATCAGAAGTTGGTAAGCTAGTATTTTCATAGTTAGCATACCACTCTGAAAAGTCTTTCTGCCAACTGAGTCCAAAGTCTCATGTTGGCAGCACCAGGAAATGTGAAGTCCTGCTAAGGTACTACATTGAATTGTGATGGTGGATACTAGAATGGCACGGACTCAAGATCCAGTGCTGGGTACCGCGTGCTCATTCCATCTGGGCTGAGATGCGGCACCATCCATGCAGCAAGCAGGCTTAAATGCAGACTGCACAGGACGCAGGCGACCGGGGCCGGGCAGGTCATATGGACCAAAACGCCTGCCCTATTCTACCTGCTGAATTCATATGCACTGCCCCGCAGAGTTATAGCACTGAATGCATATCTACTTTCAAACCTTAGGCCAATCCAGGGCTGCAGCAGCATGCCTGGGTTCTGGGCTTTGAGCGTTTCCCATCAACATGTGCATGACCGGTGAATATTAAGACTAAGCGGGGAATACTATCCCCTGCTGACGCTGTCCAGTACCAGTGGACAACAGAAATGTTTACCTGCTACCCTATATCAGTGGACAATGCAAATGCTTGCCCCAGGTGTGTACCAGTAATGTGTTTACTCCTCCTTGCCCCTTCCACAGGGCGACAGGCCCCCACGTCCTCCTGCCTAGGCGGGGCCCCCTGGGCCGCATGGCCCAACTGCCTGGCATCCTTCTGGGTTGGTATGGACATAAGGGGGGCAGGAAATTTTAAAAAAAGTGACGGGCAGGGCACTCTGGTTTCTGCCCCTCCCGGAATAGTCATCCTGGACAGCAGGTATGACCCTACCAAACAGAAGATCTGATGAAATACTTTCAGACACAGAGTATACACACTTGGCACTAGAAAACAGCACCCAAGTTGGCCTAGCTGGCGATAGGTAACAGGTTCCTGCCATGCCAATGCAGAGTACAAAGACCTAGCTTGGACACCGGAATGGCTCCCATGCACTCTTGTCCCAGCTTTACATATGCTCTTCAGGGAGATGCCTGCTCCCCAAGGTTTTGAGCTGAGAGCACCCAGTGCTTACAGCAACTGCCAAGTCAGGGGCCTGGTATGGACTTAACTTGTCGAATACAACCCTGACCCACTCAGAACTTGTCCGAAGCGCTCAGGATGACTTAAAAGGCCCGTGGTGGAGGGGAGGTCAAAGCAGCTCCGATCCATCTGGTGGCTGGCAGGGACGCCATGAGCACAGGGAAACCCCTAAGAGTAAATTGGTGTTGCGTCTAGGCCTTGGGTGGCAGCGATGCCAGCCTGGTCTCCACAGGCAGACTGTTCCAGGATCCCAGCTGCCAGACATTAAATGGGCTCTTAGCCCCCCTCAGCCGCACACTGTCCAACAGTAGACCCTGGTGCAGCAGCCATAGCACACTCCATAGCAGCACCAGCTGACTAAAATCTGCCTTACATTCTAGAAGCACAGTGGCCAGACGTGAATTGGATGCAGCAGCCAGCCACGAGCTGAGCGGAACATGCACCTCCCTCGGCTGCATACATGCCGTCATCAGGATACCTAAGTACAGAGGCTGTGTTGCCGCAGCCCCTGTTGAGTCAGGTCTGCTGGAATTCCAGGGTGCTCTCTAGCATACTGACCCCTGCTTGGGGATGGGGGGCTGGCAGAGGTGCGCTGTAGCGTGCCAGAAGGGACGCTGGTGGGCAGTCAGAAAACTGGTGATATATCCGATAGAGCCCAAACACGAAGCTGTGCGCTAATATCTGTGAGGGGGCGGGTCAAGTCTCCACCCACCCGGGCCTCAGTATATGCCTCACTGCAAGAACTGCTTGAAGCAACAGGCGACTTTAACAGTCACAGGCGGAGTCATATGACTAAGTTAAGTGCTGCCCTGAGCATCAGCGCTCGGACTACACCCAGGGTGATCGTACTTCTGACCCACTACCAAAAAGGGTCGCATGGCCACCCAGTCCATTAACCTGTTAGAGTCTTAGTAACATAATAAGTCTTAGTAGCTGAGGACTGCAAGAATACCACCAGTTGTATTCCTCTGTGGTGCCGGCATGTGAGGACTGCCATTTTGCCCACAATTGGACTTGCAGGGATGACAAAAATTTGAGGTGGACGTATCATGCAGGTGGACCTTCGGTGCTTGCTTCCGCCCACTAGGCAGCCAGGAGGGCACCTGATGCGGTCGCTGGGTGCATATCCCAGAGAGGTGTGACACCTCGCAGGGTTCAAAGAAATCTGGAAACAGTTGACAGATATTCCACTCTTGGGAGACCCCCAGGCAGTGACGCCAGTTGGGCCGCTCCTCACTATAGTGTGGGTCCACAGCAATCCTGAATCCCAGGACCGACAGTCCCCCTAGGGATATTGTTCTGACCTGGATGTTACCTTATACCCTGCTGGTCATCATGACCATCACCACCTCAGTGAATCAGTACTTCAGGCTGGTCTCACAGCCTGACCACTGCAGGACAGGAACCTTTGATGGGGGACACGGAGAAGCTGTGCTGCCCCGTATCCGTGGCGGGTACCCAAGCTGAATACCACTTATGCACAGATCCCAATGAGGGAGGGGCTTGTTGCCCTAGATGGTGGCAAGGCGGAATGGCCCAGCAGGCCCCTCTAGGTAAGGTGGGTAGCTAAACCGTGTGGCAGTATAGTAAGCACGGTGTGAGCCTAGAACAGCATGGAAAAGCGGGACCTCCACCATGCCTCAACAAATAACAGTTTAGGAAGGACGGTATGGCAGGCAATTTCGCATCAGCTCGGGTGACCAGGCATGTCCCCCGCCCCACAAATTCTTGGTAACAATAAAGCTGGCTGCGGCCAATTGTACCCACTTAAGAAGCCTTGTCTGAGTTCTTGTGTGAGTGGCAATTGGGCGAATTGAGGGAAAGTTCTGCCTGCCTACGTTATGGGGAGGGACCAAGCCTCATGTGAAGGACCCTGGGTTTAACAATGTGGCAGATCCTGATAGAAGCCGGTGCTGCACCCCCCTGCCATGTCATCAATGGGACAAAGGAAGGAAGCTTTCGGCGTCCTTGATGACATGGTGGGGGGGGGGGGGTCTGAGGCAGAAGATAAAGGAGGGGTCTGGCCAGGAATCTGCCTCTCTTGGCCCAACCGGAACGCATCTCACCCCACCCGTCCCTCATGCCTAGGCAGGCTTAGCGATGTCTCGCATGGCTGTTTTTCCCATTGCTGTTGCATTTTGTATTTCTTTTACCTACATCTTTGTCACAGCTAGGTAGCAGGTACCCAAGCTGAACAGCAGTTATGCACAGATTCTGGACGAGAGAAGGGCAGGTCACCCTAGCTGGCTGCAAGGCGGGGTGGTCTGGCATGCCCCTCCAGACAAGGCAAGCATCTCACTGCATGGCGGCCTGGTAGGCGCAACGTGAGCTCGGCCTGGTGGGACCTCCACCATGCCCACAACAAACGACATTCTGGATGGGAGTAGCAATGTCTAGTAAGGCTCCTTTCCAATATTGCTGTTTCATCTATGTATCTACTTCACCTACATCACTTGTCACAGCTAGTGGCAGGTACCCGAGCTGCTTGGCAGTTATGCATGGATCTCAGTGAGAGAGAGCAGGTCACTCTAGCTGGCAGCAAGGTGGGGTGGCTTGGCATGCCCCTCCAGACGAGGTGAGCATCTTTTTCATCTAGGTATCTGTTTTGATTATATCCATTGTCACAGCCAGATGACAGGTACCCAATTTGCACAGCGGTGATGCACGGATCCCAGCGAGAGGGGGGCAGATCAACCTAGCTGACAGCAAAGCGGGGTGACTTGGCATGCCCCTCCGGACAAGTCGAGTATCTCACTGCTTGGCAGCCTAACAAGCATGGTGTGAGCCTAGTGCAGTGCGACAAGGTGGGACCCCACTATGCCCACAACGAACGACATTCCAGGTGGACATAGCGATGTCTGTCTAGTAAGGTGGCTTTCCAAAGTTGCTGTTCCATATGTGTCTCCCTCACATACGTCATTTGTCACAACTAGATGGTGGGTACCCGAGCCGAATATCACTTATGCCCAGATCCCGATGAGGGAGGGGCTGGTCACCCTAGCTGGTGGCAAGACAGAGTGGCCTGGCAGGCCCCTTCAGGAAAGATAGGCAGCTAAACTGTGTGGCAGTATAGCAGGCCCGGTGTGAGCCTAGCTCAGCATGGCAAGGCAGGACCTCCACTGTGCCTCAACAAACAACAATTTAGGCAGGACGGTATGGCAGGCAATTTTGCATCGGCTCAGGTGACCAGGCAGGTCCCCCCCCCCCCCACACACAAGTTCTTGGTAACAATAAAGCTGGCTGTGGCCAATTGTACCCACTTATGAAGCCTTGTCTGAGCTCTTGTGTGAGTGAACAAGCATTGATTTGGCAATCGGGCGAACTGAGGGAAAGTTCCTCCTGTCTTCGTTAAAGACAGCAAAAGAAGACAGAGACAATGTGCAGTGAGGGGTTGACCTGTCTTTATGGGTTGGCACTATGGCACTGTGCCAGGGGCCCCGCGCATCTAAGGGGCCCCGCATGCTCCAGCAGCTGCTTGTTGTAATGTTTTAGTTTTATAAGTCCTTTTTATGTTTAAGACATTTAAAGTTTAATTCTTTTTATTGTGTTATTTCTTTACTTATTCTAGTTTCAATTTATTTTTTTACATTTTTATTTTACACTTGTAAAGTTTTTTAAAGTTATTTTTAAATGTTTTGGTCCTTCGTTCAGCTTGTTCGGTGTTTCTGAACAGTAGACTATAGACTGGGAACCAGGCTATCATAATCTACTTCCTGTTTAACTTGTAAACACTGAAAGATGCTGACACCTCACCTGACAGCGTAACATTTAATTTAAATAATATTAAATAGTATTAAACTACAAAGAAGTCTGAAGGTCTGATATGTTATATAATATAATATATATGTTTACGTTACATTTACATTACAAAGAATAGCAAACACAAGTTCTGTCACGGTCGTCTGCTATTACCAAGTCTTGCTGGTTTAATTTAACCGGGTCTGTATGGTTAGTTTTACTGGTTACCATAATATTAACTTGCTTATATATTTTATATTACAGTTAATATAACGGCATGACTTCAAGGGAGCGCGACATAAACCACAAGTATAAGTCCGGTTGGCAAAAACGCCATGAACAGGCGCAGCAGGATGATGCCGCTATAACTGGAACGCGGTCTATTATGAGGTACTTTGGGCAGACAACTCAGCCCTGCATGACTGCTCCAGCTCAGGAGGCTGAGGTAGGAGTAGATGTCGAAGCTTCAATGACTGTGACTACTAACATAAATGAGACAGCAGTTAAAACTGAAGAGAAAATGGAAGTGGACTGTTCGTCATTCCAGCAGGCAGAAGACGTTGCAACGGACGTTACCGAGTTTCTAGAACGTGATGATGTTCCAGTTCAGTGTCTATCTGCTGTCTGCTACTCTACAGACCTCGGCGAATGGCCCATCGAGATTGTTGACGACATGCACAAGTACTGGGCGACAGCAGGAGTGTGCAATGTGCCCACTGGGACTCAGATTTCACTCCAACCAGAACTGTCTATGCAGCCGATGGAAAACCAAGGAAATG
Organism: Ichthyophis bannanicus; assembly: GCA_033557465.1. Taxonomy (NCBI): domain Eukaryota; kingdom Metazoa; phylum Chordata; class Amphibia; order Gymnophiona; family Ichthyophiidae; genus Ichthyophis; species Ichthyophis bannanicus. Next base: position 550,024,691 of record CM066035.1, read on the forward strand.
CTCTCGTGACCTGTTCAAAACAACTCATCCGCTATCGAAGGAACCTATCGATCATGACTAGCTTTGCTATTAACCATCTAAGCTTCGTCTATTTTGCTTTCCATGCAAGCTAATGTCACCAGAGGTTGTAGCCTTCGGCACAAAAGGTTTTTGCAACTGAAAGCATAAGAAGCAACAAATTATGGAGCACGAGGTCAGTTCTACTCATCGAGCATCCGTGATTAAACTGCTAACGCAACGTGACACAGCAAAACATGTTGATCAGGCACTAGTAAAGCAACGTGACAAGCAATGTGAGTATTGGCATGCTGTTCTCAAGTGGTTGTTTGAAACTATTTCCTTTTTATCTGAACATGGCCTGGCCTTTAGAGGTGACAACCAGATTGTTGGCTCTGCCCATAATGGCAATTATTTGGGAATCCTTGAACTTATATCAAAATTTGATCCCTTCATGGCGCAACACCTGCAGATGCATGCTAACAAGGGAACAGGACATACTTCATACCTGTCTGCCAACATCTGCAATCAACTAATTCAGCTGATTGGCCAGTCAGTTGTCGATTGGATTAAGGCCGAAGTTCAGTCTGCCAAGTACTTCTCAATCTCAGTTGATTCGACACCTGATATAACACACCAGGATCAGCTGACAGTGATTATTTGTTACGTGTTGCCATCTGGCCCTGTTGAGCAGTTCCTTACATTTCTACCTCAGCAAGGTCATAAAGGTGAACAGCTTGCAGATAGCTTGCTTCAGTTTCTGCACAGCTGGGGGATCAACATTGACGATTGTCAAGGACAGTCATATGATAATGCCAGCAACATGAGCGGCAAATACAGAGGTATGCAGGCTCTTATACAGCAGGTAAATCCTCATGCCGCCTACATACCCTGTTGCAGGCCATTCCTTGAACCTCGTTGGTCAGTGCGCAGCAGCCTGTTGTGCCGATGCCGTATCGTTCTTTGACTTTGTCCAACGGCTGTGTGTTTTTTGCTGGTTCGACAGCACGCTGAGCCATCCTCAAGGACAAGCTGGAACAGACTACAGGCCAGCTAACACTAAAGAGACTGTCCGACACACAGTGGTCAGCAAGATTCGATGTGGCAAATGCTCTGGTGAGGGACTATGATGAGATTGTTGAAGCTCTGGAGGACATTATAGATGACGAGGTGGGCGAACACAAGGCAGAGATGTGTCAAGAAGCCAGAGGATTGCACGATCGAATGCAGTGCCTTGAGATGGGCATAATGGCTGCTTTCTGGCAGAAGGTTTTCGCAAGATTCCAAGCGAACAGCGTGTCGTTGCAGTCAGCTGATCAAAACTTGAATTCTGTTGCTGCGATTTATGACTCACTGCAGATGTACATCCAAAGCCTTCGTGAACAGTTCGACCACTTGGAAGCACACGGCAAAGACCTGTCACGCTGTGAAAACTATCGGGCTGATCTCAGGAAGCAAGTACGCAGATGAAATCGCAGATATGACAAATCCGGCACAGACACTGAGATTCAGTTGCAACCATGTGATAAATTCCATACTGACACATTCATCGTTATCATCGACAGCCTTGCTGCTGCACTGTCAAAGCGCAAGGAAACATATGCTGAATTGGCCGACCGATTTGCTTTCTTGCATAAAATTTCATCACTTTCTGATGCAGAAATTCAAGAAGGTGCAAGCAAATTAACTAATCGCTATGCCTCCGATCTGCAGCCTGAACTGGCGGAAGAGTTAGTACAATTTAAGGCAGCTCTGCAAACAAAGTTGGGCAAGGAAGCATTGCAGGCGACGGAGTCAGATGATCTGGAGGAAGATGAGAATGACGATCCAGATAATGCTACAATCTGCAGCAAGATCGAAATTTAGTTGCATCGCTTCATCGTTGATAATGGCCTCTGTAGCACGTTTGCGAACACAGAGATCGCGCTGCGCATTTGCTCTGCCTCATGGTGACGAATTGCTCAGGTGAATGGTCATTCAGCAAGCTGAAGCTGATTAAGAATCATCTCAGATCAACGATGTCGCATGAGCGTCTGAACATGCTTAGCTTGTTGAGTATCGAGCAGGACCTTCTGAGAGAAGTTGACTCTGAGTGCATTATCTGTCTTTGCATTAACACATGTTCGAACTTCGACATGTTGATACTTAGCTGTCAGCACGTGGAATGTGCATTAATGCATTGCAAAGTTAGAATGCTTGAAACTGTAAATTTCCAATTCAATTGTTAAGTGTTTGACAGGCTGACAGCTGTTTGTGACTTGTGATGTGAACATATGATTGTTGGCTTTGTCAGTCAGTTTGTCAGTAATTGATTAAAGTTGATTTCAATGATTTGTAATGAAATGATGTCACGAGTGACTTTAGTGAGGAGTCCATGACATGGGCAGCTGGGCTCATCATGTGGGATCCAGCCCATCCGGGGCCCCTGCAGGCCGCCAGGGGCCTCACACTGGCAAAAGACGGGCCAGGTGAGGGGGACAAAAGAACCAGCAGCAAATAAAACCACTGTTAACAACACAAAGTAGCAACTGCACCCTGCTCCCTGTTGAGAAGTAAATGGAGCAGGTTTTGGCAAATACAGAATATGATGAATTGAGGAATTTTCAGCAGATGCCATACTGGGTCAGACCAAGGTCCATCAAGCCCAGTATCCTGTTTCCAAAAGTGGCTAATCCAGGTCACAAGTACCTGTCAGGTTTTCAAAAAAGGTACACAGATTTCACGTTGCTTATCCCAGGGGTAAGCAGTACATTTTCTTGGTCCTATTTTAATAATGGTTTATGGACTTTTCTCCAAGAACTTGTCCAAACCTTTTTTAAATCCAGCTATATGAACAGCTTTTACTACATCCTCTGGTAATCAATTTCAGAGTTTGATTGTCTCTTATTACTCTTAAATGGGTTACATTGTAGCTTCATTGCATGTCCCCTAGTCTTTCTGTTCTTTCTATCTAGGTTTGCCCATTCATTCATTAATTTATAGATCTCTATCATATCTCCCCTCAGTGTTTCTTTTCCAAGTTGAATAGCCCTAACCACTTAAGTCTTTCCTTTTCTCATAGGGGTATCCCTTCCATCCTTTACCATTTTGGTGGCTGTTCTCTGTACCTTTTCTAATTCCTCTATATCCTTTTTAAGATATGGTGACCAGAATTGCGCACAATATTCAAGGTGCGGTTGCACCATGGAGTGATACAGAGGCATTATAATATCCTTTGTTTTATCCTCCATTCCTTTCCTTATGATACCTAGCATTCTATTTGCATTCTTGGCCACAGCTGCACACTGGGCAGAGGGTTTGAATGTATTATCCACAATGACACCTAAATCCTTTTCCTGGGTGGTGGTTCTTAATAATGTGGAACCTTGCATTGTGTAACCTTAGTTTGGGTTGTTCTTTCCTAGGTGTATAACTTTGCACTTGTCCACATCAAATGTCATCTGCCATTTGTATATCCAGTCCTCCAATTTATCAAGGTCCTCTTGTAATTTTTCACAATCCTCTTGTATTTTAATAACTTTGAATAATTTTGTGTCATCTGCAAATTTGATGACCAAACTCATTATTCCTATTTCCAGGTCATTGAGAAAATTGGCCATTTAACCCTACTCTCTGCTTTTTATCTTTTAACCAGTTCCTGATCCACAACAGTACACTGCCTCCTATCCCATGATTTTTTAATTTTGCCAAGAGTCTCTCATGAGGGACCTTTGTCAAAGGCTTTCTGAAAATCCAGATACACTATATCGACTGACTCACCTTTGTCTGCCTCTTTATTCACACCTTCAAAAAATATAACAGATTAGTAAGACAAGACTTTCCTTGGTTAATTCATATTGGATGTCTCCCATTAAACCATGACTATCTACATAATTAGTAATTTTTTTTTATAATAGTTTCTAGCATTTTACCTGGTACTGACATCAGGCTCACCGGTCTGTAGTTTACCGGATCACCCCTGGAACTCTTTTTAAAAACTGGCATTACATTGGCCATTCTCCAGATATTACAGATGATTTTAATGACTAATAGTAGGTCTGCAATCTCATATTTCAGTTCTTTCAACACCCTTAGATATATATCAAATAGATGTAATACATCGTCCTGGTTTATTGATATTTCTTTCAATTTTTCTGATAAATCATCTTTAAATACCATTTCAGGGATGGGTAACCTCCCTACAGCTTCTTCAGCAAAACCGAAGCAAAGAATGCATTCAGTCTCTCTGCTATGGCTCTGTCCTCCCTTACCGCCTCTTTTACCCCCTATCATCTAATGGTCCAACTGACTCTCTCACAGGTTTTTTGCCGCAAATGTACTTGAAAAAGTTTTTATGATGTGTTTTTGCTTCCTCGGCAAGCTTTTTGTTAAATTCTCTTTGCCTACCTTATCTGGACTTTCAAGATTATATTTTTATACACCACCCCTGCTTGATGTAAATCTTTAGCCTTTGCAGCTGCTTCTTTTTACTTTTTTCTTAACTATTTTCCTCATTTTAGCATAGTCTCCCTTTTGACAGTTAAAAGGTAGTACTGTGGCTTTCCTTGCCATCCTCCTCCATTTATTAAATTAAATGCAATCATGCTATGATCACTATTGCCCAAACACCCTTATTTCTTTTACCAGATCCTGTGTCCCACTAAGGGCTAGGTTCAAAATAGCTTCCCCTTTTGTCCATTCATGAACCAGCTGCTCCAAGAAGCAGTCTTTTTTTTTTTCTAGAAGCTCTGGGGCTCTTTTACTAAGCAGTGCTAGTGGCGACCATGCAGTATGAGCCTCTTTATCTCTCTAGCATGTCCTGTTGTGACATTGACCCAGTCAATACAGGGGTAATTGAAATCATCCATTATTACTGTGCTGTAACTTTTGTTTGCTACCCTGATTTCTTTTAGTATTTCATCATCCATCTGTTCATTCTGGCCAGGTGGACAATAGTACACCCCCACTGCCCTTTCCTTGGAATTTCTATCCATAGAGATTCTGCAGTGTATTTTGTTTCCAGCAAAACTTTAATCCTGTGTAACTCAATGCCCTCTTTATCATAGAGCACAACTCCTTCACCAATTTGATCAATTCTATCATTGTGAAATAATTTGTACCCAGGTATCAGTGTCCCATTGGTTGACCTCCTTCCACCAGGTCTCAGATACCAATTATATCTAAGCTTTCATGTAGTGCTATATATTCTAACTCTCCCATCTTATCTTTTAGACTTCTAGCATTTGCATACAGGCTTTTTAGATGTTGTATTTTATTCATATTAAGTTGGTTATCAGTTGACAGGGGTGATTTGGAATCCTTCAGCTCTGTCTGCTTTGTACTTAAGGGCATCTATCAGGATGCCCTAACTTCCCTCTTTTGCCTGTTAACCTTCAAGGATACATCCTTCCAAACCATCTGCTCTTGGGCGACTATCAGCTTTCATCTATTATCTCATTTAAAAGCTGCTCTATCTCCTTTTTAAAGGTTAATGCCAGCAGCCTGGCTTCATCACAGTTAATGTGGAACCCATCCTTTCAGAAAAGCCACTCCCTTCCCCAGAATGTTGCCCAGTTCCTAACAAATCCAAATCCCTCTTCCTTTCACCATCGCCTCATCTGGAGCTCTGCCTGCCTTTTGTGTCCTGCACTTGGAATGGGAAGCACGTCAGAGAATGCTATCCCAGAAGGTCTGGCTTTCAACTTTCTAACTAAAATCCTAAATTTGGCCTCCAGAACCTCCCTCCCACACTTTCCTATGTCATTGGTACCAACATGTACCAAGAAAGCAGGCTTCTAAAACCTTGCCTAGGTGACACATGAGGTCCATTACCTTTGCACCATGCAGGCATGTTACTGGGCAGTTCTCACATCCACCAACCAACCAGCGATCTACATGCCTAATGACTGAACTGCCAACTATAACAGCTGTCCTAACCCTTCCCTCATGGGCACATGTCCCTGTAGAAATCTTCTCAGTGTGAGAGGGTTTTACATCACCTGGAGGACAGGTCCTAGCTACAAAATCACTTCCTGCCTCACCAGGGTGATGTTCTTCTTTCACATAACCTCTCCCTTCCATGGCAACAGAGAGGCTACCAGACTGGAGGTGGGACTTCAGTACTGTGTCCTTGTAGGTCTCATCTATATACCTCTCTGATTTAACATAAGTACAGAAGATATTCCATACTGGATCAGACCAAGGTCTGTCAAGCCCAGTATCCTGTTTCCAACAATGGCTAATCCAGGTCACAAGTACCTAGCAGGTTCCCAAAAACACACACAGGTTCCACAATGCTTGTCCTGGGGTGAGCAGTAGATTTCCCGGGTCCTCTTTAATAATGGTTTGTGAACCTTTCTTTCTGGAACTTGTCCAAACCTTTTTTAAATCACAATTACACCAACAGCTTTTACTACATCCTACAGTAATGAATTCCAGCATTTGATTACACGTTGAGTGAAAAAATATTTTCTCTTAATAGTTTTGAATGGGTTACATTGTAGCTTCAGTGCATGTTCCCCTAGCCTTTCTACTTTTTGATGGTGTAAACAACCGATCTATGTTTACCCTTCCACACCATTCATTATTTTATAGACCTCTATCATATCTCCCCCTCAGTCATCTCTTTTCCAGGTTGAAGAGCCCTAACCTTTTAAGCCTTTCCTCATAGGGGGTATCCTTCCTTATGTCCTCCAAGTCTGCTACTCTAGCCTCCAGAGATCTGACTCGTTCCCTGACAGCAAAGAGTTCCTTGCATCTAGTGAACACACAAGACTCCTCACCAACTTGAAGAAGATCGTACATGTGATACTCAATGCAAAATACTGGATAGCCCCCATCTTGCTGCTGGACTGTTCTCTGCATCTTAGTTTTAAGGTTTAGTTAAGGTATTTAAGTTGTAATCTTAACTGTCTCTGCTATCTCAACAAATAGGGATGACCTGCACGAATGGTGGGTACACCCCTAAATAAAGGCATGGGAAGGGAGGACCTGCACAGAGCAGCAGGTGCACCTATTCTTGCCACCTTGCTGGGCAGACTAGATGGACCATGATGGTCTTTATCTGCCGTCATTTACTATGTATCTATGTCTACTTACTTAAAGCTATACCTGATGAGGATAACCAGCTACACCTGAAGGTGAATTTGACTACCTCTGTCCCTGTAAGGGCTTAAGAGTCTATAAATCTGATATGCCTGGGGTGGGTGGGAGGGAATGAAATACTTAATAGAAGCTAACTTGCTAACCCAGAACCCTAACTAAGTTCTACAGTTTGTTTTAAAAGCTAACTTTATAACAGAGAGCATGACTGAGTCTTAGAGTTTGTTTATAGTAAGAAGCTGACTTGCTAAAACAGTGCCCTGTATGACTTTAAAAAACAGAACTTTAAAACAGATAGAGATGTTATCAGCTTAAACCCAAAGAGTTCCCTTTGGTACAAGAGTCTGAGAAATTACCAGCAAGTAAATACTTACAATTTCAGAATCCTTCCCAGCAAGAGCAGCTTTTCTACATGATTATTTTCTATATGACTAGATGGACCATACTGGTCTTTATCTGCCGTCATTTACTATGTTATAGTCCTGCAGCTGAGGAGAATCTCGAAAATCTAGTTGGTAGATGCCAAGTTGTGAGGAGGTAGGAAGCGATCCTAGCAGAGCAAGTAGCACCTGACACACAGAACAGGTAGTGCAAAGTGTGGAGGATGCTCTAGTCTTTGATTTTCTGCTCTATGCTAAGCCCCTGTTCCATCAGCGGCAGCCATCAAAAAAGCAGAGAGAGAAAGTCCCATAAAAATATCAGAGGTATTTTAAAGTGCTTGAAAAATAGCATTATGTGGAAAGCATATGCTATAAGGCAGTCATTAGGAGAGGAAAGCTAATGAGTCATTTTTTGAGCAGTGGCATGCTGCATCATCAATAGAAGGCTTCGCAAACCCCATGCCCATATAAGCAAGTCACCATGAAGGAGATGTGATATTGTTCATTATCATTGTCTAGAGGCAAGTGGCAAGCAACACCACAGGTGGTGGCATTGCATAAGGTGAAACGATTGCCTTAGGTGACCAGCCCCTGCAGTTGGAGGAGAATGTGGGGGCTTAAAAGGTTTACTGCGTCTTAGTCCACAATTACCTTCCAGAACAACTTTTAGAAGGCAGGTGGTCCCTAGCCTCTATAAGTAGTACCATGCTTGGCTGTGGGCACACTTAGCAAAGACAGGATATAGCAGCGTGCATTTTACTAGCAACACCTGGATTACTTTGAACATTACACATGCCTACCTCTTCCTGAAGGCATATTGCCAGCAGATGGATGAGGCAGACTTTATGTATAATGGAGACACACCAGCTGCAGGATACAAGTAGACTCACCCACGTGAGGGATGATAGGCAAACCTTGGCTCATATCTTGGCAAAAGTAAGGGCAATGATGGAGGACTGGCAGCTAGGCAGGAGAGACACAACCATGCCTTCTGGCTATTTTGTACCAGACGGTGGGGAAAAATGGTTAAGGCAGTGAAGGAATATTCTTTTATGGTATCTGATGCTTTTCACACTTGCTGCACCTGGTAGTAAGAGACTCCCTAGGCTTAGAGGCCAAGGGAAGCGGTAGTCCCATCCTGAAGGTATCTATGCGCCAAAAAATAACAAGATATTTCTGCAGGTGTGTAAATGGTGAGCATGTACTGCAGCAGAGGGACTTGTGCACCAGCTCATTCAGGATATTAAACCAAGTGGAATTTTACCTATCTGCCCTTACTAATCTGTTATATTTTTGAAGGTGTGAATAAACAGGTAAAACCCAACTTCAAAAACTGAACGAAGATGGTAAATCAACCAACCATGAAGACAAAAACAACTATTTAAAACTACTAAGCAACTACCGTGCTGCAACAGATAATGCCGAATGTGAATACCACACAAACTCCTCAATCAACTATCCACGAGAACTTTTTGACCTCAACAAACAGCTAATCAAGACTCCTATTGCCACCAATAAGACCCCTCCCTCATCCCCCCAACAAATTTCTTCAAATCTGGAAAGAAGTAAAAAAATTGTGAATGCCTTCCAAGATGCATTGCTTAGATAAATGGTGATGGAACCGACCAGGGAAAGCTGGATGCTGAATTTAGTATTCACCAATGGAGACAGCGTGTCGAATATCTGAGTGGGTGCCCATGTGAGCAGCAGTGATCATCACACAGTGTGGTTTGAGATAAAAGCCAAGGCGGAGTCCAAGCACAGCAAGCTCAAAGTCCTAGACTTCAAAAATGCTGACTTCAGTAAAATGGCAAAGTGCCTGAAGGAGGAGTGGGCAGGGTGGGAGGAGGTAAGGGAAGTGGAATTGCAGTGGGCTAAACTAAAGGAGGCAATAAAAGGGACAACAGATATATATGTAAGGAAAGTAAATAAAAACAAGAGGTAAAGAAAACCTATTTGCTTCTCCAAAGAAGTGGCTGCACAAATAAAGGCAAAACACACAGCTTTCACAAAATTCAGAAGCTCGCAGAGGAACACAGAAAAGAATACAGGATAAAACTAAAAGAGTCAAAAAGAGAAATAAGGATAGCAAAATCAAAGGCAGAAGAAAAGATGGCTAAAGTTGTGAAGTGTGGCGACAAAACGTTTTTTCATATATATTCGGGAGAGGAGGAAAATCAGAGGTGGAATTGCAGGACTCAAAAGTGCCGGGAATGGATTTTGTGGAAAGTGACATTGAAAAAGCGTAAACGCTTAAATACTTCTGTTTTTACTAAAGAAAATCCTGGAGAAGGAACACCTGTGATTGACAAATATACAAATGGGAATGGAGTAGATACTACATCATTCATAGAAGATGATGTGTTAGAACAGCTTGCAAAGCTGAAAGTGGACCGGATGGGATACATCCCAGGATACTGAAAGAGCTCAGAGAGGTTCCTCCAGGGCCATTAAAGGATGTTTTTAATAGACCCTTAGAACCGGACTGGAGAAAGGCTGATATGGTACCTCTTCGCAAAAGTGGTAATAGGGAAGAAGTGACAAACTACAGGCCAATAATTTATTTATTTATTTATTTATTTATTTATTTACATTCTCTTATATACCGCGCTATTCTGCATCAGTGCGGTTTACATTGAACAAACTGAAATTACATTGAACAGGGCATTATAACTTGGAGATAACTATTTTACAGGGAACATGGGCTATTTATTTTTATTTATTTATTTAACTGCATTTATATCCCGCTTTTCACCGGGTCAAAGCGGTGTAACATGTAACATAGGGAGGGGTAATTTCTTTTAGGAAGGGGCCATCACCAGGGTCAACAATTAATGATTATGGGTGGACATGGACATGATTTACTTCTGCTAAAATCTAAGTGTGAGGTCATGGTGGTGTTTCCGTTGAAAGATGTTCACGGAATAGGATTGTCTTTAGCTGTTTCTTAAATGATGTGATGTCGTTGTTGTTCTTGATGTGGTTTGGTAGAGAGTTCCAGAGGGATGGAGCATAAAGTTCGAATGCTCTGTTGCAGGTCCGTTGTGTAGATTTGGTTCTTTTGTGGGGGACAACGATAGAGTTATTGGAGGAATGTCTGGTTGATCTGTTGTGGGATGGTCGAGGCAGTAAGGAGTGTAGTGAGGTGTTCCGTGCTTGGTGGATAGTTTTGTGGATGAGTAAGATGGCTTTGTACCTGATTCTTGTTTGCAGTGGAAGGAGGTGAAGGTCTCTTAGGATTGGGGTGATGTGCTCCCGTTTTTTTGCATTTTGAATAATCCTTGCTGTGGTGTTTAAGGCAGTACGGAGGGAGTTGGTGTGCGAGGCAGGAAGTCCATGATAGATTATGTTGCAGAAATCCAGATGAGGGAGTGTCACAGCTTGCATCACTGTCCTAAAGTCGTGAGGTTCTAGGAGGGGCCTGAGTCGTTGGATAGTTTTAGCTTTGTGGAATATCATCCCAGCGGTTTTGTTGATTTGTTGTTTGAAGGTGAGAGCTTGATCAATGATGACGCCTAGATATCTTATTTGAGGCTGGATTTGTATTTGTGTGGTTCCCATGTTGAGGTGGGTAGGTGGTTTGAAGTCAGGTTCTTTTGTTACTATTAGGGCTTCGGTTTTCTTTATGTTGATGGATAGATTGTTCTCCTGTAGCCAGTTGGCCACGTCGTTGAAGCAGGCTGATAGCTGTTCGTTCTTTGGGTTGTTGGTTGTAATTGGTGCGTAGAGCATTATGTCGTCCGCGTAGATGTGGAAGTTGATGTTGTGGGTGCGTATGATTGAGCATAGTGGACGTAGGTATATGTTAAACAACATGGCTGATAGGGTGGATCCTTGGGGTACTCCTTGAAGTTGTTTGTATGGGGGCGAAGTTGTGGAGAGGGTGCGAATCCGTTGCTGTCTGTTAGTTAAGTAGGATCTGAACCATTGGAGTACAGTGTCCTTGATTCCGATTGTTTGTAGTCTGTGTATGAGGATTTCGTGTGAGATTGTGTCGAAGGCCGCTGATATGTCTAGGAAGATCAGGATGTACCCTGAGTTTTTCTCTTGTGTTCCGATGATGAGTGTGTTCATTAGGATGGTCATGAGGGTCTCAACTCCATGTAGTGGTCGGAAACCGTGTTGCTGAGGGTCAAGTATGTCGTTGGTGTCTAGATGATCTTGGAGCTGGTGTTGGACTATCTTTTCTATTATCTTGGTGGCGAGGGGGAGGCTTGCCACCGGTCTGTAGGAGGTGGGGTCCTTGGGGTCCAGGTTGTTCTTCTTTATGGTTGGTCGGATGACTGATGTTTTGAGGGCATCTGGCATGTATCCTTGTTTAAAGGATTCGTTTACGATGTGAGTTAGTGGGGTACTTAGGTCTTCCTTGGTTTTCTTTATCCATTCCTCGGTAGTGGGAAAAGTAATGGAGGCACTCCTGAAAGAGAGAATAGTGGATTTTCTCGAAACCAACAGGTTGCATTATCCAAGGCAACATGATTTTACCAAAGGATGATCTTGCCAAACAAATCTGATTGAATTCTTTGACTGGCTGACCAGAGAACTCGATCAAGGGCATGTGTTGGATGTGATCTGCTTAGATTTCAGCAAAGCCTTTGATATTGTTCATCATAGGAGTCTTATCAATAAACTAAACAGCTTGGGGATGGGTTCCAAGGTGGTGAACTGGATCAGAAATTGGTTGACTGACAGACACCAGAAGGTGATGGTAAACAGAACTCACTCAGATGAAAGGAAGGTGATTAGCGGTGTGCCCCAGGATTCGGTCCTGGAACTGGTACTGTTCAATGTATTTGTGAGTGATATTGCTGAAGGACTGAATGGAAAAGTCTATTTTTGTAGATGACACAAAGATTTGCAACAAAGTGGACTCCCCTGAGGGTGTGGATAACAAGAAAAAAATCTACAAAAGCTGGAAGAATGATCTAATGCTTGGCAGTTAAGATTTAATGTGAAGAAGTGCAGTGTCATGCACTTGGGAAGCAGAAATCCAAGGGAATTGTATGCAATAGGAGGCAAGATGTTGGTGTGCACAGACCAGGAGAAGGACCTTGGCATGATTGTTTAAGGATCTCGAGGTGGCAAAACAGTGTGACAAGGCAGTGGCAAAAGCCAGAAGGATGCCGGTTTGCATACAGACAGGAATTACCAGCAGAAAGGAAGAGGTACTAATGCCGCTGTACAAGTCGCTGGTGAGGCCTCATTTGGAATATTGTGTTCAGTTTTGGAGACCATATCTCACAAAGAATATAAAAAGACTGGAAATGGTTCAGAGGAAGGTGACCAAAATGATTTGTAGTCTGCGTCAGAAGACGTATGAGAAGAAGTCCTAAATATGTATACTCTGGAGGAAAGGAGGGACAGAGATATGATTCAGACCTTTAAATACTTATGGAAATTCTTTTTTATTATTATTCACCACAGCTGCTGTTATAGTACAAATCATACATGATGTTACATCACATTTTCCAAATTGCTTCAGATGATCACAGTCATTGCTCATATAACCAATTCTACTACAGGCTCGACATACAGTACTCGCACCCTAATGATAACCTAACAAATTTTAAATTTTTAACAATAATCAAACCTATATACCTAGATTCCCCCATACCCACTACCTCTTTGACCCCACAGTTTAATCCCTGCAGTGTAGTTTCACATGCCGTACCTGTCATTCTTAGCATTGTTTTCCCAGCTCCTGACTCACGTAGGTTCCCTTATCAAGAGGTGGTATTGCTAGCCTATCTCATTCTCTATCTATATGGCCATCTTCAATCAATCATTACTGTTATCTGGCACAGTACTTCGTTGTCCAGGTTTATATTCTTAGCCATTATTCCAATAATCAGTAGCCTTCTAGCAACGATATCTGTAACTATCCCTGCACTCCAACAGTAGTCTATTGCTTCCCCCAATCTACCTCCGCCCCTCAATCACACTCTCACTCATTCACCCTTGCACTCGTTTCCCCCCTCCCTACGTTCCCTTCCGCATGCGCTCCTCTGTTTCCCTCACCCACCCGATACCCTTTCAAATCTTCAGATTCTCAACGCTGAGACAGTGAACCCCCTTTCCATCCCTCATCCAGCAGGCTCTTGGCGCACATTTCAGCTTTGACTTAGACTTTGGACTGGGGACCAGACTCGTTTACACATTTCAATGGCATTTCCCCCCAATATTCATGCTGTGCGCTGTTCCATATTCATTAGCTCCGACATTGACTGTACCCACTCCCCTATTGTTGGTGCCTTTTCTCCCTTCCAGTGTCTCAATATGCATTGCTTTGCTGCTAGGAATCCTTTTTCACACAGCTTCCGCTTACAGCTTATCATATAAGACTCTGCTTCATATGACCCAAAAAGACACCACTCTGATGTCATCTCCAATTGACATGATACCCATCCACTTAATGTCGCCCCTGTTTCCTTCCAAAAACCTTGAATACAGTTACAGAACCAAAAACGATGAGCTAAGGTGCCCTTTTCTATCCCACAGAGTTTACATACATCTGTCAAGGTCAAGCCTGCCCGTGCTGCCCACACGTCATGTATATAGGCTCGCCACAAAAACTTATACTGTATTTCTTGCATTTGTACGGACTCTGTAATTTCCTTTATTGTTTTGAAGGCTCTTTTGTAGCCTCTCTACTGATCCTGCTGGCATTTTATTGTTTTGCCACTTCCTCGCTAAAGACTCCAGTCCTTTTTTCTCTCCCCCAGGACATAATTCCTTCCATAGCCCCTGTATTTAATCTTCCCCTCTAGGGCTCTAAAAAGATCTATCATTCCGTTCTCGCTTAATAATAGACTGCTTTGTGTATGTAGACTTCTCACATAATGCCTTACTTGCAGGTACAGGTAAAAATCATGAGGATCCAACCGGTACCTGTCTCTCAATGAGATGTAAGAATCCATCTCTCCTGCCCCTTCAATTCTCAAATGTCCTATGTAGTGCAAACCACTCTGGGTCCATTTCGTAGCTATCGGCCCTTGCAGTTCCGGCCTGAACTCTACATTTCCTGTCAATGGAAGGCAGTCTGATCTTTTCCAGTCGATGTTCCTGTGGCAGCAGAGAACTTTCCATGCTTGCCTAAGTGCTTGTAAGTACACCGAGTCCTTCCAAATTGGCGATAGTTCACGCTGATTTCTGTGCAGCAGGCACACTCTATGTTGCCGTCCCGACATACTATCAGTTAGTTCTATTGGCATAATTTCTGTCATGCCCTCTATTACATCTCGTAAGGATCTAGTTAAACAAACCAAATTGTAGGCTCGTAGTGACAACAAGCCAGCCCTGCCGTCCTCCGCAGGTTTCATCAACATCTCCATCGCAATACGAGCCTTACGCCCTTTCCACAAAAATCTGGCGATATGGCCCTGCAAGATTTGTACATCCTTTCTCAATAGCCATACTGAAATATGCCGTAACATGTATATCCACATGGGGGCCTCCACCATGTTAAAAAGTGCTATTCGACCTTTCAATGAAATAGGTAGCTCCCGCCATTGTTTTAACTGTTCTATCGTCTTTTCCTCTGTTGTTGATGAGTCTTCCACCAATCTTCACACCTCTGTTGTATGAAGACAACAGAGGTGTGAAGATTGGTGGAAGACTCATAAACAACCTTCGCTATGCTGATGATACCACATTACTGGCTGAAAGTGAAGATGATCTGAAACATTTGCTTCTCACAATCAAAGAACAGTCTCAAAATGGGCCTGCACCTTAATGTAAAGAAGACAAAGATCATGACAACTGGCATAATCAACAGGTTCATCGCACTATCAGCCCTCCTGTTTAATATTTACATAAAACCTATCTGTGATATCTTTAAAAAATTCGGAGTATACTATCATCTATATGCAGATGATATTATGCTGTACATCCCATTTACAATCCCTAACTTACCAATAAAACTACTATCTGATTGCTTCAATGAAATTACAACATGGCTAAAAGCTCAAAACCTTCACATTAACCATGCAAAAACAGAAGTTCTAATTGTAACAAAAAATCAATCATATATCCCCCCAACCCACATAACATTGCAAAACTACGACATTAAAATAAAAAACGAAATAAGATACCTAGGTGTTATCCTAGATACTCATCTGACGATGAACACTCACATCAGAAACACCATAAAGAAAATATACTTTAAACTTAAAATCCTTAAACAATTACGACCGTTAGTACACCAACTAGACTTCATTAATATAATACAGGCTACAATAACACCGCACTTTGATTTTGCCAACCTAATTCTCTTAGGTATAACGAAACAAAACATAAAAAGAATCCAATTAGCACAAAACGCAGCAGCTAGAATTATCACGAAAGCACACTCAATTCAGCACATAACACCAATACTAGCTTCCCTACACTGGTTGCCAATTCAAAGTAGGATAATATATAAAACCACAATAACTACATATAAAGCTTTAAATAACATGGCCCCAATCCCATTAAGCAAACTAATTAGCATGGAATCTCAAAAAGCCACACACAGAAAAGGATACTCAAATAAACTAAATACTCCTATTGATTTCATAAAAGCAAATAAATTAACTAACAACAGAGCTTTTTCCCATGCTGCCCCAACTATTTGGAATTCCCTTCCGGAGGACCTACGAACTATAACCGAAATGATGGAACTCCGTAAAAAACTAAAAACCTACTTATTCTCCATGCACTACGGCAACATAGATAACCCCTTGATACACTCAGATAAAGGTTAAAAATCATGACTGAGTAATACTATTTCCAACAACTTAACAGACAATACACTATTATAAAAACACCATGATTCAATTCTAAAGTACCCACAACATATATTTGTATATAGTTTATTGTATATAATTTACCAGCCAATTTTGCTATTATGCATAAGTTCATGCTGTTTACATTTACTTTTATTGTTACAAAATGTTCAATGTAAAACTAAGCTTTTGCTTTGTGGATTGTTGTTTTATTGTAAACCGCAACTGAACTCTGGAAGTTGCGGGTTATAAATGTATGCTAAATAAATAAATAAAATAAATAAACTTTAACCTACTTGGATCAACTATCAATAAAGAAGCAACAAGCAGTCAAGAAATCAGACGACGCATTGCTCTTGGCAGAATGGCTATGAAAGACCTAGATAAGATTCTCAAGAGCAGAGATGTTTCTCTCCATACAAAGATTCGACTTGTTCAAGCCATGGTATTTTCAATAACATCATATGAATGTGAAAGCTGGACAGTGAAAAAGATAGACAGGAAGAAAATTGATGCCTTTGAATTATGGTGCTGGCGGCGAATACTGTGTATACCATGGACTGCCCGAATAACAAACCAGTCGGTACTAGAGGAGATCAAACCTAAGCTTTCTTTAGAAGCTCAGATGACAAGACTTCGACTTTCATACTTTGGACACATCATGCGAAGAGAGAGATCATTAGAGAAAGACATTATGCTTGGCAAGATAGAAGGTCAACACAAAAGAGGAAGGCCAGCAATGAGATGGATCGATACAATAACAGCAGCTACGGGTACCAGTCTGTCAACAATGAGCCGCCTGACTGAAGACCGAACACAATTTAGGATAGCTATCCAGAGGGTCGCCATGAGTCGACTCCGACTCGACGGCACTTAACAACAACAACATCGTCTTTTCCATCATAAGCTTCACATTAACATTATATAGCTGAGCATTCTGTTCTGGAATTTGAATGCCTACGTATTGAATCTGCCTGTCGGCCTATACTAAGGGGAGAGCGCCCTTCCACTGTTTGCGTACGCAGGCCCCAGCATCCAACGCCAAAGACTTGGCTCTATTTATTTTCAATCCAGAGAAAGTTCCAAATTTCTCAATCTGCTGTAGCGCCAGCTCCAACAACCTCTGGGGGTTCATTAGGCATAACATATCATCATCCACAAAAGCACTAATTTTTATTCCCCCCTTTTTCCACGTTATCCCCTGTATCTCTTCCAACTGCAATAAAGTTGTTAAGAAGGGCTCCAACTGGAGCACAAACAGTAAAGGCGATAGGGGGCATCCTTGCCCTGTCCCTCTTTGTAATGTAAAAGATTCCGAGTTCTCTCCCCCTACTGCTATGTATGCCAAGGGGTCCGTGTATAGTACCCTCACCCATCCTACAAATGCCCCTGCAAAACCAAACCTGTGTAACACTTCGAACATGTACTCCCATGAGACTCTATCAAATGCCTTTTTGGCATCCAAGCTGACTAGGAGTAATGGGGTTTCCTTCTGCACACATCTCTCCATCCCCAGTATTACTCTGCTTATATTCAGGGACGCTTCCCTACCTTGTACAAACCCGGACTGATGAGAGCCTATTAATCTCGGGAGAAGAGCTTGTAGTCTTCCTGCCATGATGGAGGCCAAAATCTTCAGATCGTAATTTATTAATGAAATCAGCCTATAGGAGGCTGGGTTCTCCGGATCCTTACCTGCTTTATTTATAAGGGAGATGGAGGCCGTCCGCATATGTCTTGGGAAACCCTTAGCCTCCAGTGCCTCTGCATACAGAGCCGCCAACATGGGAGCCACCCGAGGCTCCAACATCTTATAGAATTTTGATCCGTAGCCATCTGGCCCAGGCATCTTGTGAAGCTTTCCTGCTCTAATAATTTTCTGAATTTCCCCACCGGAAATAGGCTTATTTAGCTCTAATAAGTCCTGCTGGGTCAACTGTGGTAATTGAATCTTATCTAAAAAGATTTTTTCCTGTTCTCTATCTTCCTCCTCTGGAGTATACAGCTTTTTATAAAATTGCCTAAAGACCTCAGCCACTCTCTTTGCCTCATATTGCTTAGTCCCCTCTTTATCTCGGATGGTAGCTATCAGCCTTGTGCTCCCCCACTCTTTCACTAGTCGTGCTAAAAGTCTACCTCAGCGGTTCCCGTAACGAAAAAATTGGTGCCTATAATATTGCATCTCATATACTGCCCTCTCTTGCAACAAGTTGTTTAATTTCCTTTGGACCTCCAAGTAGTTCTGCAATGTTACCCCTGTAAAATGCTCTAAGGTCACCCTCTTCAGTTCTTGTAGATCTTGTGTCAGCTGCAACATACCATCATTAATTTTTCTCTTTTCTCTTGCTACGTATGCGATCACATGCCCCCGCATCACCGCCTTTCCCGCTTCCCACAATAGTGCCACCGATTCAGTGGAGTCCTCATTATATCCTAAGTACTCCTCCCATTTCTGTTCTAAGAATTTCTGAAATTCCAAATTTTTCCACATATGTCTAGGGAATGATCATCTATAGTGTCCAGACTCTATTCCTTACTAATCTATCCTCACCATTGCGTGATCAGATACTACAGTTGGTTCAGTCGCTGCATTAAGCACCTTCCCAAAATCCTTTTTGGAGACCAGTACATAATCAATTCTAGACCATGTTTGATGGACTCTCGACAGATGCGTGTAATCCCTTTCCCCTTCATGTAATGTTCTCCAGACATCTACCAATCCTCACATTTGGCACAGATAGCTCACTCCTCTCTTATTTCACCCTCCTCCACCTCGTGAGTTAGATTTGTCTAGCTCTGGGTCACATGGGCAATTAAAATCTCCTGCCAGCACTATCGGGACCTTTGGCGCAATTTAAATTTTCTGCAGCAGGCTCTGGAAAAATTTATGATCATACACGTTTGGTGAATATATGTTGCCCAAAAGGATTTCTTCTCTATTCAATCGAGCGTGCAGTAAAATAAACCTCCCCAATGGGTCCATCTTGTCTCTTAATACCCCCACCTGGATCCCTTTTTTTTTTTTTTTTTACTAGTATCGCTACCCTCCTCTTTCTCCCCCCCCCCCGATGCTGCGTACACTTGACCCACCCAGTCCCTCTTCAGCTTAGCATGCTCTTTTGCATTCAGATGGGTCTCTTGCAAAAGGGCCACTTGGGCTTTCCCTTTTCTCAGCGCTTGCAAAACATTTGTATGTTTTATGGGGGTACTTATGCCCCCTACATTCCAAGTGATAATACATGTCAGGGGTCTCATTAATGCCACTTATCTTTATTATTTCTCACAACTGCCCTACCTAGCATTTTCAGTTTTGCTCGAGGTTGCCCAGCCTCAACCCCCAGCAGAATCCAATTAGCTTGGTCCCCTCCTTCTTCTTTGAGTCTTACCATTAAATAAGCCATCTCTAAATCCTGTCTCTTCACTCGTTTTATTTGTCTACTCCTCCCCCCTCCCCTTCCCCCCCCTTCATGGTCCTGCTTCATCTCCCCCTCCCCCCTCTCTCTTCCACCCCTTCTTTGCTCCATAAAAGTTCTCATTTCCTACCCACAGCACTTCCTAGCTGAGGAATTAGTCCCCCCAACCGGCGCTGCAGGGCTGCCTCAACATCATATCCTTCTACCCCCTGCATCTGAACTCTGTTCAATGTCTGTAAACACAACCACACACACCCACACACAACTAGTTAATGTCTTCATAACAACTCAACACTAATCAAATAAAACTGACACCGCATCAAGTCCATTGAGACTCTGGGCTCTTATGTCCACATACAGTTCCATCCAAAGTTCCAAGTGTCCGCCGGTCTGCACACATCACTTTATTGCTTTTGTGCTCTTTGGCCACTGTAGCCATTAGTTCTTTCACGTCGTGGCTCTCTCGTCTGATGCCTTTGTGTCCAAATCCAACAGGAATTTCTTTGCCACCTCAGGCGAGTTGAACACGTGGCTCCAACCCACGTTCGACACGTGCAGGACGGCAGGGAACGCTAACAAAGCACACTTTTCTTTAGAATAAGGCCGCACAGATTGGTGTGAACTCCTTCCTCTTTGCTACTACCCATGCAGAGTAATCCTGAAAAATCAGGATTCTGTGGTTCTCTAGTAGTAAGTCTCGCTTCCTCCAATATGCCTGGAGCAATTGAGCTTTATAGTAAAAGTTGAGCACCCTGGCGATTACCACCCTAGGGCATTGTCTCGACTCCATTTTGGCTCCCATCTGATGAGCCCACTCAACTTTAATATCCCCGATTAAGGCGCTCAGTCCCAGTTCCTGGGGTAACCATTTTTCAATTAACATTTGATCGGTTGTAGATTTGGGGACCCCCACTATTCGCAGGTTGTTCCTCCTTGACCAGTTCTCTAGGTCATCTACTTTTTCCAACAGGGCCTCAATTTTTAGACGTTGTGCCTCATTCACTTGAGACCTCCTCCCTTCTTCATCCTCAGAGTGAATCCCTTTATAGCAACAGGAAAAAATAAAAATAAACATAACTATCTCTTTATCTCAACAAATAGGGGTGACTTAAATGGAGCAGTGGGTACACCCCTAAACAAAGGCATGGGGAGGGGTGACCTGCATGGAATGGCAGGTGCCCCTACTCTTGCTGCCTTACTGGACAGACTAGATGGACCATACTGGTCTTTATCTGCCGTCATATAGTATGTTACTATGTAAGAAAACTGAAGCCTTATTCATAACAAAGAACACCACTTTTTCTCCTCCAACCACCTTAACACTAAACAATACTCAAGTAAAAGTTCAACCAGAAGTGAAATACCTTGGCATCATCCTCTATCAACACATCACCTTTAAAGAGCAAATAAACAAAACTGCCAAAGCAGTTTAGCTCAAAGCCAAAACCTTGCAACACCTCCGACTGCTCCTTGATACTCCAGACTTTCGCTCAGCACTCCCAGCAATATCCTCCCCCACCTTGATTATTGCAGCTCTGTCTACCAAGGTTTTCCATAATCTACTCTAGTCCCACTATCCACAGCTCTACATACAACAGCACGTATTCTGCAAGGAGCATCAAAATACAAACACATCACACCCATCCTCAAGCAACTCCACTGTTGTCTTTTTTAATTATTAGATTGCATTTTATAGTATTACATCTACAATATATTTATTGCGGCATACCAATAGTGTAAGTATTTTAGTTAGTTTTTCAATGACTAATTTATGTATGTCTGTCTTCCCACTCTGCGTTTGGATTTCCCTTTATTTGATTCATTATCTTTTACTGTTTATGAATGCATTTATATTATTTATTCACTTTTATTCGTTCATACGAGCATTTGATTACATATATGCTTTGATTTTATTGTCTGTATGTTTTTAACGTTTTTATGTTGTATAACAAGGCATTGTATAAGAATGTTTTAATTTTTGATTTTTATATTAAATTATTGTACTGTCTAGCTATGTGCCCCCTGAAGAAGGCGACAGCCGAAACGCGTAGGGGTTTCAATAAACCTATCTCACCTATACACGTCTCTCGCTCCTTGTGTTTCTTCTGGACTCTATTGCGAGAGTAAGGGCTCCTTTCTGTGTTCCCTGGTAGATCTACAGCCCATAGGAGTATTCCCTGATGAATTGCATAGGAGCAGAGTGTCATCGCTTCGTGGCAGAGGGTGCGAGACCCCATGGCCCCCTGCTTGTTCATGTAGAACATTGCTATTTGATTGTCTGTTTGGATCAGCACAGACTGGTGCCTCAGGCGGTGGAAAAATGCTCAGAGGGCTAGATATATTGCCCGAAGCTCCAGGAGGTAGATCTGCTGGTTGCCCTCGGACTTATGACCAGCTGCCTTAGGTGCAAAGTTCCTCGCAGTGGGCTCTCCATCCCAGAAGGGAGTCGTCTATTGTGAGGACCCTTTGAGGACTTGGAGTTTGGAAGGGCATTCCTGCTTGAAGGTGTTGTGGATTTTGCCACCAAGTCAGAGATTCCACCAACTGGTGGGTCACTTAGACTCTGTCTTGGAGGCGGGCCATGGCCTGTGTCCACTGGTTTCAAAGGCACCACTGAACGATCCTCATGTGCAGACGGGCATCTGGGGTGACATGGACCGTGGAGGCCATGTGCCCGAGTAGGCGCAGTAGAATCCGAGCTGACACCAAGGGAAGGTGTCGTACATCTGCAGCTAGTGTCCTGAGGCGGTCAACACAGTCCAGGGGGAGGAAAGCCTTTGCCTGAACAGTGTTCAGTTTTGCCCCTATGTACTCCAGACATTGTATCGGGAGGAGGTGGGACTTAGGATGGTTTATTACAAAACCCAGATGTTGTAGGATGTGGTGTGTGCCGTAGCTTGTTGCACCTCCGTGGCCGTGCCTCCTTTTATGAGCCAGTCATCCAGGTAGGGGAAAATGAATACTCCCAGGAGGCGGAGGTAGGCGGCCACTACTGCCAGACATTGGATGACGACACTGGGGGCGGACACCAGGCTGAAGGGTAGTACTCTGTACTGGTAGTGGCCTCCCCCCCACTGTGAAGCGAAGGTACTGCCTATAGCTGAGGTGAATGAGGATGTGGGTATAGACATCCTTCAGATCCAAGGAGCATAGCTAATCTCCCTGCTGGAGATAAGGCAGTAATGTTTCCAGGAGGAGCATCTTGAACTTCTCCCTCACTAGGAACTTGTTCAGGATCCACAGGTCCAGTATGGGCCTTAGGCCCCCTGTCCTTTTTAGCACGAGGAAATAGCTGGAGTAGAACCCTTTGCCCTTGAGATGTTGGGGTACTGGTTCCACCACCTTGTCCTCGAAAAGGCCTGTGAGTTCCTACAGAAGGTGGTCCCGGTGAAGGGGAGACCTGGGAGGCTCTCCTGGAAAGAAAGGGGGGGGTGTTTGTGGCAGGTGGAGAAGGTAGCCCTCCTTGACCACCTGAAGTGCCCAGGATTCAGTGGTGATGGCTGGCCACCTATGGGCATACTGGATCAGACGTCCTCCTGTGGGCTGCTGTCCTCCTTGGGGTAGAGAGGCTATGCCCAAGGAGTAAAAAAACTTCCCCCAGGCTGGGCTGGAGCAGACGCCTGGGGTTTGGGAGCCTTCTGCTTAAAAGGGCCTTGCCTATGTCCCTTGGCCTGCTGACCCTGCTGGAGAGGCCTGAAAATGTGCGTAATGTTTGTAAGCAGCTTCTTTCCTCAGGTAGAAGGTCTTTTTGCCCAAGCCTTTCCATTGGAGAGGGCCAGCAGTCTTTTTGGAGCTTGGTCATTGTCACAAACTGTCTCCAACTTGGTGGCCTTTTCCATCATGGGTTTTCCAAAGAGATTCTCCTCTTGGCATGGGACATCGACCAATTTGTCCTAAACTCATTGCTCGAGGTCGGAAGACTATAGCCAAGTCTGGCAATGAACACCGATGCCCACGGCAGCTACTCTAGTCGCCAACTCGAAGCCATCATAGGCTGCTTGTCATGATTTTGGAGCACTCAAGGAAAGCTTTGGCCAGGTTCTTGAATCGCTGTAGGGGTTTCCTTGGAGAGACCAGCTGAGAACCCGGCAAACTTCATCAAGTCTCTCAGGTACATACCCATGTACAGCTGGCAGGCATAGATGCAGCCAATGAGCATCAGGTCCTGGTAGTACTTTCTGCCGAGGGTATCCAAGGTGCAGGCTTCCCTCCCTGTGAGCACCAAGAAGTGCGTCTTCTGGCATGTATGATGGCATCTCCCAAAGGCTTTCTTTGAAAGCTGGCAAGATGCTTCTGCGAGGGCTCCATCTGCGCTGACATCACCCATATGTGAGGAATGACTTCCTGCTTGTTCCCAGAGAAATCTTTTTTTTGTTGTATGCTTTTGAACATACTATTAAAATATTATGACAACATACAGTTGGAATATTTCCAATTATTTCTCAAGATATTGTACACAGCATACCTAAAATGCAAGGGTGCTAATAATTTGACCACGAGTCATATCTTAGACATGCTGAATTTCCCACAGTAGTTATATTTTAACAATAAATTCCCCCCTCATCCTCTACCCCCTAAATTTATCTTTCAGCTGTAAAGCATTTTTCAATACTAGTATTAGTCTCCTGCAATATTCTTTATTGATGTTCTCAGTAACTTGTGCTGTAATGTTATATATCTTCTTCAACTCCTAGCATTTATACTGTATACACCTTCCTGCTCAACATTTTTTTGTTACAGTTTTCAGAAATAGGGAGGTTTTCAGGTACATAGTTTTGCTTTAAGGAAAGTCATCTTAGCACATCAGTCCAGGTCAAATGTCATTCTGATGTTATGAGAAAAATTCTTCACTACTTGATGTTGGTTCCACTAAGTGACAAAAATCAATAGTAAAGCTTCTAGTCAACGTAGTCTAGCCTAGTTCACCTACTATTTGCAGTTATCTAAACATCAAGTAGTTAAAATTACTCAATGGAATCCGTTTCAAACATAAGAGGTGCTATACTAGGTCAGTTAAAAAGGTCCGTTAAATCCAGCATCATCTGACAGCAGACAATTCAGGTGCATAGCAAGATCTGAAGTAGATTAATTCCTTATTGTTCAAACTGAAATAAGTGGGATCTTTCCAAGCCTATATGACTAATTATGGTCTATGGACTTTTCATCCAAGAACTTATCTAAACTCTTATGTCCAGCTATACTAACTGCCTGTATCACATCTTCTGACAACGAATTCCACTGCTTAATGTTGAGTGAAAAAAAACAAAGAAACCACTTTCTCTGATTTGTTTTAAATGCGCTATTAGTTTCATGGAGAGCCCCCTAGTCTTATACTATTTGAAAGGGTAAACCAGTCATTCCCTATTTACCATAATTTTCTGTATCTCCTCTTGGGAGTGGAGGAGTAGTCTAATGCTTAGAGCACTGGCTTGGTAACCAACAGACCAGGGGTTGACTTCTACTAGCACTCCTTGTGGCCTTAGGCAAGTCACATAACTCTCCATTACCTCGGAAGAAAGGCCTGACAATGTACTTCTGGTCACACTGCTAAGGAACCTCTGGGTTGGTAGGAGTCAGCATGGACTCAAAGGCACATTGCATTTTGCACATCTCCTCTCAATCATCTCTTTTCAAAGGTGAAGAGCTCTAACTTTAGTCTTTCTTCATAAGGAAGCAGTTTCATCTCCTTTATAATTTTGGTGACTTTTCTTTGTATCTTTTCTAATTGTGCTATATCTTTATTGCAATAAGGCAATGAGAACTGTACAAAATACTCAAGGTGTGATCACATTATAGTTCCAGAGGTACTATGGGGGACATGCTCAAAATCATTTATGCGGCAGAAATGCTGCTGACCAGGATATTTGGCAGCACTAACCCAGTTAGTGTTGAAGATCCCTTGCTACCCGGGTTAGACACCCCAGTGTTATCCAGGTAGTGCCAGGGCATTCTGCGGGCAGAGCAGGAACAGCATCACTGACTATCTGGTCAGTGGCAATTTTCAGCCACTAACCTGAATGTCAAAATGCATGTCAGGACATGTGAAAGACGATCCTAACTTTATGCAGTTTTGAAATCCAGTTAGTGGCTGAATATTGGTATTGACAGAGTCCAAAGCTACAATTCGGGCAAACCAGATATTCTGTAGTGTTGAATATCCAGTTTTAATTTAAAGTGGTAGCCAACCAGCCATCCGCTTTAGTAGTGTTGGCCACTGCCTCTGAATATGCCTCCCTATATTTTTATTTTCCATCCCTTTAGGAATAATCCCTAACAGTATTTGCTGCCATGCACGAGCTGAAGTTGTCAACGCATTGTCCACAATGACTCCAAGATACTTTTCCTGGGTTGCGATCCCTAATATGGAATCCGGCATCATGCATCTCTAGTTAGCAGTTTGCACTTGCCCACATTAAATTTCATTTATCATTCAGACACCCAAGTCCCCCAGCAACTCATGCAGCTCTTCATAATCTGCTCATGATTTAATAACTTTAAACTTGCAGATGGCCGATTATTTAATCACCTGTTTCTCTCTTATAGTTATAAATATTAAAAAAGCACTGCTCCCAGTACAGATACCTGAAGGTCTCTCCTACTGAACTTTATCCACTAAGAAAAATGACTATTTAATCCTATGCTGTTTCTTTGCTTTTAACAGTTCCTAATCCATAATAAGGCATTGTATTTTATCCCATGATAGGGATAGAACTTAGTGAAATGCTTTCTGAAACTCCAGATACACTGTATAAACTGGTTCATCCTTTTTCACATATTAACATTTTTAAAAAATATCTAACACATTGGTAAAGCAAGACTTTGCTAAATTCGGGCTAGCTCTGCCCCGTTAAGCCATGTCTTTCCATATGGCCAGTAACTTGTTTTTCAGAATAGCTACTACTAATTTACCAAGCACCAACATCATGCTATCAGTTTGTATTTTCTCGTATCACTCCTAGAGCCCTTTTTAATGGCTGGCATTTCCATGGGTATCCTCCATTCCACCTTAATGATAGATTATGGATGAACAGAAATTGGTTTGCAGTTTCATCTTTGAGTTCCTTCAGAATTATGGAATATATATCAGCCAGTCCTGGTGACATTTTATAGTTGTATTTGCCAATTTGCTTCACTGCATCTTTCAGGTTTACCACAATGAGCTTCAGTGCCTGTCTCAAAGATGTTTTCTGCATGGTATCATATTGACATTCTCTTCAATAAAGAGCAAAGCAATTAACTAATTTCATCTTTCTGCTATGGCCTTATCCTCCCTGAGTGCCGCTTTAGCTCTTCGTCATCCAATTGTTAGAAGGTGACATTTTACCTACCAGTTAATAGCCTTGAGTCCTGCTAGACCAGTCCAGTCAAGCGGGATGTACCAAAACTACAACTCTACTGGGTGGGAAGAAGGCCCAGCAGCTCGCAAAACCCTTGAGCCAAAGGCCGTGTCTACCCATGTATGGACATCCTAGCAGAAATGCTTGACAAAAGTGATGCCCACATTGCAGCCCAACAAATGGATGCAGGAAGGATGCTTGTGCTTGGGTAGAATGGGCACGCAACCCTCTAGAACTGGCCCATTCCGCAATAGATACGCTGAGGCAATGGCCTCCTTAATTCAGCACCCCAAGGTTGACTTGGCTGCCACCTTACCTTTGCACAGGCCAGCAAACAATAGAAAAAGATGGTCAGACTTATGAAGGAAATTAATAACCTTCAAGTACCAGAGAAGCACCCTTTGGACATCCATAAGGCAAAGATCCTTATCCTTCATCAGACACTGCTCCTTAGAGAAGGAGGGCAGGCAGACCACCTCGTTCACGTGAAAGGGAGAAGGCACCTTAGGCAAGAAGGAAGGCACAGTCCAAAAGGAAATGGTCTCCTTTGAAAAAGACAGATAAAGAACTTGGTAAAACAGATTCTGCAAATCAGAAAGCTGCCTTGCTGAACAAATCACAACCAAGGTGACCATCTCAAAACATCAAATCCTTTAAAGTAGCACTCTTCAATGGCTCAAAAGACCCGCCCCAGACACAGATCCCAGAAAGGGATTAAAGACCGGAGGGGAGAATGCCGATCCCAAAACCCCTGGAGAAAGCAAGAGATGTCCTGGAACAACACTAGAGGCTTATCAGCCCCTGGATTTTGGAAACGGGCCAAAGCTGTCACCTGACCTTTCAGGGAGCTAAGGGAAAAGGTCCTTTTCCAGGCCATCCTATAGAAAAGCCAACAGAGGGCACCTTGGCCAATATAAAGCTCCGCACTGTCGCTCAAAGAGGCACAAGATGCGCACATATGTTAGCTTGTTAGATCTCCTCCAGGCTCCAAGCAGGGAGGAGACTACCACTGGAGAGCAGCCTTTATGTACGAGCTGTCTTCTCTCAAGAGCCAAGCTGTAAGTGAGAAGGGAACCAGGTCCTCCAGGACAATTGGTCTCTGCCGCAATAGGTCCCGAAACAGAGGCAACCAAAGAAGAAGCACTTGAAGGAGTTGCATTGGGTCTCCAAACCATGCTCTTCTCAGCCAATCCGGTGCCACCAGATCCATTTTGGGGTGACCCCAGTAGCACAGAATCAACTGAAATGTCTCCTGACTCAACTCCCACTTTCTGGGATCCAGAGAGTGCCGGCTGCGGAAATCCACTTCCATACTGTCCACTCTGGCAATGTACTCAGCCAACAAAAGCAAGGAAGTGGTTCTTCACCCAGGCAAACAGGAGAGCCATCTCCAGAGCTACTCCGGCACCTTTTGTGCCACCTTGCCAACTGACATAAGCCACCACTGTGGCATTGTCCGGAAACATTCGAATTGCCCAGCCTTCGACCAAGGGCCAAAAATGCAGAACAGCCAACCTGATGGCCATTGCTTCGAGGGAGTTGAATGAGCACACCTGCTTCCCTGCAGTTCCAATGGTTCTGGGCCATATGGTTTTGGTAATGGGCTCCTCAGCCTAAGAGACTGGCATCCATCATCAGAAGGATCCAGGAGAAATCATCCAGCGGCATGCCCTTCTTCAAATGACGGTTGCTGCCGCCACCACTGCAGGCTGGCCTTCACCATCTTCGGCAGCAGGAGCCTGCTCTCAAACTCCTGAGAACCTGGGGACCGCAGAGTCAATAGGAATCACTGGAGAGACCACATGTGAGCATACGTCCACGGCACCATCTCTATGGTCACTGACATCAATCTGAGGAACTGAAGATAATCCCAGACTCTGGGAGCCTGCTGCGCACAGAACAGCACCAGGAAATCCAACAGCCTTTTGACTTTCTCCTCTGGCAGGAAAACTCTGCTGACTCACGTGTTGAAACGTGCTCTCAAGAACTCCAGAGACAAAGTCAATAAATGGGTCTTTCCTTGAAGGATTACCCAGCTGATGTTTTGCAAAAGGAATACCACTTGGAATGCCACCCGAGACTCCTCTGAAAGAGAATGAGCCCAGATGAGCCAGACAGGGATGAACACAATCCCTTGGCACAAAAGCGTTGCAGTCACTACCATCATCATGATCTGGGAGAACATCTACGGGGCGGTGGAAATCCCGAAAGGGAGAGTGGTGAACTCATAATGAGAGTCAAGCATAGCAACACACAGATACTTTGCTGATCTGCTTGGATTGGGATATAAAAATATGCCTTGGCCAGATCCAGAGAAGCTAAACTCCCCTTGGTGCATTGCTTGAATCACAGAGCACAAGGTTTCAATCCAGAAATGCAGAATGTGCAAGTGCTTGTCGACCCTCTTGAGGTCCAGAATGGGCCGGAAGGAACCATCTTTTTGGGCACCATGAAATAGGAGTTTCTTCCCTTGCCTTGCTCATCTGGTGGGAAGGGCAATACCACATTTAGATGTGGCAACTTGTACAAGGTGATCCACACAGCGGCACTTGATCATAGACCCACAAGGGGAGATGACAAGGAATCCGGATTCAGTTCTTTGTGTTCCAGGACATAGCTGAACTGAATGTCTAGCACCCAGCGATCCCTAGAAAACCCAGGCCCATACCTGGAAAAAAAAA
This sequence comes from Ichthyophis bannanicus, assembly GCA_033557465.1. NCBI lineage: Eukaryota > Metazoa > Chordata > Amphibia > Gymnophiona > Ichthyophiidae > Ichthyophis > Ichthyophis bannanicus. The sequence goes on from CM066035.1 coordinate 550,054,341, forward strand.
AAGGCAAAGCCTGCCTCCAACTAGAGGAACCAGGGAATGGGCCCCAAGATCTTCAGTGCACAGTCCAAGAGGGTCCCTCTGGAAGGGCCCGAATCCATGGGCTCAAGCACTCCATGAAAGGATTGAGAACGAGCCCAGAGGCAGAGGGGAAGAAAGGTTTTTCCAGGTCGGTAATGACAAAGAGTCTTGAGACGACTGGGAATCCAACCAGCTTGCCCTCAGTGGACAGGTGGAGGCTGACAAGAAGAGGCACCAGCCTGCTTCACAGGCCCCTTGGACCTGTCTTCTGGAAGGCGGTAGGTTTTGTCTTGCCCAGGTCCTTTACCAGCTCCAAACAAACTTCCCCTTAAAAACCAGTTGGGCCAACTGGGCTTTGGAAGATGTGTCTGCTGCCCAGTGCCAGAGCCAAATCCAACACCATGACACTGTCAAGGCACCATGTATGGCTGCCAAACATACCAGGTCATACATAGCATCAGAAAGGGCAGCGTAGCTGACTTCAAAAGAGGTGAAGCACCATCCAATGGAAGAGACTGAATCCACAGGAGCAGGGCTCAAGTCATTAGGCTGGTACATACAGCCAGCTGCAGAAAAGCTGCCACCATGGCGAACTGGCTCCTCAACCACGAATCCACCTTACAGTCTAGAACATCTTTAAAGGCCAATCCACTTTCCACAGATATGGTGGTCTGTCTGGTAACCTCCATGACGTGTGCATCCCCCTTGGTAATGCTAAACCATTCAACATACTCCTCCAGGAGAGCAAAGATCTTATTACATACCCTTAATCCTTTAGACAGGGAGTCGGGAGAGTTCCACTCCGACTGGATTTTCGCACCCCTTCCAGGAGCGGGTATACCTTTGGCTCCTGCTCTGTGTTGGAAGCATCCATCAAGTTTAAGGTGGATGAGACCCTGGCAATCAACACCACCAGCTCCCCCTCCTGGAATAGGCGGATCACTCCGGTCTCTTCTCAGTCTTCAGCAAGAGTACTTCTAAATCTACGTCAGAGCCCTGTACCAAGCCATCTGAATCCAAGTCAGTCAAAATCTTGGGTAGCTTCCAGCTGTTCATTTTCAGGGGGTGCCCCACACTGGGGACAGTCAAAACCAAAAGAATAGGGCTTCCACTCTCTGCCTGCTCCACATGAGTGCATCCAGGGGCACCCAGAGGTCACAGGGTCTGGATTTCCATGCCAGAAGAACCAGGCCTGAAGCAAACAAGATTTTCGGGGAGGACAATCCAGAATCTCTCCTCTCGGAGATGAACCCTCAACACCAGGGGGCACAGCCGCTACAAAGTGGTTCGACTCTAATTTCATGCACGTTAACCCCGTCAAATCCTCCGCAATCTGGTTTTCCTTTGGGCTCCCCTCCCCTAGCTTATCGCCTGTCATGTCCTCCCGCCCCATTCCCCTCGTTCCAACTCTCCGCTACTTAGGTGTCACTCTGGACTCCGCCCTTTCATTCCACCAACACATCTCCTCCGTTATTCGCTCATCTTTTTCCACCTGCGTCGGATCCGGGCCGTCAAATCCTCTCTCCCTCCTTCCTCCGTTGTTACCCTCGTTCTGTCCTTGGTAATAACCAGGCTAGATTATTGCAATGCCATTTATGCAGGCCTCCCCTCTATTCAGCTCCGTCGCCTCCAACTAGTACAAAATACCGCCGCCCGTCTTGTCACTGGTTCATCAGCTCACTCCCATGTCTCCCCTGCCTTCTCACCTTACACTGGCTTCCGGTGAAGTTCCGTTATGTTTTCAAAGTGCTTATTCTCACTCATAAAGCTCTTCACTCCGGCACCCCTCAATACCTTTCGGACATTATCCACCTTCAGCCTTCCCCACGCCTCCTCCGCTCAGCCCACGGTAATCGCCTTTTTCTCCCTCCCCCTGCCCAGGCCCGCCTCGAACTGACACGTCATTCCGCTTTTTTCTTTTTGGGTCCCGCCCTCTGGAACTCACTCCCTCGGTCCCTTCGTCTAGAACCCTCTTATCCCCGCTTTAAGACTCTGCTCAAGACTCACCTCTTCTGCCAAGCTTTCGATCTCTCCCCCCCCCCCGCCGACGGTGCCCCGTCACAGAACCTCGCCCCCCACTCTCCATGATTCCCCCCCACACTGATCCCATCCCTTTTACCTTCTTTTCCCCCCTCCCTCTTGTCCTCCTGCCCTTCTGGGCCTTTCCTCCTTCTGCCTTAATCTGTCCCTCCTGTCCTATCAATTGTTGGCGTTCCCTTTCTGACTTTTGTTTCTTGCAGCCTTATTTTTTTGTATTGTACACCGCCCTAATGCTCCGGCCTGGGCGGTTAATCAAATTTGTAAATAAAGATAAAGATATAAAGATAAAAGATAAAGCACCTAAAGGACAATGAGCGGGCTCACAGCATGGTCACTGGATCCTCTGGACAGCTGGATATCTGTACCCATAACACCATCTGTCACTTCCCGTCCTGAGGCAGGCAAGGGCAGACTAATCGCATCCCCTGGCTGAATGAGGGGGAGCAAGACCTCCAGGGATGACTCAAAGCGCCATGCAAGAAGAGCAAAGTCCAGAATTTGGATAGGAGGCACCTCACGTGACACGGATCAAACATTTCATGGAAGACGAGTTAAGGCAAGAATCACAACAGCACATGCTAAGGCTATGGAGTCCGAAGGCACGCATTAACAGCGCTTTTATTGCGGCATGCATTGACTGATTTAATTGTGGTGCATGTTAACTGCACTTTTATTGTAATGCGCATGGGAGCAGTTTGGGCGGAATGTACGTACAGACTGCAACTGCCAGGCACACGAGAAAATGTTATGAACCTATTCAGAAATGGTGGGAAACTGCCACTGTGCCAATGGTCATCAGCAGTCTGCCCCGAACTGCATCCCAAATAGACGGAACCGGAAGCCACAAACAAGGACACTGACGAGGTCAAACCTTGGTACTCACCCTCAGGCAGAGGATCCATGCCAGGCTCAGCTCTACTCCCATGAAACTATTTTATTGACTTTTGCAGCACTGCGTTTAAGGTGACTGGTAGGAATATTCCTCCGAGAGTCTTCTGCGATCTTCGGGAGAGGGGGGGGGGGAATAGAGGAGGAGGGGGTACTGAGGTTGTGTGAGGCTGCTGCACTCTTTCAGATCCTTCCAATTTTGTGGCTGTTCAACAGGATCTTATCATGATATGAGCATGGAGCTGAACCAAATTTTCCTAGGGCTACTGAAAAGACAACAGTCTAATGTTTATTTATTTAACAGGTTTTATATACCGCTTTATCATTTCAATCAAAGCGGTTTACATTGAAACGTCAACTTGGTAATGTACATTAAACAGGGACATTGATAACTTGGATTTTTCTCAGGCAATGGACTTGCCCAAGTTCCACAAGGAGTGCTAGTGGGAATCAAATGCTGGTCTCTGGGTTCCCAAGCCAGTGTTCTTAACCATTAGGCTACTCCTCCACTCCATGTTGCGCTCAAGTGACAGCATCACCCTCAAAGTGGTCTGTCACGAGCATTTTTATCAATCTTTTCTTCTTAATTTTTCAGATTTTCTTCAGAGAGAAGGAAATCCATTCACCATCTGCTGGATACAAAGAAATACTGACGGGTGGCTGAGGGGAATTCAGGCTTGGGAGTGATGTTATTGAAACCTGGGCTTTTCATTGTTTTTTTGTCTCCACCAATCTGCTGGTAGGGGAACACAACCCACTTGCTGGACTGGTCTAGCAGGATGATAGGGAAATATTTTCTAGATCTTGAAGTTAAGAAATGGAAGAAGGAGAAAAGGAGTGGAGGAGTGGCCTAGTGGTTGGGGCAAGGTACTTCAGGCCGGAAGGTCGGGGGTTCAAATCCCACTAGAGGACAGCAACTTTGGGCCAGAAGGACTGGGGTTTCTAGTCCCACAGGTGCCCTTGTGGTCTTGGGCAAGCCACTTAACCCTCCATAGCCGATGTTCCCTATAAAATAGTTATCTCCAAGTTATAATGCCCTGTTCAATGTAATTTCAGTTTGTTCAATGTAAACCGCACTGATGCAGAATAGCACGGTATATAAGAGAATGTAAATACAATAAAAATATGGAAATTACACTTACCTGGTAATTGTGGTTCCTTGAGTGACTCCAGTTTAGTCCTCAACCTCTGGGTAGTGCACCTCCTCCTGCAGCTTGGAGACTGGGCATGTCAAAGTTGTGACATCACTGGATATAGCCTGCTGGTATCTCCCATCAGCCCCAGTGTACTATTGACAAAGCAGACTCAAAGGAACAACAAATAAGTAGCTATAAGTTAACTTTAACCGTAACGATCACCAGAAGTAAAAACTACACCATCAATCCTTCAACAAGAAGGACCTTCTTTCTCTTTTTTTTTTTTTTTACGTTGACGTCTCTCCATTTTTTTTTCCTGTCCACCCCCTGACCCGGATAAAAGATAAGGAAGGAAAAAAAAAACAGGTCAGGGCACAATACGCACGGCGATCCAGAGACCAAAAGACCTTATCCACTCCTTGAAACTGATGCTGCTCACCATCTGCAAAGAACCTCTGATCTGAACACCCCTCGGGCGGGAATGAGGACTAAACTGGAGTCACTCAAGGAACCACAATTACCAGGTAAGTGTAACTTCCATTTCCTCATCATTCCTCCAGTTTAGTCCTCAACCTCTGGGATGTATCTGAGCAGTAAACATTGGGAGGGATCTTATCACCAGATCACAACCCCTCCGACTCGAAACCGGCATCAGTCGCTGTCGGCCCTTGAGGCGGAAGAGCTTACCATAAACAGAAAGAGCGAACCAAGTGTCCACTCAACGAACTTCCACTGGCAGGCACAAATGCGCCCCGTTCAGTATTTATTTTATTTATTTATTTGTGTGCTTTTCTATACCGCCCCTTCCAGAGATCAGGGGCGGTTTACAAGGAACTTAAACAATATAGCAAACAGTGCAATATTGCATTACATTAAACATTAAGTGAACATAAGAACTAGATTACATAAGAACTAGGTTACAAGGAAAACAATGTGTAGGTTATTAACATAAGAACTTAAAGGAACATTAAACTATGTTACAAAAGAACCAAAGTGTAGATTATTTACATGGTTGACAAAAACTATTTATAATAGTTATTTGTGGTCATAAGTACAGTGTTGGGAGGAGGACTATTTTGAATGGATATTAAAATGAAGTCTAGAATTAGGTGGGATAGACTTGTGTTTGGTTAGTTGTATATTCTTGTGTAGTAAATTTGATTTCAGGTTGTAGTTTGCTGTAGTGTTGACTAAATAGGTAGGTTTTAAGTTCCTTCCTGAAAGAGGTAAGATCCTTAATCTCTCTTAGGTTTAGTGGCAGTTTATTCCATTGGCTGGGAGCATAATATGAAAAAGCAGTGTTGGTGGTTATTTGTTTTGATTTTCTCATGGCAATGGGAATTAGTAGCATGTTGAGGTTAGTTTTTCTTCTAATTCTGTTTTCTGGTGGAGTCTGGAGTAGAGTTGCCAACTGTGATGGGGCTAAGTCATTAATGAGTTTAAAAGTGGTGACAAGTGTTTTATATTGAATCCTACTATAGATAGGAAGCCAGTGGAGAGCGTATAGGATGGGAGAGATGTGATCGAATATTTTGGCTTTCACAATGATTCGAGCAGTGACATTCTGAGCTCTTTGAAGGATGTGTAGATTCTTTTTGGATGTTCCTTGGAGTATGCCATTGCAGAAGTCTAAATGTGGCATAATGAGAGCCTGGACAACTGTTCTGAAATCGTTGATGTCAATGAGGGGTCTGAGTTGCTGTATGGTTCTCAGTTTGAAAAATATAGTTTTGGCAGTCTGTTTTATGTGGTTAGTCATGCTTAGGGTTTTGTCTAGTGTAGCTCCAAGGTATTTAATTTCAGATTTGACTGGAAGAGTAATGTTCATAAGGTTGATGGTAGTTGGAGGGGTGAAGGTGGTATTTCTGGTTACGAAAAGTGCTTCAGTCTTTTTGAAATTGATATCCATATGGATTGAGTGGAGCCATTGTTTAGCTTCAAAGAGGCAGGTGGCGATTTTGTTGAAATTAAGGTTAGCTATGTCCAAAGGGGCAAACAGCATGATGTCGTCTGCATAGATAAAATATTTTAGATTGTGGCGTTGAAAGATTGCACAAATAGGTTGCTTGCACTCCAGCCGACAGAGATCTAAAGTCCACCGGCGTCGAACGATCCTACCACAGATATGCTGTGTCAAATGCTCCTTTAATCCATCCACAATGGCTGGAATCGCCGCAGACTTTTTTTTTTTTCTCAGGGATTGCCGAATACACGAAGAGACTGGGCGACCTGAGGAAATTTTCTGAAGTTATAATATGGCCAAACCACCCCCTTTATGTCCGGGTAGCGAAAATCACTGTCCTAAACGTTCCCCTCCCATGACTCGAGAAGTGGACGAGGAACCGTTGGATTTAAGAAAGACGGAGAATCCCCCTGTTGGCGAAACAGCCGAACCTGGACGCAGCACCAGCTGTCCTCTTGACAAAGGGACGAAAACCATGACTCTTGACCCGAAATAGTCTAAATCTACAACATTCGCCTTGCCGAACCGATGGCTACCAAAACTCCTTCTTGAAGGTCAAGTCCTTAACCGATGCCTGGAGGCAGGACTCTTGAGGTTCCTTAGCTACTGCCCCTAGAACCAAGGGCATAGCCCACGGCGGTACCGGGAATCTACAAGGGAACCACCGCCTGGTGAATGCTTTAAGAGAAGGCACCACCTCAAGAAGCACAGCGAGAGCTACGTCCTGAGTTCGGTGTCGTCCCTTAAAGAGCAGGTCAATCTGAGGGCCGTAGTACATGGGGGCCCCCAGGGCCTTTTGCAACCTACTGTTGCATCTCATCCTGCAGGTTCTGCTCCCATTACCGCCTTTTGCATGCAGTTCAGGCAGACACCTGCCCCCGAGACCACACCACATCGGGGACTGCACATCTTGAGGATTTTTTAGATTGCACTGTAGTGTTGCATCTTAAAGATATGAAATGGCCTCTGCCCTGATCCAATCAAACTGACACATTCTCTAAGTTTACGTTTTTATTCTAAAACTACTAATGGCTCTAAGGGAGTACAGCTTTCCTCACCAGCAATATTACAGATTTAATAGGTACATAATCTGGGCTAAGAGACAAGAGATGATCATGTCAGGTTACACACTGACCATAGCCAAATAAAAGGATTTAATTGGCTTCCTATACACCATCTTTCAAAGTACCTACATTTCTTGTATGCAGGTACTTCCCGTTTTCCATAGCGCTGTAGCTGCTACCAACCTATATGCAGCATTTTATTTAACCATTTTTTAAATTTAATTTTTATTTTTTTTTAACACACCTCTATTTCTGCCTCTGACTCTCCATCAGACCCTTCTCAGGAGAAAGCAACAAAGTATCAACCAGCTGCCTATTAGATCAGCTGACTAGGCACACAGCACTGTCCTGAGCTATCCTGTCTATAGTCATTCAGGCCACTAATGGAACGCTCAAAACTCATGTCCGTCAGACTCTTATCACTCTTGTCCCGCAGAAACCTAACACCAAGGAACATATGCAGAAGCTGCGCGTCCTCGCCGCCGTGAGTATCCGAACTCCACCAAAAGGACATTATATGCGCCACACTGTCTGTGCTTCTCCTTTCATGGTTACATTTCATGTACCGTCATATTGGTGGGCGCAGGCCATCGTCGCTGAGTTGCCGGAGAGCATGCGGACCGCTCGACCTGTCTCTGTAGTTACGAACCTTTCTATCAGAAGTCCATCCGCTCTGAGCGCTAGCCTCAGGATGGCGAAGGGATCCCTGCAATGTGTTCCTCATCTCGCGAGACTCACATCCATACACCAAGGGAGCTACGCTGGCTGTTCCAGAAACATTCCTTCTTCTTGAGATCTGGGGAACCAGTGCCAACAAAGGAACTGCCTGAACCGTTGATTATTCAGCAAGTCAAAACGACGCAGCTCGCAGCAAAGGAGGCGTCCCCACAAATGGCCAGAAAACTGGCCCATGGACCAACCCTCCAGGGCACCGCCAGTGTTCCCAACCCTCAACGGGAGCTCCACCCTGCAGACGCCGGAACGGACTTGAAACAGCGCACTCGCTGTCGAGTATCATGAACTCGAGGCCCCGGCAACTTTGAGCGTCTAACCGCCCCCCCCCCCCCCCAGAAACTAAAGATCCTGGGATGGAACGAATCAGTTCTTGGTCATACTGACCATCGGTATCAACTAGGCTGTTACTGGAACGCTCTCGGTGTCAACATTAGCCCGAAGCAATCACTCGCGGAAATATGGATGAACCAGAACCCCTTGCTGTGCAATGCTAGGGACCTGATAATGCCTCCCCAGGAAGAGCGACCCGCAGTAACTCTTTGAAGAGTCGCTCTGATTGGGAAGTGGGGATACGCCCCCAAGAGAATGAAGGAAAGTGAAGCACTCTGCCTGGCGAACTGCCCCAATGAACTTACAATCTTTCCCACCGAGACCACTGCCACAACCTGCCCTTGGCGGACCAACATCCCTCATAAGGCAAACTTTCCTTACCAACCCTAGCAGAAGTCATAGACAAACCCCTCTGGCATTGGTAAGCTGAAGAGCGAGCCGAACCTCACTCCTTGCCTCTAGGCCTGGGGTCACCAACCTCCAGAGGGCCACGGGCCGCACAGCCGACTACTGGGAGCCTCGTGGGCCGCACCCCCCTTCTCCCCGCCCCCGCGAAAAAAAACAACAAACGCAAAATTATGAAAACAATGGCTGATCACCTTTATTGAATTTAATGAGATGGCTGATGATTCATGCTAGCAGACAAACGCTTAAAGTCCGGCTTCACAGATGACACTGACAGGAGAAGGGACGCTTGCAGGTGGTCGTCGGTGAGCTGCGAGCGCGTGGATACAATGGCGGGAATCCTTGGCGGGCCGCACATAATGTTAACCAGGATAGAGCCTCACGGGCCGCACGAAGGGACCTCGTGGGCCGCAGGTTGGTGACCCCTGCTCTAGGCAAAAGGGTTCAGGCACTACTGCCTTCCAGCCAGACTGGGGGCCATGTCTGCGAAAGGAACCAAATCCCTTGTATCCCGAAATTCCAGAGCAAACTCGCTCCCCTAAGAACAATGATTTCCTTTGCCAGAGGCGGATCCTAGTCCCTTGATTGAGCTAGGCCTGTACCTCCCTAGCATCCCAACGGTTGAGGTCTCCTCACAGACTGCTGAGCCCATCCGTAGATCCATACCTGCAAAGGTCACTGGCTGTCCGCAACATACAGTACCTATAGGGAGGTCCAACAAAGAAAACCAGCATCCCCGACTCCAGCTTCTAACTGCTAGACAATGCCCAGGGCATATGATTGAGAATCGCTGTTAACAGAGCCTAAAACGCCCCCCTCCCTCCGGCCGAAGGTAAGAGGAGAGGTCAGCTCCTCTTGTAGTCCATTTTGGTTTTTTTGCTGCATATAAAGTTTGCAGGATTATTCTCCTTTCCTTGTCCAATAAAGGATTGTACTGTGTATTACAAACATATGGTCATTAACAAGAATTTCCTTAGTGTGTAAATTCTCGTCACTCTTTATTTATTTATTTAACCAGTTTTCTATACCGCCTTATCCTTCAATCAAAGCAGTTTACATTATGTAATTACTGCAAACATGTACTGGATATATTCCCTTGTCCCCAAAGGGCTCACAATCTATGTGTACCTGAGGCAAGGAGGGTTAAGTGGCTTGCCCAAGGCCACAAGGAGTGCCTATAGGACAAGAAACCCCAGTCCCTCCAGCCCGAGATTGTTGTCCCCAAGTGGGACTTGAACCCCCTGCTCTCCTTGCCTGAGGTACTGTGTCCTAACCACTAGGCCACTCCTCCTTTAAAAAGAAACCAGATTAATGATTTCCCAACTGGGAAAATAGGCTGCGGTCTCTGCAAAGATATCGCATTTCAGATTTTTCCCCCTTATTTAATCATTTATCTTGAATTGAAGTACCTGTTACATATTGTGAGTCTTAAGAGACTCACTTAGTAACTGTTTATTTATTTATTTATTTATTTAACAATTCTTTTATACCGCGCTATTACAGTCAGTGCGGTGTACATTGAACAAGAAACATACTACAATGCATACAAGTAACATTGAGTTTTACATTGAACAGGGAACTTCAACAATAGGACAACCGGGGGAACTATGTACAGATTAACTTAATGGTATATACAGTAATAAAACTCGTTTGGATATTGCAATGTGGTTCGCTAATAGGACTAGAGAGAAGGTTGATCAACTAGCCCTTTTCAGGTTGTATTGAGGTGCTAGTTTTGTTAATGTCTAGGTTGACTTCTGGGTAGCATTTTGTGAACAAGTGGTATTTCAGTGCTTTTCTGAATAGGATTAGGTTTTTGATAGCACGGATTTCGTGAGGTAGCGCATTCCAGTTTAGAGGTGCAAATAAGGAGAAGGCCCTGTTGGAGGTGGCCTTAGTGCACTTCGTTATTATTTTTGGGACTATTAAGGTGTTCATTGATGTGGTTCTCCTTTTTCTGTTTTCCAGGGTGCCATGGATAAGCTTGCTGATTGGCGTAGGGGGGTAGTTATTTAGAGCCTTAAAAGTAAGGACTAAAGACTTATATTGGATTCTGGCATGTAAAGGTAACCAATGCAGTTCTTTCATGATGGGTGTTATATGGTCAGATCTTGATGAGCCGGAGAGGACTCTGGCGGCTGTATTCATGGCTAGGCGGAGCGGATTTAAAGTTGATTGAGGGAGGCCATGAAGGATGATGTTGGCAAAATCCAGGTGTGGGAGGACTAATGCCTGGAAGGTTGTTCGGAAGTCTGTGGGATCTAGTAGGGAGCGGAGGTGACGTAGCGATTTGATCTTATAATATATAGTTTTTGTGATGTTCTTGACATGCGTTGTCATATCCAAGTGCTGATCCAATGTGATGCCGAGGTAACGGATTGTAGCTTTTGATTTCAGCTCTATGTTGTTGACGAGTAGTGATGGAGGAGGTATGAACTTACGGTTCCTTGTGACAAAAAGAACGTCAGTTTTGTTGTGATTAATCCGAAGGTTTTGTGATTGCAACCATTCGGCTACAGCTTCAAAACAATTGATTATTGGGGAGAATACTGGATGTTCAATTGTGAACGGCATATATAGGAGGATGTCATCTGCGTAAGCGAGACATTGTACGTTAAAGGATCTGATCAAGTCACATAACGGCTGCATGTAGATATTAAACATTAGTGCCGATAAGGACGATCCTTGGGGTACTCCCTGTGATTGCAGGAATGGTTCTGAGGATGCGTGGCCTGTCTTTACTTGTTGCCACCTGTTCGATAGGTAGGATTTACACCATTCGAGTGCTGTGCTTTGAATCCCCTTATCTTTCAAGCGTTGCAGGAGTATGTCATGACTCACAGAGTCGAAAGCGGCGGAGATGTCCAGGAAGATGAGGACGAAACCCTGTTGAATGTTATTTATTCCTGTTACCAGAACATTGAATAGGGTTGTAAGGACTGTGTCGACTCCATGTGCTTCCCTGAAGCCATGTTGAGATGGATCTAGTGGTGCTTCAGAGTCGATATGATGTTGGATTTGTTGTTGGGCGGCCTTCTCAATGATTTTTGCAAGCTGTGGGATGCTCGAGATAGGCCTGAAGGATTCAACCTTGGATGGGTCCAGTCTATTATTCTTCAGTAGGGGCTTGATGGAAGTGTGTTTCAGACTCTGCAGGAATGAACCTGTTGAGAAGGACTGGTTAAGTATTTTGCTCAATATTTGACTGAGGTCATGTCGCATGTCCTTGATCCAGCTGGCTGGACACGGGTCATTAGGAGCTGTACTAGGATTGATTGAGGCAATAATGTTCACAACCTCTCTGTTTGATACAGTGGAGAAATTGTGTAGTGGCATTGCATGGGATTCCTTAGGTGAAGTGGAGGCGTTGTTGACATTTATGTCTGTGTTGGTTTTAATCAGCTTTGATTGCAGGTAGTTTGCGTAGTTCTGCGGCTGAGGCATAGGGGGTTGTGCTGAGACCGGTTCTCCTGTTATGGACTTTACTATGCTGAACAATGCATGTGGTTTATTGATGGAGCGTTTTATTAAGCCTGTGTGGTAAGTTTTCCTGCTTTGTGTTATCTTTGCTCGGTGGGTAGTTAGGTATGAGCTGTATGCTGCCAGCGCCTCAGGAGAGTGAGTTCGTCGCCATTGTCGCTCAAGTTTGCGTAGATGGTGGAGAGATGTACGAAGGTCTGTGGAGAACCATGGAGTATGTTCACGTTTTCGAATTCTCTTTTCAGTGAGTGATGGGCAGGAGGCAGCTCTCAGGTTTTCATCCCATTTGGATATGAGATCATCTAAATCCATGGTTGTGTTGGCCATGAGAGGTCTGAGATTCTCTAGGACTACGCTCTGGTTGAGTGGTCTAAAGCGGGTTGTGTGGGTTCCAGATGTGTTAGAAGACTTTCGGGTTTTGTGGGATGTGTTAATGGGTATATTGAAACTGAGGTACGACCAGGGTACTGGTATTACAAAACAAAACTGGTATTACAAAACAAAACTGTTATAAACAAAACTGGCAGAAGAGGCTGGAGGATGCTCAGATTTATGAGGAGACATTGACAATCACAAAATTCAAACCTGCACATCCAGTACTGAGCCACTCCCATGATTTCACAGCCAATTGTGCTGTGACTTGCCCAGTTCTGTTTCTGTTTGATGAGGCAGACTAGTAACTCTAAACACCATTTATTTTATTGGCAACCCTAACCAGGCTTGATTTCAGGTTGTTAAAATACTAGTGCATCAATACTGTATGTCACTCAGTATGTGAGCGTTTTGTTAGTGCAACCTTTACTTTTCTTTAATTAATGGCCTCTCCATTACAGAAACCATAGAAAACTTCATAAATCTCTTTTTAGACTAGGTGTTCTCAACCCTGTCCTCGGGACCCACCTAGTCAGTCGGTTTTTCAGGATAACCACAATGAATATGCATGGGAGAGATTTGCATATAATGGAGGCAGTGTATGCAAATCTCTCATATACATATTCATTGTGGTTATCCTAAAAGCCCGACTGGCTAGGTGGGTCCCGAGGACAGGGTTGTGAATCCCTGTTTTAGACCCAGTTAGATAGCAATGATCACATTTAGTGAACCCGAATTTGTAACAAACCAAGAAGAAATACAACATTGCACTTGCTTTCCTTAAATGCTGCTAATTTTCACATTTTCAAATATTTCAATACCCTGTTGTCAAAAGTATGCACCCCAAGGAAAAACATCATCTGTTGCCCGCTAAGCTCTTGACCAGTTGAAGACAAACTGATCCCTTTTCCTGTTATTTCTGTACAGAAAAAGGAAGAACATAAAATGAAATTATTCCTAATATCCCCCACTAAAAACTGAAGGAGCCCCCTGAAAATAAAATAGGGGCAAAGAAATCATCCAAATAAATGATCAAGTCAACAATGACTTAGCTGTAGGGCATGGCGTTTGTCACCTCGCTGGTCGCTGTAACGCCCGCCACGAGACCTCACCTTGTAGTGAAAATGGCACCAAAATCACCTACGGGCTTGCTTGGCACCAAAACATTCGCTGCTGATGCCAGCTGCCATTGCCTCTACCAAGCCCAAGAACCTGAACTGCGGGGCTGAGATTTAGCCAGCATGTTCCCGTTACCTAAAAGGGAAGAGCTTTCGAAGCCGCACTGCTTCTTGGCGATGCCACGAGCAGCAGCCGCGCCGAGAACTGTCTTGCCAGATGAAAATTCTACCCGACGACCCCGCTGTGCAGGGAAACTGCTGCCGCGCATACATACATTGTGCCGGTACAGACCTCGGAGCTCTCCCCCACACAGTCCTGGGGAAGAGATCCTCAACGGACCAGAATGCCCGCTGTGAAAACAAATCAGGCAACGGAGGTTTTTTTTTTTTTTTTTTTTTTTTTTTTTTTAATAAAGGGACCGTTTCCCACTTCAGTTAACTGAAGGTAAATAACAATAAATTACATTAGATTATGCTAACTTAATTGACTCCACCAGGATGAATTTGACCAAAATTAAGGAGACAACTAATTAACCTTTGCCAATTAAAACTAAATGAAACCAAATTAAAGTAAATTAAAACTAAAGTAAAACTGAGATAACACTGAAATAATTCCTTACCTGCTCCCATGTGAGCCCAGCACCTAGGCTCACTACCTCCTCCTGCTGCATGGAGACTGAACACACTGGGGCTGATGGGAGATACCAGCAGGCACTATCCAGTGATGTCATGACTTTGACATGCCCAGTCCCCAAGCTGCAGAAGGTGGTGCACTACCCGGAGGTTGAGGACTAAACTGGAGGAACGATAAGGAAAGAGTAATTACTCACCTGTAACAGGTGTTCTCCAGGAGCAGCAGGAATCAGTCCTCACTTATGGGTGACGTCAGCGCCGATGGAGCCCCCATGCGGAGCATTTCCCCAGCTTTCAAAGAAAGCCTTTGGGAATGCAGGCACACATGTGCAGTCCCCTTCCTGCCCAAAGGTGCCATCTTGCTCAGTCAAATGACATAGCTAAAAGACAGCACAAAAAGAAAGTGAACTATATACAACTGCAACTCCAAGGGGAGGAGGGAGGGTCATGAGGACCGATTCCTGCTGCTCCTGGAGAACACCTGTTACAGGTAACTACTCTTTCTCCAGGACCAAGCAGAAGTCAGTCCTCACATATGGGCGACTCCCTAGCTCTGGGCTACCAGGAACTCAGGCTGAAAAATAGAGCTCCCTCTAGAGCCTCAGCAACAGTGAGAGAATCTTCTCTGAGACCACACCTGAACAGTAGCCCAACACCAGGGCCGGAGAGTAGGAGTTGCCTAAACCTCAAAGAGATTACAGAGTACCGCTTGCCCGAAAGCACTGTCCCTACGGGACTCTCTCTCGAGGCACTAGTGGTCCGCAAAAGTCTGGCTTGAAGACCAAGTAGCGGCCCGGCAGATGTCTGCCAACGGAAAAGAGCGGAAGTGAGCTACTGATGCGGCCTTCGCCCTGACCCGGTGGGCCGTGACTCGACCCTCCAGGGAGAGGCCGGCTGCCCTGTACGCCCAGGCGATACAGTCTGCCACCCAGATGGACAATGTACGCTGAGTGACCGGCAACCCCAATTTATTAGGGTCAAAGGAAATGAATAGCTGAGAAGCCCTTATATGCATACGTTCTAGGTAAAAAGGACAGCACCTTTCTACAATCCAGGGTATGCAAGACAGTTTCGGCCCTACTGGCGTGCGGCCTGGGAAAGAACGTCAGAAGTACCACCTCCTGGTTGAGGTGGAAGGAGGACACTACCTTGGGAAGGAACTTAGGATGAGTCCGCAAGACCACCCTGTTCCTATAGAACCTGGTATATGGCCTATCCGAGACCAGGGCCTGAAGCTCACTCACCCGCCTAGCCGAGGTGAGTGCCACAAGGAACACCACCTTCCAGGAGAAGAAACGTAAATGGCAGGTTGCCATCGGCTCAAAAGCTGGGCGAGTCAGTTGCTGCAAGACCACAATGAGATCCCACTCAGTGGCTGGTGGACGAATAGGCGGCTTAAGCAGAAGCAGGCCTCTGAGAAAGCGAGACACCAAAGGGTGGCCTGAGAGAGATTGTCCATCCACCGGCGAGTGGTGAGCTGAGAGGGCACTGAGGTGAACCCAGACAGAGTTGGACTGAAGTCCTAGGTTGGAAAGGTGGAGCAGGTATTGTAGCACCACCTGGACCGAGCAGAAGGGGGGGTCCTCTTGCTGTTGAGAACACCAAGTAGAGAACCTACGCCACTTCAGAGCATAGGCCTGCCGAGTGGAATGCTTCCTGGAGGCCAACACCACCTCTTCAACCTCCCTTGATAGGAGCAAAGGAGCAAGGACTAGCCTTTCAGCAGCCAGGCCATCAAATTAAAGGATTTGAGGTTGGGATGCAAGAGGGACCCCTGATCCTGAGTCAGAAGGTCGGGTTGCAACCCCAGAGGAAGTGGAGTATCCACCGCCAGCTGCAGAAGAAGAGGGAACCACGGCTGCCTGGGCCACCTGGGGGCTATCAGGATCACCGTGGCTCGGTCCTGCTGGATTTTGAATAGAGTCCGGGCCACCAGAGGTGTGGGAGGAAAGGCATACAGCAGGCTCTCTGAGCAGGGGATCAGGAACGCATCTGGCGCTGTTCTCCAGGGATGCAGTTGCCTGGAACAGAACCTGGTTAGTTGCCTGTTCAGTGGACTGGCAAAAAGATCCATGGAACCACCAGAGGATCCAACTGCCACTCGTGAGGCTGCAGGAGTCTGCTTAGCCTGTCCGCCAGGTAGTTTTCCTGGCCGGGGAGGTAGACCGTCCTGAGGGTCATGCCCTGATTGACAGCCCAGGAGCAGAGAGCTTGTGCTTCCAGGCACAGAAGTCTGGATCCTGTGCCTCTCTGCTTGTTGACGTAGAACATAGCCACCTGGTTGTCCGTCTGAACTATGATAAACTGGTGAGACAGGATCTGAGAGAAAGTCCATAAGGCTAGTCGAATGGCCCTCAATTCCAACAGGTTGATCTGCTGAGCCGCCTCCCACGGAGACCACAGGCCTTGTGTGCAGGCCCCCTGGCAGTGTGCCCCCCAGCCCTGCAGGGAAGCATCGGTTGTCAGTACCTGAGTGTGTGGGGAGGCCTGGAAAGGAAGACCCCTGACCAGATTTGGGAGATGCCTCCACCAGCATAAGGAGTCCACCAAGAGCTTGGACACCTTTATCCTGTCTGACAACTTCCCTGTGGCCTGTACCCACTGTGCCCTGAGGCACCACTGAGCCGGCCTCATATGAAGACGGTTATTCGGGGTGACATGCACTGTGGAAGCCATGTGACCTAAGAGCCGGAGGAAGTGTCTGGCAGAGACCAGAGAGTTCGTTTGAAACTGGCCGGCAAACTTCATCAGCCTGTGAGCTCTGTCCACAGGCAAATAGGCCTTTGCATGGATGGTATCCAATCTTGCCCCTATGAACTCCACGTCCTGTGAGGGGACTAAAGTGGACTTGGGGAAGTTTATGACGAACCCCAGGTGCTGAAACAGGGATATGGTTCTGAAGGTGGCCTGCTTGGCCTCTTGTGGAGACTGGCCCTTGATAAGCCAGTCGTCCAGGTAAAGGAACACAAAGATCCCCTGGTTCCTTAGGTAGGCCGCAACCACCGCCAGGCATTTTGTAAAAACCCTGGGGGCGGAGGTGAGGCCAAAGGGAAGCACTCTGTACTGGAAGTGCTTTCCTCCCACCACAAATCTGAGGAATTGTCTGTGGCTTGGATGGATAAGGATGTGAGTATAAGCATCCTTTAGATCTAAGGAGCATAGCCAATCTCCCTGCTGGAGGTAGGGCAGTAAGATTCCAAGTGTAAGCATCTTGAACTTTTCCCTCTCCAGAAACTTGTTCAGATTTCTCAGGTCGAGGATGGGTCTGAGGCCTCCTGTTCTTTTTGGTACAAGGAAGTACCTCGAGTAGAAGCCTTGCCCTTCCAGGTGGTGAGGCACTGGTTCCACCGCCTGGTCCTTTAGTAGACCTTCCAACTCCTGAAGGGGTAAGTTTCTGTGCAGAGGGGGTCTTGGAGGCTCCCATGGAAAGTAGGAGGGGGGCATCTGGGTGAAGTGGAGCAGACAGCCCTTTTTGATGATGCTTAACACCCAAGTATCCCCTGTGATGGCTGGCCACCTGTCTGCATACAGGGTCAGCCGACCTCCTGTGCCCTGGAGAGGAGGAGAGGCTATGATGGCATAGTCAAAAACCCCCTCCCTGCTGAGCAGGGGCCAGAATAGGAGGCTTGGGGGCCTTCTGCCTACGGGGCCCATGACTCTGCCCCTTGGCCTGCTTGCCCTGTTGGGGAGCTGCAGAGGCCTGGTAGTGAGGGTAGGTTTTGTAGGCAGCGGTCTTCCTCGGGAAAAAGGTCTTTTTCCCCAAGCCCTTCTTCTTCTGAGAAGGGGCAGAGGTTTTCCTGGACAGCCTCGTCCGGGTAAGAGTCTCGGTCTCGAGTTCTGCAGCATTTTCTGCCATGGGCTTGCCAAAGAGGTTTTCACCTCGGCAAGGGACATCAACCAACTTGTCCTGTACCCATGGCTCGAGGTCCGAGGATTGTAGCCAGGCCTGGCGGCGTGCACTGATGCCGGCCCCTGCTACCCGGGCCGAAGCCTCAAATCCATCGTAGGCTGCTCGAGAGATAAACTTCGAGCACTCTCCAATACCAGAAGACAAGGCCTTGAACCTCTGCAAAGGTTCCTCGGACAGACCAGCAGAGAACCCGGCAATCTCCTTTGCCAGGTCTCGAAGGTACATGCCCATGTACAGCTGGTAGGTCTGGACACGGCAAGCAAGCATAGAGCCCTGGAAGCACTTTCTACCGAGGGCATCCAGGTTCCGGGCTTCCCTACCGGGAGGCACCGAGGAGTGCATCTTCTGACTCTTCAGGCGATGCATGGCCGATTCCACAACCATGGAGTGGTGCGGTAGCTGTGCCTTTTGAAACCCGGGGCTCTTGTGGACTCAATAGATGGAATTGACCCGCTTGCTTAGAACCGGCATCGAGGCCGGCGCCTCCCAAATGCGGAAGAGCAACCGCTCTAGCATCGGAGGAACCGGGACAGTAAAGGCCTCCTTGGGAGGAGAGTCATACTGCAGAGCCTCGAGCTCCTCAGCTCGAGGCTCCTCCTTGGGGTCTGCAGGGAATGCCAGTGCTTTGGCCATGTCCCTTACGAAATCCGAGAACCTGGTATCCTCCAGGGGGAACCTTGTCCGAGGCTCGGATCCCGGTGAGTCCGAAGGGATGCACCGAGTCCTGAAGGTGTCAGGGGACTCCTCCTCCTACGTTTCCCACGCCGATTCCTCTGAGGAGGAATCCAGCGGCTCCGAGTGGGCGGGCACCGACGTCATCTGCCCCGATGCCGAGGGAACCGGCGTCAACAACCTCGGTCCCGAACGGGAGGCCGAGGGTGACCTCTGCCGAGGATCGACTCGAATTCACATGGTCTCGAGGATCGGCTCGGCCTCCGGGGTCGACTTGGACGTCGATGTCCCGGTGGTCGGGGCAGATGCGCCGGTGAGACCGGCGATCAGCACCCGCTGCTGTTCCATGAAGGCAGACAATCTGCTCTCCAGGGCCGTCAACCTGAGTCCGAGCTCGGGAGACCCAGCAGCCTCCGACTCGAGCCCCGACGTCGGCTCCCCCGGAGGAGAGTCCATGAGGACTACAGTACTCTCGGGACTCGAGGCCTCTGCCTCCACACGAGGATGCTTTGCAGGCCTCTCCGACTCCGAAGACCCGGGACGGCGATCGGGGCTATGCGACCTGGCCCTGGAGGAGACAAGAGCATCCACCGACGACGCCCTCGTGGGTTTCTTCTTCCTTCGGTGCTCCCTTGAGGGGGACTCCCTTTCAGAGGAGCCCTGACGATGCTCGGGGTCAGACTCCCAAGACGTCGAGGCCTCTGACGAAGTCCGGACCCGTCCAGAGGCAGATTCGGAGAAGATCCTCTCACGCTGGTGCTGACGGCTCTGTAACGCCTTGGAAGACATTTTGCCACAGGGGCTACAGACCGTCAAATCATGGTCTGGCCTCAGTCACCAGAGGCAGCAGTCGTGTGTGTCGGTGAGAGACATTAGTTTCTTACACCGATCACACTTCTTAAAGCCACTGGCAGCCATCGGGGGAAAAAGGGCCCCGGCAAGATCAAAAAAGTGGGCTGCAAGGGAAAAGAAAAAAGGCACGAACGTAGTCTCTAAGGACAAAAAACGAAAAAGAGAGCCGGGCTCAGCACCGGTGTACCGAGTCCACGCGGGAAAGGAACCGACGTCGAACCGAAGAAAAAATTCGACCCAGCGCAGAAAAATCAACTTTTTTCACGGGTGACAAGGACAGGCATCCGTAGGGCTCCGCAGAAAAAAAGAAGACTGAGCAAGATGGCACCTTTGGGCGGGAAGGGGACCGCGCATGCGTGCCTGCATTCCCAAAGGCTTTCTTTGAAAGCTGGGGAAATGCTCCGCATGGGGGCTCCGTCGGCGCCGGCGTCACCCATATGTGAGGACTGACTTCCTGCTTGGTCCTGGAGAATAGCATATTTGTCATCTTCATAATTCAGATGGACTGCAGTCTGCCATATTTTCATAGTAAACTTTATGTACTCTATCAATCCAGGGTTCTCTTTGTATATTTGTTGATAAAATTTGTAACCATTTTACCAGTTCAAGCAATCACCCAAAGAGGTGTATAAAGCGTAGTTACTCACCTGTAACAGGTGTTCTCCAGGAGCAGCAGGAATCAGTCCTCACTTATGGGTGACGTCGGCGCCGACGGAGCCCTCGCGGAGCAATTTTCCCCAGCTTTCAAAGAAAGCCTTTGGGAATTGCAGCGCGCATGCGCGGTCCGTCTTCCCGCCCGCCGGTGCCATCTTAGCCAGTCAGATGACATAGCTAAAAAAGACAGCATAAAAATTTGCAAAAGAACATAAGCAGACGATTGCAACTCCAAGGGGAGGAGGGAGGGTAGTGAGGACTGATTCCTGCTGCTCCTGGAGAACACCTGTTACAGGTGAGTAACTACGCTTTCTCCAGGACCAAGCAGGAAGTCAGTCCTCACTTATGGGACTCCCAAGCTCAAGGCTACCGGAGACCCTAAGCACAAAAATGAGCTCCCTCTAGCTCAGCAGCACAGAAGGATAGAATCTTCGCTGAATTATCACCCACCGGTAGCCCACATCCGGGATGGAGGGTAGGAGTTGCTCAGACCTCAAAGAGATTACGGAGGACTGCCTGTCCGAAAGCACTGTCCTTACGGGACTCCCTCTCGAGACAGTAATGGACCGCAAAAGTCTGGCTCGAAGACCAAGTAGCGGCCCGGCAGATGTCTGCCAGCGGAACAGAGCAGAGGTAAGCCACTGACATGGCCTTTGCCCGAACGCAATGAGCCGTGACTCGACTTTCTAAGGAGAGTCCGGCTGCCCCATAAGCCCAAGAGATACAGTCCGCAACCCAGATGGACAGAGTACGCTTGGAGACCGGGAGCCCCAATTTATTGGGGTCAAAAGACACAAAAAGCTGAGCAGCTTTACGGTGCTCCCGCGTACGGTCAAGGTAGAAGTTCAATGCCCTTCTACAGTCCAGGGTATGGAGGACCGTTTCAGCTCGGCTGGAGTGTGGTCTGGGAAAGAAGGTTGGAAGTACCACCTCCTGATTGATGTGAAAAGGGGAGACCACTTTAGGCAGAAATTTCGGGTGAGTCCGAAGGACTACCCTATTCTTGTAGAACCTAGTGTAAGGGGGATCAGACACGAGGGCCTGCAATTCACTTACGCGCCTAGCGGAAGTGAGGGCTATCAAGAACAATGTTTTCCAAGAAAGAAAACGGAGAGAACAGGTAGCCATAGGTTCAAAAGGCGGACAGGTGATCCGCTGCAAAACCACATTCAGATCCCAGTCAGGTGCTGGCGGGCGCAGAGGTGGTTTAAGTAGAAGGAGACCTCGGAGAAACCTCGCTACGAGAGGGTCGTTGGAGAGAGGTCTGCCGTCCACCGGCACATGATGTGCTGAAAGAGCACTGAGGTGAACTTTGACGGAGTTGGACTTAAGTCCCAGATTAGAGAGGTGTAGCAAGTACTGTAAGATCACCGACACCGGGCAGGAGAAGGGATCCTGAGACTGTTGGGAACACCAGATTGCAAAGCGACGCCATTTAAGGGCGTAGCATTTGCGGGTAGAAGGCCGTCGCGAAGCCAAGACGACCTCCTCCACCTCCGCCGGCAAGAGAAGAGGAGCAAGGACTACCCTTTCAGCAGCCAGGCCATGAGGTTGAGAGACCGGAGGTTGGGGTGCAGTAGGGACCCCTGATCCTGGGTGAGGAGATCCGGTTGTACCCCCAGAGGGATTGGATCCTCCACCGCCAGTTGCAGCAGGAGCGGAAACCACGGCTGCCTGGGCCAGCGAGGGGCCACCAGGATCATGAAGGCTTTGTCTCGGAGAACCTTGAAAAGAGTCCGAGAGACTAACGGGATGGGAGGGAAAGCGTACAGAAGGCTCCCCGACCATGAGATCAGAAAGGCGTCCGCCGCAACCCGAAGGGGGTGTGGCTGACGAGAGCAGAAGCGAGGAAGCTGCCGGTTGTGAGGACTGGCAAAGAGATCCACCGTGGGGAGGCCCCACCTGAGGAAGAGCTTCTGAACGATCAAGGGATCCAGACGCCACTCGTGCGGCTGGAGGACCCTGCTGAGTTTGTCCGCCAGGCAATTTTCTTGGCCCGGGAGATAAACTGCCTTGAGGAGAATGCCGTGACTGACGGCCCAAGAGCAGAGCTTCTGTGCCTCCCGGCAGAGGAGGAAGGAGCCCGTGCCCCCCTGCTTGTTCACGTAGAACATGGCAACTTGATTGTCCGTCTGGACAAGGACGGACTGTTGGGAGGTCAGGTGGGAGAAGGCCCTGAGAGCTAGGCGGATCGCCCTGAGCTCCAGGAAGTTGATCTGCTGAGCAGACTCCCACTTGGTCCAGAGGCCCTGAGTACGAGCCTCTTGGCAATGTGCTCCCCAGCCCAGGAGAGATGCATCGGTGGTCAGCACCCGGGTCGGCTGAGGTGACTGGAAAGGCATTCCCAATATCAGGTTCGGCTGCCGGAGCCACCACCGGATAGACGAGACCAGCGGCTCGGAGACGCGCACAAGGTCTGCTAGGCCGCCTGTGGCTTGCCGCCACTGCCGGCGGAGACACCATTGAGCAGACCGCATATTCAGGCGGGCATTGGGGGTCACATGGACGGTGGAAGCCATATGGCCGAGCAGTCTCAGGAAGCGCCTGGCGGAGACCAGGGGCTGGCTGCGAAAGCGGTCGGCTAGGTCCATGAGCCGCTGAGCCCTGTCGAGCGGTAGGTACGCTCGCGCCTGAGGAGTGTGCAGCCTTGCGCCGATGAACTCGAGATCCTGTGAGGGGAGCAAAGTGGACTTTGCGAAGTTTATGACAAAGCCCAAGTGCTGCAGCAGAGTCACCGTGCGGCACGTGGCGTTGGTGACCTCCTGAGCGGACGCTGCTCTGATGAGCCAGTCGTCGAGGTACGGAAAGACATAGAGGCCGTGAAGCCGGAGATGGGCCGCCACGACCGCGAGACATTTTGTGAAGACTCGCGGTGCGGAGGACAGGCCAAAGGGCAGTACTCTGTACTGGTAATGATTTCCTGCCACCACAAACCTTAGGTATTGGCGGTGGCTTGGGTGGATGAGGATGTGCGTGTAGGCATCCTTTAGATCCAAGGAGCATAGCCAATCTCCCTGCTGGAGGTAGGGCAGAAGGATTCCAAGGGTAAGCATTTTGAACTTCTCCCGCACAAGGAACTTGTTGAGGTTGCGCAAGTCCAGGATGGGTCTGAGGCCTCCTGTTCTCTTTGGTATCAGAAAATACCTTGAATAGAAGCCTTGACCTCTCAGGTGGTGTGGCACCGGTTCCACCGCCTGTTCCTGCAGAAGACCTGCTAACTCCTGAAGGAGCAACTCCCTGTGCAGAGGGGGGCGCGGAGGCTCTCCCGGAAAATAGGAGGGAGGGACCTGATGGAAGTGGAGAAGGTAGCCCTCTCGCACGACCTGAAGCACCCAGGCATCTGCGGTGATGCTGGACCACCTGTGGGCGAAGTGAACCAGCCGGCCTCCGGTGCTGGGGGGGACCAGCGGGGGGGGAGAGGCTATGCTGAGCGAGTCAAAAACCCCCACCCTGCTGAGCAGGGGCTGGTGGTGCAGGCTTGGGGGCTTGCTGCCTACGGGACCCGTTACCCCGTCCCTTGGCCTGCTGGCCCTGTTGGGGAGCTGCAGGGGCCTGATAATGGGGGTATTGTTTGTAGGCAGCTGCCTTCCTCGGGTAAAAGGACTTTTTTCCCGAGCCCTTCTTTTTCTGGGAAGGGGCGGAGGTCTTCCTAGAAAGCCTGGTCCTGGTGAGAGTCTCAGTCTCAATTTGTGCAGCCTTTTCCGCCATGGGCTTGCCAAAGAGGTTTTCGCCTCGGCAGGGGACATCGACCAACTTGTCCTGTACCCAGGGCTCAAGGTCGGACGACTGAAGCCAAGCCTGTCGGCGGGCACCGATGCCGGCTGCGGCTACTCGAGCCGAGGCTTCAAAGCCATCATAGGCTGCTCGGGACATGAACTTTGAGCATTCCCGAATACCCGTGGACAAGGCTAGGAACCTCCGCAAGGGCTCCTCGGAGAGACCAGCGGAGAATCCGGCTAGCTCTTTAGCCAGATCCCTGAGATACATGCCCATGTATAGCTGGTAAGTCTGGACACGACAGGCGAGCATAGAGCCCTGGAAGCACTTCTTGCCAAGGCCATCCAGGTTACGGGCCTCCCTTCCAGGAGGCACCGAGGAGTGCATCTTCTGGCTCTTAAGACGATGCATGGCCGATTCCACTACCATGGAATGGTGTGGCAGCTGTGCCTTTTGAAAGCCAGGGCTCTTGCGGACTCGATAGATAGAATCGACCCGCTTGCTCAGGACCGGCGAGGAGGCCGGACTCTCCCACATGCGGAAGAGTAGTCGTTCCAGCATAGGAGGAACCGGCACAGTAAAGTGTTCCCTCGCGGGAGAGTCATACTGGAGGGCGTCGAGCTCTTCGGCTCGAGGCTCCTCCTCGGGATCCGCAGGGAAGGCCAAAGCCTTGGCCATATCCCTAACGAAGTCCGAGAACCGGGCATCCTCCGGGGGGACTGCTTCCGAGGCTCGGACTCCGGAGAGTCCGATGGGACACACCGAGTCCGGAAAGAATCAGGTGACTCTTCCTCCTCAGACTCCCAGACCGACTCCGACGAGGACTCGGTGGGGTCGGCCCGGGCAGGGTGCGGCGCCAGCCGCCCCGACGCCGAGGGAGTCGGCGTCGGCGACCTCGGTCCCGAACGGGAGGCCGAGGGCGACCTCGACCGAGGATCGACTCGAGTTCTCATCGACTCGAGGATCGGCTCGGTCTCCGGGGTCGACTTGGACGTCGACGTCCCGGCGGTCGGGGCAGCGACGCCAGCGAGCAGTGCCCGCTGCTGGTCCATGAAGGCAGACAGTCTGCTCTCCAAGGCCGTCAACCTGAGTCCGAGCTCAGGTGACCCAGCAGCCCCCGACTCGGGCCCCGACGGCGTCGGGCCCGACGTCGGCTGTCGCGTCGAACCGAAAGAAAAAAGTATAAAATAAAGAGGAAAATCAACTTTTTCGCGGGGACAAGACGGGGACGTCTGTAGGGCTCCGCGGAAAAAAGAAGACTGGCTAAGATGGCACCTTCGGGCGGGAAGACGACCGCGCATGCGCGCTGCAATTCCCAAAGGCTTTCTTTGAAAGCTGGGGAAAATTGCTCCGCGAGGGCTCCGTCGGCGCCGACGTCACCCATAAGTGAGGACTGACTTCCTGCTTGGTCCTGGAGAAATACAAAATACAGGCAAAATAAAGCCAAGTTACATTAAACCAAAACAAATCAAATTCTTAAGACAGACAAAAACAAGGCCTTTCTTCTTGACAAAACAATTAGGCATCCAGCATTAGATAAACCAAGCTTTTACTCAAATAGTTTTCTTCCAAATCTATAGAAACTAGAAGTTTATTTATTTCAGAGCACTTTATTATCCAACAATGTGGGATGCTATTAAATGCCTTTAAAAAAATAGCCTGGCCATGGTTTTACTGATCTTTCAGCTTTTCTTAGAGCTGAACAGGATGGCTTTATTTAGTATCAGCTGGTCTGTGGTCTTGTTTGCCATTCCTTCACCTTTATATGATTATATATTTTATCTGCATCTACTGCCGTGAACAGCCTGATTGATCGACTGTAGGAAGACAATTTGTCAACAGTTTTAGTGATGTTATTTGGGTCCCATTCTTTTGGAGAAGTTCTCCTTCCTTTTATTAGCCATTGCAGTATTAATGCTGTCTCTGATCAATTGACTTTTTCATCTTGTCAAGTCTTCTTGGAGGGATGTTAAGGGACCGATATTCAAAGCCCTTACTGGCCAGCTGGCTAAAAGTGCTCACCACAATATTAAACACCACTTTCTGGATAGTGTCACTGAATATCTTCACAGCCTGTCACTGCATTATCCAGTTAGTGCAGAGGATGATCAGAGGGCGGTATCCATGCTAAGTGGATAAATGGTGACTATTTAGTTAGCAGGATTTTCTGTCACCACCTAAATCTTTACCTTAGTAGAGTAGAAGCTTAGTGGTTAGAGAAACAAGTTGTAAACCAGAGAAGCCAAGGTTCAAATCTATTTCTCCCACTGACACACCTCCACTTCACCTTCCATAGCCTCACGTATAACAGACTGAGTCAATTTAGGCTGGAAAATAACTCTCACTTGAATGTAATGTGCCTTGAGCTCATATATGGAAAAGGCAAGTAATAAATTCAAAATCCAAATTTTGATCTCATTTTTTTCATATCTCCACAGCTTTTGCACTTCCACCGTTTTCAATTTATTGTTGCAGTTTATGAATTTAAGATCATCAGTTAGTGCAGTAGTTTCCAGCTTGAGATTTTGATCACAATTTTGAAGCTATTAATCCTTTGAGGTAGTTGTTGACCAGGGACACATTTGCACAGCAAATATTTTTCCCTGAGCAGCATTTCTTTGTACTTTCCTTTCAGCCTTGTATCTTTGTTAGTAGGACTCTCTCAGTAATGACTTTCACTGTACACTCTTGTATCATTTTTATCTGATCAGAAAATTTGATCCCTTTATGTAGATTTCCTCACTTGGGTTGCAGCTTGTCGTGATGTGAGGGCTTGTGTGCATCAGTGATGCTGAGGGCTAAATTATTGGTAGCTTATTGGCAGGGTCTCCCAAGATGGACAGGTCTCAGCTGAGGTGCCAGACCAAGACAAACCACTCATCTGGGTAGCAGCAGAATGTGACTGTTGGCAGTGGAGGATCACATTTCTGTGACAACAGCAACAACACTAAAAGTAAACTGCGCTGAAGAAAGGCCTGGCAATCTGCTTCCGGATCTTGCCACGAAAACCCAATGAATAGTCACAACAAAACAAATTGTATCATAGTGCTGGAAGATGAGACCCCCAGGTCGGAAGGCACTCAACTGGCTACTGAGGAGGAGGAGGAGGAGGAGCAAATGAAAACTTTTCAGAGTAAAGCCAGCATTTATGATGTGGTTGGATCAAAGCCCTCGGGACATCTGACTGCTGCTGCAGCTGCGCATGAAAGTCAGAAGCTGCAAAGATGTCTTACATATTGGGACATGGAACATATGAAGCATGAACCAAGGGAAGTTGGAGGTGGTCAAGAATGAAATGGAACGTGTACAACTTGATTTGTTGTGTGTCAGTGAACTGAAATGGACCGGCATCGGGCACTTTGCATCTGATGATCAAATGGTTTACGATGCAGGAAATGAAAAACAAAGAAGTAATGGTGTTGCATTTATAATTAAGAAGAAACTTGCAAGAACTGTAATGAAATACAATACAATCAGTGAACGCTTAATTTCTATTTGTCTACAAGAAATGCCTATCAACACAACTGTAATTCAAGTATATGCCCCAACAGCTGCAGAAGAGGATGAAATTGATGAATTCTATGAATACAAGCTGAAATTGACAGAACATGCAAACAGGGTATCCTGATAGTGATGGATAATTGGAATGCAAAAGTTGGCAACAAAGATGGCGGTAAAATAGTTGGAAAATATGGACTTGATAACAGAAATGAAACTGGAGAAAGACTGATAGAATTCTGCAAGACCAATCATTTATTCATCTCAAACACCTTCTTCAGCAACACAAGTAGCGACTGTACAGAGTAGTTACTCACCTGTAACAGGTGTTCTCCAGGAGCAGCAGGAATCAGTCCTCACATATGGGTGTCGACGCCGATAAAGCCCTAGCGGAGCATTTCCCCAGCTTTCCATGAAAGCCTTTGGGAATGCAGGCACGCATGCGCAGTTCCCTTTCCACCTAAAGGTGCCATCTTACCTCAGTCAAATGACATAGCTAAGAACAGCACACAAAAAAGAAAAAACAAACTAGGTACAACTGCAACTCCCAGGGGAGGAGGGAGGGTTGTGAGGACTGATTCCTGCTGCTCCTGGAGAACACCTGTTACAGGTGAGTAACTACTCTTTCTCCAGGACCAAGCAGGAAGTCAGTCCTCACATATGGGTGACTCCCTAGCTCTGGGCTACCGAGGAACCCAGGCTGAACAAGAGAACTCCCTCTAGTCCCAGCAGCAAAGGCTTTTCACTGACACAACCTCCACCGGTAGCCCAACAGAGGGCAAGAGAGCAGGAGGGCAGGAGTTGCCTAAACCTCAAAGAGATTCCGGAGTACTGCCTGGCCAAAAGCACTGTCCCTACGGGACTCCCTCTCCAGACAGTAGTGGGCCGCAAACGTCTGGCTTGAAGACCAAGTTGCAGCCCTGCAGATGTCTACCAACGGTACAGAGCGGAGATGAGCCACTGAGGCAGCCATTGCCCTGACACGGTGGGCCGTGACCCGACCCTGCAAAGGAAGGTCAGCCGCCTTGTAAGCCCAGGTGATACAGTCAGCCACCCAGATGTACAAGGTACGCTTGGACACAGCCAACCTCAACTTATTAGAGTCAAAAGATACGAAGAGCTGAGTAGCCCTTCTATGCCCCTGCGTACGGTCAAGGTAGAAAGATAAGGCCCTCCTACAGTCCAGGGTATGCAGAACTGCATCAGCCTGGCTTGCATGAGGCCTAAGGAAGAATGTTGGAAGAACCACCTCTTGGTTAAGGTGGAAGGAGGAGACAACTTTAGGGAGGAACTTTGGATGAGTCCTAAGGACTACCCTGTTCCTACAGAAGCGAATGTAAGGCCTGTCACAGACCAGGGCCTGAAGCTCACTCACTCACCTGGCCGAGGTTAGGGCTACCAAGAAGAGTGTCTTCCAGGACAGGAAGCGTAGAGGGCACTAGCCATCGGCTCAAAAGGTGGGCGGGTCAGTTGCTGCAAGACCACTTTCAACTCCCACTCAGGAGCAGGAGGATGGATTGGAGGCTTGAGCAAAAGCAAGCCTCTAAGAAACCAGGACACCAAGAGGTGAACTGAGAGAGAATGTCCTTCCACCAGTGAGTGGTGAGCTGCTAGAGCTGAGAGGTGGACCCGAACAGAATTGGACTTAAGTCCCTGATTGGATAAGTGCAGTAAGTACTGAAGCACCACTGGTACAGTACAGGAGAAAGGATCCTCTGTACGTAGATGACACCACACAGAAAACCTTTTCCATTTGAGAGCATAGGTTTTCCTAGTGGACTGTTTCCTAGAGGCTAGGACAACCTCCTCAACTTCCTGAGGTAGGCCCCAGGGAGCCAAAACTATCCTTGCAGCCTCCAGGCCATCAAACTGAGAGCTTTGAGATTGCGGTACAGAAGGGAACCCTGATCCTGGGAGAGAAGGTTGGGTTGCAACCCCAGAGGCAGTGGGGGATCCACTGCCAGTTGAAGGAGAAGTGGAAACCAAGGCTGTCTCGGCCACCTGGGAGCCACCAGCAGGACTGAGACCTTGTCCTGAAGAATCTTGAACAGAGTTCAGGCCACCAAAGGCTTGGGAGGAAACGCATAAAGGAGGCCCTGAGACCATGGTATCAGAAAAGCATCTGCTGCCACCCGCAGAGGATGCGGCTGTCTGGAGTAGAACCGAGGCAGCTGTTTGTTCAGTGGACTGGCAAAGAGATCTATCAAAGGAAGACCCCATTTCAGGAAGATCTTCTGAACTACCAAAGGATGCAGCTGCCACTCGTGGGGCTGCAGAATTCTGCTCAACCTGTCGGCCAGGTAGTTTTCCTGGCCTGAGAGGTACACAGCCTTGAGGAGCATGTTGTGCTTGAGGGCAAATGAGCAAATGTCCTGTGCCTCCTGACAAAGGAGCCGGGACCCAGTCCCGTCTTGCTTGTTCACATAAAACATGGCTACCTGGTTGTCTGTCTGAACCAGGACAGATTGATGAACCAGGGCAGGAGAGAAAGCTTTGAGTGCTAATCGAATAGCCCTGAGTTCTAGGAGATTGATCTGCTGTGCGGCTTCCCAGGGAGACCACAGGCCCTGGGTGCACTTGTTCAGACAATGAGCAGGGCAGGCGTCTGTGGTCAGTACCACTGTGTACCCAGGAATTTGAAAAGGCACCCCTTTCAGTAGATTGGGTGGGTGCAGCCACCAGTTGAGGGAGTCCAGAAAAGGTCTGGACACCCTTATCCTGTCCCTGAGGCTGCCTGTGACCACTGACTCCGAAGGCACCACTGTGCAGGCCGCATATGGAACCTGGCATTGGGGGTCACATGAACTGTCGAAGCCATGTGGCCAAGCAGCCTCAGGCAGAGTCTGGCGGAGACCATTGACCCGCTGAGAAACTGTTTTGCCAAGTCCATCAGTCTTTGGGCCCTGTCTGCTGGCAAGAATGCCTTTGCCAGGATAGAGTCCAGCCTTGCCCCTATGAACTCCAAGTTCTGGGAGGGGAGCAAAGTGGACTTTGCGAAGTTTATTACAAACCCCAAGCTTTGAAGAAGAGCAATAGTTCGGAGGGTGGCCTGTCGGGCCTCCTGGCACGTATGACCTCTTATGAGCCAGTCGTCCAGATAGGGAAAGACAAAGATTCCCTGATTTCTTAGGTAGGCCGCCACCACTGCCAGGCATTTGGTAAAGACTCTGGTATCGGAGGTTAGGCCAAAAGGCAGTACTCTGTACTGATAATGGTTTCCTCCCACAATGAACCTGAGGTACTTTCTGTGGTCTGGATGAATGAGTATGTGAGTGTACGCATCCTTTAGATCTAAGGAGCATAGCCAATCTCCCTGCTGGAGGTAGGGCAAAAGTGTTCCAAGAGTAAGCATCTTGAACATTTCCTTCTCTAGGAACTTGTTGAGGTTTCTGAGGTCTAGAATAGGTCAAAGGCCACCGGTTCTTTTGGATACCAGGAAATACCTGAAGTAGAACCCTTGACCTTGCAAGTGGGGAGGCACAGGCTCCACCACCCTGTCCACCAACAGACCTTGGAGCTCCTGGAGAAGAAGATCTATGTGCAGGGGAGGCCTTGGAGGCTCTCCTGGAAAATATGGAGGAGGCAGTTGGTGAAAGTGTAGTGCATAGCCCCTGTGGACTATGTTTAACACCCAACTGTCCCCGGTGATGTGGGGCCACTGGTGGGCAAAGAGGGCAAGGCGACCTCCTGTGCAGGATTGGGAGAGCAGGGACGGAGAGGCTATGCTTCAGGAGTCAAAAAACCCCACCCTGCTGAGTGGGAGCAGGGGCCGGAGGCTTGGGGGTCCTCTGCCTACGGGGCCCATTACCCTGCCCCTTGGCTTGCTGACCCTGGGGTGCAGCTTGGGCAGCCTGATACTGAGGGTACTGTTTGTAGGCAGTGTCCTTCCTCGGGTAAAAGGGCTTTTTACCCGAGCCCTTCTTCTTGTGAGAAGGGGCAGAGGTCTTTCTAGACAGCCTTGTCCTTGTAAGGTGCTCGGTCTCAAGCTGTGCGGCCTTCTCGGCCATGGGCTTGCCAAAAAGGTTCTCACCTCGGCAAGGGACATCGACCAACTTGTCCTGAACCCATGGCTTGAGGTCCGATGACTGCAGCCATGCCTGGCGTCGAGCCGCAATGCCGACTGCCGCAACTCGGGCCGAAGCCTCAAAGCCATCGTAGGTGGCGCAGGACAAACTTGGAGCATTCCCAAATCCCCGAGAACAAGGACTTTAATCTCTGCAAGGGCTCCCCGGAGAGACCAGCAGAGAACCCTGACAACTCCTTGGCCAGGTCCCGCAAATACATGCCCATGTACAGCTGGTAAGACTGGACACAGCAAGCATCGAGCCCTGGAAGTTCTTTCTACCAAAACCATCGAGGTTTCGGGCCTCCCTGCCAGGAGGCAATGCGGAGTGCATCTTCTGACTTTTCAGGCGATGCATGGCCGATTCCACCACCATGGAATGGTGTGGTAGCTGCGCCTTCTGAAAGCCAGGGCTCTTCCGGAGTCGATAAATCAAAATGACCTGCTTGCTTAGAACCGGCGCCGAGGCCGGTGCCTCCCACATCCGGAAGAGGCGCCGTTCCAGCATCGAAGGAACCGGGACAGTAAAGGACTCCTTCGGAGGAGAGTCGTACTGCAGGGCCTCGAGCTCCTCGGCTCGAGGCTCTTCCTCAGGGTCCGCCAGGATAGCCAACGCGGTGGCCATATCCCGGACAAACTCCCGGAACCGGGTATCCTCCGGAGGGGATCTACTCGGGGTTCAGACTGCGGTGAGTCCGACGGGACGCACCGAGTCTTGAATGTGTTGGGGGACTCCTCATCCTCCATCTCCCAGGCAGACTCGTCCGACGAGGAGTCAGGGTCCGAACCCGCAGGGCCCGGGAGCACCCGCCCCGACGCCGGAGGCACCGGCGTCGACGCCCTCGGTCCCAAACGGGAGGTCGAGGGAGACCGCAACCAAGGTCGACCTCGAGCCTTCATGGTTTCGAGTATCGGCTCGGTCTCCAGGGTCGACGTCGATGTCCCGGTGGTCGGGGCAGATGCGCCAGACAGGCTGGCCATCAGCGCCCGCTGCTGCTCCATGAAGGCAGACAGTCTGTACTCCAAGGCTGTCATCCTGAGACTCAGCTCGGGAGACGCAGCAGCCACCGACTCGGGCCCCGGCGGCGCCGTGCCCGACGTCGGCTCTCTGGGAGGAGAGTCCTCGAGGACTACAGGGCTTACGTATCCAGCAGACTCCGGCTCCATGCGAGGAACTTTGGCAGGCTTCTCCTGTTCCACGGGCCCGGGGCGACGGTCGGGGGTCTTAGACCTGGCCCTCGAGGAGCCAGGGACCTCTTCCGACGACGCCCTCACGAGCTGCTTCTTCCTCTTGCATTCCCGGTCGGGGGAACCCCCTGTCCGAGGAGTCACGACGGCGCTCGGGATCCGAATCCCGAGATGTCGAGGCCTCAGAGGAGGTCCGGGCCCGGTCGGAGGCTGAGTCAGAAAAAAGCCTTTCTTTCTGCTGCTGGCGACTTCGCAGTGCCTTGGAAGACATCTTCCCACATGGTCCACACGTCTTAGGGTCGTGATCAGGACCGAGGCACAAAAGGCAGCAGTCGTGTGTGTCGGTGAGAGACATCAACTTCTTACACCGATCACACTTTTTAAAATCGCTGGAAGCCATCGGGGAAAAAAGAGTCCCTGCGAGGTCAAAGGCCCGGCCTTCCAGGAAAAAAGCAAAAAAGGGCGCGAACGCCAGCCACGAAGGGCAAAAACTGAAAAAGAAGAAACGGGCTCGATACCGGTGTACCGAACCCGGCGGGAGGGGATCTGACGTCGAACCGGAGAAGAAAAGTAGCGAGAATCGCCGAAAAAAAATCAAACTTTTATCCGGGATGACAGGACACACGTCCGGTGGGCTTCTCGGAAAAAGAGAGACTGAGGTAAGATGGCACCTTTAGGCGAGAAGGGAACCGCGCATGCGTGCCTGCATTCCCAAAGGCTTTCATGGAAAGCTGGGGAAATGCTCCGCTAGGGCTTCATCGGCGTCGATGACACCCATATGTGAGGGCTGACTTCCTGCTTGGTCCTGGAGAAACATGGACTTCACCCAATGGATTGTACAAAAATCAAATTGACTACATCTGTGGAAGCCAATGATGGAAAAGCTCTATAACATCAATAAAGACAAAACCTGGAGCTGACTGTGGTACAAGATCACCAACCAGTAGCATGCAAACAAGCTAAAGTTGAAAAAGAGCAAGCCACTCATGAATGTAGCAAAATATGATCTTGAGAATTTACCACTGGAATTTAAAGACAGCCTGCAAAATTGATTTGCTGCTTTAGATACAAATGACAGAGCTCCAGAAGAGTTATGGGATGACATCAAGAAGGCTGTGTTGGAAGAAAGTGAGACATCACTACAAAAGGTGAAAAGCAACAACAGCCAAAATGGATGACTGAAGAAATGCAGAGAAGCTAAAGCCAGAGAAGAAAGAGGCAATCGCAGAACTCAGAGATTTCCAATGTGCAGCCAGACAAGAAGTACTACAATGATGCATGCAAGGAAATAGAAGCAGAAACTATTAGAGGAAGAACAAGATAGCTTTAGGGAAGACTACAAGAGTTAAAGAAAAAATTACAGCCTGGAATTGGAATATTACAAGATGCTCAAGGATCCATGTTGAATGATGCTGAGATCATTAAGAAAAGGTGGAAAGAATTATACAGAGTTATTGTATGATAAAGATCCAATAGCCATTTCAACCTGTACCTTATGATCCAGAACCACTGGTGATGAAAAAAGTTGTTGAAGCAGCATTGAAAGCCTTATCAAAGAACAAAACACCAGGCATTGATAGCATTTCAATAGTATTACAGCAATCTGATGCAGTTGTTACCAAACTTACAAGGCTCTACCAGGAAATTTTGAAGATGATATCATGGCCTACTGACTGGAAAAGATCTGTGTTTATACCAATATTAAAAGAAAGGTGATAGAACTGACTGTGGAAATTATCACACAATCTCTCAGATCCCACATGCCAACAAGATTCTACTGAAGATTATTCAGCAGAGACTACAATCATACCTGGAACAAGAACTACCTGAAGTGTAAGCAGGGTTTAGGAAAGGACAAGGAACAAGAGACATCATTGCGGATGTGAGATGGATCCTTGAAAAGGCTAAAGAATACCAAAAGGATATCTTTGTGTGTTTTACTGATTACAGCAAGGCTTTTGACTGTGTAAACCATGAGGAACTCGGAGCCACATTAAGAAGCATGGGTATACCAGAACACCTGATCATTCCTCTTGCACAACCTTTACATTGATCAAGAAGCAACAATTCGAATGGAACAAGGAGAAACAGAATGGTTTAAAATCAGCAAAAGTGTATAACAAGTCTGCATACTTTCCACCTACCTGTTTAATTTATATGCAGAACAAATCATCAGAGAAGCAGGACTATATGAAGACAACCGAGGTGTGAAGCTTGGTGGGAGACTCGTCAAACCTTCGCTATGCTGATACCACATTACTGGCTGAAAGTGAAGATGACCTGAAACATTTGCTTCTCAAGATCAAGGAAGATAGTTTTAAAATGGGCCTGCACCTTAATGTAAAGGCGGCAAAGATCCTGACAACTGGTAAAATCAAGTTCATCGTTGATGGAGAAAAAATTGAAATAGTGGACAACTTTAAACTACATGGATCAACTATCAATAAAGAACAAGCAGTCAAGAAATCAGATGACGCATTGCTCTTGGCAGAATGGCTATGAAGGACCTAGACAAGATTCTCAAGAGCAGAGATCTCTCTCTCTCCATATGAAGATTTGACTTGTTCAAGCCATGGTATTTTCAATATCATATGGATGCAAAAGTTGGATAGTGGAAAAGATAAACAGGAAGAAAATTGATGCCTTTGAATTATGGTGCTGGTGACGAATACTGTGTACACCATGGACTGCCTGAAGAACAAACCAGTCAGTACTAGAGGAGATCAAACCTAAGCTTTTTTTAGAAGCTCAGATGACAAGACATCGACTTTCATACTTTGGACAGGTCATTAGAGAAAGACATCATGCTGGCAAAGTAGAAGGTCAGTGTAAAAGAGGAAGGCCAGCAAGGAGATGGATCGATACAATAACAGCAGCTATGAGTGAGTGATTGTCAACAATGAACTGCCTGACTGAAGACCGAACACAGTTTAGGACAACTATCCAGAGGGTCGCCATGAGTAGACACAGACTCGACGGCACTTATGTAGATTATGCTTATTGATCTATTCTTGCTTTTAACTTTTGTGTCAGGTTTAATTTAGGTAGGCTTCCCCTCTGCTGAGGACTAGAGAAAGGCACATGATGTCCCTTTACACCAAAGCGATAGTAAAGATGAAGATGAAAACTACCGGCCAGTTAGTCTAACTTCTGTGGTGAGTAAATTATTTGAATAGCAAAGTTTCTGGAGTCCAATGGATTGCAGGATCCGAAGAAGCATGGATTTACCAGAGGCAGGTCTTGTTAGACAAATAGGATTGATTTCTTTAAATGGGTGACCAGGGAGTTGGACCGAGGGAGAGCCCTAGATGTGGTATACTTAAGACTTCAATAAAGCCTTTGACACCATTTTGCACAAGCAACTTATACACAAACTGGGTACCCTAGGGATGGACCCTAAAATGACTCACTGGGTTAGAAATTGGTTGAGTGGGAGGTGACAAAAGGTACACGTAAATGGAGCTCGCTCCGAGGAGAAGGATGTTACCAGTGGTGTGCCACAGGGATGCCCTTGGTCCGATTCTTTTTAACATCTTTATTAGTGATATTGCAGAAGGCCTATCAGTTAAGATTTGCCTCTTTGCAGATGATACCAAAATCTGCAGTAGAGTAGACACCCAGGAAGGAGTAGATAACATGAGTAGGGGTCTAGCACAGCTTGAAGAATGGTCGAGAATTTGGTGGCTGAGATTTAATGCTAAAAAGTGCAGGGTCATGAATGTGGGCTGCAAAAATCCAAGGGAGCAGTACAGCGTAGGAGGCAAAGTACTTCTGTCTATGAAAGAAGAGTGGGACCTGGGCATGATTGTTTCTGATGATCTTAAAGTGGCTAAACAGGTAGAAAAGGCAACGGGAAAAGCCAGAAAGATGCTGGGGTGCCTAGGGAGAGGAATGGCCAGCAGAAAAAAGGAGGCGATAGTGCCTCTGTATAAGTCTCTGGTGTGACCTCATTTGGAGTATGGAGACCACACATTCAAAAGGATATAAACAGGATGGATTTGGTGCAGAGGGTGGCTACTAAAATGGTTAGTGGTCTTCCTTATAAAAAACATGAGGGCAGACTTAAAGATCTTAATATATATAAGTTAGAGGAAAGGCGGGATAGAGGAGATATGATAGAGATGTTTAAATACCCCTGTGGCATAAATGCACAAGAGAGCTCTTTTGATTGAAAGCAAGCTCTGCTACAAGGGGGACATAGGATGAGGGTGAAAGGGGATAGACTTAGGAATAATATGCAGAAATATTTCTTTATGGAAAGAGTGGTAGATGCATGGAATAGTTGAGTTGGTAGAGAAGAGGATGGTATCTGAATTCAAGAAAGCATGGAACAAACACAGAAGATCTCTAAAAGAAAAAACGGGACTATTGTAGTTGATATGGAAGGGCAGACTAGATAGGCCATGTGGTCTTTTTCTGTAATCATGTTTCTATGCTGGACCTCCGCATATGTATTTATTTCCACATATGCCAGCAGCTCAACCACGAGTTCCTCCATCTCCTGGACTCTTTTCTAACCTTAACATTACTCTTGTCCTGTGTTATAACCTTATTCATTCTGTCAATTACCATCTCCAACTGCTCCAGCTGGTACACACTTTTCTATTCTTCCATTCTCCTTCGGTGCCAGCCTTTTTCTGGTATTTCTTTTCAATCAGTCCTCTATTTTAATGTGTTATCACTTACAAATTTCTTTGCTTTGACTTTCCAACCAGAGATCTTAAAATTGCATTAGCTGCTTTTAGCTTTTGATAATATGCATTTGGCTAATTGTGATGCTTTGTGTGCCCTTTATTTAAATATAGAGTTTGTGACATTTTCCTTTTTAACATCAGGTGTCCATTTAATTGTATCTAGTCCTCTTAATTCTTTCTTTAGCTACTGTGGTCTCTTGCTACAGTCAGTCCATGTTTCATCAAGGCCCATAGTTACATCAAGAAGGTTATCTTTAGTAGAAGGTCTACACTATAGTTATCTACATTGGCCTTAGTGCCAAAGCTAAAAGTGGATATTCTTTTATCCTGGGCATTGTGCTAATATAAATTGTTTCCTTCCCTGTTATACTTGAACAGAAGCAATCACCTTACTGAGATTTAGTATAGATGCTATAATATGAAGATGCTCAGCAAGCCTTCCTGAAACGTACAGCAATTCACCAATATCCCCGCAGATCTCCTACATGTTTCCTGTATGAGCTTTCTAGTGTAGAAAGAAGAAAAGCTATATCTAAGTGGTGGCAGCTTGTTTACTTTTAATGCAAACTATAAAATGAAAATGCTGAAACTTTAAAGGGAATCTACAAATTCAATCATTTTGAGAAAATAAAATTTGCATATGCTAATCCCACTCCCCAACTGTAAGTTAAAATTAAAACAGCACAAAAACTAGCAAGTTATTGTACTATTCCTATGAGGGGTGAACCAGTAGACACCTAAAATGAAAATTCACACTTGAATTTCTCTTTTCTGAACATATGAGGTATACAATTGTCTCATTTTAACTACAAAAGATATCTAAAACTGAAAAGGGTTAGAAGCCTTTTTTGAACACTCTGAAATAGTTAGTACACATCAGAAATTTCCAAGGAAGTCTAAATATGAACATTCACAGAAACACAAAACGATGTAGTGGTATAAGCAAAGTGTGCAGTTCTGCAGATTGCAGCTTCAAAATGATATAAACACAGAGTCTGTCCAGAATGTGGCTACTAAAATGGTCAGTGATCATCATAAAGCATATAGCACAGACTTAAAGATCTAAATATGCTTGCTCTGGAAGAAAAGTTATAAATGCAGAGGCGGCAGGCCAAATGAAAAATGACAGACTCTGGAGTAATCTAATGAAATATTTCTTTATCAAAAGGATGGTGAACATGTGGAACCACCTCCCAGTGGAGGCATTCATGGGATGAGTACAGAGGATCTCCGAAGGAGAAAGACTGTAGAGCTTAGTAATTGGTATATAGATGGGCAGACTGGATAAGCCATATAATCTTTATCTGCCACCATTTTCTATATTAAATTTGCTACGGAATTCTTATATTCAAATATATCCTCTCTCTATAGTTGTATATGTTAAAACATAAAAGTTAAAAGTTACAAGGGTGCAGATTCACACTGGAAAGAAAAATGTATGCATTTTAAAAACCACGGTAGATAGCGAAATATGCCCTCAACCCTTAAAACATGGCTGCTTAAGATTTTTTCAAAATATTTCTCTACCCTTCTGTTTTCACTACATGAAATAAATAAAATCCAGACAGCAGTGAACCTATTAATGACAGTTTCTTGTATATCAACCTTGTTTATTGAGGAGTGAGGAGATACTGCCAGACATGCTAAAAGACACTTCACATTCAAGGGCCTGAGATAACGGCTTTCCACATTGAGTCACAAGCCTTTTGGGGAAAAAAATACTGAAAATGACAGCAATATGAATCTTCATGCTTGGTATACATTTTTCCATATCTCCAATTTTCAATTTTGGATCTACTGCTTTACTGGGTAGGCGGCCTCATCTCTACCCTACAAAAATATTCACTCTCCCAATTAATATAATTAACAGATGTACAGAATGTTTTGTCTTGGATAATGCTCTTCTATGGTTGATCACTAAGGTCTTACAGTGTTTTTTATTTTTCTTTATGTCTAATGATAAATTGTAGCTGGTTTCACTTTAATCAATCCATTAGAAGTGACTTATAGATAGAAAAATACTCTTTCAGTAACATCTTCAGTCTTTGAAATGGGCATCCATTTAAAACACCTTTCTCAAGCGCAGCGCTTCCTGCTGCCAGTGCTGCCTCTGGTCTGCAGAAGAATATCCTACACGCACTACAGTTCTTTTTGTTCAGAAAAAACAAAGAAAACTAATGAGATAAGTTCATTTGGAGTTAAGTGATAAGGCCTTCAAGCAGTGCTCAGTAGATCCTGTAGAGCTTTCTGCTGTGCAGTGCTGAGCTGCGATATGCATTCTGTCCACAATCCTCCAGATGCCTATAAAAAAAACGTATAAGTTTGTAGAGTGCTAGTGATCCAGTTACCAGAGAAACATGACACCAAATATATCTAGATCAACCTTATAGAACTATTTATATACCTACGCTACAGATAAACAGTAGTTCTGTAGCTTAGTTCAATAGAGTAGCAGTGAGGAGCACCCTGGAGCCTATACTGTATTAACTTTTTTTGAAAGAATTTATTCCAATAATGTTGCATTTCAATTAAACAGAGTGCACAAGATTTCAAATAAATATACCTATTTGATGGCCAGTCCTGTTAGTGGTTTTCAATACAAATTATATCAAAGTGGTTGGAAGTGGGATAGAGGCTAATCTGTTGTTGAAAATCCAAACTTCGTATCTGTTGGTCACATACTTTATGTGGTTTTAAATAAAATATATTAATAGTATATTAAATTACTAATGTTTTGTATATGTAATGATGTATTCTATGCAATTTTATATTGATTTCCTGAATATATTCTATTATTAATTCTTATGTTATGTTGCACTCATTATGTATTGCATTTTTACATCAATTTGAAAGGTGTCTCCAAACCAAGATTAAATTTAATTTAAACTGAATTTAATTTCAGTCTAGTCAGAGATAAAAGTGTAGATGGAGAATAAGGCTGCTAACCTGCAGATTTGTTCCACTAGAACTGAGCTTTGTGGTCAAAAAAGCCACCTCACCAATCTGGTAACTGAGTTGAGTCCTGGAGCTGAAGCCCTGCCGGAATGTAGCAGTAACTTATTTAATACACTAACCAGGTAGAAAGAATGTGCTTGGAGGCTATAGACCCCAATTTATTTAGGTCAGACAAGATAAAGTTTTTTTTTTATGTTGGGGACCTGGCCTGGCCAAGAACAAAGTCAGTGCAAGTCTACAGTCTAGGGTGTGCAATGCCTGCTTGCATTTATTAGAATAGAGCTTTGGGAAGAATGTAGAAAGCAGGATAGATTGGTTTAGGTAAAAATAAGACCACCTCCTATGGGAAGAACTTCCAACATGCACAGGTGGTCACTGTTTGGACAGAAATGAAAATAACCTCAACTGGTGAGAAATTTTAGATTATGTATTTATTCTTTTATACTGCATTTCCTAGGATCAATGTGGTTTATAGAGAACCAAACATTAACGATACATGGAACAATTTTACAAGAACTGGATTAACATGTTAGGTAAAACAGAGAACAGGGTAACTACATACAAAAGAAGTTGCTGGAGGTAGTAATTAGTCCAGTGTATATTTTAGATTAGGGTGGGAGGGAGATGGAGGAAGGGATGGGCAGGGAGTGAGATATTAGGGCACCACTCAAAAAACAGCTTCAGCAGTTGAGTTAGAACGATGTTGAAATCCTACATAATTGGAAGTTTCCAGACTGTTATCTTTTATCATAAATCAAACCCCTAGTGGGCTTAAGATGATGAAATACCCTTCCAGCAAACATGGTAACAATTGCACTGAGATGGATCCTTACTGACAAGATGCTCAGTCCTGACAGAAGTGCAGCAAGAAATAAACAGTCACCTCTTATGTACACTGGAATAGTCTATAGGTAATGTGTCATACCACAGCATGAAGTGTTTCCATCTGACGTCATGTGATCTAAAAGCAGCTGTCACTGTAAAAATCTCCAACTCTGCCTCCACTGGAGAAGCACTATCAACAGGTGTTTGACTTTCAGGCCACACACCTGATCTCTGCATAGCCTCCCCCCCCACTGTGAGATAAAGAGGTGAGAAACTCCCAGTCAGTGTGTGTGTGTGTGGGGGGGGGGGGGGTATAAAGCCTCCACTAATTTGAAAAGACATGAAAACTATACTTGACAAAAGCACCATAAAGCCACAAGTTTCAGTCTGGCTTTGTCTCACGTCAACTTCTGGATAGTGTATAAAATGAGAGCAACAGCTGGGAAGGCATAAGAAAGTAAGAAATGCCATAGTGGGTCAAACCAAAGGTCCTTCAAGCTCATCATCCGATCTTCCACAGTGGCCAATCCAAGTCACAAGTATCT
Organism: Ichthyophis bannanicus; assembly: GCA_033557465.1. Lineage (NCBI taxonomy): Eukaryota > Metazoa > Chordata > Amphibia > Gymnophiona > Ichthyophiidae > Ichthyophis > Ichthyophis bannanicus. The sequence goes on from CM066035.1 coordinate 550,096,096, forward strand.
AAGCAGGACCCCAAAGAATAGATCCAGTGTTTCTCGCTCATACCTAGAGATAAGTAGCTGCTTCTCCAAGTAGAAATAGATAACAGTTCATGAACTTTTCCTTTAGGAAATTACCTAAATCTTTTTTTGAAACCAGTTTTGTTAACTACTTTCACCACATCTTCTGACAACAAATTTCATAGTTCAACTGTATGGTCAGTGGAAAAAAAAATATTTTTCTTGGATTTGTTGTAAAAGTGCTTCCTGTTAATGTCATGCAGTGCCCCACCTAATCTTAATACTCTTTGAAAGCATAAATAACCAGTCCCTCTTTAGTAGGTCAACTCTACGCATGACTTTACTGTAGCCCCTTTATCGTGTCACCTCTCAGCTGTCTCTTCCAGGCTGAAGAGGCATAAGAACATAAGATATGCCATACTGGGTCAGACCAAGGGTCCATCAAGCCCAGTATCCTGCTTCCAACAGTGGCCAATCTAGGTCATAAGTACCAAAAGACAGGCTCCTCAATACTTGTATTGGGTCAAGCAGTGATATATCCTGGGTCCCTTTTAATAATGGTTTATGTACTTTTCCTCCAGGAACTTGTCCAAACCTTTTTAAAACCCAACTACACTAACAGCTTTTACTACATCCTCCGGTAACAAATTCCAGAGTTTGATTACACGAGTGAAAAAATATTTTCTCTTATTAGTCTTAAATAGGTTACCCTGTAGCTTCTTAAATAGGTTACCCTGTACCCTAGTCTTTTCATATTCTAATGACGTAAACAATTGAGCAGAGTCCAGAAACCAGAGATAAGGCAACTCGCTTGCCATAGGTCAAACATTTCCTGGAAGACAGAGTTAAGGCAGGTATCTCAACAGTGTGCGCTAAGGCTGTGGTGGCACAAAGGCGTGTGATAACTGCGCTTTTACTATGGCACATGTTAACTGTGTTCTTTGATGCAACATACATTATAGGTGCTAGGGAAGGAATGTGCATTGGAGCCGCTTAGGCGAAATGTGCATTAGGACTGCATGACCGCCAGGTGCACATTAGATAAAAATGCTACTAACGTGTGCAGAAAACAGCAAGAAATCCCCATATTGGAGTGGAGGAGTGGCCTAGTGGTTGGGGCAAGGTACTTCAGGCCAGAAGGTTGGGGGTTCAAATCCCACTAGAGGACAGCAACCTTTGGCCAGGACTGGGGTTTCTAGTCCCACAGCTGCTCCTTGTGGTCTTGGACAAGCCACTTAACCCTCCATAGCCCATGTTCCCTGTAAAATAGTTATCTCCAAGTTATAATGCCCTGTTCAATGTAATTTCAGTTTGTTCAATGTAAACCGCACTGATGCAGAATAGCGCGGTATATAAAAGAATGTAAATAAATAAATAAAATAAAACATGGTGCCAATGGTCACCAGCAATCCACCTTAAATTGCGTCCCAGACGGATAGAATTGGGAGCCCCCAAAAAGGACAGTGACAAGGTCAAGCCTTGGTACTTGCCCCCTGAGAGTCTCAGGCTGAAAATCCTGGCCTGGCTCAGCTCTACTCTCCAGGAACTGTTTCTCTGGCTTATAGCACTGTGTTCAGGGTGGCTGGCTGGCAGGCAGATCCCTCTGAGCGCCTTCTGCAATCTTTGGGAGAGAGCGGGGGGAGGGGGAGGAGTGGTGAGGTTGTGTGAAGCAATTGTATTCTTCCAGATCCTTCCAATTTCTGGCTGCTCATCAGGGTAAGAGTGCAGAGCTGGACCAATTTTCCCTCCTCTTATGGCTACCGACAAGACCCGAGTCTAGTGGAGCCTCCCAACGTTGCGCACTAGTGAGAGATCAACCTGCATGCTGTTATTCACAAGCATTTCAAATCAATATTTTCCTCTCAAATCCTTAGAACAGAGAAGAGAAAATCTATCCACCATCTGTGGAGATAAAAATACTGAAGGGACCTCTGGTGGCTGAGGCGAATAGAGGCATGGGAGCAATGTCATTAAAACCTGGGCTTTTTGTTGGTTCTTTGTCTTCAATCAATCTGCTGTTTAGGTAACAGAACCCACTTGTCTGAACTTGGCTGGCAGGACGATATGGAAGAGTAAGCTAAAGACTGGGGAAGGATAGAGAGAGGGCTATGTTAAAGGTTGAAAAGTCGTAGGTTGACACTAAGAGGGAGATTGAGAACCAGATATAAGAAGGAGAAATTAAATCAGAGTTGATAAAGAGAAAAATAAATGGAAGCAAGCTGAAAGGAGATTAAAGTCAGAAATCGATGTAGAGGAGCAAGAGAAGAAGACAGGTGTGGAGAAAAGTGGCAGGTGGACTGCAGACTCTGGTAACCTGAACAAGAAGGGTCGGAGGACAGGAGTTGTTTAAACCCTGAACAGATTACGGAGTATAGCCTGGCCGAAGGTGCTCTCCCGACAGGACTCCCTCTCCAGGCAGTAATGCTTTGCGAAGGTGTGAGCGGAGGACCAGATGGTGGCCTGGCAGATGTCCGCCAGAGGCACTAAACAGAGGCCGATAACCAAGGTCGCCATCGCTCAGACATGGTATGCCTTGACCAGAAGGTCCAGTGGCAGCCCAGCCTGGGCGAAGACGATGCAGTCCACCACCCAAACAGACAAGGTCTGCTTGGTGACTGCTTGTCCCAGGCGGCTGGTATCATAAGAGACGAAAATCTGGCTAGCTTTGCAGTGGCCCTGGGTCCATTGCAAGTAAAATGACAGGGCCCTTTTGCAGTCCAGGGTATGGAGGATGGCTGACACCGGGTCGGCATGGGGCTTTGGGAAGAAGGTGGGCAACACCACCTCCTGGTTGAGATGGAAATCTGAGACCACCTTCGGAAGGAACTTGGGATGGGTGCGAAGAACCACTCTGTTCTGTTAAAACCTGGAACTCGCTGACCTTGCGGGTGGAGGTGAGCACCACCAGGAAGGCAACCTTCCAGGACAAGTGCCGCAAGGATCAGGTAGTCAGGGGTCAAACGGCAGCTTGGTTAGCTGCGTGAGGATGTTGAGGTCCCATTCCGCCAGGGGCGGGTGGGCGGATAAGAGGCTTGGAGAGGAACAAACCCCACATGAAACGAGAGATGAGGGGCTGCCCCAAGAGGGGTTCACCCTTGATGGTGTGGTGGTTTTCCAAGATCACGCTCAGGTAAACCCTGACAGAGTTAGACTTTCGCCCTGACTGCGAGAGAGAGAGCAAGTATTGCAGGACTGAGCACACCAGGCAGGAGAATAGGTTCACACGGTGCTCTGAGCATTACACCAAAAACCTGCACCATTTGAAGACATAAGCCTGTCTCGTAGAGTCCTTGTGGGAGGGCAGCAGGATTTCCTCAACTTTCCTGGGAAGGCAAAGGGATGCTAAGGTGACCCGTTCAGCAGCCAGGCAGTCAGAGACAGGGACCCCAGATTGGGTTGGAGAAGCAAGCCTCCCTCCTGCATTAGGAGCCCTGGTGAACTCCCAAGAAGAAACAGGGGTTGCACTGAGAGACGGGAGTATCAGGGGGAACCATGGCTGCCAGGGCCACGAGGATCACTGAGGCCCTGTCCCATTGGTCACAATGTGGACCGTGGAAGCCATGTGGCCCAGGAGTCGAAGCATTGACCGAGCCGAGACAGTGCAGTGACTCTGCACCTCGGACGCCAGGGACACAAGGTGGTCTGCCTTTTCCTGGGGAAGAAAGGCCCTGGCCTGAAGGGTATCCAGGCAGGCCCCTATGAACTCCACGGATTGCGCTGGAGTGAGGAGGGATTTTGGGTGGTTTACCATGAATTCCAGGTGCTGCAGAAGCCTGATGGTGTGGCTGGTGGCCTGTAGAGCCTCTGATGCCATGTCTCCCTTTATGAGCCAGTCGTCTAGGTAAGGGTAGACGAAGGCTCCTTTGAGATGAAGGGAGGCTGCCACCACTGCGAGGCACTTGGTGAAGACCCATGGTGCAGAGGTGAGACTGAAGGGAAGTACTCTGTACTTAGTGATCGCCCTCGAAACTTAGGTTCTGCCTGTGACTGGGATGGATAAGGATGTGAGTGTAAGCATCCTTTAGATCCCAGGAACATAGCCAATCGCCCTGCTGGAGGTAGGGCAGCAGTGTTCCAAGGGAGAGCATCTTGAACTTCTACCACACCAGAAATTTGTTCAGGTTCCTTAGGTCGAGGAAGGGCCTGAGACCTCCTGTTCTTTTCAGAATGAGGAAGCATCTGGAATAGAACCCTTTTCCTCATAGGTGAGGTGGCACAGGCTCCACCACGCCATCCTTGAGGCGGCCTGCGAGCTCCTGAATCAGCAGGGCTTGGTGCAGGGGAGGCCACTGGGGCTCCCCGGGAAAGTAGGGGGGAGGCAGTTGGTCTAGGAGATGGTAGCCCTCCTTGACTACCTGGAGAACCCACGGGTCGGTGGTGATGGACTTCCACCGGTGGATGAAGTGGACTAGCCTACTCCACGTCGGCAGCTGGACATACAGTGGTTGAGAGGCTATGCTGAAGGTATCAAAATCCAGAACCCAGCTTTGCCGGGGCCGACGACTGGGTTGTCAGTCCTTTGGGTTTACGAGGTCCCTGGCCGGTGCCCTTACCCTGACTGCTCCGTGGTGGGGTTTGCGTGGCCAGGTACGGGAGGGTATCCCCTTTAGGGCTGGCCCTTCCTGTGGAAGAAGGGCTTCTTCCCTTGCGACTTTTTCTTAGGAAGGTTAGAGGTCTTCCTGGAGAGTCAAGTATGGGTGACATACTCTGTCTCAATTTCAACCGCTTTGTCCTCCATAGGCTTACCAAAGAGTTGCTTCCCGAGGCAAGGGACATCACGGAGCTTCTCCTGGAACCATTGTACCAAGTCAGAGGACTGGTCAAGCCTGCTGGTGGGCACCGATGCCAGCTGCTGCCACTTATGCAGAGGACTCTACGCCGTCGTAGGCGGCTCGAGAAAGGTATTTGGAGTACTCGCCGGACTTCGAGAATGCATGGAAGTGGCAGAGGTGGTTCCCATCGAGGTCGGCCACAAAAACCTCCTAGTTCTTTGGTAAGGTTCTGGAGAAACATACCAATATAGAGCTGGTAGACTTGGATGTGGCAGGCTAACACGGAGCCCTGGTAACACTTGCGTCCAAGAGTATCTGCCGGGAGAAGCTGAAGCGTGAGTCTTCGGGCTGTTTTCCTTATGCATGGCCAACTCGACGACTATGGAGGTGTGAGGAAGCTGTGCCTTCCGAAACTCCGGTCCCCGCTGGATCCTGTACATGGAGTCCAGGTGTCAGCTGACAATTGGGGGCAGAAGCTGGGGTCTCCCACATACAGAGGAGGAGTCAGTTAAGAATGGAGGGGACCAGAACCATGAGGATTTCCTTTGGTGGTGCCTTATAATGGAGGATATTGAGCTCCTCCGCTGAGGCTCCTCCTCAGACTTGGTTGAAAGCACGAGGCCCACGCCATATCACGGACAAACTCAAGAAAAGAGGTGTCCTCAGGAGGGGACTGCCGCCATTGGGCCAGTGGGGATGGGTTCGAGGGGAGATCTCAGTGGGCCCGAGTCTCCGGTGAGGTGTCACCATCGGATTTCCACTCCAAATAGTCCATGGAGGACTTGAGGTCGGGCGGTTCAAGGTGGGTTGATGACTCGCGCCAAACTCCTGAGGCCAAAGCCTTGCTGGAGCCGGAGGCGCTTGCCCGAGATGACCTCGCCCCCGATGAACAGGAAGGAGATAGAGACCCTCGCAGAGGATCCTCACGAGGCATCTGGCTCTCGGGGATCACTGCAGCAGCCCGGAGAGTCCTCTGTGTCAAGGTCCCTGTGATCTCATGGCATGTGTTGGTGGGGCTGGGCAGCGAGGAATGCAGAAACGCTGTGTTGTAAAGCCAGCATTCAGGCCTCCCACTCGGGAGTGGAGCCTGCGACACCGACGCCGGGGTGTCTGGGTCAGGTGTCGAGGGGCACTCACTCGGATGACCCTTGGGAGACTGGGCGCAATCACCTGAGGCCTTCACATCGGTTCGAGGTACCTTTCTCGGCTGCTCCCTCTCTGACTCTTTGGAATGTACAGGGGGCTGAGGGACTGGGCACGTGACTTCTCATGCTTGTTCTACCCTCCGGACGATGTCCCAGAGGCCTCCTTTTTCTGCTCACGCTTGGGGGTCCCTTGGTCAGAGTGCCTGCGGGCCCGCAGGGGAGCCTTAGGCAACTCCGAGGGTTGCAGGGCCTGTGAGCGCGAGGCTACCGGGGATACCAGGGTCGAGCCTGCCTTATGGAAGATATCGTCCTGCTTCTGCCGGCAGCTCTGGATGGCCTTAGAGGACATCTTTTTACATAAGGAGCATTGCTCCAGGTCGCGATTGGTGCCCAGACACCGGAGACAACAGTCATGGGTGTCTATAAGCGACATGTTCTTACAGCACCGATCGCATTTTTCGAAACTGGTGGCCACTGGGGGCAAAAAGGGTTCCTGCGAGGTCAAAGACCCTCAAAGTGGCCAGCGGTTAAAAAGGGTGTGAAAGTGCTGAAGTAGAAAAGCAGCTCCCAAGACAGACTGCCAAGGCAGTGGTGCTTGAGAGGCGAGAAAGAGAACCGGTGATAGCCAGAAAGCACAAAAACGTTCTAGGCAAGAAAACTTTTTTCCAGGGATGAGGTGCACATCCGAAGGACTCAGCGGAAAAAGGGACACTGAGTAAGATGGCATCCTTGGGTGGGAAGGGGACCATGCATGCTTGGTAGCATTCCCAAAGGCTTTCTTTGAAAGCTGGGAAATGCTCTGTGCGGGCTCAGTCGCTGCCGACATCACTCATATGTGAAGACTGACTTCCTGCTTGTTCCTGGAGAAAAGGTAAATTAATTTTCATTTTAATAACTGGAATAGGTTTGTTTTTGGATTTTATATATGCCATATTTATATTTTGCATAGTACAGGAGGAAATACATTTATTTATTTATTTACATTCTCTTATATACCGCGCTATTCTGCATCAGTGCGGTTTACATTGAACAAACTGAAATTTTTATTTATTTATTTATTTATTTATTACAGGCTCTTATATACCGCTCTATTCAGAATCAGCGCGGTTCACAATATAACAACATACCATAACAACAACTGTTAGGTTTTACAGAGAACAAGGTCAGAGAACTTGGATAAAACATGGGACGTCATTACTGCAACTATTTACAAGAGTATTTACAAGAGTATTTACAAGTATACATAACAGGATTTGTTCTTAGTTTGGGTAGTGATTAAGATTGGTTAGTTGGTCAAGTAATATTGGGGGAAGAGGTGGGATTTGAGTGCCTTTCTGAAAAGGGATAGATCAGTGATAGCACGAATCTCTGGGGGTAGAGCGTTCCAGTACTTAGGGGCATAGAATCTGAAGGCCCTGTTAGATGTCACTGATAGGCATTTTGTCGCTGCTTTAGGGATGATTAGAGTATTTGTTGATATCGTTCTCCTGGATCTGTTGGGTGGGACGGCCTGAATGAGGTCTATTAGAGAGGAGGAGGTGATGCTTTTAGTGGTCTTGAAAGTTAGTAGTAATGTTTTGAACAATATTCTGCCATGTATGGGGAGCCAGTGGAGTTGCTCTAGGATGGGTGTTACATGGTCCCTTCTTGATGCTCCGTAGAGGACTCTAGCAGCGGTATTCATGGCGAGTTGCAAAGGGTTTAATGTGGAGTGTGGGAGGCCTTGGAGAATGGCATTGGCATAGTCAAGGTGTGGTAAGGTTAAGGCTTGAAATATAGTTCTGAAGTCATCAGGATCAAGCAGGGGGCGAAGATGTCGAAGAGTCCGGATCTTGAGGTAGATTGCTCTGACTACGTTGGTTATGTGTAGTTTCAGATCCATGCGTTGGTCAAAAGTGACTCCAAGGTAGCGAATGGAAGGTTTTGATTGGAGCTCAGCTTCTTTCACCTTTATATGGGATGGGGGGGTGAAAAGTGGGTCCCTGGTGATGACGAGAACCTCGGTCTTTTTGTGTTGAATTCGGAGGTTCTGGGATTGAAGCCATTCGGATACTGCATCAAAACATTTAGCTAGCGGGGAAAGGTCCATATGAACTGTGGAGAAAGGCATATATAGGAGGATGTCATCTGCGTATATCAAGCATTCAACCTTGAAGGACCTGATGATGTTGCAAACCGGTTGTATGTATATATTGAAAAAGAGTGAGGATAGGGATGATCCTTGTGGTACGCCTTGCTTTTGGTGGTAAGGTGTGGATGTTGTGGTCCCTGAGGTAACGTACTGCCATCTCTGATCAAGGTATGACTTGCACCACTCCAGGGCAGTGTTATTGATGCCTTTTTCTTTTAGTCGCCCTATTAACAGATCGTGATGTACAGAGTCAAAAGCCGCAGCAATGTCTAAGAAGATGAGAGCAAAGCCTTGGCGGATGTTATCAATGCCTGTGATGATGTTGTTGCAGAGAGTGGTAAGGAGGGTTTCAACACCGTGGAACTCTCTGAAGCCATGTTGGCAGTGGTCAAGAGGGGAGACGGTGTCAATGTGGTCCTGTAACTGTCTTTGAACAGGGTATTATAACTTGGAGATAACTATTTTACAGGGAACGTGGGCTATGGAGGGTTAAGTGGCTTGCCCAAGACCACAAGGAGCACCTGTGGGACTAGAAACCCTAGTCCTTCCAGCCCAAGGTTGCTATCCTCTAGTGGGATTTGAAACCCCGACCTTCCGGCCTGAAGTACCTTGCCCCAACATTTCTGCTTTTTATGTTGCACTGCATACAGAGCCGGGCTTGTTGGGGTTTAAATTTAATTTTGTCTACATATTTCTACTTTGAGTTTGTTATAACATTCTGTACTTGGTGAGGGTCTAAGTGTGTTCTGCCTGTGTGACAGAGTCCATGTCTTCTGTAAGCATGGCGTTTCTATGTAGGATCTGTCAATCTGGCCTTTTCAGTTTTCCAAATAGGTGTAAGGATATTTTAAGGTCTATTGCAATACTTATAGAGCTGGCTGTTCTGGGTGGACTCATTATTGTGTTAATTTTAGAAGCTGGTGTGGTAAGGTAGATTTATAGATCTTCAGTGATTTTGTAGGGCTCTGCTTTAGTTCATAATCTGCCTGCTCCTGGAGAGGCTGTTAATGAGATGACACAAGAATCAGATTTTTTTTTTTTTTTTTTGTATGTTGGATTCTATGGTGAAATGTCCTAGTTCTGCTCTGCACCTACCATTAGAGGAGGGATTTCAATGGATGCAAAATAGATGTCCCTTGGAATGTGAGCAGCTTACATCTCCATATTTTTTGCAGAAAAGGTAGTTACTCACCTGAAGCAGGTATTTTCTGTGGACAGCAGGAATTAGTCTTCACATATGGGTGACATCCCTGACGGAGCCGCTGCATGGGAATGCTTCCCAGCTTCTATTTGAAGCTTTTGGGAGGCTCCATCGTACCTTCCCGCCTGCTTCCGAAGTGCCATCTTGAATCAGTCTAACAACATAGCTGCAGCAGAAGACAGCTCCTCAGGGAGGTGGGAGGGTTGTGATGACTAATTCTTGCTGTCCACAGAGAACACCTGCTACAGGAGAGTAAAGCGTAGTTACTCACCTGTAACAGGTGATCTCCGGGAACAGTCTTCACATATGGATATCGTCGGTACCAACAGAGCCTGTGCGGGAACACTCCCCAGCGTCCAATAGGAACACTTTTGGGAGCATCCCTCAGCACATGCGCGCTGCCTTCCCGCCTTTCCAACTGTCCCTCTCAGTTAAGTTTGTAGCTGAGTAAAAGGATAGAGGAAGAGAGGAAAGAGACAGAGGGACAACTCCTAGGGGAGGTGGGTGGGTTGTGAAGACTAAATTCCTGCTGTTCCCGGCGATCACCTGTTACAGGTGAGTAAAGCACAGTTACTTACCTGTAACCGGTGATCTCTGGTAACAGCAGGAATAAGTCTTCACGTATGGGTACGTCGGTACCGACGGAGCCTGCGCGGGAACGCTCCCCAGCATCCAAAAAGAAAGCTTTTGGGAGCATCCCACATGCATGCGCGCTGCCTTCCTGCCCATTCACTTCCCTCTCATCAGTTGGGTTTGTAGCGGAGACCGAAGGAGAGAAGTAGAAGAGATAGAGAGAGAGAACTCCTAGGGGAGGTGGGTGGGTTGTGAAGACTTATTCCTGCTGTTCCCAGAGATCACCTGTTACAGGTAAGTAACTGTGCTATCTCCAGGAACAAGCAGGAATGAGTCTTCACATATGTTGACTCCCAAGCTAGAGATGCCTAGAGGAGGTCGCAGCATGTTGCAAATCTAATTGATGGGCCATGCTGTTTCCCAGAACCTCAGGCATCCAAGGGATGGAGGGTAGGAGTTGAACTAAAAAGGGTGTGCTGTGGGACAGCTTGACTAAACAAGGCATCTAGAGGGGAGTCCTTGTGTAGATCATAAATGTTAGTAAATACTGGATTCCAATTTTCTAATGTGGACCTTAGTCAAAAGTATTGCGAAAGTATTTGTTGAGGCTAATATGGGTCTGGTGCTAAGAGCCAGTACATTATCCTCAAAGAAAATACCTTACTGTGAATTAGAGGAAAAATATTTTTGCAATACAGGCAGAGGTCAGAAGCCTAAATGGCTAGAACTAATACCAGAAGAAAAAACTGGGGTTTAATGGGGTTGGACTTTGGATGAGGAGCTAAAGCTTCTGTAGGCCAAAGTTTGAAGCTCTTTGTCCTTGGAGCAGAAAAAGGCTCTAGGAAAGAGAGGAGATAAATCTGACTGGTTTGCAGAAAAAGGATGGGTCTTTAAGACCCCTCTATCCAAATGAAAGAAAGAAACATTTGTAGTAGGCGGTGTAGCCTCCAATTTCTTGAAGATCAGTAATGTCTTCCCTAAGTGATGTCACTTAGGATGATGACTTTACATGGAGAGCTACAGATGAAACGTAACCGGAGAGGTTACAGTAAAAGAACGTAGTTTCTAATTACCATAGAAATTGATTGTCCATTTAGAACACTATGGCATGCTGGAACAGCATTAATATGGACAGTAACAAATCTTTCAGAGTGAGATATGTGTATTTATTTATATATATATATATATCGTAGTTACTCACCTGTAACAGGTGTTCTCCAGGAGCAGCAGGAATCAGTCCTCACATATGGGTGACATCGACGTTGATGGAGCCCTTGCGGAGCATTTCACCAGCTTTCATTGAAAGCCTTTGGGAATGCAGGCACGCATGCGCGGTCCCCTTCCCGCCTAAAGGTGCCATCTTGCTCAGTCAAATGACACAGCTAAAAACAGCACACAAAAATGTAAAAATAAACTATATACAACTGCAACTCCCAGGGGAGGAGGGAGGGTTGTGAGGACTGATTCCTGCTGCTCCTGGAGAACACCTGTTACAGGTGAGTAACTACCCTTTCTCCAGGACCAAGCAGGAAGTCAGTCCTCGCATATGGGTGACTCCCTAGCTCTGGGCTACCAAGAACCCAGGCTGAACAAGAGAACTCCCTCTAGTCCCAGCATCAAAGAAAGGCTTTTCACTGAAAGGACCTCCACCGGTAGACCAACGGAGGGCTGGAGGGCAGGAGTTGCTTAAACCTCAAAGAGATTCCGGAGTACTGCCTGGCCAAAAGCACTGTCCCTACGGGACTCCCTCTCCAGACAGTAATGGGCCGCAAAGGTCGGCTTGAGGACCAAGTTGCAGCCCTGCAGATGTCTACCAACGGTACAGAGCGGAAGTGAGCCACTGAGACAGCCATTGCCCTGACACAATGGGCCGTGACCCGACCCTGCAAAGGTCGGTCAGCCGCCCTGTAAGCCCAGGTGATACAGTCAGCCAACCAGGTGGACAAGGTACGCTTGGACACAGCTAACCCCAAATTATAAGGGTCAAAAGATATGATGAGCTGAGTAGCCCTTCTATGTCCCTGCGTACGTTCAAGGTAGAAGGATAAGGCCCTCCTACAGTCCAGGGTGTGCAAAACTGCTTCAGCCTGGCTTGCATGAGGCCTAGGGAAGAATGTTGGAAGAACCACCTCTTGGTTAAGGTGGAAGGAGACGACAACTTTTGGGAGGAACTTTGGATGAGTCCTAAGGACTACCCTGTTCTTATAGAAGCGGGTGTAAGGCCTGTCACAGACCAGGGCCTGAAGCTCACTCACTCGCCTGGCCGAGGTTAGGGCTACCAAGAACAGTGTCTTCCAGGACAGGAAGCGGAGAGGACAAGTAGCCATCGGCTCAAAAGGTGGGCAAGTCAGTTGCTGCAAGACCACATTCAACTCCCACGCAGGAGCAGGACGACGGATTGGAGGCTTGTGCAAGAGCAAGCCTCTGAGAAACCACGGCACCAAGGGGTGAACCGACAGAGAATGTCCTTCCACCAGTGAGTGGTGAGCTGCTAGAGCTGAGAGGTGGACCCAAATAGAATTGGACTTAAGTCCCTGATTGGATAAGTGCAGTAAGTACTGAAGCACTACTGGTACAGCACAGGAGAAAGGATCTTCTGTACGTAGCTGACACCACACAGAAAACCTAGTGGACTGCTTTCAAGAGGCTAGGACAACCTCCTCAACTTCCTGAGGTAGACCCCAGGGAGCCAAAACTACTCTTGCAGCCTCCAGGCCATCAAATTGAGAGCTCTGAGATTTGGGTGCAGAAAGGAACCCTGATCCTGAGAGAGGTGGTCAGGTTGCAACCCCAGAGGCAGTGGGGGCTCCACTGCCAGCTGAAGCAAAAGTGGAAACCAAGGCCGTCTCGGCCATCTGGGAGCCACCAGCAGGACCGAGGCCTTGTCCTGAAGAATTTTGAACAGTTCGGGCCACCAGGGGCGTGGGAGGAAACGCATACAGGAGGCCCTGGGACCAGGAAATCAGAAAAGCATCTGCTGCCAGCCGCAGAGGATGCGGTTGCCTGGAGCAGAACCTTGTCAGTTGGTTGTTCGATGGACTGGCAAAGAGATCTATGGTTGGAAGTCCCCATTTCAGGAAAATCTTCGGAACCACTAAGGGATGGAGCTGCCATGCGTGGGGCTGCAGAATCCTGCTCAACCGATCTGCCAGGTAATTGTCCTGGCCAGGTAGATACACTGCCTTGAGGAGCATGTTGTGCCTGAGAGCAAACAAGCAAAGGTCCTGTGCCTCCTGACAAAGGAACCTGGACCCAGTTCCGCCCTGCTTGTTGACATAAAACATGGCTACCTGGTTGTCTGTTTGAACTAGGACAGACTGATGAGCCAGTGCTTGAGAGAAAGTCTTGAGGGCTAACCGAATAGCCCTCAGTTCCAGTAGATTGGTCTGCTGTGTGGCCTCCCAGGGAGACCACAGGCCCTGGGTGCACTTGCCTAGACAAAGAGCCCCCCAACCTTGCAGGGAGGCATCCGTGGTCAACACCACTGTGAACCCAGAAATCTGAAAAGGCACCCCTTGCAGTAGATTGGGTGGGTGCAGCCACCAGCGGAGGGAGTTCAGAAATTGTCTGGACAGCCTTACTCTGTCTCTGAGGCTGCCTGTGGCCTGTGTCCACTGTGTTCGAAGGCACTACTGGGCAGGCCTCATATGGAGCCGGGCATTGGGTGTCACATGTACTGTCGAAGCCATGTGGCCAAGAAGCCTCAGGCAGAGTCTGGCGGAGACCAGTGACCTGCTGAGAAACTGGTTTGCCAAGTTTGGGCTCTGTCTTCTGGCAAGAATGCCTTTGCCAGCAGAGAGTCCAACCTTGCCCCTATGAACTCCAAGTTCTGGGAGGGGAGCAAAGTGGACTTTGCGAAGTTTATGCCAAACCCCAGGTTTTGAAGAAGACTTATAGTTCGGAGGGTGGCTTGTCTGGCCTCCTGGCACGTCTGACCCCTGATGAGCCAGTCGTCCAGATAGGGGAAGACAAAGATACCCTGATTTCTCAGGTAGGCCGCCACCACTGCCAGGCATTTGGTGAAGACCCTGGGAGCGGAGGTGAGGCCAAAGGCAGTACTTTGTACTGATAATGTTTCCTCCCACAATGAACCTGAGGTTCTTTCTGTGGTCTGGATGAATGAGGATGTGAGTGTACGCATCCTTTAAATCTAAGGAGCATAGCCAATCTCCCTGCTGGAGGTAGGGCAGCAGTGTTCCAAGAGTAAGCATCTTGAATTTCTCTCTCTCTAGGAACTTGTTGAGATTTCTGAGGTCGAGAAAGCACAGTTACTTACCTGTAACAGGTGATCTCTGGGAACAGCAGGAATAAGTCTTCACATATGGTACTTCGGTACCGACGGAGCCTGCGCGGGAACGCTCCCCAGCGTCCCAAAAAGGAAAGCTTTTGGGAGCATCCCACAGCGCCTGCGCGCTGCCTTCCCACCTTTCCTAACCGCCTCTCTCCAGTTCGAGTTTTAAAGCTGAGACAAAGAGAGAGAGAGGAAAGGAAAGATAGATAGAACGATACAACTCCTAGGGGAGGTGGGTGGGTTGTGAAGACTTATTCCTGCTGTTCCCAGAGATCACCTGTTACAGGTAAGTAAAGCGTAGTTACTCACCTGTAACAGGTGTTCTCCAGGAGCAGCAGGAATCAGTCCTCACTTATGGGTGACGTCGGCGCCGACGGAGCCCTCGCGGAGCAATTTTCCCCAGCTTTCAAAGAAAGCCTTTGGGAATTGCAGCGCGCATGCGCGGTCGTCTTCCCGCCCGAGGGTGCCATCTTAGCCAGTCAGTTGACATAGCTAAAAAAGACAGCATAAAAATTTGCAAAAAAGAACATAAGCAGACGATTGCAACTCCAAGGGGAGGAGGGAGGGTAGTGAGGACTGATTCCTGCTGCTCCTGGAGAACACCTGTTACAGGTGAGTAACTACGCTTTCTCCAGGACCAAGCAGGAAGTCAGTCCTCACTTATGGGACTCCCAAGCTCAAGGCTACCGGAGACCCTAAGCACAAAAATGAGCTCCCTCTAGCTCAGCAGCACAGAAGGATAGAATCTTCGCTGAATTATCACCCACCGGTAGCCCACATCCGGGATGGAGGGTAGGAGTTGCTCAGACCTCAAAGAGATTACGGAGGACTGCCTGTCCGAAAGCACTGTCCCTACGGGACTCCCTCTCGAGACAGTAATGGACCGCAAAAGTCTGGCTCGAAGACCAAGTAGCGGCCCGGCAGATGTCTGCCAGCGGAACAGAGCGGAGGTAAGCCACTGACGTGGCCTTTGCCCGAACGCAATGAGCCGTGACTCGACTTTCTAAGGAGAGTCCGGCTGCCCCATAAGCCCAAGAGATACAGTCCGCAACCCAGATGGACAGAGTACGCTTGGAGACCGGGAGCCCCAATTTATTGGGGTCAAAAGACACAAAAAGCTGAGCAGCTTTACGGTGCTCCCGCGTACGGTCAAGGTAGAAGTTCAATGCCCTTCTACAGTCCAGGGTATGGAGGACCGTTTCAGCTCGGCTGGAGTGTGGTCTGGGAAAGAAGGTTGGAAGTACCACCTCCTGATTGATGTGAAAAGGGGAGACCACTTTAGGCAGAAATTTTGGGTGAGTCCGTAGGACTACCCTATTCTTGTAGAACCTAGTGTAAGGGGGATCAGACACGAGGGCCTGCAATTCACTTACGCGCCTAGCGGAAGTGAGGGCTATCAAGAACAGTGTTTTCCAAGACAGAAAACGGAGAGAACAGGTAGCCATAGGTTCAAAAGGCGGACAGGTGATCCGCTGCAAAACCACATTCAGGTCCCAGTCAGGCGCTGGCGGGCGCAGAGGTGGTTTAAGTAGAAGGAGACCTCGGAGAAACCTCGCTACGAGAGGGTCATTGGAGAGAGGTCTGCCGTCCACTGGCACATGATGTGCTGAAAGAGCACTGAGGTGAACTTTGACGGAGTTGGACTTAAGTCCCAGATTAGAGAGGTGCAGCAAGTACTGCAAGATCACCGACACCGGGCAGGAGAAGGGATCCTGAGACTGTTGGGTACACCAGACTGCAAAGCGACGCCATTTAAGGGCGTAGCATTTGCGGGTAGAAGGCCGTCGCGAAGCTAAGACGACCTCCTCCACCTCCACCGGCAGGAGAAGGGGAGCAAGGACTACCCTCTCAGCAGCCAGGCCATGAGGTTGAGAGACCTGAGGTTGGGGTGCAGAAGGGACCCCTGATCCTGAGTGAGGAGATCCGGTTGTACCCCCAGAGGGATTGGATCCTCCACCGCCAGTTGCAGCAGGAGCGGAAACCACGGCTGCCTGGGCCAGCGAGGGGCCACCAGGATCATGAAGGCTTTGTCTCAGAGAACCTTGAAAAGAGTCCGAGAGACCAGCGGGATGGGAGGGAAAGCGTACAGAAGGCTCCCCGACCACGAGATCAGAAAGGCGTCCGCCGCAACCCGAAGGGGGTGTGGCTGACGAGAGCAGAAGCGAGGAAGCTGCCGGTTGTGAGGACTGGCAAAGAGATCCACCGTGGGGAGACCCCACTTGAGGAAGAGCTTCTGAACTACCAAGGGATCCAGACGCCACTCGTGCGGCTGGAGGACCCTGCTGAGTTTGTCTGCAAGGCAATTTTCTTGGCCCGGGAGATAAACTGCCTTGAGGAGAATGCCGTGACTGACGGCCCAAGAGCAGAGCTTCTGTGCCTCCTGGCAGAGGAGGAAGGAGCCCGTGCCCCCCTGCTTGTTCACGTAGAACATGGCAACTTGATTGTCCGTCTGGACAAGGACGGACTGTTGGGAAGTCAGGTGGGAGAAGGCCTTGAGAGCTAGGCGGATCGCCCTGAGCTCCAGGAAGTTGATCTGCTGAGCAGACTCCCACGTGGTCCAGAGGCCCTGAGTACGTGCCTCTTGGCAATGTGCTCCCCAGCCCAGGAGGGATGCATCGGTGGTCAGCACCCGGGTCGGCTGAGGTGACTGGAAAGGCATTCCGAATATCAGGTTCGGCTGCCGGAGCCACCACCGGAGAGACGAGAGCAGCGGCTCGGAGACGCGCACTAGGTCTGCCAGGCCGCCTGTGGCTTGTCGCCACTGCTGGCGGAGACACCATTGAGCAGACCGCATGTTCAGGCGGGCATTGGGGGTCACATGGACGGTGGAAGCCATATGGCCGAGCAGTCTCAGGAAGCGCCTGGCGGAGACCAGGGGCTGGCTGCGAAAGCGGTCGGCTAGGTCCATGAGCCGTTGAGCCCTGTCGAGCGGTAGGTACGCTCGTGCCCGAGGAGTGTGCAGCCTTGCGCCGATGAACTCGAGATCCTGTGAGGGGAGCAAAGTGGACTTTGCGAAGTTTATGACAAAGCCCAAGTGCTGCAGCAGAGTCACCGTGCGGCGCGTGGCGTTGGCGACCTCCTGAGCGGACGCTGCTCTGATGAGCCAGTCGTCGAGGTACGGAAAGACATAGAGGCCGTGAAGCCGGAGATGGGCCGCCACGATCGCGAGACATTTTGTGAAGACTCGCGGTGCGGAGGATAGGCCAAAGGGCAGTACTCTGTACTGGTAATGATTTCCTGCCACCACAAACCTTAGGTATTGGCGGTGGCTTGGGTGGATGAGGATGTGCGTGTAGGCATCCTTTAGATCCAAGGAGCATAGCCAATCTCCCTGCTGGAGGTAGGGCAGAAGGATTCCAAGGGTAAGCATTTTGAACTTCTCTCGCACAAGGAACTTGTTGAGGTTGCGCAAGTCCAGGATGGGTCTGAGGCCCCCTGTTCTCTTTGGTATCAGAAAATACCTTGAATAAAAGCCTTGACCTCTCAGGTGGTGGGGCACCGGTTCCACCGCCTGTTCCTGCAGAAGACCTGCTAACTCCTGAAGGAGCAACTCCCTGTGCAGAGGGGGGCGCGAAGGTTCTCCCGGAAAATAGGAGGGAGGGACCTGATGGAAGTGGAGAAGGTAGCCTTCTCGCACGACCTGAAGTACCCAGGCATCTGCGGTGATGCTGGACCACCTGTGGCCGAAGTGAACCAGCCGGCCTCCGGTGCTGGGAGGAACCAGCGGGGGGGAGAGGCTATGCTGAGCGAGTCAAAAAACCCCACCCTGCTGAGCAGGGGCTGGTGGTGCAGGCTTGGGGGCTTGCTGCCTACGTGACCCGTTACCCCGTCCCTTGGCCTGCTGGCCCTGTTGGGGAGCTGCAGGGGCCTGATAATGGGGGTACTGTTTGTAGGCAGCCGCCTTCCTCGGGTAAAAGGACTTTTTTCCCGAGCCCTTCTTTTTCTGGGAAGGGGCGGAGGTCTTCCTAGAAAGCCTGGTCCTGGTGAGAGTCTCAGTCTCAATTTGTGCAGCCTTTTCCGCCATGGGCTTGCCAAAGAGGTTTTCGCCTCGGCAGGGGACATCGACCAACTTGTCCTGTACCCAGGGCTCAAGGTCCGACGACTGAAGCCAAGCCTGTCGGCGGGCACCGATGCCGGCTGCGGCCACTCTAGCCGAGGCCTCAAAGCCATCATAGGCTGCTCGGGACATGAACTTTGAGCATTCCCGAATGCCCGTGGACAAGGCTAGGAACCTCCGCAAGGGCTCCTCGGAGAGACCAGCGGAGAATCCGGCTAGCTCTTTAGCCAGATCCCGGAGATACATGCCCATGTAGAGCTGGTAAGTCTGGACACGACATGCGAGCATAGAGCCCTGGAAGCACTTCTTGCCAAGGCCATCCAGGTTACGGGCCTCCCTTCCAGGAGGCACCGAGGAGTGCATCTTCTGGCTCTTAAGACGATGCATGGCCGATTCCACTACCATGGAATGGTGTGGCAGCTGTGCCTTCTGAAAGCCAGGGCTCTTGCGGACCCGATAGATAGAATCGACCCGCTTGCTCAGGACCGGCGAGGAGGCCGGACTCTCCCACATGCGGAAGAGTAGTCGTTCCAGCATAGGAGGAACCGGCACAGTAAAGTGCTCCCTCGCGGGAGAGTCATACTGGAGGGCGTCGAGCTCTTCGGCTCGAGGCTCCTCCTCGGGATCCGCAGGGAAGGCCAAAGCCTTGGCCATATCCCTAACGAAGTCCGAGAACCGGGCATCCTCCGGGGGGGACTGCTTCCGAGGCTCGGACCCCGGTGAGTCCGATGGGACACACCGAGTCCGGAAAGAATCAGGTGACTCTTCCTCCTCAGACTCCCAGACCGACTCCGACGAGGACTCGGTGGGGTCGGCCCGGGCAGGGTGCGGCGCCAGCCGTCCCGACGTCGAGGGAGTCGGCGTCGGCGACCTCGGTCCCGAACAGGAGGCCGAGGGTGACCTCGACCGAGGATCGACTCGAGTTCTCATTGACTCGAGGATCGGCTCGGTCTCCGGGGTCGACTTGGACGTCGACGTCCCGGCGGTCGGGGCAGCGGCGCCAGCGAGGCCAGCGAGCAGTGCCCGCTGCTGGTCCATGAAGGCAGACAGTCTGCTCTCCAAGGCCGTCAACCTGAGTCCGAGCTCAGGTGACCCAGCAGCCCCCGACTCGGGCCCCGACGGCGTCGGGCCCGACGTCGGCTGTCGCGGAGGCGAGTCCAGAAGGACCACAGGACTTACCCGGGCAGACATCTCCGACTCCAGGCGAGGTCGCTTCGGGATGTGTTCCTTCTCCAAGGACCCGGGGCGGCTGTCGGGGCTATGCGACCTGGCCCTCGCGGAGCCAGGAGCGTCCACCGACGCCGCCCTCGCGGGTTTTTCCTTCCGACGATGGTCCCCGGAGGGAGAACCCCGGTCGGAGGAGCTCCGTCGACGGTCCGAGCTGGAGCCTTTCGACGCGGAGGCCTCCGACGAGGTCCGGGTACGGCTGGGGTCAGCGAAGATTCTCTCACGCTGATGCCGTCGACTCCTCAACGCCTTTGAGGACAGTTTGCTGCAGGGCCCACAGATCAGTTCCTCATGATCCGGGCCCAGGCAGCGGAGGCAAAAGTCGTGTGTGTCGGTTAGTGACATATTTCGGTCACACCGACCACACCGCTTAAACCCACTGGCAGCCATCGGGGGAAAAAGGGCCCCTGCGAGGTCAAAGGACCGGGCTGCCAGGGAAACCGAAAACGAAAGCTGACTAAGTCAGAAAAACCGAAAAAAGTAAGCGGACTCGAGACCGGCGTCGCGAGTCCGGGCGGGAAAGCGATCGGCGTCGAACCGAAAGGAAAAAGAATAAAATAATGAAGAAAATCGACTTTTTCGCGGGGACAAGACGGGGACGTCTGTAGGGCTCCGCGGAAAAAAGAAGACTGGCTAAGATGGCACCCTCGGGCGGGAAGACGACCGCGCATGCGCGCTGCAATTCCCAAAGGCTTTCTTTGAAAGCTGGGGAAAATTGCTCCGCGAGGGCTCCGTCGGCGCCGACGTCACCCATAAGTGAGGACTGACTTCCTGCTTGGTCCTGGAGAACTGTGCTATCTCCAGGAACAAGCAGGAATGAGTCTTCACATATGGGGACTCCCCAGCTAGAGATGCCTGGGAGATCCCCAAGGTTGTGAGACCCTGAGAAGGGCTCTACCTCCTTCCATGGATTTCAGACATCCAACCAGGGATGGAGGGCAGGAGTTGATTAAGCATGGAACAGGTGTTTGAGAACAGCCTGACCAAACAAGGCATCCCGGCGGGAGTCCTTGTCCAAGCAGTAATGGGCTGTGAAGGTATGAACCGAGGCCCAGGTGGCCGCTCGACAGATCTGGTCGATGGACACAGAATTTAAATGAGCCATAGAGGTTGCCATGGCCCTCACATTGTGAGCTGTGACATGGCCCTCCAGAGAAAGATTCTTGCTCTGATAGGCGAACAAAATACACTGAGCAATCCAATTGGACAGTGTTCTCTTAGAGACTGGAAGTCCCAAATGAGAGGGATCAAAAGCAACAAAGAGCTGAGAAGACTTTCTATGTTGCTGTGTCCTTTGTAAATAAAAGGCAAGAGCCCTCTTACAATCCAGGGTATGAAGATTCCTCTCTGCACTTGATGCATGAGGACCTGGAAAGAAGACAGGTAAGTACACCTCTTGGTTCAGATGAAAAGGTGAGACCACTTTAGGCATAAAGTGTGGATTGGTCCTAAGGACTACCTTATGATGGAACCTTGTATAAGGTGGATTACCCACTAAGGCCTGCAGCTCACTGATGCGGCAAGCTGAGGTGACTGCAATAAGAAAGATAACTTTCCAGGAAAGAAATTTCAAGGAGGTAGTGGCTAAGGGTTCAAAGGGAGGCTTCATGAGCTGACCAAGAACCAGATTCAAGTCCCATGCCACTGGAGGTGGTCTAATGGGAGGTTTAGTTAAAAGAAGGCCTCTCATGAATCTTGCAATAAGAGGATGAGAGGAAATAGGTTGTCCATTGAGAGGCTTGAGAGATGCTGCAATAGCACTCAAATGGACCCATACTGAATTCGTTTTGAGGCCTGCATGGGAAAGATGCAGGAGATACTCTAGTAAAGAATTCAAAGGTATTGCTAGAGGGTTAAAACCCCTCTCAGTACACCAAATGGTAAACCTTTTCCATTTAAAAGCATAGGAACGCCTAGTAGAAGGCTTTCTGGAAGCATGAAGTATATCCCTCACTTGCTGAGACAGATGCCAATCTTGAAGGTCTAAGCCTTCAGCAACCAAGCCCTGAGATGGAGAGATTGGGGGTTTGGGTGCCCTAACGTTCCCCCCTCCTGAGAAAGGAAATCTGGAGCAGATCCCAAGTCCAGGGAGGGAGCTTGAGAGAGATGCAGAAGTAGAGGGAACCACACTTGGCGTGGCCATCGTGGAGCTATGAGGATCATAGTCCCTCGATCTCTCTGAAGCTTGAACAGGGTCTTGGGAATTAGGGGAATAGGTGGAAAGGCGTATAGGAAGTCTTGACCCCAATGAAGGAGGAAGGCATCCTTGGCCTGAACTCCCTGAGACGGAATTCTGGAACAGAATCAGGGAAGTTTGACATTCCACGGACAAAGAGGTCTATGTCCGGGGTTCCCCAAATTCGAAAGATTCTGACTATCTGGTCCATATGAAGGGACCACTCGTGTGGAAGCAGAACTCGACTGAGTCTGTCTGCCCAAGAGTTTTGAACTCCTGGAAGGTATACTGCCAGAAGATGAATTTGATGCTCTCTGGCGAAGGCCCACAATCTCAGAGCTTCACTGTAAAGCGACAGAGAGCCAGTCCCTCCCTGCTTGTTCACATAGAACATAGCTACTTGGTTGTCCGTGTGAATGAGGACTGTCTTTTAGATGAGCAGGGTATGGAAAACTCTGAGAGCCAGGAAGATTGCTCTGAGCTCTAAGATGTTGATATGTAGAGAGGTCTCCTGTGGGGACCAAATGCCCTGGGTGGAGAGGTCGTGAAGATGAGCTCCCCAACCCTTTGGAGAGGCATCTGTTGTAAGGGTTGCTTGGGGTAACAACTGTTGGAAGGGGGACCCCTGCAACAGATTTTGAGTGGACTTCCACCACTGGAGAGACCAAAAGAGGCGCCTGGAGGTTGCTATTTTGTCTGACAGACCCCCTGATGCCTGGGTCCATTGGGTGGACAAAGTCCAATGAGCTGCCCTCATGTGAAGGCGAGCATAAGGGACCACATGCACAGTGGATGCCATGTGGCCTAGCAGTTGTAACATCTCTCGAGCAGTTAAATGGGTTTTTAACTGAATCTGGGAGGCTAACTGCACTAAGCGTAGGCAATGGGCCTGGGGAAGATAGGCCCTTGCAGTTGTGGTATCCAGCAAGGCCCCTATGAACTCTAGAGACTGAGTAGGGGTGAGTTGGGACTTTGGAATGTTTATCACCAGTCCCAGACACTGCAGAACACGCATTGTGCAGGTTAGGGAAGTCTGGGCCTCTGAATGGGATGGAGCTCAGATGAGCCAGGCGTCCAGATATGGGAATACAAATATTCCTAGAGTGCATAGGAATGCAGCTACTACTGCCATGCATTTTGTGAACACTCTTGGAGCAGAGGCCAGACCAAAAGGAAGTACCCTGTATTGCTAGTGCTTCCCTTGAAAAAGGAACCGAAGGAACCTTCTGTGTGCTGGATGGATGAGTATATGGGTATGCGCATCCTTGAGATCCAGAGAACAAAGCCAATCCTGACTCTGAAGGTATGGAAGGAGAGTACCTAGAGAAATCATTTTGAATTTCTCCCTGCATAGAAACTTGTTCTATTCTCTGAGATCTAATATGGGTCTGTAACCCCCTGTTTTCTTTGGGATAAGAAAGTAGGGGGAATAGAACCCTGAGCCCTGTTGAAGAAGGGGTACTTCTTCTATTGCCCCTTGGGCAAGAAGGGTAGTAATCTCTTGACCGAGAAGGTCAAGGAGAGATGTTTGAGAATTGAACTGTCTCACCATGGTGTGAGGAGGAAGGTTTGAGAAATGAAGTTTGTACCCTTCCCTTATGATGGAGGGGGTCCATTGCTCTGCCGTGATTTGTTCCCATCTGGGAGCAAAGTAAGCTAACCTTCCTGGAATGGTGAGAGGCTCTGGTTCTGCTAGAGCCAGAAAGGCTAAGTTCTCTAGATGCAAGTCAAAGGCCCTGAGGAGGCTGAGGCTGTTGGGCTACAAGAGTCCTTGCAGCCTTAGGCTTGGCTTGTTTAGGTTGTTGACGCTTGGCAGCAAAACGACCTGCAGAAAATGTCTGTTGACCATAAACAGGATAATATCTTCCCTTCTTAGGAAAATATGGCTTTTTGAACAACCTCTTCTTGACAGGATTAGAGGTAGACTTTGAAAGCCTATCCAAAGCAGAATTTTCTGCATCCATCTGTGTGGCCTTTGCCTGCCAATCCTTGCCAAAAAGGTTTTCACCTGTACAAAGAAGATTTCCCAATCCATCTTGGACCCAAGGTTCCAGATCAGAAGCTTGTAACCAAGCAATTCTGCGTGCACCTATGGCAATAGCAGAAGCTCTGCTGGCACCCTCAAAAGAGTCAAAGGCTGCACGGTTGGAA
Organism: Ichthyophis bannanicus; assembly: GCA_033557465.1. Classification (NCBI taxonomy): domain Eukaryota; kingdom Metazoa; phylum Chordata; class Amphibia; order Gymnophiona; family Ichthyophiidae; genus Ichthyophis; species Ichthyophis bannanicus. The sequence continues at coordinate 550,119,817 of CM066035.1, forward strand.
AATTTGGAAACATCTTGGGCATGCTTAAGCCAAGTGAGAAACTTTTTGCAGATGATCTGTAACTTCTTTTAGAAACATCCCCATATAGAGACTATAGGAGTTGATTCTAGCAACAAGCATGCTGGCTTGAAAGATTTTTCTGCCAAAAGCATCTAAGGTTCTACAGTCTCTCCCTGGAGGGGTAGAAGAGTGCCTTTTTGCACTCTCTAACTTTTTCATGGCAGACTCCACCACAATAGAGTGGTGAGGGAGCTGAGTCTTATGAAACCCAGGACAAGGCGGGACACGGTACATGGTGTCTAGCCTACGAGAGTGGGAAGAGATAGTAAGAGGGGTCTCCCATATGCCCAACATATGATCATAAAGGATCTCATGAACTGGCAAAGTGGCTGCCTCTTTAGGAGCCTTGGGATATTGCAAAATATCCAACTTTTTGGCTCTAGGCTCTGACTCAGGGGCTACTGAGATAGAGAGCCCCTTGGCCACTTCTCTTATAAAGTCCTGAAAAGACAAGTCCTCTGGAGGAGATATTCTTCTTTTTGGAGAAGGCGGCTCGTGAGGAAGGAGTACCGATGCTTCGACAGAAACCTCCGATGCATCAGAGTCTTCAGAGGAATCGAAGTATCGCCTGTCTGGATGCTCTTGTAGAGCCCGATACGCGTACCGAGTGGTATCGACATCGGGAGTGATCGGTACCGGTTCGGTACAGATGGGCATCATCGGACAGGGTACCGTTGCAGTCGACACTGAAGCCAATGTCGATGCAATCGGTACCGGCACCGGAACCGAGATTGGTGCCGGTTCCGGAGCCGGCAACGGAGCCTGTTGTGGTACCAGAGGCGTCGCAGCTCGAATGAATGCCGTGATGGCCTGCTGCATGGTCAGAATATTCTGATCCATCGACGCCATCAATGTCTGGACATCAGTACCGGCAGATTCCACCAGTACCCCAGAACATCCTTCAATCCTCCCTGTTGAGGGTAAAGGCCAAGGCAGAGAGGCTCGCATCCTGGAGATTAATGCATGGCTGCGTGGATGGTGTCATCGAGAGCGTTTTGGTTTCCTAGACCATGGGATGCTGTTCCAAGGGTTGCAGAGCAGAGATGGCATCCATCTGTCCAAGAAAGGTCAATGCATCTTTGGTAGTAGACTGGCTAATCTACTGAAGAGGGCTTTAAACTAGATTCGTTGGGGATGGATGAAGAAAGCCCCCAGGTAAGTGAAAGCCCCCAGGTAGGTGATACATTAAATACCTTTATGGAAATGGGTAACAGGGGTAACATATGGAAAGCAGTGTGTATTAATGTCCGTAGCATGGGAAATAAGATCCCTGAAGTTGAAGCTTTGGTGGGAGTGGCTGACTTGGATTTAGTGGCAGTTACAGAAACATGGTTCACAGAAAACCATGATTGGGATGTAACTATACCTGGCTATACTTTATTCAGAAAGGACAAGGTAGGAAGAAGGGGAGGAGGAGTGGCACTATATGTAAAAACTACTATTAAAGCTTTGGAATTACAGAGCTTAAAAGGGAGAGAGGAGGCATTGTGGGTTAAACTAGAAAGAGGGAAAGAGAAATCTATTTGCATTGGTGTGATATACAGACCTCCCTCACAAGAGGAAGAGGTGGACAGAGTTAATTGAAGACATACACAGCATTGCGAGGAAAGGGGAAGTGCTACTGATAGGAGATTTCAATATGCCAGATGTTGATTGGCACATTCCTAATGCAGTATCATCTAGAAGTAAGGAGATCCTGGATTCTCTACAGGGAGAACTATTCAGGCAATTGGTAACAGACCCCACACGTGAAGGGGCCATACTGGACTTGGTGCTTATCAATGGTGAAAGTGTTTCTGATGTTGTAGTGGGAGATCATTTTGCATCCAGTGATCACCAGATTGTGTGGTTCAGTATTAGGACTAGGGCTGTTACAATCCATTCCAAGGTGAGGATCTTAGACTTTAGGAAGACTAACTTCGCGAAGATGGGCCAATACCTCAGGGAGTCGTTAGTGGGATGGGAACAGCTGGGGGATGTAGAAAAACAGTGGGCAAAATTGAAAGGGGGTATTTTAAAGGCAACCAACCTTTTTGTTAAAATGGTAAATAAAGGCAAAAGGAACAGGAGACCGCTATGGTTTTCGAAGGAAGTAGCTGAAAAAGTGAAGAAAAAGAGGGAGGCCTTCATGAAATACAAGAGATCACAGAGAGAGGAAGACAGGCATCTGTATTTGGAAAAACTTAGAGAAGCTAGCAAAGTAGTCAAGAAGGCAAAGATTCAAAAGGAGGAGGAAATAGCCAATGCAATAAAATGGGGGGATAAGACATTTTTCAGATATATTAGTGAGAAGAGGAAGGGCAAAAGTGGTATTGTCAGACTCAAGGGTGCAGGGGGGGAATATGTAGAAGCTCATAAGGATAAAGCGGAATTGCTTAACAAATATTTTTGTTCTGTGTTCACAGATGAAGAACCAGGAGCAGGACCTCAGAAAACACCCACAAATAAGAACAGAAGCGAGGGACATCTTGAACAATTTTCAGAAGACTGTTTGTGAGAAACTAGCTCAACTTAAAGTAGACAAAGCGATGGGACCGGATGGGATACACCCTAGAATATTGAGGGAACTTGGGGATGTTCTAGCAACTCCACTGACTGACCTTTTCAATGCCTCGTTGGAGTCGGGAGTGGTGCCAAAGGACTGGAGAGAGGCTCATGTGGTACCTTTACACAAAAGCGGAAGTAAGGATGTGGTTGAAAACTACAGGCCGGTTAGTTTAACTTCGGTGGTGAGTAAATTAATGGAAACGCTGCTGAAAGAGAAAATAGTGAGTTTTCTGGAGTCCAGCGGATTACAGGATCCGAGGCAGCATGGATTCACCAGAGGCAGGTCTTGTCAGACAAATCTGATTGATTTCTTTGACTGGGTGACCAGGGAGTTGGACCGAGGGAGAGCTCTAGATGTGGTGTATTTAGATTTCAGTAAAGCCTTTGACACTGTTCCTCACAGGCGACTTATAAAGAAACTGAGCACCCTAGGGATGGACCCTGAAGTTACTGCTTGGGTTAGAAATTGGTTGGGTGGGAGGCGACAAAGAGTACAAGTAAATGGAGCTCACTCTGAGGAGAAGGATGTTACCAGTGGTGTGCCCCAGGGATCTGTCCTTGGTCCGATTCTTTTTAACATCTTTGTTAGTGATATAGCGGAAGGGCTGTCGGGTAAGGTTTGCCTCTTTGCGGATGATACCAAAATCTGCAATAGAGTAGACACCCAGGAAGGTATAGATAACATGAGGGGGGATCTAGCTAAGCTTGAAGAATGGTCTAGAATTTGGCAGCTCGGATTTAATGTTAAAAAATGTAATTTCATGCATTTGGGCAGCAGCAATCCAAGGGAGCAATACAGTATAGGAGGTGAAGTACTTTTGTCCACTAAAGAAGAGCGGGACCTAGGCGTGGTTGTGTCTGATGATCTTAAAGTAGCTAAACAGGTAGAAAAGACGACGGCAAAAGCTAGAAGGATGTTTGGGTGCATACGGAGAGGAATGGCTAGCAGAAAAAAGGAGGTGATAATGCCTCGGTATAAGTCTTTGGTGCGACCTCATTTGGAGTATGGTGTGCAATTCTGGAGACCGCACCTTCAAAAGGATGTGAACAGGATGGAGTTGGTGCAGAGGGTGGCTACTAAAATGATTAATGGCTTCATTATAAAGCATATGAGGACAGACTTAAGGATCTTAATATGTACACCTTAGAGGAAAGGCGGGATAGAGGTGATGTGATTGAGATGTTTAAATACCTCCATGGCATAAATGTTCAGGGAGAGAGCCTCTTTCAATTGAAAGCAAGTTCTGCTACGAGGGGACATGGGATGAGGGTGAAGGGAGATAGATTCAGGAGTGATATGCGGAAATATTTATTTACAGAAAGAGTAGTGGATCCATGGAATAGTCTCCCAGTGGAGGTGGTAGAGATGAGGACAGTAACTGAATTCAAAAAAGCATGGGACCAACACAGAGGATCTCTAAAGGTAAAAAGTGGACTGTTGTAGTTGTTGTTATGAAAGGACAGACTAGATAGAAACATGATGACAGAAAAAGACCACATGACCTATGTTTCTAACATTGTAACAGGTGATCGGTCGAGGCCGTGCCATCGATGTCAACCTGTGACCCCATAAGAGGAGCTTTGGAAGTCGGAGCTTCCCGCCGGGGTACTTTTGCCGGTGCAAGATCCTCGAGGGCAAGCCCGGAGGCATCCCGATGCTTAGAGGGGGATCTACCCTTCGAGGACCGGCTGGATTTATGTTTGGTTACCTGAGATCCATAGGAGGAAGAAGCAGCCCTGGACGACGTCGATGCCACCAAAGCTGCATCAGAGGTAAACAGGGTATTGAGCTTAGCTGCTCGGTTCTGTAAGCCTCTCTTAGACATCATGGAGCAGGACGCAAAATCCGTGATGGAATGGTCAGGACCCAAACATTTAAGACACCAGTCATGGGTGTCGGTAACAGAAATGGTACCGCTGCACTTAGTGCATTTTTTAAACCCGGAGGCGGGCTTTTCCATGAGGAAATTTCCCTTAGGCCTAAGGCCCAAAGAGACAAAAATATACACTAAAGTGGAACGGAAGAATTATATTTTTTAAGAAAAGAAAGAAAAGACCGGCGGTACCGGTCCGACGTCGAAGAAGGCAGACGCGCGACCAAAGAAATAAAATAAAATAAAGAACTTCTTCAGCGGTGACAGGAACACGACCTGCTGGCTCCGCGGAAAAGAAGAACTGGAGAGAGGCGGTTAGGAAAGGCGGGAAGGCAGCGCACAGGCGCTGTGGGATGCTCCCAAAAGCTTTCCTTTTTGGGACGCTGGGGAGCGTTCCCGCGCAGGCTCTGTCGGTACCGACGTACCATATGTGAAGACTCATTCCTGCTTGTTCCTGGAGATTAGGCCGGAGGCCACCGGTTCTTTTGGGTACGAGAAAGTACCTTGAGTAGAACCCTTGACCTTGGAGGTGGGGAGGCACAGGCTCCACTGCCTTGTCTCGCAACAGACCTTGGAGTTCCTGAAGGAGAAGATCTGTGTGCAGCGGAGGCCTTGGAGGCTCCCCTGTTAAGTATGGAGGAGGCAGCTGTTGGAAGTGTAGCATATAGCCCTTGTGGATGATGCTTAGCACCCAGCTGTCTCCAGTGATGAGTGGCCACCTGTGGGCAAACAGGGTAAGTCGACCTCCTGTGCAGGGTTGGGAGAGCAGGGACGGAGAGGCTATGCCTAAGGAGTCAAAACCCCCCACCCTGCTGAGTGGGAGCAGGGGCCTGAGGCTTGGGAGTCCTCTGCCTACGGGGCCCATTACCCTCCCCCTTGGCCTGCTGACCCTGAGGGGGAGCTTGAGAGGCCTGGTACTGTGGGTACTGTTTGCAGGCAGTGCCCTTCTTCAGGTAAAAGGGCTTTTTACCCGAGCCCTTCTTTTTGTGAGAAGGGGCAGAAGTCTTTCTAGACAGCCTTGTCCTCGTGAGGTGCTCGGATTCGAGCTGTGCGGCCTTCTCGGTCATGGGCTTGCCAAAAAGGTTCTCACCTCGGCAAGGGACATTGACCAACTTGTCCTGAACCCATGGCTTGAGGTCCGATCACTGCAGCCATGCCTGGTGTCGAGCCGCGATGCCGGCTGCCGCTACACGGGCCGAAGCCTCGAAGCCATCGTAGGCAGCATGGGACAAACTTGGAGCATTCCCGTATCCCCGAAGACAAGGACTTGAACCTCTGCAAGGGTTCCCCGGAGAAACCAGCAGAGAACCCGGCCAGCTCCTTGGCCAGGTCCCGCAAGTACATGCCCATGTACAGCTGGTAAGATTGGACACGGCAAGCAAGCATCGAGCCCTGGAAGCACTTTCTACCAAAACCATCCAGGTTCCGGGCCTCCCTGCCAGGGGGCACCGCAGAGTGCATCTTCTGACTTTTCAGGCGATGCATGGTCGATTCCACCACCATGGAATGGTGTGGTAGCAGCGCCTTCTGAAAGCTAGGGCTCTTCCGGAGTCGACAGATAGAATTGACCCGCTTGTTCAGAACCGGCGCCTCCCACATCCGGAAGAGGAGCCGTTCCAGCATTGGAGGAACCGGAACAGTAAAGGCCTCCTTCGGAGTAGAGTCATACTGTAGGGCCTCGAGCTCCTCGGCTCGAGGCTCCTCCTTGGGGTCTGCAGGGATAGCCAACGCAATGGCCATATCCCGGACGAACTCCGAGAACCGGGTATCCTCCGGAGGGGATCTACTCCGGGGCTCAGGCTGCAGTGAGTCCGACGGGACGCACCCTCGTCCTCCGTCTCCCAGGCGGACTCGTCCGATGAGGAATCGGGGTCTGACCGCGCATGGCCTGTGAGCACCGCCCCGATGCCGAAGGCACCGGCGTCGACACTCTTGGTCCCCAACTGAGGTCGACCTCGAGCCTTCATGGTCTCGAGTATTGGCTCGGTCTCCAGGGTCGACTTCGATGTCGATGTCCCGGTGGTTGGGGCAGATGCACCAGACAGGCTGGCCATCAGCACCCGCTGCTGTTCCATGAAGGCAGACAATCTGCACTCCAAGGCTGTCAGCCTGAGACCCAGCTCAGGAGACTCAGCAGCCACCGACTCGGGCCCCGGCAGCGCCAGGCCCGACGTCGGCTCTCTGGGAGGAAAGTCCACGAGGACTACAGGACTTACGTGTCCAGCAGACTCCGGCTCCACACGAGGTACCTTTGGAGGCTTCTCCTGTTCCACGTGCCCGGGGCGGCAGTCGGGGGTCTGAGACCTAGCTCTCGAGGAGCCAGGGACCTCCTCCAAGACACCCTCGCGAGCCACTAATTCCTCTTTCGTTCCCAGTCGGGGGACCCCCTGTCCGAGGAGCCCCGACGGTGCTCGGGATCCAACTCCCGAGATGTCGAGGCCTCAGACGAGGTCCGGGCCAGGCCGGAGGCCGAGTCGGAGAAAAGCCTTTCCTTTTGGTGCTGACGACTTGAAGCGCCTTGGAAGACATCTTTCCACATGGTCCACGGATCATGGTCAGGACCCAGGCACCGAAGGCAGCAGTCATGTGTGTCGGTGAGAGACATTAGTTTCTTGCACCGATCACACTTTTTGAAACCACTGGAAGCCATTGGGGAAAAAAAGACCCCGCGAGGTCAAAGGACCGGCCTTCCAGGGAAAAAGAAAAAAAGGGCGCGAACACCAGCCACGAAGGGCAAAAACCGAAAAAAAAAAATAAGATTGGGCTCGATACCGGTGTACCGAACCTGGCGGGAGGGGAACCGGCGTCGAATTAGAGAAAAAATAGTGAAGGAATCGCGAAAAAATCCATTTTCCGGGAGGACTAGGACACACGTCTGACGGGCTTCACGGAAAAAGAGAGACTGAGCAAGATGGCACCTTTAGGCAGGAAGGGGACCGCGCATGCGTGCCTGCATTCCCAAAGGCTTTCATGGAAAGCTGGGAAATACTCCGCAAGGGCTCCATCAATATCACCCATATGTGAGGACTGACTTCCTGCTTTGGTCCTGGAGAAATTTTATATATATTATATATATATATATATATATATTTATTTATTTATACATCTTTTCTATACCGCCACTTCCAGAGATCAGTGGCGGTTTACAGGTAACAAACATTAATAATAGAGCACTATTATTTTACATAGAACAGATTTAGAACAAAGAACTATTTTACATAGAACAGATTTAGAACAAAGAACATTCAACTATATATATATATAAAGAGAGACTTGCTTAATAACAAGAAGGGGTAAGACCTGCTTGAGAATATGGATAGAGAACCCCTTACTGGTTACACATGGAAGAATCATGAAGAAGGTTACATGGAAACCAGTGGAATGTTCCTAGTCAGAAGGATAGGTCTAGATTTCTTTAAAAATTCTAGACTTTGAATAACCAGAAATGGAAATCTACGTGAAGGGGTGCAGAGAAATCCTTAGTCTTAAGACAAGTCTGGATCCTTCTATAACTTCAGTGTGGAGAAAAAGATGCAATAAAAGGGAATACCATATTTGCCCGTCTATGAGGGCAATATGAGTATAATGCGTTCTTTGTTCAGCATAAGCTCCAATGAAGTATTGGGAATTAGAAGGAATGCACTAGACAAGGACCGACTGCAGTGAAAAGAAATGCATCCCTGTTGGAAGAGCTCCACTGGAGATGTGGAACACCTCAGGGAATTAAGCAATTCTTTATGCTTTCACGTGATCTAAGCCCTGGTTCATTTTCCCTAAAAGGAAATTTTAAGGAAGAAACCGGTCATGTGGGAGCATGACTGGGCAAAGCCTTTTAACCATCTGGAAGTTACCCACCAGGAATGGCTCTGACGCTCTCTGGCAAAGGCCCATAGTTGCAGAGCTTTTTGTAGAATTGCAGAGAGCATGTGGTAGGTTGCTTAGGTGAGAACTGGTTGTTTAATTACCAGTGTGCAACCTAATCTATTCTGTGGGAGCCAAAGAATTGAAGATGGCTAAGAACAGTAGACAGGCTGGTTGCCTGCAACGATAAATTGTCCAAGTAGGTTTTGGAACCTCTCTTGGAATTATTTGTTATTAAGGTAGCAGAAGAGGTTAGGTCCTATAGATTGGAAAAGGACCGACAGACATAATTCGAAGTGATAAAACTCAATTATGGTCTGATAAGCTGTCTTAAAAGAAATATTTGAAAAGATTGCAGAGGGGAGAAACTCTATGGAAATCACTTACTGGAGTAGGTATTGAAGACAATCCTATGGCTTAAAAGCTAAGCCCTCCAGTCAAATAGTATCACTCAGAGTGAAAGTCTCAACTAAGAGGGATAGAAAGTAATACAGAGTTTGGATGACTTACAATTTGGTAAGTCTCTGAAAAAGGTAAAGCTCCCCTGCAGTCAAAAGTATGAGATATCCTTGTACAGGACAACTGTCAAGGTGAAGGGCATAGCATACCTTGTAATTAGTTGTAACTCCTCTATTTATTTTAAAAGGAGAGGAGAAACCTGTTACCTGTAGGGCATGATTATCCTTAATAGCTTTAAGAGCTAAAAGGATGGATTGCTCTTGGCAAGAGATTCATGCATAAAGTGGAGGATTGAGCCAGTGTATCACTGACCTCTCAGTAAGGATGAGAAGAACTGTAAATGCTTCTGTTGTTAAAAAGTAGCGGTTCTGAAGCTCATCAGGAAAAAGAGATTTAATGAATAAAATATCAGAAACCCTGCGACTGCTGAGTTTGCTGAGCCTGTTGAGGCTTTGGTTTTCTTAGCCTGGTATGATGTTGCCCTTCTTTGGAAACATCTGCATGATGGGTAGAAGATGAATAAAACTTTTTCCCTTTAGGGGAATAAAGTTTGTTAGGAGATTTTTTACTAGCTGGGATAGAGGAAAGTTTTGACAATCCTCTGAAAGCAACAATATCAGTGTTTAACTGATTAGCTTGGAATAAAGCAACCTTGTTAAAGAGATTTTCACCAGTACAAGGAATATTTCCCAGCCTTTCTTGTACCCATTTGTCCAAGTCTGAAGCTTGGAGCCAGGCCATGCGTCGTGCTCCTATGGCTATAGCAGAAGTTCTGCTAATAGACTCAAAACAGTCCAGGGAAGCATGATTAAGGAATTTGGAGACATTTTGAGCATGACTGACTAATATGAAAAAGTCTGCTCTTTTATGTTCTTGAAGAAAATGGTTCAAAAGCTTTAAGTTCTTTGTGACCTCTTCAAGAGATAATCCCATATAGAAAATATATGAGATGATTCTTGCTGAAAGCATGGATGCATGGAAGCATAGAAGTCCAAAGGCATCTAAAGTCCTAGACTCACGACCTGGTGGATAAGAAGAGTGCTTCTTTGCACTCTTAATACGCCTCATTGCTGATTCTACAACAACAGAATGAGGAAGTTGAGTCTTTTGAAAACCTGGAGAAGGTGGCACCTTGCACACAGTCCAAAACGTGATGTGGGTGGAAAAACACTTTATTTAATAGTAATAGCAAAAACCTATGTAACAACCCGAGACAGGCCGTGTTTCGAAAACCTTCATCAGGGGTTGTTAGAGTAGGTACTAAAAACATGAACACATACAAAATAAGTTAAATAAAAATCAGAACAGTTGGGAAAGAACAAATTACTGATTAAAAACATAAATATATATATTAAAACCAATCATATAAATAAATAAATAAATCAACTATATATGAATTATATAAAACAGAATAAAAACTAAAAAGTGTGGATACGCAAATATAATTAAATAATTAAGAGCAAATAATAAAAGACAAATAATAAAACAACATAACTGAGATTAAAACCAATAGGGGGTATAAAGCGTAGTTACTCACCTGTAACAGGTGTTCTCCAGGAGCAGCAGGAATCAGTCCTCACTTATGGGTGACGTCGGCGCCGACGGAGCCCTCGCGGAGCAATTTTCCCCAGCTTTCAAAGAAAGCCTTTGGGAAGTGCAGCGCGCATGCGCGGTCGTCTTCCCGCCCGAGGGTGCCATCTTAGCCAGTCAGATGACATAGCTAAAAAAAGACAGCATAAAAAATTTGCAAAAAGAACATAAGCAGACGATTGCAACTCCAAGGGGAGGAGGGAGGGTAGTGAGGACTGATTCCTGCTGCTCCTGGAGAACACCTGTTACAGGTGAGTAACTACGCTTTCTCCAGGACCAAGCAGGAAGTCAGTCCTCACTTATGGGACTCCCAAGCTCAAGGCTACCGGAGACCCTAAGCACAAAAATGAGCTCCCTCTAGCTCAGCAGCACAGAAGGAAAGAATCTTCGCTGAATTATCACCCACCGGTAGCCCACATCCGGGATGGAGGGTAGGAGTTGCTCAGACCTCAAAGAGATTACGGAGGACTGCCTGTCCGAAAGCACTGTCCCTGCGGGACTCCCTCTCGAGACAGTAATGGACCGCAAAAGTCTGGCTCGAAGACCAAGTAGCGGCCCGGCAGATGTCTGCCAGCGGAACAGAGCGGAGGTAAGCCACTGACGTAGCCTTTGCCCGAACGCAATGAGCCGTGACTCGACTTTCTAAGGAGAGTCCGGCTGCCCCATAAGCCCAAGAGATACAGTCCGCAACCCAGATGGAGACCGGGAGCCCCAATTTATTGGGGTCAAAAGACACAAAAAGCTGAGCAGCTTTACGGTGCTCCCGCGTACGGTCAAGGTAGAAGTTCAAAGCCCTTCTACAGTCCAGGGTATGGAGGACCGTTTCAGCTCGGCTGGAGTGTGGTCTGGGAAAGAAGGTTGGAAGTACCACCTCCTGATTGATGTGAAAAGGGGAGACCACTTTTGGAAGAAATTTAGGGTGAGTCCGTAGGACTACCCTATTTTTGTAGAACCGAGTGTAAGGGGGATCAGACACGAGGGTCTGCAATTCACTTACGCGTCTAGCGGAAGTGAGGGCTATCAAGAACAGTGTTTTCCAAGACAGAAAACGGAGAGAACAGGTAGCCATAGGTTCAAAAGGCGGACAGGTGATCCGCTGCAAAACCACATTCAGGTCCCAGTCAGGCGCTGGCGGGCGCAGAGGTGGTTTAAGTAGAAGGAGACCTCGGAGAAACCTCGCTACGAGAGGGTCGCTGGAGAGAGGTCTACCGTCCACCGGCACATGATGTGCCGAAAGAGCACTGAGGTGAACTTTGACGGAGTTGGACTTAAGTCCCAGATTAGAGAGGTGTAGCAAGTATTGCAAGATCACCGACACCGGGCAGGAGAAGGGATCCTGAGACTGTTGGGTACACCAGACGGCAAAGCGACGCCATTTAAGGGCGTAGCATTTGCGGGTAGAAGGGCGTCGCGAAGCTAAGACGACCTCCTCCACCTCCGCCGGCAGGAGAAGGGGAGCAAGGACTAACCTCTCAGCAGCCAGGCCATGAGGTTGAGAGACCTGAGGTTGGGGTGTAGTAGAGACCCCTGATCCTGAGTGAGGAGATCCGGTTGTACCCCCAGGGGAATGGATCCTCCACCGCTAATTGCAGTAGGAGCGGAAACCATGGCTGTCTGGGCCAGCGAGGGGCCACCAGGATCATGAAGGCGTTGTCTCGGAGCACCTTGAAAAGAGTCCGAGAGACTAGCGGGATGGGAGGGAAAGCGTACAGAAGGCTCCCTGACCATGAAATCAGAAAAGCGTCCGCCGCAACCCGAAGGGGGTGTGGCTGACGAGAGCAGAAGCGAGGAAGCTGCCGGTTGTGAGGACTGGCAAAGAGATCCACCGTGGGGAGGCCCCACTTTAGGAAGAGCTTCTGAACTACCAAGGGATCCAGACACCACTCGTGCGGCTGGAGGATCCTGCTGAGTTTGTCCGCCAGGCAATTCTCTTGGCCCGGGAGATAAACTGCCTTGAGGAGAATGCCGTGACTGACGGCCCAAGAGCAGAGCTTCTGTGCCTCCCGGCAGAGGAGGAAGGAGCCCGTGCCCCCCTGCTTGTTCACGTAGAACATGGCAACTTGATTGTCCGTCTGGACGAGGACGGACTGGTGAGAAGCCAGGTGGGAGAAGGCTTTGAGAGCCAGGCGGATCGCCCTGAGCTCCAGGAAGTTGATCTGCTGAGCAGACTCCCACGTGGTCCAGAGGCCCTGAGTACGTGCCCTTTGGCAATGTGCTCCCCAGCCCAGGAGGGATGCATCCGTGGTCAGCACCCGGGTCGGCTGAGGTGACTGGAAAGGCATTCCGAATATCAGGTTCGGCTGCCGAAGCCACCACCGAAGAGACGAGATCAGCGGCTCGGAGACGCGCACCAGGTCTGCTAGGCCGCCTGTGGCTTGTCGCCACTGCTGGCGTAGACACCATTGAGCGGGCCGCATATTCAGGCGGGCATTGGGGGTCACATGGACGGTGGAAGCCATATGGCCGAGCAGTCTCAGGAAGCACCTGGCGGAGACCAGGGGCTGGCTGCGAAAACGGTCGGCTAGGTCCATGAGCCGTTGAGCCCTGTCGAGCGGCAGGTATGCTCGCGCCTGAGGAGTGTGCAGCCTTGCGCCGATGAACTCGAGATCCTGCGAGGGGAGCAAAGTGGACTTTGCGAAGTTTATAACAAAGCCCAAGTGCTGCAGAAGAGTCACCATGCGGCGCGTGGCGTTGGTGACCTCCCGAGCGGACGCTGCTCTGATGAGCCAATCGTCGAGGTACGGAAAGACATAGAGGCCGTGAAGCCGGAGATGGGCCGCCACCACCGCGAGACATTTTGTGAAGACTCGCGGCGCGGAGGACAGGCCAAAGGGGAGTACTCTGTACTGGTAATGATTTCCTGCCACCACAAACCTTAGGTATTGGCGGTGGCTTGGGTGGATGAGGATGTGCGTGTAGGCATCCTTTAGATCCAAGGAGCATAGCCAATCTCCCTGCTGGAGGTAGGGCAGGAGGATTCCAAGGGTAAGCATTTTGAACTTCTCCCGCACAAGGAACTTGTTGAGGTTGCGCAAGTCCAGGATGGGTCTGAGGCCCCCTGTTCTCTTTGGTATTAGAAAATACCTGGAATAAAAACCTTGACCTCTCAGGTGGTGTGGCACCGGTTCCACCGCCTGTTCCTGCAGAAGACCTGCTAACTCCTGAAGGAGTAATTCCCTGTGCAGAGGGGGTCGTGGAGGTTCTCCCGGAAAATAGGAGGGAGGGACCTGGTGGAAGTGGAGAAGATAGCCTTCCCGCACGACTCGAAGCACCCAGGCATCTGCGGTGATGCTGGACCACCTGTGGGCGAAGTGAACCAGCCGGCCTCCGGTGCTGGGAGGAACCAGCGGGGGGGGGAGAGGCTATGCTTTGCGAGTCAAAAACCCCCACCCTGCTGAGCAGGGGCTGGTGGTGCAGGCTTGGGGGCTTGCTGCCTACGGGACCCGTTACCCCGTCCCTTGGCCTGCTGGCCCTGTTGGGAGCTGCAGGGGCCTGATAATGGGGGTATTGTTTGTAGGCAGCCGCCTTCCTCGGGTAAAAGGACTTTTTCCCGAGCCCTTCTTTTTCTGGGAAGGGGCGGAGGTCTTCCTAGAAAGCCTGGTCCTGGTGAGAGTCTCAGTCTCAATTTGCGCAGCCTTTTCCGCCATGGGCTTGCCAAAGAGGTTTTCGCCTCGGCAGGGGACATCGACCAACTTGTCCTGCACCCAGGGCTCAAGGTCTGACGACTGAAGCCAAGCCTGTCGGCGGGCACCGATGCCGGCTGCGGCCACTTGAGCCGATGCTTCAAAGCCATCATAGGCTGCTCGGGACATGAACTTTGAGCATTCCCGAATGCCAGTGGACAAGGCTAGGAACCTCCGCAAGGGTTCCTCGGACAAACCAGCGGAGAATCCGGCTAGCTCTTTAGCCAGATCCCGGAGATACATGCCCATGTATAGCTGGTAAGTCTGGACACGACATGCGAGCATAGAGCCCTGGAAACACTTCTTGCCAAGGCCATCCAGGTTACGGGCCTCCCTTCCAGGAGGCACCGAGGAGTGCATCTTCTGGCTCTTAAGACGATGCATGGCCGATTCCACTACCATGGAATGGTGTGGCAGCTGTGCCTTTTGAAAGCCAGGGCTCTTGCGGACTCGATAGATAGAATCGACCCGCTTGCTCAGGACCGGCGAGGAGGCCGGACTCTCCCACATGCGGAAGAGTAGTCGTTCCAGCATAGGAGGAACCGGTACAGTAAAGTGTTCCCTCGCGGGAGAGTCATACTGGAGGGCGTCGAGCTCTTCGGCTCGAGGCTCCTCCTCGGGATCCGCAGGGAAGGCCAAAGCCTTGGCCATATCCCTAACGAAGTCCGAGAACCGGGCATCCTCCGGGGGGGACTGCTTCCGAGGCTCGGACTCCGGTGAGTCCGATGGGACACACCGAGTCCGGAAAGAATCAGGCGACTCTTCCTCCTCAGACTCCCAGACCGACTCCGACGAGGACTCGGTGGGGTCGGCCCGGGCAGGGCGCGGCGCCAGCCGCCCCGACGCCGAGGGAGTCGGCGTCGGCGACCTCGGTCCCGAACGGGAGGCCGAGGGTGACCTCGACCGAGGATCGACTCGAGTTCTCATCGACTCGAGGATCGGCTCGGTCTCCGGGGTCGACTTGGACGTCGACGTCCCGGCGGTCGGGGCAGCGGCGCCAGCGAGGCCAGCGAGCAGTGCCCTCTGCTGGTCCATGAAGGCAGACAGTCTGCTCTCCAAGGCCGTCAACCTGAGTCCGAGCTCAGGTGACCCAGCAGCCCCGACTCGGGCCCCGACGGCGTCGGGCCCGACGTCGGCTGTCGCGGAGGCGAGTCCAGAAGGACCACAGGACTTACCCGAGCAGGCATCTCCGACTCCAGGCGAGGTCGCTTCGGGATGTGTTCCTTCTCCAAGGACCCGGGGCGGCTGTCGGGGCTATGCGACCTGGCCCTCGCGGAACCAGGAGCGTCCACCGACGCCGCCCTCGCGGGTTTCACCTTCCGACGATGGTCCCCGGAGGGAGAACCCCGGTCGGAGGAACTCCGGCGACGGTCCGAGCTGGAGCCTTTCGACGCGGAGGCCTCCGACGAGGTCCGGGTACGGCTGGAGTCAGCGAAGATTCTCTCACGCTGATGCCGCCGACTTCTCAACGCCTTTGAGGACATTTTGTTGCAGGGCCCACAGATCAGTTCCTCATGATCCGGGCCCAGGCAGCGGAGGCAAAAGTCGTGTGTGTCAGTTAGTGACATATTTCGGTCACACTGACCACACCGCTTAAACCCACTGGCAGCCATCGGGGGAAAAAGGGCCCCTGCGAGGTCAAAGGACCGGGCTGCCAGGGAAAAATCGAAAACGAAAGCTGACAAAGTCAGAAAAACCGAAAAAAAGTAAGAGGACTCGTGACCGGCGTCGCGAGTCCGGGCGGGAAAAAGATCGGCGTCGAACCGAAGGAAAAAGAATAAAATAATGAAGAAAATCGACTTTTTTGCGGGGACAAGACGGGGACGTCTGTAGGGCTCCGCGGAAAAAAGAAGACTGGCTAAGATGGCACCCTCGGGCGGGAAGACGACCGCGCATGCGCGCTGCAATTCCCAAAGGCTTTCTTTGAAAGCTGGGGAAAATTGCTCCGCGAGGGCTCCGTCGGCGCCGACGTCACCCATAAGTGAGGACTGACTTCCTGCTTGGTCCTGGAGAACAAGCAATATTATTTTACCTAGAATACCTTAGTTGTAGATATAATGGACATGTAGCCCTCAATTGGAGGTAACAGGACTAAAATGAAGAGAACAAATTTTAGGCATATGTATACATTGGAGATAATATCATAACTAACGCCTATAATACATCTAAAGAATTATTGTAAAAAAATACATCTAAATCCAATAGAAAAACTAAACATCTATATTCCATACTCGTCAAACTTTAAAATTATAAAATTGTAAGAACAGAAGAATGGCGAAGCAGGATAAGAAAAATCTAGACTGACCGCTTAAAGGTATTAACAAACAGAAAAACTAAACAGTGTGAACTATCAATTTTCCGTGGGTAGAATCAAGATATACAAACAACTATAGCGGTATAGTTGATGAAATGTAGCTTACCAATATATGCAACTATTGTATATTTCTGCCTTCCAAAACTAGCAGCTCGTTGTCAATACGCCAAAAATCATCTGACTGAAAAACGCCGACACATGCGCAAACCTTTTAATCTTTGCATAGAGCGGGAACCAAAAGGGGCGTGGCGAAGGAGGAGTCCATCCACATAAGGTGTATCTGTGAACTGCTAAAAACTCATGGCTGACATAGAAGTAGCTAATAAAATAAATCTTGAAAGAAAACTTTAGAGAAATGTACTTTCAAAAAAAGCAATCTCTTAACTTATATCGACACTCGGCATGAAATAGAGTGACATAAAAAACCAAAATAAAAGCTAACAGACCGACATGATCTAATCAAGCCTAAAGATATATTGATACAGCTTAACTGAACCATATTATATACCTTATTAAATAGGATAAATGTATATAGGGTGCCTCATCTCCTTGTGCCAGCCCCGTCTCAAGATACACAAATATATAGATGCCACAAGTTATAGAGATGCCTCATACAGCCTTATAGCCATGGCTACCCTAAGGAGACAACATGTGTGTGCTCCCCACGCCAGACATGTATTAATTTGCAAATGAAGGAAGGGAACATGCTTTGTCACATTAAGTTCATTAATCCTCTTGCAAGCCTTAAGTGTTCCATCTACTCACTCACATACGGTAACCATGCACCCATCAGCGAAACACGCCTTTTTTTGCTAGTTGAGCCCGCTGAAGCTGATGGGAAACAGGAAATGCCTGTTGCCTTATCAGTGCTGGCAGGCTTAACAGAGACGCGAGAAAAGGAAACTCTCCCTTCGCGGCTCTGAAAAGCCAGAGCTGAGGCAAATAGGAGGGCTATGCCAGGGAGGCCGCGGCCACTTCATTCTGCCACTGCTGCGGTGGCAGCAGCTTCAGCAGCCAGGTTTTTCTTTTCAATTTTCCTGGGGGGGGGGGGGGGGCGCAGGACTAGAAGTGGGCTGATGGGGGGGGGGTAGGAATGGTAATGGACTATGGGGGGGGATAGGACTGGAAATGGGCTGATGGGGGGGGGGGTTAGGACTGGTAATGGGCTATGGGAGGGGGGCTAGGACTGGTAATGGACTATATGGGGGGGGGGGCTAGGACTGGAAGTGGCCTGATTGGGTGGGGGGTTAGGACTGGTAATGGGCTATGGAGAGGCTAGGACTGGTAATGAGCTGATGGGGGGTTAGAACTGGAAATGGGCTGATCAGGAGGGGTGGCTAGGACTGGTAATGGGCTATCAGGGGTGGCTAGGTCTGGAAATGGGCTGATGGGGGGTTAA
This sequence comes from Ichthyophis bannanicus, assembly GCA_033557465.1. NCBI lineage: Eukaryota > Metazoa > Chordata > Amphibia > Gymnophiona > Ichthyophiidae > Ichthyophis > Ichthyophis bannanicus. The sequence goes on from CM066035.1 coordinate 550,137,604, forward strand.
GAATAGAAATGGGCTGATGGGGGGGTTAGAACTGGAAATGGGCTGATTGGGAGGTGGGTCTAGGACTGGTAATGGGCTGATTGGTGGGGTTAGGCCTAGAAATGGGCTGATTAGGGGGGCTAGGACAGGAAATGGGCTGATTAGGGGGGCTAGGACTGGAAATGGACTTATTGGGGGAGGGTTAGGACTAGTAATGGGCAGATGGGGGGCTAGCACTGGAAATGAGCTAGGACTGGTAATGGGCTGATTGAGGGGCTAGGACTAGAGTGAGCTTGGAAAGGGGATAGGACTGGAAATGGGCTGGGACTGGAAAAGGGCTTATGGGGGAGGGGAGGAGGGTGCTGCTGGCCCTGGAAGAAAACTAGGGGTTAGGGCTACAAATGGGCTGATGCAGGAGGATGGTATAATAGGACTGGAAGGGAGCGGATACTGAGAGGGTCTGCCAGGGAAAGGAGGGGGCAGGAAGGGAGCTGACACGGGGGAAGGAGGGGGCTGGAAAGGAGCTGACACCTGGGATGTACTGAAGGAGGACTGGAAGGGAGCTGACACTTGGGGGTGGGAGTGGTAGGTAGTTGGGTAATGGAGAGGAGGCTGGAAGGGAGCTGACATGCAAATGGCACTGGAAGGGGGATGGACAGAGGGTAGGGCTACTGGAAGGGAGCTGACGGGGGGGGGGGGGTGGCACAGAGTGGACGTGAGCTGAGATCTGGGATGGTATTTGGACTAGAAGGGGCTGGACAGTGGGGAAGGAGGGGGACTGGAAGGGAATGGAAACCAGTGGCAGTCATGGGAATGCAAGGCAGTTGACACTGGAAGGGAAGGACTGGAAAGAGGGCTGATACTGGGGAGGGTAACTGGAACTGGGCTGATGGAAGGAAGTGAAGAAAAGAAAAGAAGAGATGAGAAATGGTAGATGGACTATAGACCACAGAAAGAGAGCTAAGACAGGAAAGGAGAAGCTTCAGATCGGGACCAACATGATCAGAGAAAGAGTAGTTACTCACCTGTAACAGGTGTTCTCCAGGAGCAGCAGGAATCAGTCCTCATATATGGGTGACGTCGACGCAGACGGAGCCCTCGTGAGGAACATTTCCCCAGCTTTCAAAGAAAGCCTTTGGGAATGCAGCGCACATGCGCGGTCCCCTTCCCGCCCAAGGGTGCCATCTTGCTCAGTCTGATGACATAGCTAAAAGACAGCAAAACAACAAAATGAATCATATGACTGCAACTCCAAGGGGAGGAGGGAGGGTCGTGAGAACTGATTCCTGCTGCTCCTGGAGAACACCTGTTACAGGTGAGTAACTACTCTTTCTCCAGGACCAAGCAGGAAGTCAGTCCTCACATATGGGACTCCCCAGCTACAGGCTACCAGGAACCCAAGCTAAAAAATAAGCTCCCTCTAGAACGTCAGCATCTGTGAAAGAATCCTTTCTGAAAAAAAAAAAAACCCCGTACGGTATCCCAACACAAGGGCCGGATGGGTAGGAGTTGCATAAACCTCAAAGAGATTACGGAGTACCACCTGTCTGAAAGCACTGTCCCTACGGGACTCCCTCTCGAGGCAGTAGTGAGCCGTTTGCTGAGAACCGGTGCCGAGGCCGGTGCCTCCAACATGCAGAAGAGCAGCCGTTCCAGCATCGGAGGAACCGGTATAGTAAAGGCCTCCTTAGGTGGAGAGTCATACTGGAGGGTATCTGCGGAGAAGGCCAAGGCTTTGGCCATGTCCCGAACAAAGTCCGAGAACCGGGTATCCTCCAGTGGGGACCGTCTCCGAGGCTTGGACTCCAGTGAGTCTGATGGGACGCACCAGGTCCGGAAAGTATCCGGGGACTCCTCGTCCTCCGTCTCCCACCCTGACCCCTCCGAGGAGGAATTGAGTGGCTCCTGCTGGGCGGGCACTGATGCCATCCGCCCCGACGCCGAGGGCACCGGTGTTGAAAACCTCGGCCCCGAGCGGGAGGCCAAGGGGGACCTTGGCCAAGGATCGTCTTGGCCTCCGGGGTCGACTTGAACGTCGAGGTCCCGGTGGTTGGGGCAGATGCACCGGCCAAACCAGTGATCAGTACCCGCTGCTGCTCCATGAAGGCAGCCAAGCTACTCTCCAAGGCCGTCAACCGGAGACTCAGCAGCCCCCGACTCGGGCCCCGATGGTGTTGGGCCCGACGTCGGCTCCCCCGGAGGGGAGTCTATGAGGGCAACAGCATGCACGTGACTAGAGGACTCTGGCTCCACTCGAGGCAACTTGGCAGGCCTTTCCGACTCCGAGGACCCGGGACGGCGGTCAGGGCTATGTGACCTGGCCCTCGAGGAGCCAAGAGCGCCTACCGACGCCGTCCTCATGGGTTTCTTCTTCCTTCTGTGTTCTCCCTTGAAGGAGACCCCCTTTCAGAGGAGCCTCGACGGTGCTTGGGGTCGGACTCCCGAGATGTCGAGGCCTCCGACGAAGTCCGGGCCCGGCCGGACGCAAAGTTAGAAAAGAGTCTTTCACGCTGATGTTGACGGCTCCTCAGCGCCTTAGAGGACATTTTGCCGCACGGGACACAGACCACCGGGTCATGGTCGGGCCCGAGGCAGCAGTCATGTGTATCGGTGAGAGACATCAGCTTCTTACACTGATCACACTTCTTGAACCCGCTGGCAGCCATCGGGGGAAAAAGGGCCCCTGCAAGGTCAAAAGAACGGACTGCCAGTGAAAAAGAGAAAAAAGCGTGAACGCTAGTCACGAAGGACAAAACCCGAAAAACTTAGCTCCGGGCTCGATACCAGTGTACCGGGCCCAGGTGGGAAGGGGAACCGGCGTCGAACCGGGCAAAAACATGAATCCACGCAGGAAAATCAACTTTTTACCAGGTGACAAGGACACACGTCCGTCGGGCTCTGTGGAAAAAAGAAGACTGAGCAAGATGGCACCCTTGGGCGGGAAGGGGACCGCGCATGCGCGCTGCATTCCCAAATGCTTTCTTTGAAAGCTGGGGAAATGCTCCGCACGAGGGCTCCGTCGGCGCTGACGTCACCCATATGTGCGGACTGACTTCCTGCTTGGTCCTGGAGAAAAAATATGGTCAGACAACAAAGGTAGAAACAATAATTTTATTTAATTTTAGTGATTGGGCTTTGTGTTATTTTTATATTTTACACAGTATTGGGGAACTGCTTCTCTTATTTATTTGATGTTGCACTGCATGTGGACTCTGGCTTCTTTGGGTTTCAATTTAAATTTTGTCTACATATTTTTATTTTAGATTGTGGTTATTTATTCTGCACTTGGTGAGGGTCGATGTTTTGAGTGTGTGACTGAGGTCAAGTGTTCTGTTAACATGGAGTTTGTACATAAACATCTATACTGACGCAAGGCATACCTCAGGGATCAGCTCTCTCGGCACTACTTTTCAACATTTATATGCAGCCCCTCTGTGATATTTTCCAACAGCATAATGTCAAATACCACATCTATGCGGATGATATTATGATATACACGCAACTGGATACAGTCGACCCTAACTATACGCTACTTGAAACATGCCTGAATGAAATGTTGCAATGGTTACAGCAAAACATGACAATCAACCATAAGAAAACTGAGGTGATGTTTATCTCCAGCAAACCAAACTTTGAACCTCCCGCGACAATTACACTCTGTAACAATACATACCACACAAAGAATGAGATCAAATACCTGGGAGTCACATTTGACAACAACCTAAAGATGGGAAAAAGCACCTACGCAAAACCAACAAGGCCATTTTCCACAAACTTAGAGTTATACAACCTCTACGGAACATCCTCGAACCTCACGATTTTAGGTCTGTTGCGCAAGCACTCATTATTCCACACTTAGACTACTGCAACGCCATCCTCCAGGGTCTTCCAAAGAAAACGCTAAACATCCTACAAATGGCCCAGAATGTGGCGGCGAGGATCATCATGCGAAAAAGCATTGCTGAACACATCATACCTGTATTGATCGAGCTGCATTGGCTCCCTATTACGGCCCGGATGCAATATAAAACATTGATAACCACACACAAACTCATACATAACATAGCTCCATCCTTTCTCTCCACCCTTATCAGCACGCAACCACCCAACAGAGACAGAAGAACCGTCACCTCACACACCCTACATGTTCCACCTGACATCAGATCCGTCAAATCTAGTACTAGCCGCCGAGCATACTCTTACTCTGCCCCGACCCTCTGGAACCAACTACCGCCTGAGCTCAGAGCGACCGAAGACCTTAATGCATTCAGGAAAAAGCTAAAGACTCATCTATTCCAGTGCTATTACAATTTGATGTAAATCCCAGGGGAATACAAGATGTCACAATTTGCAACAGGAATTCTGTTAGGAAAAATGTACATATGTAAATTTCTGACTCCTCTCCTATGACCTTATTACTGTGTGCCGTGCTTTCCTTTCAAATCAATGTAATGTTACTCTGAAATTTCTGTCTTGATTTGGCAATTTTCAATCTGTAATCAAACCGCTGCTGATCGCTGGAAGCTGCGGTATACAAATGTATTCTAAATAAATAATAAATAAATATACTGTACTGTAGTAATTTGACTTGTCCAGCTTTTCAAATAGGTGTATGGATGTTCCAGGGCCCACTGTAGTATTTACAGTGATGCTTTTTTTGGATGGGCTCCTTATGTGAGTTTTGGAAGTTTGTGCTAATATGGTATGGTAGGTTTGCTCTTTGTTGTAGGGTTTTGTATTAGTTTACAATATGCCTGGTACTGGAGAATAGTGGTTGTTAGCGAGATGATCAGAATCAGATTTTTTTAAAATACTGAGTTCTGTGGGTGAATGTCCTGGTTCTGCTCTGCACCTACTGTAGATGCAAAATATATGTTGAAAAAGAAAAAGCAAGAACCATAAAGCATAGTTACTCACCTATAACAGTTGATCTCCGGGAACAGCAGGAATTTAGTCTTCACATATGGGTATCATCGGTACCGATGGAGCCTGCGTGGGAACGCTTCCCAGCGTCCAATAGGAAAGTTTTTGGAAGCATCCCACAGCGCCTGCGTGCTGCCTTCCCTCCTTTCCCAACTGTCCCTCTCCAGTTGAGTTTAAAGCTGAGACAAAAGGGAGAGGGAACGAGAGAAAGAGAGAGAGCTACAACTCCTAGGGGAGGTGGGTGGGTTGTGAGGACTAAATTCCTGCTGTTCCCGGAGATCACCTGTTACAGGTGAGTAACTATGCTATCTCCAGGAACAAGCAGGAATGTTAGTCTTCACATATGGGGACTCCCTAACTGCAGATGCCAGGGAGAAGGCCCCAGAAGTTGTGTGCCCTTGTGAAAGGGCTCCACTTCCCCCCATGGATCTGGCATCCTACCAGGGATGGTGGTTACGAGTTAAGTCTAGAACAGGTGTTGAAGAACAGCCTGACTAAACAAGGCATCCCGGTGGGAGTCCTTGTCTAGGCAGTAATGGGCTGTGAAGGTATGAACCGAAGCTCATGTAGCTGCTCGACAGATGTCGTCAATAGACACAGAGTGAAGATGAGCCATAGAGGCTGCCATGGCTCTCACACTGTGAGCTGTGACATGGCCTTCAAGAGGAAGGTTCTTACTCTCAGAGGCAAAGGTTATACACTGTGCAATCCAGTTGGACAGTGTTCTTTTGGAGACTGGAAGTCCCAAATGACTAGGATCAAAAGCAACAAAGAGTTGAGAGGACTTTCTATGTTGCTGTGTCCTTTGTAAGTAAAAGGCCAATGCCTTTTTACAATCCAAAGCATGAAAATTCCTTTCAGTATTTGAGGTATGAGGCCTTGGGAAGAATACAGGAAGGTAAACCGCTTGGTTTAAATGAAAAGGTGATACCACCTTTGGCATAAAATGTGGATGAGTCCTAAGGACTACCTTATGATGGAACCTTGTATAAGGAGGGTCAGCCACCAAATGCTTGCAATTCACTTATGCGACCTACTGATGTGATTGTAATAAGAAAGATGACCTTACAGGAAAGGAATTTCAAAGATGTAGTGGCTAATGGTTCAAAGGGTGGTCTCATGAGCTGCCCAAGAACCAGATTTAAGTCTCATGCCACTGGTGGTGGCTTAATGGGGAGGCTTAGTTAAAAGAAGACCTCTCATAAATCTCGCTATAACAGGATGAGAGGAAATAGGTTGTCCATTTAGAGGCATGAAAGAAGCTGCAATAGCATTCAAATGAACTCTCACTGAATTGGTCTTAAGCCCCGCATTTGATAAATGAAGGAGATACTCCAATGATTCCAGAGGTATCGCAAGAGGGTTGACCCTTCTGCGAGCACCATATGGTAAACCTTTTCCAATTAAATGCATAAGAGCGTCTTGTGGAAGGCTTTCTGGAAGCATAAAGGATATCCTTTACCTGCTGGGAAAGGTTAAGACCGCGAAGCTCTAGGCTTTCAGCAAACAGGACCCGAGATGCAGAGACTGGGGATTGGTATGCCACAGCATCCCATCCTCTTGAGAAAGGAGATTTGGAGCAGATCCTAACTCCAGAGGCAGAGCTTGAGAGAGATGTAGGAGCAGAGGGTACCACATTTGCCGTGGCCAACGTGGAGCTATGAGAATCATATGACCTCTGTCTCTCTGAAGCTTTAACAGGGTTTTGGGAATTAGGGGAATGGGTGGAAAGTCATACAGGAAGTCCTGACCCCAATGGAGGAGGAACGCATCCCTGGCCTGACAACCCTGAACCGGAATTCTGGAACAGAACCGGGGAAGTTTGGCATTCAGCGGACTTGCAAAGAGGTCTATGTCCGGGGTTCCCCACATTTGAAAAATTTTGGCCACCTGTTCTGCATGGAGAGACCATTCGTGTGGAAGCAGAACTCGACTGAGTCTGTCTGCCCAAGAGTTTTGAATGCCTGGAAGATACACCGCAAGGAGATGAATCTGATGCTCTCTGGCGAGGGCCCATAGTCGCAAAGCTTTGTTGCAGAGCGACAGAGAGCCTGTTCCGCTCTGCTTGTTCACATAGAACATGGATACTTGATTGTCCGTTTGAACTAGGACTGTCTTGTAGCTGAGCTGGGCGTGGAATACTCGAAGAGCAAGGAAGATTGCTCTGAGTTCCAGGAGATTGATGTGGAGATAGGCCTCCTGTGGAGTCCAGGTACCCTGGGTAGAGAGGCCTTGCAGGTGGGCTCCTCAATCCACCTGTGAAGCATCTGTTGTTAGAGTGACTTGGGGTGGGGGTTGCTGAAAAGGAGACCCCACGAAAAGGTTTTGGGGTGACTGCCACCATTGGAGGGACAAAATAAGGCGATCTGAGTTTGCTATTTTCTCTGACAGGCAGACTGATGCCTGAGTCCACTGAGTGGATAAAGTCCACTGGGCTGCCCTCATATGGAGGCGAACATAAGGAAACATATGCACGGTGGATGCCATGTGGCCTAGTAATTGTAACATTTCCCGAGTAGTGAGGTGAGGTTTTAACACTGCTTGGGAAGCTAACTGCACAATGCGAAGGCAGTGGGGCTGTGGAAGGTAGGCCCTTGTCTGTCTGGTATCCAGAAGAGCTCCTATAAACTCAAGGGACTGAGTGGGAGCAAGGCTGGATTTTGGGAAGTTTATGACAAGTCCCAAATACTGAAGGATGCGCATTGTGAGAGAGAGAGCAACCCTGGCCTCTGGCTCTGAAGGGTCTCAAATGAGCCAGTTGTCCAAGTAAGGGAAGATGAATATTCCTAGGGTGCAGAGAAATGCTGCCACCACAGCCATGCATTTTGTGAACATCTTTGGTGCGGAGGACAGGCCAAAAGGAAGAACCCTGTATTGGTAGTGCTTCCCTTGACACAGAAAGCAAAAGAACTTTCGGTGAGTTGGATGGATGAGAACATAAGTGTACGCATCCTTGAGATCTAGAGAACAAAGCCAATCCTGACTCTGAAGGTATGGCAGCAGAGTTCCTAGAGAAATCATTTTGAATTTCTCTTTGAACAGGAATTTGTTCAATTCTCTGAAGTCTAAGATGGGTCTGTGTCCTCCTGTTTTCTTTGGAATAAGGAAATAGGGGGAGTAAAACCCTGTACTCCGTTGGGAAATGGGTACTTCTTCTATTGCCCCTTGGGCAAGAAGCACAGTGACCTCTTGACCTAACGGGTCGTTGAGAGAGGTCTGAGAATTGAACTGTCTTACCATTGTAGGAGGGGGCATGCTGAGGAAATGAAGCTTGTACCCCTCTCTTACAATAGACAGAGTTCAATTTTCTGCTGTTATTTGACCCCACCTGGGGGCAAAATGGCATAACCTTCCTGGGATGGTGGAGGGTTTTGGGCCGTTCAGAGCCAGGAAGGCAAAGTTCTTTAGATAGGAGTCAAAGCCCCTGTGGAGGCTGAATCTGCTGAGCCGGTTGAGGCTTAGCTGCTTTTGTCTTTCTTTGCTTAGGTTGTTGCTGCTGTCCCTTTTGGGCAGACTGACCTAAGTGATGCCCCTGTTGGGTATAGGAAGGATAAAACCTCTTCTTCTTACTGAAGAATGGTTTTCTTAGAGGGGTTTTTCCTCCCAGGATCAGCTGTAGATTTAGACAATCTATCCAAAGTGATATTGTCAGCATCTATCTCATTAGCTTTTTCCTGCCAATTCTTGCCAAAGAGATTTTCTCCTGTGCAAGGAAAGCACAGTTACTTACCTGTAACAGGTGATCTCTGGGAACAGCAGGAATAAGTCTTCACATATGGGTACGTCGGTACTGACGGAGCCTGCGCGGGAACGCTCCCCAGCTTCCCAAAAAGGAAAGCTTTTGGGAGCATCCCACAGCGCCTGCGCGCTGCCTTCCCGCCTTTCCTAACCGCCTCTCCTCAGTTAGAGTTTTAAAGCTGAGACAAAGAGAGAGAGAGGAAAGGAAAGATAGATGGAAAGATACAACTCCTAGGGGAGGTGGGTGGGTTGTGAAGACTTATTCCTGCTGTTCCCAGAGATCACCTGTTACAGATAAGTAACTGTGCTATCTCCAGGAACAAGCAGGAATGAGTCTTCACATATGGGGACTCCCTAGCTAAGATGCCTGGGAGATCCCCAAGGTTATGAGGCCCTGGGAAGGGCTCTACCTCCTCCTATGGATCTCAGGCATTCATCCAGGGAAGGAGGGAAGGAGTTGATTAAGAATGGAACAGGTGTTTGAGAACAGCCTGACCAAACAAGGCATCCCGGCGGGAGTCCTTGTCCAAGCAGTAATGGGCTGTGAAGGTATGAACGGAGGCCCAGGTGGCCGCTTGACAGATTTGGTCGATGGACACAGAATTTAGATGAGCCATAGAGGCTGCCATGGCTCTCACATTATGAGCTGCGACATGGCTTTCCAGAGAAAGGTTCTTACTCTGGTAGGCGAAGGAAATACACTGAGCAATCCAATTGGACAGTGTTCTTTTAGAGACTGGAAGTCCCAGATGAGAGGAATCAAAAGCAACAAAGAGTTGGGAAGACTTTCTATGTTGCTGTGTCCTGTGCAAGTAAAAAGCAAGAGCTCTCTTACAATCCAGAGTATGAAGATTCCTCTCTGCACTTGATGCATGAGGAGCTGGAAAAAACACAGGTAAATATACCTCTTGATTAAGATGAAAAGGTGAGACCACTTTAGGCATAAAGTGTGGATTGGTCCTAAGGACTACCTTATCATGGTGGAACCTTGTATAAGGCGGATTAGCCACTAAAGCCTGCAGTTCACTGATGCGGCGAGCTGAGGTGACTGCAATGAGGAAAATAACCTTTCAGGAAAGAAATTTCAAGGAGGTGGTGGCTAAGGGTTCAAAGGGTGGCTTCATTAGCTGACCAAGAACCAGATTTAAGTCCCATGCCACCGGAGGAGGCCTGATGGGAGGTTTAGTTAGAGTTAGGCCTCTCATGAATCTTGCAATAAGAGGATGAGAGGAGATAGGCTGTCCATTGATGGGCTTAAGGGATGCTGCAATAGCACTCAAATGGACTCTTACTGAATTCGTCTTAAGGCCTGCATTGGAAAGATGCAGGAGATATTCCAATAGAGAATTCAAAGGCAGTGCTAAAGGGTCAAGACCCTTTTCAGTACACCAAATGGAAAACCTTTTCCATTTTAAAGCATAGGTATGCCTAGTAAAAGGTTTTCTGGAAGCATGGAGGATATCCTTCACTTGCTGAGAAAGACTCAAACCTTGAAGGTCTAGGCCTTCAGCAACCAAGCTCTGAGATGAAGTGACTTGGGGTTTCGGTGCCATAAAGTCCCTTGCTCCTGGGACAGAAGGTCTGGAGCAGCTCCCAAGTCCAGGGATGGGGCTTGGGAGAGATGCAGAAGTAGAGGGTACCACACTTGGCGTAGCCAGCGTGGAGCTATGAGGATCATGGATCCTTGATCCCTCTGGAGTTTGAAGAGAGTCTTGGGAATCAAGGGAATGGGTGGAAAGGCATACAGGAAGCCTTGGCCCCAATGAAGGAGGAAGGCATCCTTGGCCTGAACTCCCTGACACGGAATTCTGGAACAGAACCGGGGAAGTTTGGCATTCCACGGACTTGCAAAGAGGTCTATGTCCGGGGTTCCCCATTCTTGGAAGATTCTGAGTACCTGGTCCATGTGCAGGGACCATTCGTGTGGAAGCAGAACTCGACTGAGTCTGTCTGCCCAAGAGTTTTGGATTCCTGGAAGGTATACAAGCCAGGAGATGGATTTGGTGCTCTCTGGCAAAGGCCCACAATCTTAGAGCTTCGTTGCAAAGCGACAGAGAGCCAGTTCCTCCTTGTTTGTTTATGTAAAACATGGCTACTTGATTGTCCGTGTGAATGAGGACTGTCTTGTAGCTGAGGAGGGTATGAAAGACATTGAGAGCAAGAAAAACTGCTCGAAGCTCCAAGTGGTTGATATGAAGAGAGGTCTCCTGTGGAGATCAAGTGCCCTGAGTGGAGAGGTTTTGTAGATGAGCTCCCCAACCTGTTTGGGAGGCATCTGTTGTGAGGGTTGCCTGGGGCAACAACTGTTGGAAGGGAGACCCCAGCAACAGATTTTCGGTGGACATCCACCACTGGAGAGACCAAAAAAGACGTTTGGAGGTTGCTATTTGGTCTGAGAGAGCTCCTGATGCTTGAGTCCACTGGTTGGACAAAGTCCATTGAGCTGCTCTCATGTGAAGGCGAGCATAGGGCACCACATGCACTGTGGATGCCATGTGGCCTAGCAGTTGTAGCATCTCCTGGGCAGTTAAGTGGTTCTTTGACTGAACCTGGGAGGCTAACTGAATTAGACGCTGGCAATGGGCCTGGGGAAGGTAGGCCCTTGCAGTGGTAGTATCCAACCAGGCCCCTATGAACTCTAGGGACTGAGTGGGGGTGAGTTGAGACTTTGGGAGGTTTACCACAAGTCCCAGATACTGCAGAATGCTCCTTGTGCGGTTCAGGGAAATCTGGGCCTCTGACTGAGATGGAGCTCGGATGAGCCAGTTGTCCAGGTATGGGAATACAAATATTCCCAGAGTGCGTAGAAATGCAGCTACTACTGCCATGCATTTGGTGAACACTCTTGGAGCAGAGGCCAGACCAAAAGGAAGCACTCTGTATTGGTAATGCTTCCCTTGGAAAAGGAAACGGAGGAACCTCCTGTGAGATGGATGGATGAGGACATGGGTGTACGAATCCTTGAGATCTAGAGAACAAAGCCAATCCTGACTTTGAAGGTATGGAAGGAGAGTGCCTAAAGAAAGCATCTTGAACTTCTCCTTGCATAGAAATTTGTTCAATTCCCTGAGATCTAATATGGGTTTGTATCCCCCCGTTTTCTTTGGAATTAGAAAATAGGGGGAGTAAAACCCTGACCCCTGTTGAAGAAGAGGAACTTCTTCTATTGCTCTTTGGGCAAGCAGGGTAGCCACCTCCTGACCTAGAAGGTCGAGAAGAGATGTTGGAGAATTGAAGTGTCTCACCATGGTGTAAGGAGGAAGGTTTGAGAAATGAAGTTTGTAGCCCTCCCTTATGATGGAGAGGGTCCACTGCTCTGATGTGATTTGCTCCCATCTGGGAGCAAAATGAGCTAACCTTCCTGGGATGGTGAGAGGTTCTGGTTGTTTTAGAGTCAGAAAGGCTAAGTTCTCTAGCATCAAGTCAAAAACCCTGAGGAGGTTGGGTCTACTGAGTTGTAGCAGCCCCTGTAGACTTAGGCCTGGCCTGTTTAGGCTGCTGACGCTTAGTAGCAAAGCGACCTGTAGAAGATTGTTGGCCAGAAGCAGAAGAGAACCTGCCCTTTTTGTAAAAAGACTTCTTGAAAGGCTTTTTCTTGGCAGGCATGGAGGTTGACTTTGAAAGTCTATCCAGAGCAGAATTTTCAGCATCCATTTGGGTGGCCTTAATTTGCCATTCTTTACCAAACAGGTTTTCACCTGTACAGGGAAGATTCCCTAAGCCATCTTGGACCCAAGGTTCCAAATCAGAAGCTTGGAGCCAAGCAATCCTGCGAGCAGCTATGGCAATGGCCGAAGCTCTGCTGGCACCCTCAAAGGAGTCAAACGCTGCACGGTTGGAAAACTTTGAAATGTCTTGAGTATGCTTAAGCCAAAGAAGGAATTCTTCCCTCTTATCCTCTGGAAGAAGAGGGAGGAAAGTGTGCAGTTTATCTGCAACTTCTTTTAGAAACATACCCATATAGAGACTATAGGAGTTGATTCTGGCAATGAGCATACTGGCTTGGAAGATTTTCCTACCAAAAGCATCCAAAGTCCTACATTCTCTTCCAGGAGGGGCAGAGGAGTGTCTTTTTGCACTCTTTATCCTCTTCATAGCTGACTGCACCACAATAGAATGGTGAGGAAGCTGTGTTTTATGGAAACCAGGACAAGGAGGGACACGATATATAGTGTCCAATCTTCGAGAATGAGGAGAGATAGTGAGAGGAGTCTCCCATAAATCAATCATGTGTTCATAAAGAATCTCATGGATTGGCAAGGTGACTGCCTCCTTAGGAGCCTTAGAATAACCTAAAATGTCTAATTTTTTTGCTCTAGGCTCTGACTCAGAAGTAACTGAAATGGAGAGTCCTTTAGCTACTTCTCTTATGAAGTCTTGAAAGGACAAGTCCTCTGGAGGAGACATCCTTCTTTTTGGAGGAGGTGGTTCCTCAGGAAGAGGTATAGATACTTCAGGAGACTCCTCTGATGTATCAGAATCTTCAGAGGATTCAAAGTATCGTCTGTCAGGGTGTTCTTCTAGAGCTCGATATGCTTATCGAGCGGTATCGACATCGGGCGTCATCGGTGCTGGTTCGGTACCGATGAGCATCCCCTGAACAGGGAACCGCTGTAGTCGGCATCCTGGTTGATGTCGATGCAGTCGGTGCCGGTACCGGAGCCGATACCGACAACGGGTTTCATTGTGGTATCAGCGGCGTAGCAGCTTGAATGAAGGCCGTAATAGCCTGCTGCATGGAGAGGACATTGTGATCCATCGACGCCATGAATGTCTGGAAGTCGGTACCGGAAGGTTGCGCCGGTACCCCAGAGCATTCTAACAGGTGATCGGTCGAGGCCGTGCCATCGATGTCAACCTGTAACCCATAGGAGGAGCTTTGGAAGCCGGAGCTTCCCGCCGGGGTTGTTTTGCCGGTGCAGGATCCTCGAGGACAAGCCCAGAGGCATCTCGATGCTTAGAAGGAGATTTGCCCTTCGAGGACCAACTGGATTTATGTTTGGTTACCTGAGATCCATGAGAAGAAGTAGAAGCCATGGAAGATGTCGATGCCACTGAAACTGCATCAGAGGGAAACAGCACATGGAGCTTCGCTGCTCGGTTCTGTAAACCCCGTTTAGACATCAAAGAACAGGATGGACATTCAGAGACGGAATGGTCAGGACCCAAACATTTAAGACACCATTCATGGGTGTCGGTAATAGAAATGGTGCAGCTACACTTAGTGCATTTTTTGAACCCAGAGGCTGATTTTTCCATGAGGAAATTACTCGTGAGGCCTAAGGCCCAAGAGGAAAAATACACTAAGTGAGGGAGTATTAATATATATATATTTTTTTGAAGAAATAGAAAGAAAGACCGGCGGTACCGGTCCGACGTCAAGAAAGGCAGACGCGCGACCAAAGAAATAAAATAAAATAAAGAACTTCTTTAGCGGTGACAGGAACACGACCTGCTGGCTCCGCGGCAAAGAAGAACTGAGGAGAGGCGGTTAGGAAAGGCGGGAAGGCAGCGCGCAGGCGCTGTGGGATGCTCCCAAAAGCTTTCCTTTTTGGGAAGCTGGGGAGCGTTCCCGCGCAGGCTCCGTCGGTACCGACGTACCCATATGTGAAAACTCATTCCTGCTTGTTCCTGGAGATTATTCCCTAGTTTATCCTGTACCCAAATTTCTAAGTCAGATGCCTGGAGCCAGCAGTCCTACGTGCCCCTATGGCAACAGCAGAGGTTCTGCTTATGCACTCAAAGCAGTCAAAAGCTGCATGATTCACAAACTTGGAAACATCCTGAGCATGTTTGACAAGGGCGAGGTAATCTTGCCTCTTTATCATCAGGAAGGAGAGGGCTCATCAGCTCTAAATCTCCTGTGAACTCTTTAAGGAACATTTCCATATATAAGATATAGGAACTGATCCTAGCAGAAAGCATGGAAGCCTGGAAGGTTCGACGTCCAAAGGCGTCAAGAGTCCTACACTCACGTCCTGGAGGATTAGATGCATGCCTTTTTGCACTCTTTATCCTTCTCATAGCCGATTCCACCACCATGGAATGGTGTGGTAGCTGAGTCTTCTGAAACCCAGGACAAGGAGGAACTCGATACATGGTGTCGAGTCTTCGAGAGTGAGGAGATGTGGTTAGAGGCGTTTGCCCACATCCTTAACATGAGGTCATGCAAGATCTCATGAATAGGTAAGGTAGTTGCCTCCTTGGGAGCTTTAGGGTATTGCAGGATTTCTAATTCCTTTGCCCTAGGCTCTTTTTCAGAAGCTACTGTGATGTAAAGACCTCGAGTCACATCTCAGATAAAATCCTGGAAGGACATATCCTCTGGTGGAGACATCCTACGCTGAGGAGAAGAATCCTCAGGATTTAGTACTCTAGTATCGGCAGAGCTTTCAGAGTCTTCAGACTCATCTGAGGATTCAAAGTATCTCCAATCCGGGTGATCGTGCAAGACACGGTACCGGTACCGATCGAAGTCGGCATCGGAGTCATCCGGTACCGACCTGTCGATACCTGATGGATACGCATGACTCGGTCCCAGTAGAATACGTGCCGATGTCGATGCAGTCGGTGCCGGCACCGGTTGAATTGTCTGAAGCGGTTTCAGGGGCATCGAGGCCGTGAGAAGAGCCGCCAAACTGCATTCAATAGCCAAGAATCTCTGGTCTATCGACGCTGCCAATGCTTGGCCATCGGTACCGGATGAAGCGGCCGGTACCCCAGAGCATGGCACCAGTAGTTCTGCCGAGGTTGAAGCCTCGAGAACACTCAGGAGCCCCGTTAATGCTTTGGAAGCCGAAGCCTCCCGCCGGGGCAATTTTGGCGGTGAAAGTCCCTCAGGGGCAATGCCAGAGGCATCTCGCTCTCTAGAAGGAGATCTACCCTTTGAGGACCGGCTAGATTTATGTTTAGTTATCTGAGATCCATGGGAGGAAGACGAAGCCCTGGAAGGCGTCAATGCCATGGAGGCTGCTTTGGAGGGAAAAAGGGTGCTAAGTTTAGCAGCTCGGTTCTGCCGGCCCCTTTTCGACATCATCCCACAGGCCACACACTCAGAAATAGAGTGGTCAGGACCTAAATATTTGAAGCACCACTCATGGGTGTCGGTGACGGAGATGGTACAGCTACACTTAGAACACTTTTTAAAACACGAAGTGGGTTTTTCCATTCTGAAGGAAAAGTTGGGCCTAGTGCCCAAAATGGCACGTGGCACCTGAAGAGAAAATTACTGGAAAGACTCCAGAAGAAAGGGTTTGTTTTTTTTTTTTTAAAGAAAAGAAAGAACCACCGGCGGTACCGATGTAGCGTCGAAGGAAGGCACAAAAAGAGTAGTTACTCACCTGTAACAGGTGTTCTCCAGGAGCAGCAGGAATCAGTCCTCACATATGGGTGACATCGGCGTCGACGGAGCATTTCCCCAGCTTTCAAAGAAAGCCTTTAGGAATGCAGGCATGCATGTGCGGTCCCCTTCCCGCCCAAAGGTGCCATCTTGCTCTGTCAAATGACATAGCTAAGACAGCAAAAAAGAAAATGAACTATATACAACTGCAATTCCAAGGGGAGGAGGGAGGGTCGTGAGGACTGATTCCTGCTGCTCCTGGAGAACACCTGTTACAGGTGAGTAACTACTCTATCTCCAGGAACAAGCAGGAAGTCAGTACTCACATATGGGTGGGGTGACGCCCCAGCTCTGGGCTACCAGGAACCCAGGCTGAAAAATAGAGCTCCTTCTAGAGCCTCAGCAACAGTGAGAGAATCTTCTCTGAGACCACCCCTGAACGGTAGCCCAACACCAGGGCCTGAGGGTAGGAGTTGCCTAAACCTCAAAGAGATTACGGAGTACTGCTTGCCCGAAAGCATTGTCCCTACAGGACTCCCTCTCGAGGCAGTAGTGGTCCGCAAAAGTCTGGCTTGAAGACCAAGTAGCGGCCCGGCAGATGTCTGCCAACGGAACAGAACGGAAGTGAGCTACTGATGCGGCCTTCGCCCTGACCCGGTGGGCCGTGACTCGACCCTCCAGGGAGAGGCCTGCTGCCCTGTACACCCAGGCGATACAGTCTGCCACCCAGATGGAAATCGTACGCTTAGTGACAGGCAACCCCAATCTATTAGGGTCAAAGGAAATGAAGAGCTGAGAAGCCCTTCTATGCCCTTGCGTACATTCTAGGTAAAAGGACAGCACCCTTCTACAATCCAGGGTATGCAAGACAGTTTCTGCCCTACTGGCGTGCGGCCTGGGAAAGAACATCGGAAGTACCACCTCCTGATTGAGGTGGAAGGAGGACACTACCTTGGGAAGGAACTTAGGATGAGTCCTCAAGACTACCCTGTTCTTATAGAACCTAGTATACGGCCTATCCGAGACCAGGGCCTGAAGTTCACTCACACGCCTGACCGAGGTGAGTGCCACAAGGAACACCTTCCAGGAGAGGAAACGTAAATGGCAGGTTGCCATTGGCTCAAAAGGTGGGCGAGTCAATTGCTGCAAGACCACATTGAGATCCCACTCAGTGGCCGGTGGACAAACAGGAGGCTTAAGCAGAAGCAGGCCTCTGAGAAAGCGAGACACCAGAGGGTGGCCTGAGAGAGATTGTCCATCCACCGGCGAGGGGTGAGCTGAGAGGGCACTGAGGTGAACCCGGACAGAGTTGGACTGAAGTCCCAGGTTGGAAAGGTGGAGCAGGTATTGCAACACCACCTGGACCGAGCAGGAGAAGGTGTCCTCCTGCTGTTGAGAACACCAAGTAGAGAACCTATGCCACTTCAGAGCATAGGCCTTCCTTGTGGAATGCTTCCTGGAGGCCAACACTACCTCCTCAACCTCCCTTGAAAGGAGCAAGGACTAGCCTTTCAGCAGCCAGGCCATCAAATTGAAGGATTTGAGGTTGGGATGCAAGAGGGACCCCTGATCCTGAGTCAGAAGGTCGAGTTGCAACCCCAGAGGAAGTGGAGTATCCACTGCCAACTGCAGAAGAAGAGGGAACCACGGCTGCCTGGGCCACCTGGGGGCTATCAGGATCACTGTGGCCCTGTCCTGCTGGATTTTGAATAGAGTCCGGGCCACCAGAGGTGTGGGAGGAAAAGCATACAGCAGGCTCTCCGACCAGGGGATCAGGAATGCATCTGGTGCTGTTCTCGAGGGATGCGGTTGCCTGGAACAGAACCTGGGTAGTTGCCTGTTCAGCGGACTGGCAAAAATATCCATGGTCGGAAGTCCCCACTTCAGAAAGACCCGTTGGACCACCAGAGGATCCAACTGCACTCGTGAGGCTGCAGGAGTCTGCTTATGTTTATGTTTATTCATTTGATAAAAACCGCCTTTCTAGGACAATCAAGGCGGTGTACAATTTAAAAGCAATTAAAAGGAGGCCAATGGCCAGCGAAGTAGAAAGAAAGGTTTACAATGTTTTAGCCTGTCCGCCAGGTAGTTTTCCTGGCCTGGGAGGTAGACCACCTTGAGGGTCATGCCCCGATTGACAGCCCAGGAGCAAAGAGCTTGTGCTTCCAGGCACAGAAGTCTTGTTGACGTAGAACATAGCCACCTGGTTGTCCGTCTGAACCAGGACAGACTGGTGAGAAAGGATCTGAGAGAAAGTCCGTAAGGCTAGTCGAATGGCCCGCAATTCCAACAGGTTGATCTGCTGGGCAGCCTCCCACGGAGACCACAGGCCCTGTGTGCAGGCCCCTTGGCAGTGTGCCCCCCAGCTTTGCAGGGAAGCATCGGTTGTCAGTACCTGAGTGTGTGGGGAGGCCTGGAAAGGCAGACCCCTGACCAGATTTGGGAGATGCCTCCACCAGCGTAAGGAGTCCACCAAGAGTTTGGACACCCTTATTCTGTCTGACAAATTCCCTGTGGCCTGCAGCCACTGTGCCTTGAGGTGCCACTGAGCCGGCCTCATGTGCAGCCGGGCATGTGGCGTGACACGCACTGTAGAAGCCATGTGACCTAAGAGCCGGAGGAAGTGTCTGGCCGAGACCAAAGAGTTCGCCTGAAACTGGCTGGCCAACTTTATCAGCCTGTGAGCTCTGTCCACAGGCAAATAGGCCTTTGCATGGATGGTATCCAGTCATGCCCCTATGAACTCCACGTCCTGTGAAGGGACTAAAGTGGATTTGGGGAAGTTTATGACGAACCCCAGGTGCTGAAGCAGGGATATGGTTCTGAAGGTGGCCTGCCTGGCCTCTTGTGGAGACTGGCCCCTGATAAGCCAGTCGTCCAGGTAAGGGAACACAAAGATCATAAGAACATAAGACATGCCATACTGGGTCAGACCGAGGTCCATCAAGCCCAGTATCCTGTTTCCAACAGTGGCCAATCTAGGTCATACGTACCTAGCAGTTTCCCCAAAAGACACAAGTTCCACAATGCTTGTACTGGGTCAAGCATTGATATCCTGGGTCCCTTTTTAATAGTGGTTTATGGACCTTTCCTCCAGGAACTTGTCCAAACCTTTTTTAAACCCAGCTATACTAACAGCCCTTACCACATCCTCCGGTAACAGATTCCAGAGTTTGATTACACGTTGAGTGAAAAAATATTTCTCTTATTTGTCTTAAATAGTTTACCCTGTAGCTTCATTACATGTCCCCTAGTCTTTCTATATTCTGATAGCGTAAACAATTGATCCACGTTTATCTGTTCCACTCCATTCATTAATTTATAGACCTCTATCATATCTCCCCTCAGCCGTCTCTTTTCCAGGCTAAAGAGCCCTAACCTTTTTAGCCTCTCTTCATAGGAGTAGCCTTCCATCCCCTTCACCAATTTGGTGGCTCTTCTCTGTACTTTTTCTAATAACGCTATGTCCTTTTTAAGATACGGTGACCAGAATTGCACACAATATTCAAGGTGCGGTCGTACCATGGAGCGATACAGAGGCATTATAATATCCTTTGTTTTATTCTCCATCCCTTTCCTTATGATACCTAGCATTCTGTTTGCTTTCTTGGCCGCCGCTGCACACTGGGTGGAGGGTTTTAACATGTTATCCACGATGACTCCTAAATCTTTTTCCTGGGTGGTGGCTTCTAATGTGGAGCCTTGCATCGAGTAACTATAGTGTGGGTTGTTCTTTCCTAGGTGCATGACTTTGCACTTGTCCACATTAAATTTCATTTGCCATTTGGATGCCCAGTCTTCCAATTTATCCAGGTCCTCCTGCAGTTTTCCACTTTCCTCTTGGGTTTTAACAGCTTTAAACAGTTTTGTGTCATCTGCAAATTTGATAACCTCACTCGTTATTCCCTTTTCCAGGTCATTTATGAATATGTCAAAAAGCAGCGGACCCAGTACAGATCCCTGGGGTACTCCACTATTCACCTTTTTCCATTGGGAATATTGGCCATTTAGCCCTACTCTCTGCTTTCTATCTTTTAACCAGTTCCCGATCCACAATAGTACACTGCCTCCTATCCCATGACTTTTTAGCTTTGCCAAAAGTCTCTGATGGGGGACCTTGTCAAAAGCTTTCTGAAAATCCAGATACACTATATCAACCGACTCACCTTTGTCTACCTGTTTATGCACACCTTCAAAAAAACATATCAGATTAGTAAGACAAGATCTTCCTTGTCTAAAGCCATGTTGGCTGTCTCCCATTAGGCCATGACTATCTACATGCTGCGTAATTTTGTTCTTTATGATGGTTTCTACCATTTTCCCTGGTACTGACGTCAGGCTCACCGGTCTGTAATTTCCCGGGTCACCCCTGGAACCCTTTTTAAAAATTGGTGTTACGTTGGCGACCCTCCAATCTTCAGGTATTACAGATGATTTTAATGAAAGTTCACAGATTACCAATAGCAGGTCTGCAATCTCATATTTCAGTTCTTTCAACACTCTGGGATGTATACCATCCGGTCCAGGTGATTTGCTACTATTCAGTTTATCAAATAGTTGTAATATATCTTCCCGGTGTAGCGATATTTCTCTCAATTCCTCTGCAGTATCACCTTTAAATACCACTTCAGTCTTGGGTAACATCCCTACATCTTCCTCAGTAAAGACCGAAGCAAAGAATTCATTCAGTCTCTCCGCTATAGCCTTGTCTCCTCTTACTGCCCCTTTTACCCCTCTATCATCTAACGGTCCAATTGACTCTCTCACAGGCCTTTTGCTACGAATGTACTTGAAAAAGTCTTTATTTCGTGTTTTTGCTTCCGCAGCAAGTTTCTTTTCAAATTCCCGCTTTGCCTGCCTTATCAATGCTTTGCATTTAACTTGCCAGTGCTTGTGCTGTTTCCAGTTTTCATCATTTGGCTCTTTTTTCCATTTCCTGAAGGTTGCTTTTTTGGCAGCAACAGCCTCTCTGACCTCACCTTTAAACCATGCTGGCAGTTTTTTGGACTTTCTCCCACTCTTCTTAATGCGTGGAATACAGCTGGTCTGGGCTTCGAGGATAGTAGTTTTAAATAACGCCCAAGCTTGCTGTAAGTCTTTAACCTTTGGAACCGCTCCTTTTAGTTTTTTCCTAACTATATTCCTCATTCTATCATAGTCTCCCTTTTGAAAGTTAAAAGGTAGTACTGTGGATTTCTTTACTATTTGTTCTCCAATAATTAAATCAAACATGATCATATTATGGTCACTATTGCCAAGTGGTCCCAACACCCTTATTTCTTGCACCAGATCTGGCGTTCCACTAAGGACTAGGTCCAGTATGGCTTCCCCTCTGGTCGGTTCATGAACCAGCTGCTCCAAGAAGCAGTCATTTATTCCATCTAGAAACTTTATCTCTTTAGTTTGTCCTGCCGTGACACTGACCCAGTCGATACCGGGGTAATTGAAATCACCCATTACTACTCTGTTGTGACTTTTGTTAGCTTCTGTGATTTCTTTGAGCATTTCATCATCCATTTGTTCATTCTGGCCAGGCGGTCGATAGTACACCCCCACTGCCATCACCTTCCCCTTCATAAGTGGAATTTCAATCCATAGAGATTCTACAGCAAATTTTGTTCCCTGCAAAACTTTAATCCTTTCTGACTCAATGCCCTCTCTAACATAGAGCGCAACCCCTCCACCAATTTGATCAGCTCTATCATTACGATATAGTTTGTATCCAGGTATCACAGTGTCCCACTGGTTATCCTCCTTCCACCATGTCTCTGAGAGTGCAATCATATCTAACCTCTCATTTAGTGCCATATATTCTAACTCTCCCATCTTATTGTTTAGACTTCTAGCATTGGCATACAAGCATTTTAGAGACTGTATTTTATTCATATTAATCTGGCTATTGGTAGGCATGGGTAATTTGGAATCTTTATTCTCTGTCTGCTCCTTACTCAAGGGCATTTCGGCTACTATACTCCCTTTTGGAACCTCATTGCTTTTGGTAGATCCCCTGGTTCCTGAGATAGGCCGCAACCGCTGCCAGGCATTTTGTAAAAACCCTGGGGGCGGAGGTGAGGCCGAAAGGAAGCACTCTGTACTGGAAGTGCTTTCCTCCCACCACAAATCTGAGGAATTGTCTGTGACTTGGATGGATGAGGATGTGAGTATAAGCATCCTTCAGGTCTAAGGAGCATAACCAATCTCCCTGCTGGAGGTAGGGCAGCAAGATTCCAAGGGTAAGCATCTTGAACTTTTCCCTCTCCAGAAACTTGTTCAGATTTCTCAGGTCCAGGATGGGTCTGACGCCTCCTGTTCTTTTTGGCACCAGGAAGTACCTCGAGTAGAAGCCTTGCCCTTCCAGGTGGTGAGGCACCGGTTCCACCGCCTGGTCCCTTAGCAGACCTTCCAACTCCTGGAGGAGTAAGTTTCTGTGCAGAGGGGGTCTTGGAGGCTTCCCTGGAAAGTAGGAGGGGGGTATCTGGGTGAAGTGGAGCAGATAGCCCCTTTCGATGATACTTAACACCCAAGTATCCCCTGTGATGGCTGGCCACCTGTCTGCGTACAGGGTCAGCCAACCTCCTGTGCCCTGGAGAGGAGGAGAGGCTATGCTGGCATAGTCAAAAAACCCCTCCCTCGATGTCCCAGTGGTCGGGGCAGATGCGCCGGTGAGACCGGCGATCAGCACCCGCTGCTGTTCCATGAAGGCAGACAATCTGCTCTCCAAGGCCGTCAACCTGAGTCCGAGCTCAGGAGACCCAGCAGCCTCTGACTCAGGCCCCGACGTCGGCTCCCCCGGAGGAGAGTCCACGAGGACAACAGTACTCACGTGACTCGGGGCCTCCGACTCCACACGGGGGTGCTTTGCAGGCCTCTCCGACTCCGAAGACTCGGGACGGCGATCGGGGCTATGCGACCTGGCCCTGGAGCCAAGAGCGTCCACCGACGCCGCCCTCGTGGGTTTCTTCTTCCTTCGGTGCTCCTTCGAGGGGGACTCCCTCTCAGAGGAGCCCCGACGATGCTCGGGGTCAGACTCCCGAGACATCGAGGCCTCTGATGAAGTCCGGACCCGTCCCGAGGCAGATTCGGAGAAGATCCTCTCGTGCTGGTGCTGACGGCTCTGCAATGCCTTGGACGACATTTTGCCACAGGGGCTACAGACCGTGGAATCATGGTCTGGCCCCAGGCACCGGAGGCAGCAGTCATGTGTGTCGGTGAGAGACATCAGTTTCTTACACCGATCACACTTTTTAAAGCCACTGGCAGCCACTGGGGGAAAAAGAGCCACCGCAAGATCAAAAAATTGGGCTGCCAGGGAAAAGAAAAATGGTGCGAACACAGTCTCTAAGGACAAAAAACGAAAAAAGAGATCCGGGCTCGGCACCGGTGTACCGAGTCCAGGCGGGAAAAGAACCGACGTCGGACTGAAGAAGAAACACTCGACCCAACGCAGAAAGATCAACTTTTTCCACGGGTGACAAGGACAGGCGTCCGTAGGGCTCCGCGGAAAAAAGGAGACTGAGCAAGATGGCACCTTTGGGCGGGAAGGGGGACCGCGCATGTGTGCCTGCATTCCCAAAGGCTTTCTTTGAAAGCTGGGGAAATGCTCCGCATGGGGGCTCCATCGACGCCGTTACCCATATGTGAGGATTGACTTCCTGCTTGGTCCTGGAGAACAGAAGAATAGGATGGATTTTTTTCTGCGGTGACAGGATGTGCGATCTGTCGGCTCCACGGAAAACGAAGAACTGGAGAGGGACAGTTTGGAAAGGCGGGAAGGCAGCACGCAGGCGCTGTGGGTTGCTCCCAAAAGCTTTCCTATTGGACGCTGGGGAGCGTTCCCGTGCAGGCTCCGTCTGTACCGATGATACCCATATGTGAAGACTACATTCCTGCTTGTTCCTGGAGATTGCAGTTTAACACAAAAAAATAAAAATGAGTTATAATTTAGTTTTTATAAACTGTGCTGTTGGTTCTTGCTGTCTTTTAGTTCCTCGGTGTGCAAACGTGACCGTACCTAGACCTGTGCAAGCCGTGCAGCCAAACAGGGCGGAAAGGCTTGGGGGCGCATTTTGGCTGTCTGCTGTTGCCCTGACGCCGCTGACAGAATAGCAGGCAGCCGAAATGCGCTCCCCAAGCCTTTTCGCAGCACTTTAAGCAGGTCTGGTCCCTCCCCCCTCTGATGCGTGTCAGAGTAGGGATGGACAGATCTGCTTAAAGTGCCGGTGCCTTTCAGATCGGGCACATGTCCCCCTCCTCCTCCCCATACCTCCGTCCAGCGCTGCCCGCTCTTTCCCTGCTGCCGGCGCCACTGTGAAAAAAAACAGAGGGTGGCAGCAGCAGGGAAAGAGCAGGCAGCGCTGGACGGAGGTATAGGGGGAGGGGGGGCGTGCACCTGAGCTGCAAGTCGCACAGGGTGCGATTGCAGCTCGATACAGCCCTGTGTGCAAACATCTTGCATTTCCCTCCATATAATCTAAACGGCTTTTTGGTTCAGTCTCTGATTGGATTTCTGAACATGCCCCGCCCCCTCTAAGGTGTGTGTGTGTGTGGTGGGGGGGGGGGGGGGGGGCGCACCATTTCATACTTCGCCTCAGGCAATAGATTGCCTTGAGCCGCCCCTGATTCTCCCCCTCCACAATGCCAAGTTATCAATGTCCCTGTTTAATGTACATTACCAAGTTTGTTATAATGTAAACCGCGCTTTGATTGAAATGATAAAGCAGTATAAAAAAACCTGTTAAATAAATGAGCGAGCACCCAAAATGTAAATCTGGCTCTGGTTCCAATACACTCAGTAGTGGTGACAATAAAAAGATGCCATGTTGGGTCAGACCAATGGTCTATTGAGCCCAGCTTTTTTCCAGCATGGGTATCCAGCGAATCCTAATTGTGACATCCACTCCCTGATGCCCATTCCTAAGAGTGATAATCTAAATCTACCTCTGAAAACTTGTGTGGTTATTTTCAACCCAACCTTAATACTAGCTTTGAGTGCACCCTCTCAACAAATTCCGTAACTGCAATTTCTTGGGATTCTTACCATTTTTTGGTTGTCTGGAAAGAAACAAAGTACCTTTACACATTACAAGATAGATGTATACTGTTCAATATCTAGTTTTCACAAACTACACTTTTCTTTCTGTGAAAAGACTAGACTATTTTTAAAAGCACTATAAATTCAACCGTACCAACCTGTACTTGGCGAATTACATTAGCCAATCGCTTTCCACAGGCGTCTTCATTTTTAATAGAATCATGAACACCACCATCTGCAATTATGCTGAATATTTTGGGTAAATTGGAGTTATTCGGCCCTAACACAATCGGGTTGTTGCTGAGTGAAAAAAAGAAAAAATATCAGTGAAGACATGTCATATTAGCATGCATTCAAATGCCTCATTATGTAAATCTAAAATGTGGCTTGATCCTCCCAGGTGCATTCCTAAAAGCAGCATGGTCCAGGGCTCTCCCCCCCAACCTCAGCACAGACTCAGCACCCCCACTACTGCAAACAGATTCCCACACCCCCTCCCCCCAAGTCACATTCCAAGGCTCTCTCTATGAAAACTCTCACCCATAGTCTCACAATCAGTCCCCCCCTCCCATAGACCACCTCTGGCCTCCCTGAATCCTTAGTGGTCTAGGGAATCCAGGCTGGCATAGGATTCAAAATGGCGCTTGTGAATTTTGCGGTACTACTGCTAAGTGTGTCAAGCTGTCAAAGACTGAGTTACTGCTGCCTAGTGACTCATGGCAAACTAAGCTGCATAAAATATGGTATTTTACTACAGCTTAGTAACATCCCCTCCAAATGACCATGTTCTAAATTACAGTAAAAGGTCCTGTTTTTCCCCACAAACATGGGAAATTTGTTTCAACAAACTACTTTTCATGCATGTTAAATTACATGTACATGAATGCAAAAGAAATGAGTGACTGATGAAAACGCAGAAAAAAAGGAAACTTTAGCCTAGAAAACAAACACCCCCCCCCAGCAAAAGGAAAAAGCAAGCATTTATTTTAAGGACATATACATTCAATTCGGTCTACATCTCAACAGTAAATTATGGAACAGTATCAGTTTTAGCAATGAAAAATCATGAGTGTAACAAGCCAGTTACTCACTTGTAGCAGGTGTTCTCCATGGACATGATAAGTCCTCATATATGGGCAGCCACCAATGGAGCTCTATGTAGGAACCACTTCCCAGCTCCTTCTGGAAGCTTTCAGAATAGTCCGAGCATGCCTGCATGTCTATTCCCCAATGTGTGATTTCCTCAGTCTCTCCATTAGCTGATAGCAGAATGCAACTCCAAAATGAGGTGGGAAGGTTGTAAAGACTTATCCTGCTGTCCACAAAAAACACCTGCTACAGGAGAGTAACTGTTTTCTCCCTGAACAAGCAGGACAATGTCCTTAAGTAATGAAACCCCTAGCTACAGGAAGCCTCAAAAGAAAACATTAGGCCTTACCTGCTAATTTTCTTTCCTGGAGTCCCTTCAGTTCAGATGAGTGGGTTATGCTCATCTACCAGCAGGTGGAGACTGAGATTCAAACTTGAAACATCCCATAAGTAGTCTATGCTACCTGCCTACAGCCAGTTTGAAACTCACAAAGCAGAGAATGGAGCCCCAAACTCCTATTCGCCACCAACAATTCCCACTTCAAAGAACTATAAACTGTTAACACAACACATCTGGGTCGGGGGTTCAAGTCCCATCTGGGGACAGCAATCTCAGGCCGGAGGGACTGGGGTTTCTAGCCCTATAGGCACTCCTTGTGGCCTTGGGCAAGCCACTTAACTCTGTTTCCTCAGGTACACATAGAATGTGAACCCTTTGGGGATGAGGGAATATATCCAGTACTTATTTGTAGTAATTACATAATGTAAACACCTTTGATTGAAGGATAAGGCGGTATAGAAAACTGGAAAAAATAAATTTGTCTGCTTGCTTTTAAAAACAAAAAAGAAACAAACCATGAAGACCCCCTACACAGGGGAAAGCAGAAGGAAACACCAATGGGAATCCAAGACACAAAAAACCCCCGAACCAACAACACTGGCTGCCCCGATCTCACCTACTCAAATACAGAATTCTCTAAGCATAAACGTGAGACAGCACCAATCACAACAAAGGTCCCGGGTGGATCCTAGACTAAACTGGAACCCCAGGAAAGAAAGTTAGTAGGCAAGGCCTAATTTCAGCTTCCTAACCTGTCCTTCCAGTCCAGACGAGTGGGACATAGCAAAGCAGTACTAGTGACTGCTGCAATACCCGCAGCTCCAAGGCTGTGTCCTGTCTGACCTGTACATCCAGACAATAATGCCGACAAAGGAATGAAGAGACGACCATGTTGATGCCTTACAAATCCTAGGGTGGAACCAGACTAACCTTTGCAAAAGACGAGGTCTGGTCTCTCAGAGTGAGCCCGCAAACCCATGTGCACCCCTCAACCATTCAAGTAAGCAGACACAATAGCTTCCCTGATCCAACAGGAAATAGAAGCCTTAGAAGCCGCCTTGCCCCGCCTAGGACCACTAAACAGAACGAAGAACCATTCTGAGTGCCTAAAAAGCTGAGTAACCTTCAAGTAGATCTTCTGATAGACCCTTAACCCTTTAGGCAGGGAGTCTGAAAAGTCCCACTCGGAATGGATATTTGATCACCTCCGGGAATGGGAAGACAGTGGTGGATTTCTGCAGTCCCTGAAACAGCAGGTGTATTTTTGGCTCCTGCTCAGTGCTAGAAGATTCTGTTAAGTTCAAAGCGGATGAGACCCTGGAAATCAATGCCGCTATCGCCTCCTTTCGGAACAGGCAGCACACCGGCCTCTTCATAACCTTCTGAAGGTGATAGGAGGCAGTTTTCACATCAGAGTCTCTCACTGGTTCATCAAGGTCCGGGGGATAGACAACATCGGACAACTCTCAGGCATCCATCTTCAGGGAGTGTCCTGTGCTGGGGATGATAAGCCAAAGGCAAACGAGCAGGGCTTCTGCATCCAGCCTGCCCAGAACGAGACTCTGTCCTGAGGCATCCAGCGGCCACAGGGTCTGAATTTCCACGCCAGAAGGACAAAGCCTGTTGCAAAAAGAAAAACTCCAGAGAGGACAATCTGGACTCCAGAAACTCTCCTGTTGGAAAGGGCTCCCCAATACTAGGGGGCATAGCTGCCACAGGCATCTTTAGAGGATGAAGAGTGGCTCACAGCACGGCTGCTGAGCATGCGTACCCTTAGCATTATCCTGCACCTCCTATCCTGAGACAGGAAGGGCAGACTAACTGCATCCCTCGGCTGAGAACTGCCATACAGGAAAGGCAAAGTCCAGGATCCAAGGACAAGGCTTCTCCTTTCTTGCCACAGGTCAAACAACGTTTCCTGGAAGAAGACAGTTACGATAAGTATCACAGAGCTCGCGTTAAGGCTATCTCGTTCTGCAAGCACACGTTAACTGTGCTTTTAAAGAGCGCGCATTAAGGGCGATAGAGGAGCAGCACGCGATGGGAGCTGCTTGGGTGGAATGCACAATCCGCAGGCACACAAAGTAAAAACGCTATTAACACGTGCAGAAAATGGCGGGAAACACCCACCCAGCGCCAAGAGTCGCTAGCAGTTCACCCCGAACTATGTCCCTCAGAGATGAACCTGTGAGTCCCCAAAAAGGAAAATGTCAAGGTCAAGCCTTGGTACTCACCCCCTGAGAGCCTGGGCAGAGAATCCATGCCAGGCCCAGTTCCACTCCCCTGAACAGCTTCTGTGTGAAAGGTGGCTGGCAGGCAGATTCCTCAGAGAGCCTTCTACAATCTTCGGGAAAGAACAGGGGGAAGGAGGGGGGAGGGGGTACTGAGGTTGCATGAGGCTGCTGCAGACTTCCAGATCCTTCCAATTGTAGCTGCTCAACAGGCTCTTATCAGGATAAGAGCATGGAACTGAACCAATTTGCCCTCCTCCTATGGCTACTAAAAAGACCGCAGTCTAATGGAGCCTCCCACTTCGCGCTCTAGTGAGAGTCTCATCCCTATAGGGCTTGAGGTGGTCGTTCACAAGCATTTATTCTCTCTTCTTCAGATTTTCTACAGAGGGAAAAATCCATCCATCTGCTGGAGACAAATAAATACTGAAGAGAGACCCTGGTGGATGAGGCTGATAGAGACATGGAGTGATGTCATTGAAACCTGGGCTTTTCGTTCGTCTTTGTCTCAGACAATCTGCTGGTAGGGGAATACAACCGACCTCTCTGGACTGGTCTAGCAGGATGATATGAAATATTAATTTTTCATGGCCATCTTCTGTGCCTTTGAAAAATGAACATTTGTGCCCTAGTATATATTTTGAATATGGACAATTTTTGAGCTGTTAGACCAACTGTGTAATCCAGAATAATTATTCTTTGCACTAAACCCTTTGTTGTAGTTTTTATAATTACTGCTATGTTTATATGAAAGTAGCCTTTTGATATATTTATGGATTGTTTTGAAAAAAAGAATGTATAAAAAAGTTGTGATTAAGTGAAAATGGTATTTATCTCCAGAGACTGAACAAAAAAATGTTTATTTTAGCCTTTTATCTAATTTATTTTTAATTTAGATTTTTTTAATTTTTCTCCCAAATACAGCAAAAGACATTACATATACTTATGTTCACTCAGCACACATAATAAAAAAAAGATATAGTGTCTCATTTTACATTCCCCCTCCCTTTCCCCCCTTCAATGATGTGAGTGCCATTACCAAACGTTCCCCCTTACTGCTTCAAACTTCTTCCTCTTATCAAACCTTAATGCTGTCAGATGATTTATGGTTGATGGTGGGAAGCTGTGTGAGAGATTGCTTGGCAGGGGGGGGGGGCGCTGAGAGAGAGAGCTAGTGTGAGTGTATGTGTAGTCAAGTGTGGGGGGCTCTAGATTTTTTTTTGCTTTACTATTACCAGGCGATGGCGATATGTGAAGCAAAAAAGAAAGTTGTCTTGGGTACACAGCTGACATCATATTCACTGGTGTTGGTGGGAAGAGGAGAAGGGTTGCTGCCTTCTGTTGGCATTATCTAATGGTATGTTAAGGGCTTGATTTATTAAGCTTTTTCCCACTGAAAATGGGAAACAGTAAATCAGGCCTTTAAACAAGGAGCTGTGATACACCTTTTGGGGGATGGGGGGGCATTGTGACAGAGGTCTTGGTGGCTGGCTTCTAAATGTTTAAGCTGGTTCCTAGATGCCAAGAAAATTAGTTCTACAGTGTTTTGTGCCACAGAAGTATTTTTGGTATTTATGACATGGCGAAATTAGGTCTTACCTGCTAAATTACCTTTCCTTGAGCTTTCTCCAGGCCAGTCCAGGGAACGTTAGGGTTGTCAATCCCCTTCAGCAGCTGAGGACTGAAGACTTCAAGTTTTCTTGAGAGCTCAAGCCACTCCCCCTGAGATCAATGTCCCAGTCTTCTTTTGACAAAGCAGCTAAAAACTCAACATCTGAAATAAGGTCAACCAATAAGTCTCTATAGTCCCCACAAATGAACTACACATGCCAAATGCAATGTGAGTTTCCTGCTGAGTCGAGACTCTTTCTTTCTGTTTTTTTTTTTTTTTGTTAGTTTCACAAATCAATACAGGAAAAACATCTCCTCAGAAGAAAGTTGAAGGAGCCCCAAAGTTACGCCTACCCAATGAAAAAACAGAATCTGCTACCATTCTTGTGCCCCGGTAGATGGAACAAATATATAAGGGGTGGGCCCTGGACTGGCCCGGAGAAAGCTCAAGGAAAGGTAATTAGCAGGTAAGACCTAATTTCACCTTCCTTATCGCTTCTCTGGGCCAGTCCAGGGAACGTTAGGGAAGTACCAAAGCAGTATCTAAACCCGGGAGGGACCCGCAAGCCCTGCGATAATAGCCGAAGCCCCCACCATTGCATCCTCTCTGGCTTGAAAATCCAATCTGTAATGTTTTGCGAACGTATGTGGTGAGGACCACGTTGCCGCCCTACAGATATCTACCGGAGGAACGAACACATACTCTGCTCAGGAAGTAGCTTGAGATCGAGTGGAATGGGCTTTTAGCCCTTGAGGAGGCGTTTTCCCTCCGGCTTTGTAAGCTGCCACGATAGCGCGTTTCACCCATCGGGCAATCGAGGACTTCGTAGCCGCCTGACCCTTCTTTGGACCGGCAAACAGGACAAACAATCTGACCTGCGAAAAGGTTTAGTGATCTTAAGGTAACTTCTTAAGACGCGGCCCAGATCCAATTTTCAGAGAGAACGATCCATCGGCGAACCCGAGAGATCGGAAAAAAAAAATCAGCAACGCCACCGATTAACGTGAAAGGAGGACACCACCTTAGGCTGAAACGAAGGCACCTTCCGCAATAGCACCCTTTCTGGTAAGAATTGAAGGAGGGCTCGCGACAGGACAGAGCTTGTAAATCCGAAATCCTCCTCGCCGAACACAAGGCTACTAGGAAGGCCGTCTTCCAGGAAAGTTCTTTCACATGCTCAGAGGAAGCCGACGCAAACGGCGGCTGCGTCAAAGCTTCCAAGACCACATTCAAATCCCAAGGAGGTACCATGCGGCGTAACGGAGGTCTGATAATCCTGGCCACATGAAAAAAACGTTGCACATCGCCATGCGCCGAGAGACGGCGACTCTGCACCGTTCCTCTAAAGCAATTCAGGGCCGCCAAATGCATCTTCAGCGTACTGAGAGCCAAGCCTTTATCTAAGCCCTCTTGGAGAAACAAAAGCAGTTGCGGTAACGTAGACGACATAGGCCGAAGACCCCGTTGTGCACACCAATCCTCAAAGACTCACCAGACGCGAACGTATGCAAGCGAAGTCGCCGGCCTCTTAGATCGAAGTAAGGTGGCCACCACGGAATCTGAGTAACCTCTGCGTTTTAAGCGATCCCCTTCAAGAGCCAAGCCGTAAGCAAGAAGCGATCAACCTGGGGCATGAGAACCGGACCCTGACTTAACAGATTGACTCGGACCGGAAGCCGCCAAGGAGAATCTATCAACAGCTGCACTAGATCGGCATACCAAGGACGGCGAGGCCAATCCGGCGCAATGAGAATCACTGTACCTTGGTGATTCGCTATACGCTGAATAATCCGACCCAACATCGGCCACGGAGGAAAGACGTACAGGAGGGAGCCTAAGGGCCAGGGTTGGACCAGAGCATCCAGTCCTTCCGAAATGTGCTCCCTGCGTCTGCTGAAAAACCGAGGCGCTTTGGTATTGACGAGAGTAGCCATTAGATCTATCACCGGTTGCCCCCAACGTAGCATGAGCTCGTGAAAAACAGCCGTGTTCAGCTCCCATTCCCCGGGATCAAGCACATTGCGAATAAGATAATTGGCCTGCACGTTGTCCTTGCCCGCCACGTGCGCAGCCGATAATGCCACGAGATGGCTCTCCGCCCAAACCATCAAGTCCTGGCATTCGTCGAGCAAAGGAATACTCCTGGTACCCCCTTGCTGATTGATATAGGAAACCGTCACTGCATTGTCGGAAAATATCCGGACTGCTGTTCCTTCGATCAAGCGTTCGAAATGTCGAAGTGCGAGACAAACTGCTCGGAGTTCCAATCGATTGATCGACCACGAGCTCTCCCTCCTCGGACCAGCAACCCTGTGCCACTTGAGACTGACAATGAGCCCCCCAGTCCGCGAGACTGGCGTCTGTGGTCACTAGCACCCACGCTGGATCCTTCAAGGGCACCCCTGCCCTTAGATGCGTGGGATTCAACCACCATGCCAGACTTTGATGCACCAGCTCCGGACAGACTAGTTTCTGTGAGAGAGGATGAAGCTGTGGAGACCACCTGGAGAGCAATGCCTGTTGTAGAGGCCTCATATGCGCCTTGGCCCACGGGACCAGATACAAGGCCGCCGCCATGGACCCCAAGAGCTGCAAATAGGTCCACGCCGAAGGAGCCGGCACCAGCAAAAACGCCTGCACCTGCTCCAAAATCTTTAGCACCCTGATCTCGGGCAAAAAGAAAGATACTCGTGCCGTGTCGAAGAAAGCTCCGAGATAAGTAAGCTGTCTCACCGGCTGCAAGTGACTTTTTGCCTGGTTGATGACCCAACCTAGCTGCTCTAGAAGCTGAACCACCCGAGCAGTCGCCGCGAATGATGCCGGCCGAGAATCCGCCCTGATTAGCCAATCATCGAGATACGGATGCACCCGGACTCCTTCCTTCCGCAGGGCCGCTGCCACTACTACCATCAGTTTCGTGAAGGTCCGAGGAGCAGTGGCCAGACCGAAAGGCAATGCTCGAAACTGGAAGTGACCCATAGGCAGGGCAAACCGCAAAAACCATTGATGAGCTGCCCTGATGGGTATGTGCAGATAAGCTTCCGTGAGATCTATGGCCGATAGGAACTCTCCCGGCCGCACCGCCCGAATAACGGAACGCAACGTTTCCATGCGAAAATGCGGAACTCGTAAGGTGCGGTTTACATGCTTGAGATCTAGAATGGGACGAAAAGATCCTTCCTTTTTGGGAACCACAAAATAAATCGAGTACTGACCGCAGCCGTACTGGTCGCGAGGTACCAGAACTACCGCCTGCAGATGTAACAGACGCGATAGCATGTCGGAAATTGCTTGTGACTTCGGACCCGGAGCACAAGGAGACATCACAAAGGCCTCTGTCAAAGGGCAAGCGAAATCCAGCACATACCCTTTTTGAATGACCTCTAGCACCCATTTGTCTGAGGTTATAGCGGTCCAGGCCGAGAAAAATTCCTGCAGGCGACCTCCCACAGGGATCTGTGCCTGGACCAGCAAACCTTCATTGTGGCTTTTTAGCCGAGTTTTGTGGAGCATTATAGTAGGTTCTACCGTACCCCCTAGCTCCGTGAAAGGACTGACCGCGAGGTCCAAAACGGCCTCTGGGATAGGGAGTAAACAGAGCACCTCTGAACCTACGAGAATCTCTACCTTGACCGCGTAGCCCGGCAGCTCCTCTAGACGGCTTTGGCCTATCCTCCGGTAAACGACCCCTCAGAGTCTCCAAGATCCTTAACAATCTTTTCCAAAGCCTCCCCAAAAAGTAATTTACCCTTACAGGGGAGCTTACTGAGGCGCAACTTAGAGGAAACGTCCGCTGCCCAGTTACGCAACAAAAGGAAGCGCCTGGCCGCCATCAGCAAAGCCATGGCTTTGCAGCAATCCATACCAAATCATAGAAGGCATCTGCCAGGTAAGCTGCCGCTGACTCCAACTTCACACCTTCTACAGAAGAAGCCGCTGCTGCATCCGCAGAAACTTCCCCCTGGAGCCAACGGATGGATGCTCTGGACACATATGCACCACAAATGGAAGCCTGCAGCGCCAGAGCACTAGAATCAAATGCCTGCTTAAGGAGAACCTCCAATTTACGATCCTGCAGATCTTTAAGCGCCGCAGCCCCTTCCACTGGAATTGTCTTTTTAGTCACTGCCGAAACTAAAGCATCCACCTTAGGCATCCTCAATAAGTCTCTCTCTTCTTGAGGCACGGGGTAAAGGCGAGCTGAGGCGCGACTACCCCTGAGAGTAGCCTCCGGACACTCACACTCAATCATTTGCTTTATAACACGGTGCACAGGAAAACAGCGTTCCGCTTTAAATCCCTGCAACAACGGATCCTCTAGCGGTTCTTGAGACACCGAGGGCATGAGAAGATTCAGAGCAGTTAAGGATTGAGAAATAAGCGCTCCAAGCTCTTCCTTGCGAAACACCCTAAAAACATTAGGATCGTCGCCTGGCGCAATTTCACCCTCTTCAAGTTCCCCTGGCCACAGGTCCAAGCCTGCTTCTGAAATTACCTCCCCCTCTTCCTCCATCTGGGAGTCAGTGACAAGGGGCCCAAAAGGATCCAAAGCGGACTGTGCTGCTAGCCCCGCCTGAGAAGTACCCTCTCCAAGGTCCTCTGCAACTTCTGCAGGCTGACCGACATCTAAAGAAGTAGAACGTGAGGCCGCAGAGCTTTTCTGAAATGATTTCAATAAAAAAGCCCTATGTAGCGCCAGAATAAATTCGGGTGAAAAGAAAGCAGAAATACCCTCCTGAGCCTCAGGCAGTTTCTGCGGAGACTTAACTATAACCGGAGTCTCCTTATTAGATTTGGACTTTCTCTTTCCTGACTTGTGATGGCCCGCGGGAGAAACGGATGGCTCACTCAAAATGGCCACCTTTCCCGAGGCTAATGAGGGCCTCTCCGAATCTGAAGAAAGCTTGCCCTCCATCTGCCACCGATCGAAAAACAGCAGATCACTCAGGGATAGAAAAAAGGACCCCGCAGTGCCAAGAAACAGAGCTCCGAAATTACTAAAGCGCCAGAGCCCTACCGACAGCGGAAAGGCTCTCACTGACGTGAAAATGCGCCGCAAAGAAAACCCCCCCTGTCTTTTCAAAGCAAAAGCTCACCTGAGCCGAGCCGAGCAGCGCGGCGCCGCTGATCCGCTGCTAGCTGGAGTTGCAAAAATGTGGCGGTTTACTGAGGCAGAGGGTAACTGGGGCTCCCAGGACCAATCCACCAATAAAGAGACAGACGCCAGAGGGAAGGCAGGCTCTACCCTCCTCCGCTGCTTAGAGCAAGCAGGTAAAGGCCGTCTACGACGTCTCTTATTATTTTTTTTTGAAACAAGTTCAATTAGACTTTAATTAGTCCCGGAGAATATAGGCAAATATCAGCCCTGCTAGAGCTAACTAACTTGCTATATATTTACTGTGAAACAAAACCAAAATGATTTCTTTGTCAGGGAGATAGCTAGCATCAATCCTATTCAGCTGCTGAGGACTGAAAGACTGGGACATTGGCCTCAGGGGGAGTGTCTTGAGCTCTCAAGAAAACTTGAAGTCTTCCGTCCTCAGCTGCTGAAGGGGATTGACAACCCTAACGTTCCCTGGACTGGCCCGGAGAAGCGATAAGGAATTGTATTTTTGATAAATGATCTTATGATTTTTGTTATTTTGTTTGAGGTGTTGAGCTTTAAAAAATGTCCTTTGAGCCTAACACACTGCTTAATGTGCATAGTTGATACTGATGGCACGCCTATATGATACTTCGAAATATAGAACCTGAATAGATTGCTACGATCATATGGTGATCGTATAATGTAAAAGTTTTAAAGAATTTTTGGGATGTCTGCGAAAATTGAAGTTGCTTTCATTTACCTTCTTTTTGTTTGCTGAATTTAATTGCTACCATTATAACACTTTCTTCTGACTTACATCTTGAAAGATATTAAGACTAGGTTGCCAATTATTTCCAGCCTTACCTCATCTTCACACCATAAGGATAACATGCTCAATGTGATTTCTTTCCAGTCTTAAATAATCCCTCATTTGAATTACTAGCTGAACTAATTTTATTCAAGATTTTTCTCACCACTTTATCATTAACATGAACAAAAGCATACAATTTTGTCATAGGTAGAACATGTGTGCTGCCATCTACTCACCAACTTCTGGTTAATTTGTTTGAGCAGCTTAAGAGCCACTATAAATCAAGGAACACATTTTTGTTCCATCACCCATCTCACCTTATTGAGGCCTGAATGTCACTCTTCCCAATTCTGAGTCCCCGTAGTCTACTGCTGCAGATACAAATAAACCTTCCCAACTCTCTCTTTATATAGATTCCACAAAAAGCTTCAGAGTAACTCCTTTCCATGACTTAGTAGGCTTTTTCCATACTTGGCCCCCTGGAACCATTCTCTACAGACTAATACCACTGCTAAACTAGGGTCTACCCCATAGATATTTAAATCCCCTGCTACCACCAATAGCTTATGGCAGACCACCACATCCAATAAAATCTAATAGGATACTGAATAGTAAATGAATCACCAGATGCTCTATAGACCATTTGTCCTTATTAACAGGACTACACTCAATACTTCCAAATGAAAAAAACATGGCCTATTCTTAAACTTAAGGGATAAGGGAAATGACCCGGAGTGGGGTGGGATTAATTTTTAAAGAAATCTGTTTGTGTAGTTCTAAGTGTGCCTTCCAGATATACTTGCTCAATAAAAGTGCCTCAATATTTTTTCCTTTTAATTGACCTCAGTTTATGAAGTTATAAAGCAACAATAGGTTCGCCATCTTGATGTCTCATCTTCCACACTCCCTCATATCCTCAAACAGGAACAGTATCCATTTTGTCTTCAGCTTTCCATTGCCTACCATCCATACACAGCATATTTATCTTTTGCCCAAACAGATTGTTCCACACCTATTGCTCTTTCAGTACTAATCGCAGTCTCAAAGTTAGCCTTGCAGGGAATATGATAAAACCAGATACGTAATCCAAGACCACAGCCTGCAGCTCCATCTGAAGTTCTGTTCAAAGGGGCATTCTAAAGGACCTCACTTCTAGGATGGCTTTTCACAGCCATCACCATGGGATGATGTCACCAGCTAGGAACACTAGGCCAGAAAATACCATGTTCAAGCAATCGCTAAGACTTAATATCTTTCACTGAAAGATTTCCTCCACTTTCTCTATAAAGCATAGTTACTCACCTGTAACAGGTGTTCTCCAGGTAATCAGTCCTCACGTAAGGGTGACGTCAGCAACGACGGAGCCCTCGCGGAAGTATCCCCCCAGTTTTCAAAGAAAGCCTTTGGAAGATGCCACCACGCATGTGTGGTCCCCTTCCCGTCCAAGGGTGCCATCTTGCTCAGTCAGATGACATAGCTAAAAGACGGCAAAAATGCAATGCAATGCAATGTGTGCCTTCGAGTCAGTCCTGACTCCTGGCGACCCAGAAGCTCCTGGGCTTTCTTGGCAGTGTCACCAGAAGTAGATTGCCAGGCCTTTCTTCCGAGGCAATGGAGGGTTAAGTGACTTGCCCAAGGCCACAAGGAGTGCTAGTGGGAATTGAACCCTGGTTGCTTGGTTACCAAGCCAGTGTTCTAACCATTAGGCTACTCCTCCACTCTAAATAAAAGATGGTAAAGGAGCAACTCCAACAGGAAGAGGAACGTAAGAACATAAGATATGCCATACTGGGTCAGACCAAGGTCCATCAAGCTCAGTATCCTGTTTCCAACTGTAGCCAATCTAGGTCATAAGTATCTAGCAGTCTCCCCAAAAGAGACAGGTTCCTCAATGCTTGTATTAGGTCAAGCAGTGATATCCTGGGTCCCTTTTAATAATGGTTTATGGAACCTTTCCTCCAGGAACTTATCCAAATCTTTTTTAAACCCAGCTACACTAACAGCTTTTACTACATCCTCCGGTAACAAATTCCAGAGTTTGATTACATGTTGAGTGAAAAAAAATATTTTCTCTTCTTATTAGTCTTAAATAGATTACCCTGTAGCTTCATTGCATGTCCCCTAGTCTTTTTATACTCTGACGACGTAAACAATCAATCAGCGTTTACCCGTTCCACTCTATTCATTAATTTGTAGACCTCTAAACATATCTCCCCTCAGCTGTCTCTTTTCCAGATTGAAGAGCCCTAACCTTTTTAGCTTCTCTTCATAGGAGCATCCTTTCATCCCCTTTACCATTTAGGTGGCTCTTCTCTGCACCTTTTCTAATAACGCTAAATTCTTTTTAAGATACGGCGACCAGAACTGCATACAATATTCAAGGAGCGGTCGCACCATGGAATGATACAGAGGCATTATATCATCCTTTGTTTTATTTTCCATTTTTTCAATTTTTAAAGACTCAAGCTTGATGTAAGTCTTTAACCTTTGCAACTGCTCCTTTTATTTTTTTCTTAACTATTTTCCTCATTTTATTATAGTCTCCCTTTTGAAACTTAAAAGGTAGTGCTATGGATTTTCTTACCATCCCTCCTCCATTAATTAAATCAAACGCGATCATTCTATGATCACTATTGCCAAGTGGCCCCAACACCCTTATCTCTTGCACCAGATCTGGTGTTCCACTAAGGACTAAGTCCAAAATGGCTTCCCCTCTGGTCTGTTCATGAACCAGCTGCTCCAAGAAGCAGTCATTTATTTCATCTAGAATCTTTATCTCCCTAGCATGTCCTGCCGTAACACTGACCCAGTCAATACCGGGGTAATTGAAATCACCCATTATTATTACTGTTCTGTAACTTTTGTTAGCTTCCCTGATTTCTTTGAGCATTTCATCATACATTTGTTCATTCTGGCCAGGCGGTCGATAGTACAACCCCACTGCCATTGCCTTCCCCTTTTTACATGGAATTTCAATCCATAGAGATTCTACAGCGAATTTTGTTTCCTGCAAAACTTTAATCCTTTGAGACTCAATGCCCTCTCTAACAGAGCGCAACCCCTCCACCAATTTGATCTGCTCTATCATTACGATATAGTTTGTACCCAGGTATCAGTGTCCCACTGGTTGTCCTCCTTCCACCATGTCTCTGATATAGCAATCATATCTAACTTCTCATTTAGTGCTATATATTCTAACTGTCCCATCTTATTTTTTAGACTTCTAGCATTTGCATAAAAGCATTTTAGAGACTGTATTTTATTCATATTAATCTGTTATCGGTAGGCGCGGTAATTTGGAATCTTTTAAGGTCTGTCTGCTCTGTACTCAAGGGCATTTGGGCTACCTTTGTCTTTATTGGAACCTCTCTGCTGATGTGCTCTAACTTCATTTTTTTTGGTAGTATCCTTCAAGGATACATTGTTCCAAACCATGCGCTTTTGGGTGACTGTCGGCTCTCACCTATTATCTAGTTTAAAAACGGCTCTAGCTCCTTTTTAAAGGTTAATGCCAGCAGCCTGGTTCCATCCCGGTTAAGGTGAAGCCCATTCCTTCTTCAGTCCATACCTTTGGAGGTAGGGTTGTGAGGACTGATTCCTGCTGTCCCCGGAGAAAACCTGTTACAGGTGAGTAATTATGCTTTCTCCGAGAACAAGCAGAAAGTCAGTCCTCACATATGGGACTCCCCAGCTACAGGCTACCAAAAGCCCATAGCAAAATAAACTGCCCAAAAGGGGAGCCGTGAGCAGCAGCAATTTAGTCCGGGTCCACAGACCACAGTAGGACAGCTATGTCTGATGAAAACCAGCACTCCAGTAGCCTGAACACAGAAGGGTTGGAGTTGCCTAAAGCCCAAACAGATTATGGAGCACAGCCAGCTGAAGGCACTGTCCCATTGGGACTCCATTTCCAGGCAGTAATGAGCTGCGAAGGTATGGATTGAAGACAAGATGGTGGCCAGGCAGATGTCCACCATCGGGACAGACTGCAAGTTTGCCGCAGAGGCTACCATGGCCCTGACATGGTGCGCCATGACACGGCCTGCCAGCAGGAGCCTCGCCTGCTCATAGGCGAGGGTGATACAGTCTGCTACCCAGGTGGACAGTGTACGCTTGGTCACCGCCTCCCCAAGCCTACTAGGGTCATAGGAGACAAAAAGCTGAGTAGCTTTGTGGTGGCCCCGAGTGCGTTGGATATAAAAGGACAAAGCCCTCTTTATTTATTTAACATCTCTTCTATACCGCGCTATTAAAATCAGCGCGGTGTACATCGAACAAAATATACTGCAATGCATACATGTAACATTGAGTTTACAGAGAACAAGGGAATATATAACATGGAATAACAGGGATAACTATGTACAATCAACATTATACTATATATATGCTTTTACTATATACCATATTTACAGTCTTACAGTCCAAGCTGTGAAGGACTGTCTCCGCCCGACTGGAGTGAGGTCTCGGAAAGAAGGTAGGGAGTACAACTTCCTGGTTGAGAATGGAAGGATACTACCACCTTCGGAAGGAATTTAGGATGCGTGTGGAGCACCACTCTGTTCTTGTAGAACCTGGTATAAGGCGCCTCCGCCACTAAAGCCCTAAATTCGCTAACTCTGCAAGAAGAAGTGAGTGCAACCAGGAACACCAACTTCCACGTCAGGTAGCGTAGGTGGCAAGTAGCCAGAGGCTCAAAGGGTGGGCGAGGGAGCTGCTCCAACACCACGTTGAGGTCCCATTCAGTTGCCAGAGGGCGAACTGGAGGCTTCGATAAGAGCAGACCCCCTAAGAAAGCGGGTCACCAACGGCTGGACAGAGAGGGGCTTGCCATCCACTGGGTGGTGGTGCGCCGCCAGGGCACTAAGGTGCACTCGGACGGAGTTAGACTTGAGCCCGGACAGCAAGAGGTGGAGAAGGTACTGTAACACCAAACTCACTGGGCAGGAGAATGGGTCAGCCCCGTGATCAGCACATCAGGCCTGCACCATTTGAGGGCATAAGCTTTTCTAGTAGAGGCCCTGTGAGAGGTCAGCAGGAACTCCTCTACCTCACTTGAGAGGTGAAAGGGGCTAGGGTCACCCTTTCAGCAGCCACGCTGTCAGCGACAGGGACCCCAGGTTGGGGTGCAGAAAGAGCCCCTTTTCTAAGACAGGAGTACTGGAGAGGTTCCCAATGGGACGGGGGTCTCTACCGTTTATTGGAGGAGCAGCGGGAACCACGGTTGCCTGGGCCACCGAGGGGCTATCAGGATGAGGGAGGCCCTGTCGCGGAGGGTCCTGAACAAAGTTTTGGCAATCAGTAGCGTGGGAGGGAAGACGTACATGAGGCTCTCTGACCATGAGACGAGGAACGTGTCTGCTGCCACCCTAGAGGAGTGGGACTGCCGGGAACAGAAGCGGGGCAACTGGAAGTTGTCTGGGCTGGCAAACAGGTCCATCATGGGTTCCCTCCAGACCTGGAAGATCCAGAAGGCCACCTTGGGGTCCAGCTGCCACTCGTCTGGCTGGAGGATTCTGCTCAGCCTGTTTGGCCAGCAGGTTGTTCTGGCCCGGTATGTATAATGCCCGCAGGAGAATACCCTGCTGGACTGCATACGAGCAGAGGACCACTGCCTCCTGACAGAGGGCATAAGACCCCGTGCCCCTGTTTTTTCACACTGAACACTGCCACCTGGTTGTCCATCTGGTCCAGCACTGGCTGGTGACGCAGGTGGTGACAAAAAGCTTGCAGGGCTAAGTATATCACCAGCAGTGCCAGGAGGTTGATCTGCTGGCTGTTCTCACCTGGTGACCAGTTGCCCTGGGTGTAGAGCTCCCCCTAGTGGGCTCCCCAGCCGAGCAGGGAGGCATCCATGGTGAGAACCCTTAAGGGGTTCAGGGCCTGAAAAGGCATGCCCACCTTAAGATACTGGAGAGACTGCCACCAGACCAGAGAATTTGCCAGCTGGCAGATTACAGAGGCACCCCGTGGCTTGAGTCCACTGGTCCCAGAGACACCACTGTGCCACCCTTATGTGGAGGCGAGCATCTGGGGTGACATGGACTGTGGAGGCCATGTGCCAGAGAAGGCGCAGAAGCCACCAAGCGGGCACAGAGGGACAGTACTGTAGGCCCTGTGCCAGAGTCCTCAGACAGTCGGCTCAGTCCCTGGGCAAGGTGGCCTTTGACTGGAGTGTGTCCAGCTTTGCCCTGATGAACTCCAGACATTGTGTCGGGAGGAGGTGAGACTTGGGGTAGTTTATGACAAAACTTTCATACTTTGGACACATTATGCGAAGAGAGAGATCATTAGAGAAAGACATCATGCTTGGCAAGATAGAAGGTCAGCGCAAAAGAGGAAGGCCAGCAATGAGATGGATCGATACAATAACAGCAGCTACGGGTACCAGTCTGTCAACAATGAGCCGCCTGGCTCAAGACCAAACACAATTTAGAATAGCTATCCAGCGGGTCGCCATGAGTCAACTCTGACTCGACGGCACTTAACATGACAAAACCCAAGTAACTGCAGAACCTGGATGGTGCGTGCAATGGTTTGCTGCACTTCTGAGGCCATGCCTACATTTATGAGCAAGTCATCCAGGTAGGGGAAGACAAAGACCCCCTGGAGGTGGAAGAAGGTGGCCACGACTGCCAGGCATTTTGTGAAGACCCTTGGGGCAGAGGCCAAGCCGAAAGGGAGCACCCTGTACTGATAGTGCCTGCCCCCCCACTATGAACCTGTGGTTGAAGTGAATGAGGATGTGGGTATAGGCATCCTTGATGTCTAAGAAGCATAGCCAATCTCCCTGTTGGAGATAGGGCAGCAATGTTCCAAGTGAGAGCATCTTGAACTTTTCCCTCACCAGGAATTTGTTGAGGTTGCGCTGGTCAAGGATGGGCCTTAGGCCCCCTATTCTTTTTGGCACAAGAAAGTACCTAGAGTAGAACCCCTTGCCCTTGAAATGGTGGGGCACTGGTTCCACTGCTTTGTCCTCTAGAATACCTACCAACTCCTTCAGTAGAAGGTCCCGGTGGAAGGAAAACTGAGGGGCTCTCCCGGAAAATAAGGGGGAGGTGTCTGAGTCAGGTGGAGGAGGTAACCCTCCTTGACGACTTCAGGTGCCCAGGAGTTGGTGGTGATGATCAACCACATCTGGGCATAGTGGGCCAAACATCCCCCTGTGGGCTGCTGATCTCCTTGGTGTAGATAGGCTATGCTCAAGGAGTCAAAAACTCCCCCCTGGCTGGGCCGAAGCCTGGGGTTTTGGAGCCTTCTGCTTACAAGGGTCATGCCCATGTCCCTTGGCCTGTTGATCCTGTTGGGGAGCTGGAGAGGCCTGAAAAGGTGGGTAGTTCTATA
Source organism: Ichthyophis bannanicus (assembly GCA_033557465.1). Lineage (NCBI taxonomy): Eukaryota > Metazoa > Chordata > Amphibia > Gymnophiona > Ichthyophiidae > Ichthyophis > Ichthyophis bannanicus. Next base: position 550,181,124 of record CM066035.1, read on the forward strand.
AGCAGCCCCTTTCCTCAGGTAGAAGGACTTTTTTACCTGAGCCCTTCCGTTTGGGAGGGGCAGCAGTCTTTTAGGAGAGCTGGTCTGGACTTTCAGAAAGCCTTTGACAAGGTCCCTCATCAGAGACTTCTGGCAAAACTAAAGAGTCATGGGATAGGAGGCAGTGTACTATTGTGGATCAGGAACTGGTTAAAAGATAGAAAGCAGAGGGTAGGGCTAAATGGCCAATTTTCCCAATAGAGAAAGGTGAATAATGGTGTACCCCAGGGATCTGTGCTGGGTCTGCTGCTTTTTGACATATTCATAAATGACCTGGAAAAGGGAATAATGAGCGAGGTTATCAAATTTGCAGATGACACAAAATTATTTAAAGTTGTTAAAACCCAAGAGGATTGTGGAAAATTGCAAGAGGATCTTGATAAATTGAAAGACTGGGCATCAAAATGGCAGATGAAATTTAATGTGGACAAGTGCAAAGTTATGCACCTAGGGAAGAACCACCCAAACTATGGTTACACGATGCAAGGTTCCACACTGAGAACCATCACCCAGGAAAAAGATTTAGGCGTCATTGTGGATAATATGTTAAAACCATTGGCCCAGTGTGCAGCGGCGGCCAAGGGAGCAAATAGAATGCTAGGTATCATAAGGAAAGGAATGGAAAATAAAACAAAAGATATTATAATGCCTCTATATCTTTCCATGGTGAGACCGCACCTTGAATTTTGTGTGCAATTCTGGTCGCCGTATCTTAAGTGTAGTTACTCACCTGTAACAGGTGTTCTCCAGGAGCAGCAGGAATCAGTCCTCACATATGGGTGACGTTGGCGCCGACGGAGCCCCCATGCGGAGCATTTCCCCAGTTTTCTAAGAAAGCCTTTGGGAATGCAGCGTGCATGCGCGGTCCCCTTCACGCCCAAGGGTGCCTTCTTGCTCAGTCTGATGACATAGCTAAGACAGCAAAAAACAAAATGAAATATATATTTCATATATATGCAGATATATATATATATATATATATGACTGCAACTCCAAGGGGAGGAGGGAGGGTTGTGAGGACTGATTCCTGCTGCTCCTGGAGAACACCTGTTACAGGTGAGTAACTATGCTTTCTCCAGGACCAAGCAGGAAGTCAGTCCTCAAATATGGGACTCCCCAGCTTAAGGCTGCCGGGGACCCAAAGCTGAAAAAATGAGCTCCCTCTAGATCCTCAACATGTGCGAAAAGAATCTTCTCTGATATCGCCCCCGTACGGTAGCCCAACACCAGGGCCGGAGGGTAGGAGTTGCCTATACCTCAAAGAGATTCTGGAGTACCGCTTGTCCGAAAGCACTGTCCCTGCAGGACTCCCTCTCGAGGCAGTAGTGGGCCGCAAAAGTCTGGCTTGAAGACCAAGTACGGCCCTGCAGATGTCTGCCAATGGAACAGAGCGGAGATGAGCCACTGATGCAGCCTTCGCCCTGACACGGTGGGCCGTGACTCGACCCTGCAAGGAGAGGCCGGCTGCCCTATATGCCCAGGCGATACAGGCTGCCACCCAGATGGACAAGGTACGCTTGGAGACAGGCAACCCCAGCTTATTAGGGTCAAAAGATACGAAGAGCTGCACAGCCCTTCGGTGTCCCTGCGTACGGTCAAGGTAGGAGGACAACGCCCTCCTACAGTACAGGGTATGCAAGACCATCTCAGCCCGGCTGGCATGCGGCCTGGGAAATAAAGTAGGAAGAACCACCTCCTGATTGAGGTGGAAGGAGGAGACCACCTTTGGAAGGAACTTAGGATGAGTCCGTAAGACTACTCTGTTCCTATAGAACCTATGGTGCGTCTGACACCAGGACTAGAACTTCGCTCACTCGCCTTGCTGAGGTAAGAGCCACCAAAAACAACGCTTTCCAGGAGAGAAAGCGCAAAGGACAAGTAGCCATAGGCTCAAATGGTGGGCAAGTAAGCTGTTGCAAGACCACATTCAAATCCCACTCAGGGGCAGGTGGACGAACTGGAGGCTTAAGCAAAAGTAGGCCTCTGAGGAAGCGAGCCACCAAAGGGTGGCTTGAGAGAGACTGACCTTCCACCTGTGAGTGGTGCGCTTAAAGAGCACTGAGATGAACCCGAACAGAGCTGGATTTAAGGCCCAGATTGGACAGGTGAAGCAAATATTGCAGCACCACTGGTAGGCATGAGAAAGGATCTTCCTTGTGCTGAGCACACCAGGTGGAGAACCTACACCACTTGAGGGCATAAGACTTCCGGGTGGACTGCCTTCTAGAGGCCAAGACCACATCCTCCACCTCCCTAGGCAGCAGTAAGGGTGCTAGAACCACCCTCTCAGCAGCCAGGCCATCAGATTGAGGGACTGGAGGTTGGGGTGTAAGAGATCCCTGCTCCTGAGACAGAAGATCTGGTTGCATTCCCAGAGGAAGAGAAGTGTCCACCGCCAGTTGCAAAAGAAGTGGGAACCAAGGTTGCCTTGGCCACCTGGGAGCTACCAGGATCACGGAGGCCTTGTTCCGGAGCACTTTGAAGAGTGTCTTGGGCACTAGAGGCGTGGGAGGAAACGCATAAAGGAGGCCTGTAGACCACGGAATGAGAAACGCATCCGCTGCTACTCTGAGAGGATGCGGTTGTCTGGAGCAGAACCTGGGCAGTTGACGGTTCAGTGGACTGGCAAAGAGATCTATGTTTGGAAGACCCCATCTTAGGAAGATTTGTTGAACCACCAGAGGATTCAACTGCCATTCGTGGGGCTGTAGGATCCTGTTCAAACTGTCTGCTAGACAATTCTCCTGCCCAGGTAGATAGACCGCTTGGAGAAGTATGCCATGATCGACTGCCCAGGTGCACAGGTCCTGTGCTTCTTGACAGAGAGGGCGGGATCCTGTGCCCCCGTTTGTTCACATAGAACATAGCAACTTGATTGTCCGTCTGAACTAAGACGGACTGGTGAGAGAGGACATGAGAAAAGGTCTGCAGGGCTAAGCGGATAGCTCTCAGCTCCAATAGAATGATCTGCGGTGTGGCCTCCCATGGAGACCACAGGCCCTGAGTGCATGCTCCCTGGCAATGTGCACCCCAACCCTGAAGAGAAGCATCGGTTGTGAGCACTTGGGAGTGTGGAGGTGCCTGAAAAGGCACTCCTTGCACCAGATTCGGAAGATGAAGCCACCACTGCAGAGAAGATGCTAGCAGCTGGGACACCCTCACCTTGTCTGTCAGGTTTCCTGTGGCCTGCAGCCACTGAGTCCGGAGGCCCCACTGAGCCGGCCTCATGTGCAGACGGGCATTTGGAGTGACATGGACCGTGGATGCCACGTGGCCTAAGAGCCTCAGGAATTGTCTGGCGGAGACCAGAGAATTTCTGCGGAATTGTCTGGCCAAATCCATCAGCCTGTGGGCCCTGTCCACAGGCAAAAAAGCCTTTGCCTGAAGGGTGTCCAGTCTTGCTCCTATGAACTCCAGGCTCTGGGAGAGACGCAAAGTGGACTTTGTGAAGTTTATGACAAATCCCAGATGCTGGAGAAGAGAGATAGTGTGGAGGGTGGCTTGATTGGTCTCCTGTGGAGACTGACCCCTGATGAGCCAGTCATCCAGGTATGGAAAGACGAAGAGCCCTTGAACCCTGAGGTAGGCCGCCACCACTGAGAGGCACTTGGTGAAAACCCTGGGGGCGGAGGTTAGGTCAAAAGGGAGTACCCTGCACTGAAAATGATTTCCTCCCACCACAAATCTGAGATATTGTCTGTGGTCTGGATGAATAAGGATGTGAGTATAAGCATCCTTTAGGTCTAAGGAGCATAGCCAATCTCCATGCTGGAGGTAGTGCAGCAGTATTCCAAGGGTAAGCATCTTGAACTTTTCCCTCTGAAGAAACTTGTTCAAATTTCACAAGTCGAGGATGGGCCTGAGGCCTCCTGTCCTTTTTGGTACCAGGAAGTACCTGGAGTAGAAGACTTGACCTCTCAGGTGTTGGGGCACCGGTTCCACCGCCTGTTCCTTTAGAAGACTTGCTAACTCCTGCAGGAGTAGGTTCCTGTGCAGAGAGAGTCTTGGAGGCTCCCCTGGATAGTAGGAGGGGGGTACCTGGTGGAAGTGGAGCAGATAGTCCCTCTGGACTATGCTTAGCACCCAGGTATCCCTTGTTACGGCCGACCACCTGTGGGTGTACAGGGTCAACCAGCCTCCTGTGCTGAGAGGGGCTAGCCGAGGAGGAGAGGCTATGCCACTGGAGTCAAAACCCCGCTCCCTGCTGTGCAGGAACCGGAGCTGGTCCCTGCCCCTTGGCCTGCTGACCCTGTTGGGGAGCTGTGGAGGCCTGGTACTGAGGGTATGTTTTGTAGGCAGATGACTTTCTCGGGTAAAAGGACTTTTTTCCCCGAGCCCTTCTTCTTTTGAGAAGGGGCAGAGGTCTTCCTGGACAGCCTTGTCCTGGTAAAAGTCTCGGACTCGAGTTCTGCAGCCTTTTCAACCATGGGCTTGCCAAAGAGGTTTTCACCTCAGCAGGGGACATCGACCAACTTGTCCTGCACCCATAGCTCGAGGTCCGATGACTGTATCCAGGCCTGACGGCGTGCACCGATGCTGGCCGCAGCTACTCGGGCCGAAGCCTCGAAGCCATCATAAGCTGCTCGAGACAAACTTCGAGCATTCTCGGATCCCAGTTGACAAGGCTGTGAACCTCTGCAAAGGTTCCTCGGAGAGATCAGCAGAGAACCTGGCAATCTCCTTTGCCAGATCTCGAAGGTACATGCCCATGTACAGCTGGTAGGTCTAGACACGGCAAGCAAGCATAGAGCCCTGGAAGCACTTTCTACCGAGGGCATCCAGGTTCTGGGCCTCTCGGCCGGGAGGCACCAAGGACTGCATCTTCTGACTCTTCAGCCGATGCATGGCCGATTCCACAACCATGGAATGGTGCGGTAGCTGTGCCTTCTGGAAAACGGGGCTCTTGCGGACTCGATAGATGGAATCGACCCGCTTGCTCAGAACCGGTGTCGAGGCCGGCGCCTCCCACATGCAGAAGGAGCAATCGTTCCAGCATCGGAGGAACCAGTACAGTAAAGGCCTCCTTGGGAGGAGAGTCATACTGCAGGGCCTTGAGCTCCTCGGCGTCCACGGGGAAGGCCAAAGCCTTGGCCATGTCCCGCACGAAGTCCGAGAACCAGGTGTCCACCGGGGCGGGGGACCATCTCCGAGGCTCAGACTCCGGTGAGTCCGAAGGGACACACTGGGTCCGAAAAGTGTCCGGGGACTCCTCGTCCTCCGTTTCCCAGCCCGACCCCTCGGAGGAAGAATCGAGCGGCTCCGTTCGGGCAGGCACCGATGCCATCCACCCCAACGCCGAGGGTACCGGCATCGACGACCTCGGTCCCGAACGGGAGGCCGAGGGAGACCTTGGCCGAGGATTGACTCGAGAGTGCATGGACTCAAGGATCGGCTCGTCCTCCGAGGTCGACTTGGATGTCGATGTCCCGGTGGTTGGGGCAGATGCACCGGCGAGACCGGCGATCAGTGCCCGCTGCTGTTCCATAAAGGCAGCTAAGCTACTCTCCAAGGCTGTCAACCTGAATCCGAGCTCAGGAGACTCAGCAGCCCCCGACTTGGGCCCCGATGGTGTCGGGCCCGACATCGGGTCCCCCGGAGGAGAGTCCACGAGAACTACAGTACTCACGTGACTCGGGGACTCCAACTCCACACGAGGTTGTTTAGCAGGCCTCTCCGAAGACCCAGGAAGGCGCTCAGGGCTATGCGACCTGGCCATCGAGGAGCCAAGTGCGTCCACCGATGCCGCCCTCGTGGGTTTCTTCTTCCTGCGGTGCTCCCGCGAGGGAGACACCCTCTCAGAGGAACCCCGACGATGCTCTGGACCGAGTCCCGAGACGTCGAGGCCTCTGACGAAGTCCGGACCCGGCCGGACGTGGAGTCAGAGAAGACTCTTCCCTTCTGATGCTGACGGCTCCTCAACGCCTTCGAGGACATTTTCCCCACACGGGCCACAGATCACCGGGTCATGATCGGGCCAGAAGCAGCAGTCATGTGTGTCGGTGAGAGACAGTTTCTTACACCGATCACCCTTTTTAAACCCGCTGGCAGCCATCGGGGGAAAAAGGGCCCCTGCAAGGTCAAAAGACAGGGCTGCCAGTGAAAAATAGAAAAAATGGCGCGAACGCTAGTCACAAAGGACAAAAACTGAAAAATGAAGTCCGGGCTCAATACCGGTGTACCGGGCCCAGGCGGGAAAGGGAAACCGGCGTCAAACCGAAGAAAACACGGATCCACGCAGAAAATCAACTTTTTCCTCTGGTGAAAACAAAACACGTCCGTCGGGCTCTGCGGAAAAAAGAAGACTGAGCAAGATGGCACCCTTGGGCAGGAAGGGGATCGCGCATGTGCGCTGCATTCCCAAAGGCTTTCTTAGAAAGCTGGGGAAATGCTCCGCATAGGAGCTGTGACGGCGCCGACGTCACCCATATGTGAGGGCAGACTTCCTGCTTTGTCCTGGAGAAAAAAGGATATAACATCAATAGAAAAGGTTCAGAGAAGAGCTACCAAAATGGTAAAGGGGATGGAAGGGTACGCCTATGAAGAAAGTCTAAAAAGGTTAGGGCTCTTTAACCTGGAAAAGAGATGGCTGAGGGGAGATATGATAGAAGTCTATAAATTAATGAACGGAGTGGAATGGGTAAACGTAGAATGATTGTTTACGTTATCAGAATATAGAAAGACTAGGGGACATGCAATGAAGCTACAGGGTAAACTATTTAAGACTAATAAAAGAAAATATTTTTTCACTCAACGTGTAATCAAACTCTGGTATTTGTTACTGGAGGATGTAGTAAAGGCTGTTAGTGTAGCTAGGTTTAAAAAAGGTTTGGAAAAGTTCCTGGAGGAAAGGTCCATAAACCATTATTAAGAAGGGACCCAGGATATCAATGCTTGACCCAGTACAAGCATCGTGGAACCTGTGTCTTTTGGGGAAACTGCTAGGTACGTATGACCTAGATTGGCCACTGTTGGAAACAGGATACTGGGCTTGATGGACCTTGGTCTGACCCAGTATGGCATATCTTATGTTCTTACGTTCAAGGGCCATGCCCATGTCACTTGGCCTGTTGACTCTGTTGGGGAGCTGGAGAGGCCTGAAAAGGTGGGTAAGCCCCTTTCCTCAGATAGGACTTTTTTATCCGAGCCCTTCTGTTTGGGAGGGGCAGCGGTCTTTTAGGAGAACTGGTCCTTGTCATGAACTTGGTCTCCAGCTCGGCAACCTTGTTGGTCATGGGTTTGCCAAAGAGGTTCTCTCCTTGGCATGGGACATCAACCAATTTGTCCTGAACACACTGCTCGAGATCGGACGACTGCAGCCAAGCTTGGTGCCATGCACAGATGACTGCCGCCGACTCGAACCCGTCATAGGCCGCCCAAGACATGAACTTGGTGCACTGATGGACTGCCTTGGCCAAGTTCTTGAACCATGGTAGGGGGTTCCTCGGAGAGACCAGCTGGTAGGCCTGGATGCGGCTGATAAGCATCGAGCCCTGGCAACACTTTCTGCTGAGTGCATCCAAGGTACAGGACTCCCTGCTTTGGGCACCGAGAAGTGTCTCTTCTGGCTTTTTCAGCCAACACATGGCCAACTCCACTACCATGGAGTTATGCGGCAGCTGTAATTTCTGGAAGCCTGGGCTCCGGCGGATTTGATACATCGAGTCGAGCCGTTTGCTCAACACCAGCACAGATGTGAGTCTCCCACATCCTGAGCATCAGCAGTTCCAGGATGGGAGGGATGGGCACTGTGAGCGATTCCCTCGGAGGGGCCTTGTACTGGAGGATTTCCAACTCATCCGCTCGAGGGTCCTCCAATTCCGTAGTGAATGCCAGGGCCTTCGACATATCCTTGACAAAATCAAGGAAGCCCACATCCTCTGGCAGGGACCGACATCGAGGCTCCGAGACGGGAGACTCTGATGGGACGTCGCATTGGCACATTTGCCAGGGATGAACGCGGTCCCATTGAGCGGGAATCAGATCAAGACCTCGGCCAAGGACTGACTCGAGGCTGAAGGATCTCGAGGACTGGCTCGGCCTGTGGAAATGCCTTCGACGTCGAGGACCCGGTGGTTGGGACGGATGAACCGGTCGTACCAGACAACATTGCCCGCTGCTGGTCAATGAAGGCAGACAAACTGCACTCCAGGGCCGCCATTCTGGACTCCAGGCTAGAAGGCTCCACAGCCTTCAGCGCAGGCACAGAGGGATTCGGGCCCGGCGCCAGCTCCCCCGAAGAGGAACCCTTGACAAGGATGGTGTCTGGGGATTGAGGCTGGTCCGAGGTGGAGTCCTTCTGGAGGATCTTTGCAGGCCGCTCCTTCTCCGATGCCTCGGACAAGCATCACGGACTGTGGGACCTGGCCAGGGGGCACCCAGCCGGTTGGATCCATCCAAAGATGCTGCCTTCGAGGGTTTCTTCTTCTTCCTGGGTTCCCTCAAGGGAGACCCCCTTTAAGACCCATGGCTGGGCTCGGATGGGTCCGCCCGAGGTGTCGAGGCTTCAGGAGGCCCTAGTCTTCAGAGGCATTGGGGACTCAGGGAAAAATTTATCATACTGCTGCTGGCGGCTCTTGAGGGCCTTGCTGCTGGACATCCTCTTGCAAAGACTGCATGCTACTGGGTCGTGGTCCGCCCCGAAGCAGTGGAGACAGTAGTCGTTTGTGTCGGTCAAAGACAATTTTTGAGCATCAATCACACTTCTTAAAGCCACTGGTAGTCATGGAGGAAAAAAGTTACCCTGCAAGGTCGAAAACTCGCTGGGCTGCCAGTTGGGAAAAAAGGTGCGAAAATGCCAGAAAATTAAAGAACGAAAACTACAAAAATAGACCTGAATTTTATGCCGAGACAAGGTCAGGTGGCAGGAAGAGTGCTGGTGCGATACCGGAGGCGGGTATGAAACTCAGAGAAAAATAAACTTTTACCAGGGACAAGCCAGACAGACGTCTGAAGGACTCCGCAGAAAAAAGGAGATTGAGCAAGATGGCACCCTTGGGTGGGAAGGGGACCACGCATGCGTGGTGGCATCTCCCAAAGGCTTTCTTTGAAAGCTGGGGGGATGCTTCCGTGAGGGCCCCGTCGGTGCCGATGTCATCCATATGTGAGGACTGACTTCCTGCTTGTTCCCTGAGAATTATAGGTGCTACAAGGAACTTGTCCTCAAATCTGCTTCTAAGCCTGTTTGTCATGGCCGGTCATATGGTTCTTTATCTCCGGTAATTGCTTCAACATAGACTGTCTCCAGGATCCATCTTCCTGGTTTACGAATGACACAGTTGGGCTCAGACAGGAAACGGCACAGGTTAGTTAAGATGCAATATAGACAGTATTAATATCACTAGCCACTCAATTCGCTTGGTAGAGACACACTGGACAAAAACAGTCATTCCTGCCTGGTTTGTTTTGGAGGGGAAATTTCTACAGCCTCCTCTTCATCTTGTTGCCGAAATACTGACACTAAAGTTCAACGCTCAATACAGAATGCTCTCTCCTGCACTTTACCCAGTTTCCTCCTGTAGGGGAGTAAATAGAAAATAGTAATCCTTGGCTTTGGGGTTATTCTATGTTCAACTCAAATTTGAGGAGGCAACCTCCAATGCTGAATGCTTTGAAGACAGTGTCTCTGAAATCTATGTCTTCAATTCCAAATGCTTCAACATCTTCAATGTGAATGCAGACATGTGAACTTTTTTTTTTTTAGTTATCTTGTTTAACTGTATCACGGACTACAAACTGTGGAGCAGGACAGTAATATCTTTTCCCCATTACAAACAGGGCACCATTTGAACAGCATGGCTTTTTTTTTTAAACAGTAATTTACGGGAAAGAGCTACCTGCCATATCAAAAGAACAACTGTGCAATTAGACCTTAACTGCTAATTTTCTTTCCTCCATTCCATACAGTTCAGATGCATGGGTTATACACTATCACCAACAAATGGAGACTGAGAATCACTGGTTCTAACGTCATCCTATAAGGGATCTGTGCAGACCTGCTCAAAGCAGTATTTCTATAACAAAGCAGACTCCACAAAGAATGACTATTATTCATCTCATTAAACCAACTATATACATGAAAGAATAGTAAGAATTGAAGACCCCTGCCCCAAAGAGGATCCGAACAGCGGCTCTAGTATAAACTAGAACATTCTCCCCTACATATTGAAGATATCAGGGAAGCACCTTCGAGGAGCCACAGGACTGATGCAACAGCATATCCAAATTCTTCCCACATCCAGGCTTGAAGAAATAACAGATTGGGTGGGTCCTGGACTGGACTATGTTGCTGTTAAGTGCCGTTGAGTCTGTCTCGACTCTCAGCGACCCTCTGGATAGTTGTCCTAAACTGCTTTTGGTCTTCAGTCAGGCGGCTCATTGTTGACAGAGTGGCACCCGTATTATTGTTATTGTATTGATACATATCATTGCTGGCCTTCCTCTTTTGTGTTGACCTTCTACCTTGCCAAGCATGTCGTCTTTCTCTAATGATCTCTCTTCGCATGATGTGTCCAAAGCATGAAAGTCAAAGTCTGTCATCTGAGCTTCTAAAGAAAGCTTAGGTTTGATCTTCTCTAGTACTGACTGGTTTGTTCTTCGAGTAGTCCATGGTATACACAGTATTCGTCGCCAGCACCATAATTCAAATGCATTGATTTTCTTCCTATCTTTTTCACTGTGCATTTTTTGCATCCATATGACGTTATTGAAAATACCATGGCTTGAACAAGTCAAATCCATGTATGATGAGAGACATTTCTGCTCTTGAGAATCTTGTCTAGTTCCTTCATAGCCATTCTACTAAGAGCAATACGTCGTCTGATTTCTTGATTGCTTGTTTTTTCTTTATTGATAGTTGATCCAAGTAGGTTATAGTTGTCCACGATTTCAATTCCTTCTCCAACAATGAACTTATTGATTTTGCCAGTTGTCAGGATCTTTATCTTCTTTACATTAAGGTGCAGGCCTGTTTTAAGACTATGTTCCTTGATCTTGAGAAGCAAATGTTTCAGATCATTTTCAGCCAGTAATGTGGTACCATCAGCATAGAGAAGGTTGTTGATGAGTCTTCCACCAATCTTCACACCTTGGTTGTCTTCATACAGTCCTGCTTCTCTGGTGATTTTTTCTGTATATAAATTAAGCAGGTATGGAGAAAATATGCGGCCTTGTCATACACCTTTGCTGATTTTAAACCATTCTGTTTCTCCTAGTTCCGTTCAAACTGTTGCTTTTTGATCAATGTAAAGGTTATGCAAGGGAACGATCAGGTGTTCTGGTATACCCATGCTTCTTAACGTGGCACAGAGTTTCTCATGGTTTATACAGTCTAAAACCTTGCTGTAGTCAATAAAACACAGATATCCTTTTGGTATTCTTTAGTCTTTTCAAGGATCCATCTCACACCCATGTCATCGTCTCTCATTCCTTGCCCTTTCCTGAATCCTGGTTGCACTTCAGGTGGTTCTCTTTCCAGGTATGGTTGTAGTCTCTGCTGAATAATCTCGAGTAGAATCTTGCTGGCATGTGAGATCAGAGCGATTGTACGATAACTTCCATAGTATGTTGAATCATCTTTCTTTAGTATTGGTATAAACACAGAGCTTTTCCAGTCAGTTGGCCATGATGCTGTCTTCCAAATTTCCTGGCAGAGCCTTGTAAGTATGGCAACAGCTGCATCAGATTGCTGTAATACTTAATGGGAATGTCATCAATGCCTGGTACTTTGTTCTTTGATAAGACTTTCAATGCTGCTTCAAACTTCTTCTTTCATCACCAATGGTTCCAGATCATAAGGTACAGGTTGAAAAGGCTGTTAGTCCACTTGATATTTATGGTATTATGACTCTGTATACTCTTTCCACCTTTTCTTGATCTTCTCAGCATCATTCAACATGGATCCTTGAGCATCTTGTAACATTCCAATTCCAGGCTGGAATTTTTCTTTAACTCTTGTAGCTTTAGGAAAGCTGATCTTGTTCTTCCTCTAATGGTTTCTGCTTTTCTTGAATGCATCATTGTAGTACTTCTCCTTGTCTTGTCTTGCTGCATATTGGAAATCTGTTGAGTTCTGTGATTGCCTCTCTTTCTCCTCTACTCAAAAAAACCCCAATTCAGTGATAACTATCAATAATTCATCAAAAAAATCACCAAAACAACCCCTGTGAAACAGGGCTACAGACCCGAAACGTGCACGTCATGCCTGAGATTTTGAATTTCATCGTTTATAATCCAGCTAAGTAGCGGAGTTTCTTTGATTTTATAAATACTGATTAAAAAGGATGTAACTGAGTGGTGGACATAGTTTCAATACATGTTCTTTCCTGTAACATCTGACAAAAAATATTTTTGAATATTTTCACAGGGGTTGTTTTGGTGGTCTCTTTCTCCTCTGGCTTTATCTTATCTATGTTTCTGGGCAATTTTCAGAGTTTCTTTGGTCATCCATTTTGGCTGTTTTTGTTTTTTCACCCTTTTTTTTTTTTTTTTTTAAAAAGACTTCTCACTTTCTTCCAACACAACCTTCTTGATGTCATCTCATAACTCTTCTGGAGCTCTGTCATTTGTATCTAAAAAAGCAAATCGATTTTCCAGGCAGTCTTTAAATTCCGGTAGTATATTCTCAGGGTCATATTTTGCTACATTCATGAGTGGCTTGCTCTTTTTCAACTTTAGCTTGAGTTGGTGATCTGTACCCCATCAGCTCCAGATTTTGTCTTTGTTGATGTTGTAGAGCTCTTCCCATTGTTGACTTCCATAGATATAGTCAATTTGATTTTTGTACAATCCATCGGGTGACGTCCATGCATACAGTTGCCGCTTATGTTGCTGGAAGGTGTTTGAGATGAATAGATAGAATTCTGCAAGACCAACGATCAGTCTTTCTCCAGCTTCACGTCTGTTGCCAAGTCCATATTTTCCAACCACTTTGCCTTCTTTGTTGCCAACTTTTGCGTTCCAGTCACCCACGAATATCAGGATATCCTGATTGCATGTTCTGTCGATTTCAGCTTGCACTTGTTCGTAGAATTCATCAACTTCATCCTCTTCTGCAGATACTGTTGGGGCATATACTTCAATTATAGTTGTGTTGATGGGCATTCCTCATAGATGAAGAAAAATTAAAGCTTTCACTGATTGCATTGTATTTCATTACAGTTCTTGCAAGTTTCTTAATTATAAATGCAACATCATTTCTTTTGTCTTTCATTTCCAGCATAGTAGACCACGTGATTATCAGATGCAAAGTGCCTGATGCCAGTCCATTTGAGTTTGCCGACACCCAACAGATTGAAATGTACAAGTTCCATTTCATTCTTGACCACCTCCAACTTCCCTTGGTTCATGCTTTGTACATTCCATGTCCCAATATGCAAGATATATTTGCAGCTTCTGACACATTTCATGCACAGCTACATCAGCAGTCAGACGTACCGAGGACTTTGATCCAACCACATCATACATGCTGGCTTTTACTCTGAAAAGTATTCAGCTACTCCCCAGTAGCCATTTGAGTGCTTTTTGACCTAGGGGTCTCATCTTCCAGCACTATAGTACAATTTGTTTTGTTGCGACTATCCATTGGGTTTTTGTGGCAGGATACAGAAGTAGATTGCTAGGCCTTTCTTCTGCGCAGTTTAATTCTAGTGTTGTTGCCATTGTCACAGGAATGTGATCCTCCGCCACCAACACCGTCCCATTCTGCTGCTGCTCAGATAGGTGGTTTGTCTTGGTCTGGCACCTCAGCTGAGACCTGTCCATCTTGTGAGACCCTGCCAGTAGTTAAACTACCGATAGCTTAGCCCTCAGCATCACCGATACACACAAGACCTCACAGCACGACAAGCTGCAAACCAAGTGAATAAAGGGGTGCAGGAGGTGGCCTCTTCAATCCTCCTTGTTGAGGGTAAAGGCCAAGGCAGAGGCGCTTGCATCCTGGAGTTAAATGCATGGCTGCGTGGATGGTGTCAGAGCGTTTTGGTTTCTGGACCATGGGATGATGTGCCAAGGGCTGCAGATCGAGATGGCATCCATCTGTCCAAGAAGGGTCGACATGTCTTCAGTAGCAGACTGGCTCACCTGCTGAAGAGTGCTTTAAA